>OX392409.1:0-2400000 GCA_947623395.1 Synanthedon tipuliformis | reverse complement strand
TCATAATTTTCCAATTGGAGCGGTCAGAAATAGGTAGCCTGGTTCCACCGGCTTGTAGCTGGCGGTCCGAGGCCTCCATTCAAAGACCTTCCCACTACCACTGTAACCCCTCAATAGCCTAGCATAACGTAGCATAAGTCACTTACGAGCATAGCTCTCTTACGAGGCCCAAAGATAGAGATCATGTTTCAGTGCCATAAATATGTCATCGGTAGCAACACACATTGGGCGCAAGCTTTAGTTTTGAGGCACTAAGGAATTTTGGACGACAATGGTAAGTGTTTCTTTATAAAAAAGGACATACATAGTTGTCTTCGGAAAGACATGAATTTGGAATTATGATTCTGGTTTTCCGAAATTAAGTAGAAGTAGAATTCAATTAGATTTTCTAAATTAAATTAAAAAAAGAAAACAGTTTAAAAGTAAAAATGTATGCGTCAGTCCAAAACTAACAGCGTCAAAAGTGAAACTTTTTATGTAATTCAAAAACTGTCAATGAGTGTACAAAAAAATACATTGCAGCAAAGAAAAATTGACTGGAAATTATAATAAAAATGATTTATAATAAAAATCAAGAAAAATCTACAGACTATCCCGAATTAATTACTACGGAAGTTTCACTCGTACGTACTATTATTTACATATACATAAAACTATATACATATACGTACAAGTGAAACTTCCGTAGTAATTAATTCGGGATAGTCTGTAGATTTTTCTTGATTTTTATTATAAATCATTTTTATTATAATTTCCAGTCAATTTTTCTTTGCTGCAATGTATTTTTTTGTACACTCATTGACAGTTTTTGAATTACATAAAAAGTTTCACTTTTGACGCTGTTAGTTTTGGACTGACGCATACATTTTTTGTATCTTCATTGACAATAACTGAGAATAAAAACAATATTAAAAATTTTTTAATATGAAATAATTTAATAGACATATACATATATATATATATATATATATATATATTACATATACATAAACATTCTACATTAAGAAAAGAACTATATAAGTAATTAATATGACTTATGTTAATGAATCACAGATTCAAATATCTTTATCTGCACTGTCATTTTTATTTGGCAAAATAGAAATAATTGGCTTATGATAGCTAAAGTAGGATGCAAATACTTCAGATCTCAATGAATTCAAGTGTCTTGAAAAAACAGCATCCAAGCAAGTTCCATATCTTGTTGTTGAAATATGAATGTCATTGTTTATTTTTAATTGTAATTTATCATATAAAAATGAAATAAGTGGTTCTGAACTTTTGTCACTAAAATTTACATTAAAATCTCCAGCTAAGATCATTGGAATCTTATCTTTTTCTGATTTAGCTTCGGATGCATGTGGTATAGTATATATTAATAATTTGTTGAAGATAAACTCGATAATGTCTGTGTAGTACTCATTTTATTCCATAATATTAATTAGTTGTTCTGTATTTATCCAATTTATCCGACACAGACTGTCAATGTCAACAGTGTCACTGTCAGTCAACATCAACAATTTTCTTTGTTTGGAACTTCAAACTTTAACTTGACACTGGCAGATAATGGCCATTTTAAAATGAGCCGCATTGCCATTTTAAACCTAAGAAGAAGAAGAAGAAGAAGAAGAACTTCAAACTTGGAACATGGACTGGAACACATTTTTTCCGCCTCTCTCACTCTGCTAGAGTAAATGGTAATAAGAAAGAGACAAGGAGTTTAACAGTTTTGTTAGCTCGACGAGTTAACTCTCATGACAATAGTGTCCCATAAAAAGTTTCACTTCAATTAATATGACTTATGTTAATGAATCACAGATTCAAATATCTCATGACAAAACGCTAGTGTCCCATAAAAAGTTTCACTTCAAAAAAGATAAAATGGAATATTAATTAGTTGAGTATATAAGAAGTATAAGCATCAACATTTGACAAAAAAAATAATTAAATTTTGAATACATATCTCAAAAAGCGCCATCTGCCGCATTAGTGTCGAACTACAACGAATCGTGTCAAAGGTTATCGATTATTTATTTATTTATTTTTAAAGCGCCCTCTGCCGTATTGGAATTGAACTAGAACAAATCCTGTCAAAGATCAAGTTAAGTAAAGGTCGGATGCAATGTGTATGTATTCTGCAGTTATGTATTGTGAGACAAGATAACGATGCAATTCATTGAAAAATTCATGCAATTCATGCAATTATTCATGCTTTGTACGGGGATGAAATTTTTAAATTTATCAATTTGTAAACAAACAATCAAATATTCTGTCTAACGAGTGAGAGAGAGAGTTGCTAGAGTAAATGGTAATAAGAAAGAGACAAGGAGTTTAACAGTTTTGTTAGCTCGACGAGTTAACTCTCATGACAAAACGCTAGTGTCCCATAAAAAGTTTCACTTCAATAATTAAATTTTGAATACATATCTCAAAAAGCGCCATCTGCCGCATTAGTGTCGAACTACAACGAACGAATCACGAATCGAGTGAGAGAGAGAGAGTTGCTAGAGTAAATGGTAATAAGAAAGAGACAAGGAGTTTAACAGTTTTGTTAGCTAGGAGTTTAACAGTTTTGTTAGCTCGACGAGTTAACTCTCATGACAATAGTGTCCCATAAAAAGTTTCACTTCAATAAAATTCAAAAGCTTCTTACATGACTATTGTTATGGTATATTAAAGAATTAACATCTAACAGCCCGTGACTATGATGTGAAGCCGAAGCCTTGCACCAGACCGACATGGATGAATGCACCGCCGGACGCGGGGAAAAGTGAGCCATCACTTGCACTTACAATAGCCACTTCTGTACACAAACGAATCAATTGAATGTGCATCTTACTGCTATGCACATAAGGGAGATTAATAATGAAAATTTAATTTTAACAATTTTAATCACACCCACTAAGTATATCGTGACAACGCGTTTTATTATATAACCCGTAACTAGTTCCAGTGAAAACGACCGTAAACAAAGTGATTGTTTATTGTTGTGAATTATTACCACTTATTACACTTTAAATACTTATTCGAAAAATCTTCTCAAGAAGCCGCTCCTTTACGAAGAATGGGAAGGCGCCGAGATGGGAATAAACCAGATTGACGACCGTAGTACTAAAGTACGCGGTAATGTAATCTAGTAAGTAATGTACCATGAAAAGTACATTTCTATAGTCAAAATTGAAATTAAAATTACTAATAAATGTTTACATGGATGAAAAGAACATTAAACGAGGAAGGTTTTTTATATAATTATAACTTTTACTCATGCGAATGCGGGAGCGGATCACTAGTACAGTATATTCTGACCTGTATGCTCTGACTGGGTCACTAAGAAAAACAATAAAAAAAGGTTATACTTACCATTTGAAAATTTCAGTGGGTCAGTCACACTTAGCAACGGTAAACTTTGATTCCTCGGGCAAGTTAATGACACGACACATTATAAAGAGTTTACGATAAAGTCTTGTACAAATCCACAAGGGACCCCTTCTGACCCTTCTAGAGGTGCAATTAAATGTTAGGCTTATCTATGTATATTAATGAAAGTTGGTATCAAGGTTGCCACAACTATTTAAAAGAATAATAAACCTTTAAGTATTCATTAAATTGGTTTCAAACAAACTCTCTCAATGGTCATATTATTTATTTTAATTATCTGTAGGTAATTATATGTTTCCTTGTTTAAATGAAAATTTTAAAACGATTCTAAAAATTCTTTTACCCATCTTTTCTGAATTCGAAAAACCATGCAGACATACTAAAAGTATTGTAGTCTAGTATGATAAATAACGGTCCACTCAAACGATCTACCATCGTCTTATAAAATAACTCAAGAAAGATATATAATATAGGCTAAGATGATGCTTGATAATACCAACCCAAGGTGCTTATATGTTCATATATCCCAAGATATACTGATACCGATATCATGCATCTTATCGTTAAAGATATTCAGCAAGCAGCAAGTAAACAAAATATGTTCCTTCGATGGCGTTTTAAATATTTTCCGACCTAGAAAGAACCTAGACCTCTAGAAAACCTCTAAAAAACGACCTAGCCATCAAATTATTAATATTCATAAGAATTAACAAGTCACCTTTAAAATTTAACTTAAAGAATTAACATGTCTCCTTCGAGGAGACACATACAATCATATGCGCGGATAAATTAACTTATTTGTGAGATTTTCATTTTGTGAATATAATAATAATAAATAAATTTATTTCAGATGACACAGATGACACACAATATTAGACAGCATACGAGGTTTAACGAGCTCTAAGTACAAATTAAGAAATACAAGTAATACTTAAGTAACATGAACAATGCTAGTATTTTTTTTAACCTATGCCCTCACCGCATCACTAAAGAAACGATGAATAATTAACTCTATCTGAAAAATTACTCGAAAATAAAGAGGTTGACAACCTTGATGGATATCTAGTAACACTATCCCGTCGAATGTATATTTAGCTGTTGTTTCCCACAATAAAAAGGAACTCGCTATTAAAATGTTACGACGCAGTAACCGAAGTAATTGTGACCAATTTCTGAACCTTTTTATTACCCATGCAACTAACAAGTTCAAGTTGTTATCTCGTCCATTTGGGATCGGTGCCATGCTTCAGTGAGGCCGCTTTGTAAACCATAAAAATTGTATCCAAACTGACCCAATATTACATCGAAATAGAGCTACGCTTAACTCATTATTTAATGGGGCCGTTCAAAAAAAAAACAATCAAGGTATTTCGCAAGATGATTATGGAGCGTGCAATTATAAAAAATAATTTGTTATTCCTAAATAATTACATTATATATTATATATACTCATCCGATTTAAAAAATTCTTTCATCAATAGTTAGAATAGAATTTTAGTATGGGCTAAATACACAACGAGAGCGAAGCCGCGGGCTTCAGTTATCTGAAAATAAAGATCCAGCGATAGTTCTCTCCCATTTTTGTGTGAATGGGTCTGTATTTCACACATTCACTTTAAAATATATCATAGTAATACAGTTATACGTGCACGCTACGATTGTAAACACTATTGGCATTTAATGTGAGTCATGTTCATTAGACCTGGGTAACAAAATTCCTATAGGAAGAATCGAATTAGGTAATCATCCTTGAAAGAAAAGTTTTGTTGTACGGAGCAAATTCGCCTCACCGTGTTGAAGAATCAATTGATATATCAAAGTTTAGTATACTATGTCTACATGTGAGTGATTTATGAAAACACTTTCGCGATAGCATTTTCCTGATCGTAGCGCATTTTCATTAGTTTCACCGACACTGCCCCACCCCAACACACTTTTGCACGCCGTCAATGCGATTGTAGGAAATACGTTACGAAATCACGCAACACTACTAGGCTTTATATGCACACGACGTATTTTTAACGCCACGTGGACGAGCTATTAATTTAGCAATATCTAGAGAATGCAATCCTCATACTTGGTTTCAATCCTAGTAGTCACCCACAATCAAATGGCCTGTGAGCCTGATTGTCACCCTTAATAGTACTTGTGAGGAAAACATTCTCCCGAGTAAGTACCTAACCTAGGTATTAGAAGGAATGTGTCTGTAACTAACTATTGATCGTCGTTAAAAAAACAGTTTCAGTAAGGTTAACAATCAGATTAAATGGGCATTTAATAATTAAAAACGCGTATTTCATTATCTCGCAATATTAGCGGTTAAAATTACTGTGAATGAGCAACCTAACTTAATCTTGAGTATAACTTTGTACTTGCATATAATGCTTTACAAAATACTGATGTACTTAAACTTTTTAATGTGTCGGACTACCATTTTCTTTAACACTATTTAGAAAAAAATTTGTCTGGCAGATATGTAAACCATAAACAAGTCTAGTCCAGTAAAAGAAGTATGTGCTTGGCATAATATAGCCATTGATAACATTTATTCCATTAAAAAAAATTAAGATTTCGCTATTCCAAGTTAATTTATAATTGTGTTAGATGCAGAAAAGTTACTAAGAAATGTAAAAAAATACATCCTCAGCTTGAATATACCTAAAGGACTATACAAAGTAAACACATTAGTTGCATACGGCTCACGTGATGGGTATTGCATTTGAGTGTTACGAGTTCATTCACTGGGTCGCGCATTCCCCAACTTTTAACGGTCCAAGGGGCAATATTCAAAGTAAAGATAAAAAGGGAAAAAACGTCTCGATAAGAGTGGTCTGGGCAACGGACAACGGTCCGCCCGAGAGAGGCATCAATCTGATGCTAACGTACGAGCCATGCTAAAGCCCACCGGTGCACTCAACACTTTTTTATTCTTTTTCTGATTATTAGAGCACATTAAAATGTCAGCCAGCGGCTCTTAAACTCCAGTACTACCTAACTATTTTCTTAGTCAATGTCTATTATTGGTTTCAGCCTATATATGATCTATATTCGTAAACTACTGCATATAGAAATAATATATTCAACAAATATCAACATATAGGTATGTTTTAAGTGTTATATTTGTAAGTACCTATAGTAAGGTGTAATTAGCTAGATACAGAATTGGGAATGATATTGTCGATTAAGCGTACCTTCTTCACCTTCACTTGGAGCGTATTCAAAGGTATAAATAAGATAACCTATAGGTACTGTATCGATCATAAATCTATCAGCACTGCTGCTGGTAGTGGTGCAAATATTCTAATTTCAGAATTCCTTATTTAATATACTTTTAATAATTTATTAATAAAAAAATATTAGGCTTTGGATGGGTATTTGTTTATAGTTTCATTGTGTTTCATTGTATTTTTCACACAAATAAGTTTTCTATTTCTTTTCTATAACAGATTTATATTCACTAAATAACGATGGTGATGCAATGTAGGAGAAAAAAGTTTGAGAATCGCTGCTTTTAAGAAGAGGACTCCTTAAGATTTATTATATACAAGCAAGAAGGCACGGATGGCTTATTATTAGAAAGTCGGCTTATCTGACTATTTTTTTGTGTTACGGTAAATCAGGCTGTCGGAGATTTCCTCGGGGTGAGTACCCGTCTCGTCCGATCTGAGTTGCCGCGCCGATGTCCGAACGGGACTCTACAACCATATGTTACATTTAACATCACCTCATGGCCAAACACCCCATTATTAACCATATCGGACATAGAGCCTTGTTCGCCGCCTTCGTAAAAAAATTCCAATCATCATTTCGTCATCTCGTTTTCATTTGACGAGTTTATCCTATTTATTTATTATAGATATACACCAAAAATTTCACACTTAAAAGGTTCGCATTCCATTGCAAGTAGGTATTTTTTATTATTATTAAAGCAACTAGAACAACTCTGTGCCTTCCGGCAGTATGGCATTGTTAAGGCATCGCTTGAAGTCATTAGTCATTATAGGTACCATCTCATTTCTTTACTTTGATACACATTAATTGCCCTTGACTCTCATTACACCCAACCTGATACAATAAAACAAAACATTCCTCCCTCGCTCGGGATCAGTACTTTTTTTAAGAATGAAAGTAAGTAGGATAAGTAGGATTGGGTATGCAAAATTTAATTATGATCGGTAAGGCGTGAAAGAGTAAAAAACTTAAGAATGATCAATCAATGAAATACCTACTCTATGAGATTTCATGTTATTTAAGTAATATAAAATATAGCCAGCCACTGACCACCCACATTATAACGCAACAGGACACCATTAACGAAAAAAAGAAAAACAAAATAACAGTTCAACGAAATTATGACTACCACCAATTGCATTAAGATACCGAGAGTTAATTAATTGAAATGGTTAGGGGAGATGAGATGTCATAAATCTGTATATAATGTCATTAGTAGGCCCGCTGGGGGACCAGAGTTCGATGTTCCAATAGGATATCCCACACATATATTTAATACCTTTCTGACATACTGTTTATTATAACAGAAAACACAACAGATTTATATTAAAAAAAAAATGATTTTTGGTCTGATTTTTATTTTTAACTTATTTTTTAACTACTGATTTTTAAATACTAAGACTGGCAGTCGACTTGATGGTAGGTGGCAACCGTCGTCTATTATCATAAGTGAAGCCACAAATGTTGCAACTGCGCTGCCGACCTTAATAGGATTACTATACCTACGCGATTAGGTAAATGGGTTCTGGTATTCCTTACTCACAGAAACATAAAAATTATTTCACATTTAATATTAACAACGTTATTTTAACAACGTAATTAATGCATTGTTACATATAGGTATATATAACATACACAAAACTGAAATATTTGAAATTGTTGACAGACATTCTGACGGTCCACGGTCGCCTTATAACGCAAGCATCACCATAGGTGCTGCAAGTACGCTGACGATATGACGATACTTAGTGGGATAAATGATATGAGCACCGAAACTCAACTGCAGACATGCAGTTATTTTACCGTGGCTTTTTTTTTTTTTTTTTTTTTTTTAATTGCAGCCACAGCTAAATTTGACGTTTTCGTCATTATGATAGAGTAAACATTTTTATACTGTGTATATTATGTATCTAAGCCAAAAATTGTAGCTTCTAAAACATAATATACCTATAAGGCTACTTTAACATCACATGAATGCCACAGGTATGTCTTTACCAGCATCCGATGCTGATGGAAAAATTCGTCTCGCCTCTTAACGTGTTCACAGAAAAGTTAAAAGAAGCCATTATACTTTACCAAATAAACCAAAAGGCCAAAAAGTGTATGTTAAAAATTAAGCATGGTCGACGAAGTGAAGGACCCCGTGTCTCGAATCAAGCGGTCGCTAAGGGAAATGCTTGTGTACGATGATGCACGTTTCGGTTAAACCACACTATTGATTATATCGGAATGCAGGGCGGTCCACACTTACATTTTAAAGCGCTTATTAAAAATAATACTCTCCTCGAATGAGGATAATTGATACTTTTTTGGGAATCAAGTTTCTTAATCCACTTACTAACACCGCAGATAGATGTGCTTGTAGGTACTAAATACAAATATTGTAAGCTTTTTGTCTCACAAAATTGATGACGATTTATTATGAAATATTATACAGTTTTTTATTAGATATATTTCTGTAATACCTACTTATTAATGAAATATATCTAATAATAATACTTACCTACTATATAAATTAAGCTGAGCTTCCTGACCCAAGAGATAATCTTAAAAAGCTCCAAACAGTATACCTACGCATTGAAAGTTTTCTAAAAGAAATAAAATTATTTAATTTTTTTTTTAAATTATATATTTTTTATAATAACGGTGAAATGAATTTCAAAATAGAATCGTAGGAGTTATCCACAACAAATTGACAGGATATTGGATAAAATAAACCGCAGCTTCCTTGCTGGTTACTGCAGCGTTCGAAAGTTTACCAAAGCACTTATTACGTCACAAATTAGGCTTCGCATCTACCTCGCATTGAACCTTGAACAAGCGGCCGATTGAGTTTGATCGCTTCGAAAAGTTATACTGGAGTGAATGGCCTCTCATTTTCCACTAGTATGGCTGAGGGGATGACCAGATTTCACGAGTCAAGTCCAGGGGGGCTTGGATTCTGTGTAGGCAATAGGCTCTGGAATCTCTTAGTCCAGAGCTTTTTTTGGTTGTTCGGTGCAAATTCGGTGCACATTTCGGTACACAACAAGCAAAAAAGCACACATTTTCTAATTAATTTATTTTCTACTATAGTCTATAATTTAGAGATTTTTTTTCAGATTAAGATAACTTACTCGCTCTAAGTACACTAATTTTCTACCTACCTAGAATATAAATGTTGATTGATTAGAGATTTAAAATTGAATTATAGTATTGCGACAATACCACTTTTGTAGATATGTACTGTCTATGTACACAACGCCTGCATAACATAATGCCGCAAAAATTCAGGATTGTGCAAAATATAAACGTATTTTACAAAAATTGGTTTTGATGATAATTACAGAAAATTTTAAAATCATGTCTAAAAGCATAATGGTTGCATTATAAGTAGGTATTTATAAACTGAGTGTAAATAGGTTTTTAAAAATCGGAATTTTCAGGCCATCGGAACTTTTGAAATTGTATTCCGCTAATTGTACCTACTAGCTAGTATGAATATAAAAATCTTTTAATATAAAGACGTTAATCAAATTCGAGAAAGAGTTATTTTGAGTAACACCTGTATCCCCCCTGAACCATAGCCTGTCAACCTGCCCCCTGATTCTGTATGCCCAAGCCACATTATTTCCTTAAATTGTTACGACAGCCTAAAAACCTATTCTCTATGGCATGTTGTTTATTATATTGACACTGACTGATTATTAAAATGCAGCTGAGATAACATAATAAATTATCCTGTATTGTCAGTGGAATTGTCAAATAAATATAATAGTAGGTAACTGTGGTTTCTGTGAAATCATATCGTGCCATAGATAATTGTCTTGGGGCATAAGACATAAGAATTTCATGTCAAGACAAGGCAAGACAATAACGTATCTTGCCTTGTCTTGTCAAGAGTAGTTGTCATTCAGAATCAGGGCCCTGCTGTCATAACCAATATGAAATTAGGTACCTAGATACTTACATAGTTATATGTTGCTGCCAAGTCGTAAAAGTCCGTTTGACACTCATGTTGTCTGGTTAGAATTTGTATTATACTTTATGGCTTCCCCAAATAACGGACAGCTCTAAGAGTAAGATTCCTTGTCTTCCGCTAAAAGTTACGGAAACAGTCAGTGGCTAGATACGGTACGGTTGCATGATCGCTCTAAGTTTATGTACCGGATCCGTGAGCCGTGGCAAGCTGTCATCCAAGTTTTTACACACAAGTCACAAATACATTGTCAACGGGTTTCTGAAGATAATTCAACGATTAACTATTTGTAAATTTATTAAGTATTTCATTCATTCGTATAAATTTAAGCTGTAAATATGTAAATAATATAATATTGATTTTGTATTTCAGAAAAAAAAAAAAAACATTTAAATCACTCGATTGAAGTGAAAACTTCTTTATAAGATGGGTTAAAATCATTAAACTTGCCATGTTACGTTACCGTTACCAAAATTGACAGCTCTGTATAGAAGTAAGTACTAATCCTTTTTGAGATGGTTTAAAATCATTGAACTCGAGATATTTTATGTTAAGGTCGACAGACAGGCTGACGGTCCACTTGATGGTAGATGGCTACCGTCGCCATAGGTGCAGCAAGTGCGCTGCCGATCATAGAAGGATTAAGGATAAGGATAAGGGGAAAGGGATGTTACCGTTATCAAATTAACTGCATATGAAAGTAAACTTACTAGATATGATAACAGGGATCAATATGGTATACACCTCTGACTAATAAAATAGTTTCATATCAACATCAAACCTTTTTAATGGTCTGTCATTATGAATTTATTATTATTATTATTGTGTGTCAGTGTTATATAATTACATATATTCTCTTGTATGTATTTCTTGCGATCAATAATTTTGTGAAACTTAGTTTTCACTTTTGACGTGCAGTCCAACGACTGACATGTTTTTTTGTTGTTTTTTATGAAAAAAAAAAAGTTATAAAACTTTAATTATGTATCGTTATCATCATTGGCAATAGTGGCTTTTGGCGGTCATCTGGTGGCCGTAAACATACTGTCAGAAATAACAGCACGCGTGCTGTAGTCAGTTAGGGATCCTAAAATCATAACTAAAAAATATATTACCAATCCATAATTTATTTTCAAACCAGATATTAACCAATATTATAAAGCTCTGTACTGTAATTTAAATTCATCTATATCGAAATTATTAGCAAAGCCTTGTTAATTTGTGAAAGTGCGTCTTGTCTTAAAACACATTTATGTAATTGAACTAGATAACTAGCGCAACATGTTTAGATTTTTTTTTCTACAATGCTGTTCCAAATACCCTTCCTTGTTAGTAAATAGTAAGCGACGTAACTAGAACGATTTGATTAACTAAAGTATGAATGAACGTAGATTAATGAGTACGACACGTATTTTAAGAGTTGATGATTAAGATTGAACTTACTTTTATGTATTAATGTATAAATACCTTTAAGCTTTATCTTTTTATTATATCTATAATATGAAGCTGAAGAGTTTGTTTGTTTGTTTGAACGCGCTAATCTCAGGAACTACTGGTTCGAATTGAAAAATTATTTTTGTGTTGGATAGATCATTTATCGTGGAAGGCTTTAGGCTATTTAACATCACATTGCGACTAATAGGAGCGAAAAAACAGTCGAAAATGTTGAAAAAACGGGGAAAATTATTCATCTTTGAGGGCTTCCGTTGCGTGCGCTGCGAAAACCGTTCGAGATACCCAAATTATTCCCAAAATAACTATTCCACGCGGACGAAGTCGCGAGCACCAGCTAGTATTATAGAATGATATATATATATTTATATCTTTTTCAAGAACTTTGACTCTGTTTCACATTTTTTTAATAATTTTTCATAGACCATGGGAGATCTACCCGCAAAAACCCACGGTGTTCCCTAGCGCCGTCTATAGGCGGGGAAGGCTATTACTTCGATTAGGCCGGAGTTTGACCTCCGCGCCGTGGACAGACATGCCGGAAACACACAGCACGCCTCCCTTCGTTGCCCGGTGTTATGATGACGGCGCATGACCCTCGCGTTTCTATTTCACGGTAATCTTCTTTAAAATGATAATTGCTGAAAGATTTATAGTAACAGTACGCAATGGCAGAGGCCACTACTCTTCAGGGCAGCGTATACTTGCAAAAAACTAGGCGGGGCTAAAAAAAACTCATTTGTAATTATTATTACCAATAATAGTTAGCAATAAGCCGCAATAATATATTAGCACAGTATTAACTTATTTGTTTATAGTTTCAAAATCAAGATAGTATGAAAGCAGATTCAGTGGTATGGAACGACTCAGTCATTCAACTTGAACCAGAGAGTTTTGCGTTTACGCAGAAGGTCAGTTAAGGAAATATTTACGTGGTGGGTTACAACATGGTGTATACAAAAACTATGTATTTTTAGTTTTCTAAGAGAAATCTAAAATAGTTTCTGTTTCGCTACCTACACTATCTTATTATAGTATATACTTAGAGTTATTAATATCATTCAGTTATTTACTAAATTATAGTCAATAACATATACAAAAATGGACATAAGAGCATAGGGTTCGTTATTTAAACGTGGTATGTGGCTACCACTGTGTACGAAACGCAGTGTGCCCTGCCCCTGCTAAAAGTGTTAATACCTTTGATAAAGGATACACTAGATTCTGGGTTGCTTTACTAAAAGTGGCATAATAAATTAAATAATTAATTAATTAGTGGCATCAAATTAGTTGCACAAAGTTGCCCTTAAGGTGAACACGTGTTACAACTTGAACCATTATTACTAATTATTAAGGTTCAAATCAGTTAACTATGCAACCAACGAAATAGTAGGTATAACATTCACATTAATTCATCTTTTTATCAGAAATTAACGAGAGAAAGTGATAGCATGTATAAAAAAATCCAGTGGAAAGCACTTTTTCGCAGTGATTTTGTTTGAGACCATGAATCTAGTGTATCCTTTATCAAAGGTTAATACTGTTAATGTTACGACCAAAAAAAAATAGAACAGTGGATAGCAAAGCGTGCGTTGCCTTGCCTGCACTGAAAGCCTTACGCTTACCATCAAATGGATCGTCGTCGGCTTGTCTCATGCCTCTCTTATCAAAACATTCTCCATCCTTTACTTTCCCTACCGAACCATTTATTTTCCCTACTAGAATCCCTAGTAGAATCTATAAGGCTTTTGAGCCTTTATACCACGTGTGAGGTCGAGAGTATTAGGCAAGTTAACATTTTACCCTAATACAACTATTTATTATTTTAACAAAAAATCAATTTTTTTTTATTGATTTTTATATACATACTTACTTATATTTCTGCTTAAACAATCACAAGTACCTAACAATAGTTATATAACGTTTGATTAATCATGCCAATTATAAATATTTGTAGACACTTTTTGGCGATTATCAAATTAATTTTATAGCCGTATTATGCGAAATGATGCAACTATGTAGAATGTAAATGTAAGTAGTGCATTAAGTAGTGTTATGCCGGTAGTTATAAAGTCATCAGGTTCCCTCTCGATGGAGTAAAAGTGAGAGTGATTTCCGTCTGTGGCGCATCAATTCAACAATCTTAACATGAAATGCGGGTCACAATTGCACGCACCAAGTTTTTGCATATTTTCCCACAACGCCAAGGTTACGTTAGCGCCATCAAATCTGTATAGAAGGCAGCTTTTAATACAGAATCAACTGATAATACTAAGTTGAACTTCACTTAATTATGTCTGACATAAAATCTATCCTTACTAATATTATAAATGTGAGTGTGAGTGTGAGTTTGTTTGTTTGTTACGCTTTAACGCAAAAACTACTGAACCTATTACCATGAAATTTCGCATACACGTTGTCTGGGACACCACAGAAAGGACATAGGGTACCTTTCATCCAGAACGCGGACGAAGTCGCGGGCACCAGCTAGTATGTAGGTATATTCCATCATAATGGTCATACGGTTGGGAAGTCGGATTGGCGGCAGATATTATCATCTAACTAACAGAAGATCAACGAGAAATAACCGCACGTGAGTTTCACGCGAGCTGTTATCAAAAATTTTATCCGTTATCCTTAGTGATAATACTTTATTCAGTGATCAATAGCAAATAAATTTCCAGCAATTATTGATATTATTGGAGTTTACTCCTTAAGAATCGTTAACCAGGGTATGAAAATTTATGGGATTAAAATCAAATGTCACATGTCACACTTTACGCGTTACAGGCTACAATATGCTTCAACAGATATTAATATAATATAATACATATAATATACTAATATCTTTTAATTATATTTATTAAATTATTTATTTATCGTTCGTAAGCAGTAAACTCCAGTCGTGCGTCGGAGCTGACACACACACTTTTTTATATTACTAATCATGTTAATACTAACAAATTTCTAACATATTTTAAAATTGCATTAAATTTTAGACAGAAAACAAAAGCACGAAGGAATTTTTGTGGAAGGAAGGAAAAGTCTCTACAAGCTTTGTACCACTACCCCATCATTCGCACCCCGAGTTTACTACTCCATTCCTAACTTACCAGCAATCAATCATTGAATTAAGTCTCCACCACTCTAAACCAATATCGTCTTTATTGTTTGACAATATGCTACAATTTCATCTGAACATGATAATTGTATTTGCTGTATATATGCAATAAAAAGTCGAACTTAACGTATCGATTTTAGGTTCACTTTTAATTGAATTTATCAATAGCAAGTTGGGTTATGCACAACACAGAAGATTGCACTTTAAAAGCAAATAAATATGAATCAAATTTCTTTGTATTGTGAAGAGCGCAGATCAGATTGAAGCTGTCGAGAAGCAGTGTCGCGAAACGCGAGCACGTTGCGATATAAAAGGAAGTTTTGTTTAAATTTCTTTATCAAACACCTTCGGACTGTATCAGCGCTCGGCAGCATCGGACTATCATCACTGAAACCATGTCTCTTCGTGTTTTGGTGAGTAAATTTAACTTAAAATTAATTACACCCACTATAAAAATAGCTTTATTAGATTAAATGCGGTCATATGTAATCAATGAAAATCACATATATTTATTTCAGTGTAAAAAATATTAATATTTTTTTCTATGCCGTCTAACTGAAAAGGCCCGTTTTGTGAATGGTAAAAATATTTTGTGGTAAAATCCCCTTTCTATTTCTTCATTATTAAGCGAATGTTAGTACCACAAACCTTGTTGAGTGTAACAATAAAGCAAAAAATATGTGGTACCATGCGACTTTACTGGGCCTTTCAGATCTATTGTTCCGTAGAAGAGTCTTGGTAAAGACAACGATAAAGTGATTTCTCACTGTATTCAAATTACGACATAGCGCGTGACTAGGAGGCCACTTTTAACCTGATTAATACTTTTTTTTATAGCAAACCAAAAAAAGTAACATTATTATTGATTGTAAATTATCAAAACATAATATAGTAATTGGATACAATGAATCGTTGTTACTCGGTTTAGAAAGTGGCTTGTTCTAGAACGTTTTCCTAAAGAAAGTTCTTAGGTTTCTGTAGATTGCAAGCGAAGCAGCGAATTTTTCAATCTTTGAGCACCATTGCTTCAGCGAATTGTTATTATAGCTGTATTTTGTTAATATGTTTAATTTTATTTTTCTGTTCATGCGTGACGAATTATACTCAGAGCGTAATCAATTTACGCTCTGCTTTAGCTTTCCAAAGACGAAAGCTAAAAAAATGTATTAGCTAAGGGCCTCTTTTACCAACTACAAGTAGTGTTGATTAGTTATTTTTTAAAATAATTTTATGTTTTATTAAATTATGCTCTCGGTTTAGCGCATCCTTCGATAGGCGATTTTTTTTTATTTATTTTCTTTTTAATGTTTGGAATTTTTACCGTACTAACAAAGGTACCTATATCAGCTAAATTATTCCCAGTGACAGGTAACTTTAAATGACGGTTAGCCTTGGTAGATGGTGAAAGAGGCCCTTAGTTACTAAAAAAGTGGTCTAACTAAAAAAATGTTAACTATTCATAATATTTGACTTTCAGGTGGCTCTCGTATGTCTTGCGGAATTGGCGACGCTGATATCCGCTGGAGGACATGGCGGCGGACACAAGAAGGTGGTAATCCATGTACCGTTACATGTGAAACACCATCATCACACCCATACCATTGTGAAACACGTACATCACAAGAGCGGAGGCGGTGGTGGAGACGACCATTATGAAGTACTCGGCTACACCTATGGCGAACCAAAGGCAGCACCTCATTTTGGAGGAGGTAATATATTCAATTAGATATACACTTATAATGGGATAGATATATACGGATTTTTTATTCCAAATTAAACATTAAATCACAATTGAGTAGAGTCAGAACAAAAGATGATGATTCCTGTTTGTTTTACTTTTCTTGTAGAAACTTGTAGATTTGAAGGAAGTAAATTTGTAAAAACGTACTTCATAATTTTTTTTTTTTCATTTTATCGTAATGTAATTTATGTCAATGTGAATATGAATGGTCAATATTTGATATACCACTTAATATATATATTTTTTGAATAGTGGAATTATCATATTTTGTTCTGACAATTCTTAATTTTCGTCTATATGCAAAGATATATTATTTCGATAATATTTATGCGGATATTAATACCTACATAAAATCGTAAACGCTCCGTGTCTGTACATTTTTTTTTCAAAAGGTCAAAAACCAAGGTTAAAAAAATTGTTTTTGATTGTTTTTCTGTGCGTTTATGAACGCTAATCTCAAAAACGAGTTGACCGATTTGAATGCGGTATTCTCCTATGTATTGGTGATTATGGATTAACGTATAGGATAATTTTATTCATCGAAAAATATTAGGTTCCTCTGGGATTTTTAAACACCAAAGTACATCGCATACGATGTTGCGGATTCTAGGTGGTTATCAGTATCAATTCAATTACCGTTTCTGTAAATTAAAAAAAACATAATTTGTACATGTTTTGTACTTATGTTATCAAGTTTCAAAAAAAATTATTAGAGATTTTTCTGTTTGTATGTTGTGCTTTTGTGCACGTCAATCTCAGAAACGGCTTATACCGATTTGAATGCGGGTTTCAAGCTATCTGTATAAATAATAAATGAATAAATATTCACACATTCCACCCATTATTATTATACATTATTATTATTCATTATATTTATCCGTAACATTTAGTATTTATTTCATTCCCATCAGTTTAAAAATAAAAAAGTTAACTTTATTGAAACAATATCAAATAACACCACGCATACGCATGTACGTGATAACTACGCCATAACACATGTTAGTATCATAATAAAAACATGTGATGATAATCATGAAACTAAAATCGAAATTATTACATAGATAAAGTTTGCGCCAGAAATACAATTTTGAATATCTGTAGAGTTAGCTAGCATCCCATAAGTCCGTGTCTCATTAGAGGTCTAAAAAACAGATGTTTCAAAATTAAAAAAAAAAAAAACTAAGTTAGCACTTCTTTTATATATTTTTTTATTTTGCTCTATTATGAAAGTAATGTGTAAGTCCTCGACAAGAGTAAACGTAATATTAAAATACAAATATGCCTTTTAATAATAATAAATTAATATTGTCAAATAACACATTAATTCCAAGAAACTGCATAAATTAGGAAGGAAAATCCTGTATTTTACAAAAAAAAATTGTTTCAGGTCACGGTTGGGGAGCCGCTGATGAAGGTCACGATAGCTACGATGCTCCCGTCAGCTACGGCTTGTCTGGCAGTGATGATTATGGCTCTGAAGGCCACGGGTACTAATCATAATATGACTGTCCGAACTACAAAACATTAAACACTACAAACTTGTAAATATAGCATAGTACTATGCTAAATCTGAAAGATTAATTCATAGTGAATCGTGGACTGAAATAAATAAATATAGAATCCGTCAAACTTCATGACCAATCTGAACTAGAGTGAATTTGCGCACGTCCCTTACTATCATAATTCCCAATATTATTTATTGCAGTCCTGTATCAAATTTTATCGAGGGACTCAAAAAAATTGAGCCGTCGAGGGACGCCTGGACACATGGGATACATCGAATATGTGTTTAAAAAATTCTTTATTTAAAAATACATAATAGTTCCTCCAAAGTGTTGGCAAAATACCTCCGCCGTAAAAGATGTTTCACATCAAAAGCTCGCATAATTTCACACGCTATGCATTAAAGGCGTTTAATAATCTAAACTCTTAACCTAAAGCCGGTCTAAAATTTAACTGATATTGAATTTCTGCTTACAGAGTGGGTCCCTGTAGCCTAGTGGCCCTAATTTAATTAATGCGACCAATACGACGGTAGCTTAAGTACCTAGAACTTATTTCAGATGGGTCATAAAATTTAACGTTACCAAATACTCTGTTAGAAAAATGTTCTTGATATTAGTTTGAAAATGTTCAGTCCAATTTTAAGTACTTATCATGTTTCTGGTCAGAAGTGAAGTTGCTGTGAGTAACATTAAATGTACATTGTAAATACACATCGGTGTTGAATCGAGATTTGTTTTATGCTTAAGACTGTTGACTTTGTTGATTTTGTTACTAATATTATACTTGTTGTTAAGATAAAACTTGTTTTTAACATGTGTTTTGTTTTATTTTTAGAATGTAAACAGGAAAGTGATATAAGTGTTAGATAATTCAACGCCGTCCCACTTTGAAACAAGAATTAACTGTATCTGTATTGGCCGAGTCTATTGCAAAAAGTATAAGACGACGCGATACTTACTTTCTAACACACCATAATTTTTGTTGGTTTTCCTCAAAAGTAACTTACCTACCGTAATTGTGAGTATCGACGTGCGTAACTCGCATCTATGCCATTCTTAGCTAAGGTTTTATTGCCAAGTTTAGGTAGGTACTTTGACCATGTTTCCATATCCGCAAGAATACGTAACAGGCTGATTAAAAAGGACTGCTTGACAAGTTACCTCTATCTATCATAGGAAGTCGCTGATATCACGAGGCCAGTATGACATATTTTGAGCAGATCATTTTGTCTTTTTGTGTTAACAAGAAAATAATAGTAAGTATGTTAAAAATGTTAGGTATGCTTTATATAATTTTCTAATAAATACTTTTTAGCTTTTTTATGTGCGATCTTATTATAGATTGCTGTTTAATTTGATGCAAGCAATAATTATAACGAACGGGCTACAGTTATATTTTTATCATGAATAATCATGATTAGACAAATGAGATAAACATATAATTCGAAAGAATTGATCCCTAATCTAGGGACATCATTTATTTTAAAGAGTTTTAAATAATATGTGTATGTGAAATGCTATAAAGTGCAATACACGTGTGCAAGAAAGAACACATGATAAATAAGTCTATCCTCATCCTTACTTCCTTCCTTCTCTAAATATTATAAATTGAAGTCACAGTCCGCGTTAGTCTGTTTCTCTGCTAACTTCTTCTCAACCACCCGAAGGATTTTTACTCAGCACATCGAGGGTGCCGAGATGGGAATAAATCGGATTTTGATGTGATTTTCGTTAACGGATAGAGCGACCGACGAAAAAGGTTTTTGAAATAATTTTCAAAAAGGCCGCCTGTACATTATAAACACAATTTATTTTGAGAATGGATGTAAGTGCATATCCTGTGCGAGTGTGGCCCTTTGATGCACAAGCGTAGTCACATATTGGGAAGCCACACAATGGCTTGTGAAAATGTGAGGAATGCCTCTATCAAAAAAGTACTACAGTTTCTTGACGTGGTAGGTATTGGTAGAGAGCTTTAGTTTACGTGGCGATCACAATATTTCAGCAATGGACGATGTGATACTGGCACTCTAGAAGACAGGAATAGCCACAAAGCAGATAATAAAGTGATGTTTGAATGCTTGTACTTCTAACACGCACATACTAAGTAGTGAACGGATTTTGGTGAATCTAAAGGTTATTTTATCTATACTAATATTATAAAGCTGGAGAGATTGTTTGTTTGTTATGTTGAACGCATTAATCTCAAGAACTACAGGTTTGAATTTAAAAATTCTTTTTTATAACATTTTGAACGCGGTCGAAGTCGCGGGCAACAGCTAGTTTCTTATAAGTCTGGATAATACATGGGTCTTTTTTTGTGAAGATATGAGGACAAAATGGAAGGCAAAAACTAGCGTTTTTTTATTTATCTATTTTTAATAATTATAATAGGTAACCTATATTAAAGGAGAATGATCACCTAACATATAAATGAATAAGTAATATATGTTAGGTCATATTTTATAATTAAGTATTACATCACACCCAAATTATGCCACATAGTTTAGACCTCTGTCTAGTTCACTTCGATGTAATTGTATCTATTCAATGTAGGTATTTAATGTTAGTGTCCTGTTTAATAAATAAATAAATGTCAGTGTACCTTATTAAATAAAAAATAAAAAAAATAAAAATTGTACAAAGCTTTCTTTGTCGCAATGAACTCTCACTTCTACGTGGTTTTGAATTACTTTGAATTACTCTAAGTAAGACCATGTGCTCAATATGTATGAAAGTTTTATAAAAGTGAGATATCTGTATGTCTCTGTAAAAAGACCTGTAAAAAGTTTGGGTGAAACTAGGTTCCATTTTAATATAAGGAGTTTCGAGAAAATATATCTCTATAACAAATCGAAGGTAACACTTTTATTCTTTACTTACAGTTTTATTGTAACGAAATGCAATGAAAGAAACAATAATTAATCCAATAAACATTCATTCAATGTTTAATTGTAAACAATGAACGACATTTCTCGCCTACATGTTTTGCTTTTAATTTCTCTATAGTGGCGTGTGAAATGTAATCATTCATATAAAATAACACATTCTATAGACACATCTACTTTTTTCAAGATTTAGATATTTTCTTCGGGATATTACTTAATAGGTGATTTTAAGTGATAAAATTGTCGATCGTGCTTCCTTTTTTTTCGTTACAAAAACTACACAAACCAATAACCAAACAGTTTGATCTGTAACCTATGTTAACCATCAATAAGATAAAGGACAGTTATTCGTGAAATTAGCTGTTTTTTTGTTAGATAATGCGTAACAATGGATATTGAATGTGTTTGTATAAAATTATATAAATTAAATTATATATTATTATCCTTTAAGCAAATTTACTGAAACTGTTATTATTATAATGAAATTTAAAAAAATATAAAAGTTAGTACTTACATGTAAAAGAAAAGTTAAAAATGCTTAACACATTTTTGCTCCAGGTCCTGGCACGAAAGCTATAGATATTATCTCTACCCTTGCTCGTCTGCTGGAACATATCTACCCAATAATTTTCCTACAAATCCGACGTGGGCTAGCAAAGTATACTTAACTATAATACTAATAGAAAATGCCTATTCTGACGCATATTATAAATAAGTCAATGTGGTAGAAATGCAATTTACTAGAAAAATATATTATATCTAAGTAGGTACCTACTTATTTCAACAGATCCTTCCATTGTGATTCGTGATTATCTAACATCCGTAACAGTTGCTTCCGTTGCGAGATGTTTTTTTATACTCTAATAGAAGTTACGTCAAAATTAGAGACGCTTAATTTTTTTTTTATAGTTGGTGCAACACCTAAAGTAGAGCATTTCAAATCGAAGTGCGATTGTAACATTTCGTACTCTATTACGGTCAACAAGTAACTAAATTTGATACATCTGGCCTTATTATACTTGATAAGCCGCTATCAGCCTATGAGTTTGTTCGTTTTGCTATTTTATGACAAGAAATCCCTAATGATATTTCATATCACCTTTCTGTAACATTTATAATTTTTAACGTCTATTTATATTTTCTAGTAATAATAGACAATGAGTAGCGCTGATAATATTATACTTATAATGCTCAGTGCTTTTCAGATTTTATTTCACGATCCTCAGTTTTATTGACTTTGGAATATCATGATACAGTTCAGAGAAAATAATTGATGATATATCATGGGATTGATAATATATCATTATTTAAATATAAGTAGAATTCATGGAGTATCCCATTGCTCAAAACAGATTTGTTGACTACAACATTGTTTCAACTATTTTCTCCAAATTGTACTCTATTAAAGTAAAGACAGACATTGGTTTAAATGTGTTTTATTAAATAAACAAGAGTAACACTTAAATTAATTAGCGCTAATAAAAATTATTATCATAATTATGCTATAAATTCACATGTGTAGGCAGGTAGTACATGTTAATTTTACATGTTTATGTCTACAACTAATGTGTAAAGCGTCATTTTAATAAATTATTATATATCGATGTTTAGAGAACTTTCAACAACACAAGCCGGGAATTAATTATTTTTGGGTATATGTACCTATAAATTTGATTTTTTATTGAAAATATTAATCTAATCATATATTACGTTTTCGAAAAAAAAATGTATTGCGATTATAAAAGAAACCTTATTTCAGTTTAAAATTGTATAAACACGACAGCTAAAATATAAAAATACACTACCTATCTAAGTATACGTAATACTAAAAAACTAACAATTATCATAACCTGTCATCCGCAGACACACATTCACTGCCTTGACTTTTAAATTTAAAGCTAATGGATAAATCGGAGGAATTCTAATAAACTACAGTCTCTACAGCGCCAGTGTTCACAGACTGCTGTATGCCGGCTTCTCTATCAAATGTAACTGGAATTTCATTATCATTAATCCCTTTGTCTTCTGCGATGAAGGATGTACCTTGTATGTCATTGCCTTCGAAAGACGATGCCGGCGCATCAAAACCTGAATCCGGTTGGTATGAAATTACCGGTTCCGATTGAACGTTGGGAAATACTGCGTCCTGTGTTGAAGCGAAAGGATCTGACGATTGATGTGCGCTGGTAAACGTGTTAGCTGGTAATGATGGGGCAGCTGCGAAAACATTGTTGTTTGCCGAAATAGTACTCTGAGGAGTGAATTCAGCGAATGGATCGTGAGAAGGTTCGGCAGCCGCACCTCTAAGGTAGCCGTAAGTTCCCGGAAAAGCTTGTTGGACAGACGTAAAAGCGTCATCATCATCCTCTGACCCTTCTTCTGTAACTTCATATCCGTGTGAATTGCCATGATTCGATGGTAAAGCACCAGGCAACGAGTCGTATACTTTTGTCTGTTTCACTGTTTGTGTAATACCATGCACTTGAGGTATCCTAGGAACACCGCCGCCAAACGAAGGTACTGAAGGAGTGAATGAAGAACCAAAATCGTCTTCAAATGACGAAACCGATGGACTTGGATCGTAATTATACGATGGGGTGTCGTGGTGATGATGGCCATGTCCATGGTGACCATGATGCTTATGATGTCCATGGTGGCCATGGTGTCCGTGGTGGCCATGATGGCCGTGATGACCATGGTGTTCAGTGTGAGTAGTGTGACTTTTCTTGGCATGGTGATGATGATGGTGATGCCCGTGATGGTGAGTCGGCTTGTGGTGATGATGGTGGTGATGGTGGTGATGCTCCTTCTTAGGTTTTTTGTGATGATGATGAACCGTTATAACTTTTGTATGATGATCATGATGTATGAACTCCGGAAGATGCAATTTTACGTGGTCACTGAAAAGGAAACAATAACATTTAAATTAAATCTCATTAATTTATAGAATATTCGGTACATGCGGAACGCAAACAGCTTTTTTAAAGGTATCATTAAATCTTAGAACACATAAAGGACGTTAGCAATGAAAAATTATTTTGCAAGATAATTTTCGCTCGCGCTTAGCCATTTAATAATGCTAATAATTATAAACAAAAACACCATAAAATGTGTCCTTACTGATGCTTCTCGCCGTGTCCTCCTGACTCGCTATCCTCCACGAACAACACAGCGAGCACCGCCAAACATTTAAACAAATCCATGTCTAAATTCATAAACAGTCCACAAAACAATAGTCCGCAACGCTTCGTGTACTAAATTCGATAGAACAAACTACACCAGCTAGTCGAATCGACGTTCACATTTTGTTTTACACTACAATCATTACTTTCCTTTCTTCCCGATTTTTGGTTTTATTTTAGTGCGCCCGAGCGGCGAGCATCGTTGGCAACACCGCACCGCCGCCACACCACACCGGATTGAATAGCGAAATATCGTGAGATGACCATTTATCCAATTTCACTTAAATAAACCCGTAATATCAATAAAAAGACAAAAAACTGTCACTATCAACGAAGCATGCAAACGGCGTACCTAACATTTGTTGCGGTGCGATAATAGCTTCAAATGTCATGTAAACAGAGTGCTGTTTGCCTATGCAGTGACATAGCGATACAATAGTTTTTGCTCCACATCGTGTAATAACTATTTCACTACCGTTCCAAAACAACGGTTTTGATTAACAGACAGGGTAGATGGCGTAACAGCCTTATGGAATGTCTATAATGATACAACAATTTGAACAGACCCACAATAAATTAGATTATATGTATTTATTTCCATGTTTTCAGTAATTTGCAACTTTAATATTTAATGGTACATACCTATGTAATATTAGTTATACCTAAGACATAATCTCAAGAGCAAGGATCATTCGGCACTTTAATGTAATTTGAAGGACGTCAGTACGTGTGAATAAAATTAAGGCTTAAAAAGTCGTTTTTTTTTAGAGAATTAGCTTGGAATTCTTTTAGAGAAAAGTAGACACCCTTCGTACATATGCACATTCATACAGTAAACGTTAGAGAAAAATTTAACTGCCCAAAAAGATGTCTCTGCTTAGAAGTAGCTGTACCAGCCGCTACTTAGTTGCTTGACGAAATTTTTTAAACATGTTTTTTAAAGGGTTCATGTTTTCATATAAGAATATAAAATAACATTAGGGATTCCCATTTTCACCTAATGTGATCATAAACAAATGAAAGGAGCCAAAAAAAAATTAATGTGCTTATAAATTTATGCAAACTAAAAATAATGTAGATTTATTTTGGATGTGAAAAAGAATGGATCAAAACAAGCTCTATTATGCAATAATAACACTACCACTAACATTCGAGCTCATTCTTCCAAATGCAGAACAGTAGCTATATATAATTCTATATTGCAAGTTTGTGGTACTACAACATGCCGCTTTTTTCTTTCTATAATTCAAGAAACTAGCAAGTAATAAGATAGGTACCGAAACCAATTTAAAGGTAAACAGAAGAATCAATTTTTATTACGACTCTCGTGTCGTTTCTTGTAATAAATAATGTTTGTAGGCGTTAAATTGCGTCCGTAAATAAGCGTAAGTGATGTCCATTAAAAATTAATTATCCGTTCTATCCCGATTTATTGATTTCCCCCGGGAAAGATATTCAGTTGTGAGTGGTTTATAATATTATTTATGTGCGTGGGTTACCCAAGCACCGACTTTCGAATGTTAGTAATTCGTTTTCTTTTTCTCATCCAACATGCCTAAATAAATAAACCTTTTCCTTTCTCTGTAACCTGTTGACAAGGAATTTTTAAGTACTTTTTATTTTAAGGCGGCGAACACACACAAAATACATACAAGCAAGTGTAATTTTCTTTTAACGGTACTACTCAGCAGTGTAGGTACCGCACCTGCACCTCGCCTTGTGTCGCTTGTGTCCTTAGGCGACGGTAACCACCTACCATCAAGTGGACCGTCTTATTACCGCCTGCCTGCCACCCTTTATTTATAATATCTATATTATATAAATAAAAAGCAATGTACGTATATTTGCCATAATATATACGGACTCCAAAATCGCTCAACCGATTTTAATTCTGTTTTCACTTATAAAAAAGGGATAAACGAAGAAGGTTTGTGTGTATAAAAATTAAACTCCAGGCGAAGCCAGGAGCCGGTCGCTAGTGATGTACATAAAAAAGTAAAGAAACTAATTTATGATTTTAAATTTTTAATTAATTTTCATGTGCGCAGTACTCTCGTTACTTTTTATTAGTAAGTCGATTACTATTTTTCATCAGTATTCAGTTCCACAGTAAAAAAAGTCTTACAAAGAAATTCTTTATTACAAAAATGTATAAACTACATTATAAATACATTAAACAAAATAATTCTTGTTCAAATAATTCTTGCTTTTTTAAAAGCATTTCCTGGTAAATGTAGCATCACTTTTATATAAGTATATTTTAAGAAATAATATGTAAGAAATGTGTTCATATATGTATACTTACGCTTGTATAAGTGGGGAAAATTGATGAGTTGGGCGCCCCGGGGCGGATTCTTACTCGGGCTACCGCCTTAGGTATAGGCGAGTATTAGGAATGTTGCTAGTAACTTTGAAATTTAAAAAAATAATGTATCTATAATTATTATCTCCTGACAGACGACACAAAAACGGAGTGTTATAAGTTTGACTAGTGTGTATGTGTGTATCTATGTGTCTGTCTGTGGAATCGTTACTCCCAAACGACTTGATCGATTTTGAACCAGTTTTTTTGATTATCGGGGTGGTTCTTGGCTATTAATTTATGAAAAGCTGTTCAGGCGTTTCAAGACTCATCCTCTAATTTCACTTTCACTAATTTCCACAGGTTCCACAGGTTCGATTGATGTGTAATTTGATAATATTTCCATGACCTTGATCTGATTCAGCAGCATCAAGCAATCTGTGGGTCAAATACCCAACTCCTTAGTTCTTAGCAACTTACAGCAGATATAGCGTTTTTTAATTTCGGCTCAGCGGGATCACAATTTGGTTAAACTTGTTTATTGTTTTCCCAGTGTTTTACCAGATTTAAAGAAAAAAAAGACAATATGTTTTAATTTTAATTTATTATCATATAAAATAGACATAATAAGCCAGCGCTGGTGCAACAAAAAACAAAACAAATTCGCAAAAAAAACTCACATTTGCGCAATGTTATGAGAATTCGCATTGCATTAATGTAAAAATAAATACTATATATAAATATACATTTGCTCCAACACTGGCTCTTACATGAAATATTAGAATGTGATTATAGTTTATTAATTCAGTAACTAATTAACAATTTTATACAAATTTTCAAGTAAAGTTACACAAAAATGATGTATATTTTATTTCTCTTTATATTATTCAGTATGGGTAATATTTTTAAAGCTTTTTAACCGGTTACAACATGTGGTTACAATATTATATAATTACAACAAAAAATAATTATTGTCATTATTATTCTTTTTTTTTTTAAGTAATTATATCTTATTTGCATATAATTTCAAGAAGTTTCTTATTGAATTACATTTGGAACAAGTAATGTTAGTTCAGAAAGATATTAAATATAAAAAAACATATTAGGTACCAACATTAACGAAAAAAATATTACAATAATGTTAATTTTTTTGAAAAAGTGTAATTTAGAGAAAAATAAGTGGTTATAGATAATTTAAACAGTCTTAAAGTCTTTGGCATTTAGAAAAGTAGAAGTCTTCAACTTATGTATATTATTACCTACTTAATGAATTCACATTTTTTTTGTACATCGCTAAGTATCTATTTGGTGCAACTAAAGTGCTTATTATTTTAAATTAATTAAATTGATGATTGCCTTGTCTAAAATAAATACACCTACAGGTACTATTTAATATAGAGTCTATACTATACATACCGATGAATGGAAAAACTGTTTCGTCTTTACTATACGAAGTACAAATTTCTACGAATTATGGCTTTTGTTGTCCAAAAATATCATCTCCCACATCTGTAACAAATGAGTTCATAACATAGCCAGTAAAACTAATTTTAAAATGCAATTTTTTTTTATGATTTTGTTAATGCTACTATAAAAAAGATATAGTCGAAAGAGCACATACGATACGCCGGATACGCCTGACGTCAATTTTAATGACGAAGAGGTAAATACATTAATAATTTAATATCCACGTAGCATTGCGTTGCACATGTAAGTAATATAACACACTAGTGTTTTTGCCCGCGACTTGGTCCGCGTCCGATCGCTACCAAACTTCACGGCAACACCCGCTACACTAATCTGGAGATTGTCTGAAAGTTTCATCAAAATCGGTTCAGCGGTTTCGGAGTCTATAGGAGACATACGGAGATATATATTAAGACTAGCTGGTGCCCGCGACTTCGCCCGCGTTCTGGATGAAAGGTACCATAATATGTTCTTTCTGGTGTCCCAGACAACGTGCATGCAAAATTTAATGGTTCAGTAGTGTTTGTGTAACAAACAAACAAACTCACATTCAGATTTATAATATTAGTAAGGATTTAATTAAGCGACATATGGATATTGACATGAGTGTAGATAAACTTACTCAATGTCGTTTGTAGAGTGGGATAACATTCCTCTTAGGAATGCCGGGAATATCGTGAGGCACGTCAGGGAGGTCCGGCACATCCGGTAGGAACTCAGGAATTCCGATGCTCGGCACTGGCTGACTGTGGCCGCCGTGTGGCTCATCGTTCATGTGCATATGATGGAAATGCTCATGTTCCTCCGCTGCAGCGTGAATATGATCGTGATCGTGATGCATGTGATGATGATGAATCGTCCTGTACACTGTGTGCGTATGTTTGATTTTCTTCACTTTATAAGGTACGTGGATCACTACTTTCTTTGTGCGCCTGTAAAATAATACACAATATTGACACTTTGATATACCTAATAACATCAGAGTAGGTATTAGAAAATATCCACCTATGAATATTATGAACTAGATATATGAAGTCCCTCCAGATATATTAATGATGATATTAAGAAGATTGGTGGGGCAACCCGGCCAAGGAAAGCTCAAGATAGAATCAAGTGGAAGCGGTTGGAAGAGGCCTATGTATCACAAGACACGCTGATTTAATAATACGTTTCAGTTAAGTATCAGCAATAAAGGCTTAAATAAATAAATATAAAGTCCGTTTCTTTGATTCTTGTAAACAACAAGTTTACAACAATTTAGGAAACCTAAACGTACCCTGGAGTCATTCATACAAAAAAAATATGTTAACATTAACCAATAAAAACCCTGTGATCACGAAAAATAAAAAAATATTATAATGTTAAATATTATATACTATGCAATCGAAATTTCCCAAAGTAATAACAATGGTTACAATCAATATTTACACGTATGGTTATGCACGCGATGCCGTCATAGACCGATAATTTCGGGTGCTTCCTAGAGCGATGCGCCCGAGTGCGGATTCTATCATTTCCTGGCTACTATCGCTGAGGCTACAATTCTTAATTGCAGTACATTTTCTTAACTGTACTTCGATCAAACTAGCTGATATTTATACCGGAATAACTTTTATTATTGTTCATAAAAACTAATATTTTTTAATTAATTTAAACGATAAACAATAAAATTCATCATATTGTAAATTAATTATAAACAGACGCTATAACATTTTTTTATAACAAATTTTTTAATTTATTGTAGAAATTAATAACTGAAATAGACGTAGGTATTTATTTACTTACCCTTCTGTGTATGTTATGAGAAATACGAATAACACTCCGAAACATAGAAGTAACTGAAAAGAAACAAAAAACATGTTAAGAGTTATTTTGATCTTCCCTTCCAATCCAAGCTTATACGCATCTTAGACTTTTAAACGTCACCGATGATACATTAGAACACGCAATAAAGCTATTCATGAATAATTCAATAATTTTGTGAAGCGATACGTATTTCGTCATCATTGTAACGAACGCATCGTTAACTTTGAACATTGTTTACAAAAAAAAATCATCGCCATAATTTACTGTGAGAACCAATGTTTTCTATACAAGTAATACGATAATCATCAATTACAGCATGCGACTTAAGAAAGCAATATAATCGATTATTTGCACTAATGACGGAATATTAATTTGCTTCAACCATGCAAATGATCGGTTGCAGATTCGCATCTAGTGATGAGCACCACAAAAACAACTCACCACAACTCGGCAATCCATAGTGGTAGATCTATTGTTGAGATTGTAACAATGAAGTAGAAAGCACAGCTAAAACATGTGTAAGCTGATGGTAAAAAACGCCAGAAGAGGCGTGCGAAACACTTGTTAGTATGATGAGGTTGCGATTGCGTCGAGCAATTGCGGAAAAATCAATGCACTTTCTCACACCAACGCGAAAATGATGCGCTCGTGCCCACCAACAGACTGACAATGAAAGCTGATGCGTTTGCCAATACTTATATATGCCTTGCATGAATGCATCTTCTCCTTCATAGTAAGGCCCGAAGGATCTAGTTATAATCCCACATGTTATAATCGGAGTTATACTATGCTTAATAATGTAAAACCGGCATGTTCTTAGAATTATAACAGTATAGCACAGCCTCTTCCCTCGAGAGGCTTGCCTATAATTTGCTGCCTGAATAATTTGCCATTGAGCAAATTATTCAGTTGCATTTTTTATCTATTTATGTTTTTTTTAAATAATTTATGGGGCTATACAAGGTCACAGGACACCTGGTCCCCGAGACCGCAAGACTGTCGCAAGATTGACGCATTGGAGACGTAGTGCTGGAGACGTCGTCTAAATAATCTCATGGATAACGTTTAGCGCCAATAACTCAATTTTATAGAAATTCAAAGTTAAGGACATGCTTTCGTTGGTTGTGCTCTTTTTATGTTTCCAAAATTTCTGTAATTTAGGTTGTACGCTAACCTTTACGTGTGGAGGGTTAGCTCTTTAGCGTTTAGCTCAGCCTAAGTAGTTTCCCCCGCATTGGGGCTTCGCTACAGTCAGATAAGATGTATCAGAGCCTTCTAAAAAATTTGACACGGGACCACTGAATCAGGTCTTATAATGAAACTACGAAACAAAAACTTGGTCTACGGAAGTCGTCTAAATTAACAATCTACTAAAGAATCAATGAGTATGAAAAGATTGCGTTTTACATTTCTCCTTATCGAATTGCATTAGTAAATACCAAAATTGATTTGCAACACTCAGCAATTGGTCATAAACACAGAACCACTAGGCCGTTGCCATAGCACAGTGGCCTAATCCGAAATAACGTAATGATTTATTCGTTTCAATAGAGACAGTTTTTTGGTTAATAATGATCTGCACTTAGGTCAATGGTCTACTTAATGACAGGTGACAAAGTGCTGCCGCCTTTGGGGATAAAGGATAATAATAAAAGATTGTACCTACTTGATAATCCTTAATCTCGCACTCAAACACAAGAGTAGCTTCGCAGTCATAACCTGGCGAGCCTGCTTGTTGACAGTAACAATTCCCTAAAAGAAGATCCCGTCGCCTAATTTCTTATTCCCACACTGGTTACTATATATTAAACATGTAGATACATTTATTTAACAAAATACAAAATTAGACAATTTTTATGGTGTATCCCCAGTAGTTCGGTTAACAGTTCGGTTGACCGAACTAGTGAGACTTTTTTTATAATATAAGGTATAATTTTTATAATATATCACTTTTACTCGCGCATTTAACATGGTTTTCTAAAACTAAAGTATGTAAATTATATACTTAAACCTTCCTTGAGAACCACTCTATCCATTAGTGAAAACCGCATTAAAATCCGTTGCATAGTTTTAAAGATATAAACATACATAGGGACAGATAGACAGCGGGAAGCGACTTTGTTTTATAGGTACCTACTATGTAGTGGTTCATCACTGAATGTCTGGACTCAGGTTTGTTTTCCTCACATAAAAGAAACACGGCTGTTTTCAAATTCAGATTAGTGTATACATTGAGACTGTCGAAATGTTTTTGTAGAAATTAAATATATATATATATATATATATTGCGAAATAATGCACTTACAATAAAATTATGAAGTAGTTTGTGATAGTGAAACTTGTAGGTGTGGCGGATGCAACGCTACACAGTCATTACCTACGTTGTCATTTCTTCTCGGGACATGAAACAGATTTTATCAGAGGGTTCAGTGCACTTGAAAGTTTTTTTTCCATGTTCGTTCATTGAGAATAAGGAGTACGAGTTTTGGAATAATTTGTCAATACTAATTTAATTTTTCGTTCTTATGGAGACCGAAGTACCTACTTAATAAATACTTAATAATACATGGTCACGCCAAATACCTATGTATGATAATAAGTGGACTGTATTTTCTTTATGATGCGTGCAACAAAGGGCTAGGAAAAGAATTGGATCTGGACATGTCAATTAATTCATTTGGTGCCACCAATACTTTTAATATTTAACGTATACAACATCGAAAAATACAATAAATCATCCTTTTGTTAAAGCTCATATACCTAAGTCGTTTGGGGCTTTCATAGTTAAACAGTGTTCTTCACAAAGATTCAGGCACTTATTTATAGTGGTCTCTTTGAAACTACATCACAGAATTCAGTAATTGTTATTCTAAAACCGGAATAGTTTATAATGTAACAAAAATAGAAACAATGCTTTCATAAACACGCTTCCTTAGATTCCTCTAGTAAGCAATTATAATAGCGTAACTAATCATTAATTGCACAGTTGCACTAAATTTTTGTTCTTTCTTCACTTTATAGTTATCACAAGCATAATAGTAAATAGTAAACGCTTATAAATTTTATGCTGGTACATTTCATATTTTGCAAGTAGATAACTTCCTTACCAAGGATAGCCTCGCCTTGTTTAAAATTTGCTTTGATTATAAATTAATCCTCAGTGACTCTAAACTACTAAGGTAGGTAAACAAAACAGATTGCTGATGAAAACATGGTATAGATAAAATTACATCGAAGATTCGAAATTAGATCGTTGACAATATATAGAAGTCCATTTGATTTAATATCAGTTTAATTAACTGAGAGAAATGGCTAACTGGGCAGAACGTCTGGCGAATATAACCACGAAACTGACCAGGGTCCTCGACCACGGGTGCGTCGAACACTGGGGGCGTAACCCACGGACCCACCTTCTTACACATACACACACTACTGATAGTACACTGATATTGCATATCAGTGTGTGTATACGAGATATCAACGCGCATCATCTTGCCCTAATCTTGTTTCTGACCATATTATATTCCGGCTTTTAGACCAAATTCTTTTTTGCATAACCGTGGGCCACACTTGTTGCTATCACTCGTCATCTAATTGGTTAGCTAACATTGTACCTACAGGTAAATTAAAACAATAAGAAAAAATCAACTCGGAACACTATGACCTCAAGACCAATTCCCATCTTTATGTGCTCTCTTAATCTTGCATTTATAAGGGATCAGCGTGAAGAAGATTGAATTTTTGAAACAAGTATCTTTTGTTAACCGGTTTTAAATGGAACTGGTTCGAATCACATTTCTGGACTCGAGATTTTCGTGTGTGTTTAGGAAATCAATACTAATAATAAATCTGTAAGTGTATGTGTTGTATGTATGTATGTAGGTATGTATGTTCCTCCATAACTCTTAAACGAATTAACTGATTTTCATGAAACTTGGCCAATAAACATTTAGACGTACGGGACACAGGACAGACTTTTTTCACGCGGACGAAGTCGCAGGCGCCAGCTAGTATATAAATAAAATCGTCGTCGATTACACCTTATTGCCAGTGAAGACAAATGTCTCATTACGTGAAGTTAAATTTGCCTAAAGCTAGCTGTGAGCGGTGTTTGCTTGCACTCGCCTCTCACTCGAAGAGGCCTCGCGTAGATGGCGATTAGAAAACAGAATGAAAAAAGAAAAGGCATTTATTCAAAATTCCATTCAAAATTATACCAGGCTGAACAAAGGTTCGACATAAAGACAACCGGCTGAGCGTCCTCTTGATGGTAGGTGGACCGTCGCCTATACTCGTATTATAGGCCTATAATATATATTATAGCATCACCTGTGACGAGCAACGTCACAGGTGCTGCTCTTAAAGCCGACCATAGCAGAATTAAGATTTCTAAGAAGGTTTCTAAGGAGTTCTAAGAAGCTCTCTAATCTTTTACTCACTCACCGAAAGACAATAGATCATAATATGCTGTTACTGCCGCCAGACCGGCAGCTTAAATGACCTGCGAAAAGCACTGTGTACTTCCACTACTTGCCAGATCCAAAACAGAATCTACTATGAAAAGTTCATTTCTGGAATTGCCTATGCCTCCTGAGACAACTCGACCAAATGGTTCGTCTAACCATTTGGTTTGATATTCCAAAAGTGGATTTGCAAAAGAAGCTTCGCTCAATCCTATATTTGCCACATTACGACATGTGTCTACTGCCTGATCATTATAAGGGTAAGTACATTAAGAAAACAATATCATATGATATTATTATCGGTAATAATGTGATTGGAGTAACATACCGTAACAAGCGTCAAACACAACCTGGGTGTGCAACATCTTAACAACAGAGCGTGAAAATAATGTCCCCATTTGTTATTGTTAAAACTTTTTTTTAAATCAAGTAATATCGAAAACACAATGAAAGTGCTTATGTAATGTTACTTCCAGTCATTTCCGAATGAGCTTCGGTCGCAACGCATTCGTGCAAAAAGAACGTGCAATGTTCGCGGCATGCCTTACTTTTAAACAAACACCGGCCGGTGGGGTCTGCATCGAAGTGTAAGTCGATACTTCGACAATTTTTTAACAGTACAATATACTAATAAACTAATTATAATGTATTTTGAAAGCATGTTATATAATGTTCTTGACTGAAGTCCATTGAAATAGATTTTAACATTTAGATATTATCACTTATTCTTCACAGGTAGACAATGTTCTACGTAAATTAATGTTACGTTGTTTTTTATTAATTAAATTTATAATTAAATCTTGTTCACACGATAAAAAATACCTGCCATTGTTAGGAGAAGTAAAGTAAAGTAAATAATCATAGTTAGGTACATCAGGGTAACATAACTACATTTTTTTTTTATTTCTATTAAAATATATAGGTCACTTGGACATTACATTACTACATAAAGATATTAAATCATAATTAAATTCATTTTGAAGGTGATATTAAGTGACCTGTAGATATTACGTTTCGCAAATGCGAATTTGTTTTCAAAGCAGCACCGCCTGTTGTTGTTACGAATTACGTCACCAATCGTATAACTGCTCCACTCATTATAGCACTATTACAGTTTTGCAACATTGATATATTAATTGACATGGAAATTGAAACTCGAGTTCAATTTAGAACACCCGGATACAAGACTCACAGGTACTAATATCGTATAATAAAGCGAAAGTAACTACCTGTTCCTATGGAAATAGTTTGACCCCTGGAGAAGGCTGCATTACCTACAACAAAACTTGATTTACTAGAGCAATATAAATGCAATGGGTGTAATGTCCGATGCCTGGAGTCTAGAGTCTAAATATATCTAGATATTATCTAGAAGTGTGTGTCACGAGTAATCGCTTTAGCAAACAAACGTACTTACTAGAATATACTGTTAAATACTGTCTGTATTACTGTAGATCGATGTTTATGAAAGGTCCTTTTTAAACAAAAAAAAATCACTTCCGCTAAAAATCAATCTGATTCGCAAAATTAGATTATTTTTTGTAGGTACGGCTGATGTTTCGAGCCAGTGACTCATTTTAGGATATCCATGAGCATATTTCAATAGGCAATACAATCGCGATTTATTTTCTAGATAACTACAATTGATGAAATATACTTTTCGTCTGGTAAATAAATGATTGACGTCTCTTCGGAACTTAGACCATAATATTTTGTATTGTTCAATTAGTTACAAAACAATTTTAAAACAAACCGATGAGTTAAAATATATTATCATTAAAATTTCTTACTATATACCCCATGCAGTGCTTACTCTCTAGCCCATGCACATTGGAAGGCACACAATAAATTAAAACTCAAATAAAACTAAACAGTATCCATTATATTGATTTATTATGAATGAACCTTTAAACCTATCAGTCTTCAATTACAAAAATAAAACATAAATAATATAAGAAATAAATTATACATTTAAAAACTCAAATCATTGGTGGGATTTCTTAGAAAATAATTTATTACTTATGAGGTATTCGGCCGAATGCGTTACCGAGCTGCTGATTTATTGTTTGTTTGTTTTGTTGTTATCGGGCGCGACTGCTATTGGCTGCTGTACTGTGTAGGACGGTTGGGTGTACGTTTGGGCTATGAAAGGCCCAGGGCCGACCTGCTCTTGGAGTTTTTCAGCCTCCTCAGGCGCTACGGGACACATGCACGGAACTAATTGCACATGTTGGAGGGAAACTGGTGTTAGGCTGGCCCCCGCCGGGATGCTGATCGGTATAGGCGCTATGTTCTGTTGTATGGGCTGGTACACTTTCCGCGGCTCGTACGGATTGTACGAGTACTGATACCGGTAAGCGGGTGGCAGGTTCGGCGATATCGGTTGCATCCATGTCTTTGGCGAAGATGTTTGTCTGCTGGAATAAAAAAAATGTTATGAGCATTTATCATTGTGTTTTTCAAAGTACCTATACTTTTCTAATAGCGCATTAGAGTAAAATGATCAGAGTGCTTTTTTATGTTATTGAAGTTTAAGGCGCGATTTCACCATACTCTGTTAGTAGTTGACATCGCTGTTAACTACTAAAGTCATTTAACAGACGTTTATACTATGCGAGTGACAGCGCTAAATTACTTAAGAGTTATGTTAAATACTAACGGAGTATGGTGAAATCGTGCCTAAGTTTATGTTACTGAAGTTAGTTGCACACCATGAAGTTAGTAATCCCATTACCCGCGCGCGAGCTCTGAATCGCGGGGTACTACTACCCCATAATTTTTGTTTCATTAAGATTTTTTTAATTTTTATATAAAATCATTAAACAAATAAAATACTTTCTAGAATAATTTCATGATTACTTAATACTAAATCTTTACCGTTTAAATTGTGTAATAAAAGTTATATTTATGTAATATTGTTTTATTGGCGTCAAAAAGGTAGGTAAAAAAGGTCCCACATGCGTCTCACATGATTTAAAAAATATGTTTGATCGTTAGTAAAGGGATTACATTCATAGAATGTGTAGCTCATCGGTTCGCTTCACTTTGCATGTCAAGAATTATGATTATACAACAATTACAGAGTTATTTTTTCAGTATCAATGGTTAGGCAATCATTCACAACACGAATATAATTATGTACAAGTTTGTACGTTCGCAACAGAATTAAACAATAGTTCGCTGAAGCATTTAGAAACTTAAAATAGTTAATTCAATCGCAAATTATTTTAGTTTTATTTAACATGTTATATAGGTACAGAACTTAATTTAATTACTGAAAAAATGTTTAGTTGAACAACTTACGTTGACTCTGATCCCCACTTGAGGAAGAAGGCTTCAGATGACGCAACCAACGCCAAGCTCAAGAGGAAACGCATCTAAACAAAAAAACAGATTATCTCAATACATATCAGAGATGAAACATTCGTTACGCAGACTTTGTTCTGACATCCGAGCAACGCTCTGCTTTGAAGAACAACTCATTAGAATTTCACTACTTGTTTACTTATAGAATTTCAAGCCTGCTAAATTATATTTTATACTATCATTTGAAATAAAATAAAAAGACTAATACCCGCCAAAAATATACACCGCACCGGCTACGTTTTCATTCCCTTCGGTATCGAATCTCTGGGTCCGTGGGGTCCTAACGTGCTTAATTTTTTTAATATTTTGTCCAAACGTTTGGTAAACATAACCGGCGAATCCAAGAGCTATTACCTCGGTCAACAAATTAGTCTTGCCATACAATCTGGTAATGCAGTCAGCATTAGCCTGCCTAGGGAACCGAAGGTAAATATTATATACAATTTGTATTTGTTAATAACATAGTTTTAGATTAGTTGTTCATTAATTAAATACATTTTTGTTTAGAAATATATATATATATATATATATATATATAGGTTATAACACATAATATGCTTTTATTTCATTGTGGTCTTATATTGCAAAAGATAGTGTGTAAAGTCACAGCTAACGTTATACACGAATTTTTGTTCTAACCAAACTATAGAACCTATCTAATAGTACGAAATACTGAAAGCGCCTTCTATAACATTTCAACGTAGGTAAGATACATTCACTTTTGTTAACACGATAGAGGGCTGTACTATCTTCTATTAGAAAATTTATATAATTTCACACAAATGTATCCGAGATTCTAAATCAGTCCCGACATTACGTAGTTATTATGTTAGTGAGAGGTAAAGAAAACAAAAGAATACATAGGTATACGTAGAATACAAGAAAAAAAAAAGCACTGGCTATTGAAGTTAGCGGTTTATTCTTTGAAAAAAGGAAAAATATAATTGATGTAATCTTTTTAGTCATTCTTTCGCTTTATACTTTTATGTAAGAATGTAACAGAAATTGTTTTGTTTTATTTTTATAATGATTCTGTACACGTGATTGCGAGTACCTACGATATTACGATCTTAAATCAAATAATAATGATAAATAAATCGATATCTTAATAACCAATAAAAATTTTAATAATAAGACAATTATTTTTAAGAACGGTCCCACTCCACCATTTAATTCATTAGTTAGTAGATATTAGATTGGCATAATAAAAAATAATTTAATTATTTTTTAATGAATAATAAATTAATAAACTTATGTAATAACGTTTCAAAATACTTATAAAGAAAAAGCTTCACGGTGGTCACGTGACGGTATTCTTTGCTTGAATTAGCTACGTTTACTTTTAATCAAACAACACGTCATCAGAAGACATGGTCTAATGATTCGCTAGAACATTATAAATTCATTTGTGTCGGTCCCTCTATAATGGTTAAATGGAGCGTGCCCGTCCCAAACCCATAATATTTAATTTATTTTCACCGTGCCGCGGTCGTCACTGCTGCTTATCGTGAAATATTTTTTTTTAATATTTTTTAACAAACGTCCAGTAAGAGGCCAATATCCTCGCACCGATTCTTAAGATAATATTAGTTCGGATGAACGTTGTGCTAGGTAAGATTTTCGTTGATTGGTTATTATATTTGACGAGTCATATATTTAGTTCGATGGACGAGTCTATTATACCGATGATTGATTTTAACTGTTCAAAATAAGGCTACGTTTAATTTAACTACGTCTAATCTCTTAAAACTTATAATTTTCGTTGTGAATTAGAGTTTTAAACCAGAACAAAAGTCGAGAATACTAAGTTTATTTGTTAAAATGGTTTGGTTGCAGTAAAAGAAAAAAAAAAAAAACTTCCGATTTAGACGTCACTATAGAAATATTTACTACAATATTTTATTTGGTATTTTTATAAGCATTTACAAGGTTTTCGGATTTAATGATTCCTCAAAATCAGAATAATATTCATTATAAGTATTCATTAATTTATTATCAAATAATTCACGAAATAATGATTACTTGCATACATGTTTTCATGAAATAATTTGCAAGTTAAAATTATTTGAAAAATAGTTACTCTTGGAAATTATTTTTTAAAAATTGAATAGTTATTTTATATTTATTGATTATTTGATTATATTATATTATATTGATTTTTTTTATTAAAACATTATATATTTTTTAAATATTGTTTTACATAGGTAGATAGTCGTCAATTGAAATACACCACCCCTGCTTATAAAGAACACAAAGAAATGTTACTATGGAAAGAAACACTATGGAAATAGCTAAAATATTTTCAACATTTTGTGATCATTTTACGTTAGTAAGCTCGCGAATTCTTTCGGCGTAAACAGCCATTAGGCTATAAGAATATAGCCATTAGGCTATAGTTTACTAATCTGTGGTCCCCACTGTAATTTAGAATGTACATTTATGCCTAAGAATCAGTTCAATGTGTTCAGCATTTACAGGAACATTATTTATTTTAAGGCAACTAAACAGAAATTAATAAGGCAAACAACATTATAAACATGTAATAAAGTGAAATATTTATTTTTATTAGGTACATTTTATGCTAATCCGTAATCCGTAATTATGAAGACACGCCACTTTCTAGAATTATCTTGAAAAGAAAATTAAAAAATAATTTCTTATACATAATTATCATGTGACATTATATTCACTAAACAACGTATTTATAATATTAATTAATTATTAAAACTTATTTATTAAGTTATTACAATTTATTATTATAATAACTTTTCGCATAGCAGTTACAAGTTTTGTAGACATATTAACTAAAATTTAATTAACTGATAATATTAAATTGTTATTTTAAATGAAAATATTTAAATTAATGTTTATCAAATAAAAAAAATATTATGCAAATTCACTTACCATTCTTTGAGATTCCAGACGCATGCCAGCGATTTAATTATTGAAAACGTATGCAAAGCTCCTGAGAAAGACAACTGCTAGTAATAGACGATTCGGTATCGTGTTTCACGAAAGCCTCCACGGAAGAGTTTGATACAATTGGGAGCAAAGATGCGCGCACCCTGCTCAAACGCGGAATGACCGATCCCGGGGGACCAGGCGTTTTTTATAGACGATTTCAGATACATTCCGTCCTTAAAAGCCGGTCCCCGACCCCGACTTGAGGTACAATAATAATCTTATTAACTTATCTACACTTCTATCTTTACTTAAAACGTACCGTTACATTAGTTCGATTTTTAAAAGGCAGTTCCTACACACTGGCCACTTAAGATAATTTCTCACTTTTAAAAGCAACCAAGTCTTTTAAGTTAAGAAATTGATTTGTAAATTATTCAATATCTGAAGCTGACAACGTTTTATGTTTTGTATCGTATGTTATGTTTTGTATTGAGATGTGCATATTGTTTTGTCGTGCGTGGTCATGACGGCAAGACACGTAACGACACGTCACTGTAATAAGAATCCAACAAGACGGTTCTGTAGTGGCGGAAGGATGCGGCTGACATTCGTATCGAATTGGCCCATACGATTCCATTAGTACAGTGTATCCAGTAGGGCGGCTGTTCTAACGACCAACGCCTGACTAACTGCTCCTTGGTGCGTGTAATGTTAAACAACCGAAGACTCAATAGACGGACAAATTAAGTCCAAACAAAAACAAGTACCTTCAGCCAGTCCATACAAAGAGTTTGTTTACCGAAGTGTTTATAGAATGAGACTTTTTTGAAAAAAATTGTATAATTGGTTGTTGAATCATGTTTGATATATTTTTTATTTTTTTCACTAAGGCAGACGATTATTGTTTTGGTTATTTTTTTTCGTTAATTTTTTCTATATTTTAATGGATATTCTTCTATTCGGGATGCAGACGAATTCATCATAACAAAGATCATAAAAATCGGTCCAGCGGTTCTCGAGTCATAAATGGTGTAACTAACACGACCTTCTTTTATGTATATATAGATTTAATTAACTGACTAAGTATTATTGTTACAATGTAAATAAAAATAATAATAATTAAAGTTCTTTAATCGGGTTACTTGGACCCAAAAGTTAAAGTATACATCTTACAATATATATATATATATATTAGTACACATAAACTAACATAACTTAACTTAATTCATTATCACCTAAGACTTGCCTCTCTCCACATGCATCATCAAGCAATGGTTCAAGTAAAGAGAGTCAAGCCTTAATACTTGCTATCAAGACGCAATTGGGGCTGGCTCTGCAGGGTAGGTAAGGTAAACGTTTCGCAGTCATTTGGGAAGAACCAGAACCCCTTTCCCTATTCCATTACCAATGCCTTATCCTTAATATAGCCGGCAACGGAATTGCAGCACCTGTAGCGTTGCTCGAGTGGACCGTCAGCCTGCCTGTCTGTTGACATACCATAAAAAAAAGAAAAAATAATCTTATGTAATTATAAATTAATCCAGCTACCTGACTAATTTAGTTATAATATCGACTATGAATAAAAAAATCCTACCTTTTTTTGTTATGGTTTTAATGGACTTATTAAAATAATTATGCTACCAGGAAGTTAACAAATGGGTTAAATATGATAAGTATAAGTTTAGAAACAAACAAAAACATTAAATTTATTCAAATCTTAACAAAATTAACTACATTTATTAACTACATTAGGTTAGCAAAGTAGATTGATCTAATAGAAAAGTCATTAAATATAAAATACAACTTTATTTACATTGTATTATGAATTGAATTTACGTGTTACATTTATTCATTATCAAAATTGAATCTTCTCATTCCGTCGAAGCGAAAGCCGTATGCGGCTGCATTTTTGACATCTATTAGCGCCGGGTTGCGGTGCTTGTAGAAACTACCATGTCCATGGGCAGGCCTGGACGATCCATTCGGTATTCCGTGCGCCTCTTGCGGATAGAAAGCTTCAAACTTCCCAGAAGATGGCAGCACCGTTTTCAACGAGCCGTCTTCCGGATCGTACGGCCGGCACATAGATGGCGCTAATATTGCTATCAAACACAACGCGAACAGAATATTCTGCAAATTAAAAAAAATTAAATCAACTATTATGTACACAATGTAAAAAAATTGTCAATATAATAATGTAATGGTTACATGCCATGATGGGTGCTGATGAGGTAGATTGTTAGCGATCTTCAATAATGGTTACGTAAAGTTTATTTGAGACCGTGAAAGGAATTTGTAGCCTTGCGGTAAAGTAGGCGCCAGGTCACCTTGAGGACGGACCTCATGCTAAAATACAAGTCGTCTGACAGACAAACGTTCGCCGCTAACTGTTCCGCAATAACACTTTCCCTCCTCAATGCTTGCTGTATGAACTCAAGTAATAGGCTAGTTTTATCGGCCGCCCGTACCCACACTCCACTACACAAATGTACTACAGCCAATCTACACCTACTAACATTACGTGTACTTAAAACTCAAACGCTAAAATCCATATAGATATCTGATTCTCATATACTTACTTACTTATTGGATGAGTAATATAATTTCTAAAATATTGAAAATATTCTTATTTCTAATAAGATATACTTACTTATTAGTAAAAAAATATCTTATTTAATAGATAATCCATAGTCATAAAATCGTAAACGAGCGATGTCTGTTGTACATAAAATATTTTTCCAATAAATAATTTGTACACGAGGTGTCGAGGTCAAAAAAATAGTAAATTTTTGTCTGTTTGTCATTTTTGTTGGGTTTGTGCACGCAAAACTTAGAACTAACCTATTTAAATGCATTTTTTACTGAGGTTTTGATGAATACCTGGATCAAACTAAGTATAGGATACTTTTTATTCTGAAAAAATGTTAGGTTCCTGTGGGATTTTCAACAAACGAACTACAGTTACCATTCTATGAACATTAGTGGTCAATAAATTTTATTGAAAAATAATAATTTCCCTAACCCTTAAAAATCCCTTATTCTTAATCCCAATATAGACGGCAGTGTCGGCAGTTGTTATAAAGCGACGGAAAGCTACCTATCATCATTGACCCGGCAAACGATATTTTGCAACTACGAGTATCACTTACTTACCTGCCGAATAAAATTTCATAAAAATCCGTCTTACACTTTCACAAACAGACCAATAGTCCGGTTAAATTAGACCAAAAAATAGGAGAGAAGGTACATAAATTTACAACAAGCTGACAGTGAGTAAAATTGCTTAAAACATAATTAAAAATAATCCCTTGTTCCGTACATAAACTGTAACCAACTTACATAACTAGTATTGGGAAACATTAAAACTCATCATTCCGGTACTAGGAAAAAAATTTGCTCTAGGTCAAGGTAAAAAAAAATTGGGCTATTTTCAGCTAAACGGTAAGTTTTATCATAAAATTACCCCAGACAAAAAATGTAGATCATAAAATTATCTATAAAAAATGTATCAATTATGTTTATTTATCAATTATTATTGTTAAATAATTATGTATTATTTAATTGTCATTATGTATCAGTGTTATATATTTTCTCTTGTATTTCTTGCGATCAATAAAAATTTAAATTTAAATATCATACAATTATTTTTGTGAAGTTACGTTTTCACTTCTTGTCAGAAGTCCTACGTTGACATGTTTTTTTTATTTGTCAATAGAAGTCAGCCTATCTACCGACCTTTACATAAAAAAAAACTAAAAATACACTGTCAGGACTAGGAAGTGAAAAATTAACTTCCCAAAAAGAAATTAAAAAACTACGCCATATGTTAACATCTTAACAAACTATTGACTAAGTTAAGACTAAGCTTATCATATAACCAAGAAATACGTACTCATTGCGGTAGATGGCGCTTAGTTCATACAATTAATCGTTACAGAAATTTAGTATTAAATTATTTGATTAAATTAATTTGATATTTCTATACCAATACTGCTGTATTGTAGGTACAGTCAAGGGCAAAAATATATGTACGTTTCCAAGCGGCAAACATATCTGTACAATTGAGAGGCCAGAAATATCTGTTCGATAATTCGGTCAGAAATATGTGAGCATTTAAAGGGTCAAAAAGATCTAGACGTTCACGTGGCCATAAATATATGTACAATGTCAGTCAAATATATCTAGGCAAATAGGAGTGCATAAATATCTGTACAAACAAACAAGTTTTCGTATTTTGAATTATGACAATCATCGAAAAGAGTACCATTCTGTCATATGATCTGTTTGTCCCTTTCATTTTGATTGTGGCGTCATTAACGTAATATTTCTTTCACCTTTCATTCTATTATTTTAGATTCTGCTTCACAGCGTTCACAACTATCATATACGATTTTCACGTGGCTTTTCTTGTGAATATTATATTAGCGTTTTTTCAATGCTAAATTTATGTCAGTAACATATTTATACTAGACGTAGCGATGAAACGGAAGATATTTATTCGTAATTTAAGTAATTATACAATATTAGTACAAAAATCTTTCGATTACGCTAATCTATACTAATATTATAAAGCTGAAGAGTTTGTTTGTTTGAACGCACTAATCTCAGGAACTACTGGTTCGAATTGAAAAATTCTTTTTGTGTTGGATAGATCATTTATCGTGGAAGGCTTTAGGCTATATAACATCACGTTGCGACTAATAGGAGTGAAGAAACAGTCAAAAAAACGGGGAAAATTATTCATCTTTGAGGGCTTCCATTGCTATTTTAACACCAACATTCCATAGACATGTTGGTGTTAATTTTTAGCTATTTATGTATGTACTTATTATTATTATTTCTTTTCTTTAATTTTGTATTATATCTTAGTATGTATGTATTATCACTATGTATAAAAATGTAAAATATGGGTCTAGATACCTGAAAATAAATGAATTTGAATTTGAATTTGAATTGCGTGCGCTGCGAAAACCGTTCGAGATACCCAAATGATTCCCAAAATAACTATTCCACGCGGACGAAGTCGCGAGCACAGCTAGTGTATGTATAAATGTCTCTTTGCCGTTAAAAAGAACACTTAGGTTTTTACTAACTTAGATCATTTAATAATTAATCACTGGTCTGCAACGAAATCCTCCTTCAAAAAATATGTCAAAAATATGAAGATTTTAATGCTTTGAATCTATTCCCGTTGGCCGATTTTTTCTATCACGTCTAGATTTATCGATATGAATTTTTATTAAATATCAATTTAGGTTTTTTGAATTAGTTTTGTGCGTCAACATCATAAACAGTATAGTATACATACAAAATAGGTTTTAGCGAGTTGTAAGAGAAAGAAGGAAAGTGCCGAAAGTAAATTTTATGGTAGTAAACAGGCGCATTTATTGGCTCTGTTCATAAAAAATACATAAACTACGTATAAAATACTTAAAAAAAGTAGAGAATATGCAAAACATCAAAATATTTGATAACTAGACTTGACAGTCTTGACACGCTCTTTGATAGTTTCATGTATGGATATTTATGCCCTCCTATTTGCCTACAGCCTACACATATTTGATTGACATTGTACATATATTTATGGCCACGTGAACGTCTAGATCTTTTTGACCCTTTAAATGCTCACATATTTCTGACCGAATTATCGAACAGATATTTCTGGCCTCTCAACTGTACAGATATTTTTGCCGCTTTGGAAACGTACAGATATTATTGCCCTTGACTGTACTCCAGTCCTTTAAATTTAGTCATCATCATCATCATCATCATCTCAGCCGTAGGACGTCCACTGCTGGACATAGGCCTCCCCCATAATTTTCCAATAGGACCTGGACCGGTCAGAAGCAGCCTGGATCCACCGCTGACCCGCGGCCTTTATTAGGTCGTCGTTCCACCTTGTGGGAGGACGTCCTACGCTGCGCTTGCTGGTCCGTGGCCTCCACTCGAGAACCTTCCGGCCCCAGCGGCCGTCGGCTCTCCGTACTATATGCCCTGCCCACTGCCACTTCAACTTACTAATCCGCCGGCTTATGTCGGTAACTTTCGTACGTCTGCGGATCTCCTCATTTCTGATTCGATCTCGCAGTGTAACCCCGAGCATAGCCCTCTCCATAGCTCGTTGAGCGACATTGACATTAAATTTAGTAGACTACAATTATATGAACGGTACGTACCCGAATCCGAAAACTAATCCACGCCACCGAGATTTCAACATGTCCTTTATTTTCTGCAGGAATATTTCCTCTACGCTTAGTTTTTTAAAATAAATATGTATTTCACCCTTAGATTAATTATTGGTCCCGCTGCGCTTGACTAGATATAGCGCTATCTAAAAACAATAGCTACGTGAATGCGGCAACTTTTTATTGTAGTGTGTGTAAAACATCGTCACTTTTTATCACTTTTTACACAATTTTACTATATTTTCTGTATAGTTACTGTCACAGACAGCTTGCAGTGTGACTGGCTCGGGTACGCCGAATTCAGCGTATAATATTTATTGTCGCGTTTGACAAGTACGACGGCGGTATCTAGTCGAGCGCAGCGAGACCAATTATTTATCTAAGATTTCACCTTTGATCTTTATCATAACAAGATTAAAGATTAAGATACACGTTTGAAAAAAAAAACGGTGTTTGTACTACCACAGGAAATCGTTATACAGGATGTTAGAATTTATTATTATTTTTCAATATGGGGAGTACTCGGAGAGCTCATGTTTTTTTATATTATTACTTTAAGTCACAACAATATTTGTGCAAAATTTGATCCTCGTCAGTTACATACATTTGGAGAAAAAAAAACAGTTTTCGGTTTAACTGGGTGTCGTAACTCCCTGAGGGGTAGTGGGAGGGTGGAATTGTCTACATCATGTTATCTCTATATAAAGTATCATTTGGTCATAGATTTGGGGGCACTTTTCCCAAGGCTATCCCGCTATAGGTACCCTTTGGATGGCTAATTTCACTATGTCGATCAATGATATTATAATATAAAACGAGGTAGATATGGGACTAGTGCCTTGGAACGGAGGCGTTCAAATTAAGACAATTGTTGTAATTTGATTTAGTCGCTTAATAACAGCGAGTGAAAGAACACGTGTGCTACTCTGTGTCATAATTATTAAAATATTGTCTAAAATGCCGAGTTGTGTATTCCGAAAGTGTAAAAACTATGGTTTAAAAGTAAAAAAGGATAAAGGAGTTACATACCACACGTAAGTACATAAAAATCACATAAATTTTATACAAAATTGGGCGATCCAGTGCAATAGGGACAGATAGCGTGCGTCATAGATTAACAGTCAGAAGCGAAACCGTAGGCACAATTTACCGCGCTCTGTAACTATAAACTGGTGATGGGCGATTTCATTTCGAATTATATGAAATACTATTCCATTATATAAATATTATATTATATTATATTATATTATATTATATTATATTATATTCATAATTCTAATATAATATATATAATAATATATAAATAATAATAAAAGTTGGCAAATAAGTTGTTTTATTTAATGCCACCCCAATTATGTCGTTTATAGAGTTTGTGCGGAAAGAGAATGGACGCGGCGTATAAGAGAACTACCATAATGACTTTATTATTTTTATTATATAAATAATTTTACCAATAAGTTTTAGAGTAGTAAAAAATTTAACTAATTTTTAAAGGTATCAAGATGTTTACAGTCGAACTATAATAACGTAACAGAGTTTTCAAAATAACAAATACGATAATTAATCACAGTGGCGCCCTCAATTATTACGTCCATTCTCTTTCCGCACAGACTCTAATATCAATGATGTGACGCTTCTGTTTGCATCGCTCAGCTTTGTTTGGCTAGCGTACTTCAAACGCAACTCTTTACAGACAGCTATCTCTTTCCGTATCATACGTTCTGTATCATCTGTCACGCTTACTCATATATCTCACGTAATAAGTATATAGCAGTATACAGATAAGTAGGTATGTACAAAGCGGAACATTTTTTACAGACGTGCGATATGGAGATGGGTCATCTTTACTTAAAAAATCATTGATGTCGATAGCGCAAAAAAATAACGATGATATCTGGGAGTCCGAGAGGTTACCAGCAAGGCGATTTTGAGCCCAAATGAACAAGAATGTGAAAAACACTTCTTGGCTTAAACTTAAACTTGGGAAGAATGAGGTTAAGTTAAGCTGCCACTGAATCAGTCGCTACACTGTCTCGGTGGCTCATAGTACCTACAATCTACTTAAATGGAATTTACTCAATCTTTTCAACGTTTCAACGTAATCTTGCCTTTGTACAATTTAATCGTAAATTCTTTTACAGCAACTTAATATACCTATAAGTTAACTTATTTTAATTTGAACTTAAATAACTTAACCGAAATGGTTTAACGTGTGCCAGCTAATATTTAAAAAAAAATGGCATTTAAAATTTAAACATTTATCAGTCAGTGACTTAACTATACGCGTTCGTAATAACACTGAGACAATTCGTATCACAAAGGGGCGAGTCGGTGGAAATATTTTGCTATAACGGTCGTAATTTCGTTGTTACCGCAAAGGAGTTTTCAAGGAATGATAATTTTCAAAGGATAATCATGTACCTACCTCTTTCTGATTTTGCAAGTCAGGAAGGCATTAAGTTTATTTTCACTACATAGTACGCTCTTCACTTCGGCGGCATCTGGGAAGCTGGTGTCAAAGCCGCTAAATATCTAAATATCAATTAAAACGCGTCATAGGGAACAGTCACGTGTGATTACCTCAAAGTCACCTTTGATTAAAATCTTAACTCCTTTTCCTCTTTCCAGGGTACATGCTTATCGGAAGAGCTCTCACGTCGCTGCCGACATCTGCACTGGAGAAATACTCAGAAAATTCTCTACAACGCTACGCACGCATTGAGAAAATTCGTCACCATTTTTGAAGAGGATGGCAGAGGGAATATAATTCGAATTTAGAACAGAGAACCAAATGAAGAACCAGCAGCGCCAAACTGAACATCGATGATTTGATTCTCCGTCAAGAAGACAATGCGCCCCCACTGTGTTGGCGGCTCGGACGAGTTTCGCGCCTGTTCCTGGGACCTGACGGAGTCGTCAAGGCTTCAGACGTAACTACAACCAAGGGCTGCGTTCGAAGACCTTCGTTCGTCTGTGTCACTACCCACAGCTGGTTACGTCCACCCACAAGGTGGACAGACGACCTAATAAAGGCCGCGGGTTAACGGCGGATCCAGGCTGCTTCTGACCGGACCTATTGGAAAGTTATGGGGGAGGCCTATGTCCAGCAGTGGACGTCCTGCGGCTGACATGATGATAATGATGATGAGGTCATATTTTTTCATATGATAATATATCATCATTATCATACGTCAAATGAAAATGATGATGAGGTCATCTGTTCATAGTTTTTCAAACGGACCAATTAGAAGCAACCTTTTTTTTTTCTTCTGGATCCACCGTCGACCCGTGGCTTAAAAATGTTTAAATTAAAACAATATTAATGGGCAATTAATAATAACACTACCTACTTAAGTAGTCTCTACAAATTTAAATATTATCTACTAACAAGAATAAAAAAATAGGAGTGGAAGAGAAGCTCCAGAAGTCTGAAATTAAGTGGTTTTGTGTTAATAATAGAAATGCCGTTTAATTGTCCTTGTGACATTGACCTGTTGCTCGTCAAGTCGTCATATAACTGTTAGGAACTAAAGCACAGTATAACTGTTGATCTTCTTTATAGTAGTTAATTAACTACGAATAAATACGTAAATGATGTTAAAATTACGCAAATGTGAAAAACTGTCTTGACTAAAAATAACACAAGCCGTCGGTCGCACAGACATCTACGCTAGAGGGACGCGCGGTGTCCAGGAATACTTCGTGTATACTCTGAAAATACTTTAAAGCAACTTCTGAACGCTGCCGCTCGTCGCTATTATAAAAGAAAAACTACAATACACTTAAACTATGGACGGGATCAATCAAATATAATTTAATTCGTAGGAATGCGGACTGGTAAACATAGTTGATAATGTAAGTCAGCTGTCACATAGTGCAAGTGGTTAGTGGTTTAGTGCAGAGTTTAGTGCGTTTCAATGTTCGCGGGCGGCGGGGCCGGCTTTCAGAAGCAGTCTAAACCTCCTTGGGAGAACGCAAACGCTAATACACCGGAGATAGCGCCCAGTTGGTATGTAACTTGTTGTGCTTGCTGACCACAAAGCGTGTGCACCTTAACACGAAGTAATAAAGACTAGAATCGGTTGCTTTCTAATAGTTAACAATTGGCGCGATTATGCGTTGTGGCGCTTAGTGCCGTCAATGACTTTCGAAATATTTATAAGAAATAGTTTACTTAATTTACTCGTAAGTTCTTCAACGTGGGCTGAAATTTGCAAGTTATTTGAGGTAATATTTTTAAAGATACCTAATTAGAGTTAGTGTTTCTTTACTGTTTTGTCTTACGTCATTAGATTACGCTAAATTAGTTAATGTTTAAAATTAGCGTCCATCTTTCTCAAAATAATATGAAGTTATTAATTAAATCAAAATCAAAATATTTATTCATCAAATATCAAAGAACTCTTTCGATGGTCATTAACTTTAAAACTTTGGTTTTATATACCTACACTGAAAAGAGATTACTCTAATGAATTCTCTAAATCAAATTATGTAAAAAAAAATTAAATTACAACAGAACATGGAAAAAAATATGTTTGTCTGAAAATAGTGTTTAAATATTTTTATACCCTATACAGAAGTCACGGTACTATACAGATTATGAGTGTCCTAAAGGCGGCTTAGAAACGTCAAAGCTGATGAAATCACGATAGAGCTTCTGAAGGCAGGTGGGGACTTGTGGAGGAACTTCAGAAGTTCTTCAACTCCGTTATAGGTACATAGCGGAATCACACGGGAGTCCGAGTGAGAGTATGGTCGTTGTTATTTAAAAAAATACAGTTTTTTTTTTAATATCTAACAAATACTTTTTGTAAGGCGTTTGCCTTTTAATTATATGTTTTGATTAGAACCTACCTATAGGTGCTTAGAACTTTATGTTGTAACAATAAAAATATGAAAATTAGCATATTATTACAGACAGAAATTTTGTTTTTAAGACACAAAAGATGCCTTTTTTAAAAAGTATAAAATCCTGATATTCTCCCATCGCTTTTCATATTATGAGGTCGTTGTATATGTAAAGCCAACCCTAACCTATTTAAGCGAGTCTCTGATGTTAGTATAAGAGCACAAAGAGATCCTAACAGATTATGCATTCGAAAAGCACATACAGCCCTTATGCGTAAAAGTGTCTTTTGTCAGGCGCCAGTTATATATAATAAAATTCCAAACACCATAAAAGAACTTAATATTAATCTATTCAAGAAGAAAACGAAGAAATTACTCGTCGGCAAATGCTATTATAGTGTAAAAGACTTTTATGTCTGATAATTAGGTTTATTTATTTAGCTATATTCTTTATGTAGTGTACTTAAAATATTTGCACACCCTCCAAGGGTAGAATGTAGCGAGATTTATCTTCTGTAAAACCTATATTGTACCTATATTCAGCAAATAAATGATTTTATTATTATTATTATTAAAAATTATAACTATAAATTAAGGAACAGGTGTGGCTTTTCCCGCTTGGCCTTTGCTTGACTAATTGCAACGGGCGCGGTTAAAAAAACCTGTTACTGTTAGTCGTGGAGAATATCCATACCAAAAGTGCCTAAAGAAGTTTTCTCTTCAAAAATGTACGACATAGTAATGTCCGATACTATGAATTTTTGAATGAATAGGGGTATACCTACCCTTTTTTTGAGGAGGGGAATTCACATCTACGGATTGTCCCTCGCCGATGAGGGCAGTCGGCGAGGGGGTATGTGGGACTCTCCTGGCTTTAAAGCCGCCGAAGTAGGCCCTATTCAAATGGTGCACACGGGTGTGGGCCTTCTTTATCCCGAACAAACCAATCCGATTGTACGCGCGCTGTATTTTTTCACCCACTACTAAGTATTGTATATTTTTTTATGGCTATATATTTTATGGGATTCCATGCCACCAATATAATTCATAATTATATTGGCTTAATTGTGATTGGAAATTTGTAATCAATTGTCTTTTATCTCCAAATAGAAAGATGTCATTACTCACACTAACAATTTTTTACGGTTAATTTTAGTATTAACAAAAGATAGAATAGACTTTGTAAGTACGAATACATTTGAAATACCTACCTACTTAGGGACAAAGGAAATGATGTCATCACTTCAGAGTAGAACGCTGCTGGTGTTTGTTTACAAATTAAAACAAAGCTGATACTACTTTGCTATAGTATTCAGAGGTCAGTCAGTCCTAACTGGAAGCTCTCATACGGTTAAGTTAAAGTGAAGTAGGTAACTTCACTTTGTTTCGTCGAGATAGAAGCAATTAAAATTTTCGTTTGTAGAACATGATCTCTCTTTAAAGTTTTTCTCAACACTTGGTTTAATTCGTGTTGTTTTTCAAGTTACAGGATAAAAGGCTAACAAGTTTGTTTGTTGTATCGTGTTGTAGGGCGATAAGTAGAGCAGGAAAAATGCAGTAATGCGGCAAAATAATTAAAAAATATATGGCGTGCGTTGTGCTTGCTCCATTGACGTCACTCCATGTGGTTAGGTTAAGGTGGGGCTCCACCATCGAACAGAGTAAACAGATTTCTAGTGCATTAGGTATATCTCTACATTTTCCAAGATAGTAAAATAAAAACAAAAGGAACCACCTACGATAGTATTGTTGTATATTTATATTTTTAAAATTATAAATAACTAGCTGGTGCCCGCGATTTCATCCGCGTTGAAAAAGCAATATATCGCCTGACATCGTTATTGCTATTATACTTAGCCAGGAGTTAGTTTCTTTAATTTTAGATAATTCCTCGGGAACAGTACTTTTTTTCTGGATGAAAGGTACCCTATGTCCTTTCTGGTGTCCCAGACAACGTGTATGCAAAATTTCATGGTAATCGGTTCAGTAGTTTTTGCGTGAAAGAGTTACAAACATCCATACATACATCCATACACATCCATACAAAGTTTCGCATTTATAATATTAATAGGATTTAACCATCATTTGTTTAGTCGAGGGCTAGACGACATCAAGTTGGTATATTCCCACCCGTGCCTAATGTTCCCTCTTGAGCGTTAGCACTCTATACCTACTTATTGTACCATTTGTACCTTTATGATAGTAAGATTAGGTACCTTCAGTGTTAAGAAAAACTAAATAAATAGAATATGCAATAGAGTAAAATAGGGATAAAAAGAATTTAAATCTCTTTAGAGCAATTTTATAATATTCAAAGCATTTTATCGTCTGTAATACTGAAATCCGCTTTCGTTTTCTACCGGTACTACCAAAGAACAAATAAAATAAAATGAACGGAGCTTATTGCTAATAACGAGAAGCGAATGAGCGAGTAAGTTTTCAAACACAGTGATTTCCGTTCACTGCTCAAACATTCAATATCCTGTACAAAAGCTCCGAACCGAACGGCTTAGTTAGTAAGTTGTAAAGGAGCCGAGGTAGGGCTTCTGAGAACAGTTCGCTGAACAACGTCTTTTTGCTAAACATAGAACCTCAAGACCTCTCTCCCAACTATTCCTGTCAACATAATTAACTAAGTACTACAGATACAGAAAGTCTGAAAATTAACAAGAATACGTATTTATCAAATTTATAAAAGTTGTTATTTAATAAACAAAATGCTACTAGTGACACTAGTAGTACTACTACTACTAGTGTCTACTAGCTGACACGACAGATCTCGTTTTGTCAAATTTTATTGAAATGGTTCAATTGTCATAAAAATCACGTGTCGTCACGTGACAACCGCGTTAATGCTTTTTGGTTATTAACTTTCTTTTTGGTTATTGGTTATTAATTATTGCTTATTAAGAAAAATTTTTTTAAATTTTCTCGAATTACAACGGATATGAAAAAAAAACTAATTTTCGAATTGGTCCAGCCGTTTTCAAGATTTACGTTTATCACATTTGGTGTTTAATTTTTCTTTATTCAGATTATTGGCATAGTAAGGTAAAGGTACATTCATTTGGTAATTTTTATTTAATTGACCAAGTATTAATATCTATAAATTGTATTGTAAATTGCACGTAAGTAGTTTTCGCAGTCCTATCTGAAAATTCTTCTAACGAAAACAGCCTTAATCTTTTAAAATAAATTTAAAACAATTATTATAGTAAGTAGTATTCAGCACTCGTAACAGAGATTCAGCCATAAAGCTGATAATTATTTCTAAGTGCTGGCAATGGAATTTGTTTTATAGCTTGCTTATTATGACGCCCATTTGATTCTTGATTCCTTTTAGAATGCAATGAACAAAGAACTTATCATTTTGGCTTTAGTAACTGGTCAAATATTATTTTATTTTATTTTATTTATTTATTTATTAGGAAGCCAACACAGTATACAACAGTACATTTTATAACATAACAATTAAATACCATTTTATAGCATTGTATACTCCACTTAAAGGCTAACTTAGCATGCATTAAAAACGAACACAAGACATTTTCTGTTTTTTTTTTTTTTTTTTTTCAAAATAAAACTAATAAAAAAAGAAAACAATAAACCAAACCATACCAAAACAAAATAACAAAAGAATATATTTAATTTAAAAAAAAATTTTGCAAAACAAACTCTAAGAACAACTATCAAGCAGTACCCGATGACAGAAACTTATTGATATCTCTTTTAAACGACTCTGCGGAAGATCGAATATATGAATATATATATATATGAATCTTGACTTATATATGGAACTTATTACTTATATACTTACATATACTTACTTATAGTATGGAATATCCTCACTATGAATAGTCTGGAATTGGAATAGTTTGGAGAAGCCGAAATATAAAAATAATTTTTATTACGCTCTAATTTTGAAACTTTCAATTTTTGGATTTTAATCACATAGAATATCTATGCTTGTATACTTACGATATTATTGTTTTTTGTAATTATTGAAATTCAATAATAGACGAATTCAATAGGAAAGAATAGACGTTTTTCTGTTAATATCCTATCCATAGTTTTCGATCATTCCTTCATAAGGAATTCCCTGTGGTCTTTGTAACTAGATTGCTCATATCCCGAGAAAACGATTCATAATAGTCATAGATGGCTGCTCGTCGGATTTACAGGCTCTTAATGTTGGCGGACCTCAGGGGTCTGTTTTGTCTGCGACAATTTAAACCTTACTTTTAAACCTTACTTTTAGGGAAAATGATTTTTTTTATTTCGATTACCTACAAACAGTCAGTATATATACCCTTAATATGACAGTATACGATAACTAAACTAAAAATTATTCTACTTTTATGTATAAAAGTAGAATAATTTTAAAATTTAAAAATATTTAAAATTTAAAATAATTTTGAAAGACAAAACAACCTTATATCACCTAATTCGCTGTAGCCCATTGTGGATATGATTAAAAGTGTTAAAAATTGAGACTGAAACAATATTCAAAACGAAGTATCGTGTATTATAGGACCAAGAACTTTAATTATTCATCGACTTGGTTGCCCTTGGCCTAGGCCTTGAAATCGGACCGGTAAATTATCAACGATTAAAGTCCGATCCGCACTAAATCGTTTGAGTAAAATGTTCCCAAGACAAAATGCGATGGGCAAAAGACATTATTTAATCTTCACATATTAAATAATAATTAAAATCTTCCTTTACGCGGTTTATTTATTAATAAAATACCTAGTTTACACGAAAAGGATATATGTAGATACCGCATAAACACAAACACACACATTTATACACCTACCAACTATACCTATTCAGTAAAAATCATTCCTTAAGGCATTTGACGGAGCTCTCCTGCCTCCTAAAATATGGCCATACATACATAAATGTATAGCCCAGTGACCGAGTGAATATTGATTTTTAGTTATTTTTGTTCGCAAAGAAAATGCCATAGTTTGCAAAATTCAATACAGTAAGTAGCGTGCAAGCACGACCTACATTTATTGACACACCTACCTCACGTTTCATTCGAGATGGTAAAATGTTATTTCGCTAAGCTTTATTAGCTCAGCTCAGATCAGTGAACAAATTGAATTTTCTGTACATGCAGGGCCCCTTCAATGAGATAGTCCAGATTAATTTCGAATCAAACCCCCAGAGAGTATATTCTATCTTCGAGATAGTCATTGTGGTCCTATCTCTTCTTCCGCAACTTAGGTACGGTACGGTTTAGTAGGCAAGTAATTACATCAATACTGAACACTGAAATAGTTTATGTAGGTACGTTATAATCCTTGTGATTTTCAGTTTCCGATGTCAGTTTCCAGGAAGTTTGTTCATCATCATAATCGGCGTCATTTCACCCCTATCCGTAGTTGAGACCATGTTTCTGAGTTAATTGCATCCAGATGAGAATGGAATAGGCTAACTTCTTTATTATTTATTTTGGCGACACGTCTGGTCTAGTAAACCTAGCTGTTAACCAAACGGTCGCCGATTCGAATCCCGCTAGGGGCAAATGTTTATGTGTTAAGGATTTTACCTTTGTACCTGAGTCATGGATGTTTTGTATTTATAATATGATTTGTATAATATTTAAAAAAAAAAATAATGTATGTAGTACTGTGTGTGGAATGTGTGAAGATATTTATATTTATTTATGTTATACTAGCTGGTGCTCACGACTTCGTCCGCGTTCTGGATGAAAGGTACCCTATGTCCTTTCTGGTGTCCCAGCCAACGTGTATGCAAAATTTCATGGTGATCGGTTCAGTAGTTTTTGCGTGAAAGAGTTACAGACATCCATACATACATCCATACATCCAAACAAACTTTCGAATTTATAATATTAATAGGATGTCAGCGAGTTGAATTAATATATAACCTACATAAATCTACATTTTGTATAGGCTTGCCAGTGCTCTTCTGAAAAGCTTTAACTCTTTGTAGTGTGGCCTTAAACTTAAAGAAGGCCTTTATCAAGAGCTATTTACGTGTCTAAAGATAAAAGCGATTGAAACACAATTTAGATAACGTTAATTTTTTCAAGCATTTGCTGAGCTACTCATTGCAATTACGCCCTATATATTTTTTACTGAACAGATACAGACAGGCTTACAGTCTTCAGTCACTTGATGGTGGGTGTTACAGTCGCCTATAACACAGTAACGACACTGATACTGCAAGTGGGTTGCCGACCATAAAAGGACAAGGAGGAAGGGTGAGTGAAGTAATGATGTGCTGTTATTAGCTGTGATATTCTGTAAAGGAGTGGTTACTGCCGCCAAACGCCAAACGCCAAAGGGATCGTCAAGTAAATTTAATACCTAACAAAAGAAGTTGTTCTACCGATATCAATCTCCAACTTTTTTTAAAGTTTAGAATTCAGAAATGTATTCCTTTCACAGCCCTCATTATACAACAAGGCTGAGGAAGTAAGGGCATTATTTAAGGCTGGCCCAGTTCTTAACAAACCTCTGAACTTGATTGCAAAAAGGCAGTCTAAAGCTCTAAATTCAAAGCCGGTGCGACAATTATAAAGTGATATGGGTATAAATTCTCATTTAAAAATAAACGGGAACCTTTGATAGCGGTGGTTTTATTATTCAAGTGGTTAGGAATAACACAATTTTCGTCTATAAATACAAACAGGAATAATAAAGCTTTTCAAATACCAAGAAATAATTACAGAGGTGACATGTAGGTCAAACTGAATTAATGATGACCGTTTGTGAAGCTCTGACTAGGAAAGAGTTCAACCTTAGCTGAACCTTAATTTGGTAGTCAGAAGATCTGAATATATTTAAAGTCAGATTTTGTAAAGTTTTTTTTTTTATTTTACTAAAAAAAATACCTATAATTAAAAACACGAAGATCATAAAAGTATTACTATGTCAACGTATCATTAGTACATTAATTTCTGAGTTCGTCTAAATTTTAGACGATCCCTCGGAAACCTAAAATTTTTCCAGTATAGAAAGTGTCCTATATGTTAATCTAGGTAATAACTAAAACAGGTTATAAACACATATTAATAAGTTTATTATAAGGTTAATAAGGTGTGCCAAATCTCGTCAAAAAACGTTGAGCCTTTTTTGCGTGAAAGAGTAGGTAACAAACATTCATACATCTGGTGGGAATGTTTAATTATGTCTAATACATGTTACTAAAAATATATAAAATACATGTTACTTTCCACAGATAAATGATTGATCTCGCTGCGCTCGACTAGATACCGCGGTCGGCGAATTCGGCGTACCCGAGCCAGTCACACTGCAAACTGTCTGTGATGTGTACGTGCCGAATGTTTTATTAAATTTTAGACATAATAAAATACTAGTTTACGTAGTGAAACTGTGTAAAAATATAATAAAAGTGGCTAAAAAGTGATAAAAAGTGACGATTTTTTACACACACTACAATAAAGTTGCCACATTTTCGGAGCTATTGCTTTTGTATAGCGCTCTATCTAGTCGAGCGCAGCGAAACCAATCAATTATCTTTGTTACTTTCTTTATTATTGTAAAGAATTAAGATCTATTTAATGGTAGATACCCTCGCTAATTCTAAGAAATATAAATACAATAACATACATTATACGTATTATAGGTAGAACCTACTATTTTTAATCAATGTAAATATCATCATAATGAATTCACACATTACGATATTTATTAAAAATATCATATCTAACAGTATATATATGCCATTATTTTCACAAACATAACGGAATAAATATTGCATATTTTATCCACGTAGCGAGCGAATATTTTCTCTCATAACAGTAACCGAGCAAACACAGTATAACAAGAGAAGTAGTAATATATTCAATTTTTAATGAATTCAACACACACTGGTATATATAGTATTAGTACCTCCTGATGATATAGAATAAATAATGTAATAATAATAATGTACGTACCTATTTTGTATTAATAAAACTATAAATTGGTAAATCTACTATTGGATAGTTCCTAGTTACTTTACTGTTCTCTGTGTATTGTGACTTGGTAACGGAAATACCATTGGGATTCATCAAATTTACCCATCGCAGAGTCAACGACGTTTGTCCATCGAGAAAATTATTATTTATTACTACCGCCAATTCTCTTTGAGGCCGCAAAAAACTGAACTTTGTAAGCTCTACCCATTTTCAAATCATTCTAATCATTATTTGCAGTCTGGTTCGGACGCGTAGAATTTATCTTATAATTCTCAGGGTGAATTAAACATTCGATTGTTGTAGGCGAGAATTCATTTTGCAGTGATAAAAATGTGCGGCTACCTATTGATTTATTATCCAAAAAAAAAAAAAATGAAATATTTAATTTATTAGCACCTACAAAAAACGGCTACAAAAATTATAGAAAATTAAACAACCGTGTTTCGTATTTCAATAAGTGTATACTACTTTAAGAGACGACGTGCTTTTCATTACTAGTCCAAAAACCTATAGGTACAGGGTACAGATAAAAAATGAAAATATAATACTTAGGCGGTAAACTAAGAGAGGTTGCATATAAATTAAGAATTTTTTAAATATAGAGCTACATTTTATTAGATATAATTAATTAATTAGGTTTATTCTTCAGACATGGCAGTTAGATTCTCAACGACTAATAAGTAAAAGGTACAAACGATTGTTATGGATTATCTATTTATGGTTTGGTAAAGTGTTAGGCTCCACTAAACGACGTACCCTGGTATTTCAATTAGAATACAAACACGGGTTTGTCTCATTGTTGTATGAGGCGACTGAAAGGGGTTCCGGCGATAGCTCCCGAGGTATTTGGAGAGAATAGAGCTTCATGCTGTACTTATACTTACGGATGGAGTTAGCGTGATCTCCGTCTAGGCATAGCTGGGGCTACAATACAATATACCTAAATCCCACATTTCTGGTTATCACAAATTTCATTCCATGGAAGCTTTTCCCTTTCTTATAAAAAGATATTGTCTCTCAAGGAGTATATAAATAAACCATAATATTTTTTATTCAGTACCTACTTAGATCTCAAAATCTATGGTAACTTTTATGTATGGTAACGATAGGCATCTACTATTAATAAGTTCCTCAATCTGATTGCTCAGATTTCTGCATGTATATTAGTAATAGGTCTTACAAAAAACATAAAAAGGTAACTGTGAAAACCAAATTTTAAACTCGTAATGAAGATTTTTTGTGTCAAAAAATTGTAAGTTAAACTTGCTTTTGTATTTGTTTCAAAGACTTATATTTATTATATTAGAATATGTGATGAAAGAGTGTCCCTTATCATTTAAAGTAGGTAGTTTATCGGGCATTCGAGTCTATTCAGAATAATCTTTGATGAATAACACCCTCATTCATAGTTTATCGCTTCCATCAGGAGCTTAGTCCATCCGTCGAAGGCTAAAATATCTTGTTGGAAGTGGTCTGCTAATGGAGAGTCTGAAAGTACCTATACTTAAATGAAAATCACTGTCTATCAATTAGTCTACATACATTTATTTTTTAATTCAAGCGTTATACTCATGCGTTGTCACTATGTATTTTCTTCTAATTTATTTTTCCATTTAACATAATTAAAAAAACGATATAGTTAGGTCATCAAACCAAAACCAAATAGGAAACAGAATAATAAAGTAGGTACGTGGTTAACAAACAAAATAATGCCAGTGATGTAAATCAAATCAATGTTATTTTGACAATTATATGACATAGAAAATTTATTTATATAAATAATGAACATAAAATTAGCATTAAATAGCACTATCTCGTTTATATTGGACCTGTAATGACGGCAAGTATGTATGTAGGTATAGTAATCGTTGTTTATGCGTATAATTTATTGATCTTTTATGCCTCCAGAACGTCTGGCGTCGCGACTATTGTGTAAGCGAAATTGCATAGGTATGTTTTACGAATACATATTGCATAGGTGCTGCCCTTTTATAAAACACCATAGTGAAATAAAAGCACGCGTGCTATTTATTGTGTTGCGGTATACGGATACGGGCTTAGTACTGACTGTAGTACTTATCTTCAAACATTTTGATCCACCTCTTTTTCGCTTTGAAACTTTCTTTATAATACGCACTGCTAAGGTTTGAACTCCGTGCCGTCTGTGAATCCGAGCTCATATAATCCAAATATTTTCGCAGTTCAAAGTTCATGTTTGAGTGAATAGGCATCTTTTGGATGAGCTCGCTCCATCACAGGCCTCATCTTCGTGCTGGCCAAGACTAATCCCATTTTTAATATTATAATAAAAAAATGTCTCCATTTTTATTTTATTTTTGGTCGTCGTCACAAGTCGTGTTTATTAAAATAACATTTAATAAACATTTAATTATTGCTATAAATTTTACTATCAAAATTCAAACATTGAGCCGATCCTCAATGAGAAGATTAACTTAACTTTTTATTAGGTGACACTATATTTTTTTTGTGCGAAATTATGGAAGGAACCGACGCGCCAACATAAAGGGTTACTTAGAGAATGAGTATCGTTTTTGGATGTAATATATATATATATTTCATTTTATTTATAATTTTTATCAATATTCCTCTTTAAATTATTCGAATCAGATCTTTCGTTTAGAAATTACGTTTAGATTATTTACTTATACATTTTATTTTCTGTTAAGTTTATAAAATTAGTTATGGCTTATAAAATTATATTTTCATATCGAAGTTTACGCGAACGAACTCGCAACTCGCAGGCATCGGCTAGTAAATAATAAGTGTGGAAAAAAGGCGAGGGATTTCCCATCTTTTATTCGTCACCGAGACACTACATAATATAGATACCTATATGATAAACTATGCATTTATTCTACATTAATTTTATTAGTCTAAAACTCAAATAGTTCCTTCATTACCTATTTAATTCCCTCGGGTAAAAGTTAGTTTTTTAAAAAGCAGAGCTAATCTGTTTTACGAACAAATGATAAAACATTGCATATAAAAACGAACCCAGGCCCAATACGAGTTTAGTTTTCAAAAACAATTGAAAAATGCACTATAAGTGCCTGAGTTCAGCAACAGCTGGCCTATGTAACTAGGCCACGGGCATATAGTAGTGGCCACGAAACGCGCGAATTACGACTGAGGTCACGGTCGCGAAATTATGCACAAGTTTCACAATGTTTTATATATTTAAAACTAATAAATAACGGATTTTTTTTAAATCACGACTGTAGGTAATGACATGTGTGCTTGCAAACGTATATTTAGTTATTCTTAATGTGTATATCAATTTTGTAACATGTGCGTCAGATTTATTTGTATATTATTTAGTAAAGTCAGTAGGTACTAAAGTCTTCTTGGAGCCTCTGCTCTGCTACCGATTTCACTTTCAGTACTAATAACTAAATTAGAAAAAATATTTATTCATAGTATCTACAGTAATCCACTTTAATAAGACAAGTGTGTATGTAATGTAACATAATAGTTGTATTGAGAGATTGTTACTATTGTTAATATTATAATAGATTAGACTTAATAACCTGTTGTAGTGTGAGAGAATAGGAATACATTATTACGTTTAATCCCTCGCTTGATTAGGGGACACAGAATATGGCTCAAAGCATTTACCGCTTGTGTCTACCAGTCACGCAAATTATGCTCTTGATTACTGAAACAGTTTGAACATTCACTTTCAGCTTGGAATATGGTTAAGTAGGAGAACAGTCGATGCTATCTCCATATCGGAAATACATCGAAAAAAAAAACGGATAAGTAATATCGCATTACGATATTTTAATACACGAAGTGTTCAATACTGATTTGTTGATTTTTTTTCATCAATATGTGTAGGCTTTTTTTTTCTTATGAAATCATAAAAGGTTTTGCATACAGGTTACATACAAGGGTGGAAGTTTTATCCTCCAATATGACTTTAAAAAGTATCTTTAAGAATATTATAATTTGAACTTATATAATCTATATAAATAAAAATGATTCGTTAAATGTGCTGCTAAGTGCAAAACTCGAGAACCAGTACCAGAAACATTCTTATGAGACTTGGATAAATTTCCCGGAAGAATAATCGTCCGTGCGAAGCCCTGGCGGATAGCTAGTATAAAATATAATTATGTTGTAGTCAATTTTAACCAAATATTTGTTGCTAAAATTGAATCAAGTGCGCTCGAGTTATGCCAATTTATTGAACAGAAAATCATGTTATTATGACTATCGCATACCTACGAATTGAAATAGGTCATTCAGAATTAGGTTTAAGTATTTGAGATTATCGGTGTCGATGTTTAGCAAATGCAGACAATTTTACGATAATGATGGGCTTGACCACGAGTTTTGCGACCATTTCAACAATTTATATAATACAGTTTCGGTACTAGTACCTATCTACTAATAAATTTAGATTTTGCATTGATACCAAATAGCGGTTTTAAGGTAAGTAAGTAATTAAACAAGTTGGTAAAGAATGATACACAGAGAAACAGGTGTTGTATGCTTGGCTGTTGAGCTGTGATTAGTTTGATAAGTAGGTATTAATATTTATTATATTTACAAAGCGTCACATCATGTTACCGAACGAGTCGTAACAGTTGTCAATGACAGTATTTATTAAACGTAAAATGTTCACTGAGGCGATATACAGGATAGGTAGCAGATTGTCACAAGGAAAAAAACGCATAAAATATCTGTTTATTTACTATTCATGACTATTTTATTTTTATATACATTTGTAATAAAATCGTAAACGAGCCATGTCTGTATATTAAATATATTTTTCAAAAAACAATTAGTATACACGTTGTTTTTATGTTACCTATTTTTGTCTGTTTGTCTGTTTGAATGCGGTTTCCACTGATGTATTGTGCTAAGCTTCATTTAAATTATAGTGTTTGTTTTATTTCAATCAGATCATAAAAAAATTTGACGTAATCCTTTAAAAAATAAATTTAAATGTTGGGACATGTTTAAAAAATATTGTCATTGTTTATTTCATAATATCAAACTTTTAAACACTAATTGAATACGTTACTAACGAGAAATTGACTTTCAATTTTATATTTATCTTCGTTAATTCGTTAATTAGGTTAGGGTACTTACATTTACTGTTTATAGTTGTTACAATAACCACAACACCACAGCCGGTTAATGTGTCGTCAAAGTGCATGTCCAAAATATAGATAACAGCCGGTAATCGACATCAAAACAAAGTGAAAAATATTTTATAATAGCTTCTTTAAAACAATAAATTTATTTATTTAATATGGTAAGCTTTTGATAAGAAAAGAAAAATCAATACCTAAGTATATTATATTATTTCTTTGTACGTGAATATTGGCAGGTAAACTGGCTATAACAGTAAAGATGATAAGCGAGCAGTGTCTTATAGAAGTTGCAAAAGCAAAGTTTTCAAGGCAAAACGGATGGGCACTGGTATCCACAATAGAACAGTTACCCTACAGTTACCACACCATTCCGATGGTCATTGCAAGGCGGTTGTTACTGCCACACGAGATTGTCTTTCTACAACTTTTTTTGGCTGTCTATTTTATGTCTGCTGAACGCATTGTTACCACGACTGGAAGGCAATTTTTGCTGAAATTTTCTCAAGTCTTCCTCGTTTATCGCTATTTCGTTGGGTTATCACTAAACGGTTTAGCTTTGGGCGGTAATCCAAACCCTGGAAACATACAAAGGCTGAAAGCGACTTCATTTTATAATAGTTATATATATAGATATAGATATAGATATAGATATAGATATAGATATAGATATAGATATAGATATAGATATAGATATAGATATAGATATAGATATAGATATAGATATAGATATAGATATAGATATAGATAATGAAGACATAGATAAATATGTAACAGTTAAGTCCATAGTTAATTCACAGAATTATTGTAAGGCAGAAAAGATGAGAGTAAAAGCTGATGTTGTAAGACATAATATTTGTACAAGTTTCTAGAGTGTAACAAAGTTGGGCATCGACCGCACCGGTTCAGACCGGGTACCGGGTGTTCATTGCTTTCAAGGCAACAGTACATGCGGCACTCTACGTAGGTGTACGCTACATAAAATCTTTTCTTTTCTTTGATGATACTTTGACTTTTCTATGATGATAGTTCTTTCATGCGGAAAATTGATCCAGAAGTAGATACTTGATCGTTAAATTTTACTAAAGAATTATGTATACATAAATATATACTTTATGTTGTAATAATATACTGCTTTTGACAAAAAGTAAAATATTATTATAATTTTAATAACTAAAAGAAGAAATTCTCATTAGCGTGGTTCGATTCCTGACATAGTCAACTTCGGATTTTTTTTTTCTATTTTTCTAAAATATTATGTTATTTCACTGTGGTCTTCTTTAAGGGAATGGTTACTGCCGCCACATGGGTTGCCAAATGACTGCGAAACGCAGTGTCCTCTGCCATTACTTTACAGATCCAGACCGGCGCCAAACTTTAAAAAGTACATTTCCAAAGTTGATTCTGCCTGGAACCGAACTCGGGAACAGAGCACACCAACCGCTCGTTAAAAGGGCTCATCAAAATTATATATCCTCAAAAGACATACTACTGATTTTCGCGGAGTGTGAGCGCGTCCGTCGAGTAGAGTGTGTCAAGTACATTTTGTCAAGGTCGCCCGTATCCGATGCGATCGCTGAAGGATACTGTTAAACGTGGAACTGAGGCTGTTGAATAACGAATGAACTGGTCATTATTGCGCAATTCTATTTTTATTTGCTTCACTATTTTCAAAGTTGAAAAAGGATTTCTCCTTTATTATTCTCTTGGGACATGCGGGATTATTATATTTGTGTGTATCTTCAGGAGCGGTTATCTTAAAATGAAACTTCCACATGTACATTATCCGAGCACGAAGTTTTTTATTAGTTGCGTTATAAGTTATAGCCTTTAGCTTAGATGTTTAGATTTTGATTCAAACTTTTTTTAAATTATAGAACAATTTCTCGACTGAAAAAATATATTAAAATGATAATAATATTATTATTGTATAATAATATATTGTGGCTCACGCGAGGTGGCCGCCATGTGGGATGTCGATTCAACCATCATCGTCCCGATAAACGTATCGGCAAACGGTCTGATAGCCAAAAGCTTCGACCAACACCTCGAGAGGCTCTCACTAGATGGCTGGGTCAAGGGACAGATACAGAAGGCGGTACTTCTTGACAGTCCTAACCTCCGGTAGCTTGGGGCCTTGTACACCCCCCCCCCCCCCCTTATTGTTTGTATATTTATATTGTAAAAAAATTAAATCTAAGTTGGAAAAAATAAATACATGAATAATTATAATATGTATTTATCTATACATTTGAAAAAATCGTAAACAATACATTTATGTAGTGTGTAGGTACTTATTATTAAGAAAATTGTAGTTTCCTGTTTACAAAAAAAAAAAAACAGTCATAAAGATTACTTACTGCATTTTATAACGAACATACAATAATTAATGGTACCTACGCCCAGAGGAAATGACACAACCAATATAATTATTCAGCTAGGACGCTCACTAAACCATTTTGGCCAGTAAAGGCAAACGATCCAATACAAATGGTACTGGTACCTGCCCTCTGGAATAACACATTTCTATTTAGGGCATGACGACCGTATTTACGTGTCTCAGAGAAATTATGAAACCGTATAGCTTTTCTACCGTTAGGGATGTCACGATATCACGAATGACACAAAATACTTTAAACAATTGTGTCAAATGTAAAGCTGAGGTTATCGATATAGAATGTAAAGAATCTCTAAATAAAGTGACAGGTTAGGTAAGTGATAAGTATTGCAATACTGCGACATAGTAAATTGATATGCAAAACTGTTTGAAACGTATTTTCTTTTTTAAATTTAGACTTGAAAGTCTTTGTCTAACACTTTTGCAATCAATTAGCCTATAGCTTACAATAGTATATTATTACATACATATACCACATACACAGGTGACCCTTTTAATCGATTTGTCATCTACAACAACATTGTCTTTTAAATAACGACTAAATTATTTCTTTATTGCATAAGACCGAATTTAAGTTATTTAGAATGGTTTTTTTTTTCTCAAACACCTCCACTTTTTATTGCAGATATTATGAGGAAGGACTGGAAACACACATTTCAACCATAAAATTGATACAAGTTTTAAACCAACAATCACGAACAGATCTTTTAGTCAAAAAATAATCAAAAATAGCAAAATGTTGTTCTGTTGACGAACATTTCTGCATGCCAAAATTTCAATCTTTTTTATTTGTGTGTTAGTTCGCTTCGTGGCAGTTTATTGACAGTTTCGCCTAGTTTATAAAATAATTTTCAAAATGACCACTTCTTGTAATGCCTATTTCCAATTTCTCTTCTATTAATTCTCAAGCATTGTTAAAAGTACTCAAGTAAAGTATAAAGCTCTAAAACCTGAACACTTGAAATAAATAAACATTTAAACATTAAAATCATAAATAGAATCTCAATAGAAATAGCACATTCACAAAAATATCATTACACAGTAATGCTATTAACGGACTAAGTTATTGATTTTGATGTTCATGATACAAGAATGAAATAATAATATATCTTACAAACGATATTGAAAAAATAGCCACTAATAAATAATTGAAGTACCTATATAAGTATATAACTTATTAGGTACTTATTAACAGCCTATAATTATTTAGATCTATGCAACAATATAACAATTAAAAATTTAAATTAAAGCAATATTTTTTAAATTGTAATTAATTGTAGGTAAGTAAGTACCGATATAGTTAGATTTTTGTAACAATTACAAATGATAATACGCGATTAAACCTCAGTGGCTTTTAGTATTATCATTTTACATGTATTATATTATTATATGTATTATTATATTAACTATATATATAATTCGTGGTGTTAGGTTAGGAATCCTTGAAAAAATTACGAACTTATTCAACCTAATAAAACCATACCAAATAATAAAATATTTATGAAGACTGCAGCCAACATACGATAAATTTTTATTCAGTCAAAATTTTATTTTCTGCTTTTTTAGGTACATTAAAGTAATAGATAATTTATATTTTGATATAAAAAGACATAATAGATAATATACCTAAGTTTTGTTAAACTATAACTAATCCTAAAATTATTATACATAGATTAAGTAATATATCTTCTGGGTTTAATATTGTTGAAATTTAAATCATATACCTACCATCTTACAAAATATTGTTAAGTTCGTTTAAATTTCTCTAAATTATATTTATATTATAATTTTTTCTATGTTTACATTTAATAAATCTATTTTTTTTTAAATTTTCATTTAACAATATTAAAAAATCGTAGTCTGGTAGTTAGCTGCAACAGTTATACGCAATCTCATTCTAGCACGCTCTAAGCACAAATGCGCAATAGTGTACCTACTACCTAACACATTGCGATGTGGACTGCAGCAGACTAGAGACTTTGGGCTAATATGATTACTCCTTTTAGAGTTTCATAAATAAGACATGACTTGTAATTTCTGTTAAATTTTAAACTTTCCAAACTAGGTAGGGTCCCACTTTTAAGTTTATATGTACTCATGAATAGATTAACTTCAAAGAACTCACTGTAAGCTACGGAAGTATAAATACAACTTTAAAATACTAGTTAACCTAATTAATTTTTCGCTTACGTAATATTTCGAAGATATAATATCAAAGACACACAAGTTTTAGATATTATTTTGTAATTTCCAAAAAATAGAAATAGAAAATTATTATATGAGTAAATCAGTTTAAATATCTAGGGCATATTATCACCGATGACTTGAAGGATAATGCTGATATTGAACGTGAGCGCAGGGCTCTGGCTGTCCGTGGTAATATGTTAGCTCGCAGGTTTGCTCATTGTTCGAATGATGTTAAGATTATATTATTTAAAGCATATTGCCAATCTTTCTACTCGAGCGCCTTGTGGGTGGACTATACGCAGCGGGCATACGGCGCCCTGCGTGTTCAGTATAATAACATTTTCAGGATGCTGTTGCGGTTGCCGCGCTTTTGCAGTGCATCCACAATGTTTTCTATGGCATCTACCGATGATTTCTATGCCATCAGGCGCAAACGGATAGCCTCATTGTTACACAGAACGCGTACTAGCGGTAATGGCGTTCTGAGAGTGTTGTGTAGCAAGTGCGACTGCCCCATACTATCCTTTTGGGTTAAATTAGTTATAGGGATTATTAAATAAGATGCTTTTTTTCTTTTTTTGTATAACAATTGTATATTATTGTGTATTTACTAACATAGTTTTAAGTCAATTCTTACTAACCAATATGGATCTCTGTCATCTGAAAATAAATCTATTTAATTTAATTTTAATTTAATAAATATAAAATAGACTGTAAGTGAAATTTCTCTTGTATGTAGGCACAAAGCAACCGATTCTGAAAAAAATTTCATAACGTGTAAAATACATATTATGTAAAACACACATATTATATTTACAAAAATATTCTAAATGATCCGAAATAGGACCTCGGCTGTTGTAAGAGGCGGTGACGTAATTCCTTCAAAGTTGACTTCCATTATTTCATCTTTGTAAAAGCGTTACCATATGACAAGCTTTTAGTTAAGCCCATTTATGTATCAAATAAATAAAACAATCACAATGTGACATAATAAATATTTTTATATTTAATATTTTTATTCATAATGTTTTTACCAAAAAAAAGTTGTACCAAAAATCAATACTTATATCTAATAATATCGTAAACGAGCCGTGCAAGAAAATGTTGTACTTAGGTTAAAGAGGTCAAAAAATAGTTTTATCTCAAGAACGACTTAACTGAATTAACATATAGGATACTTTTATCAAAAAAAGTAGGTACTACGTTCCCGAGGGATCGTCTAAAAATGAAAAATATTTCAGGCGGTATCATTATATTTTTCCTTTTTAATTGCAGACAAAGTCGCGAAGAATTTAGTAACTGCAAGAAATTTAGTAACTCTCTTATAAAGTTTTTCAAAGAAGAAAATGCGAGCGCAAATTTAAGTGATTAAGGTTTACCTTGCCGACTTAAACGTCTTGGGTTAGATTACTGGCAAGGCTAATTGATATATAGAACTTTTCAAAGTTGGTCATGGTCTGGGCGTTCCGAGTCACTGTATACTTTCCATAATACCTACCAACAAGCGGAACGTCTGGAAAACATAGTGAGAAATTCTGTGATAACTAAATCCACGCCTCCACTATAAATTACATCATCGAGATAAGTCGGAGCGAACGTCCTTTAAACTTACACACAGTAAGCTAGGTTACATTTATCATATACGAATATACTTATATGATAACCTATACCAATATTATGAAAGGATAAAGTTTGTATGTTTGTCTGTATGTGTATTAGGAAAAATATTCGAAACATTTTATCCGATTTTAAAAATTTTCAATAATTAGAATAGAATTTCAGTGTGGATATAGCCTAAGTATTCCTCGCGAGCGAAGCCGTGGGCACAGCTATGTAAAACTTAATACAACACTCCATAAAAGTATATAACGTCAGGCGTAAACGTTATATTGCTTTACATTTTTTGTCGGGGGTTTTATCTTATATTTTTCTATGCGGATAAGTAATAAAATACTAAAAGTTTACCAATTATTATAATCAATTATACAGTAATTTTATGTTAATGAGTTTGTAATTTACATGCGGTCATTATTATCAAGGCAAAATATTTCTCCAAAGTATCATTAATAAGGGATTGGCGTGTAAAGAAGTCGACTAACATTGTAATCTATCCAAGTCGAGAAAGCCCCGATAACGTCAATTTGATGGTACAAAAAAAACATTATACATAGTTTCGAGACTAATACTTTTGGTTTTAACACTTAATATTTAGAGAATTTGTACAATAAATGCTTTTAAAGTTGAGTGTAAGAAAGTGAAAGATAAAGGAGTTATATAATGAAATTAATCGAACTGGCTTTTTGCATCAAATAAGTCGTAGTGCACTTACAACGGGTTCAATTTATTGAATGGGACGGTCTTGTAAAAGGAAATGAAACATTTCTAGATGCTATAGAATGCTTTATAAAATATTATTACTAGTTTAAAATGAGGACACCTTTCAAAGAGTACCTAATAGATTAATTTGCAGAATCTTTGAGTAATATTTTGATTGAAATATGTCTTTTGAAAATGCGTTATGAAATATACTTAATTGTAAAGAATATTATCTACACGCAAGTTTATACGGACTAAAATTATAAAAAGTTACATGTACCTAACATGTAATCTATAAAACTGCGGAACAACATCTGAAACAATAGATATTTTCATTATAAAAAAAACTGACAGGACAGGAGCAAAAATGCGTTCGTTATTTTTTTTATTTGTAACTACTTAGCTGGTGCATGTATAATATTAATATTAGTTAGTATGGATAGAACTCAAGTCAGTTGATGGATTAAGGTAAAATTTTCCATTTAATTTTTTAAAATTTACATTTAGAAACAGATGCATAATTATCGTATTAAAGCAGTTTTTTTTTATAATTTTAGTATTGAGAAAACTTCAGATGTATACAGAACCACATGTAGGAGTAAGTACAAAAGTATTCAAAACAAGAAAGTTGGCGAGTACGTCTACGCTCTATATTATATATCTACTTATATGTGTATTATATACATGTATTCTAATATATGTAATTCTAATATATATTTTTGTTCCATAAATATACTCCTGATGAAAGTATTTTAATTCCTTTCAGAACAATAATTGCCAGCAACCTGAAAATAGAATTGCGACTTAATTAATGCAGAATGGTTTGGACAGTCCAAACAATGGACAGTCGAAGCTCTCTCTGTATTCAAGTTTTTCCCTAAGTTTATTAGCTTACCTACCTTTGGAGCTTCAGTAATCTAATGGTTGTTGCATCCGTCCACACTATGACGCACTATGTCACTAGTATGGACTCACCAAAGTGACATAGCTTAATATTAAGTCTAAAATTTAAATACTAATGGTCATGCTATTTCATCATCATTAGCCGTGTGACCTCGGTAGCAGAGTACCTATGCCTTTCTAAATAAAACACTGTTTTATATTCTAGTTATATGTACACTGCAAGGCGGTCAATGAGCAATCACCTTAATTTCGTTTAGTAATACTCCTGATTTACGTAAAAGTCTTCAAACGATTCTGTCCGATCCGCACTCTAATTGATTTGAAAGTATTATATAACTAGCCTGTGCCGTGGTTCGTTTTTTTGAAAATCCAAATTTCCACGATAAACAGTACCTATCATAATGTTAAATCATAATGTGCCAAATTCAACCAAATCCGTTCAGCCGTTTTTGCGTGATTGAATAACAAACATACAACTTTTCTCCTTTAAAATATAATATTAATGAGCCCTTTTTTCTGTTTTTACAATATTATCTATCAATATCTGAATCAATTTTAGTCACTCTTTACAGAGACTGCTCGTTACTTGAAAAATGCCTTCTTAAATTAAAGACTGTTGCCATAAATGTATGTTGTAGAATACATATCCATTCTAGGCCATCTCTTATTTAGATGTCAACTTTCCAGCAGCATTTCATTTGTCGTCCTTTGCTTCTATTTCCGCGTCAATTAATGTTTTCATACATTTCTATTGTGTCTCCGTATGAATTAATCCTGTTTGGTTAAAATTAAATACTACATTCAGCTTACTTTGAATTAAATTTTTAATTTATTTATTATTTAGAAATTGCAATAAGGCCCTCAGTTATTCTGTCTTATAGACAGAATTTTGCTAACAAATGTGCGAAATTTGATTTTTCATTTTATTACGACTGGTTTCACTACGCAATTCGGCATTTATTCTAGTAAATATTTTAATAAGTCGAGGTGTTGTTTGATTGCATTTGCATGAGTGTAACCATGTTGCACACGGTAAAGGTATAGTTTTACCGACATCACTCTGCCGTCCACAGGGCTCTATATATCTACTGTTTTCATATTGTATTAGTATGTTTCGTTTAAGTGGTCACCGAAAGAGAAAGTTACATACTATCGTAGAAGGAGAATAAAAAATGAGACAGCAAGAATCACATTATCAATATAAAAAATAGTGTCATACAACGACTTACTTATTGGCTTTCATTTCGCAAATGTTACGCAATGCGGCCAGTAACATATAATATTATGTTTGTTAAGAGAACTCGTAAAACGTAAACGTACCCGACCTTGAGCCGAATCTAATAAAAATAATATCGGCCTCCCCAACACAACACACCTCGCCAGCAGTCTACCGAAACGTATTCCTTATCCCTTTAAAAAAAAGTTAAAAAAAATTGTTCGTCGTGAATAGAGACACGTTCTCAGTTGCGTTGTTAAATAAACTTTAATAGAAAAGTGATCATGAAATCGAGGGTCAGTTTGAGTGGAATAACAGCAAGAAGGACAACATATCGGGGTTCCGTAAAGCAAAGCACGTACAGGTGGCATAGGGCGGGCGGGTGATATCAGCGCGGGGGATTCCGCCCTCCATCCACGCGATACGGTTGGAGTTCGGAGTACGGAGGCCGGCACGACATTCGCGCGTCCGGCTTCCTAGCGCATCGACGTTTGTGCGCCCGCATTCCGCCGCCTTACAACAGTTACGTAACGCTATTTACACCGTCATCTGTTGAGTGCGACACGCTTCGCCACTGCTGACCATCCAGCGAGCACCGTCATGATTAGATCCGCGAACACTGCTCAAAGCATAATTGTCGCCATGACAACCACTACGCACTCTTATAGCGAAATTTAAAAAAAAATGTAGCCGATCGCGAATCACTGCCAACATAACTTTTATATATTATTATTATATTACTTATTATATCGATATCAGCATTCCTTCCAATGTAATTTAATTATTATTATTAATAATAAGTTCCTTGTAACATATCGAGTTCGCTTGTTGCTTGTGATTGTGGACCGATAGCTACCGGAGACTTGAATGATTATGAGAAAAGTATAGACTGAAGAAACATTCCCTCCGAAAGTAATAAATTAATACCGAAGCCTATAGCTGAGTTCACTGCCATCCGCTTTGGTTTATATCTTAATAGCTTTCACTGCCAGCTGAGCCTTCCACTAGCGCGTTAAGTTTAATTATAAGTAGTAGAGAGTTGAGACTTGTTGAATAGATCATAGCCGAACGCGGTATTAGTACTGGATCGGTGAGCCAGCCAACATTCGCGACAAAATCAATTCGTGGGTCTTGTGGTGGCGTCAACGCCATCTCAGGATGGGCGCTCCGCGGACCCAAAAGCAAATTTGTGAGGAGGATGGGTGCGTGCCTCGCGTGGCCGCTGTTGAGGAGGTAAGGCAGCCGCAACCAGTACGCAAGCTGAAGAAGCGACGGACACCCACCAGGCCAAGACGACGCCGCCTCGACAATGGAGAGGGAGAGGGAAGGAGGAGACCGCGTCGCACCAAAAAGTGAGTTCATCTTTTCAAACCACCAACTCTGTATCTAATTATAATAAGACCATGCTCTGATTAACACAAGGCTCGTTTCTATAGTAGATAAAATCGCTGAAGAAAAATCCTGAAGAAAACAGAAATTTTGTAAAACGGAAACTTGTTAACAAAGCGTATTATACAGTTAACGGTTATTTAGCAAATAGAAATTGCATTGGGTTAAAATGAGCGTTGCTGGAAAGTTTCTTTCCTTATTCTTTTCTTCCAGAAAACGGAAGTAGTTTTTTCGACTTCAAAAAGACTTTTTATTCTATTTTTGTGGACGATTTGTTATATTAGTCGATTATGACGGTCCGCAGTGGGAGGGATAAGAATCCCGGGAGATGAAAGGTGGACGTGTAATTATAGGGTGGATCAAAAAAATCCAACATATATATTTTTGGACCTAACACACGAAAACTAGTTGCTAGGTACCTCTATAAAGTACTCACCAAGTATGAGCTCTTAATATTAACGGGAAGATTATCCTCATCATAGATTTCCATTTTCAATTTAGTCTCATATAAAAATGGTCATATCTTATCACCTAGATTGTTAAACCAGTTTCATCAACAATGTTCATAGGTCTACAAAAAAGGTCTGTTATATTATACTTTTTTTATTAATCTAACCATTTAAAAAATATTCAATGTCAAAGATCGAAGAATTTAAAGGATAATAACTTTTTGTTTTAATTTTTGTAACTTATTACAAAATAATTATTGTCAAATGAGTCTCAATGATTTCTGTAGGAAATTGAATGCTCTACAAAAAGGTCTATTATACTTTTTTCATTAATCTAACCATTAGAATATATTCGCATCGGAATCCCAATGATGTACTGATTTTAATAGATTCCAATGACTCATTTGACAATAATTATTTTTTTGTAAGTTACATAATTCAAAACAAAAAGTTATTTTCCTTTAAATTTTTTAATCTTTGACATTAAATATTTTTTAAATGGTTAGATTAATAAAATAAGTATAACAGATCTTTTTTGTAGAGCGTTCAATTTCCTATGAACATTGATGATTAAACTGGTTTAATCTATTGGTGATAAGATATGACCATTTTTATGTGAGACTTTTTATGAGACTAAATTGAAAATGGAAATCTATGATGAGGATAATCTTCCCGTTAATATTAAGAGCTCACATATTTAGTAAGTAGGTACGTTATACTACCTAGCAACTAGTTTTCGTGTGTCAGATCCAAAAAAAATTACTGGATTTTTTGACCCACCCTATGAAATAGGTTATGTGTAATCGTTTCCAAAATAAGAAGATCTGTAACCTGACAACAGCTTCATGTAATTTTGAATACCATTCAGAAACACACCCGGCGAATTTCACCAAGATCAGTCCAGCAGTGTAGGAAAAGTTCAGTAGCGTACGTTATATTATCATATCTCTACTTAAAAGAAATTTGATTATATTTCAATTTAAAAAAATCCTCAAATGATAGAGTCAGCATAACATAACTACGCGGTTAATTTTAACAGGAAATCTTCTATGGAACTTTTACGACGAAAGTTTCGTAAGTTTCGTTAATGTAATTTTTAATTATTCGGCGACGTTATAATGATTTATAGTTCTGCGGACGTAATGACATTGAACCTTTGTAGTCGAAAATTATTAAACCTGTAGCACAAAGCCTCACCTTGACTGAAACTAAATTATTTGCGAATAGAAAACTCTACCCGCTGCGACCCCAAACGATCGATTTGACTTCAAGCACTCTCGAGGTCTTATTAAATTATAGGTGCTTAGCCATTTTTGCCACCGATCCTCGCTAAGCCTGTAATCATGTATAACGGTTACAACCATACGTTATGCAACTAGGTATATATCTACGCGAAGATTTAATATCACTTTACAAAACAAATGATATTTACTTATGTTCGACTGTGAATTTATTAACAGTTTCAAAAGTTCGAAGCACCCATTTACAAGTTTTACGTTAAACTTGTTGATTAATAACACGTTTTGATTTTGACATTTATTTCACTTGAATTCATGTTGTTTTTACTTTCTTTTATAATTTTTACTTTACTTTTATACTTTTATACATTTTTTAATATAAGGAAGCAGGCAGGTTATTGGTTAAATTGACACTAAATGGGTGCCTTTTAGTGTCATTGTAACATCGCTTAGGAAAGTAACATAAGAAACACGTAACAAGAAAGATGCCAATATGCTACCAATATTGTACTTTGTAGGATGAGGTGGGAATGAGAATATGACTTCGGAATCTCTTTTTTCCAAACATAGATATCTGCTATAAAAGGGTAGTAATGACGCTTGTATACGTGTTTTCATATACTCGTATAGCTTTTTAATAACAGTACTATCTTACATTCTTAATCCTTTACAACAGCCATTAAAGCCGCAATTTCATACCGCAAATTTTTATATTTTCATTGTGAAAATACATACCTAGAGCAAATGAAAACACTTATGTAACATTGTGTTCTAAAACTACTTTGCTCTATATCTACGTTGGTACTTTGTTGATTGGTTCAATTTATGAGTGTGTCATGTTGTTATTTTGGGACCATGGCTACACCAAACCCGTATTTCAGAAGGGAAGGTCAACTGAGACGGCCCTTATTCAGCTAGCTGACAGGGCGGAAAGGGCTCTGGGTGATAAACAGATAGCTTTATGCGCATTTTTGGATATAGAAGGTGCTTTTGACAATACTCCCACCAACACGTTAGTGAGGGGGCTACAAAACAAAAATGTGGACCCGACTACTGTTAGGTGGGTAAAGGCTATGCTATCCAAACGTAAAGCGAGGGTCGAACTACATGATACCTCACTTACTGTAGCAACTACAAGAGGATGTCCGCAGGGCGGTGTTCTATCGCCGCTGCTTTGGACTCTTGCAGTTGATGAGCTGCTGTATAGGCTGGCAGAACATAAGATCGATGCCCTAGGTTATGCTGATGACCTAGTGGTGATCATAAGAGGTTTCTGCCAAAGCACAATTTCGGCCCTATTGCAGAAAGCTCTAAATATCATTTGCGAATGGTGCACAGCAAATGAACTTTCAGTAAACGGTGACAAAACCGCTATAGTACCGTTTACCAAAAAGAGGCTGCTAGACAAATTAAAGTCACCTCTTGTAAATGGCAAACGAGTTGAATTTTCCTCAGAGGTCAAATATCTGGGAGTTACCTTCGACCAGAGACTAACGTGGAATGCACACATTGGAAATGTGATAAATAAGGCTAAGGCAGCCTTATGTATCAGCCGTCGAATGGTAGGGAAGAGCTGGGGCCCGTGTCCAAAGCTCACCCTTTGGCTGTACACTGCTATTGTGAGGCCGATGATCGCATACGCTTCTATAGTATGGTACAGAAAAGCCAACCAAAAGACGGATATTGACAAGCTTAATAGCCTACAGCGTTTGGCATGTCTGATGATAACAGGAGCCTTGTCAAGTTCCCCCGGAGCATCTCTGGAAGCAATCCTGGGCTTACCGCCTCTAAATCTATTTTTAGAGAAGGAGGCGAAAACCAGTATGCACAGAATGATGAATCGGGGTAAACACAATTGGCTGTCCGAGGTACTCAGAGCTCTAGAAGACTCAGTACTAAGGGATCCCATCCTAGGCATGCCTACTGACACAATGGTACCACAGTACATAGACGAAAAGCCTTACACTGTGGAGCACCTCTCAAGAGAAAACTGGTCAAATAACAAGATCTCTTGGGAGGAAGGTAGCCTTTCTTGGTATACTGACGGGTCCAAATCAGGACCTGACGTAGGCTGTGGTGTGTATGGCGAGGACCAGAATTACAGGACCAGTGTAAACCTGGGACAATACGCCAGCATCTTCCAAGCAGAGGTCTTCGCCATCCTGGAATGCGCGGAAATCAACCTGCGAAAAGACTACGTCAACCGTGTGATTTATATTCACTCAGATAGTCAGGCTGCACTTCAAGCACTGGACTCGGACTTTACAGTCTCAAAGCTGGTGCGAAACTGTGTAGACTACTTAAATATATTAGGGCGCAAGAATAAAGTGGTCCTAAGATGGGTACCTGGCCATATGGGGATCGAAGGCAATGAATATGCCGACGAACTGGCCCGGGCAGGCGCCAAAGGTAGGCTAATAGGTCCTGAACCTGTGTGCGGACTACCAAATAGCCTAGCTCGCTGGACCATATGGAACCAGTGCTTTACTAAATCTTACAAACGCTGGACTAACTTGCCAGGTTTGAACCATTCCAAAGCGCTCATAAGAGCCTATAGTCGAAACGTGACAAATCAGGCTATGTCGCTTAGTAGGAGCAATTTGTGCATGTTAACAAGGGCACTAACGGGGCACTGTCGTCTCAATAGGCACCTTAAAATAATGGGTGTCGCTAGTACGGGAGAGCCAATGCATATCCTGTGCGAGTGTGGCCCTTTGATGCACAAGCGTAGTCACATCTTAGGAAGCCACACAATGGCTTGTGAAGATGTGAGGAATGCCTCTATCAAAAAAGTACTACAGTTTCTTGACGTGGTAGGTATTGGTAGAGAGCTTTAGTTTACGTGGCGATCACAATATTTCAGCAATGGACGATGTGATACTGGCACTCTAGAAGACAGGAATAGCCACAAAGCAGATAATAATAATAATAAACCCGTATTTCTATTGTCTCATGATTGTCTCACTTGTTTGCTCGTAGCGATCATTGTTTATGTTATTCGAAGAATAAAGTATATTCGCAATTTCTTACAATAAATAATTAAATATAGTTTTCGTTTGAAAAAGTTTTACTCTGAAATTTCGCACCATGCAGATTTAAATACACATTCAAATCTTAGGTACCTACTTTGGTCTTCAGCGCACTTTGCAACACTTGTGACGTTGCTTGTTTTATAAGCGACTGTAGCCACCTATCATCGAGTGGACAGTCACCCTATCTGTTAACCTTAACATAAAAAAGCTATTTGCAAATGTATAGGTTTTATGTTTTTGAAAATACTTTAACATTGAATCACAAAGAACATCGGAATGGTATAAAGTATTTTAAAAATCTCATTATACTGTGATGACTTTTAATAATAAAATATAAAACGCTTCCACTTGGAACTTAAGCCAATTTTAATGTATTTTCTTAGAACGGTTCTGCAAAATTAATGGGATGCCGCCGCACCATCTCAAGAATAATTTCTGAAACCAAAATATGATCCAAGCTTATTTTACAATAACTATGAAACGATTGCATATCTATTTCATTTCCAAATATGCATCAATATCTTGATCGATGAGACTCATTTACACTATTTCGACCCAGAATCTCAAAGGAAAAAAAATTACAAATATTTTACTTGATAATATAAAAAAAACTGTTTTGTTTTACCCACAAAAGACTTGTACGGTCTTACTACAAAAGATTCAGTAAGCACTGTTCAAACACATGCTTAGTTAGACAAGCATTAAGCATTTAAGCATTGGTCAGCGAGCGTTTAAAATGTCCCTACCACAAAACCTTATTTAGCGCTTGTTTCGGTAGACAGTGTTAAAGTACGTGAATGTTATTGAATTATGGCAACCTTGGCAAACATTCATTCAGTCACTCGCCCTGCATTCATGTCGTTTTCATTTTACGCAGATCTGATAGGCGTATAATGATGAATTTTGGTTTTCACAAGCTATTATTACGGACTATATTAATGATATCAGCAAATTATAAGATTGGAATAAGTAATAAATTACAACAAATACGTTAGATTATTTATAAAATTTCGTAATACCAAAAAATATTGAGCATAATGGAACGTAACTAACACTGACGTAATTGTCAAATGTGGTCAAATGTAAAGTTTGATTTGTCAAAATTGTTATATAAAATTTTTATTTGAGGATCCACCTCTAGCATCACATGGTAGATCATCCTTTATTAAATAAATAATCTTGTTACCAAAGTTATATATTCGAATGGATTAATTCTCTCACGATGTATTCTATCTCAAAAAATATCCATGTAATCCATATCCTCCATGTCAATTAAATTTAAAATATCCATACTCATTTATAAAATCAAAAGAAATCTTTAATATTAACTATTAAGTATACGCAAAACGAAATTTGACACAATACGTCAGAGGAAGAGAGGCCGTTAACTAGATAGACACTCGTTAAACTAGCATATGGCGGTGGTTAAATTTAAATAAGGCTCAAGCATTGTTAAACCCTAAACAATGCCTAGACACTCTTTTGTAGTAAAGTTTATTTTTAACACGTGCTTTAAGCCTGATTAAAGTGTGTTTAATGTTTTTGTAGTAAGACCGGTAATGTCTGGTTTTTAAGTAGGTATCTATTTCATCAACTTGTGTTAATATTTATTCAAGTTGCTACGAGTTTCGTAGACGAAGTTTCGTAGACGATATATTCGTAGCAGATAAGGTCGACAGAGCGCTACGATTTGCTACATCTTGCTACGCTGCTACAAAATAACATTAAAGGCTTGATAGCATTGAGTACCAAAAATACTTGGATACTTTTGTATCCAAGTATTTTTGGCCTTAAATATGTAATTCAAAAGAAATTTTCAAATTTACCTACTTTTAAAATAATATATTATTTTACTATGATTATAATATTTACTATAAATAATCAATTTAATAAAATATTGTAAATTATATTATAACGATGTAATTTTCAAAGTGTGATAAAAATGTGATAAAAAATTTACTGTTTGATTATACTTAGTGGTTATACCATTCCCTAGTTATCTAAACTTTTAAAGTTACGCAGCATTAAATGAGATAGAGCTTGATATAATTCTTGTAAAGACTAGGTATGTTCGTAGTAATTTATATGGTTAATAATAGAATATCTCAAGTTCTCAGTCTACTGAAAGGAGAATATGTTTATGGGTTTGCTTTGAGTACAGTATACATATTCAGGGTCATCAAAAGTTGAGTGCTCCCCAGCGTTTAAGATTTGGACAGTAGCCAGGAGATTACGTCGGGAACTTTCATTGATTTAGAAATTCCAACCCTATATGAAGGTCATAAACTTAAATGTTTGTTAAGTGTCTCTATTTTTCATATTACTGTAAAAAGTTCATGGCAACTCTCTTGTGCGAAACTTCTGCTCGTTCCAGCTGTTTTCACCACAGACGATTTTACATATTTTATAACACACCCAATCTTTCTTAAACTAGTAGATATCTATCTGTTGCCAAGTACGTTATTCTTTGAAACCATTCAAAACAGTGCTGCCAAGTCTTCTAATACTTTGGATATGATGTAGGCTCTTGAATGATGATGATGTAGGTTACAGTATATATGTATACATATGTATATTAAGTAGGCTTATCTATAAGATCATCAACCCGGGAGCCTTATCAATTCCAGGGTTTGGCATAAGCCCCTTGTTCCTAGAGGCATTTAACGATAGGACTGAAGGATGGAGAAACATAGTTCTGTTATTAAAATCAAAATTATTTATTAATGAATAATATTCACATTCAGAAAACTGATTTATTAATGATGTAATCTACACCCAAAATTTAATTGCAATTATTTTGGTTAATGAAGTAAGTATATTCGAATAAATGATATTTTTTAAGATACTAGCGACCCGCTCCCGGCTTCGCCCAGGTTGCAATTTTTGTATATAAAAAAAATATTTTAGGAGTGGCAGAACACTGCCACTGCCCTTTGGCAGTTGCATTTTGAAATCGAAAAAAAAAACCGCTACGCTCATCCGCTATACTATTAACACGAATTTCTTGCTAAATAGTGATACCTAAAATCAGTGAACTGTGCATAACATCAATGAAGATAGGACTGGCAGTCATCGTCGAGAGCAGTTCGGCCAGCTCCTGGACTCCAAACATCGTCTGTTACTGTGGCTGCCCAAATTACTGTTCTTTAACAGTAATTTGGGCAGCTCGTCTGTCCGGCCCTCCATCCCTTTACAAAAAGCACAGTGAAATAACAAAACACAATATTGTTTCGACGAGTGAGTAAGGAATGTCAGAGCTCATTTCCGTATCCCTTCCCTTATCCCTACTTCCCTTTAATCCTATTATGTTCGGAAGTATACTTGCAGCAACTGAGGCGTAAGTTGGTGTCATAGCCACGGTAGCTACGTACAATGAAGTAGTCCGTCAGCCCGTCTGATCTTTACAAAAAAAAAATGGGCTATGATTGCGCCGCTAATGGCTATGATTGTACCGCTAGTTGGCTAGCTAGTAAATGGTGTGTTTTCCATTTAAAAGTTAACAATCCCAATAAGAGTTAGGGTCTCTTTCACCATCTGTCAAGTATGCTAATTGCTAACCGTCATTTAAAGTCACCTGTCACCGGGAATAATTTAGCTAATATACTCCCAAACATTAAAAAGAAAATAATTAAAAAAAATCGCATATCGAAGCATGAACTACACCGAGTATTATTTCTAAAAGTAACTAATCAACACTTTACTTGTAGTTGGTGAAAGAGGCCCTTAGCGAAATAAAAAAAATACATCTTTCAGTTAATCACTCAACATTGTAAAGGATTATATAAAAATCACACAATGATTCTGTGATCACATTGTTTAAGTATGCTAAATACTTGTAGTTGGTGAAAGAGGCCCTTAGCGAAATAAAAAAAATACATCTTTCAGTTAATCACTCAACATTGTAAAGGATTATATAAAAAATCACACAATGATTCTGTGATCACATTGTTTTAGTATGCTAAAATAAAAAAATACTTTAGGATCCCATGGGAGCCAGAATCCAAAAAAAATATCTTTGGATCCCATGGGATCCTAGACGTGGGAGCCAAGTGGAGGGAGGCAAAACTACAAAGGCATACCACGTGCGTTTGTCGGGCCAGTGAGCCAGTGACGTCATCAAATCTGACTTGCGTGTGTAGGTAAAGATTGCGTGTGGATGATCACTGCCTACGTTTTGATATAAAATGTATTCGTCCACATGTTCATTGTCTGGCAATGAGTGGGATTGCTTACATGTACAATGATAATTTTTCCTGTACGACAGAGGACTTACCTTTTACTGCTTTTCCGGAGTTTATTTGGCGAAGTTTGTAGGAAGTTCAACTATTGCATACTTCTATTTTTCTACATAACACGTTTCCCTTCATAATTAGAGTTTGATGTAATTATTTCTAATACGTAGGTATCCGAAAATGCCACACACACAGTCATATTGCATTCTAAGACAACACAGGTTAACCGATATAATTTTTAATTTATCTATTTTATAGCATTAAAGACGAACAAATATAAATATTAACGAAACATTGAATTCTGTATAAATAAGCCAGGGCCAAATTATTTCTAAAAGTAACTAATCAACACTTTAGTTTTTTATAATATAATATAATATAATATATTCACACATTCCACACAGCACCATCTAGTTCCAAAGTAAGCAACTTAATGCTTGTATTATGGATAGCAGACAGTTGATATATTACATACATTACTTTTTTTTTGTAAATACATACATATTATAAATAGGTACAAAACATCCATGACTCAGGTACAAAGGTAAAATGTTAACACATAAACATTTGCCCCTAGCGGGATTCGAACTCTCGACCGCTTGGTTAACAGCTAAGATTACTAGCCACTTGACCAAACGACCAACCAAACTTTAGTTGTAATTGGTGAAAGAGGCACAAAGAGTATAGATCTTATATTATTTTTGTTAATCTGAGATCTAAGACGCCTATTATAATATATTTTTTAAATTATCGTTGTCATTTTTTCTCGCATAACAATTGTGAGGATTTGGCTTGATCTTGTCTTCATTTGGCTCATATTTGTTTAGTAAAGTATGGCGAGAAAAGCCGCTTTTTCAAAAAGACTAACAATGCTGATCCTTAAATTATTTCTGTTAAACTAACTTTGTTGTTTTATTTAGCGTAGTTTTTAGTTTATTAGTTTTTAACAATATCTCCTCAAACAGAAGAGAGGTCTTCGCCTGAAACTTGAGTTCAAACTTTAGGGGTATTGATTACTCGGTACCAACTGATCTATTTCTACTGAAATGTTGTGAAAGTTTTCTACTTCAAGCTCTAGAGAAAATATGTATTTTACTCGGTACAAGCAGTAGAAGCACGAAATAATGGGATAAACTTGTTTGCGATAAACGCTTAAACAATTTACAGAGTGCATCAGCACGCTAATTATATCGCAAGCTTGTCCCCGGTGTAAGAGCGATATTACGGAATATCCTTAACGAAATTATTCTGTTCAGGCTTTAAGTTTTGCCATAACATGTTCAGTAGCTACAACATGCATGACTAAATCTTGTAGCAAATAACGGATGCTCTTATCAACTTGGCTAGCAGGATTATTTTTATATTTGCTATTTTTCTGATATCGTGTCTACTGTAGCGTCACCTTGTTATAAAACTAAAAATCTTGTTATGGATCACTAGTAGTTAGAAAAGTTGGACATCACACAAAAGGTTCACACTGAAGTTATTTTTTTAGGAAATTGAAAACTATCAACTCTCTATCTTATGTTGTTAGAGATGCTTTTAAAGTGTTGCCATGATAGTTATTTACTTGTAACTGATAATTTATAAGAAAAAGAAAGAGTGCATTCAGATCGTCGTCAGCCGTGTGTTCATTTCCCGTCAGCTATCACAACGGGTAGGTACTATGCGCGTATTTTTACATGTCGTTTTATTATTGACTAGCGGTTGCACGCGACCTCGCCCGCGCAACTTTATAAAATATAGCATATGTTACTCCCTCATAACATAGCTTTCTATAGGTGAAAGAATATTTCAAATCGGTCCAGTAGTTCCTGAGCCTATCAATGCAAACAAACAAACAAACAAACAAACAAACAAACAAACAAACAAACAAATCTTTCCTCTTTATAATATTAGTAAGTATAGATAAGATATACTTACACATAAATAGAACTAAATATCCATATGAAATCAATATAATATCACAATAATATCAATATAATATCAATATGAAAAACAAAAACATAAAACTAAACATATACTACTTACCTACATAAATATACAGACGGAGCCTATTATTGTCTGCCTCAAATGAATTCTATCGACAACCTATCGACAACCCTATTGAAGCCTCATGTTAATCATTAACGAGTCCGCTTTGTAGAAGACAGACCGTGATTTCCCTTGTTTTTAGTAAAGCACTAATATTATAGTACAATCAAATCGACTATTTATTTTTATACTTTGACATATTTACCACTAGTTCCTTAGATCATTAATTAATACACTAGATTGAAGGTCTCATACAAAATCACTACAAAAAAGTGTCCACTGGATTTTTTTATACATGCTATCACTTTCTCTCGTTAATTTCTGGTAAAAAGATAAATAATGTAAATGTTGCATGTCTGATTTGAACCTTAACATTTAGTAATAATGGTTCAAATCGTAACATCTTAAGGAAAAGTTTGTGCAACTAATTTGAAATATCACCCCAAGCTGAGTCCAGTGATATTCTACTATGCCACTTTTATTGAAGCAACCCAGAATCTTGTGTATTAATTATCTAAGACTAACGAAATAGTATATCTCTGTATCTAGTTCCAACATTAGTAGAGAGACCTGTAAATTTATCCTAGTCTTGAAACTGCAACAGATATTAACAAGTCTTTTTAAATTCCTGTACCATAAGAAATGTTTGAATAGGTAAGTGACCGAAATGCCAGAGCCCATCCTCCTCATTCTTCATCCTATTCAGGTCAGCATCGCACTTGCCATACCCATTAAAAAAAATATGATAACGATGCATTTTCTTGTTGTGTAAGTATCTATAAAGTTTTGTGTATCGATTTTACTGTCACATCCTTAAAGATAGGTACCATTGTAAATTATGGTTCTTAACCGGCTGAGCTGGTGTTTCCTAACTAAAGTTTTAATAATCCAAAATAATCGTTTTATTCGTATCAGTGCAAATGATGGGGAAGTTAGCAGCTGTTAAGTATAATAAATCGTTACTTTTGAAACACCCATTCCTTATAAATAGTTGCCGTATTATTATTGTCATTGCAACATGTAACTTCTGTCTGTTAGTCACGATTCCTTTTAATTATTTAAACCATCGATAAGAACTAGGTTAAATATGTGCTATATATTGTGTGTTGAATGTAAATGAAGATAGAATTCAAGGCCCTGATTAAGTGTGCTGTTAGCCTTGATAGAACCCTTTACTTACTCGTATTCACCGAACATAATCACCGCAACAGCGCACATGCTGTCATCATCATGGTTTTGGTCTTTTTGTTAAATAAAAAAATGCTTTTTTGATTTTTTCCTTTAACTAGTTGTAAGTATACTTAGTAAGTATAGATAAGTATAGATGTATAATAACAAAAATCGTAATTAATTTCTAGACAAACTTTCTTCACGAGAAGATCCGTAAACAGTACAAGGAGAAAAATATAAAAAATATTTTATTCAAAAGATTTTAGTTAACAACATTTGAAATTGATGAACCTAAATAATAATGAAAGCGCAGTGCAAAAAGCGGCTGGATGAGGAAAACAGAAGACCGAGAGTGGTGACGAGCCTTGAGAGATGCCTACATCCAGATTTTTTAACAAACATCATTTATGTTTTTAGATCCATTTATTACATTTTTGTAGTAGAGGCTCAGCTTCTAAAACCTTTATTCATCAATACTAATAATAAATCTACAAGTATTGTATGTATCTGTGTTCCTCCATACCTCTTAAACGAATTAACTAATTTTCATGAAACTTGGTAGATAAACATTTAGATATACGGAACACATGATAGGCTACTTTTTTCACGCGAACGAAGTCGCGGGCGCCAGCTAGTCAATAATAAATTGAAGATGACATATTAATCAATTTTCACATTGTACGAGTAAATTGAAGACGATATTAAACACGATGTTGAACACGATAGTAATTATCTATCGTATTGGGAGAAATATATTCTCTATACATATATGTATTATATAATTTTATTATGTAGGTAGGTACTAGATTTTATTTGTCTTTCCCCTAATTTTTTTAATCTGTCTCCTTTATGAAACAATAAATAGTAGGTGTATGTGTATGGTTGAATGATAACTTTATATTGAATACTAGACTGATTATACAATTTGTTTTTACGCTCTCATTTATAGCTTTGGTTTAGAATTGGCATTTATTTTTTTCACCACCTTGTCCTGGCGTTGCTTGTCAGTCTGTCTGACGACCATAAAAAATCCATCATCGTATTGAGTTCTCTTATCGACTTCGCTAGGACTACAATATCGTCGATAAACTTTGTACATTTACTAAACTTAATTCATTTCGAGTATTCATTTATCATAATAAGAAATTTAATTCAATTCAGCTAATAATAATAAATAAAAAAGAAAAGCCCAGTCAAGAACCGCGTTAGCCGAGATTCGAACTCGGATCGTCTGCCTTTGTAGGCAGCTATGCTACCATTACACCACCAACGCTTTAATTCGACAAGTCGAAATTAAGCAATATACGCCATACGTCATTGCAATTTTATTTGACTGGAGGAATCTGTATTTTTTAATGCAGATAAAATTAATGCAGGCTTCTTTAAAAAGTTCTCCCTCAACGTTAGATACACTTTTTTTTTAAATTTAGGTACACATGAAATCGAAAAGCTCCGACGTTCTGCGTCTGCCGTTTCAATAGATGAGAGATCGAGCTACTGAGCCATCACTGTTTCCTCACTCGTATTACTCACTCATATTACTTTAACTTTAGTAGTGTGGGGTGAAGAGGAATAACTCCACATATTTATATTTACATATTTATATTTATAACAATTATACATATTACACTATTAACATATTGACAAACGGTGAGTGGCGAGAAGCGAGAAAGCGCGTGCTTTCTTAAGCCGAGTTGAACGCCAACTGACTACGACTGACTGATTTCCGTGCCTTCTTCTTTTAAATAAAGAATGACACGGAAACAGACGGAAATTCCAAATAGGTCTCATTTGAAGGAGGTCGCCACATCAGCCCCCCCGGAGACCGTAGGTCGTAATGAAAAGTAGACTCGAAGAAGTGGATAGCACTCGGTGGCACGTTGCTGCGTAATGGCACCAGCAGTGTCCATTATCTGAGTCGATGTACCGGCTGCTGACAAGTATCGTGTGCAGTGTGCGCCAGCCTGTATAACGCTGCTAGGAGCGCGCGGTCGCGTCGACTTTTTAGGCACGAAATCTTCTGCACGAAATCTTCAGTGACGTCGTAGTTCGTTTTGCAATTACGATGAAAAAACTTTTGTTTCGAATGTCACTGTCAACAACACGGTCGGTAACTATGGAAACTTAATATTCAATGTTCGTTTATGTCGCGGGTCACCAATTATATGGCGGGGCGACACCATTTACACTATGTACACGCATTTATATATATACAGTTATATATATAACCCACACATATTTGGGGTCACCAATTATATGTGGGACGGATAGGATGAAGAACACCACATATTTATATATAGTATTTATATAATTACAATTACACATATGTACATATTGACAAATTGTGAGTGGCGAGAAGCGAAAAAGCGCGTGCTTTCTTAAGCCGAGTTGAACGCCAACTGACTACGACTGACTGATTTCCGTGCCTTCTTCTTTTAAATAAAGAATGACACGGAAACAGACGGAAATTCCAAAGTCTCATTTGATAGTAAATTATTCCACATAAATGTTTGTATATATTTATATTTGAATGATATATTGTACAACTAAATTTTATTTACATATTTTGCAATAAGCCGACACGTATTTATATTGAAATATTTATCCACATCAAATCCAAAGTTATTTTCAAGACCATTCTTTTCACCACACTATTTTCAATGAGTTGACAGCGACCTCTCAAAATTTTCTTTCCGGCCGGTACGATCGAAAAGGTTGTCTATCCTGTTATGGTGGTGGACCAAGTTGCACGCCACAGTAGCAATAGGAAAAATCCAATATCAAATTCTTTTGTAATCCACTAATGTAGTTCTATTATCGCAGCGTATTAGCGGATGAGCGAAGATAGGAAGATTTCCCATGTCTTCCGCGACATAAATGCCAAATTTCCTCAATGTTTTCTCTAGTAAAACAAATGTCAAGTATTTGTACTATTATAATACACGTATATTTTATTTAAAAAATATTTTCATATGCAATCCTATTAGAGTAAGTTTTCGAATGAAAAACGTTCTTAATGAGAATTAAAAACTGGCGGTACTTTAGTAGAGCGTACCTACGCACTATTCAGATTTAAAAACTCATAGGAGTACACTGCATAAATATTACACTGCTTTGATTTGATTTGAACTGGATTTTCTTTAATTTGGAATTATAGAAATAAATAACTTACACATTTATTTGAATTCATATTATTTCATATAACATACACACCGCGTTTGGAATCCATTGGATAGCCCTTCTGATGGCAGTAACTACCCCCTTACAGAAGACCATAACAACATAAGCTATGTTGTATTTAGCTAAAAATTTAATTTTTTCAAAATTTTGTAATGGCAAGTCACACCGCTTTTCGCAGTCATTTGCAGGCAGCCCATCAGGGGTTTTTGTTGTGATTTTGTGCAGATAAATGTGAAAAATACTTAAGCCTTTGAGGACAAATTCTGCAATTTCTGTGGAAATACGCAAAGGATTGAGTGGATTCTGTTTGTACTTTCTGTAGAAGTAGTAATAAAATGGAATAAACTCGATCTTAGGTATATTAAAAATAGATATATTTTAATATTTTGATTATAATGGATTTTTAAAATAATTTTGAGACTCTAATCTATACTAATATTATAAAGGTGAAGAGTTTGTTTGTTTGAACGCGCTAATCTCAGGAACTACTGGTTCGAATTGAAAAATTCTTTTTGTGTTGGATAGATCATTTATCGAGGAAGGCCTTAGGCTATATAACATCTCGTTACGACTAATAGGAGCGAAGAAACAGTCGAAAATGTGGAAAAAACGGGGAAAATTATTCATCTTTGAGGGCTTCTGTTGCGTGCTCTGCGAAAACCGTTCGAGATACCCAAATGATTCCCAAAATAAATATTTCACGCGGACGAAGTCGCGAGCACCAGCTAGTATCATGTAAAGTTATTAGACAAAGCGAATACCTTCAAAATTGATCTTAACAGATTGTGTTGGCTTCACAAGCTAGATTCAATTTACTAGAGTCAAATTGCATATTCTAGTTTGCAGAATGAACGTATGTACCTACATCAAACACCTTCCAATTTACTGGAATCGACATCAGTTCTCAAGTGACTCGCCTGACGCATAACAGTATAGTGATATAATCGATCTTCATTTGTAAGATCTAATACCAAAGATATATTATTTCGATGAATATCCGGGTTATATTGCTACTCAAAGTTAAATATATCAATAAATTTTCTACTAAGATTCAAATTTGTTTAATTTTTTGTCGATTTTCACTAAAAAGGTTTAAGTTAAGTAAGTAGCGTTAGTTGAATACTTGAAGCATTTAGGCTTCGTTGAATGTTAAACCCCTATGCTGGTTTGTTTTGTTAAATAATTAACCAAAACGTTGTAATACCTTCATCCGTATAAATAAATAAATAAATATCTTCACACATTCGACACAGCACCATCTAATTCCACAGTAAGCAACTAATGCTTGTATTATGGATACCAGACAGCTGATATACTACATAGATTCTTTTTTTTTTGTAAATACATACATATTATAAAATCTCATCTAATTTGAGCTGCTTCGTAAAATTCGCAACTATATCGCGAATATTTATAATATTCGCAACAATTTAACACTAGCTGATATCCCCGACATTGTCCGCGTTGAAAAATAAGAGATATAACGCCTGACATACACTGACGCCTGACATACTTTTGATAAGCGTTGGGTCTTTATTTTTAGATAGAATTTCTATTCTATCTATTGGTGAAAGAATTTTTCAAATCGGATAAGTTACGAAAATCATAGAAAGAAATTAACAAACAAACATAAAAACATTATTTATAGAATTAGGAAAAAATCCTAACCAGATTCTATACAAGAATAAAATTACAATGGCTACAAATTTAATTTTGGTATTTACTTCTGTTTAAATCCACTAATATAATATGTTTGCATACATACATTAATTATGTAACTCAAGTTCAAAATAAAGCAATTTATCATGCAATTCTTTTTTTACTATGAAGATAATATTTAAAGTGGTATAAATAAAATCTTAAACTTGCTGTATACTATGTTACTACCATTTCATTGTATGCAGAGCACGATCGTAATATTTTCCGCTACTATTTTTAAAACAGTAACTAATCGCAATTAGTTGCAAATAAACACAGTTCGAAGCTTTGCACTAAGCTCTGCTATAAAGCTTTATTTTATGGTAAAGTAAAATAGTTATGTACTCATTTTTTTTAAAATTTCAATAATGTTAATAAATTGTTACACGTATTTGTGTTAGCTCAAATATATATTACTTAAGTAAGTATCTTGATACAAATGCTGTCTTGATGCCATCAAATATTTGTGTGTATAGGAATCTAATCTTGTTGAAACCGAAATATTATGTACTCACATTATGAGACAAATATTAGGTACACTTATTATTCTATTTCACACGTAAGCTTCTTGTCTATGTGGTGATCGTCATGAAAACACGTTGTCGAAGATACGAAAAAGGACATAGGGCCATTTTCATACAGTAGGTACTGTTCTCGAGGGATCATCAAAAATAAAAATACAATATTTAACGCCTGTAAAAAATTTATAAGCAATAAAGATTGAACAAATATTTTAATAATAAAAAGAAGCGCGGAGAAAGGATTTATAAGGACAAAGGACAAATCATTTATAATGCAATCATGACATCGATAAAACTCGTGTTACTGTATAAATACAAAAAAATACATTGCAGCAAAGAAAAATTGACTGGAAATTATAATAAAAATGATTTATAATAAAAATCAAGAAAAATCTACAGACTATCCCGAATTAATTACTACGGAAGTTTCACTTGTACGTATATGTATATAGTTTTATGTATATGTAAATAATAGTACGTACGAGTGAAACTTCCGTAGTAATTAATTCGGGATAGTCTGTAGATTTTTCTTGATTTTTATTATAAATCATTTTTATTATAATTTCCAGTCAATTTTTCTTTGCTGCAATGTATTTTTTTGTACACTCATTGACAGTTTTTGAATTACATAAAAAGTTTCACTTTTGACGCTGTTAGTTTTGGACTGACGCATACATTTTTTTGTATCTTCATTGACAATTTTTACATATTTCCATCTGTAATGTTGGGTTGGCGCTCAGAATAATAACTAATTATTATTCTGAGGGTTGGCGGTTAGCGTGAATTGAAAAAAATCTTTGTTTGGCAAGGATCTTATTAATTATTTTATAAAATTTCACTTATTTATATTTTGTCTTAAAATCATTTCTATAACTATAAAAAAGTACTACAGGCTTGAGGCTCAGAATAATAACTAAAGCTACAGGGTAGCCGTAGCATATAGAGAATGAACTATGTCTGTGTAGTACTCATTTTATTCCATAATATTAATTAGTTGTTCTGTATTTATCCAATTTATCCGACACAGACTGTCAATGTCAACAGTGTCACTGTCAGTCAACATCAACAATTTTCTTTGTTTGGAACTTCAAACTTGGAACATGGACTGGAACCTCAGAATAATAACTAAAGCATAGAAGTAAGGCTAAAATAAAAACCAATACTTATAGTGTGTTGCTTCTTACACCAATGCACTGAAGCCATAAACTAAAGAGAGACAAATATACTGTCACTAGATGTTCGTCTGGCTGTTCCGTACCAGAGTGACCTATACAAATTATCCATATATATAAGACGATATTCGGCACAACACTAACATAACCTATACTGTTTTTATCTTTTTCTTAAAATATTAGGTACATATATTCAAGAAACAGAATTTATTAGTGGTATTTATTATACAAACAAGCTCTCAGTATATTTACTGCATGACTGATTATACAAACAAACAAAATCACTTACCGATGGTAACTTATAAACATATCCTCGTTTTGTTTTCTGGACGCATTAGATTTACATCCTGGGACTGAACAAGACATTGTTATAGGTAATCAAAGAATTCACAGATATCTAATTAGTGTTATAATTGATTTGATGCTAGATTTATTATATTTTGATACAGAAACAGAAATCAAAACAAATACGTTGTCACTCGTGTCAGTCACATAGGTACAGACAGATAAGTAAAGTTGACACATTGCGCCATCATTTTGTTAACGTTAGCCAGCCTCTTTAAATCGGCATCATAAAACGGCACCAAACTACGAAAGGAACCAAGTTTGACGTTTTTACTAGGTACGCTGATCAAAAATAAGAACAAAGTTTGTATGTTTGTCTCTATTTGACTTACGGCTTCAATGCATTGGTGTAAGAAGCAACACACTATAAGTATTGGTTTTTATTTTAGCCTTACTTCTATGCTTTAGTTATTATTCTGAGACTGGAACACATTTTTTCCGCCTCTCTCACTCTGCTAGAGTAAATGGTAATAAGAAAGAGACAAGGAGTTTAACAGTTTTGTTAGCTCGACGAGTTAACTCTCATGACAATAGTGTCCCATAAAAAGTTTCACTTCAATTAATATGACTTATGTTAATGAATCACAGATTCAAATATCTCATGACAAAACGCTAGTGTCCCATAAAAAGTTTCACTTCAAAAAAGATAAAATGGAATATTAATTAGTTGAGTATATAAGAAGTATAAGCATCAACATTTGACAAAAAAAATAATTAAATTTTGAATACATATCTCAAAAAGCGCCATCTGCCGCATTAGTGTCGAACTACAACGAATCGTGTCAAAGGTTATCGATTATTTATTTATTTATTTTTAAAGCGCCCTCTGCCGTATTGGAATTGAACTAGAACAAATCCTGTCAAAGATCAAGTTAAGTAAAGGTCGGATGCAATGTGTATGTATTCTGCAGTTATGTATTGTGAGACAAGATAACGATGCAATTCATTGAAAAATTCATGCAATTCATGCAATTATTCATGCTTTGTACGGGGATGAAATTTTTAAATTTATCAATTTGTAAACAAACAATCAAATATTCTGTCTAACGAGTGAGAGAGAGAGAGTTGCTAGAGTAAATGGTAATAAGAAAGAGACAAGGAGTTTAACAGTTTTGTTAGCTCGACGAGTTAACTCTCATGACAAAACGCTAGTGTCCCATAAAAAGTTTCACTTCAATAATTAAATTTTGAATACATATCTCAAAAAGCGCCATCTGCCGCATTAGTGTCGAACTACAACGAACGAATCACGAATCGAGTGAGAGAGAGAGAGTTGCTAGAGTAAATGGTAATAAGAAAGAGACAAGGAGTTTAACAGTTTTGTTAGCTCGACGAGTTAACTCTCATGACAATAGTGTCCCATAAAAAGTTTCACTTCAATATATACATTACTTACATAATTTGTTCATCTATACTTACTAATATTATAAAGAGGAAAGATTTGTTTGTTTGAATTGAATACTGGACCGATTTAAAAAATTCTTTCACTGTTTGGAAGCTAAAAAGTTAAAAAGCTAAAAAGCATATAAAAGTTAGCAACAGCTAGACTGTAATAAAATAAGAACTTAGTTCTATATTGTTTACTGCTATTCCCTTACACTGTTACACGTTTCCCCTCAGATCAGGCGGCTTCGAATTGGGACACAATAACTAACGTTTAGAATTCCGACAGCATTTCGTCAGTGATTTGCCATGGCTGTACGAAACGACATCGGCATGCTTAGCGCGTTTCTAAGGAATTCAATTTATCTAATAAAGTCATGGAAGCATTTTATGTTACATATCTATTTTTCATTTGATAGGAAATTATTATGGACGAATACATAATTATGTAACAATTTTAACAGCAGCCTTGCAAAGATATATAATTTCGATGTTAACATCACATTAAATAAACTCTCGTGTTAACATAATATCCTGTTTCTATAATTACCTATCGCTGAAATTCACATATATTCAGTGTTCATAAAAACTTTACTTTCTATCATGCTAGGTGTGCCAATTGGAAATATTATAAATATTTAATAAAATCTTAGCAATGTTTTTTCCAAAAGAATTGCACTTTTATATTAAATACAATAAAGTATATAACGACATAAAATGAATGTTTTAAGTTAATAGCAAATGTGTCAGTTTTCCGTGATGCTACGTTTGCGTGTTGATGCCAGTAATGGCATGCCGTCTGTTACAAGGTCAAACTATGTGCCGCACGACACACAAATCATTTTTTTATTATAATAAAACAGAATGAATTTTCTGACTTAGTAGGTAATCTATCAGCGAACCATTTAATGTATGCAATGCACCGTCTAGATCTTGCCTTATGTTACAAAGAAGCTCTCTGTAACACTAAATAGTGTCTAACTAACGTATCAACTATCAAACTACTTAAAGTTAAGGATGCAATTTTGACGTGAATACATATTTAAATTTGCTTCCATGATGGAAGGCAAATCAGAAAACTGATGATAACAAAATCGAGTTATACAGTTTTTGATGCTGTAGCTATAATATCAATCAGAAATAATTTATTTTTTTAAATTTTTTATTTATTACTAGCTGACGCCCGCGACTTCATCCACGTGAAAAAAGTAGTCTATCCTGTGTCCCGTACGTCTACATACATACATTTTTTTCTATGTCCTTTCTTGTATCCCTGATAACGTGTATCATGGAAAATATTATCATGATCGGTTCAGTAGTTTCGGCGTGAAAGCGAGACAGACAGACAGAGTTACTTTCGCATTAATAATATTAAATTAATATAGTAAGGATTTAGATTTTTTATTTTATTTTATTTATTTAGATATATTGACGGCTATACCTTCTGTTTAACTGAGTGGGTTTCTTTTCTTTTCTTTTCATTTTGTTTTCTTTTTAATTTAAGTTAAGGTTAAGTTATAATAATTATTGTTTAGTTGCTATGCATATGTAATCATTCGTCTCAATTTCTATTTTGTAGTTTATCTGTGTAGGTATACCTTGAAATTGCCTTGTGTTACCTATACCTACCTATTATAAGATTTTTGTTTGTGCTGTTGGTGTCCTTTTGAAAAATAAATAAATAATTAAATTAAGTAAAATACAAAATTTAATGACACCATTAGATAGCTAAAGTATCAAAGAGTTTTATCGTATACTATAGCTAGTGCCCGCGACTTCGTCCGTGTTGAAAAATGAATATCGCTGAAAAATGGGGCACCATAAAATGGTGCCCCATTTTTATATTTTTAGGCGACCACTCTTGAAACACATTTTTCTAGGATATAAAGTCCAGGTAATAAACAATCTGTGCGAGTTAAAAAAAATATCTTCCATTTTATTTCAATTTCACCTCCTACAAAATATAATCTAATCGTTTGTCCTGTGTGATCCATCAACGCGGAGCCACAGGGATTTAAAAACTTGAAATAATCCCAGACAGCGTAGTGCTATTGATTCGTCCGATTGTTCGAACGATGCAGACTTTTTTCCTTTGATAGATTTTTGAGATATATATATTTTTTTAAATTCTTTTTTTAAAATTTGTATAATTTAATCAAAATAAAATTATAATTATAACTTAAATTAAATTATAACTTAATTACTGTAACAGTTTTTTTTTAATTAAAGTTGATTAAAGTCTACAATTATCATCAGTATACAAAAAAATATAAGTACATTTTACATCACATTTTATATTTATTTTATAATTTATAATTTTCTTTTTAAACTACAGATACTGAAAACCATAACAAAGTTTGCTATGTACTTTTCAGAAGTACTAAGTCAACAAACGGACAGCCGTTGACGGCAACTTAGTTTTACTAACACTATAATAAGATCCTGAAAAGGATACCGCACGTATTTTATGTAAATTCTTATTTATTGTTGTTTCAGGTAAATATTCCTAACTGTAAGCTACATTGCTGCGAAGGTAATCCTCAACGAAGACCGTAAAGAAGACCGTAATTAGCAGGAGAAATGAACATTTTTAAACTTCAGTTAAAAAGTAACTATTCATTTCTCTTTAAGTAACTGGAGTCGCAATTTCTACTCTACGTCACTTACGGAACATAAAAGTAATAGACATTATTAAAATGTGTTGGTATACTGTTTTATTAAAAACAGTTTTAAGGGTCTTATAAGTTTAAAAATTAAACGAACAATATACCTAATATCTAATAAGTAAGTAAATTATTTCATTAGGTACTACAATAAAACTGAAATTCGACTTCCAAAATAAGCAAGTGAAAATGGGGTTACACTAAGGTTACACAATGTGGAGTTTTGATTGAGACCCCTTTATTATATTTATAACAAAAGACTAGTAATTTTTTTCATATAAGTAAAAGCTTTTTCATCTCTTTCATAATGAATATTTTTTGTATAATAAACATTATTTATAATAAAGGCACTTTTTTGAAACTCTTTATAATGTATATTACTATCTATATCTACTATAAAAACACAAAAAGGAAAAATGACTATAAGGGACAGTCCTATGTATTTCATGCTGTAATATGTCTGGATATATCCAGTTTATTTTGGGATAAGTTACGTAAGCGTAAGACGTTGCGTAACGGAATTCGCCCTTTGTTGACTTTGAACACCCTTTGTTTGCGGATTCGATTCTTTTTTTATATGCTATCTTAGAGGCACAATAGTAAATGTTACTGGAGTTTAAGTATAATAAAACCAAATCACTTTATCACTTAAAATTCATCCTGTTAAAAATATGAGTAATAACATTTTTTGACGATCTCGTTTGAATAAGTGGTTATAGGGTGCTTGTTTCAGGGTTACTGGGTTTGATTCCCGGCAGGATCAACTTTTGAAATAAACTTTTCAATGTCGGCTCTGGTCTTGATTTTTTTTTTTTGAAAATCATTTAATTGCCCCATTGCGGTGTTAAGGTGAATATTGAATACTTTAACTAACAAATAAACCAACTCTGTATATTTTCATTTCATCGCACTTTTACTCATCTTATTGGTTCACTATCTAGTGAACCAATAAGATGGTCTGGGTTAAAGAAAAGTACATTGCTCAAGGCAGCTCACATGAATAAATTCTTGCAGTGCAGACCCCGCATATTTTTTGTCTAGCTACACTCTTATATATTATATTGGTTGTAAAGAAAGTTCGTAGAGTTTTTATGATAAAGATTTATTTGAACAAAAAAACAATAATTATATCAATAAATTAATCAATGATCTATTTCTCCGTTGCTGTTCACGACCTCGGCCTCGGTCTAGTGTCGAAGAAGTTGTTGAGACAGTTTTTGAGGTCCTCTTCGCCGTCGAAGGTTGGTCGTTCCGCAAGGTCTGGAAGCGGATTTGATGACTTGTGCAACATGCGGCCTGGCGTTGTCGTGGAGCAAGATGACTTGGCCTTGTTGATCGGGTCTTTTCAGTCGAATAGCCTCATTCACGCGGTGCAGCTGCGCAATGTACTTAGAGGTCCTTGTTGACCGTGGTGTTCCTTTCGAGCATTTCCCAGTCTCACCAAACGCAGATCATGACCTTTTTTGGGTGGAGATCCTGCTTGATTCTCGGCTTTAGCGTTAGCGTATCTTATAAAGCCACCCACTCCTTTCTTTGCTTCATATTGTCGTACAGGCACCATTTCCCATCACCCGTGATGATTCGATAGGTACAAAAAGTTCTGCTTGTGTATCGAACGTGTTGCTCGGTGGCGGGCGAGATGTTCAGCCGCAATTTGAAGGCGATTTTCTTTGTTTTTTTCAGTAAGCTTGTGAGGCACCCAAGCTCCAGCTTGTGAGGCATATCAATTCATTATAATGAATCAATTATTTGAAAGGGTTTACTATGTTCTTTTTAAAATAAGCTTTTATTCCATACAAGGTTCTGTAGAAAATTTTATACCTTATGAGCCACACAATCAGTTACTATAATAAAAATAAATGCAGAAATGTTATGGAAATTTAACCGGTCATTTATTCCTTTTCAAATATGAGCGTAATTTGAAAAAGTTTGCAATGAAGTTTCCTTAATTTAAAATGGAAGCCTCAATCCTAAGAACAAATTCTCGTAAATCTTTAACGTTTTGAGATTTTCAATATCGTATCGGTTGGAGAGATGCTATCACTCACGCATTTGGATTGATCAACCTGTATATCCATGAACAATAATACTTCATATATATGTGTGTATGAATGTAAGCAATACTACACTCACCGTCATGATCAACGTGTGTCGTGTGGAAAACGAGCAAAACTTTGTTCGCTGTCTGAGTAACGAACGACCATATGCGCCGGGCACGCTTTGCCAGTCTTATAAATTTGACGCTCTGGAATCGGACGTTTGCCTTTGCCCTGTAATATATAAATATTATATATACTAAACGCAAAAATTAAAGCATAGAGTTTCGTTCATAGCTCCATAGTTCGTTGAGCGTTGAACGATTGATGTTTTTCATAGTGTTAGGAAGCGGTATCAGAGATCCATTTTCTTTTTGAATCTGCGTTAGATCCAGTGCTACCCCGAAATCTTAGTATTGACAGATTTAAATATGACATCCCATCAAAATGAGGTGGGTAAATCCTGGGTAAATCCCAGCGAACTTGAATACAATAAATCCATCCTTAACATTTACTCATTAAAAAATCAAGTATTCCTTAAAATCTATCAATTCGTACTTAAATTTTAATTAATAGGATGAATGGATAAAATTAAAATTTAGTAATTAGTTTTCCTCGTAGTGCATAAACATAATTATTTAGTAATGTTAACATAATTACTAGGCCAAAGGTGTATTGCGTTTGGTCACCTTGATGAAAATGGATTCCTTGGCAATTTGGACCGACTTAAGAGGATTATTTAGTGAGACACAATAAATTAAGGGCAGATGCTGAAAGCAAATATATTTATTAATTACAAAGATACTTGTTGTTTGGTAAAAAGAGTTTTTATATAAATCAACGAAAAAAATTAATTAAGGACACACCCTCGTGTTGGAATCAAAGGAACATTTTGATGACACTAAATCTTACAAGTTTACTGAACCTTTTTCCGTGATTTCTCTTTCTTCTTTATTACTATAAACCTTTTTTGATCATTATGTTCGAATGCAGGTCGTATAAAACCTTTTTTCTCAAAATCTTCTGCGCTAGATTTATGAATTTTTACCGAAGTGATTTCATTCTCTGCACTTATATTCGATCGCATTTCACCTTTGGAATGAAAAAACTTTTTTCTATTAAAACGAATGCAATTGTTAGCAGATCGGTTAGATTTAAGCAGATTAAACTGAATATCGTCTCGTATTATAACTGTTTTGTCCTGTTTATTATTTATTCCAATCTCAAAACAAAAACGGTAGTTAACAACGAAAAATAGAGACACAAAGCAAACCAATACTCTCATATCTGTGTTTTATTGAAACGCATATGTGGCCGTATAATCGAAAAATTGATTCCTTTGTTGAAACCATAAAATTTGTTAATCAATTTTTAGTTTTCGTTACACGGATTAATTTATAACAATTTGGCACACACATTGTGCACAAAAATCATCTATACTTAGATGGAAATCGACATCTACATATATACTAATATCATAAAGAGGAGTAAGGTTTGTTTGTGTCTAAGTAATGTACGTACTTTGTGGAAGGTAATCTTTCAACTTAATTATCCGGAAGGCTTCGAAACTACTTTACCGATTTAAAAAAATCTTTCACCAATGTAGGTAATTCGGGATTAAATGTTTCAAGAATTGCCACTGTAATTCCAACTTCATTTTACTTCAGCTAAATGTACTTACGGATTAAATCCTATTCATGAGGTAATAAGACTCTTTTCCTGTGGCTGTAAAAGAGTCTTACTGTAAGTAAAGAGGCGATCATTAGGCTGACATCGTTCACAAAACGTACCTACCTACTATTTTTAAGCCCCTCGATGCAAATTTGTCTGTCTAACGTTTTCACAGATGTTTTATGCCCTATGTGTATTTTACATATGAAATATATTTCCAATATTCTATAGGAGTTTGTCCGTGTCGCTGCGAATGAAAGGCAGAAAAACTATTTTTAACATCAACTTTTAATTTGGTATCCACTCAACCGTGTATGTAGGGTACAGAACGGAAATTTTACCAGTAATTTTTTTTTCACTACCTAAAAATTTATTTCACGATACCGTTGGGACATTATTTGTGGCTTAGACTTTAAAGAGCTGAGAGATCTATTTTTAAAAGTTCAAGTGGTATACGTGATGATTAAAAAGAGAGAATATGAGTTATGAATAAATATATTGCCCTGCAATAACATTATTGACATGTAAATATAATATTCATCTGTATGTTTATTTTTGATAATTTGAAACCTTTGTAACGTAGTATTATTTATTTATTTTATTATATTATATTATATTTAGTTATATTACCTTATTTGTTTTTTTATCTAAGTATGTATTTAAACCTTATTATTTTTAAAATAAATAGAATGTACATACGTATTCCATCATTTGACTTTTCAATATTCAAAATTTTCAGCATAGCAGAGCGTCTTTTGTTGCCCGTCTTCACACAGAGAGGTTCAGCTTTTTGCTGGCCTCAATTTTTACCAGTTGATTTTCTTTTGAAATTCAATTAAATTTATTGTATTCAATTTAAAATATTTATGTAAAAAACCCCGGTTATAATATGGGTACGTATTTCATCTTATTTCTGATGATAGATTGTTGATTATTGTTTTTTTTATTATAATTTGTGTTTTAGTTCATTTTAAATTTATTGTTAATTTACTCATTTAATTCTATTATCTTTTCAGTTTTTTTTTAATCCTTATGCAATTGTATTGTTTTTATTTTACTCTTGTTTGTTTTTGCCTGACCATTTATTGAATTATATATATATATATAAATAAATATATACTGAATCCTGGGTTTTATCCGCATTTTATATTTTGATGAGCCTTCTTCACTTTTCTTTGTTGACACTGATGAGCAGCGTGTTTTATTTTGCCGAGAAGGAAAACATTCTTATTACTACATCCAGCCATTATTCACATCCAGCTAAGTTTTTAAATTTTATTAGCCGGATTTATTGAATCAAATTTTAAATTTAATATATATATATATAATAACGTACGGGCTTAAGGACCACACCCTTGTGTTTTTTTATTTATTTTTTGTTTAAATATATTTTAAGTGCTAACATATGATTTTTTTCATTTTTTAGTTAGCTGGCGCCCAATTTTTTAGTTTTTTTATTTTAATTTCATAGCCGATAACGTTGTTATCTTAATTCAATTATTTTCAACGTAACACCTTTGTTTTATTAACATCCATATACGTAATTTATTTCACTGGTCAATTTTCTACAATGCAAGCTTTCAAATTGATTAATACCGCACACTGAAAACATTGTCGGTGAAACAACAATGTATTTACCAATATAATCCGCTGGTTTGTGCGATTTAGCGATGTAGGACCTTTAAACAATCCCATTAGTTAATACCTTCTAGCACAGACCTACCTCAACTGTCATTGCAAAATCTGCTTCATCGCGACTATTGTGAACAGAGGAAGTCCGCTTCTGACTATTAAAGTCATACCCCATAATTACAATCGCACCGGTTAGAAACAATATTAATTATTCATCATTTGTGCTGTAGGGCGCCCACTGCTGGACATTGGCCTCTCCCATAATTTTCCAATAAGGACCGATCAGAAGCATAGATCCAATAGGATCGATCAGAAGCAGCGTGAATCTAAGCGTCGATTCACGCACCTTACTAAGGGTGAACCTTGGGAGTGTAAGTCTTACACTACACTTGAGAACCTTCCGGCCCCAGCGGCCATTGTCACTTCGACTTTCTAATCCGCCGGTAATTTGTATTATATTTTGTTTCCTCTCGTGTACCTACGTTATATAGCTAGGTTATATAGATATACATTCACTGTATGTTCTGTGGATGTGGTTTTTGTTAGCAGTACGTCCGTCTGTTTGTTTGGTCTGTTTTAATATTGCTATTAGATTATGCGCTGAAATCCGCAGCGATCGCCACATATTGTTACATCTCCGCATACAATGGACGTACCACTTTACTTACATCGGGGGTAATGTGCTTTCTTATACACAAAAGATTTACAACTTTTCGAATTGACTTATTAAAATACTTTCGTCATCTCGTGTAATAATATGTAATACATATAATATGTCATGTAAATAATATGTAATATTTATTTACATTTACATGTGGCTAATAAGGTTATGAAATTCCGTATGAACTTAGTAAACAAATATGAGAATTAAATGAACGGCGTAGGCGTACGTTTAATACATGTGGAATTACTCTTGTTATCTCGATTATAAGTGGAGACCAGAAAAGCTTGGCGCGAGTTCAAAATTTCAAATGTTCAGTTTAGTAATACTACCTCTAAAAGGGAAACGACACAAGGAAAACAGTGTAACCAAGCCAAAAAAACTACGCTTGTTAAGTTTAATTTTTATTCTAAGTTAGCATTTGTGCTTTCACCAGCAATTTATAGATCATGGCTATCATCATAGTCATCATCATCCACTGCTGAGTACATGAGGTTAGGCCTCCCCTATAATTCCATTAGGATTTCCTATTTTTCCATTAGGATAGGTCGAATGACTTGGTCAACTGAGACCACAACCCGCTTAGCCCGCGGGCTCAGTTGACCACTACGCAGCTCACCGCGTACTTACGGCTGTGGGCTGGGTTTACCACGAAAAGCGTAGAAAGCGTAGTAGTCACTGAATCCGCGGGCTGAGTAGACCCTTAGCCGTAGCAAGTGGTTAACTGAGCCTGCGGGCTGAGTTGACCGGTTAGTAGGCTGAGTCACCCACAAAAAAAACCGAAAGTGGTCAACTGAGCCCGCGGGCTAAACGGGCTGTGGGCTCTGTTGACTATAAAGTGGTCGAAAATAATCTGAACCAGAATGGACCTGCCGCCATTAACCTGACATTTTGTTGATGCCTGTCCATCTTGTAGGTACACATGAAGTTCATGAAGCTGTATATGTCTATTTATGAGGTATAAGTTCTATATTACTTTAAACTCCGTATAGTCGGACGTCTTTTTTCTTTGTTCTTTACTATTTAATATACTATCGGGAATAGTATATAACTTTAAGGCAGACTGGTGCATTACAAGATGGCTATATTCCCTTTACGGAGCCATCTCCTACCGGATCGATCAATCGAACAAGAACAATTAGCGATAACTTAGTGGATTCAATTGATCAATTAGTAGATTTCAGGATCATATAACTTAGGAGTGAAATGTCAACTTAACACCTAATCATTTGAGTCTATTATTATTAATTATTAACTGAGCTCTAAAACAGTTACCGTAAACCAATAAACCTATTAGAATAATTATAGGAATTACGTTAATGAAGTAAATGTTAGTTATTCGACTTCTCTAATATTATTTACTAGCTGGTGCCCGCGACTTCGTCCGCGTTCTGGATGAAAGGTACCCTATGTCCTTTTTGGAGTCCCAGACAACGTGTATGCAAAATTTACAACGCCATCTAGGGAATTCTGTTTGAAGCAATGTAGTACTCTAATTCATCTAAAAGTTAACAGATGGCACTACATGTTAGTTTAGTTTATAAAATTACGTGTTAATAAAATTAAAGCCGCTGCCCGCGACTTCGCCCGCGTAACTTAGTAAATTATGTACTTAAACCTTCCTCGAGAACCACTCTACCCATTAGTGAAAACCGCATTAAAATCCGTTGCGTAGTTTTAAAGATCTAAGCATACAAAGGGACATAGGGACAGAAAAAGCGACTTTGTTTTATACTATGTAGTGATGTAGGAACCCGTTCTGTACTAAAAATTTCTTCCAAGAAATATCATAAAAAAAATATATCTACGTCATCAGAATACGTTAATGATGAATTTAGTAAGTAATTTTATTCCCATTCAAATTAAAAACCACATTCATTTTCACAATTTCTAACTATAAAAATCATAAAAGTTCTGTACTGCCATAAAAAGTTGACAAGCACTGCATCTGAACTAAAGAGCTAAATGAAATTCTGAAAACAGAAGTAAAATGTTGTTGCCTTTGGCTTTGATATTAGTCAGGCGCAACATTTTAGTGTTTATACTTATATATATTATGTTTAAATATTATACGAAATACACAAATTGACACAAAATACTCGTAATGTTTACTCGCCAATTAGCATTATTTGAAAAATAAAATTATTCATCATTACTTGTAGTTGGTGAAAGAGGCCCTAAATCTAAAAACTAAAAATATAGTATGTTCTGTTCGTTTCGTGACATCCGCACTACTTCCTACTGAATTGATTACGTGAATGATAAGTTTTATGGTTCTTGACGACCGAAAATGGCTAAATAATTGCGCCATAACATTACGCGCTATAAATTTTGTTTCTGATGGATACTGATTACTGACTAGCGTACCTACGAGTATGTCAACTCAAGTATAATACTCTGAAGTCTCAAACGTACAGTCCGTTATATACCTACTTACTATTGAGAGGGAAACCAGGAGTATCATCGCCTTTAGTTTAGTATATCTACTTAATGCAGTTGCTATTAATCACTATTTATATTTAAAAAAATGGGATGGGGCTGTGTCGTGACCGTACATTCGGGGGGACAGACAGACAGACGTCGGGGTACGACTTTGTTTTATGTTAAGATTTTCAACGCGGACGAAATCGCGATATTTTATTATATTTATATTATTTATTTTTTATTTATTCATTAAAGGTAAGGTACACCAACAGCACAAACAAAAATTTACAATAGCTATAGATAACATAAGGCAATTTTAAGGCATACACAAATAAACTACAAACTAGATAACAAACGCGTAGCAACTAAATAATTATTAATATATGTAACTTAAACTTAACTTAAATTAAAATAAAATAAAACAATAACGTGAAGAAAACAAAATGAAAAGAAAAGAAAACAGCTCAGCTAAACAGTATAGCCGTCAATTTACTCTTAATTTCCGCCTATTTACAATTAATAATAATAATATTAACTTTATAAACTAAATTATGTTACATATTATACAAACACAAAAAGTAAAATAAAAATTAAAAATTAAAACAAACTGACGCTAATTATCATTTTCTATTAAGGGTGATATGCGATTTCACCCAATGTTTTAATATTGGGCAGTCCACCTTCCCAGCAATCACCTTCAACACCGTGTCTGTGCTGCCTCGCACCCTAGTTTTGATTAAAATTAAATTAAATATATTGAATATCAATATCAGCACCTAGCCCGCCGAACAACATGTTAAATTTCCTACTAGCCCTCCTCGTTATTGCTCGTTATACAGGAACATTCCTCGTTGATTGCTATTCTTATTACTGAAAACCGAATTAAAATATGTTGCGTAGTTTAAAAGATACATGCGGAGGGACAGACAGACAGTCGCGGCTTGAGACTTTGTTTTATACTATGTATATTATGTAAAGAAGAAGATATTATAAATAAAACTTCCCTGACAAATTATCGGTTTTCTGAATTGCCTTCCAATTTCTCGCCAAAACAACTTTAACCTGTATTAAGGTTGTGGTTAGGGTGACCCGACCCGGTGGGCATTAAAGCTTACCGGGTTCGATTCTCAGCACTGCTATCATCATGGTTTTAATACCCACATACTCGTAGTTTTTGATTTACGATAACTCCATTACCACATTACCTATTATGGTGATAATTTTTTAGAAGGTTTTGTAATATTTCAAAGGGATTAAGTAGCGTTTTAGTTGAAAGCTTTCAAAAAACAGCTTTCAACTCTGTTTGAAAGCTTGTTGAAAGCCATATGCTTTGTTTTGTCGACATCTTCAACAAATTAAAATTTTAATTTTAAAGTGTTCACTTATCGATGTCGTTTTTAGTTATTACTTCAACTTATCTTCTCCAGTGGTCAATGCTAGTTCCTCAAATGGCCGCAGGCACGGTTAGCGCAACGTTTGTACCGATAATTTCTCATAGATGGCGCTCTTCGTTATTGTTATATTTATGAAATATACCCCAATAAATAATTTTTTATCTTTTATTCAACAACGAGGATAAAAGATAAAAAATCGAGCTAATACTAGAAAAAATTTATACACAGTTAAGACTGTTGTTCACATCGAAATAACATATCTTTTGTTCGTGATTCATAAATTCAGATTTGAATTGAATTTAATAGCGTCGATGCAATGATGATGTTACGTGTAAATTATAATACTGTTATTAAACACGGCTTCAAATGTTGCATGTTCATAGCGAATCATCGAATTTCGGATTACCATATTTAGAGCGACCCAGAAATTACTCATATTCCTGTCGTAGGTAAGCCGAAACTATCACTATATTGGAGTAATTTTTCCCGAGTCATATACGGATCGAAAGTTAATAATTTTCGAGAAAATTTGGTTTGGAATTATTTCAGATGAAATAATACGAACAATTTCCGGGAACAATCCCTATTAATAATTAGCGTAAAGAGGTAAAGTTTGTATGTTTGTAACATAATATGTTTAAAAATTGAGGTCAATTACGAGAGGGGCCTCTTTCACCATCTCTGAGTAAAGTGTCAAGTAGACTAACTGCCATTTAAAATCATCGGTGAGAAAGCGTACGAGTTTCACCACCTTCGAGTAGCATTACTAAAGCGTAATTTCATTGAAATTGACACAAGATACTCGTAACATTTAGTCGCCAATTAGCGTTCCTTGAAAAGAAACTAATCGACACTTTACTTGTAGATGGTGAAAGACGTCCTCAATTTACAACAGACAGCCTTAAAAGTTACATTTTCGGCATAATGCAACTAAACATTTCTGATTGTTCTATTAAAGTTCTGATAATAACAGGATTAAGGATAAAATACAAAATCACAACAGAACAATTTGTTTGTTCAAAATGGAGACCTATTGTAACAATTGTAACAACATATTCCAAATGAAAGAAATTAATAAAAAAATTTGTGAAACTGAAAAGATATTGCACTATTAGGTACTTATTAAATATATTCTTTGAAAAATACTGAACTTTGTATAGGTAAATTTATTGATACCTTTTGTATTGATAATATTTTTTTTGTCTTAGACTTACCTAAAAGTAAATTTGTAAAGTAACACTTGATGGTAGGTGTACCGTCGCCTATCCTATCAAGCAACGCCATATGTGCTGCAAGTTCGTTAACGACCTAAAGAATTCAGGGATAGGGAAATGGGCTCGGGCATTCGTTACTCACTCACAACACAGAGGGTGCTAATTTAACAATCGACAAATTGCTTTTCGAACAACCGATGAAGGGACGCAGTTGACATTTGTAACCTTATTTTTTTATGCAGCTACATGCCATTATTGGATGCATTCACTGCTTGTAACTGTCCCAAGAGAAGCATTTTATTTTACTGTATTTGTTTCCACATACGCTTGGAACTAGCCTGTGATAAAGGGTATCGGTTCTCAAAGCCAATCCACTATTTAAAAGCAAATAATACTGGAACAGTAATTAAGAGTAAGTCTTTAATTTGCTTCGACAGTGGGACGCAATTCGGAAAAGTGATGATAACAAAATCGGGGGACAGAGATTTTTTGTAGTTATCCATCTTATCCATTATCCATCATCTACATCCAAAATTTAATCACACCGGTCGTTTTTGGTAATATATACGGTATATTCGAATCCGTTGGATATATACCTACATAATATAATAGAATGTTCAAACAAAATATTTCTCGTAACGTATATAACACACAAAACACGCGACCTACGACCTCTTAATAAAATATGCTATGTGCTGAATCGTTATGTGCAAAATTTACTCTATTATCAAAATAATAAATATGCTATTAAATTTTCATGTATAAAAGATAAATAAGTTTCATGTAAAAAATTTCAAGAAAACTTTGTTGTCACTATCTCAAAAGTATATACTTTCTTTTTCACATAGCAGATTTTGGTTTGACAACGATATTAATATGTTAATATCCGGTATCGAATGTTACGTATGTAATCCATGTAGGTAATATGGAATCCATGTTATGTCACTGTTATTTGCTGCAATTATAATAATGTACCTACATAATATAGGTATGTTAATGTTATTAACGAGAATAAGGTATTTAATCCTGTATTTCGTATGAGAAGTTAGAACGTTCATGTGGTGGCGACTATGCTGCACACATCTTTTGTGTGGGACTGCTTTTGTTTGAAGTGGCAGGACACACTGCATTTCGCAGTCATTTAATCGAGAACGATTTAAAATAAGTTTATTTTTTAATTTTATAATATTTCCTTTCAAAAGATTACGACAGATTCAAAGTTATCATTCCAAAGTGAACATGTAGCGCCCATATGAGTGTAGATTTAATTTCCCGTACCTCAAGTGGAAGTTAGCATTTGATAGTATGCCATTCACTACCCTTCAGCGATGTTACATAAGAGCTTAATCTAGTTAACACTTGCACTTGCAATGCTTCTAGTTTGAATGCAGTGTTAAGAGATGTGATTTAATTCTTTAAGTTGCAGACTTTCCTCGCGTTTAGTGCTAGAGTGAAGTGTTTGTGGTCGCCACATTGTCATGTTAAAACATTCGATTGAATCTAAAATACAACTCAATATTGTAAAAGTTATTAAGAGGATTTTCCTCTTCACTTTGTCACGTGTGGGAATGAAAGTCGTCTAAATGTCTCTTTTTGTGTTTAAAGTGAGCCGCGACGTTCTGTCCGGATTCATAGTGCGTCATAGTAAAGAGTCGAAGGAGAGTGACGAGATGCCAACCTTTTCCGTCAATTCTTACGATAGAGTTGAGAGGGATAAGAGAAGTGACCAATATCTACAGCAACCGCTCTCAAGGTGAGCTTACAATGTCAGAACTGGAGGTCGTTCCTACCAAACTCCCACGCGGAGTAAAGTCTGAAATATAACATGCTCGTAGGCTAAGGTATGGCTTGTAACTACTTAATAGTTACAAGAATATGACTAGTGTTTTTGCCCGCGACTTCGTCTGCGTCCGATCGCTACCAAACTTCACAAGAACACCCGCTACACTAACCTAAAGATTGTCTGAAAATTTCATCAAAATCGGTTCAGCGGTTTTGGAGTCTATAGGAGTATACGGAGACATATATACACATATCGCCTTTTAAATAGGTATTAAGATTTCGGACCGTGCTTTTGGAAAATAGAAGTCCTAAATTATGGTGATGGTTGTAGTGTGGTTCAACTTATAAAATATTTTGGGACGAAGCCAATTTATAATTGTTTCAATTACTTTATTAATATTGTATTCACGATCAAAGTATTTTTATACCAATTAAAATAAATAGGACGGTTGGTCTCTAATTGAGTATAAAATATTGTCAATTAACTTGCCTATATTTGAGGTTATGTTAGTAGTGGCGTGAATGCAACATCAATTATATTTACACACGAATTAATTGCAATTAATTAATTTTACGCTCATATACTTCAAACAAAAGAATTCATAACATTCATTTAAAATTCATAACTGAATAAAATGTAACATCCATTAACAGCAGTAACAGTAATTTTGGGTTATATTAAAAGCGTTTCATTTCAGATTTAGTTTTCTAATGAGAGCCGAATTTTAGTTATTAGTTTGTCTGAAGCGAAGTTTCAAACTCGTATGGTGAGCTAGTTCCGCGAACATGCGAGTTAGTTGTACGCGGTTGTATCCGAGGTATTTCCATCTCTCTGGTTTTCCTATTGTTGTTCATGTTTCGACGTCCCACACAACTAGAGTTAGTAACTATTCATACAAACGTTGATGAAAATCACTAAAATTATAATGAAGTCGAAAATAGATTCGCTATATTTTTATATCTAAATACAGATTTCTTACTTATTTTCATTAGATTCAGACCATTTTATGTTATCTTCTCAATAACGTAGGTACATGCGAGCAGATATTGTTATTTGAACTATATTTCCCAAGAGCGAAAAAAAAATTACATTTTAATGTTTCGTGCATTTCTCGTTTCGATGTTTTAGTATGATTTACCGCGTCAAAAATTTAATATTCAAATTATATTTGCAAATAAATAAGACGCGTAGAAGTTTTTAGTTTCGTTTATTGTTTTATCAGTAGCATAGACGAAATAGGTGACAAAAAAAAACTTAAAAAAATTGAGTCTTTTAATTGGTAGGCAATGAAAGGCAGTCGTTTCAGTATTCTTCCATCGTTTTAGTTTAGTTTAAAATGGTTTCAGTTTTACGATATATGATTTTCAGTTTTACTTATATTTCATAACTTACTTTATGATAACTTTAAAAATAATTAATTCATGTAAATATTCTTTGATTGTAAATACATGCGTATGTTACGTATGTACAAATACCACTCTAAAACAATCAGTTCAAGTCGTTAGACATGTCAGCGATAATTATGTCTTCGCTTTCCGTTTACTTATTCACAAATTATTTAGAGCTAAGTACTTAAGTGGTCGAAAATAGATTCAAAACAGCACTCAATCGAAACATAATAAGTGCAATATTTAATTCGAGATTCTGATATATTAAGGTTAATTACATGTCGCGCACAGATAGCTTATTGCATTCATTGTGTATGTAAGACTAAAGTATAAATATGTAAAAAGCTATGTACGGCCTTATTATCTAACGGCCGACGACAGCAGACGACTTGCGATCGCGTCTGCTGCCATACAAAAACGACGCACAAGAGTCTTTACCGCAAACCACACCTTTGTTATGAGTTACGTGATACCATACACAATGTGATATTGCACAAATTAATAGAAAGTTTCGCTCGTCGCAAGTTGGTGGGATGTCGCCTGCTGTTAGATAATAAGGCCCGGGAGTTCATCCCTGTTGTCCCCGTGCTGGACACACCCGTGGCGGGTCGCTTTGTTGTATAGCAACATACCCGCGATCTACGGTCACGCGAGATAATCGTTGGGTTTTAGTAGATAAGACTAAGCCATGTTTATGCGTGAGGATTTTTCAACATTAAAGAAAAGGAGGGGTTAGCTGATGTACAGACTGACACGGAAAGTGACTTTAAATTTATGCTATGTCGTAAGGATTTAATATAATTGTATTATTATGTTTAGAATAAAAATGAGAATGAGTTTAAAAGTTTCAAATATTGCCAGTAGGTACAACTTTTTAGCTTTCTAAGAGCGTAAAAAAATCAAAACCCTTGAAAAAGTAACAGAGATACAGAGTTACCCTTAACTATTATCATGTATAAGAATAAATAAATATATTCATATGTCAATACATATATTATGTATAAGCACGTTGATGGTTTTATATCACTGTGCGTTGTTAAATGTTTCTAACAGAGGTGAACGATTCGTCGAAATGATTTACAAATCGATGTTGCCCACAAAAGGTCAAACGGACGTATGTAACTTTGACACTTTAATAAATAATTAAATTTTTGTGTTTCACGGACATCTTTTCATAGAATATTCTATGTGACCGTTGATGCGCATGCGTCAAAGATTTTAACAGCTTGTTTCATAGTTTCAGTAAACAATTGAATTTGGCGCTTATCGCGCGTATCCTCTAAGACAAAGATCGCGCGCGACTTTAGTTTTCTAGTTAGTAGACTTTAGACTTTAGTTTTTTTGGTGATTGTTCTATCTCACCGACATGTTTTTCCCTTCGATATATTTTAAAACCGGTGAACTACTGTGGAGGTAAAAAAGAAGTCTTAATTTTTTTTCTTAAATGTCAACGCGAGGAAAAATTTAACTCGCTTTTGCCCGACTTCGTACGCGACCTTTTTTCTAAGGCGTTGATATTTTTTTTGTTTTTAGACGATCCCTACGAACCGGTAATTTTTTTACGGGTGAAAGGTAAACCTATCTCCTTTTCTAGTTGTACCTGACAACGAGTATGCAAAGTTTTATTGTTACAAGTTAGTGTGTTAGTTATAATGCATGAAGGTGTAAAACAATCAAGCTTACTTTTATAATATTACCAGAAAATTATAACTATGTTTAAGTTTTTTCTTCCTAAGATCTTCCTCGCATTTCAACAAATGTTTGAAAAAAATAAATAGCTGATTTGGTCCCACCGTTCCGGAGTTTGGCGCTTAGCAACAAATTCAGGGATTCACTTTTTTATTTATTTATAAAATTACTTACACGAATTGAAATTTAATTGAATTTCATTCGTGTCATTTTAACTCCGTTCCTTAACCTCCCCTAGAAAGCGAAAATACACATGTTTTATGAAATAAATCACTAAAAATCATTTTGAGAGCTTTTTGCAAAGAGCTGAACAGAAGGTGACAGTTGTGACATTAAGTTAGGTGGTTATAAGGACGGTAAAGAAAATTGCAAATTCTTTCGCTTTACAGTTGCCGCGAATCACCGAAACCGCGAATTTAGTCTGTAGTTACTTCTAATTCATGGAATTTAGGTACTTTGCGACCGTTCACGTAAAAAAAATTCTCTTCTAATCCTATACCTATGTAAACTACTAAAAATTCAAGCTTTACAATGATGCCCACTATTTTATTAACGCCTTTACAATAGAGCACAGCGCAAACTCTCTCGATACAAAGAAAACTCCAGACTTAAAAATATAAAAAATATGTTACCTACAGGGTGCCTTGTAAGTAAGTATACTCAGTTTTGTAGTAAAAAACTGGGTCGCTTGCATAAGCGCCAATAAGCACTTGCAGAAGACTACTGTGAATCTATTAGGTACAACAAATGGTGAGCTCTTGCGTTGTGGTGAGCGAGTAATGACATCTTCATTCATAGCTGGGGTCAAGCTCTATTATATTTTTACTAAAGGCTGTCACTTATTGTCGTTAGCCAAATAAAAAAATGATTGTAAGGAATTGAAGATGATATAGATAAATTAGAAATATTAAAATTGCTTAATCAGTTCTATGCCCCCACAAATTAACCTTCTCACATTATTCGCGGTCTCTTAAAATTAATGCTTGAGTGGATCCGAAAAGCTAATTTTGGAACCACTCAAAAGAGTCTTATGTACCTACATATGTTGCATTCACTTATTAGAAACAGACATTTTAAAATTTGTCGGGAGTACCTATTTCATAATTTATCGGTAACCAAATAATTCTCATTTAATCTGCTTAATTACATACTTTACAGCGATTTATACTAAAACTCTAAGAGATCATTGATTGATCAGAGGCTGTCGTAAGTATAAATTAAGCTTGATACGCCACCAAATCACACGAACCACGAACATAATTTTTATAAATCATTTACTTGTCCATTCAATGTAAAATGGCCTATTATTATTTGTTAATTAATAATAATAAATCGTGAAGAACGATGTAGCTAGCCTTACGTTACGTTTACTTTAGGGAGCCTTACATGGAAGATACGTCTTCGGTTTCGTATTGGTATTCCTTTACCTATTCGATTTAGTACACATCTATCAGATTCCAGTTTCGTCATAAATTGAAATTTATGAAAATTTAGTTCGCTTTGGTCATGAATGACGAATGACGAATGTTGAAAACTAAGAATGACACTTTCGTCAGTTTCTACCAAGTGTAACAGAATGGACCACATGTCCATTTTTAAATTCGAGCTACATAGTTAAATTAAATAAATCTTTTGTTTTTAACAAAGACAATACCTACCATCGTCACCCATTTTCATAATTTAGTTTTCAAAATGTAAAAAGCGTAGCCAGGCAATTATTCAAGTAGGTAGATGTTTACAACAAAACGTGAAACTGTCGAATGTGGAATTACATTAATTGCCGTTTCGTCATCATTTTTAAAATTCTGACCTATATGGAAAAATAAAATGATCTGACGAAAGGGGAATCTGACAAATGTGTACCGAATCCTTTGTTCTTACCTGCCTTAAACAAACAATAATTTAGTTTAAGTAAATAAAGACAGAATCTTCGGAGGCTCGTAAGTGCAAATTGAAGGTACTTTACTCCCGAAATAAACAGATTCTATAAGATGATTTTGAAGTTAAATAAAGAAAATAAATACAACTAGCTATTGCACGCGACTTCGTCTGCATAACTTTATAAAATATAGCTATGTTACTCGCTGATAATGTAGCTTTCTATAGGTGAAAGAATTTTTCAAATCAGGCCAGTAGTTTTTGAGTTTATTCATTACAAACATACAAATGAAATTCTCCTTCACTCCGTTGTTCAGGGATAGCGATTAATATATGTAGGTATGTCTTTTAAACATTTTAATACTTAATATTTTTAAACGCATATTTACAAAGTAAATAACAATTAAGATAGTAAGTGCCCAGAAGGCCAAGATAATTTATTTGTTAAGAGAAAAACTTTAAACAAAAATACACGTAATTTAAAAAAAATACGATTTAAGTATAATTGTAAATATTATCAACATTAGGCTAAATTTAAATACTGTTTTAAATCAGATTGAGCTGTCGTCGCTAGCGTACTTTCGTAACCACCGTTAAGGCAATTTACAATGGAACAGATAAGCCTAACGATGTTATATATAGGAACTCTACTTACGTCGTCCCTTAATTGTTGTGCTGAATAGACTACCTCATTTGTGGTACATTTTATTTAACATAGTAGGAACATGAATTACAGAAAAACTTTGTTCATTTTATTATACTTAACTACTGTACTAAGTATGTATTTAACATATTTTTGAAGTGAAAACTTCTTTAGGTCAGTTGGGCATTTTTGTGATGGGAAGAAAAACCATTGAACTCGTAACCAGTTATCGTAACCGTGTAACCGTAACCGTGTAATAAAGTAACTGTTAATTAAAAAAAAATTACATCGTGCATTTTTGAGATGGGAAAAAGCCATGATCTCTTGACTTGTTACCGTGTAACCGACAAATCTGTAGTATATGATTAGATTATGTACTTTCCTGACGATTCAAAAAAATACACACGTAATTGTTCAAGTTTTCACTTCTGTCGACACTCCCTGAGTGCCACTGTTTTTTTAGGTAAGTACGCCTTTTTACCTACTTTTGCTCGCATCGCTTCCTGTATATTTATATAAGTAGTCAACTGCAGTTGTGTCACAATAAGATTTTCGCAGCTTAAGTATGTCGACTTAGAGCACTTTCATACTAACTGGTTGAACTTTGTAACACTGCCAAAGTGACTCGTCGACGCTTTCACCTCTTTTGAAAAACTGAAATTGACTATGACTTCAATTTCTACTTTTATGCAACGAAATAGTATATCTCTGACAAAGGTCGCTGCTTTTATGTTCTTAAATTGTATTACATCATTTCTTAAAAGGTCCTCAAAAAGATTAATATTATATTAGCTATAATAAGACTTCGTTTTCACGTACTACTTACACATAAAAAATATTATCGGGATGATATCGAGAAAAAAAAATAGGAAGACAACTCAAACAAGTAAAATATAACTAAATAAAAATTAAGTAGTTTAAAAATTAAAACTAAGTAATTAAATTAATAGTCTCATTTAAGTTAATGATTAATTTATTAACTTTAAGTTAAACTTATTAAATGGCAGCACAAAAAAAGGGGTAAACCTATCTCGCCACTAATATGCGATCTGTAACTAGACCATGAAGCTGTTTTAATACTCACATCGTTCTGTAGAACGGCATTATTTTAGTATTTACTAGCTAAGTAGCTAACCCACTTACCCATCCGGCTTCACTGGGATTTTTTTTATAATTATAGTATACACAACCTTCTCCTTTATCGTTAGACACTTGTTAAATAGTCGAGTCTAGAATAATTTAGCGGAGAAACAAACACAGACAGAGACTTTGTCTTACATTATAAGTAGGTAATACATGTATTAATCCTACTAGCGTTTGCACGCGTTTTCTTAATTTTTGAAATGAAACTTCTTTGCGCACGATGAGAGAAAAATTTTCAGTGGTGACACTTGTAACATTTCTGCAAAAATAAATACTATTAATTATTTCAAACTAGCTGTCCCGTAGAACCTTCGTACCGCCTTAGAATCAAAAAAAGTTGTATTTTTTATTATAAGTACAGTACAGTAAGTGTAAATACGATAATCAAAATTAAATATCTTTTCATTACAAACTCATCTAATTCTTAAGGATTCGCGTAGCATTGCTTAGTCAGTTGTAGGGCACACTGCCTTTTGCAGTGCTTTGGGCAGTCTGGCGGCAGTAACCACCGCCTTACAGAAGACGACCATGAAATAATAGCATATGTGCTGTTGTGTTTCAGTAAGTAAGGGATACCAGAGCCCACTACCCCGTCCCTTTCTTATCCCTTATCCTTATCCTTCTACGGTAGGGAACGCAATTGCAGCACCTACGGTGTTGCCAGTGTTATATGCGACGATACCCACCTACCCCCAAGTGGACCGTCAGTCTGTCTTGTTGACCTTAATATAAAAAAAAATCGATAATCGTGTTGAGTTCTCTTATTGACTTCGCCAGGACAATATCGTCGACGAACATTGTACATTTAGGTACTAAACTTAATTCATTTCGAGTATTCATTTATCATATTAAGAAATGTATAGATGTTTGTAACTCTTTCACGCAAAAACTACTGAACCGATCACCATGAAATTTTGCATACACGTTGTCTGGGACACCAGAAAGGACATAGGGTACCTACCTTTCATCCAGAAAAAAGTACTGCTCCCGAGGGATTATCTAAAATTAAGAAAACTAACTCCTGGCTGTATAATAGCAATAACGATGTCAGGCGATATATTGCTTTTTCAACGCGGACGAAGTCGCGGGCACCAGCTAGTATAATATAACAACCCATATTGCAAGTTTATTTCATGATTAATATTAAAGATTAAAAAATATAAAAAAATCCAATACGGGAAGACACTTCTCGAGGCCGAAACCGAGACTTCGCCAGGACAATATCGTCGACGAATATTGTACATTTACTAAACTTAATTCATTTCGAATATTCATTTATCATAATAAGAAATTCAATTCAATTCAGCTAATAATAATAATAAAAGAGAAAAAACAAAAGTCGCCGGTATCGATCAGCGTCGGCCAGGATTTGAACCCGGATCATCTGCCTTTGTAGGCAACTATGCTACGATTACACCACCAACGCGGTAATTGCTATGTCGGAATCAAGCAATATAACACGCCATAATGCCAGTTTATTTGATGATTAATATTAATACATATTTACTTTGATTGATTTATATAGAATAAAATTTTATTTGCTACAAAGGACATAGGTACATAAAAAAAACATGTGTCATGTCATACAAAACATGGTACATATGTTAAAAACGCCCATAAAGTCATTAGTATAAAAATCGAACTAGCGTCGGAGGAAGCCAATTACTTAGCATATAGAGAAGTTTCGCACCTGTGCCCAAGAGTAGATACAAAATAACATGTCATTATAGAAAAGGCCTATAGATACAGAAAATCGCTTATTCTGTCTGTTACGTAGGACTCGTTGCAATTAAGTAGTTAGTATTAAATCATTATTAAGGAGTTTCTTTTTTTAGGGCCCACTCCTGGAACTAGCTTGAAGTTGAAAATATATTTTCGCATTTATGGTCAAATTCTTAAGAAAGGAGAAAGGCTATGTTTTTAATATGACACTACGACTTTTAGGAGTCGTGTAAAAGGATAAATAGAGAGAAAGTGAAAACGAAGTTCTAATAGCGCTGGCGAGCGATGAAAGTCCATGGCCTAAAAGCTCGTCCAACATGTACTTACCGAATTTTAATATTTTTATTTTTAACATTTACGAGTTATGTTTTTCTCTTTTTACAGGGAATTAATAATTAATACTGTTTATATAATACCGAATAAGAGCTTATAACTGCAACTTATTACACTCAGGGCCTTTTTCACCAACTACAAGTAAAGTGTTAATCAGTTACTTTTAGAAATAATTTTATGATTTATTAAATTATGCACTCGTTTTAGTGCATCCTTCGATAGGCGAATTTTTATTATTATTTTCTTTTTAATGTTTGGGGACTTTTACCGTACAAACAAATCAGCTAAATTATTCCCTGTGACAGGGGATTTTAAATGACGGTTAGCCTACTTGACAGGTGGTGAAAGGGGCCCTTAAGTAACCAGCTATCAATATAAAAATATAATAGCGAGATTATCTATAATAAACACTTTCTAAACTATTATCAAAATCTTATTGTAAAACCCCTTTAAAAGTACCCTGTATTAGACGCTTATTTATATATAATTTTTTTTTTATATGTAACATTTTTTTTTATAAAACTTAATCGCAGAGCGATTGCTTCTTTTTATTAAGTAATATAATTTATACAAAATAAACAATACAGTAACATGAAATAAAACAGGAAAACGAGAACAAAGGAAAACGTGGGAAAGGCTGCCGAAAAAATGCAATCTGAAATCCAGAAGAACGGAGTAACAAAGTGTCAAAACCTAAATTGTAACGTCTCTATCCTGTAAAAGCTCAGTCAGTACCTGAAGCCCTTTTACAAAAGGTGCAGCTCAAAGCTCAAAGCTTTTGTCTGACAGGTAAAATGCAATTTCACAAATACTTAACACATTTTCTAACTACACTTTTAGTGGTTTTGAATTTATGTATTATATATTATAGAAAATTGAATTTCGCTTGCATTATGCTATAACTTGATTTAAATTATTTTTGATTCTTAAGTGTATTACTAAATACGAGTATATATTATGTATTATACTACGAATTAATATAGGTAGGTATCTATTATATAATACTTATTTTTCAAAAAATTAGGTAAAAAATCGTAAAAATCGGGATTTCGTAAAAATATCCACTCTCTATTTAGATTGTAAACTCGCTCACTATTGTCAATGTTGAAATTAACAAATCAATTATCCTTAAGAGTGTTTTCAAAGTTAATATTTTCAAAGTTTCAAGTCATCCTTTCAAAGTTTACTTATTTAAGTTTTTTTAATTTTTAAGATGGTTTGCGTCTGGCAAGTCATAAACTATGTGGCTGTCTGGCTACAGTAATCGTTACAGAAGACCATCGTTAAGTCAGTAAAGGATGACAAAGCACTTTTTCCTATCCCTAACTAATCCCTTATCCTTAAATCCTACTAAGTTATTCGTAGTTCCTTAAATGATGGTTAGCCTACTTGACGTAGCCATCTGTCAAGTAACCGTTATTTAAAGTCACCGGTCACCGGAAATAATTTTAGCTGATATAGGTACCTTTGTTTGTACGGTAAAAGTCCCAAACATTAGAAAAAGAAAATAATAAAAAAATAGTCTATCGAAGGACGCACTAAACCGAGTGTATAATTTAATAAAACAAAAAAAAAACTATTTCTAAAAGTAACTAATCAACACTTTACTTGTAGTTTATGAAAAAGGCCCTTACTCTACTAAGAACGAACACACGAATACAATTAAAAAGTTTATTTTGTTATATAATCGTAGAATTTTTTCAGACGCATACTTGGATATCTATTGACTGCAAAATCTTAAATTTAAATTTAAATTGTAAAGAATGCAATCTCTATTGACTGAAAAGTGGTGAAGAGCTGAAAAGCTTATTATGTAATCGAAGAATATAATAAGATGCATAAATGCAAAGACTGCAATATCTATTGTTTGAAAAGTGCCTTCCGGTAAAACAATAGAACAATTGAATATTATATCCTATTTGTTTGTGGACGCAAACAATTTATGAATCATGGACGAAAAACGAAATAAACATAAATAACATTCCTTTGTATTTGCTGTTATGTATTGATTTCTATAGCATACTTAGCTTAGCTAGATTTAAATTAAAATTTGTTAACATACCTAAATGATATTATAGGTATTGAGGATATTCTTGCTTGTCATCGCGGTGATGAAGTGAATAGTGTAAATGCGATTTGCACTAATAGCCACTCGAAATTAATTAAGCCTTCAATTCCACACGTTGTGGATCTAATTTAAATTTTTCAATAACATAACTAAACATTCAAAACATGATTTAATACTTTGAACTACTTTTAACAAACATTAAAATATACAGAAACTATCTGGTGGCCGCGACTTAGTCCGCGTTCTGATTGAAAGGTGGGCCCTTTCTGGTGTCCCAGACAACGTGTATGCAAAATTTCATGGTGATCGGTTCAGTAGTTTTTGCGTGAAAGAGTTACAAACATCCATACCCACATCCAAACAAACTTTCGCATTTATAATATTAGTAGGATATTGACAGTATTTTTTAAAACAAAGTTTTTAAAAGTAACTCAATGAAAAAGTGAAAACTAAGTTCGTAAAAATTGTGAGAAACTCCACTTATTTAATATTCATTAAATTGAATTAGGTATTATTCAATTAGCTGTGCTTGCGACTTTGTATGCATTGCAGTTCGTTTTTTGAAATATAATATTTTTTCAGTGTAAAAAGTGTCCTATAGTCAATCCATGTAATAAACTATTTGTGTGCCGTTTTTTCGTTATTCGTATTTTAAACCTTAATAAGGAAAAAAATTGTTGAACGAGCTGTTTTCTTATTAATTTTATTTTTTAAATTAATAAACAATCTACTTAGTATAATAAAATAGAATTAAAATCAATAAGATAAATTAAGTAATATTTGTAGGTACCATTGAAAAAATGCTCTTTAGTTATTTATTGAAAAACAAAGTTAAAAATAATACCGATGGTTATTTAGTTCATTTAATACATACCACTCTTAGTACATAATAAACATTGCTTTAAGGACGCCTATACATTTCTCACGTTGCGATTTGAATGTTTAACCGGATTTGGATTTATGTCTGTCTATATAATGTCCCTGTACTAACAGTTGGGAATTCATCACTCGAATTTGTGGACGAGTACATCTGTTTGGTACAAACAGACCAATCATGTACGACTATGACCGAGTTTTGTAACATACAAAAGCGAAGCCATTTTGAGCCTTGTGTCTTTGCAATAAGGCCAATTTCAAATGAGTTTTTATAAAAACTATTTCATTATTTTATTGAGTTTCTATTTAGTTTTTTTTTAATGAGTTTAAAAATGAGTTTTTATAAAAATTATTTCATTTTTTTTAATGAGTTTCTAGGCCTTTTTTGTAATATTTTGCAAGAACTAATTAAAATAGACTTTATAGGCAGTCTGCAAGTAATTTTATTGTTTATTTAAATGCTCTAATTATTCAGATCTACTTACCGAAGCAGACACTGTTTTAGCCGTTTTATCGAAAATGCTTTTGGGAAATAGACAATACAGAAGAGGTAAAAAAGATAATTTTCATTTTCAAGCGTTAACTTTAGTTAAGGGATTTATTTACCTATATAAATAAAAAACTTGTTTTCATAAGTGACATAAAATAAATAAATGCCCAATAAATGCCCGCAAGACGTTGGTTTTTGAAATATTTCGTATAGGGACCCCTTAAAACTGTACTTATACTTATCTCTACTCTGTTTCTCTATTTGCTAATAAACAAAAATACAATTTGTCTCTAAAAATTTGCTGCCGATGGTAGGTCTATCATTTATGATGTCAGCATTATTTTCACGTACCTATAACTTATTGGAATGACGTACATACGTATCAGGTTTCTATCTAATTTAGCCTTCCATCAAACTTCCTAACGATATTATTTCTACAAGATACAGCCCAGCCTATCACGTATGGAAACGCAATTACAATAGTGAACTATGCTTTCGACACAGAAACAATAAAACAGGCTTCCACATATCCGTTGTAGATATAAACCTTATTTACCAGGGGCACAGCGTTCATTGCACAGCTTTACCAGCTGCGGGTCCGCTGACCGATCCTGCGCACTCGATAACGCTTTGGTACTCCACAGGTGCATTTAGACGGATGCGTTTGTCTGATTACGCTTGCCACGCGAGCGTTACTACTTTCGCGGGTCATATGCCACTAAGTTAAAGTTGCTATGCTTAAAGCTGTTCTGTGCTATATGTTCTTTAGTTGTATTAATCATAACTATGCATTGCCTCGCGCTGCTAGACCCGAAGTAACCACGTTAGCTGATGACAGACGTCGACATTACAGACGATTTTACAATCAGAGGAAAAGGTTTGTTTTTTTATTATTAAATTGCAATTTTGTCCCTACGCAGTAATATTAATTTATAATAAAATTTGATATATATTTTAATTTATAATAAAATAGAATTTATGACTCAATTTAAAGTAAATTTAAACATTTCATAAATATAAATAAAAACATTTCAAATTAAATTATTTATTTATTTGTCATAGGGCCTTTCAAGTAATTAGTTACTTTTAGAAATAATTTTATGTTTTATTAAATTATACGTGTATAAAACTTTGGCTTTTATATTATTATTTTTATATGAAACTTTTAACATCAAAATAAAACATGAAGTTAGTTTGAACATTTTTAAAAGCATGTTTTAAATTTTTTTTAAATATAATCGTGTTTGAAATTATTGCGATTTTTTTTCGATCGTTTAATTAATATTTTTCTAATAATAAACAAAATATAAAATACTAAATTAAAACCCTTTTTGTTAAAAAACAAAATTAATTCAAATGTAAGTAATTACTTAAGCAATTGCATTCCTTTAAATTATTTCGTTGCATAAAGAAATTTAATTCCTAATCAAATTTACGAATGTGAATTTATCCATGTTAATGTTAACTGACACTGCTTGCGATTGATCAAAATTGAATATAGCTTATGGAATATATGTCTTTTTTACATTAAAATATGTAGTTTCTCTCGTATTTAAATAATGCTTAAACATTTTTCGTTTATATTTTTATTGAAAATAAATTGTATGCGAAGCTGGCGTGATTGATTGCATAATTTTAAAAATAAATAAATGTTATTTTATTTCAATTTTACTTGGACTCATATCCAAGTATTAATTATTTCAAGATAATTACCGACGAAGCGAAGTAACATTGTATAAATGCTTGTTACATGGGTAATGATGCGTAACGGAACAGTAATCAAAATGGATGCAATATTGAATCATGTTAAAATATCGGTATCGGAATAAAATATAACTCGTTAAAATTATTTTAAAGATACTGATATTAAAGTATCCATTAAGCAATTCAGTATTTTTTTTTAATTCAAAAAAATGTGGATTCTTATATCTACCTAATTACAATTCATAATAATCAGTTAATTTTGGAGTAGGTTTCAACTAAGGACAGTTTGATTCGGCGTACCTACTGCCTACTGGTGCAGCACAGCTTCCTAAATGAAATTTACTTTAGCTTTTGACACAGTTCATTAAAAATGTTCACGAGTATTTTTTATTCGTAGGGTTCACGCCTTTTTATTAATACCGTGAGCTTGTAAAGTAAAGAGGAGTTGTAAAAAGGAGAAAAGATAGATTGGCTCTCCGGGGCGTGTAAATATATGAGTAAAAGAAATATATTTTTTATCTTTAACTAAAATATACAAAATTATGGTTTTTGATATATTTTTTTTTAAAAAAAGCAATGATTATTTATTTTTTTGACCACCCATGACCAAAAAAATCATACAAAAAAGAATCATGAAAATCAATTCAAAATTAGCGGAGTTATCGCGTAACAAATATATTAAAAAAAAACATACAGTCGAATTGAGAACTTTCTTTTTTTTTAAGTCCCATCTCGGCACCCTCGATGTGCTGGCTAAAATTTAGCTTAAAAGTACAGTTTTCTAAATTCTTGCCGAGGTAACGTCAAGACAGAAGTTGCGGTTCCTATAAATAATTTACACTTAGGAAGTCACAGAAGTTGGATAGGCTGTTAGGCAGTTAGACTACTTGTTTTTAGAGTCAAGCGTTATAGAGTTTAGAGTTGTTTTTAGAGTAGTCAATTGGCAACTATATTTTTAGAGTTACAGTTAGAGTTCGATAGGATGTGACCAATCAAGAATGTGGGTTATAACTAACAAACCCGATAAAACAGAATGGTACGCCACAATAGCGTCCCCTATAACATTTTATGAACTTAGTTACAAAATTCATTAATATCATCAAATGTAGATTGATTTCCTTTTCCGCATGATCTTTAAATTAGGTAGGCAATGAGCCTACTGGAACCCCAAAGAACGTACTTATAGTTAAACTAACTTATGGCCGCGACTTCGCCCGCGGCCCTTTATCTTAAGTGTAAATGTAAAAAATAAAATACACCTGATAAAAATATATGAACAATACTTTATAGAGAAGCAATCGATAAATAGATCTAACGAATTTTTAATTATTCATTCTATTATATTTTGTTATATAAATCAAAACTAAAAAATATATATGGACTGATTCTTAAAATTCTTTCATCTATAAAAAGCTACATTATCAGCGAGTAACATAGGCTATATTTTATAAAAAATTAAGCGGGCGAAATCGAGTGCAACAACTAGTAAGCAAATAACGCTTGACCTCTTGTTGCTATAACACTTTGGCCAGGCGTTTGTTTTTTATTTTATTTTTGATGATCCCTCGGGAACAGTCCTTTTTTCTGATCCTTACTTGACTGACAGAGTTATTTTTACATTTAAAATAACAGTCTACATGAATATACAGTCCATTAACGGCTATGATTTTTTCCGTTATACTTAGTTGACGGCATAATAAATAGTCTGTAGGGAAAAATATCTAAAAATATTAACTGAAAATAAAAAGTGTGGGCGGCTTTGTCTCTTTGTTAGTAAAGAGAGGTGACAGCGGCATTGTATCCTCTTATAGAAGAAACTGGACACTCAAATGAAGCCGTTTCTGCAATCACATTGTTCGTGTCGTTTTATACTGGTTTTTGACAGCGACGTCGTCCGTGCTCCTTTTTCTAGGTGTTCAGTCTTTATTGCTCATATATTTGTGTCATCTTATCTTAACCAGTGGCGTAGCTAGGGGGGGGGCGGTGGGGGCGGTCCGCCCCGGGTGTCACCCGCTTAGGGGTGACACCCGACCGTAAACATCAGTAGTACCACATTTAAAAATTCGTAAATTGTGGCAGATTGCATAACCGCCACTAATAAAATATACTAAACGCAACAATTAAAGGATACAAAAAAGTTCCAAATTTTTAACGGTCATACAGTGCTCATTAAAAAAGGCAATTGTAGCTTCAAGTCTCTAGTTTTTGAATCCAAGCTTCAAATATACTAAAACCAAAAATTAAAGGATATAAAAAAATTTGCAAATTAATACGTGATTTTCAACAGGCTGTAACTTCGAAGGAATTGGTCGTACGGTGCTTATTAAAAAAGGAAATTGTAGCTTCAAGTCTCTAGTTTTTGGGATTCAAAAACTAGAGACTTGAAGCTACAATTTCTACAAATCCGAGCTTCAAATATTTTTTTCGTTAGCGGTTTATGATTAATCGTCAGAAAACCACAGAAATTTTTTTTTTTCAAAATTTTGCTCATCTTGAAATCGCTGTAAAAACAGTAACAATATTTTTTGTGTAATGTCACTATAAAGCTCTTTTAGAGAATTTAATTCCCTACAACTTAACCTCCTCATGAGGTCTATACGATGATTTGTCACTAATGAAAAAAAAAATGGATTATTGCTAATAAAACCGTTTAAACTTTTGAGTTTTTTAGCAATAATTTGTTACGGAATACAAAATGAACAATCGCCTGTTTTCTTGATTTTCAGCAAAAACGATAATTTCAAACATTCCGGACACTAAGAAAAATAAATCGCAGCACCTTGAAACTTTCAGGGTTTTTTCAGGACATATTGAGGTTGAAAAGCTATAGAAAGGATTTTTCGTATCTGCATTATATGCAAAGTTATTGCAAGTTATCCAAATATCCTTAAGTTTGCTATTTTTTACCTTTTCTTCGGTAATCATTTTCAGTTGAAAAAAATTCTTTCATCAAATCCGATTCAAGCTCCTTGTAGGGAATGTTTTGCAGTTTACAAAACTCTACTTTAATTTTCTGTACGACCATTATTGCCTGAGTAATTAACTATCAAAGTCAAATGTGACTTCGCTTTGAACGACGATAACTTAGTGACAAATCATCGTATAGACCTCATGAGGAAGTCAAGTTGTAGGGAATTAAATTCTCTAAAAGAGCTTTACTGTGCCATTAGCTTTATTTCTGACGATTACCTACTCATAAACCGCTAACGAAAAAAAATATTTGAAGCTCGGATTCAAAAACTAGACTTGAAGCTACAATTTCCTTTTTTAATTAGCACCATACGACCATTTTCTTCGAAGTTACAGCCTGTTGAAAATCACCTAAAAATTTGCAAGTTTTTTTACATCCTTTAATTTTTGCTTTAAGTGTATTTTTCTCTTTATTAGTTTATGAGTAATCGTCAGAAAACAAAAAAAAATTCAAATTTTTTTGTTCGTCTTGAAATCGCTGTAAAAACCGTAATAATATAATATTTGTAATGGCACTATATAGCTCTTTTAGAGAATTTAATTCCCTATAATTTGACCCCCTCATGAGCTCTGTACGATAATTTTTCACTGAGTTATTGTCGAACAAAGCAAAAAAGTCACATTTATTTTATTTATTTATTTTATTTTTATTTTTATTTTTATTCTGAACAACAACCCTACAGCAAAACAAAATAATATACAATAGATATCATATTACTGCTTCATTGCCAGTTACAGGGCTCTACTGTGTAAGACGTAAAAAAAAAAAAAGAGAAAATTACAGTTATATTACCTAAGCCTAACCTAATTAATAATTCTAAACAACGGGGAAGGGATGCGTGCGTGCGTGCGTGCGTGTGTGTGTGTGTGTGTGTGTGTGTGTTTGTGTGTGGTTCCATTTAATTATCTTTAAGTGTATTCGCGACGCTGCGCTTGAAAGATGTTTTGGGGAGGTGGAAAATATCTAGGTGCGTGAACTTATCGTTATAAGTTGAGGGCAATCTATGGTATACAGAGCCAAGGTCGTAATTTGTTCGTGATAGCGGAACGTGGAACAGTTTTCTCCTTCTACCACGCTTGGTCCCGGCCCGAAGCCGCAACATTTGAGATAGGAGTGCCGGACAGTTGAGCGCCCCAGAACAGATGTCGTGGAGGAGCGACATATCAGAGACTGTGCGTCTGTCCTCCAAAGTCATCAAGTCGTGACGCTTGCAAGAGTCGGCGTAGCTTAGGGAAGTGTGGTGCGAGCGGAGGTTGAGCCATCTCACGAACCTTCTTTGTATACGCTCTATTTGATTACTTTTCGTGACATACTGCGGGTTCCAAATCGGACTACCATATTCAAGGACACTACGCACATAGGCATTGTATAATAACCTCACGCAAGACAAGTCAGTCAGATCTTTACTGACTCGGAACACGAAGCCCAGATTTCTAAAAGCTCTGCTCATAATGTTATCTAGGTGAAAATTAAAAGTGAGTTTTGCATCCAGTGTTATGCCAAGGTCCCTTACCACGCTATCTCTAGGAATGCATGTGTTGCCTATTTTATATGTGTGATCATGGGGCTTATGCTTCCTTGTGAAGGTGATATGCGTACACTTTGATACGTTGACATTAATTCTGTTAGCAATGTAGTACTCCTGAAGTCTGTCGAGGTCCTCCTGCAACCCAAGAGCGTCTCCGAGATTATCAATGTTGCGATAAATCTTTTTATCGTCTGCATATAAGAGAAACTTAGAGTGCATGAAGCAGCTCTTTATGTCGTAAATAAAGGCTATATACAGGAGGGGTCCCAGCAAAGATCCCTGAGGCACTCCCGAGGGCACGCCTATGAAGTCGGACCTATGACCACCAAGCACCACCGCCTGCCTTCGATTAGTCAGGTAGGACTCAACCCATCTTAGCAAGTCACCGTGGATGCCTAGTTCGTTCAGCTTACGAAGCAAGATAACATGGTCCACTCGATCAAATGCCTTTTCAAAGTCGGTATAAATCACGTCCACTTGTCCGCTCTCAGCCATGCCACGAAGAACATCACCAACGAACTCAGCGAGATTGGTTGTGGTGGATCTCCCCCTAACGAATCCGTGTTGCTCCAGAGGCACGCCTTGCATAATGATCTGATAAATGTAGCCATAAACAGAACGCTCCAGAACCTTACTGAAAGTAGACAAAAGCGATATTGGTCTGTAATTTTTAATTTGAGTTTTGTCACCTTTCTTATGAATGGGCACAACCAAGGCATCCTTCCAAGCCTTAGGAAAAACACCTTCCAGCAGGGATCGGTTAAAGATTGATGTTAAGGGCACGGCCAGTAGTTTAGCGCAGTGAGATATGAACAAGGGAGGAACTCTGTCACAACCTGCTCCCTTGTCAACGTCCAACTTCCTGAGCGACGCAAGTACCCCGCCCGTACTGAATGAAAGGGTGTGCATGCCATCAGCATAATTGTTTTTCAACCTCACGGATGGGTAGCTTTTAGCGGGTTTTGAGAACATGTTGTGGAAATAGTTGTTAAACGCGTCGCATATCTCCCCTTCACTCTGAAGCTTGAGCGTTTCGGCAAACATAGTACTCGGATACCCGGCACGACATTTACGTTTAGCAGCAATGTAGGACCACAAATATTTTGGATTCTTCTTTATAAGTTCCTGAGATCTAGACAAAAAAGCAGCCCGACAACGCTTCTGTAACAGCTTTTGACGAGATCTGAGGAGTGCAAAGGTGTCGTAGTCCATGGGGTTCTTGTATTTTTTCCATAAAGTATGGACCTTTTTCTTCTCCTTGATGACGGCAATCAGAGCGCGACTGTACCACAAGGGAAAACGTGTGGAATGATTAACCGTTATTTGTGGAACGTATTTGTCTATAACTGCGTACAGGACGCCATAAAAAGCGTCCACCGCGTCGTCCAGCGTTTTCGTGTCCAGAGTACGATCCCAATCGACGGCTCCAAGTGTTTTATTAATTTCTGTGTAATTTGCTTTCCGGAAGAGGTATTTAAGCCGCGGCGGCCTCGCGAGGGGTACGGCGAAAATATCCGTAGCATCAATATTTAAAGTTGTGTGAGCAGGATCCTCCTTAACCAAGGGATCAAGACAAGCTGTGACACTTAAGGCAAAAGTGGAAAAAATTAGGTCTAATGTGTTCCCAGCCACGTTAGCAAGCCTATTATGCTGAGTAAAACCCAGAAGATTGAACGCGTTAACAAGATCGAAAGCCGAGCACTGTACGTCAAGACTGCCCTTTTTTAGAAAAATTGGTTCATCCGCACGCCAGTCCAAACAACTCAGGTTGAAATCTCCGGCAATCAGAAAGTCGTCACCCTCGCTCGAACCGACCACATCAGAGACCCACGAGCCAAGCCTGTCAAGGCGCTGTGCCAACCTTTTATCAGGCGGCACATAAGCCAATCCAATATGAAGCTCGCAGCGAGTGCCTAGAGAACGTCCATCGATTGTGAGCCACAGACATTCCACGTCAAGGTCGTCACGCTGCCATTCGGGTCGTGCACGAGCGGCCAGACGTTCGCTACACAGCAGCAAAAGACCGCCACCAGCGCTACGCGAGCCACGATCCCGCCTGAACACATTGTACTTACTGTTCGTTAATTCAGAATCAAGTATCCCCTCGCACAGCCAAGATTCGGTAATAAGTATTATATCATAATCTGAAGATACAACACTGCTGTAAAAGTCAGTTGTCTTAGTACGAAGGCCCCTTACGTTTTGATATAGTACACGCAACCTTTCCATTAGTCTAATGTATATTTATATACGTGTGTTTATAAATATAAATGCATTACAATACAGTATAATGTAACATAATGTAATATAACATTACTGTAACATAATATAATATAAATGTGTAATAGTTAAGTTTAGTTTAGTTTGTTTAATTATGTTAACCAATTATGCAATTACTATGGACTAATTGTCTGGAAAACAAATAAATTACAATTATTATCACAGATTGCGACATTTCACATGGCAAACTAACGAAGCGAGCAGCAGTGAGCAGGAATGACAATGTTAATAGGTAATAATAACAAACTATTTAAGCCGGAGCACTGCAAGACCAAACGCTAGTTAACGTGCACCTTTACGTCGCATTATTATGCACAAGTAGGTATAAATTATTTATTTAAACGTGTTGATCTAAATTCAACCAGCTCACAAAAAGTATAAAAATAAATATTGATACCTTGTAGTTATTTGGTATTGTTTGTATCTTCTTTTTGTAATTTGGTGTACCTTATATATAAATAAATATGTATAAGGTTTTATCTGTTTAATATTAGTTTACTAATTCGTGGAAGATTACACTGTATTAGGTAACAGTGATGACACTGTTACCTTTTTATTATAATAATAATAATAATGTTTAATAGATATATATATGTGTGTTTTATCTTTTTATGTAGTATAATTGTTTTTCTTAAATAAAAAATTAAAAAAAAAAGGAAAAAAATAAATTAGGTAATTAGTGTGTGTGTGTGTGTAGTATGTGAGAGAAAGTGAGTGAGTGAGTGGGTGAGATATAAAAATATAGGAAGGTCGAGGATTAATTATTTATTAGCCAAATTAATAAGGATTGCCAAATAATAGGAGTGTAGGTAGTAGGAGTGAGTGATTGTAGATGAGGAAATTAATGTTTAGAATAACGGATATACTAGTAATATTACGATGCACAATATTCCAGTTAGGAGGACTATAAATACTTAACATTAACAGAGGTAGTAACACAAAATTTACTATTCAAAGTCACCTCCTCAGTTACCAAGAATGCAAATCATAAAAGAAGTAAGGAAAAAAAAAAATATATGTAGGTATACAAAAAAATAAAGAAAAACAAGCAAACAAACAATTAATATGAGTGATTGAAAATTAACACAGCTAACAGAATACCACTTGCAACAAGTTCAGAAAAAAGAAAGTGTAGAAAGATCAATTTGGGTAGCAACAGGAAGCTATACAATTCTCTCCAGATCTTCCTCCGCGGTGATGGGTATATAAGGTGATCCCTCGTCCCTTCTAACATAGATCCTGCAGTTTCTGGTCCAGATGTATTTATAATTCCTGTCCTTTGCACGGTCTCGGCACAACCTTAACAACTGCTTGTTTCTAATGGTGAGGTGTTCGTTCACGTATACACGCTTCGGTTCGTTGCTCAGTCCCAATTCTTTGGTGGTGATAGTGTGGCGGCGACGCGCAGCAGATAGAAGACTGTCCCTGGTGGTGCGCTCTTTGAACTTTGCGATGATTACGCGTGGCTGTCCACTATCCCGGCGATCCACTACTAATTTTGATAATTAATTACTCGGGCAATAATGGTCGTATAGAAAATTAAAGTAAGGGGTTTTGTAAACTGCAAAACATTCCCTACAAGTTGCTTAAATTGGATTTTGATAAAAAAAAAATTCAAACCGAAAATGAAAAAGTCAAAAAAAAGTGAAAATCTGCGAATTTCAGGATATTTGGATAACTTGTAATAATTTTGCAAATAATGCAGATACGAAGGATATTTTCTATAGCTTTTCAAACTCAATGTGTCCTAAAAAAACCCTGAAAGTTTCAAGGTCAAAAATTTATTTTTCTTAGTGTCTGGAATGATTACAATTATCGTATAATTATGCTGAAAATCAAGATAACGGGCAATTTTTCATTTTTTATCCCTTAACAAATTATTATTGCTAAAAAAAACCCTTTAAACACAAAGTGCCATAGCATATAGTGCCATTACAAAAAAAATATTATTACGGTTTTACAGCGATTTCAAGACGAACAAAAATTAAAAAAAAAAAAAATTCGTTGGTTTTTTGACGATTACTCATAAATCGCTAACGAGAAAAATATTTGAAGCTCGGATTCAAAAACTAGAAACTTAAAGCTACAATTTCCTTTTTTAATGAGCACTATACGACCATTTTCTTCAAAGTTACAGCCTGTTGAAAATCACCTAAAAAATTTGCATTTTTTTTTTAATTATTGTTTATTTTTTGATAAAACATAAATTATTATTACTTTTTTATTTTAATAATTTTGATTGATTTTTGGGGTGACACCTACAATATCCGCCCCGGGTGTCACCCATGCTAGCTACGCCACTGATCTTAACTTTAGGTATATGTGTATATAACTTTATAAATTTATTTTAATATTTTAAACTAAACAAAAATGAAATGTGTAAGTAACTAAGACTAAGCGTAGGGCTGTTCGTTTACACCGCGACATTTTTATTACTTTTAGCATTTATATACCCGTCATAACTTCTAAAAGAAATATGCGTTTTTATTATTTTAAAGAGGAATTTCAAAACCAACTTTGATTTTAAAACTATTTACATACTAGGATAAAAGCCTTAATAAGGATTAAGACATCTGATGACATATTATCTACCTATAGACATATGCGTATAACTGCCCGAACTTTTCTCCGAAACGCTTCGCCTTTTTGTACATTGTCGTGCTAATTGTTACTATTTTGTTGTAAGTACTAAATTGTACCTTGTTAGATAGCTGAAAACACAAAGAAGTTATATAAATATTTTTTTACAAAAAGTTTAACAGATTCGGTGATAATCACATTCCATTTTTGTGAAGATGAAAAAAGAATGTTGTAACATGTGACAATTTGCACCGTAAAAGATGAAAACGAAATAGAAATATGGGATACATTTTAATTATATGAAGTTATTTATTTAGTTAGATATTGTTATTTAGAAAATATTAATAAAGTATGTCAAAATGGCTTAAAATTTCCTTTTAATATGTTACTAGTTATTTTTTTAGTCTTCAAACCCTTAAATAAGGATAATCTCTGAAGTGTTTTCAAACTCTATTTTCTCAGCAATAGAATCGCAGGTTGATTTTCAAACCATAGATACTTATATGATTGGGGTCAAATCACTCCAATGTATTCATGGTATCGTCTCCCAAGAGAAATAAATGCAATTCTGGGTCAGTCTGCACCTATAATAAATACATTGAATCATGACAACTTTGTAACGAGGAACGCCAACCAGGAACAGAATAAAGTTGATGCTATGATATAAAGCGTAGGTATATTTTTATAATATAAAGTTATGTTCATTATACAATTTTATTTATGACTCACATTTCTTGTAAATTTGGCAACAATTTATAAAGTGTTTTGTTTTGTTAAATCTTTTTTTAGTGCCAAAATGCCTTATAGCTTTTAGCGCCAAAATGGCATAATTTTTAGCACCAAATACCACTTTCTCGAAAGCCTATGTATACAAGGTGTCCGGTAATTAATGGATAACCTTACAGGCACCTACGCCACACAGGAAAAAAATATATTTACAGCAGCCACGAAAAAAATTTTTTTATTTCATAATGTTTGAAATTTAATACCTTGCTTACATTATTGGGTAGTACGGCTGTAAATTTAATAATAGCGAATTGATTTTCCCTGGAAATAACAAGCGAATTATTCGTGTCAGTTATTATATAATATTTTAAGATTTGCTGTATTCATTTAAAAGTTTTATTTTAAAAGTGGTTGTTTTTTAATACCTACCTAGGTATATTATTCTCTTGTTTACAAGTTTTTTACAATGTTAAATTCAATTGGGCTCACGCAGACAGAGAGCGATCTCGAGTTCCGAGTTCTGCGTTCTTTCAACTTAACACTACACTACAAAAATCGTGACAAAAATTTGCAGTAATATACACACCGTAATAGGAGCAAACTACTTTTTACCCGCAGTAACATGCATGGAGACTGTTCTGTAAAATATTTATTAATAAAAGAAAATATTAATATGTCACGCTGTTGATTTTAAAGTTCAAAATACCTAATATAATTTTTTTATCGGTATCTTTAAATAAATTTCAAAAAATATATCCAAAGTAAGGCTTTAAATAAAAACTGCAGTAATACCCACACAAGCCCTATATAAAATATTTTACTGACATATTAATTTTTACTGTCATTCAGCAGATAAAGTGCTCTTGACATATCGGCCTGCAAACATACTGCACAGGTAATTCGGTTATTAAACAAAGCTTAAAATGTGAGATGATCGGCTGTGTTTCTGACGCACTGTAATTCAATTTATATTATTTATTAAGGGAATTTAATCCGTCCGTCTGGCGTGGATGATAAAATATATTGTTACTGACTCTTTCGGTCGTCTATGTGTAACTTTTGTTGGTATATTTCATAGCTGTTGTTAATGCAATGAATACATATATTTCTTTGAAATATTTTTTTAAGCGTATCTCCAGATTGTAATACTCTCGATTGCCTCTTATGTGACAGTACATACTTACTTAAATTAAAACCATTTCTGATTTCGACGATCGGTCGAGTCACAAACTAAATAGTAGATACTAACGTATAGTCGAGTGATTTCGACGACCTATGTGCAAAGACACGGTATTGTTTTCATAGTCACCTTTACCTACCTACTTCACCTTTTCAGGTATTACCTACCTACTACTTATCCTACTTATCGAGAACTCGGACTTTCAAAGATATAATTTAAAAAATTGTTAATAAATTTATAGTGGACCCTGTATTTTCAGCGCATTAATATTGCGATGAGTCGTATAATTAGATCGTAGCTGTTTTAACTCCTATGAATAGAATATACATACCTTATAATTAAATATGTTGATTATACATTTCTTATAATTAATTCTAAAGTAGGTAGTATGTATAAAAACACTGCTGCTAAAACTTAAGCAAAATAAAATGAAGACATAATTATCACTATCTATTGCCGTCATTATCATCATCAGCCCACATTTTCATTGAGCGTCACCACACTATTACCCCGCCCTCTGCATCCACCATCTGCTCTAGTCGCAGCTCTAAACAGTTATTCTAATTTTTAGAGTTTAATGGGGTGGGGTTCAAAAGTTTTAGCGTTTAAGCGTTTAGAATCTAATTGCATTGCATTTAAAACTTTGCGAGATTTTATTTGTTTCTTTTGTAAAAAATATCTTTAAAGATTCTACCCAAAGTCAGGTTAGATTGACCCCTCGACAAAATTTGTAACAGGGTCCATCCAGGCACGAATAGATATAATGTCTCACTTAGACCACTGTTAGTTTTAATGGTGGTCTACCCCCCCGACTCTCTAACGCAATGCCTATCTGCTGCAAGAAATAATACACATATTATATCACCTCCATTTAATTTTAAATAAGTATGCAAGCGAATACTAAGCGAATACTGAGTTTTTTTTAATAAACGCCAACAGTAGATCTAATGCGAGCGCGTTTTGCAGTGGTGTTTTAGGAATGTAGACAGTAGACATCTAAGGAATCAAACCAGAAGCGCCAATATTTTTTAGGTGCATATTTAACTTGCTGTTTTAAAATTTTGCGAACGTAGCGCCATCGTATTTTCAAACTCGGTTAGCGGTAGGTAGCGACCTCTACAGAAAATAAAGTGTAATTCCTAGCGGTAATAGTACTGCTAACAACCAACAGATGGCATAAATCGTATTTTCAACCTCAGTTAGCGACCTCTACAGAAAATGGGATGTAACTATCAGTGTAATACTGCTAACAACTAACAGATGGCACTCGTATGTATATATATACTCGACACTCGTATATAGCGCCATCGTATTTTCAAACTCAGTTAGCGACCTCTACAGGGAATTAGGTGTAATTCCTTTCAGTAGTAGTACTGCTAACAACCAACAGATGGCACTCGTATGTATATACTAGAATGTATAGCGCCAGGTTATTTTCAAACTGAGTTAGCGACCTCTACAGAAAATTAGGTGTAATTCCTATCTCTAGTAGTACTGCCAACAACCAACAGATGGCAATCGTATATATTGCACAACAAAACTCACGAATATATTTTCTACTCTTCTCTTCTTACCCGTCCATTAGTTGCTGCCACAGTGTCGCATAAAATACGTCATAGTCATAGAATTAAACTACTTTAATTAAAAGAGATATTTTGTTTTAGTAACGAGTTTTTGTAAGAGAAAGCTATTGTGTAACAATACTATTTCTATTCATTTAAGTTCCGAATCGTTAAAACAAGTTTAATTAAAATTTATTTAGGGTTTACACAGACAGTCAAATTTAATGGACGCAGTGATGCTGAACTAATAATAGTATAAACATTATTATTAATAATTTTAAATATACCATAAAAAATGTAGTAAATTACACTAACCTTACGAGTTGTCGCTATTCGACAACAGGTGGTAGCACAAATACAGATGCAGTAATAATATCGACGTCTCGTACATTTTCGTACATCTTGCCAAACTAAAGTCTATATTACATACGTATACTTGGATAAATAGAACTTTGTGACGTCAACGGTGCACAAGGAGTGTGTATTTGAATTACTTATATTTTGTCCGAGTTACCAAAAATTGCTTTTAAATTTAAAAAAATCTAAAAGCATAGGCTACTGACAGAAAAATTATTCGCACAATAGGTACTATGGGATTACTGTGAGATAGCATTTAAGATATAAGCCAGGGTGGATTGCATTGTTTCGTTGCCGGTTCACTGCCCAAGTCTTTGTTCGTTTGCAAACCTTTGTTCGGCGAACCATCAACAAAACACCCAGTGTGTCCTTTTAGAATAACATTTTATCAATACTACTAATGTTCTATATAACACCCGTTGCCAATGGATAATTCGTAGATAGATTCCGTATATATAGATTCAAGTATGTAGATGATTATTAAAATCTCTCCTTGCAGTCTCTCAAATTCAACCTTGTTCCTTTTGTAATACATAAGTAGAAATATCATTTGGCTTAACAGCTTGTCCCATTTTCTAAACTTCGTAGCAGGCATCGAAATCGACACTCATGATATAACTGAACCTGATATTGAATCAGTAGGAATTTTTTTAATATTTTAGTAACCAGTAGGAATGGTAAATCTTTATGAATGCACTTTGCTATCATTTGTCAAGGTATAGGTAATATAGGAACTTGTGTATTTTGTTCCTATATACTTATTACCTTTGGTAATTTTTCCTTAACCTATTTCCGGCAGGTTGAGATAGAATTATTAAAATTATTCCCATAACGTTAATAACTTAAAATTCTCTTGAATGAAAATGCACAAGAAATTGTTTTTATTAATTTTATTCAATAAAACACAGTTAATTTCTGTATTTTATCCAACCTTTAAAACGAAAATTATATCCTTCGATCGTTGCAGCATAGAAGAAAATATACTTAGGTACCTATGCAGGAATCTTGATAGCTTTCCAATTTCCTGTGGGACTTTCAGAAGCACGCAAAGTCGTCGTAAATGTACTGCCATCGTCTTTGTTACCTATATTACGCCTATATCAGCGAATTAATGAAAATCACATACATTTTAAGTTGAAAAGTACCAATAATAAAGACAAAAATTATTTGTGTTATTATAGAAGCATTCACAAGTTAAATGTTCGTGTATGTTTAACAATTTAAACTTTTTTAAACTTTCAGGTAAGTGAAAACCGAGTCTACTAGTTTAACAACCAACCCTTAAAGGCCAAAGGTAAGTGTGAGTGTTGTGAAAATATTCAAATAAACATTTAAATTTTTTTAGTTTAATTAATAATCGTTTATAATAAAATAAAACCAAACCCGCTATACTAAATATAAGAAACAAGAAAATCTTCTCTTCTGAAATTGTTTAGTACACACTAATCAATTAGTTATCGTCTATCTTCCACATAAATATATTTTAATGTATTTAATACAAAGTCATGTGCAAGAAAGGGGCGCCATATTCAATTTAATGTGACGACTCGCTCATAGCCTACGCGGACGCTTCCAACGACATCGCATTTGTCAACTTATGTTAGTTATGAGGGAACAGATGAACATACACACATGCCGGTTAAAATCATAACCCTCATTTTTGATTTTCCGTTAGTCGGGATGAGGAATAAATTATAGGTATTTACTATGGGATTGGTCAAAATAGTAAATTTTTCCATTTACAACTCCTTAAATAAAAAAAAACACAATTAAAACGTTAAACTCATTTATTACCTAATTAAAGTTGTACATAAAATAAATGAAAATATAATAGAGCAATTCTCTAATGACTGTTATACGCTTATAACTTTTAATTATTATGATATCATCATTAGGATTAAATTTTGATTGCCTCAACAGTATATCTCCCAAAGGGCGAGCCTTAAGATGATTATGGATGAGAGGAAATTTATGTTAAATATACAAATTATGTACAACTCAGTTAACAGTTAGAAACTCAACTCTCGAAGTTATTAACGATAAGTCTACTTAGGGAGCAATCGTAAAAACAGCCTCGGATGGTCAGCTTTCGGAAAGCCCTGCAATACCCTTTAGTCCAGAATCACTCAGAGCCTAAAATTTAAAGTTTTCGTATGTACCTAAAATTAATGAGTGTTGATAGTGATGATATATGGCGCTGAAAAATAACAGGACTTGTAAGAAATCCTAGTCCTAGAAGAAACTTGTATTAGAGAGGGCTATGCTATGCTAATTATGCTGGAGCTTAATCTGCGATATGGAATCAGGAGTAGTGAGATCCGGATTGATAAGGTTGAAGAGGGAATAGGCAGAACACATAATTACTTAGAGACAACGGACCTCCAAGAACAGTGTAATACGTCCACCGACAAAATTGACAGACGAGCTAATAAGGACCGCGCGTCGCTGCTCTAGATACAAGCTGGAAAATTATGGGGAAGGCCAAGTCTACCAGTGAACGCCTTTCAGATGTGATGATAATGTTACAAAAAAAATGATGATTATAATCATTAGAATAATCAATAAGGTCAATGTCTGCTTCTGTCTCTTTCTATGATAACTTATTCTAAAACAACCAACGGACTTTGGTACATTTTTAACAAAATGGAAAAAGCAATAGGTGGCAACCGTCACCTAAGGACACAAGAAACACCGAGGTTTTCCAAAGTTACAAACAAATGCCCTGCTAGCTCTTCAAAAATTTCTTTACTGCTCGCTTGAAGAAGCCCATATCGTAGCTAGATGAAGGAATGAACTTTAGAAGGAAGATTGTTCCAAAGTTCGCGTCCGTGGGATAAAGTTTTACTCATTCGGACTGTGCCCAGCGGCTCCATATCCAAGTAATGTAGGTAGATGAACTTGGCATCTATAACAAGCTTTACGGTGGTAATATAAAAACATAAAATTGGCATGATAACATATAACATCAAGTTTTAAGAACATTTAGATCATTTTACTTTTTCCAAAAAAAGAGGCATTTTTTTATCTGAGACAAAAAATTCCACATGATACAATCTGGTCATCCACGAGGAATGCCTGAAATATTCTTTATTACGACCTTTTTGTTACAATAATCTCTAAAGTCAATATATTTTTTAAGTTACAAGTATAATGAGAGAGATAGCCTTAGCATAGGTACGCAAGACAGTTATATTGTAAACTAGGCTAATCATTTTTATTGGTACTTAATTAGCCTTCAGATGCAAGTGATCAATCATCTGGGTTCTTAACGACCCTGTGATGTTAAAGTTGTCTATTTTTATCCCAGCCCCCAACACCCCGGTTGTCGGGGGAGATAACAGTGCCCATCGCTACCACACCGTTGAATAGGAAGCCTCAACTAGCCCCTAATGAAGCGATACATAACCATTTCAATAAATTACATCAGGTTTTACTCGTATGTTACATTTGATATATATTGCTATGATAACTTTTTCAAAAGATACATGCATAGCAAATACAATTTTTCAAAAAATATTTTTCGACTTTGTATGACAATGCAAGGTGTGTAAGATTTTATTTATATAATACATACTATGTTTGATCACTGGTCGAAATTTTTTCCGAAAGTCAAAAAGTAGTTTCTTTTTTCAAGTAACAGAGAAAGCTGCTAAGACTTTACCATTTGATCCCGTATCGGGGAGGGGATGAAGGCAGACGTGTGATTTAATTTCTGTGACAGGTTGTTTATTCGCGTGAGCGATACATGTAAAGCCGTGACCCGACACTTGTATTAAATCAAATTGATCTATTGCATCGCTCGACCCTACATCGAAGCTTATCTCTGAGTACAACGTCACCACAGTTGAATGAGTGTTTGTCTATGTATATACACACACGTGTATAACATATAACTTACATACTTACCTACTAGCTGGTGCCCGTTACTTCGTCCGCGTTGAAAAATAAAAGATATACCTAGCTCCTGACAAAATATGAAATATTTTATATGCCCGAGGGATTTGACATCATTGTCGCTGTGGTGGCAGTGGCGTCCAATTTTTTTTAATATCAATGACATAATTATGCTATTCTATGATTGGTTAAGGGCGTCCCAAGACTATGTGACATGAAGGCAAAGTACTGGGATATTGTGCTGAAAGAAGACTTCGTTATTTTTGAAAGTTAGTGCATGCAAAGATTTTCTAAAAAATTACTTGCTTCGTCTGGGAATCTAACCGAATTAAATGTGAAAAAAAATCCCCCGTATGTTTATGATGCCAATCGAAAGAATGGACAAAAAAATAATAATTCTTCTTAAGTAACATAGTATCTTAAAAGAAAGGAATAACGTAAAATGTTATTCAAATTTTTTTAGAAATTTTAGAAAATCTTTGAATGCAGTATAACTAACTTTTAAAAATAACATAAAATCTTCTTTCAGCAAAATATTCTATTTACGATATTCAAGGTACTTTCCCTTCATGTCGCATAGTCTTGGGACGCTATGTATACCTAATCCAAATCATTTAAAATATATTCTAAATTACACACTAAATTGTAATTTGTCGGTTCTTCTTGCAATATTCAGCAATTACTAGGTAATCAGTAAAATCGTGTTAGCGAACTAAGATGGGAGCGATAGGACCTCGCTCGTTAGAACGGCGAAGATTGAAATGCTCTTCGCAAACACCAGCAAAATTACATATCTGGCTTCTTAATAGACTTTCAAGTTGTGCCACTTGAATGTTTGCCAAAATAAATTATATTATTCTGATAACGCATATAAACGTTTTTAATACATACTTACCGATGAGACCTGGGTCCCGCGAAGTATTGGGTATTTTTTTTGTTCCAATCACGCAAGATATCAATCCGTACATTATAAATGCGAAAGTTTGTATGTATGGATGTTTGTAACTCTTTCACGCAAAAACTACTGAACCGATCACCATGAAATTTTGCATACACGTTGTCTGGGACACACGCTTTTGAGTTTGACAGATGCGGCGGAGGACTTTGTTTTATAATATATAAGGAAAAAATTAATGAATGAGTAAATAATTAATAAAATAAATAATTGTTACGAAAACTTTTAATCTTATTGCAACATTTGATGAAATTTTACGTTAAATTAAATCTGAACAAGTAGTCATTTACAGTATCATTAGTAATTGTAATGGGCTACCCTAAAAGGAAAATGCCTTTGAAAAACTAATCGTTACTTCCGTAACTTTTCCGGACTCCATCGGACACGCGACCTGCAATTTATTGTGGCTATGAAACGAATTATCACTATTCCGAAGTCCTTTGACCTGTTCTAATACTAATACAATACCCATGCCCTGCGTTTAACAATAGTGTGGAAATAGAAAATGCTATTTCGTAAGTTATTTTCAATCCTGGTATTACGAGACAAACACTTGAATCCCGAGGAATCCCAAGGATAAGCCGACTCTCGTAGGGTTTATGTAAATAAATCATAAACAACACGTAGTATCATTGTAAATAAAAATTTTAAAGAATCATATTGTAGGAATTTGTCATAATATTATAGTATAATATTACATAATTTAAATCATATCTTAAGGCGCTTGGAGTCGTCAATTTGTGTGACTACATCCTCGTCGCATATAGTAAGTATATCGCGATGTTTTTTTAATGAAAATACATATTATGCTAATACTTTTTTTAACATATAAATAAATACACTGGACCGCAAAGAAAAAGAGTCGGTTAGAAAATCTTCAATATTTTAAAAAGTACCTGAACTAGCTTTTATGAAATAAAGACTAAATTAAAGCTAAACTAAATTAATTTTATTTTTCTTTAAGCACATTAAAATATTCTTCGCATACGCAAAGAATGGTTCTCTTGAGTTTATTTCAGGATCGTCATCATCTTGGCAATTTTTTTAGAAACCCTTGTATAAAATATATAAAGACTATTAAAAATGTTTGTTGGAAACCTATTTAGTGAATAAATAACTGTTCCAATTATAATAATACGATACTATCAAAACGAAATACCAACGTGGTATGTGGATATTTTTTCTGTATTATTATTTTCAACTTCTCCATTGATATATAATAGTTATTGAAAGTGAATGTTACGAAGTAACTGACAATCAATGTGCAATTCTAAATTGTAATTCTATGCAATTAGAATAATAATGGAATATTTTCATATATTGAGTGCATATTATATGAGTAGTGGTGAAGTTTGATATTTATTAGAATAAGTAGAATATAAAACGCTTCTGATGTAGGTAGAAAAGTAATCAACTAATTAATGTATCGGATCGATAAAGTTACGCGATGACCGACAAACGTGGCCTGAACAAGCCCTCCTATACTGTCGACATTATTTGGCGATGATTTAAGTAGAAATAGGAGACTATTGGAAAGTGTTGTTAATACAAAACTCAAGGTGAAAAGTGACTTTAAATTTTACATGTTGAATTAAAGAACTGATAATACAATTTTGAGTAGGCATTAGCTAGTATTTAATTATATTATATTTATTTTATTTTAAACATAAACCTTACATGAAAACAAAATAACGTACAATATATACAGTATTACTACCTACATTGCCAATTACAGGGTTTCATTGTGTAGCACTTAAAAGACTACCTAAGTTAATTACTAACTATTAATTCTAAATTAAAAAAAATTAAAAAAATTCACAGTAGATTCAAACCTTTTTCTAACCTTTTTGCCACCATATGAATCTTCTCAATACATTACTAATAGCAATATACCTACTAGAGAGTTTGTGGTGTACAAGAAAGTTTGTAAAGAAGTATCAAACCTTGGAAGTGTGTCAACAATTCAAGCGCTAACCGTTAAACCTATTTAGATGAAACTTGGTACACAGATAAATATTCTGAACCATAACCACTTAAGCAGTTTTAAATGTAAATTAAAATGACTCTTGTATCAAAAGCACGACAAACTGTTGGCAAACATTTGGTAACATTATAATTATTATTGTATATTTTGAAGTTCAGATAATAGGCTATTGCGTGAAAACATAAATTCCCACAAACATGAAATAGATTTTAGTGCACAGTAGTTCTCGAATTAATTTATTAATGCACAAATAAACTGTAAATTATACCTAGCTTAGTTTCCAAATTGTTGACAGAGAAGAGGAAATCCGGGGGTGAGATGGAAGGATTGTTTAAAACAAGAGTTAATTTTGGAGGAAAACAAAGTTTACGATAGTACCACTTTAATTGTATTTGTATTTACATCTGTTTACAGTCTCTGAACATTTTAACTGACAAGAAAGCTTAATATATATAATATTATATTATAATTTTGTAGAACCACGAATTGTATTTTTTAGCTAATCTGTGTGTATGCTGATCTGTTTTCAACAAACAATTTTTGAACACTAAGAGATCTTCATAAAAAAATAATTAACTAATTTAAGTGAAGTGATTCCTAATTTTTAAAGTATTTTTACAGGCCGAAGTCGACATATTTATATATATTTTTATAGGACGAAGTCGTCCAGCACCTGATGTTAGCGGCACTATGAGACTTTATTCATTAACATAATATCGATTTAATTTTTTTTAGTATTGATTAATTTTAGAATTATCTTTTGTAAACTTTTTTTTTTTTGACGAGGAGAAATCCGCTTACAGATTCCCTACCGCTGGCTAGGCGATAGGGATATGTGGGGGTCGTCCAGCACCTGATGTTAGCGGCACTGGGAATACCCACTAAAACTCCCCGATGCCTCCTTGCCCTGTGAGCTGGGGTGAACCGGGTTCTGCCGAGGCACCTAACTCCGATCCACCCCCAGGGCAGCCTAGCCATTACTGGCTAGGCTATCGCCAAAGAAAGGGATTGCCCGCAATACCCACGCGAAGGGGGGGACCTTGTGCAAGCACACACAGCTAGCCAACCATGTGCGCAAGGCCCCCCCTAGACCATCTGCAGAAGACGGGCGTGAATGCCTGCCTTCTCCAGACAGCCAGGCTCTCATGAAAAGTCCGCACTCAAGTGCGGACTCGAGAACACCAATGGCGGGAGGGAGCCCGCCACTCAAAAATCCGCACACATTCCTCGTGTGCTGAACAAACAATAACATCAACATTGGGCCGCATTCAAGGAGTGCTGCCGACCTCCAACTGCGAAAGGGAGCCCGCGAGGGTTCCCTCCCGCGAGCGCTCCGCTACAGACTCCCGCTTGGGAGCCCGCTCGGAACGCTCGGTTGTACGCCTCCTTAGCACCCGACCCAAGGCCAAGGGTGAGCCCCCCCACCGCGACAAGGTCCCGGCGTACCCAGGGGGGGTACACAAGCAAGGCTAGCATTTTCTTCCACAAATGCACTGCCTATTTGCGTGGCCGGCAACGCACTTGCGTTGCTTGTGATAGGCAATGTTAGCAACCTACCATCAAGTGGACCTTCAAACCTGTCTGTCGAGTTTTACATAAAAAACAGAAGTAGATATTTAGCAAAGTTCACTCACGAAGATGTAACGAGAGTGTATCTAATTTGTGTTGATTGAATTGAATATGAGTATGAAATTAGAGATATTTTATGGTTCACGGAGTGCGCCCGAAGTGTGAGCTTAACCCGCATTGGCGCATACCACCGTCTTTACAGCTTTGCAATGCGGCAAACGTGTGAATGAGCGTGGATGCGGCTAGAATTACAGATACACAATTGGCATTTTAATGTCAGCCACTATGCAATGAAAAAAGCATTTTTTCATGCCTTATATAAATTAATAAAAGGCCCTTATATAAATTCATCTAATCTTTATAGATTAGGCCATTTTGAATTTTAAATTTAGAATTGTGACGTCGAATGAAAATAGTGATAAATCATCAACATAATCAGCTCTTAAGCGCTATCAAATTCGATGCTCGGCACTTCCTATTCATCCACTGCCACTTTCTTGAGGTCAACGTTCCGACGAGCAATTTTGACCGTGGCCTCCACTCCAAGACTCGTCTACACAACAGATATGACCCGCCCATTCACACTACAGCTTGTCCTTTGGTCTACGTCTACCATTTTTATTATCTAGAATTTTTGTACCTACCTATATCAGAACAGAACATATTCCCCAGAGAACTAAATGCCAAGTATTGTATTGTAGTATAAATGTTGACAAAAAACTTACATTACAAATAAATCCATTTATGTAAATATTGTTTTAATTAAAATTGCGCACTCTCCGTTCAATAGAATTCCTTTGAAGAGCACGAGCGAATAAAACGCACCACTTAACTCTTGTGGTTGCGTCGATTCTACAGGGAAGAATTGTTTGCGCCCTAGAATGCTGAAGGATTTATAACGGTTTTGTTACAATTAACTTTTAAACTATTCAATTCACTTTCTGTTGAAAAGCTAATATTTTATTTTTCATTTTACAAATGAAAAATTAAGTAATATTTCATTAAATAAATACATTTTAATAAATAAACAAGTCATAATTTGATGTTAGAATCGCAGTCAAAGTAGGCAGGCAACGTCTGTTAAAAAGCACAAAAGTGAAAAGAAATCTACTGGCACATTATTCATTAATTGATTCCGTCCCGTCTTGCTTCCCGTTTCCAATCATGTACTCGTAGGTTCACTAATGTAAAATTAATTGAAGTTCTGGAAACTGGAAAGTAGTTGAAGTTATAAACTATTCTTTTATTTCTAGTGAAATTATTGATTTTTTTTAAATATCAATCGACGTAAAGTCGGGTTAAAAAAACCTTCGTCAGTTTTTAAATTCTTATCTTATCAAATCGTAGACACTTACTACCTTTTGAAACTAAAGCAACCAGCAAACGTCAATGTTTTGTTTTGAAATAAAAGTTTGGCGTGACTGATTGGCCTGATGTCTTTTAATCAAATGCCCGACTGTACATACAGTTATTATAACATTCATTTTTACCTAAAAAGTATAATAAGCTCAAAGAGTTATATTTTTTTACCAATACAATGAGCGCATTTTCCAATAACTTTTTATGTTTTCATTAACGCATAGTGTTTCGACTACACATTTGCCACATATGGTGACTGCAGTATTGTCGCTTTGTGACAATAACAGTTGTCTTAAGACAATAAAGATTTAGCAACGATAGCGCTCTACCTATTCCAGAAATGGTTACGACAATCACACAGAGCAAAGCTGATTGATCAATCAATCATGTACCAGTTGGCTGAGTGACCAATTAGAGTGATCTTTTACAATATTCACATACAAGTTGGTGCACACGACTTCGTCCACGTTGAAAATGAAAAGAATCCTATATGATAATCCAGGTAATAAACTCTCTGTGTGCCCAATTTCATACAAAAAAGTTGAGCTATTTTTGCGTGAAACAAACATCCGCACAAACTTTAATATTTATATTGCATTGATTAATTAGTAGGATATGCGCAAATCGAATGGAATTGTCAGTTAGATCGTCTCAAAATAGGATTAAAAATATTTCAAATTGTAAACGAATACAACTTTTAAAGCTGCATTCATTATTTATTGTGAGTAGCATATCCTTTTAGTTTGCTCTTTTTTAGTTATTATTAATTAGCTGGTTTCCGTGACTTCGTCCGCGTTGAAAAATAAAAAATATAACGTCTGACATTATACTTTTGCCAAGCGTTGGACCTTTATTTTTACATAGCTGGGCACCCGCTTGCCCGGTTGGTAGCTTTGCCCGCGTAGATTATTTAGCCTATATGTTCATACTGAAATTCTATTCTAACTTTGAAACTACTTATTTTTTAAACCGGAAGATTATCCCCTACATACAAACAAACAATCAAACATACAAACTTTATACCTCTTTATAATATTATAATAGTAATATTATAATAAAAGCTACAGTTTTCTTATAATTTTAGAAAATATATTCGTGACTTATGATATTATAGAGTTGACACAAAACGACCTTCATTTTACACTGGGTTGTCTCCAAACATAGTTGAATCGATCCGTGGTGCGTTTTAACTAAGATTGCAGACAGGGTGACTTGCTGAAACGGAAACACGGCTTAGTTTTAAAACAGTATGAAATCTGGTTTGTCCTTATAGTTTTATCACAAAAAAAATAAACATAAGATCCTGCTAGGTACCATGTTTTAAGCAAAAAAAAATAGAGAATGAACGCGTTATTTGAATAAGTAAAACGTAACCGAGATTTCAAATATATATACCTATCTATAGACTTTTTTAAACTGTATGAATTTTTTTATTTTACTTTTGAATTTGTATATTTTTTTATTTCTTACTGAACTAACAAGAAGTCATGTTTACTGACTTTTCTTTTTCTGAGACAAGTAAGCCATAAAAGTTCAAGTTAATGAGTATATCCGTTTTAAGGTAACATTAACGACATTAACCATTCCATAATGTTTGTGAATATAAAAAAAACATGTTTAACAATAATCCAAGATAAATATTTAATAATTTGTAAAAGAAATGACAAATAAATAATAAATGAACTAGACTAGACAGTACTCTACTTAGACTCTACTGTGACAGAGTGTGTGGGACAGCATGGCGCCTAGGTTAAAAGAGTTGGCCTGATCCAACCTGACCTACTTATTTTATGAATGCATATATTCAGTACATACAATTATATTTATTCTAGAACTTCTGTAAAAGGTCGCTTTTCACGTCTCTCTGTCTATATATATAACCGCTAGGAGGATATATATATATATATATATATAATCCTCCTAACGGCTCCAACTCGTCATAGAAGAGTTACTAAGCCGGCTCGCGAGGCCCGGTGTTCACTCTACCAGACGATTGCGGAGAATGGTTACTAAGCCGGTTCCTGAAACCGGCTCTTCACCACTGCGCACAGAGCCATCCTAAAATAGGTGGCCGTAACCCCTGGGTGAAAGTATTAAAAAAAAAATCACGCGCGTGCATTGTTGGTTCCCCAGCGACAATCCGATCAGCCAAGCAAAGGCCGGTGACCCTCACCGGCCCCTTTATTTGCCGAAAGTTAAGCGCCCTCACCACGACACGGTCTTGGCCTTGGGTTGCGATAGATACCTACACCGCAACATTTGCTCTATTTATATTTTAATTAACTTTTGGTACTTAAAATAAGAGTCTTAATATGATGTTAATAGCCATTACCTTCTTCAAGTTAGGATATCAAATGCAAAAAAGATTTTTTTAATGGTTTTTAACCGGACCGGTAGTTTCAGAGATCAACCCGTTTAAAAAGAAGAGAGAGCTCTTTAGCTTTATGATATTAGTAATAGTTATTGAGAATATTTTTTCTGCTTGACGTGATGTTTATTTTTATTTAAAAAGTAATAAATTTTAACACATAACTACAAACAGTTTGTAAATCTTTCATTGTGTGAATTCCCTTGTTCTCAAGGAACAATAATAATTTGTTTTTTAACGTATCGTTCGCCTACTGATCTGTCAAATTATTTACAGAAGTTTTTTTATTTTGAATGTAATATTATAAAAATATTATTTTTCTCTGGCGTGTCGTGTTAAACCTGATGTAAGCTTATTATTATATCGCAAGGAAGAGTAGAAATAGGAATCCTTTTAAACTTATTGTACTGAGAAAGCCTTGTCTTGGGAGAGGCCTACATCCAGCTGATGATGATCAAGATTATGATATACAAATACACATTATTTCTCTGCTATTATTGCAATGTAGAAACGCGTATATTATTTATTACTATTACCTACTTTTATATATGTACTCAACTAGTTGTGTCCTCGCTGTTTAGGATCTTCTCGGTAATGTTCTTAAGACTTTAAGACATGCAGTGATAGTTATTGAACTAGGCAAAGTATTTATTTTAAGACGTCTTCAAACAAACACAAATACAAACTCTTCAGCTTAGTGAATAATAATATGTAGATGGTATAGTAATTATATTTTGTCACATAGGTATCATGGGTAATTTGATTGCATTCTTTTCACGCGTTATTTTAAAAAAAAGCTATTTATAGAAAATACAATACATTATGAACGCAATTGATAAAAACGATATTTCTTTTAGTTTTCGATTTCATCGGCGTTACGTTTCCATATAACTTCAAATACCAAAAGTCACCTTACCCTTGCTATGTGAAAAATAATATAATATGTAATAGATTTTTTAGACCTCAGAACGTTTAACCATTACAGTCAGACACAAAAGAAAAGAAAACTTACAAAAGTCTTCGTAAATAGACTGTTGTTACCATACTAGATCACTCAAATAATAAATATTTTAGCTAGATCTGAAATCTGAAATAGAATATAAAAATGATTTGTTCACCTAGGTAGCAACACATATTAAATATAATAATTAAACAATGAAAATGAACGGGGCGAAATCAATTTGTACGTCGGTGATGAGCACACACTGTAGATAACCGCATCGAAGTAAATATTTTGTGCAATTATTTTGCGTTAATTTAAATGTGAAATGGATCTTAATACTGATCCAATATTCCCTTCACATAATTATAATTATAGTTATAATCTAAAGATATTTTAAAATAAGGGAGCTGTCCGCATTGGTGTGGTTTTGATACGGTTTTTATTAACGGAAAGAGTGAGAAGTGAGGAAGTTTTTTTGTATATATATTTTTTGCTGAAAAAAATGCATATATGAGAAGCCTTGCGGTCTATTAGAGTAAGCAACGCATTTGATTTTCGCTTAAAGTTGCTTGTGTTAAGTCGATAACAGTCATCTACTATTAAGTAATCCGTTAGCCTATTTGTCACCTTTCCGTCAATTTTTAAATTTTTAAGGTGTCCCGTTTGATTGTTTAGGCGAAATTTTGTATTTCCCGTTATTTTCCCGATTTTCACAAGGTTAAACATATGTTTTTTAGTTTATTTTGTTAGGAGAAAATTAAGTCCGTGCTTGGATTAAGAATGTGAGGTTACCACATATTCCGGTAGAACAAGCGGCAACTTAAAACCTTATTTAAATTTTTCGCTTTGAAGGTATATTTTAGACGAATCTTCAAAAGAGACAAGTATCTCTTTGATTTAATTTAGAGTGGACATCAAAGAAGACACACAACAAGTTCTGACGCGTTCAACGGGTTTACCAAGGATGAAGATAACATTTAAAAATGTCAGCCTTCATACTACCTTTTTGTGAAATATTAGTAGGTATAGTAGGCGTATTTTTCACTTGATAGAAAGACGTGACATAATACTTTTAATGAGTTATTAAAATAGCAATTGAAGGTAGACCATTTATTTAAGTTTTATTCAACACAGATAAATGTGAGAATTAATTATTATTAATTCAAATTAAGGTAGCATTTCCTATTATTTTATTTTTATTTTATTTTAAACTCGTCAGACCAATTGGTGGTAGGCATCTAGCTATAACATGAGCAACGCCGCAGGTAGGTACTCCAAGTGCGCTGTTGACCTTAGTAATACGGGATAAGAAATTAGGAAAAGATAGGGAAAGTCCCTGGTATTACTCACTCATCGAATCACAACACACAGCCTTTTCTGTAAGGTTGGTTACTGCCACTTCTTACAGAATTTAATAAAGAATTCGAGGCTAAAGAAGAATTCTTAGAGTAGCACCCAAGACAGAATCTGTAGCTAGCCTACTCATGTATTTCATATTTTAATATTAAATTAATATGTTGAAACTATTTTCGAAACGACTTACGTTTTCATACATCAACTAATAATACTTGACTCTTATGTAATGATTTAATTTTATAATAGTGTAAAAATATTTAACTCGACCACATAAAGTCAGAGACACACCAAGACAGCATATATTGTCATAGAATAGTAGTTTCGGGTGTATACGCGTAGCACAACCCACTATGACCGAGAATTTGTACCTAACTTTTTGTGGTACAAATTCTATGTACCACAATAAAAATAGTAAATAGGTAGTGAAAATCTCTATTTTAAAATGCCATTGTCAATTTTGTCAATTTTTTTTATCACAATTAGCTTTACCACAAAAAAAAATTAAACACGAGATCCTGCTAGAGATATTTTTATTTAGTAATATGCAGAATATAATAATGAAAAATATATTGAAATTGTTATAAAACTGGCAATCGAGTATTGAAGATGATATAAAAGCTGACCCATAGATTTTTTATAGACTTTTGAATTTGCATATATTTTCTATTATTTTTTAGTGCACTAACAATGATCCCTTTTAATCGAACGTAAGTAGTAGTGACTATACAATGGATGACATTTACTTGATAATGAAATCCACTCAGTGTGACACGAACTCAACGTATGAATTACAGCAATTTTATAAGTGATCCTATTATAATAATGTGTCGACACGCTGTCCCACGCAGCAAAGAACACGTCAAATAATAACCTACACGACACGTATACATAGTGTCTAGACGCAATATTATAAAACGTGCTCAATGTAATAATAGAACTATAAAGCATACCTACATATCAAGGAAACCAACTTCCTATTAGTTCAGGGTTCCGTTTGACGTCATTTTCTCAATATTGTTAACATTTATTGTTCTTAGAAATGTAAAAATACATATGTTTGCATGGCAAGTTACCAGGTTGTGATAGTGAAGCCCAGGTGAAGCCTACTTCACCTGGGCTTCACTGTGAAATTAACAATAATATAAGTCAGTTTATGTAGCAAGACTTCTGTGAATTTACATTTTAATTAAATCCTTGTAAGCACAGTTAGTGCAAATGCAGCTTTAATTAAATTGTTGTAGTTTGTAGTTGGCTCAGAGACATGAAATCTCGGCTGCGGATAATTCAGGTACAGGTTCGAAACTCAATCACGTTTGTAGTTCAGATTGTCTTTAATTTCGTGATTATAATACTTCTTTAGGCGCGTTGGGCATTTTTAAGATGGGAAAAAATTATTGAACTCTCGACTTGTTACCGTGTAACCGAAAATCTGTATACATTACGTACCGCAGTTATAAATGGGAAGTTCGTCTGGCGCCAGTAACCATCTATCCCTTATTTTTCTTATAAAGGTCGGCAGATCTATTCCAACGCATTCCAGGCATTATACTAATGGGTGACGGTAGCCACCTACTGTGTTTTAATTATTACATATTTTATTTAGAAATATATTATTAACTACATACTGTAAGCTCTAAGGAAAATATCTCGAGGAAAATGAATAATGAGAAACTTACAAGGATCTTTTAATGAAAAAACTTTCAAAGTCGTCCATATGCGAGACAAGTTAAACAAGAAAAGGACGTAATATCTATATTCTATATTTTATAAAAATCTGTTTGTATGTGGACCCTGTGGCCTCCAAAACCGCTGAAATTTTCAGGCAATCTTTAGATTAATCCAGCGGGCGATCCTGTGTAACTTAGTAGCGATTGGTTAAACACTTTTTTTTGTTTTTTGGATATATAAATAATGATATATTAAACTTTTTAACACAGAAGAAAAAGAAGAAGACGCGAGCACACCTAGTATAGATAGTAAAATATAGAAGTGGTAAGTGTAAAACTTTTCAAATACTATTTTACTTTTTCAGAATATCTTCTAACTAAAACATGTAAGAGTATAAGAAATCTCTACTTAAATAGAACAGGCGAGCCTTAAGACATTCCTCAGATTTTTCGCACAGCAGCTTGTGTATCCGTGAGGTAACACAATAGAAAATAACTTTTCGACTAAAGCATTTTAAATCCGAATCGGTTCAAAGCGCAGTTTCCACTGTATGCCAGCTTAATCTCTTAAAATGAAATAGCTTATAGCTGCAGAGAGATATTTCTACTGGAAATTTCACTTGTCAGACTGCATTTGATGTGATGTACAGCTACCTGTTGATATTATAATATGGGTTTTAATGCAAGAAAATAACTACAAGTATTAAGTATAATACATTCGCACTATTGCGATGAAACTGGTATTTTATCCCATACCGATTTTAGTACATCATTATGTCGATTATGACAAAATGGTTACCAGATTTTATTCCATAGCAAATTATGTACATTGTAATTTTATTACAATTCTAAGCATTTTCAGATGTTTCTTATATATCTTGATCTTATTGTTAATTAATAAAATAATACGTCAGGCTACGTATACTTTATTTATAATATTAGTATATATTACCTAATATTTGTATGTTTATTAAATGGATAGACTCAAAAAATACTATTATTATCAAATTCTATCAAACTCTTGGTTGTAAACAAATTAACCGCTTTTGCAACGGAAATTCAATAATAGAATTTCGTTTCATACTACTCAGAAGTTTATTACAGAAGATATCCGTTTGTTGCAGAAGATCAAGTTTGGAAAATACAAAGTATCAAAATGTTTTGTTCTGTTATTTCGACACTGCTGATCGAATCGTTGCAATGGACGAGCAAATGATATCGACACAGACCTTTGTTGACAAAAGCAGTGATCTTTAAATAAGGTATTACCTATACGTATTGTTTATTTGTAAAAATAAATAGTACATCATTTGTACTACATCCAATTACAGCTCGTCGCAATGAAATGTTAGTTTAATTCATGTATTTATTTTGACAATGGGCAATAAGAGCGTCCTCAACAAAGAGGACTCTCAGCTTTTACTCAGATTGTGTCACATGGCACAAGGGTCACGTTTTTCAAGGTTGAGATAAAATATCGCAAACCCATTATTTATACCTAGTGGATTTCTAGAAAATCCTTCCTCAAAATTGAATACAATACAATAGGAAGAAAGTCTTGTAAATGTGTTCAAAAAACGAAAATAGACAAGTGGCCATGAGGATGAACTTTTGCTTTCATATGATATTAAGTATACGTGCAATGATATCTCAATGGAACAATCATACTTCTAATTTATAATGGCACGCGGAGGCGTCGCTGAAAACAAAAATTCGTAACCATGACCAAAAATCGAACATAATCAAGTGTCCTTGACACCGAGCTTTTATTTCTAAAAATATTTGAGGGCCGCCAGCTGGTGGCTAGTTGTGAAGGGTTGTGCCTGAAAAGGGTTTAGGATGTGCAACGACATCTTAAAGAAACATTGGTCGAGTGTTTCGTCTCCGGCGAGCATATGATCGGAAATCGAGGTTCTTTGTGCGGGTTGTATCCGCGCTTTGGGGCGGGCGGAACGCAAGAATGCGGCGTGCGTGCGGGTGTTGGTGCGGCTGGGTGGTGCGGGGCAGCGGGGCGGCCAGTATGGCTCCGAGGGGTTAGAGAGAGGCAAGGGGTAAAGGGGGAGGGGGATGCGTCGCGGTGGCGCGGGGCAAGCGCGAGCCGGGCGCGTGCCGCAGTAGCGTGGAGGCGGCGCCGCGGCCGCTCGCCATCATCATCTTCAGAATCGGCGACCAGCCTCGTGTGAGCGCGGACGCACCAGCCGTAAAGCCGCGCGAAGGCTAGTTCAAATTTCAAATAAGTTTCCATTGGTGGTTCCCGAGTTTCGACACTCAAACGTGTGTTTAAGTAAAGCCTCTCAAAAAACTTTGTCCGTCCCAGTTTCTACGATTTCGAGTGTTGACCGCGTTGTACTAAAGAGCACGGTGCACGTCTTAGGTTTACAGATGACCAGACTTCATGAATGAACAAAAAACTTCTGGTAAAATCACACTAGGCCAGTATTGATGCGCTTTCTTACCGGCTCCCATTGTTGTTGGTCAATCTTCGCACCGAATAGTTTACGCGAATTTATACATAACTTTTATTTGTCATATCAGTTGAAACAATAGCGGAAGCGCATCAAAGCCGAGTCTCGCCTTGAAGATACTTCATATGTCTAAGTATTGTTTTTATACGAACTAAACAAACATGCTAGCTTTGACAGAACCGTATTTACGTGTATTACATAGCAACTAATGCGAAGCTCCTCCATTCAATGGCGCACCACATTAATTATTTAAGTAATTAATATCATAACGTTGAACTAAACTACGAGCCGTTACGCGAACCGACTGAGGCGCTGTAGACTTACAAGTTGCCGCTTAAAATTTACTTAAACACACTTATGTGCTCTCATAAGCAAAGCGGAAGGCATGTCAAAGGAACTCCAATTAATTATGTTTCATCAAAATATGTAGTTCACCTAATTAATAAGCAAAACTATTCGTGGCACAATAAAAGAAGTTCTACATAATCCACTTTCACAAGTTGTCGATTTTCAAGTTGGTGTAGTCAAACAATGAAAACACGACTAGAAGTAGAAACACTACTCGGACCGAATCGCTAATTGCTCATTACGTTAAGGTTTCAGTGAAATTTGAACAAACGTTGTTTAAAGCTAGCCACCACAATATACGCGGTGATACGTACATCGTACACTCTATCTAATTATACGCGACACATTATAAAATAACACAGTTAAATGTTGTACGTTGGAATTTATTGATTTATTAATACTGTTGTAGTGTAGCAGGTTATAGTGCACGGTCGACCCATATTTAAATAAAACTGAGGTTAGAAACATAGTCACAAAATATAGCAATTATTTGAACTTGGGTGATTTTTTTTTTATGTCAATATGATAAGTAGTAATAATTCAAAATGTCATCAAGTTCGTTTTAACGATTTGTTAACTTTCTGGGATTTTATTATATATTTAATTAAATGTTAATCTCCTGAAATTAAAAATGGTCTATGCAATATTCTTACTGTTTCTGCGTTAAAGAAGGAATAATCCACGGAGTACATATTGGATTTAAAAGAATAGGCTAATCGAAATAATTATAAGGAAATCGAATTTATGATACACCTCCACTAGCCCACATTTAAAAGGGTACAATTGAGTAAAGGGCCATTTTAATTGCCCTGTGCGAAGATTTACGGTTTAAGTAGGTACCAAGAATTACCATTTAGTTAGGCACAAGCCGGCGGCGGTATTTTTTGACGTTTTGTTTAAAAAATCCGACTTTTCTCTTGTATTTATTCATTCAAACATACAAATTAGATTGAGAAAGATCCATGTGTTAACAAAGCACAAAAGAAAAAATATGAGACTTTTATCATTAACATAATATCGATTTAATTTTTTTTAGTATTGATTAATTTTAGAATTATCTTTTGTAACCTTTTTTTTATTTGACGAGGAGAAATCCGCTTACAGATTCCCTACCGCTGGCTAGGCGATAGGGATATGTGGGGGTCGTCCAGCACCTGATGTTAGCGGCACTGGGAATACCCACTAAAACTCCCCGATGCCTCCTTGCCCTGTGAGCTGGGGTGAACCGGGTTCTGCCAAGGCACCTAACTCCGATCCACCCCCAGGGCAGCCTAGCCATTACTGGCTAGGCTATCGCCAAGGAAAGGGATTGCCCGGAGACACCCAGGCAATACCCACGCGAAGGGGGGGACCTTGTGCAGGCACACACAGCTAGCCAACCATGTGCGCAAGGTCCTCCTAGACTATCTACAGAAGACGGGCTTGACATTTACACTTATCACTTAGGCACATATTCAAATCAGTTAATCATTCTGTACATATTTAAAATCAAAATCAAAATTTATGTAGCACATAAAGACTGCTCCGTACATAAACTCTAATTTGTATAATTGATTTGGCGCTAAATTATAATTACTTACGGCAATTGCGGTGCTGTTTAAAGATTTAATTACAAAATGCGTTGAGTTGTTTGGTATCATTAACGGCAGGCGCACCTTTGAACGCCACAAGCAATTTGTTACAATACAATTTTTAGTTGGCAACATTTGAAATGGCGCCAACTTTTACGTGAACAGCGCCATCTACATTCCGGTGATTTGCTCGATTACCAAGCAAAGATAGCAAAGTACGTCATAGTTTAACCTAAATATTGTATTTATATCGTTGTCCTTCTTATTAAAATAAAACTTATGTTCCTCATGTGACACATTATATATTTAATGTTGAAAAATGTATCTGGCGACTAAGAGTCTCTTTCCAGCTAGTAATGTAATTTTAAAATAATTTTATGTCTTAATACTGGATAGGCCGGTTGGACGGTTTTTGGATAGCTGTGAATAATATCAAACATATTACTCACAAATATCCTGAACTAAAGTAACCATACTTTCTGGTATTAAAATATAATATATAAAATCATTTTAAAACACAAGAAGAGGTCAGCCTTTGTTTCCACATACTTAAAGCAATTTTAGTAGTGGTACGGTATGCATTGTTTGGCAGTCATAAATGGAGCAGCCTTACATCACGGTCTTACAGAAGAGCACCGTAAAATAATAGCATTTAGTATCTACGTGTCGGTAAGTGAATATAGGATCCCAGAGGCCATTTTTCCCTTATCTACTTCCATCTAATGATGGATTGCACTTGGAGCACTTATGTCATTGCTTATGTAAATAAGCAGCGGAAGACACTTCAAATCAAGTGAATATCAAGTAGACATTAGCAACTTATATAATACTAGCTGGTGCCCGCAAATTCGGTCGTGTTGAAAAAGCAATATATCGCCTGACATCGTTATTGCTATTACACTTAGCCAGGAGTTAGTTTCCTTAATTTTAGATAATCACTCGGGAGCAGTACTTTTTTCTGGTTAATAAATTAATAGATTAATTAATCTATTAATTTATTAACACATAGATAAATATATGAATGGGCATATAATAAACTCAAAGAAAATATGTATTACTAGTAACATAATATACGGATTCATTTAGCATAAATTTAGTTAACGATACGAAACTAAATTAAAGTTAATTTCATTTCACCCAAACCTCTTGTAACCAATATAATGACGAAAGACGAGTCATAAAATAAAGCATGTGTTTGTTCAATCAATTTTCCTTTGCCGATAGGTACTTGATACTTTTTCCACGCCGCCGACACAATAACAATAATGTTTTCTCATTATTGGCTGGTTTAATAAGTTGACAAAATGTTATATGATTCGATCATAATAAAAACTTTAGTTTTTAAAACATAGAGCGATATAGAGCGCTACAAAGACCGCGTTTTTGAAAACAAAACCATCTGCCAATGTCATACTAGGAAAATCTTGCAAATCACTTGCAACTCGAATCAAATTCACGAAAAGCACCTGAGGTTATAGATGATTGTAGAAAACAAATAGCTTTAACATTAGCTATATATATATATGTTTAAATGTTAAGGCACTACTAGTCGGCGGCTCGAACTCATCGGTGTGTATAACTAAAATTCATTCTGAAGGTATCACACAGCACAATGCACGGGAAGAGCAGTCGAGTGAGATGCACAATGATTCATACAAAAAATGAGCACAGATACAGACCCTTGGGCATAAACTTTTTTTAACAAAACTACTGCGTATATCTATTTCGCGTAAAGTGATTTGAACTCTCACTCGAATAACTTTGATTAATGCCTGTGGCTAAGTTGCATTAAAACTTGTGTTAAAATATGGAATTTTTCAAGGATCATATCCTTTAAATTGATACTTTCTTTACTAGTTTGGATAGCAACGATCCTAGTTAACAACAAGATAAATCGATAAAATGCTTACTTTTGTAAATTAAACTAAAAACAGCGGAGTAGGTAATAATTTTAAAACGTTTGTATGGAGGAAAGCTGACTTGTGTCACCTGTAAGGTCGAAGTAGCCTGACGGTCTACTTGATGTCATCTTGATCGAATTACGATTATGAAATTAAAAGTAAACTAAGTATATCAGATAAAATTTAGGAAACAAAATTAAAAAATATATATATTTCGTTGTAATTGTGAGTCTCGAATATTAAAAGAGTCGGAACAATAATACAACAATAATGAAGTAACGCGTGAATAGTTAAGATTTAAACTTAAAAGTAAAACATAAATTAAATGTATAGTTAAGTAGATAGTTAAATAGATGTTACATTTATATACATGAATGGTTGTTCAGTCTTACGATGCGATGATGTAGAGAAATTACTTCAGAGATAAAAACCTAATTCAGCGCTTACCACATAATTTGACAGCCTCGATTTATCTGATAATAAATTAACCTAGTGTTTCAAGTACTAAGTTTAGTTATAAATTTAATATAATAATAATATATTTTCTGTTAAAAATTTAATATTTGCATTTTCCTTCATTAAATTAGATATTAGATATTTAATGCAAATTCAATATATAAGCATACGATACAGTGCGTCTATTCCTAATAGGTATGCTTAGTGTGTAGGTATTCATAGCAGTAAAATACTTTATTATATGTGTATTCTCTTAAATAAGTAAATAAATATATTTGTTGACAACTTTTAAATTAATTCCAAAGCAAATATTTAAATGTTAATATCAATCAAATATTCCAATTAAGATATATTTCCAATAAATTAATTAAATTTCACGCGACAGTTATCATAGAATATATTAGGATTTTAATTTCGGACCGTTTTAAATCGAATTTATAACTTCTGAGAGATGTTTAAACAAGTTCTGGTTTCGTCGGAGACTTTGAATATTAAATAGAACGATCCCGTTCCCTCAAAATGATTGCTAAATGGTTTTCATTTCAGCGGACAGTTTTAGATATTTTACTAGTATCTTATTATAAGAACCGCTCTGTTACTGTGTACCAGACTTATAACGTGAATTTACTTTGCCCTCTATAAGATAAAATTTAGAATTACCGCATGAACGGAAACGAACTTCACAGGGGTGTCTTCGATGTGAATTTTTAACTACTTTTCAGACGCGCGGGTTACTGATAACTGCTTCTCCAAAGTTCAACTACTTCTTGATTTTCTACTGTTGTTTTAAACCGCTTTTCTACTTCTATAACTAGCCGTCTCCACGCCTTAACTCTGGTAGAGTTAAGGCGTGGAGACGGCTAATAATAAATAATTCAAAATAATTTCTTTTCTCGGTATTTTGAAAATATCATTTGACATGTTCCTTACTTGTCCAAATCCGTTCAATGATTGAGTAGATATAATTATATTAGATTAATTTATATTTACAGATATATTAACAAGTATACTTATAAATATTATACCTAATAGTCGTGTTTTTTCGCCACATGTCGTATAATATAAAACAAAATAATAAAATAAATATATATTTGTTAGTTTTTGAACGTGGCTTCGAACTGTAAAAGTCTCAAAGTTATCTTTATGTTCTTTCATAGAATCAAAAGTTATCTCTATAAAATATCAAATACGCTTTTCAACAAAAAATATTTATTTGAAAACTTGAAATGCTTCAAACTTCTTTTGAAACATTGGTATAGAGGGAGAATAGATTTTTATCATATTAAAGAATTTAAGGTTTATAATTTTATATAAAGGTTCACTGAATTAAAATATTAAAGAGATGAAGTAAATAGCAGATAAATAATAAGCAGATGAAAATTTATGTAAATATAAAAACGTAGAAATTAACTTTCTTGCATACTACTTCAAAATTTAAAGTCGTAAAAAAAAACGATAAAAGTCGTTTTCTCTTTCAAAGCGGTGAATGAATTATAAAATTTTATTTTCACTTTCTTCTTGTATAAAATAATAGATACACTTATAAGAACCTTATAAGGCAATGCCTATTTGTAAAATAGATTACTTATATTTAGAGGGAGATGTAAATGAAAACGTGTTGTTAAATTTATATACATAATGGATAATAATTTACTCAAATGGTTATTTTTTCAAGACAAAGTCTGTAAAATAAATTATCGTGTATTACAAGTTTAAAAAGGAGAGGTTATTTATGTAAGTAAAATTGTATTAGGGAAGTGCCCATTGCATTGGCACTTAAAAAAGCTTAAAGGCAATATTATTTTTTGCATTAGTAAATGTACTCGTGCGGCGAAAGTGAAAAAGAGATATACTATTTCGTTGGAAAAAAGGTGTGGTTTGTTCGTGGACTCGGCCATGTCTTTTACGTAAACATTACTAATAGCAATATTTTCTTTGAACGTATTATATGAATAGGTATCCAACTTTAGCTATCGAGTTGAGTAATAAATTTTGGTTGTAGTGACTAGATAAATGTAGGTGCTTACTCCTGGAAATTGGTCACTGCCAAAGTGACTTTTATAATGTCGTCGAACCATCTGGCTGGTTTATAAGGTGGTGGCTAAGGCATAGGATGCTAAGGCTAAGGGCATGATTCTGTTTCACAGGGAAATCCCGAAAATAGAGCACTCCATGGCAAGCTAAGCTCACCTTAAGCCTCGTCAGGCTAACAGCCACATCTTTGTACTACAAGTTATCGTTGGCAACATATACTTTCACACCTACACCATTTTTACTTATTCAAAAATATTTTTTATATAGAGTTTTTATTTAGAGTGAACTTTGATGGAGGATAAGCAAAGTATGATTACATCGTCAATAATAATAATTATAAACCTACGTTTTGGTTCGTCTGATAATAAATTAAAATATTTAACGCTGTATTTTGTACTACATAATGCAGCATGCCTGTGGTTATGATGTTGCTAGATGCTTCATAAAATGTAAATTAAATGCTTTTAAATAAATAGTCTTCCTTTCCTTTCCTTTCCTTTCCTTTTAACCTTCCTTTTAACCTCATATAGTATATTATAGTTTCATAAAATAATTTTACACGATCAGCGTATATTAAATTAATTACTAGTAGCTTATTTGTCAGGTTAAGTTTTAAAGTAGGTATAAAAAACATGGAAGGATAGAGAGAAAAAAATATCAACTATTGAAAAAAATCAAGTGATCAAGTCAATTTTTTGAAAAAAAAATGTGTATTTTTTGAAAAACTTCTTGCAACTAGCTAGTGCCCGAAATTGTTTATCTGTTGCTACGCAACTCTTTTTCGGCGTAGGTATACTTCACCACACGTCGTTTTATATAGATGATCCCTTGGGAACAGTATTTTTCTCCTTTTCTGTATCCCTAACAATGTGTATGAAAAATTTTATAAATATCGAAACATTAATACCTAGTAGGTTATGTTGTAAAATTTTGAAATCTTGATTAAATTGGCCATTTTTTTAAATAACATTTCGAAGGAGGTTGTCCAGAGAAAGTGTCAAGAGGAATAACAATAAAATTAAAAAACCAGTAAGATACACGTTGATTCAAAACTTCAGTGGCCTTCTGTATACCTACTTGTAATAAATAACTCTACTGTGTGGCCAAGTAAGTGCCCGAAGCGCAACCAGGTAGAGGCGGTGAGCGACCGCTGTCGGTAAATATATTACAGCTTCCTAATTGTTTTATGGAACCAATATCAAATACTACGGGTTAAGGTTTATTATAAAACTTTCTTGCTAAAAAGCTTTTAAAATACCCATACTAAAAAGCGGAAGAGCAGAGGCTTGTGGTTAAAATTGAAACTATTTTTAATCGAAGCTAAATATATTACTTACCTACATATATCTGCGGAGGCACTAAAAGCTGCTCACAGTTTGACATTTAAAACTGTTTTTATTCGCAAAATATTTTTAAAGCTCTTATATGTAATCTACATCTATAAAATCTTTTGTCTTTACTGATTATTAACCGCTCTATAAATTTCATTTGATATTTTCAAAAGTGATTCCCTGACAAATGAAGCGATGTTAACCTATATTTCTTGGTTGACTCGGGTGTTTTCAAAGAAGCCGTAAATTAACTCTCGCGTCAGTAGACCAAGAAGATCTACGACGAGACTTTAAAATAGCACACTTCCGTGACCGGTTATGATTATTTAGCAATATCGCTGACTGCTTTCTTTCTTGTAAAGTTTTATTATGTCATATCACCGTCATACACAACGCCATAGTTGTAAATCATTTAAAACTATTAAGCCGCGTTGAACACTTTACGAGTTTGTTAATAAACGTTCCTTGTAAACCAGTGTAGTATGTTACACAGATAACATATGTATTACCTAATAGATTTACTAGAAGTGGCACAAACATACGACAAAATTCTTTGCACATTTTGGTGTATTTTGTCGATACTCAGTTTGTTTAACAAATTATATCTTTTAAGGAAAATCCCCATATTAATTTAAAGGGAATAATTAGTAGGTATTTGAAGGGGACATCTTCTATTCTGTTTTGTTTAATAACTAAAATTAAAATTAAATGTAATAACAGTTGTCTTGAATTCTAAGTTAAATAATTCGATGAATTTTATTTACTATTGAATTTATGTCATTCACTTGATTTATTTAATATATTAACTTATTTTATGTACCCACGAAGTTCATTCGAAAATCACAGAGGAACCTAACATTTTTCTAGGAAAAAATATCCTATATGTTAAGGTTATACTTAAGCTATCTCTGTACCATATTTAATACACTTCGTAATATACAAATAAAAAGAAAAAAGTGCCATGGCTTCTCGATGGCACAGTAGACATGAATATGTCTCATATCATAAATGAAAAGAAAGATTTAAATGGTCCCTATCCCTATCCCTATCCCTATCCCTATCCCTATCCCTATCCCTATCCCTATCCCTATCCCCATCCCTATCCTTATCCTTATCCTTATTCTTTCCCCTTATCCTTAATCCTTCTATGGTCAACAGGGATAATATATATATAAACAAACGAACAAACTATCCCTATCCCTATCCCTATCCCTATCCCTATCCCTATCCCTATCCCTATCCCCATCCCCATTTCCATCCCTATCCCTATCCCTACCCCTATCCCTATACCCATCCCCATCCCTATCCCTATCCCTATCCCTATCCCTATCCCTATACCCATCCCCATCCCTATCCCCATCCCTATCCCTATCCTTATCCTTATTCTTTCCCCTTATCCTTAATCCTTCTATGGTCAACAGGGATAAAATATATATATAAACAAACGAACAAATTATAATTAATTCATTTACGTCATGGTAACGATTTTCGTGACTCACATTCTTTCGAATAGACCCCAGAGAAAAGACATATTCATGTCAATTAATTCATTTACGTCATGGTAACGATTTTCGTGACACACATTCTTTCGAATAGACCCCAGAGAAAAGACATATTCATGTCAATTATATACAACAAAGGCGTACCTATGTATATACTATGTACGCGCATATACATACGCCGCATACGATGTGAACCATGAAAATATTTCAGAGGAAAACAAAGCATGCATTCTTTAATTTTTTACGTATGTCGGTCGGATAGAGATGTAATGAAAAACGTGAAAAAAATATTAATCTTTTTCTATTTTTATGGGCTCGTAATTTTCATCATAATATATTATATTAATTTTTTATCTTGACCTTTAATGGGAAGTCATATTTGCAGCTGTTTCCTAGACATAGTTCCTATCTTGGTATAATAAAATAACTACCTTGAATATATTTCGTATCGTAGTGTCTATTCCAGTAAGCAACAGTCTCTATGATTAAAGAGTTCCGTACGTTCTCATTTCGTGCGAGCGAGTGTCTTAAGATTAAATTCTGGACGGTTTAATGATGTCCACTTTCTTGGCTGGTTTCCTTTATAGCTCGATGATAAACACTGAGCACGTCTCAGGCCTTCACTGAAATCCGTCAGAGCTTAACCAGTTTTACGACGTGTCACGAACAAAAAGTTGTGTAATATTTGTACGTGCCTCTTTCTCAGAAAATCACCTTATATTGGATATATGAATTTAAAGTGATTGACTGTCTTATACTTACTTATTATGTTACAAGTTAGAGATCAGCGCAAATTAATCATATAAATTAAAAACTAATGTGGAGAAAAGGTAAAAATTAAATTAAAAATTAACTTGTAAATGATCGTTAATATATTCAAATTTAATTTTTGGTATGAATTATTTTTATTTAAGAGAGAATGCATTGCCTTAAGGCTAGGCGAACATTAAGTGGCCAGCGCATTTCTCGCTGCTGGCAAGTTTTGAGTTTTGAGAGTAAATTTTAAATTAAACATAATTTTAATATTTTCACTTTATTATTTTTTTATACTTTCAACCTGTCGTTTTGCATGTATTTAAATCTATTTCGGTTTACTTGTAATTTAATTCGTTAATTTACGTTTTTAGTATGAAATTAAAAAAGGCCTAACTTATTAGCTCTCGTTATAATTAGAAGACAAAGTATTGCTCTCGCTTATAGATAAAGATATCCCATCTACCATCTAATGAACCGCGAGCCTCATGTAATGTAATCTTTGCTATGCAAAAAAAATGTAGATATGTAATTCACGATGCAATATGCCGCCCGCCCTGGAGCTCTAAACTCGTAAACTAATGTGTCGATATTAATTACCTACGAGGCCCTGTGTGACCACGAATTGCGTACCAGACGTGCATGAACGGCCTTTGGCAAATATATTATAAGCAAGTTTCTGCCGCATATGTGTAGAACATGTGGTGATTTAACGTTTTGCTTACTGAACGTCTCTTATAAGGAATAAAACACATGGAAAGTTTATTTTTTTATTTTTAAATAAGAATTCTCTTTCATAAAAAAGAATAATAACGAATCGACAGACTTCTAAAGCTAATTACATAAAAGAAAATACTAGAAAGCCGATTAGTAAAATAAAAATATACATTTTCATTCATTAGTGAGAGATACATTCAAGCGAATTCACTGCCATTGTATTATAATTGGGTTCATAAGTAACATATTTTTAAGTATTATTATTTTCCCCTTAAAATATTCTTATTATTTTGAAGAAGAAGTAAATTTCTTGAATTCTATTTAATATCTAAACACATTGCACTGAGTGTTTGGATTCAGGCCCTAAAAATAGAATACTCTGGAATACAGCTTTCAATTAAAGGTTTTTTTTAACTAAGACAATTTAATACGTATTTTAATGTCTTAAAGGATAAGGGATAAGGGAAATTGAGACTTCAACAGCATATGACCCAACCTCCGGTTAGCATGATACCCTTTGGCTTAAACCATTGTGTGTAACATATTTCTATTTTTTTTTTATTTTAGCGTTGAATACATCATTAGTTCCATTTATTTAACGAGAACATTTAGCTTTAGACGAGGGACGTATCTGGCGGAAATTACGCAAGCTGGTTTTCCGATTTGACGACGCGGTGACAAATCTAGCGTCATTTACGCTCTAACTCCACTTGCGCTTTTGAATTCACATTGCAATTTTTCACTAGAAATTACTGCTATGGACACAATTTGAACAAAGACTTCTTATGTAACAATACTAAAGAGAGATGAACGAGAAAAGTTTGTGTAAATAAAAATTGCATCCCAGACGAAGCCGGCAGCGAGTGTCTAGTAAATAATAAATTCCAACCTTTCTTGGTTAGTGGGATACAGACTATGATATCAAAAACATTATAAAAGAAAAATAAATAATATTCTAAGAATGCTTTGGTATAACTTTCTCTGTTTTCAAATGTGCGCTGCAAGTGAAGGATAATGGAGATAGCGTAACGGACTCTAGAAAACTTTAATCATTTGCCAAAACACAAAAGCACACATGCTTTTAATTTATGATAGCCTATTATACTACCACTCGTCTTAGGAATAGTTGGAGAATGCGCTAAGTATTTTTTTTAAATAATGTAAAAAGTTTTGTAATAAGAGAGTAAGTATTATTTTTCTGGCATATTGTCTCGTGTTGGTAATGGTGGATTATTTGATGCTCAATCGATTTGCAAGTTTCAATTTCCGTGCCAAGTTTAAGTTGAAACGGGGTTGTGTAGTTACATTGGAATGAGGTTGCAAAGTACATTCGCTTATGTACCTACACTGACTGTATGTAAGTCAAACCTCTTAATAATTTAAAGAATGTCCTAAATTAATATGAATCAGTGTAAAATGTGATATTTGTTTTTTTTTTTAATTTATTAATTAAAAATTTATTAAAATAGTCTTACCATGAACAGGTATGGTATTCATTACCATGAACAGAAGGGTCCCTTTATTCCACATTGCTCTTTAATTTGTTGTTACAGCCGTAGAGTTAGTTTATGATTTTATGATTGAATGAACGTTGCACTGAACAACGTGACTACTAAAATTGAACGCGCGTTAGTGCTTTTATTAATATTTAAAAAAAAACTAATTAGATAAGTTATAACGAACTAATTTTACCTATTAATACTAAAATTTGTGCATAGACTTATGGATGTATGGATGTTTGTTAGGTACTCTTTCACGAACTTTTTATTGCGGGAAAGTGTTAGGTTCCCGTAGGCACGTCTAAAAGTATAAAAATTGAACACCACTGTCGCCGTGGCGGAGCCACTGTCGTCACAGCGGTAAAGATGTCGGGTGTTATAATACTCTTATCAGCTGTTATATTTCTCATTTTCAATCGCGGATGAAGTCGCGCGTACCAGCTAGTTCCTAATAAAAATAAGCTAGCCATTGAAATTAGCTTATTTTTATGATTTTAAAATGATAATATAATCGATTTATTTTAAAAAATCAGCATTAAAATAAGCTCTGCTATTCGGATCGGTAACAGTTGGAGGATCGATTTAACCTATTTAAGTTGCTTCGTGTATTTTTAAGCTGCAATAGCGAAATCTAAACGAGATTGTGAGACGTAGGTACTATGCATGATATGCATCGTATGTTTTTTGTTAAATAATACATTCACGCCAACCGAATTTACTCTATAACTGGGTTATGCATCATTTTCAGCTTCCACACGAAATACCTCCTTGAAAACTTATATATTCCTAGTTAGCGGTGAAAGGAAATTAAAATGCAAATTTTTAATTTGGTTTGCAGACAGCTAATGGTTGTACAGACTTGACATGTTTTAACGTGACGTGCCGAGCCTTAGTCCATAGAGGTAACTACACATTCATTTACTTCATTCGTTGTATAGTAGGTCAGCGAACTTTACCTACTAGACGTTTTCATTTCGCTCGTCATTTCTCAACACATTTGTATGTATAGGCAGCAATGTTTGGCATTGTGTTATAAATTGATTACTTTCTGAATCGAGTTGATTGTTTTATTCGATTTATTTTTTCAAATATAACCTAACCCAATGTAATCCTTTGAGAGAACTAACTACATTAAGATTTTATACCGCATAAATGAGTTGACCGATTGTCTGCCAATAGCACATGTGCTCTGGTTAGATTAACATTGGTTTGGCAATGCATGCAATATTGTCTACATACAGTCTACATAGTAAATACATAGTAAGTAAATAGAGATTTAATTCAAAATTTATTATTTAAAGCCTATAGGTAGGTACCTACTTAATTAAAAACTTAACTTTTTTTTAAAAAAAAAATAAAACCCTTTACGAAATACTCAAAAACAACAAAACAGTTTAAGTACCGACTCGAGGTAGGTATCCAATGAAGAACTTGTAAATAGTTACGGTACTGTGGACACTTTTAAGCACCCACTAGTGCCACTACTTCAACGACGCGAAAACTTTTGCACATGATACAAGCTAAAAGCAAACTAGGCACATAAATAATAAAGAATAAATTTTAACGGCTTGGCCTATAAAAAATTAGATAGTCGGTAAATATATGTGTACATAAAGATAGAGGCAATATAAAATTTACATATTCTTAAGAACTGTTTGAACAAGAATGAATGTAGATAAGTAATACATACAGGTTTGGTACTGGAAAAGTTTATCGGACTCGCTAAAGGGGACACTTGATCTGTAGGATACGTTCATTACGCTAACATTTAGTTCAAAAACATTAATCAATATGTGACTGCTCCGTCGGTCAACTTTGAAATTGAACATTCCTTTATTGGCTGCAGTGACTGGCTGAGTAAGTAGGTGAGACAATGATATTTATTGGACACCAATTTCTCGCTTCTGTCTTGTATTAATGTAGAGTTAATTAAAAAAATACTCATTTTCATTGATCGCTGCAATGTCTTGCGATTTTTGACGTGAGAATGGTACTTCTTTAAATTTGCTACCATAGTGGGAGGCAATTCAGAAAAGTGGTGATAACAAATTCGGGGATATTTAATGTTATGGTATGTATAGTTTTGAATTCATTGGACATAAAACACACGACCGTGTCCACGACGCAACCACACCTTATTTTTATATTTTAATATATTTTTATATCACCACAGAAATTCACTTGTGTTTTAGTTTCGTTAAACTTAATGGATTTTTTGATAAAACGTAAATTCCGCAATTTCCCTGTGACATCCTATACAGTCAACAAGACCAACCAAGCTGTGTTTACACAAACCACTCACTAACGAACCTCTAATTCTAATTAACTTCAACAGAGCTTCTACTGGCCAACTCTAGTTTTTTCAAGGATTGCATGCAGCTAACACACAGCCGCATAAATTGTAGAGTTTCGACAATTTTCTCTCTCTATATATTTTTTCGTTGCCTATCTAATCTAAAAATAAAAATTTACTACGTTATACATTTATTTCAACTGTAAGGGCCTCTTTCACCATCTGTCAAGTATGCTAACCGTCATTTAAAGTCACCGGTCACCGGGGATGATATACCTTTGTTTGTACGGTAAAAGTCCCAAACATTATAAAGAAAATAATAAAAAAAATCGCCTATCACTATAAACCGAGTGTATAATGTGTTTGTGTGTTTTAATAATGTTAATGTTTTAATGTGTTTAATAGTAAGTACCCGTGACTTCAAATCTTCACAACTGGATTAGTGTCTGACTATCTCATTTACACAAAAAAGCTTTTCTAAAAATGATATCCCTCTGTTGAATGAACGAAGAATAATTAGAAATATGCACAAAACCAGTCTGCATAACTCGTTGTATAGTCCAACGGACCGTTGCACTTTTCGGTCGAATTCGTTTTCAGCTGAATTTTTAAAAAAACATACGCTGACTGTTGCATGCGCCGTTTTGTTATAATACAAAAACAAATTCCCTACTCGTAACGCTTGTGTGCAATTTACATTGCTCACGTATTCTGTGACAGACCGACATTGCAACTGTCCTTACTAATTTGTTGGATCGATGATTGCATGCCTCTTTTTTTTTTTTTAAAAAAAACCTTCTTTTTCAACCTAGTTTTTACGAAACCTACTAATGAATGACATCAAATGTACCAATAGGTGTAACATTTCTAACCCTTACTATAGGGTAGGTTTACGCTATTATCATCACACACTCTAATACATGCACATATTAGTGGCAGGCCGTCGGGCAACCCGTCTAGTCCCTTACCGAAAACCACCGGGAGGCCAGAGCCCATTGGCCTTCCTAATTTCTTATGCTCAATCCCACTGTGGTCAGCACCGCACTTGTAGCGTCTGTAGCGTGCTTGTGTTATATAGGCGACGGTAGCCAACTACCATCTAGTGTACTGTCAGCCTCTGTCTATCGACCTCAGCATATTTTATATAAAAATACAAAATACTTACCGAACCAAATGCTTTTCAATCTTTTGCTTTTAAAATATTCATCTATAGCAGCGCTTGTTTAATTTAATAATATCGCGTGTTTTTATAGCGAAGCAAGTATTAATATTATGTAAGTAGTAACGGCTATTGATTTCACATAGTGACTATACGTGTCAAGAAGTATCATTGCGACTAATGACGAGATATCTCGTCAAGCAGATATTTAAAGCCTACATCTGATTTAGTAGTTGATTTAGTATTTGCTCTGTAGTATACATTGAACAACAACAACAACAAAAGAGAGAACAAACATAGGTATTTTAATGTTTATGGAAATATCTATCTCCACTGAGTCTCTATCAAGAATAAACTATTGTTGTATGTCATCAATAATCATCGATCAAGCTCAGTCAACAGTAATTAGTGGTAACTCAGCGGTGCAATGTGCATAAACTAAATAATCAGTGGAGTTTGGATCTAGACAATTAATTATTATTTACAAGCTTTCCCCTGTGGCTTTAATCGCTTTATATTTGCATTACCTTTGTACTTATGTATGCCTGTAAATTATTTGTTATATTTTTATTCAGTTTTTATTACGATAAATTTTTTTCTTTATCAAAGCAAGTCTCATCGAAAAAACTTGTGAAAAAGCGAAAAACTCTCATTGAGAAAACTAATTGTTGAAAATATATCAGTTCACGTAGAAGTGACCTCGGCTTCATTCGGTTCTAGTTTTTCAGAACTTGCGTGAAAATTTATCACTTGTTGGCACGATACTCGCACGCTTGGGGAGAAATTCAAACTTCATAAAAATGTTTAACTAAAATTGGTACAATTTTCATGTCCTTTTACAACTATTTTTATCATATTTTATTCAGGCGCCGATTTTGGTTTTGTACATATAAAAATATCGATTAAATTTAATTTGGTAGAAGAGTATAATTTTATTCTACATTGCGATGCACTCATATCTCCAATTCTCGCTGTATCGTATTCTATAATAATAATTTGCAATTTTTAAAGAAGTCCGTTCGTTGTATGATAAAGTTTTAACACGTGTGTATTTTAACAATTTAATATTTCCTATGAGGAATGTTTCGCTCCCAATATTTCCACAGATCTATGGCTAACAACGGCAACTGTCGAACTAATGAAAGTGACCTTTTTATTGCCCGCAGATTCCTTCCGTCCCTGTCACGCAAGGGCAATAAATGGATTAATCTATTATATTACTACCAACTGTATGTTATAGATCTGTAAGAGGGAAATATAAATACCTATGTATAAATACTGGTATAAAATTTCTTTGGTGCTACATAAATTATGAATTAACATTACTAGTTAGCCCAAGGATTGAAACTCGACCATATTCATTTCGAAGGTAAAAAAAATACTATTTTTTTAACAAAAATAGTAAGTTGTTGTATAACAAGTTATACATACACCAAAAAAGTGCAGGCGGCAAAAGGAGGAGGTAAGTTACTGAACTGTTCTGTCGTTTCCTATAATTAAATAGAACAAAAAAAATTAAACTCTCTCTCTCTCTCTCTCTCGGTTTATTGGATGTCGACCAGTCATAAATATTCGTTACAAAAATTAAATTAGTTACAGCGACATAATATAGCGTTTCTTGGCAGTTACCTCTGAAAAGTTCCCGCAGTGAACAACTTATTAATCTAGCTCATGAAAAATAAATATAAGCACTCAAGTTCTCGAAACTCGGGTGCTTGATAATATTTATGGTGACATCAGCTCGGATTCTATTTTTGTAGCGGTAAGACACGAATTCTATAAGATAAATAATTAAGGAACCTAAATTTTAAAACTATATTTTTATTTTTTTCCATTCAAAAGTACTGGAGGTCGCCCAGTAGGCAAAAAATGAACAAGATTATATACAAATATTAGCTTTCTCCAGTCTTCTTTATAATAAATTTTAAATGTACGAAATTTTATACACCTCTGTCTGCAAAAATTTTCTTAAAAATGAATCCATTTTTCTATTCCAACATTAATATATAGATAAGAAACACGAGCATTATAGTCGAGAGCGGGGTGGAAATTATCTGTTGACCCCTTAACCGCAAGGGTAAGGGACAAATCGGGTAATTTGCTCATGCATCCATTCCTCACAAATCGAAAATGTGGTAAAGTTTCGACAGATAGGCTACACGACTGAAAAAGTCAGTGTATCCTGTTTCCTCTTGAGACATCTTAGAAGATTTATTTTATAATACCTAAACTAGCTGACCTGGGAGTGCCGACAGAAGTGAAAACTTGAACAATTACGTGTGTATTTTTGAATCGACCTACTCTCAGACCTACCGAATATAACCTACACAAAAATTTCATAAAAATCGGTCAAGCCGTGACACGAGAATTTTATATTTAGAAAAGATGTAACTTTAATTAATCAAGTAACTTACGATTCGGGTTTTGCAACGAAATGACAAAGGATATTCTAAATTATTAAATTTTAGAAAGAGTAATTTATATTTTATTTACTATATTTTTGCTAGTAATCTATTTCAGTGATGATTTTTGTTTTCAAGTCGAAGTGTAAAATATAACACAAAATATATTGGAATCTGTATAATAACCAATATGATCTCTAATGCTATAAGTCGGATTTGAAAATAGCTCAAATCCTGAGGAAGGAATTTAACGAAAAACCGATGTATTTAAAACCATTGAGCATGTGCCTTAAATTTGAGTGAAACGCGGTGTGCAGACAGTGTATTAAATAAATACATTAAGTAATCAAATTATGTGTGTTTTCTTCTCGTTTCGATAAAGCCAGAGTTATTTCATTAAAATTTGACCCAACGGCATATTATAATTTCATATTGACGAAGGTCTTAACCATGTAATAATATTGGTATTCGCTTAGGTTCTAATATTAGTTTTGTAGAAGTTATTAGTTCCATATCATAGTTTTAGGTTGGCTACACACTACTCGGCGTTAGAATTCTGAGCAATATAAATTTAATACTTTCAAGTAAATAAATAAATAAATAAATAAATTAATTAATAATACTTTCAAGTAGTACTTATTAATTAACACTTCTTCTCATAACAAATTGTTTAAAATAATAATTATAAATAGTAGCAATATTCCAGAAAACACGTACATTTGATGTGACACCGCACTTCACGCTCCCAATTGAGTTCTGAATGTTTGTATTTCATGAATTCATAAGCGGCATATTGTACAGTATATTGTACTCTTGTGTTTTGGTGAGAGAGTAAAGGATGCCAGAGCCCAATTTCTTACTACCTCCTAAAGCCTATTCTTTATACTACTAAGGTTGGCAACGAATTTACACCACCCGCTTTAGTTTGTTATAGTTTGCTGCTGTGTTCTAATACGACAATAAGGGTTGCCAAAGCCTATCCTATCCCTAGGTATCCCACTTGTTTCCATATCTCTCATCATACCAAAGTTACACCGCACTTGTGTTGGCCTATTTGCAATTAATTACATCAGCCTATTTTCCTGTCTTTTATTAAAAAAAAATATATATTTTTACACTTGCGAAGCTGACAGATAGATTAGACAATTACCTAATGCAATTAAATCGCTAATATCGTAGATTGAGCCTTCATAATTAATCACATTAAATTCAAGTAGTAGATGAGATTTGAAGTTTTGTATCTACAATTGTTGATAAGTATACCATGGTTTTACGGTTTCCAATTGCTTTAGCATAAAATTATAGATGTAATAAAACTGTAGAATGGGAACATCGTACTTTCGAGATAAAATAAGTTTTGAATCCATGAATAATTGAATATAAATATGATGTCCACGTTCAATAACTTTTAGTCTGACTCTACCAACAGTAGGTACTATTTGAGGTGAGCCGCTATTGTAGGGTGGGTTAAATGCGGACAGATCTTATCGTATAAAATCGAAAAAAGTATAAATCCAATACAGAACACTCGACGGTGAAATTTTATTACGGACTGAATTGTCGAAATAAAAATATCAAATAAATTTTGTAAATGCACCCCCGTTTAACTTTAGTGCCTTTTAATGTAAGTATTCAGATAATATTTCTTTAGGATACTTCTTCAATAAGTATTCATTTAAAGACGGCGATATTGTATTGTTTAATAACTAGATAATTCTAAGTTTTTTTTAATAGAAGTTGGTAGGAAGCAGGTTTATGCTGTTATTACTGTTAGCGTTAAATAATAAGTAGGAAATCCAGAGCCCATCCATTCTCATTTGACCTTTATCCATGAAATTTTGATTTATTACAACGGTACACATAAGTGTTGTCGATTTTATACATATAAAAATTATCTAAAAAATATATTATAAAGATTTGATTTTTTATTTGTAATTTATGGTATTACAGCACACACTTTGTTAATTCACGGTAGTCTTCTGTAAGAAGAAGTATAGGGTGGTTACTGCCGCGACTTCAAAATAACCATGTCATCCTTTGTGGTCATCCACAAAAAGAATATACAATGTTGGTGAAGTTATTTTTAATAGAAAAGCTCACGCTAAGAAAGAGGCACAGAAAAGTTTGTACTTTTGTGTTACAACAAAGTGCTCAAACTTTTTTACTATTCGTAAAACAGGTTCAAACTGGGACTGGAGCAATGTTAAAAAGGTCACTACTGATTCAATGTTGTGTTACGTTTTCATTCAAACATTTTTTTTATCTGCAGCTTCGCTGAACCTCTGTACAGTATTGCGATATGATGTCTGGCGAATATCCAGCAAGGAAATCGTGCACATCAATATTTTTTAATGTTTCCCAGTTCCCAGTGCGCACCTCCTTGGTCCTCTTATTTTCACGATATACAATACCTACTCTATATTACACACAAAAAAATGGCGCATATATATATAATTGTTACATTTATATGGACTATAATATTTAAGCAACAACAATTTATAGCTATTATGCATATAAGGGCTTCTTTCACCATCTCTGAGTAAATTGTCAAGTAGGCTAACCGCGATTTAAAATCACCGGTAAGAAATAGTACGAGTTTCACCATCTTCGAGTAGCATTACTCAAGGGTAATTTCAATGAAATTGACACATAGAGATACTTGTAACATTTACTCGCCAATTAGCATTACTTGAAAAGTAACTAATCAACACTTTACTTGAAGTTGGTGATAGAGGCCCTAAGTATTATTAAAATTATTTATATGTTTATAAATAAATAATTGATTTCATTTTATTTACTTATAAGTTTATTACCATTTTGAATGATACGCAATTAATATTAATTACTTGACATGAGCACCTCTGATAAATATATTTTCCTCGTAAATTGGGATTCCAGGCGAAGTTTTATTATTCATAACTAAAGGAAGTGGAGCCTTCTATTTTTGCTACAGTAATGAGTTTTGTAATCTTTCGTGTAGGCAACTAATTACATTTATTATGTATTACATTAATTATTTATAGATACAATGATACTGCTTCATTATTGTATAACATGATAATGATATACGAGTAGGCTTAAAGTCAACTTACGGCTTTCGAATAAAATAACCTACAATTTTGAATATTAGCGATGCTTTTTGTTTAATTTTTAAAAAAAAAAAAAAATTAAACTTAAACCTCAAACTTTACTTTTGAAATAGAATTACATATATCTTAGGTGCTACATTATTTATTCAAATGAATGACTACTGATTGAATAAGTAAAAATTTTTGAAAAGTATATCTATAATAAATATAGCCTTTATGTTCCTCATTTATCCTAATTATAAAATTAATGATTTCAAATGATCGGGACTGTGGTAATGGAGTCTATACAATATTTAATTTAATTAAGACTTTATGCAGTACTTAATTATAAATACTAATTATAATTAACTATCCACAAAATATTTGATTATCTTTAATATATAAAAGGTGATGTGTGTATGTATGTTTGTTCCCTATTGACTTCAAAACCGCTGAACCGATTTTGATGAAATTTTTAGACAACCTTCAGATTAGTCCAGCGGGTAATCTTGTAAAGTTTTGTAGCGTACCGACGCGGACGAAGTCGCGGGCATATACTAGTAGCATATGAATTAAAATTCTTTTATTTATTGAAAATTTTGATCTCGCTATATTGTGTACATTTAGCAGGAAAAATAATATGTTCCGAAACCTAGTAGTTTCTGCATTACGTATATGACTTCCGCTTCACCTCACTTTCACAAACGTGGGTGGCGAATTGGCGTGGTAGGGTAATTAAGCTGGCAATGAGATTATCAGTTGGCATTGGTGCCAAAACACATATTGCACTTAATACACTCAGATTTTTTCATGCAACTAAGTACTCATTTTTATACACTCCTCTTTATTTTTTTGCTCAATACGAAAACATAAATGCCAAGTATTTACATAAGATAAAAATATCTTAAAAAGAAAGTTTGTAACATTTGGTTATTATGAAATAAAGGATCGCTCATTTTACCCAAATATAAGAAAATGTGTCGCCATATAAGTGCAGATGAATGTTTTGCGTTGAAGCCCAAGTATTTTTCTGAGCACTCAGTATTGTTGGACGATGGCCAATGCTTGCTGGAACTTAGGGCAGAAATCCAAAACCTTCGGCTATGAATTTAAAAACAACGGTAAAAGTGAACAAACCATCCGTTACGAACACTGTATGGGTCGTTTATTTCGTTAGTAGCGCCTTTTGCGGTAAACGGTAACTTTATTGTCGGTCTGTTACCAAGAAAAACATTATTGTCCCTAAATACTTAATTCCAAACTGTATCGATAAGAGCTAAAAAACGTTTTTAGCTATTTAGCTATATTCATACTTTTCAAAACTCTTATATAACCAGGTGGATGAAGCGGGTGAACCACGAAAGAAGCTCACTCTTACGCAATGTTCTAGCCGCGAACTATTTTTTCTGAAAGCCTAGTTTTCGTTACTAAATAGTGTATTATTTATTTTGAAAAGTTATAGTCTTTAAAGTGGTCTTATATACTCCAGTCAAAACCGATTACATAACTCCTTTTTTTTTAAGAACGAACCTTAGGGACATTTGTAACCTTACCTAGGGATAATTTTCGGTTAGTCACTTGTTGAGTCCTGTTCAATTCAATAAAATAATATTGTTAGATAAATTTAATTGCGTTCTTCTTACAGATAGATAGAAATGGTTTATGTGGTTGATGTGACAAACTAATCGGAAAAGCAGTTTTGCGGTTAAACTAAACGAGATAAAAGGGGTCGCTCTGTTGTGACATTCCTGAAATCGCGCTTTCACTATTATTTTCGCGCTTCAACTTGTTTATTGAATACTAGCTAGTACCTGTTTATTTGTAACGTGAGCCTTAATTATATTAGTCGACCTTGGCCACTTACTAATTCATTAATTAGACAATGACTCCATAGGAGGTTCACCAAAAATACCTGAGGGACATTTATTACTGAAAGCTCGGTTCTATTTTTAAAATACAAATATTTTTAAAATACAAATGTTATAAATAAAACAATTTATTCTTCAGGAATCTTTCTTCTTCTTAAGATAATCGTTATTAAATACGGTTAAATAATAAAGTAATCTATATACTAATATTATAAAGCTGAAGAGTTTGTTTGTTTGTTTGTTTGTTTGAACGCGCTAATCTCAGGAACTACTGGTTCGAATTGAAAAAATCTTTTTGTATTGGATAGATCATTTATCGAGGAAGGCTTTAGGCTATATAACATCACGTTGCGACTAATAGGAGCGAAGAAACAGTCGAAAATGTGGAAAAAAACGGGGAAAATTATTCATCTTTGAGGGCTGCGAAAACCGTTCGAGATACCCAAATGATTCCCAAAATAACTATTCCACGAGGACGAAGTCGCGAGCACCAGTTAGTTTAAAATATACATAGTTATTCAAGTACGCAATAGCTAGAGCTGCATTGAGTTTCGATGTATAAGAGTAACGATCGACTAATCGTTTCTAATAGTCTTTCTAGTAGTCGTTAGTCGTAACCCACCGCCAACGTGTGCGTGTGGGTAATTGATATTTTTTTAAACTAATCCAATCGATTTTTACTGACTATTAATTAGAACCTATTTAGAGTCAATATTTTTGGAAAATAATCGCATAATGATAACTCGGAACTAATATTATAAATGCGAAAGTTTGTATGGATGCTTGGATGTCCACGCAAAAACTACTGAACCGATCACCATGAAATTTTGCATACACGTTGTCTGGGACACCAGAAAGGACATAGGGTGCCTTTCATCCAGAACGCGGACAAAGTCGCGAGCACCAGCTAGTAATTTTATGTATTCGGAAATACATAAAATTACATAGTTTACATAGTGGCATAGTTTAGGAATGACATGCATAAAGATGGCGTTCTCGTCATCTTCATTTTTTAAACATCATTAAACCGTCTTTGTTTTTTATTTGTGACTTTTATAAAAAATAACAAATAAGTATAAACTTTAATATAGTTTTTGCTTTAAAAGGATGTCTCAAAAATTTTAAAACTTATCGCATTTTTTATAACCAAACCGCTTTCCTTGCGGCTCAGTGTATTTCAAGGTACTAAGCTTTATCTCGCTTAATAAGGTAAGCACTTTGGCCCATCCACAGCAGGACGGCTTCCATAAAGTTTGAAATTTTCAATCCGATTTAAGTATTGGTTCCTACTGAGAGGAATCGAAAATCGCTTTACCTGACGAGCAGCCCCGTAAACTTTGGATTAGTTGTTCCGAATCAATTATTCACATTCGCCGCAGTTGCCTTCTGAATATTCACTTTGTTTTTAAAGCAGTCAGTCCAGTAAGGCTATAAACTTGGCAAGCCTGTTAAACCTATAAAATTTACAAGCACTTAATATGAACACTTAGGGCCTCTTTCACCATCTTTTAGTAAAGTGTCAAATAGGCTAACCACCCTTTAAAGTCACCGGTAAAAAAACGTATGAGTTTCACCATCTTCGAGTAGCATTACTCAAGGGTAATTTCAATGAAATTGTCACCATATAAGTACTCTTAACATTTACTCGCCAATTAGCGTTACTTGAAAAGTAATTAATCAACACTTTACCTACTTGTAGTTGGTGAAAGAGGCCCAATATTTAAATTTAATGCACTATTATTAATAATATCGAGTCGTAAAGTCGTAAACGTGTGAATTGGTTTTAGAAAAGATAAATCAATATTACAACGATCCTAAGAAGAAACCTAGATAGAATTTTATTATATTCTATCTAGGTAGGAAATTTTTAGTTTCAAGCAAAGATAATAAAGGAATGAAATTGAAAAGTACAAAAGGCATTTTATCGTATTACGTGTCTCAGAGAAACATAAAAAATCTGTATTTATTTGTAGCTTCGAGTTATTTTGTGAGAAAATTAGCTGACATCTACATAAGTGTAACCTTTCAGTTAGTCTAAAAATATCCTCGCAAACACACCTATTGGCAGATATAACAATATTGGAATTGTTATCTAAGAATATATCGTTTCCTTTTGTTGAGCCACTCAATTTGTTATTGCTGGTACCTAATGATACCTGTAACATGTTGTTAATAATAATTATATTATCTAAGATAATTTCAGTATAATTATGTTTGCGTTTACTTTATTTTGCAATTACTGTAGTTTAGATAAATAAATAAATAGATATATAAATGGCATTGAAAAGAAAAAAAATGTTATCTCTTTCAGACAAACTTTGAATAGAGAGGATATAAAAGCAAACGGTGCCACTATAAAAAATTTAAGTAGTATAAAAGTTTAATTCTAAAGAAATGATCCAGTCCTCTAGTGAGAGAAAGCCTCTTGAGTGAGGTGTAGATCTAGGCTCTTCACTATAAGACCGTTCACCGATACAAGTCTCGGGACGATGATCGTCGAATCGAGATCCCACATGAGCCAATTCTATCTACTTGCTTTTTTATGAGTTTACTCTTTAATAACACAAATTTACTCTTTAATATCCTTTAATTCTTTAATCTATATCTATATAATATTATAAAGAGGAAATTTTTGTTTGTTTGCATTGAATAGGCTCCGAAACTTAGTAGGTACTAAACCGATTTGAAAAATTCTTTCACTGTTGGAAAGTTATATTATCAGCGATGAACGTAGGCTAAATTACATTTTCAAGAAAATTAGGGATCTTTACTAAAACTCCAATAATGTAACCCGAGGTGTAAAAATACTTAAAATATTCCTTATATCACGTGCGCTGCGAAAACTATTGGTGATAGAACAAAATAATCCTGGCCGACGCTGACCGATTACGGTGACATTTTATATTAAGGTCGTCAGTTTTTTACCTGAATTGAATTGAATTTCTTATTATGATAAATGAATACTCGGTAAATGTACAATGTTTGCCGACGATATTGTTGTCCTCGTTATCCTGGCGGAGTCGATAAGAGAACTCAATACGGTCATCGATTTTTTGGAGTTTACCTCTTAAGAAAGAATCGGTTTGTATAGGTAATATAAGCCCGTGGTATAAAAATTTATGGGAGTAAAATCAAAATTGTTACACTAATGCTTTATAATTATGCGTTATAGTTACGTTCTACAATATTTTTTTGAATATTTTAGAATATCTTCATAGAATAGAATAGTTTCAGAGATATTGCGCCATCTAAACAATAACAATGTTATTCTCTCGGCGTGTTAGAATTGTGAAAATTTATATTTTATAATCGTTCGTAAGGAGTAAACTCCAGTCGTGTGTCGGCATACACAATAATTATTTTTTGCCTTTCACGAGGTTTTCGTCACGCGGGACAGCGATATCAACAAGCACCGTCCGGTTTCTTTCTATCGAACGCTTAAAATAAGCCTCCAATATTTAAACTCAAATATAGTTTGTTTAAAATCATATTTTAAATGTGTCATTGAATACATTTACGTGAAGTAGTTGTCTGTAGTGTCAGCCCCCGTGCCCCAGGCAGGAAGCTATTGACAAAGTGATCACTTCTAACGTTTGTATACGGCGCAACAAGTAGGCTTGACAATCACCGAGATACAACCCCATTCTTTTCAACAACATTCTGTCATCTCTAGAAATATCGTCAATGCACTTACTACTACACTTACAAAGTAACTCTCTTATTTTGTAAATTTTTGAATTACATAAATCTAGCTCTGGAAATTCAACTAGGCTATTAACAAATTTTACAGATCTGCGAATGAAAGAGTTTCCTATGGTCATTCTAACTATATATTATGAAGTCTCACGCGAAGAGCTCATCCACTCACTGCAATTTTAAGTTGCGCTAAAGAAACATCATCTAATTTTTAAGTCTAATGTTGTGCTCATCTAAATGTATACGCTTATATTGATTATATTATGGGCGTTGTGATTGCAAAACACAACCACTTGATTTTTAAATGTTTGGCTATTAATTATTCTTAATTAATTACACTACAATCTAACTAAAACAGTCTTTTGTCCTTTACATACTATACTTATACGATTACCGCCGACGAAGGCGTTTCTTGTTGTCTTATTGTAATATTTAGAACATTTAACATCTTTTTCTAACACATATTTGTTATTTATGTTATTTTTTTGTGATTTTGTCCTCATTTAAAGAATTCATTTCGCCATTCCTCGTGCCACTTCTATTGAATTATGGTGTTAGCGAATATCCTTCCAGGCTACTATACTTTTTTATTTACTTAGTTTATCCATCTAACCGTCGGAGGACAGTTAAGTATTCAGTGATTGGATTTGTTACCACCTAAATCTACATGAGTGGTGAATACTTGTCTAACAAGGACTGTCGATAACTAGCATAAGGTTTCCTCTTTACACATCGTGCAGCTTTCAAAACAATTGCCACATTTTAAAATAGTCGGGGATAAGATTTAATAATGTCCCCTGGGCGATTATTGAAGAGGTCAACATTGAGTAATGAATTGTAAAACACAAGTGTTAAAGTATATTTTCGTCTGAACGAATTCTAAAAGAAAACATCCGGGGGAATAACACAAGGAAAACGCTAAGAGATTTATTACCCCCACATTTTTGGTCGGGGGTGTTGGACGGGAGCGATAAATCAAGGAGTCGTTTGGTTATGAGACGAGCAATGCGCTCGATGCACTGCTTTCTACTGACATTCTTATCTCACAATTTCTTATTAAGAATCTGAAGTAGGTATAAATTAGTATAAAACAGCGACTTTTTTATCTACAAAAATTTTCGTGAATACTATATGTATGAAAAGCATATTCAAAATACTTAGGCTGGGTTGCACCATCTAACTTTAACAATAACCAATATCCCAACTTCAGTTAATTACCACTCATTTTCGGCCGAAAATGAGTTTTAGGCCGAAAATGAGTTGCACCAGTTAACCAATTATGATTATTTGTTAACTGGTGTAACTCATTTTCGGCCTAACCGTTATTTTAAATGAAGTTGCGGCGTTTGTTATTGTTAAAGTTAGATGGTGCAACCCAGCCTTAAAAAATAAACAATAGTCAATTTAGTTTAAACCTTTGTAAATATGTCAGTATGTAATGTCAACTAAGAAACACTCCAATTCCCTTGTTCAATCGGGAGGTGCGATCATAACGTCTTGATGCCTCCACTAACTGCCGTCTTGGCCTTGATAGATATCAACGTAAGAGGATTATTAAATGTTTAGACCTTGCAAACCTTTGTGTGAAAATGTAATAAAATGTCATCATAAAATTCTTATAACTACGTAATCATAAAAATCATATCTATAATATATATAATAATATATTTGTGTTGGTGTGTACTGACTGGCCACCTTTCTATTTGAGTAGGTAATGAAAAATTTGTAAATTTAAATAGTTTAAACTATTATTAAAACTTTATAGAAATTCCCTACAAAATCGTTTTCCAAAAATCCTTTATAAAATCGGTTTACATGAATATTTATTTTAAAACAAAAAACAAAAAATATACCTTTCCATTATTTTACTAAATTAAAATGAATCTGTAGAGTCAGTTTTATGAGGTGTTTACAGAGGTAATGTTATAAATCTTTTCAGTCGATCGGTGCTTAAGCAATATTTCATCCACATCATATAACGGACGCCGACAAAATTCGCGAGCCGCCGGCCGACACGGAAAGCGATGCAAATGAATTTCTAAAGTTCGGTAACGTCGGCCAACATCTAGAGTCAATTTGAGTCGGCCGATTTGAATTTAGTGAGAACGAATTCGCGATATTAGTGAAATAGTCCCTAATGTATTCACTCGTGCGGAAAACTTACACAATAGGAAGCCTCGCTTCATTCCATTGGGCACGACTAATTTGATATCAGTGTAAAAAATGTTAGCGAATTGGCTCGACACATTCATGTGAAAAATGCTGCCTGTTCAATTGTAGATATAGTTTCCAATCGAATTCACTTATCCTTTTATATAAAAAGTATTATATTTCTATTCCAACATTCATGATATTCATGATAATCAATATTGGATAGAATGGACTATATTGGTCACTCGAAGTAAAGAAATATGTGTAGGTAAGTATTAATTTTGTTTAAATATAAACAATGCTAACTAACAATACATCAGAGGCTCTGAATGTTGTTGCAGAATTTGAATGATTTTGCATATTCCGAGCGCACCCCCGGAGACTGCAAGTGTGGATTTATACAAGAAGGAAACAATAGCAAAGCCTACATTTCTAGGTTCGCTTTAAATTATATTTAAATCTTTGTATAAACTTCAGTTATTCAATAACATTTTTCAATTTACTCTATAGGTTTTTATAAAGAGAAAAAATCTACGAATTAGGAAAAAATTCCTACGTATGTAAAAACGCTTAAGCTTCTTTTTGGATAAAAAAGGAATGTAGGTACATAAGATATAAATTTTGGTACATATATTTTTGTTAAAAATAAGAATTATTTTTAGGCACTAAATAAGGCCCTTATTAGAATCGAGCGAAGCCACCGAGCGCATATATTTTTCAAAAAATTGTTCGTAACCGATACCTATAATACAAATAAGAAAAATAAATTTCTTCTTTTCATTTTTTTTTCTTTTCTTGTTTCATGTAAAAAAGAATTGTTTCACTCGTAAATTGTCTTTCTAATTAAATTTGAATAATTAATTTGTGAAAATACTTGGACAAATTATACTCTTATTTTTCTGATCTACAAACTAAATTTGGTATTTACTGTAAAAATTTTTTTTTTTTTTTAAGAGATGGGTTAGCTCTTGGCCAACAACCAGCCATGTGGCAAGGATGAGGCCTAATATGTTTATGATTTAATTCATGACGAACCACATCACTTTATAATACCTTCAAACTGTCAGTACTAAACATACCTTGCCACGACATACCTAATGTAAAAAGAAATTTATGTAGTTAAGTAAGAGCTTCCCCTTTTTGTACTCTGGTCTCGATTTACTGTTATTCAGTTCGACCTTAACTCATATCTTATTAATTGACTCACCTTTACGCATGACTCCGCCGGCATCTAACAGTTTATCTCTAATACTTCGGGATACATTATATATGAGGGAAAAGCCTCTGAAGCTATAATCATTTTATATCACGGAAGCGATCTGATCAATACAGCACTAATACTTGAAAATCTATTCATAAAAAATAAAATATTTTATTTAATAGCAACAGACTTAGGGCCTCTTTCACCAACTACAAGTAAAGTGTTGATTAGTTACTTTTAGAAATAATTTTATGTTTTATTAAATTATGCACTCGATTTAAAAAGAATTTAGGAATTTAGAAGAACAAAGGTAATTAAATACAGGATGTATTTTTACTCGATTCTGAATTTATAACATAACATGGAGTCATGAAAAATTACAAAATGTAATTTAATAATGATTTTTAATTACAATAAAATGGTATATTACAAAAAATATGTTACAAAGGCGCAAACGTGCTTTTTTTATCCAACGGAATATGTAGCGGTTGAAGTCGACATAGTATTGATTGGCCGGTTGTGTTGTTGTACAGGTAATTGAAAGTCGATTCAATGTTAGCATAGCTGCGATGACTTACAAATTCTTAACCAAAATCAAAGTTTCAATCACTTTTAGTTTAGTTTCAAAATGTATTTATGAAAACAAACAATACGGAGTCATGTAATATTGTATGGATTTGCGATAAAATTTTTACCATAAAGCTTTAATATACGTAGTATCATTTATATGTAATAAAAACTATTGTTCTGTCAGAAAAAAACATGTCAGTCGTAGGACTGCACGTCAGAAGTGAAATGTAGCTTCACAAGAATAATTGTATGTTATTAAAATTCCTTGGCATTATCGAATTAGGTACCTACTTAAATACGATTATTATTGATCGCAAGAAATACAAGAGAAAATATATGACACTTACACACAATGACAATTAAATAGAACATAATTATTATTTAACATGAATAATTAAAAAGGTTTGACGTTGATATGAAACTAGATATTGGTCAGAGGTGTATACCATAATGACCTTGTAATCTATAATTATTATTATTGTATATTGTATTGTATATCTAGTAAGTTTACTTTCATATGCTGCCAGTTACACGGTTACATTACATAACAAGTCGCGAGTTCAAGGTTTTTTAAAATTGTTCTTTTTTTTTAAATTATTTAAATGAATGTCTGAAAATATACAGACATTTCGGTTACGTTACATTACATGACAGTATCGCGAGTTCAATGGTTTTATCCCATCTCAAAAATGCCCAACGCACCTAAAGAAGTTTTCATTTCAAAAAACTACTCTTCTCAATAAAAACAAATTGTTTCCTCTAAAGTAAAATAAAAGCCTGGCCAAAGTTTTATAGCAACAAGAAGTGAAGCGTTATATGGCATTATTATTATTATAGGCTATTAGTGATTCTTAGTCTACTAGAGTACCAGTATCACTTCGTCCATTGCTGAAATATTGTGATCGCTATCGTAACTAAAGCTCTCTATAGGTATAGGTATACCTACCGCGTTAAGAAACTATAGTACTTTTTGAAGTGAAACTTCTTTACGCACGCTTGACTTGGGGAGTAAGCTGGCGAACGCGTGACGTAAGCGTTACGAAAAGTGTGATCGGGCAAGGCGAACGGAAGTTATGTGGGGGATATAAGCAAGAGACAGCAGTGCGCGCGCACATTTTTTTCTAGATATCTGTCTAATTTTAATTCGAAAATTTATGTATCTTATTTCTCATACCATAAGCCTATTGTCTCGGTTTTACAATCAACCACAGTAATTACTGATGTATCCAATAATGAAAATGATGAATAAAAATAGAAGATCTATGCAAAAATATTAATTTACCAATGAAAACATGAAATAAATTTAAATATTTGTAGAAAATTAATATATGTATATGTGTATACATGTATATATTGTACACACACATATATATATATATATATATATATATACATACAGATGGAGCGAAAGAAGTTTCACTTCAGTCGTGTGGTCATAAGCACACTCGTTTTTTTGATAGAGGCATTCCTCACATATTCACAATGCCATTATGTGGCTTCCTAGGATGTGACTACGCTTGTGCATCAAGGCGCCACACTCGCACAAGATATGCATTGTGTTTCTTCTGCCTCATGGGAGAAGCGAAACTCTCATGTACTAGTGAGACCCATTATTTTAGGGTGCCTATTGAGGTGGCAGTGCCCATTAGTGCCTAAATTCCTCCTACTAAGCGACATAGCCTGGTTTGTCACGTTTCGACTATAGGCTTTTATGAGCGCTTTGGAATGGTTCAGCCCTGGCAAGTTAGTCCAGCGTTTGTAAGATTTAATAAAGCACTGGTTCCAACGTTATGTTCCAACGAGCTGGGCTGTTTAGTAGTCCGCACGTAGCTTCAGGACCTGCTCGAGCCAGTTCGTCGGCATGTTCATTGCCTTCGATTCCCATATGGCCAGGTACCTACCCATCTTAGGACCACTTTATTCTTGCAGTATTAAGTAGTTTACATTTATATGGTACACATTTTTATTAATTTTTCAACGCGGACCAAGTCGCGGGCACCAGCTAGTAATATATAAATCACCAATATCATAGAGCTTAATGCTCATGTAATTTCTAAGCTCTGTGCGGTACTTATTATGACATTTTTCAAATTGAATTTTTAACGCTCCGGGAATTTGGTAAAGTGCAAGTTTCCAAAGCCGGTTGGATTATGCCGCAGTTTCGATCCGTTGCTCAGCAACCTATTTTTGTTGATGCTGTTGGTTTACCTTACTTTAACTAATGCCTATGTAATATTCGGTTTATGGAATTTATATTCAAGAAAACAATGTTCTTTTAAAGCTGTGACAATTCAACTTAATCGGTACATTATCCATCGGAGATTAATTAAATATTATTCCAAAACATGTCATTTTAACTTATGTCTAACTCTACATATAACTACTCATGGTTATACAAACAATCCATACTAATTATAATTTCCTTATTTTTTTTAAAATAATGAGACATTTTTAACATGAATACCTTTAATACTTTAGTTTTTTTTTAATTAAACACCGATTAATAATTGAATAAATTTACACATTGGAAATTTGAATTTTAATAAGAAATTGAATTTGTTTGTTTGGTACGCTTTCACGCCTTAAATACAACTTTTTAGGGATATTGAATAACGTCGTTAAGAACTACTTTTTTCTGAAACAAAAAAAAACAGTACCTCGATCAGACGCCAAATATTTGCGACAATCTCAGACTGAAATGGAAATATTGAAAAATAATATTATACAATTTCTAAATGTTTAAATAAATATAACTAATACCGCAATTCTATTAAACAAGGCCATGCCCTAAGCTTTGCTAGACGGGCAGCGGTCACGTTTGGTATTATTGGAATTTTGTTTAGACGTCTACCATTGTTTGCATGTTCAAGAATTTGTCCACATAGTATTATACAAACAAGCGATCTTCATTATCATCATCTGAGCTCCATCTGGTGATATTTATCTTAATTAAGAAATGTACCAATATCCTACAAGTAAATATTGTTGTCTCAATAATAAAATTAATGCTTTGTCATTCTCTCTCTATGTGACCGATAAATCCATAATACTCGACAGCCGCTCGTTTCTGCAAACAGACGATTCGTTACGATCTCGATATTCACTCAACTCGATTATTGCTGTTGACTCTAATCATTAAATTTACACGTTTCAATCGATTCCATTGTTCGTAAACAAAAAAAGCACTTGGAGCCATAATTACTTTTTTCATTAATTGGTGGCTTACACCCGCGCCCCATTTAACGTGGTCTTAAACAATTTCATATTTTAACATCTCTATGTATAAAAATGACGTGTCACATGTTCGCGACGAACTCCGAAACTACTGAACCGATTTTGATAAACCTTCGTAATTATCCTAAATTTGGTCTACCTTAAAAGATAGGATAATTTTTTAATAAATTGTATTTTAACAGTGGCAGGGCGCTCCGCGTTTCGTAAATGTAAAATTTGACGAACCGTTTTTGACAAGCCCGTCGGATGAGTGGGTATTTGCCTAACGTTTCAAGGGACCGGGTTTGATTCAGGGCGGGGTCAAATTTGGAAATGAACTTTTCAAAGTTGACTCTGGTCTGAATTTGGAAAGTAGTCGCCGCCCTGCTGTGCATACTGCGTTCCACTTACAGTAGACCACAGCATATGTGCTGTTGTGTTTCGATGCGTTAGTAATGGATGCTAGAGACCATTACCCTACCTTACCCTTCCTTACCCTACCCTACCCTTATCCTTAATCCTTCTATGGTCGGCAGCGCACTTGCGACACTTATGGCGTTGCTTGGCAACGCCATGGGTGACGGTAAGCCACCTACCATCAAGTGTCTGCCGACCTTTACATAAATACCTTCAATTTCATTGCGTTAATATTGTACATTAAGTAAGCCTTTTGTCGTGAATATCATTTGGTATTCACGATACATTTCATGCAAGTAATATTACCCTGCAGATGCTCTGCAACATTTGTGGATTGGCCTCTTTCGCCATGTGTCAAGTAGGCTAACCGTAATTTAAAGTCACCTGTCACCCGGAATAATTTAGCTGATATAGGTACCTTTGTTTGTACGGTAAAAGTCCCAAACTTTAAAAAGAAAATAATAAAAAAAATCGCGTATCAAAGGATGGACCAAACCGAGTGTATAATTTAATAAAACTTAAAATTATTTCTAAAAGTAACTAATCAACACTTTACTTGTAGTTGGTGAAAAAACAATATTAAATTTTTACAATGCGCAATTGTAAGGTTTTACAAACTTGTAATTTTATAAATGCGAAATTACTACAAATAAAGTATAACAATTATTATTTATATAGATATACACGCATGACAACTATAATATAATACTCGTATATCACAGATTTATTCTATTAAATTTAGAAGCCTTAAAATGCGCTCAATATTATTAAACTTTTCGAAATTGCTATTATTGGTGTAACTACGTCTCTTATAAGCGCTATTTGTAGAGACTCGAAGTGATCCTCAAGGAATGACGAGAATAAATCATTATCCCCGTTAAAGCTTGAAGACTGCAGAGTGAAGCAAGTCTGAAATTCTTAAAGCATGGCTGAGATTTTGTGAAGCGAAGATAATCGAGCTTTGATTTTAACACCTGATAGACTCATTAGTTGAAAATAAAAGATAGAATGAAAAATAAAAGATAGCAAATGAATACGATATGATGTTCTGCAAATACATGAATAGTATGCGACGATATCTCCTCATTCATTATTAATGACTCTCTAATAAAAGGAGATTTAATATATTATTCATTTTAATAGTAACCCGATTTCCACAATTTATACGGCTCACTGTTTAGTTCAATAATAATTAGATATTTAATTATTCATTGTTATTATTGTCATATAGTGTCAGTTCGATTTAATGCGGTGCGGGAACCACAAATGGATTTACAACATAATGCAAATGTTTGAGCAAACATTGATCGACCTTTCTACCAACAGATGGTGCTGACACATGATACCGGAACACCGCCCCGCACACCTCTCCACGGATTGAAACTCTAACAATAAAATTTAGATAATAAAATTACCACTAATTCTCTATACTTATGACACGATACAATAATTATATGTGATCACTAGTTGCTACGTACTGTACCAAATTATGCGTCCAAATTTTTAGCTTATTATTAGGCGACTAAGTCGCGGTGATGCGAGGTCCAGCGGTCAGCCGAGCTGCCGTAAAAGAAAGACAAATTCGCGGTTGTGATACTTAAAAAGACATGGTATTAAAGTATGCGGTGTCGCCGGAAACGGGCACTGACGTCAGCCTTTTGGTGGTGATGACTATGTGAGTGGTGTTTTCGATCATGGGCGTGTAAGCCGGTGCCGATATGGCCGCGGTCGCCGGTCTCTACGGTCTGGGCGACGAGCAGAGGGCGAGACATCGCCGCGGACAAGCGAACGCGGAACGCTCCGAGTCAAGGGATGACAACACAGAGGCGTAAGTCCATATATCATATTTTCAACTTGTGACAAATATTTTCTACACGTGCCGCACATGTTCAGCCATCAGCCTGAATAAGGAAGCAAAAATATTTTTGTAAACACGAGTAAAATATGTTTTTCAAATGGGTGTCCTCAATAGGTTCGAATTGTGATAAATACTCTTTTATATATTATCTTATACACGCGCCGCACTTGCCTTCAAATGCTTAATAAAGACGAAAAATATGTTTTTAAGTACAAATGAGACACATTTTTCTCATAGGTGTACAAAATATCACGACTTATTGAATAAAATTGCCACACAAAAAATCTTTTATGTAGCGAATTTCTTTGTGAGCGTATTATTTGCGCTCCTATGATGTTTCTTGGAAGAAGGCTTCTTGAAATCTGAGGTTCTTGAGGTATCGGTTCGAGTTAATGAGAAAACATCATTATTTCGGTTGAGGTTTAAAGCTAAAAATTCACAAGAGGCTTAAAGAGTCAAACAGGGCGAGGTCAACCCGAGTGAGTTTTCACGTCTGGCTTATTGAGTCGTAACTTATGTATATGTTACCGGAAATGTATGAAACCTAGGAATATAATAACAATTCCGAGCTTAATTAGGAAATGTGTTAAAAATAATGTTTCAAAGATTCTTTAATACACACATTCCTGGAAAATGTATAGATTTCATCTATCTATCTCAAAAATATATAAAATTAATGATTTAGGTAATAATTAGGTATATTTTATCCTAAAATAAAATAAATAAAACACGTTACTAAACTGGGAATCAGAATAGGTAACAATGCAAAATATCCACTGACGACATCTCAAATGCTATTTGTGCATATTTCCTAGGAATTGTATACAGTGACGGATTGCATACATTTCCGTTGACATATACATACGTCTGTCTCCACCGCTGATGGTGCAGAGTATCTGTCTTGAAAAATTCTTGAAATGCGCCTGGAGACGTTTGAAATAAGACATTCAGAGAAGCGCTTGGCTTCTTACGAAATATTGCTTACACCAAAGATCGTGTAGGTCGTTTTGTCTCAGACTTTTAACTTATATGTAGGTAACTTATACAACATACTGATTTCTGGTTTTAGTATACACTTTACATAATGTTACCGTCACAGCTGAGCATAGGCGAGAGGCCTATGCCTATTCAAAGCTTCCTTCTACTTCTCTGTTCTTGTAAAGAAAGTATAGGTACCTACATACTATATATAGATTTAACAAAGACCAAATCATCGAGACTTAGAAAAATCTTATCTTTTGTTACAGTTTTCGTAGGATTGAATACCTCCTTTTGTAATTAATGTGAAAATTTGTAAAGCAACACTTGTCTCAACAAGACGACAATCGACGTCTTTGTGAAATTGAAGCCCCGATTGAAAGTAAAAACAATAGGGAAAAGGTAACAAAGCCTGTAAAACACAAATTAAATGATACCTCCATCGCGACTTCAGATAACAATACAGAAACAATTTATCAATGTAAGTTAAAATGTAAAATGAATTTAATAGAACTAATTGGCTTGGCATTTCCTACTCAAGTATCTCTTCAGTCGTACACTCCTGTTGGAGCGGTTGTGGTTGGAAAAGTCTGAATCTGACAAAATCATTTTTAAACCTTTCCATAACTCTCATGGGAAAAATAGTAACAGTGGTTTCCTCTTTGCCGCTTTGCCTTCTGATTCAATTATTTTAGAGAATATTTTAGAGAGAACTCAAGGCTGCTGCAGCTTCTTCTTCTCTAGGTAGGTGAGTAGTTATACCGCTACTTACTCGGTCGCCAGTGCCCCGTTGAGTAACAAGCAGGGAGTACCACTGAAGTAGATTGTCTTCCGCCGCGCCATCCGGTGCGTGCAGGTGAGGTTGACATTTAGCATGGTAAAGATGTTGATTACCTTACTGCCTTAGCCCCAAGTAACTACCGTAAAAAAACAGAAGAGTTTATCTATTTTATGTATATTACAATAGTCACAGACCATGCAATCGATAAGACACAATCCCGTCTAACTGTTATCGCTGAGATAGCTATGTCCGATACGCAAACTGTACCTCACTAATGTGTGTATATTAAGTACATATAGTACAATTGAGGTGTTGCCTAATTTACACGTGGCATCAATTTGCATCGCACCGCCTGTTGATTTAATGTTACCGTCTAGACCTGCTGAATATGCATATTAGGTAGGCGAAGACCGCACGCCATAAATAAAACCTCTTTTTTCCATATACTCGCTTTTTATGTAATTACTAGCTGTTGCACGCGACTTCGTCCGTGTAACTTTATAAAATATAGCCTATATTACTCGCTTATAATGTAGCTTCGAAAGCCAAAAGAATTTTTATTCAGTAGTTTTCGATTTTATTTATTACAAACAAAAATACAAATCTTTTTCCTTTTATAATATTAGTATAGATAGTAAGTAAGTAAGTAAATAACCATCTTTGATCTTTCAGTAGATTTTATTAAATTTTCCCTCTTCGAAAATCATCTACCTCCGATTCAAAGGATGTCGAACGTCGTCGTTACGGTCGTCTGCGTATTCTGTAACGCTAAGCCCAGAAAGGCTGAAAAATATCACTACTAAGTATATAAGTATTGAAGCTCTTTGCTGTATGACATTTAAATAGTGACTTTGTAGAGTTTAGTTTAGATAACAAACATCAGCAATAATCGCAAGCTTTTAAAGTCCAACGTAAATATAATAGAATATCCAATATTATGACAAATAATAAATTAGAAGGATTAAGTTATGAAGAGCCAATATTGAAACATTCCACCGAGGAGGAGTCTCATTGTTTCCATTTGGTTATCTTGGAGTTATGCAAAACTATACAATTAATAAATAATTTAACAGATTCTAAGTATCAATCTTAAATTGGTGAATTATAATATTAATAACAATTAATTAAGATGTATATTAAAGAACATTTTAAATTATAACGAATAAGCGACAGATATTTTTAAAACATATTTAAAGTTTTAATTGAAGTTTGAAATGATTTCGAAGTTTTTTTGACTTAAATCATAAGTCTTAAACTTCAAAAGAACTTCAAAATCATAATAATTACTTAGGTTAATACAGCAGAAAATTAATTTTCTAGATAGATACTGATTACAATGATTTTTTGTTTTACATACCTAGTTACTATGAAATCTATGAATATATTATAATAAAAAGTATAAAGATTACGTGTAGATATTGTAACATAGTTGATTGTTGTTAAATAGATATATTTTCCGTTCCACGATTTTGAAAGCGGCAGCCTTAGCCGGAAGTTAACATAGATTGCTGTGACGTAACACAGGATAGCTATTAATAGCTAGTCGCGGGGAATTTTTGAATGTTTTATTAGCATAACAATCCACATAGTTCACATGCTTCGTTAACAATTAAATGTTTTTTTTTTTTTGCTTTTATTTCCTTCGGTGTCGAATCTCTGTATATAGGTACACGGGGTCCCAATGCGCTAAATTTAATAACATTTTAACAAAGCGCTTGGTCGACATCACTGACGACCCCAATGTTCACGGGTTTCTAAGTTAACAATGCATGCATTGTGCAAAATAAATCCCTATTAAAATTATAGCTTCATTACTAGATTTTATTAACGTCTATAAAAATATTATGAAATGAAACAGTAGACGTTTTAATTGAATATCTTATATACATAAAAGAAAGTCGTGTACAATTATAACCATTTATAACTCGAGAACGACTGTACCGATTTTCATTATCTTTGTTTTGTTCAAATTTGCAAGATTAAAGTCATCTCTCAGTACGTGCAAAATTTGTCTCTATCAAAACCTTACAAGAAAAAAACAAAAATATGTACTTAATTTAACTACAAGTAAAGTGTTGATTAGTTACTTTAAGAAATAATTTTATGTTTTTATTAAATTATGCACTCGCTTTAGTGCATCCTTCGATAGGCGTTTTTTTTTTATTATTTTCTTTTTAATGTTTGGGACTATTACCGTACAAACAAAGGTGACAGGTGACTTTAAATAACGGTTAGCCTACTTGACAGATGGTGAAAGAGGCCCTTAATGTTACATCGAAGAAAATATTTGCATTTTTCAATTGATTGAAGACAGGACAAATGTGTCGCAAACTATCACAAATATATTATTTCTTGACACCTATACAGAATAGGCCAATGCGATCGATACAAAAATGTAGGTTGTGCCTGCTTATTATATATAAAGGGCCGACGATGGTGTAAAAACTACAGCGCTGGTACAACTATAATAGAGACAGAAATATATATGATACGTGTATTAGCCATTTTATATTAACAATATTAAGAACAAGCAATATGCCGGTGCCCACTGAGTTTACGAGGTATAATTTGCATATATCGCGTACCTCACAGAGTTACGTAAGGGACAAACCCCCTACAAGGTCAAGGAGAACGGGGAGGGGTGTGAACCTCGACGCCAAATCGCCAAATATCTGCAACCTACTTTCACAGTTTTCTTATTAATAATAGTTCCGTATACTTCTCAGATACATTTAAGCGAGTCTACCGTGTTTAGCAATATACGCTCGGGCGTCTAACTGTGTTGAGGTCAATGCAATTCATTATTAATTACACATCGCTGTATGAAGGTTCTCTTAAAAATTAAGAGGTGATTGTTTTTTTACTGCCCTATTTAGTATTTAATGATAAAAATAACTATTAACAAACTTTTAATATTAATTTTCAGGTTGAAAACTGTCAACATTTTCTCGTATCTGACAATAAAATTATTTCAAATTCAATAGGTACTGGAACATCTAATCCATACAATTGTACCTTACCTTTTAACAGACATACACGAATTAAAAAAAGCTTATCAAATCACATAGGTACCAACACCCTATTTCACGATATACAAAAATAAGTATATCGTGACATAGGGTCACGTGATCCGTATTTTCGCAAATACGCCAGCTATATCGTGAAAACCTGCTATGGCTTTAACACCATTTTACAATTATTATTTTTCATGAAACTAACAAAATCCAGTGTTTTGGTGAAATTATTATAGTAATCTAGAGATGACCTTTAAATGGCGGTAGGTACTAAGACTTTTAAATATAAGCTACGATCAAATAATATCGGTTTAATAAAGCGTAACTTTCCTTTGTCTATTTGCAAAAGCCGGAAATTATCAAAGACCACAGAACATTTCATTAATTTGTTGGAAATTTGTTGGGTTTTACTGGAATAGCCATGATTGCTCCAAATAAATAACATTTCATTTATTTCTTTACAAAATGAATTATAAAATAAACAAAACTTAAACTCGTTAAGTACTTAAATTAACAGTACTTTAATAAATCTATTAAAAATTTCCTATTAAAATCAAAATTGATATACATTTTTTATAGCTTTAAGCTGTTAGAATGTTTAGAATATAAAGTTTTTTATATTACACCATAGTTATACTGGATAACGAGATATCTAGTCTCTTAGCCGGTAGTGCTATTCGTATTTCGGAATTGGCGATTTTTATTTTTTACCCCTTCAAAATTTTGAATAATATTATTTTTTTCCTTTTACGTTATTTCATTTTCATACCAATTCCTTTGAAGTTTTCTAACGAAATGGCCTTTATCACCTTTCGTAACTTCAGTCGAAGTTTTACTTAAACTCTATTCAATAAATTTTGCCAGGCTGTCATTATAACTTTAATAAATAAATAAAAAAGAAGGAAAACATGTTTAATAGTATAATGAATGACACGGAAACAAAAGATTCCGGGTCCACAGTTTGAAGATAAACATTCAGGTTTATATAATTTTTGTATTTGTATATTTTTAAATTAAATTTAGAAGATTCTAGCAAATAGAACTAAGCGATCTATGTGGCATCATTTATGAACATCGCGGTACCGTTCCTTCGATAGAAGATAAATTTAGATCAAATCCTTCGCTTGGTACATTTATTCTGCTTCTAAGTACAATATTAATTTATATATATTAATATATATTAATTGTGTCGTCTTATTTATCCCTTTTTAATTTTTGTCTATATTTCTGACTAGATAATTATTTTCTTCGTAGTTAAAAGACCTGTTATCTTATATTACTTAGTTAAAATAAAAGGTATTTTAACTGGTTACGGCTACATTCTTAGTGTTACGAATAACGAATACTTTGTATACTTCTTACTAAAGCTATATTAGCTATTATTCTATGTAATAAACGAAGTAATTCCAGTTGCTTCAAAATTTTTTTTGTACCTTTAATACAAGGCCCCTGTCATTTTTATAGTTCTCTTTTATGAAGTTTTTTTATACCTTTGAATATATATTTATTTCAAAATATAATATTCCTAAAGTGATTAAATTAATTAAATTTTTTTTCAGTCATCATAGTGGCGCAAATTTAATTTATATCATATGAAAATGAAAAGAATAAGTCGTACACGGATGTGTAATGACTAAAATGTGATTTTTGAAATATTATGAAACAATTATGTTACGTCTAGTTTATTTTACAACTGCTATTAGGTTTCAGAATTCCATTAAGACGTTTGGAACTCGGTTCAACATTCCGTCAAACATTGTTGCAATACCTAAAATCTATTCCGAATATTACCTTCTTGTTTTCGTATATATTATCCTTGATATTGACAGAAATCGACGAATATTGTTTTGAATCTCAAAAAGAAATTCTGGAAAATGGTCATTTTAAAGGTAAAACTAAATAGAAAGATAGACAGGCAGAGTAAATTTTGAAAACGTGTGTGTGCTTAACAAAAAACAAGTCTTTAAAAACATTTTTTTAAAAGGCACGAGAGAGACAATTTACAAAGAATTCAAGTTGATGGATCTTGAATTAGAGGATTCATCAACTTGAAGTTCGAACTTCTTTCATGTTTCATTGTTTACAGTAAGATACGTTAATACAAAAAAATTGGTACACAATCAAATATGAAAAAAGGGATTCATAGTTTTTTTTTCTTATACCGTTTATTTTTTACCGCGAATTTAGCTTCGTTAAATTTCTAGTTAAATTATAAATGAAATCTTATCGGAAGAATGTTTGAACCTTGTCTTGCGGCTAAGCCGCCTCCGAGCATTACGCTTGGGTCGCTTAAATTCTCTTTGATTTCGCATACTTGGATAAATTCTGCCAAATTGTTTGTGACGCCACTGCTCCTCTCTTTCGAATCACAAAGTGACATTTCTTACATATTATATTATATAACAATTGCATATTCTTCTTCAATAAGAGAGACATATTAGCAGAAAAGACCGCTTGACCTTAGCGTAAGCAACACTATTGCTCTGTCGACCATAATAAAAAGGGGTGGTGGTATTCTACTGGCCAGTTTACGTGCCATGTTATACTACAAGCTTAGAATTTATGCCTCCTTCCAATTCGCAGCTTCTTAAACAAACTCTTCTTACAGAGAGGAGGAATCCATTTTTCAACTAAAGAAGTACAATAATTAGATAAGGTCTATAGTTCTTATAACTTAAACTGAACCCGGCCACGCTTCGCTGTGGCTTGTTTTTTCGTTTCCGATACATAGTCGGCGGCCGATCGTATAATCTGTCATTTCGTGATTTGCCTAGGCAGATCGCGTGAAGTTGCAAAGTGATAAAAAAAGTGCTTATCAAATTACATTTGATCATAATCTCTCAATAGTAATCTCACAATACGTGACAATAGCAGCCAATTCGTCGACCGATATACTTCGAACAGTCTCGACTCGTGTGTTATATGGCTGCCTAGACGATCTGCCTAGATATCACGATCTGCCTAGACACATTACGAACTGCCGGATTAAGTATACGATCAAAATGCAAAAATTTCAAATCCATTGGCTAGTTGTTGAGTTTTGTGAACATTAACATAAGGAAGCTATACTTTTATGTATAAACATCGAGAAACTTAACGAGGGCAAAGGAGTTATTTTTTCTCATCAGCTTAAAGTATAATCCGTATTTTTAAAAGCTTACCTAGGTTTTAGAAAAGTTTACCTAGGTTTTACATAATAGGTCCCAAGTAAGCCGGATTGCAATCACAAGTTGTAAGTTCTCCTTCAGCGCACAGGATGCATGTTGAACTTTGAAACATTAAAGTTCGCTATGAAGAAATGTCGTTACGTGGAAAAATTACGCAAGTAATAGTGCTTAAAGTGCGAGTTTTTTTATTTTGATATTTATTATTAATTTTGTTAATAATAAAAATAAATCAAAATTAAGAAATGACAGAAATTAATAGTATGGATAAATAAATAAATTAATATTTATAATAGAATTATAAATTTAATATGTCGTAACTATATTTATATTTTCTATTTAGAAAGAGATATCAATAATTCTGATATGCATTTCATGTACTATGTTAACTTTCTATAAGAAATTGGCGTCAAATTAAAATAATATTTTTGTGTTTTTCGATTAAAAAAGGCTTAAAAATATTTTACCCAGCCACGCTCAAGCTTTCAGTCTAGTCGAATGTAACTCTTAATATGTTATATCTTATTATTAGCAAAATTCATAATTTAATTGAGTAATTTCCAATTTTTTATTTTTAAAACTATTTTAAAAGTATAATTATGTTTGCACGTACGAGTATCAAAGAGGATTCAATTTTCTATAGCAATCAGTTTATAAGGAGATTATTACGTGCTCTTTCATAATTATCGCACGTAGAATATTTGCTGTCGAAGATTTTAAACTGAGTGATCTCATTTTTTATACATAATATTATATTTATATTTCATTGGTTAAATTGCCTTTACCAAAATTTTAACGGCTTAGACGCTAAGCTGTACTTACTTATAATGTTGTATTTTAGTTATTTACAAATACAAAAAGCTTCCTAAGGCAACACTTAACGTTACCTTACGGTTTTTAAGGATGAATTTTGCTTGCTGGAAAAGAAAGAAATGGCCTATTGCTTTTAATCAAAATGACATAATATCAAAAATATTGTTAGTCAGATTTATGGAAATAAAAGCTTCATTATTTAGGGACTATTATCTGAATCTCTCCCTGGAAAAATTCAAGCATCGGAAACAAGATGGCTTCTTGTGTCTTCTTTACGAATTAATTTTGCGACCTTTGTGCCCGCGTGTAGTACGGTTGTTAGTAGTTAGTAGGACTTGAGTTGTACATGAGTTTGCAAAAATTCTAAGAGCTTTCGTTCACCTTAACAGCAACAAATGTTTATTTATAATGTACATATAAAATTGAAGACTCAGAGACCCGAATTTCATTTAAAATCCGAATTTAAAAATTGGGTGTCTACAAGAAACTCTTATGATGTCATTGTAAATTTAAATTTGTTAATTGTAGATGTTTCGGAAGCCAATCGTTTTTGGTTAATTGCTATCTTAAATCAAAATGTCATAAAAAATATTAAAGAAATATTAAATTTTTAATTAAAAAAACAATTAGGCATATTAAATCACTTTATATTAAAATGTGTCTCAAATCGCTCTGCAATTGCAGGCAGGATGCCGAGATAGCAGTTCTTCTTTTTGTCTGACATAATTTGTCGCTCGGGAGTTTTTTACTTCTAAGAGGTATCATAAATAATTCAAGCATGGATACTTCTAGATTTACCCGCGCTGAATAATTAACTAACCTCATTATTTGTACTTGCCCAAGTAGTTGACAGATGTTCGTAGCGTTCCTTGCTACGGCTACGAAGTTTCGTAGACACAGTGGCTACTACAGCCGGTATTGGCTCTTCGTCTTTATTTATGGCTCAGGACGACAGGAAGGCTAGCGGTCTATAAACACAAGCAAAACCGCACAGTGCAATCAAGTGCGCTGTCTACACTCTATACCTAAGTCTTGTAATCGTGAGTTTATAAATAGACTTGAAGCCTACATGGGTCACCCTTGTTTGCCAAACACATAGGTTGACGTTGACTGTTACTGCTCGTGTGGAGCATTTGCTTTTATTGGTCGTAGAGAAATAGTATATTCAAGATCGAATTTTGAATAGAAAATCATTGTGAATATCCTTAAAGAAACATATATATTCTATATTACCTAAATAATAAAATATAATATATTTTATGAAAAATGAATTATTTTTTCATTAAACGTGAGCTCTAAATGTTAATTATAATCAGACGCATAATACCTAACTATGAATTGATTTGTATATGTACCGATTTAATTAAATATTGTATCAGTTCGCACTAAATCCATTGAACCTTTATTATTCTGATTCTGTTTAAATAATAATCATAACATTGTGCAAGACATAAAAAACATAACATGTAATAATTTCAAAGTGTTAAATTACTACATGAAATATTATTCTGGTCTTACAAATTGCAATTTTATATACCTACAACTTTCATTCTAAACATTAGCAATAAATTACAACATAATTATGAACCATTCGACTAGCCCGTTGATCGATGGGACATTAATGGCGCCTTGCGGCGTTAAAAGATTCATTACTTAATTGAATTCATTTTTATTATTTACATTCATTTATATTTAAGTGTAAGAACAGGAATTTACCAAGTATCGCTAAAGTTACGGTGTTTTATATACATTTTATAGATATAAAACGCGCGTTGTTTTTTTTATAGTTATGAAAATGGAAAATGCACTTAATAAATAAAATAGTTTACTCTAGTTTTCATATGGTGCCACCTAGTGGCGAGTTGCAGAACTTGCACAAGATGTTAACAATTTTACAACGTATCTGTAGTCCTACTACTTCATAACAGGTGGCGCTACGTTGTACCACATAAAAATTCCAATATTGTAGAATAGATGGCACTAATCATCTGAAATTTGACACGAAAGTAACCTTTCTTGCAAATTTTAATGCAACTTTTTTCTTGAAAGAATGAAACTTTAAACAACAATTTTATTGTCTCTTACTGAAAGTATAATATATATTTTTTTACTTTCTTATAATAAAACCCATTAATGTTTTTACTTTTAATGAAGTTATAGTAACTTGAAATTAATTATTCTAAAACCTTACACTGAAACGAATAACGACCTAGCGTTCGGCTGTGATTGGTGGAGATCTTTTTAGTCTGTTCGTAGAACTCTCACTGTTCAGACGCTCTCACTGTTATTATACTGCGTTTTTTTTAATTTTAATTCGTATTATTGTTATTTTAAGATTTGAATTTGAACTAACGTTTAACGTATATTAACTAACGTATATTTTTCATTTTATGATTATATCAGGAACCAAAATGTTAATTAATAAATAATTCACAATTTAATAGCTATAATAGTCTATACAAAATAAAAAGTATAGGGTTGTGGGTAAATACGTAGGTATTTTATTATTAATACATTATTACATAATATTTTATTATAGTTTACAAACCTAAAAGTAGCGTAGAATGAACGTTCACCTAATTTGCTAAGATTTGCTGTCCTTGGGCCGTAGCCAAGAGCATACCAATGCAAACGTTTCGCTGCGTTCTGACGAATCGAAACGAAATAAAGCCCGGTGATTGGTCAAAAATTCATGTGGGCGTTACAACAACCAATCACCGGGCTTTATTTCGTTTCTATTCGTCAGAACGCAACGAAACGTTTGCATTGATATGCTCTTGGCTAGGGCCCCTGGTCTTTTGAATGGAATGAGTTAAAAAAAAAAGCGCTTATATTAACTCGTCTTAGTGAATCGGCTTTACAGAGAGTTAAAAGAACTTGACATTGTTACTTTTGAAATTCAGTTATTTCTTTTTTAAATATTGTTACTACAGTTTTAGTTCAGGCATATACCTACTCTTAATAAATAGCTCACAATTTTACGAATGGTAATTTAAAAAGTTTATCTGAAAGAAGTGTGCTCATAAGCATAAGCATTATGCAAAAGCACGCCAAGTCAAGAAAAACTAAAAATAACGCTGCATTTTTTATTGAGGCTGCCCCAGATACCTTGAAAGTAGTCAGCCAACTGTGCCCCGGGGCAGGATGGAACACGAATATTTATTTCAAAGGAAAGGAAACTTTTTTTTGCTTTGTCTTATAACACATTAAAAAGAAAGTAAAATAATATAAAATTTAAATACACACCTAGAAAAACTCGTCTATAACCAACCGACAAACCACGCTGTTCACTTGGTTGGTCCGAGAGTCCTTTTTTTAACCGACAACCTTGTTTATCTAATATTAAAATAAAATGAGTTTTTTTTGTCTTGTTCAAGAGATCTGCAATTGGTATCCACCACAAGCAGATTTTTGTTAGGTAGTTTTTTGAAATTCTGTGTTTTTTGAAGGATTTCATTAGATCGAGTGAAATATTATAAACTAGCTGACCCGCTTCCGGCTTCGCAAGGGTAATTTTTTTTATTTAATCCAGCAGATAAATTACCTTACACCGCCATCTGTTAGATTATTATGGAACTCACAGATAATTATAACAAATAATTGCTGGATTGAGTAAGTATCTAACAGATATTATAATAACAGTTAATTATATTATATAATTTGCAAAAAAAATTAAGATATAAACTATTCTATCTTTTAAGTTGGACCCAATTACACATAGTTACGAAATTTTATCAAAATCGGTTCAGTAGTTTAGAGGAGTTCATCGCATACAAACATATGTGACACGTAATGTTGGAGGCAGCCGCTTGTAATCGCAGCGCACTTACAACTTACAAGGCAAAGGGCTACGGGTCACGTAGCGATTTCTACAAGGCGTAGCATATGAGGCACCGGCTCGTTTCGTAGCTACGTCTACGTATAAAAATATTTGATCCTTTGGCGTGAATGCCAATTAGTCTCTACAAACTAACTAATAATAACATGCTTGTTGTAAACTAATAATAAGCTTAGTGAAAGTAATTATGACCCCTTACCACGATGATGAGACAAAGTAAAAAAAATCCAATATAAAAGGTAGGTACTCCAAAAATTAGGAATGAATAACGCAGTCGAAGAGGACTACGAAAAACATACGAGTAATATGCAAGGTCATCGACTCATCGTAGACTTATGGAATATAAATATACGACTAATTATGGTTCATTAGGATGATAGACTCAGCTACGAAACGAGCCTGATATGCTACGCATCGTAGTAATCGCTACGTGACCCGTAGACCTTTTATAGCCGTGGTAGAGACATCTAGCGCTAAATACAAGAAACTGTGCTTGTGCATGCAGAAGAACTTGTGTATGCAGAACAACATTTGCGAGTATTGCAACTCAACAATGAATGAGTGAATCATTCATTTTATTAATTTTTTAGCAAGGAATAAAATTTTTAATAGAAAATTTGATAATTTAAATTTTATAAAAAAGGTGTTTTCACATCAAAAACTGAAACAATTCATCCTTAGGAAATCGGTCAGATTTAGGCCTAGCCAGATTAGACAGATCCACATTCGAAAAAGATTGTAGTTGCGAATGTCTAAGTCGATGCTGAAGTTCCGACTGAATGCTGAAGATTACAGATGGTATAACTTGTGGTATATCTTAATTTTGCTGCATTAATATTTCTCGTTATATTTAAAGATATAAAAAACATAAGGCGTGTCTCATATTCAATTTATAAATTGTCTTATGTTTATTTCTACGATTTTAAGGCCAATTAAACAAAATCGTGTAACAAATATAAAATATAATTTTCTTTGATTTTTTTTTTTCAAAAAAAAGCGCTTAATCAATTTCGATACAATTTATATGGAAATACCACTGAAGTGTGACCCACGAAATAAAAAAAGAATCATCAAAATCAATTCATGATTGGCAAAGTAAACGCGTAACAAATTTTAATTTTAAAATAGTTGAGAATCTTCTCCTTTTTTTAACTCAGTTTAAAATAAAATGCCTACACTCACAGTAAATCTGTACAATAAACCTTTTTACATAGTAAACAAAGTCGCTTCCCGCTGTTTGACCTTCTGCATTTTGGACGCTTATATCTTTATATCGCAAGGGATTTTAATGCGGTTAATCAGTTAGATAATTTTTCACGGAGATTTATGTGCATGATAAAACTTAATTAAGTTCTTATGTAATTAACAAAAAACACAACGACGCCGCCGAGGAGGAAACGACTCGTCGATGACATCGTAAAAATAGTGAAGAGAGGGCTTTGATGACTGCTGCTGGTAGTGGTGGCAATATATAAACAAAACCACTCTGATATTAACAGTCAGAGCTGATATTAATATCAAAGCTAATGTAATTTATCCGTTAATGGTTGTGAATATTTATTTTTCCTCGGTACTGTAGCTGCAGTCCCAATTTAACACAAAAAAGTATTTATACACTTTTCAAAATTTAAAAATTCTCTAATTTACTATTTTTATATGAGAATCTACCAAACGTAATTATTAGTTTGAAACTCTATTATAACATAAACGTATCAACAATGGATATTTGAAAATGGTTTCAAGGTTGTGGTTTTGGCATGATTCCATTAAGAGAAATAATGGAACCATCGACGAAAATCGACTCACACATACTTTCATATTATTTGCTCTACATTTTTTTTATAACTCGAGAGTAACTTCCCAATTATGCTCGCGACCTGTGCGTGCACATCAGCAGTAGGTAATGCCTGTTTTGATTAGTGACATCAAAATATGTTTTCAAAGATTTTATTAGAATCTACCAGACAAACAAGTTGCCGTGAGATATTCCCCCGCGATCATTAAATTTGTCACAGTGGGTTTAGCCATTTGTTTTAGCCAGCAACTTTTAATCAATACGTATCTAATATTGGAAAGTTTGCCCGGCTAGAATTCAAACCTGCATCAGCAGCGGCGGTATTTGAGCGTTCAATCTGTTGAGATACCACTAATTTAAAAATCTTATGTATACAAGTAACCTAAATTAAAATTATGACTTTTTGGAAACAACATATTTCAAAATTATAATTTTATTGTTTCAGAAACAATATATACATATATACTTTTATTACAATATATACATATATAATTGTAGTTTAAGAAAGATAGGAAAGACCTTGGGTGTTACGAAGGGATATTGAAAATGATTCTGATATTTCTTAGATAGATACTAAATCACGGGCGCACACACATTTTTTCACTGTGGTCTTCAGTACGGAGTGGTTTATTTATTATTTATGTTGTATTCAACTAATTCGTATATACTTTATACGAGTTCTTTGATCCTTTAGCTATCCAGTGGTGGAATCCAGTGCTGGATGTGCGCTATCGAACTTAGTAGTATTATTGATAAGACTCTGGCATCCATTATTGACTCACTGTAATGCCTTGATCACACGTACTGAGCAAACGGGCGAGACAGTGCTCTCGGCCGAGTACTCGGTGCGTATAAACATAGCGCCGAGTCCTCGGCCGAGCGCTCGACCGAACAAACCGGCGAGACAGTAGCTCGGCCCCCGTTCTATTTACTAGGCCAAGTACCAACGTGGAAAAACCAAAGAACTCGCGACTTTTTACCGTGTAACCGTTTAACCGAGAAATCTGTATGTTAGTAGGGATATGTACTTTCCTGACGATTCAAAAAATACACACGTAATTGTTCAAGTTTTAACGTCTGTCTGGAGTGTCACTGTTTTTTTTATAGTAGAAGCTGATGGTACTTAATAATAACAATTTACATTTTTAATGCTTCGTTAGCTCTCCACGTGAAAGTACTGAATCCAAATAAAAAACACAAGAAAATTCCATTAATGCATCATATAGTTACTGAAATTCTCAGTCTATATTTAATGAAATTTTGTATTAAAATTTTAAGTATAGGAAACGCGAGGAAACGATTCCATAATGAAATAAGTTAATATTAGATCATTGCTAATACCTTTTAAAATGTACCTTTTGAAAGATGAAAGAGAAATGGCAAGTCAAATTCTTACACCCCAGTTATGTGGTATATAATAGAGGACACGTTACATGGGCGTTAATATTATTCGAGTCAGTAGATATTTCCTGGAGCCATCCGAGTCGGCGCGGCGCCTCTGTGTTGGGTGCGGGAGGGGTGCAGTGCGGGGTACGTGGAGGGGTGTCGTAGGTACCTCTCCCCTCCCGTCTCCTACTCTCCCCTCAAGGTTTCGAGGTTAATACAGCAGTGCGACGGTTAAGGAAAAGGTAGTCGCCGTGATGCTACTCTTTCGCAATCAACGCGAATACATGGTAGACATCTTAAGTTTTTAGATTGTTTTCAACAAAGATACGTATGCTTGCTGTAACTTTTTGCATTCACGATAAAATTTGTACAATTTGTAACCAACCAGACCTTTAAAATATATATACTTATTCTTTTCAATTTAATCTTAAACGGACGTTCTAAATAGTAATCCAGTTTACTGCAAAGTACGAGAAATTTTTTTATTTAAAATATCATGTTTCTATAGTAGACAAATTTTTAGATGACAAAATCATAAGTTACGAAAAGAAGCCGACAACAAGTGAATCGATATACTTCACGCCCGGTGGCAACCTATTAAGTTATTTACGACATAATTAGGCCAAAACCCCGGGACAAAGGCCCACACTTTCCGTTTGCCCGTGGAAAATAGGGCAGCTCCCTCCGCCCGCGTGTGACGTCACTAGCCGCATCGTCCACAACTGCAATACAGCGCAGCGACGTACGAGTATCACGGCAACATTGCGGTACCGCGTCAGAACATCCACCAGATGTCCCAAACTACAAGACACTCACCCCTTGCTCATTATTAATGGGTTTAGTCACGGGCGATGCGAATAATGTGTCAATCACAACCGATATGAAAACTTGATCAACATTTGTTTTATATTTATTTCTAAATAACATAATTATGTTAAAAAAAATTGATTTAATTTATATTTTGTATTATAACGTTACTATGTACATTATAACACATGTGACGTAGATAAAAGCCTAAACAAATCAAGATAAATAAAAATGAATCGCTAAATGTGCTAAGACCAAAACTAGAGAACGGCTGGTCTCATATTTAAATATTTACGTAGATTTAAATTTTTCGTCGAAGTCCGAGGAAAGTTCTTATGAAGAGAAAAATTGAAAAAATTGCCCGTGCCAACCCGGGGGACAAGTTGCTAATAAAATAATTTATAAGTTTTTTATTTACTATAAAATTTGGGTGGATTAGATTGTATAAGCATTTTTTTAATATTGGAGTCTGATAAAAGTAGACATTTTTATATTGATTAAAAATATTAAATTTCTGTTATTTTATTTTCTATTATCTATTATTCTCTGGAATTCAATTGAGGCATATTTAACTTGTATAAGTCTAGACTTTCTAAAATCTTCTGTGCCTAATTTTGTTAAATTAACCTGTAGAGTTAACTTACACAAATTCTTTTAATAATCCTGAGTTATATAATATCTATAAATATTTATATAGATGTCAGTGACTTTAATAACATGACTTAAGGGTAAAGTTGTAGAATCCTAAGACGAGCCTTGACTTTGTCACAAGTTATTTAAAGTTAAAAATAACTTGAATTGGATGCTAAATTTAGACATACGCTCCGTATGTAGGACAAGGTGTTCTTTAAGAAAACTCTCCACGAAGAAGAATACACATCTCTAATTGCTCACCTAAACTTGAGCACCCTACATTTAGTTAAGCATCCTAATGTGGGATAAAGGATCCGTTAATAAACTACTGATGTGAGTGGTACTGTTTGTCTGTCACCAACGAATGCAGATGTGTAATGTCAATGTGAGTTTAATGAACTGTGTGATTACGTTAAATGCAACTGATAGAAAACAATCGTTACATAGATAAAATAATCATTTGTTCATTTGTTCTAAGGCGCAAATCTCCGAAAATACCTACTAAACTTTATTGATCACCTTGAAATTTTGCATACATGTTGTGAATGGTACAGAAAAGGAGATTCCAGAAAAAAGTACTGTTGTAGAGGGATGATCTAAACCTACTAAAAATTATACTTATAGTATTATAATACTTAAAGATTGAACGCTTAATAAAAGAATTCTCAACCAAGTTATATTGTGCCCCGTGCCCGATATACGTTACACAGGAGACTTTTTGTACATTTCTTGACTATTCTTACAAATAATTTACTCTTTTAATTTAATTGAGAAACGGGTCTCAATTTATTATAATATTCATGTTGCTATAAAAGTTGTATGTCGTTTATTCAAATGTTTCTTAGAACTTCTATACTTAGTTTAGAATAACTGTGTGAACCCATCACACAGTTGACTTTCCTTGTATCATCATCATCGTCAGCTTAAAAATCTACTACCAAGACTCGCTACCATACAATGTCCTCTGCTTTCCCTTCCCTTGTATAGCACTGAAAAATAAAACCACATTCTCAATGGATTGGTTACAAGTTGGTTACAAGACTATAACTGTCAGTTTCGAACAAGATTGATATAAACTTGTTCAATGTGCATTTTACGAGTGAAATTCACGACAGACAGTGACAATTGTGAACAACTTTCGCCTATTATTAAAAACAAAGCGAGCAACTGGAGGCATCCATTCTGACAATGCAGCTTTGCGTGTTTGTCGGCACTATGTCGAGCGCAATTATTAAACTATTCACTAGTCTCTGTCAAAGCGAATTTCAGCTTTTGTTTTTTTTTTTTTTCATTTCGTTGTAAATTTCATCTGTTTTAGCAGTATGATTCTTTTATCTCTGCACCAGTTTTGGATCATTAGTAGTTTTATTCTGGCGTTTAAACTTTTATATATATACTTGCTGGTGCCCGCGACTTCGTCCACATTCTGGATGAAAGGTACCCTATGCTCTTTCTGGTATCCCAGACAACGTGTATGCAAAATTTCATGGTGATCGGTTCAGTAGTTTTTGCGTAAATACGTAACAAACTCACATTCACATTTATAATATTAGTAAAAGTAAGGATTTTAATATTAGCCTCTTTAAGTTATATGCTATTGTGTTTCGGTGCGTGAGCTAAGAATGCCACAACCTTTTCTTCTATGATTTTATTATATATTTAATTCTATTTTTTCAATATCACTTTGCTTACTAACCCTATTTATATATGAGGGTTGGCAGCACGCATTATGTTCAGTTGTTAGAGGCGACTGTAGTGTAGAAAAGGCTATTAAGAGAACATAGGGAATGAAATCTGTAGCGTGACTGCTGAGTGAATTCAAAACCAACTTATTTTGACAAATATCAGGGATTCGTAAAAGGTTTGATTTTTTTTTTTTTGGTTTCTTAAATGCAATTGCGTAAATACGTCAATAACAGAGATCAAAGTATATACTTGCTTTTATAATAAGCTCTATGGATTTTCTGTGAGTAATTTGTAATGTGCACGTGAAAATATTACAAACAGGATATTATTTTACCATATTTTTGTCATAAATATGCAACCCCGTCTGAATAATAGACTGCGATAACTATAACTCATTTTTATGAAGCAAACAGCTACACTGTTGTTAAAGATAAGCTATGAATATTGACTAGAGATGGATGAGTCGATTCAAGCGATAGTTCATCGAGAGCCATCAAGTAAGTTCCGTTTCACCGCACCTGCTACAAACTACAATGCCGTTAGTTCAGGATTCCTTATAACGCCTATAGACGACACGAAAAAATATCGCTTTGCGAACGACCAACCTGTTGCTTGCCGCAGTGACGCTTATAATACGAATGTGTTAATTTAGTTTTCGAAATACCATAACCTCTTTTTAATTTCCGCACTCTTGTGAGCTCAATTAACTTGAGACTGCTCAGAGGAACGTTGGCGTATTTAAATGTATTTAAATTAAAATGCAGCTCCGAGGGTTTACAATTTACTCATTTACTTTTTGCTTTCAAATGATACAGCTCAGTTTCTAAAGAATCGTTAAACACTGGACGAATCAAATCGTGGGGAAACATTTCCCAGTAATTTCCGAGCTGCGAATTTTACTGCCGAAAACACCGTTTTGCGAACCTATTCCCACAGTCGACTTGCTTCTATTCGATCGATACTCGTACTGTCAAATGTGTGTGCTTGCTCTTTCTAACCTTCACTGTCGCCCCGCAAGCTAAAGATGAATACATTTTCACACAAACGCATCGATTATAAACATTGGAAAGGTATTTCGTTACAGGGCGCGACAAACGATAAATCAGTTCCCGCACGATTGACTCCGACCACAAACAAATTCCGTCAATTCAATCTGTACACTTGGTGTATTTTTAAAATTATTTATAGTGATCCCGATGCGAAACCAACATTTTTCCGCTTAGTAAACCTCGGATGCAGCGGTAAATTGTGTTAAAGCTGTCTCCTCTAGACGCCCGACCTGATTACCTTCACAAATTGCATTGGTCGGTGACCAACAAGACTCCCCGACACTGCCGGCACTGCGGGGCATAACTCGCATTCCACTTCCCTCGGTTACATAACTTTAACGAGCCTCTTACACTTACTATGAGAGAACATACCGTAAGTGCCTCTTATAACGCCTGTTTTAATTTTAACATTGCTTTGAAGGCATATTATATAAAAAAAATAGACTTAATTGATCTAGGTTAGTTAGCATAGTGTATTTAGCGTATGAATCTGCAATATCGTGGAACAACAAATAAAAATGGTAGCACGCCACGTTAACTAGCACATTGAGTATATTTTATTGCACTGGCAGGCACTACAAGTTTGCTTGTGTGAAGGTCGATAAGCTAGTTCAAGATAAAACATCGTACAAGTTGGCTCGTGAGTCGGGTTTTCAGTAGCCTCTACCCTACTTTCATATTTCACCGAGATTAGTAATTGAATTGGCACCGGCGTGTCGACTCGCCCGATGCAAGACGGAACCTTTCGTTGCAGTCGCGAACGGGACGCTATAGTAAACTCAATGCCTTTTCGGTGAGAGAGCCGCGTGTGGTAGTCAGTCGTGCATCAGACGCCGTAATGCAGCAGGATCCACCGAGCATCAGTTGCGAGCGCAACTTATAGGAAATCCGCGGCCGGGGCAGCCGCAGCCGAAGCCGCCCTCGGGAACTATCGCTCATGTAATGCGTTTCCTAAGCTCTCATAATTCACTGTATAATTTGGCGCAATGCTGGCTTCTAGAAACTTATTATTTTATTAATTGTTAACACACTTTGAATTTATACGCATCTCTGCTTCCGCATAATGCATCGCGTAACAGTGACGCCTGGCTGCCTGCATTCATTAAAAATATAAGTGACATTTGCCAAGTTTGGAAAGTGAATTAATCTGTCGGGGGGTTGTAAGGGCAAGGAAAGCGAACGTGGCTAGGAAAGTAGGTGAGGTTGGTGGCATGCAACATTGGCGGATGGGCGATGGGCGATGCAGTGGTCGGCCGCGGTGTCGATACGCGAGAAGCGACGCGGCACGGAGAAAAAGGGAGCTGGTGCGGGAGCAAGGGAGCGGGCGGCGGGCAAGACGCACGCGCGGCCTCGGCCTCCACAGAGACAGTACGCTGCCGCCGCAGCACGGCAATACACGCGTTCGTCCCGGCCTCGCGACGACCACGCGGCTTCGTCGAGACCATGAATCGCCGCGACTGATGTGGTGCCGCCGCACGCGCCCACAACATCCGTTACGTAAGGACTTGCCTTTGAACGCGTGGCCCGCTGACGGCGGCTGCACAACGATACATATCGCTAACGACTATAATACTCTTCGTTATCATCACTCAAGCAATCCTTTACAATAGTTTACGCAAGTTGATGTTAGTGTTTAAGAGACGTTGCGAACGCGGCGCAAAATACACGCTAGGGCGGGCGGTGATTAAAGTTAGGCGGCAAAGTTGCGCAGCCGAGGAAGAGTGCGCGCTTTCCGGGTAGCGTGCTCGGGAGGCCGGGCGCGGGCGTGCCGCAGTATCGGCGAGTGAGAGAACGCGATGCGAGCGCCGCGAGGGCGCGCCGCAGCAGACAGCAGGTGTTGCGAAGAGAGAGCGGGCATGGCTCGCGAGTAAGGTGGCGGCGGCGCGCGCCACCAGCAGGCCGGGGGGCGCAGCGGGCCAGCCGGCCGAACCGCCGCCTCCCCACTGCACCGCCGCATCAGCACCGACCCGATGACATATTCACATTGAGCAGCCACCATTGCTCGCATAGAGTTGGTCGAGAAATGGGGGCTGACGCCTGTCCTCAGGCCGAGGCAGGAATGCCCCCGGGCCCAGGAGCAAGGCGGAGAACAAAGGTATGTATGCACCAATATTACTCATTACGCGCTGACTCTATATTGGTTTTGGTGCGTAGTAGGCAGCATTGCGTCGTAAATCAGTTGCGGTCAGGACATGTCCCACCGCCGCATCCCGTTTGCGTCACACCACCTACAAGGAGACGCGGCCCGCGTACCGGTTGCGAGCACACACCGTCCGATGTGCGTTCGCTGCACGCGCGCTTTGCGCTGCTTACAACACGCTCAAATGTATATCAATACCGTTATGGAATACTTCGACATGTGTTGGTGAGTGCGCCACCTTCGAAGTGGTCGCCGACTCCACTTTCTTTACTGTTCCATTCTTTGCTCCCCCCTGATTACATCCGCATCGTCCTGCAGCTCAAACTTTTCCTACTAACAAACCGTTGTGGAGTGACGTCTGTCTGGTGAGTGTAATCTCAAGAATTCTTTTCATGTCTGAGGCATATCTCACATGACCCATATTTCAACGATTTGGTTTTTTCTTAGTATAACCCGCCTACTCATTTACACGACTCATTTACAACACCGGTCTATGTAAATTGCATAATACCACTGTGTGACATTATACAGAATACATTTAGGGCATCTTTTCTTGGAAAGCCTTTTGTTCACATTTCCCTTGCTCGCGAAGTGGTCTTTTATCTTTAGTGTATTGCAGTTACTAGTCACTCACTGCAATACCAAAATTTGACATTTTTGTTATCTTTTACAGCCCGTATATGATATTTAATCATATACAACCAGTTATAAAATCAATAGTTACATAGAAAGTATACAATATATAGCAAAAAATTAACGCTGGTACCGTTAACTTAGTGTTAAATAAACAAATGCAGTCCATAACGCTAACACTGCAGAGACGTCAAGAATATTTACATTTCGAAACAGGTAATTAACTTTAACTACAATGCGCTTGTTATGTAACAGAACAGAAACTTAGTGTGAATCTAAGTTTTCTGTCTTCTTTTACTTGTAATTTTTATAGAAAGAGTATTTTGACGTGAAAAAGTCGTTCAAATTTGCTTCCACAGTTGGAAAAAATTCAGAAAAGCGATGATAACAAAATCGGTCGATACAGTTGATGGTGATGTCTATCATCTGTGTCCACGACACAGCCACACGCCATTTCTTTTTAATTCTAGTATTAAGAGATTAAGTATAATAACAGAGATTAATGTAAAAGTTCAATCGATACCACTGAATTCATGAGCGAATAAATCTATGTAAATATATTTGATCATTTCTGGATTCTTTAGAGCGATTTCTGAATGAATAACAATAAAAGCAGAACCAGCTATTTATAATGTAAACACGTTTGAAACCACGTGTCCCAGTTACGAACGTGCAAAACTATGTAACTATAGCTAGTTCGAACTAGTCACCGTCTATAAGACAAATATTATTCAGAAACATCACTTGTAAACATTGTATGCGCCAAAATTTATAAAAAAAATTAAATTACACACTGTAACAATGGATCAAAAGATACAGGAAAAAATATATAAATATTTTAATGATTCAACACCCACATTCAACGATCAATCCAAATAAATCGTTATCTTAAATTTTATCTCAAACATATTTTGAAGATTCTTGCTAAGTACAGAGTAAATTGTTCATTTACTCGGGAAACCGCTCGGAACCGATTTCGTAAATTAGTGATGTATGAACTGGAAACTTCATAGTTACGTTACAAATACAACCCTGTTTTGCATTTCTCTTGAAAAAAAAAATGAAACAAAAAATTATTTACTTAAAAAAATATATAAAAATTCTGCAACAAAACATCTATCGGATTTTGATAGAACTGCTTGGTGCAATTTTTAACGGTCAAATCTTACATTTTTATTTTTCAACGCGCACGAAGTCGCGGGCACCAGCTCATTTAACGCTCTTTGCATTAGTGAAAACCGCATTAAAATCCGTGAAAGACGCGGCGGGGGACTTTGTTCCTAATATATTATAAATGCGAAAGTTTGTATGGATGTATGGACGTTTGTAACTCTTACACGCAAAAACTACTAAACCGATCACCCTGAAATTTTGCATACACGTTGTCTGGGACACCAGAAAGGACATAGGGTACCTTTCATCCAGAACGCGGACGAAGTCGCGGGCACCAGCTAGTTTAATTATGTGTTACTAAGAAGAGTGTTTCTACATTTTTTTGACGTTTTCACACTCATCATCATTATCTTAATAATCCTATATTATTTTGATATTACTAGCTGACTCGACATTTACCAGGGAAGGTTTGTGTAAAAATTGCACTCTGCGCGAAACAGGCAGCTGATCACTAGTATAACATCTCTCAAGAGTAGTTACCAGAACTAAAGGATATAATAAATTAATTCTAAAATACTCGAATCTTGCTAATTTGATTTATTTATATTATTTTTAATTATCTGTTGTTAATGTTTATTTTGCTGTTGTTAGATAAAATTGCCAATTATTAAGCCTATATTTGTACTCAATTAACAAATTTTACGATATAAAAAAATTAAAAGTTATTAGACAAATTTTTGTAACGAATATAATATTAAAAATGCAAACCCCCCCCCCCCCCCCCATACTATTATGTACTATTCTGTATATTCAAAGGTATTGATCTTGTTTCACTTGATTTATTAACGCATTGAGTTAGCATCAGAATAAGGGGAGACATTTTAGTTAGTAATTAGTTATTAGTAACAACAAAATCCTAGTCGTAGTTAACAAATTATTAATAAAAGTTTAATTGACACAAAAAAATTGCATTATTCAACAATTACCAAAATAAAGTAACTTGTCACTTGATTTATCTGCATGAAGAGTAAGTACCTACTGAAATTACCAACTACCAACTAGCGACTTTGTCTGAGATGCAGTTTTTTAAATTGCATACACTTTCCTCGTTTATCCCTTTTTCCATTACTAAACCTTATTAAAATCATCATTTTCAATTTAAGATTAAATTAATGATTATTAATTATAAACCAGTTGGGTGGTTTAGAATTAGTTAGCGGAGGAAAAGGCAGGCACGGACAATTTCGGCAACTTGGTTGCAAAATATTATTTTTTTCTAATTACTAACATAAAAACTCAATAAGGTTTTATTATACATTTGGACCTTCCGTGAAAAATACCGTGAAAAAATAAATGATGGTGAAAAGCGCATCGAAATCTTAGTTTAACAGACGCGGAAAGATGCGTCAACGCTACATCACTACATAGTATAAAACAAAGTCGCTTTTTCTGTCCCTATGTCCCTTTGTATGCTTAGATCTTTAAAACTACGCAACGGATTTTAATGCGGTTTTCACTAATGGGTAGAGTGGTTCTCGAGGAAGGTTTAAGTACATAATTTACTAAGTTACGCGGGCGAAGTCGCGGGCAGCAGCTTTAATTTTATTAACACGTAATTTTATAAACTATAACTAACATCTGTTATCTGTTAACAGTGCCATCTGTTAACAGACTTTTTCCATTATTCGAAGTGAGATTAGATGAATTAGAGTACTACATTGCTTCAAACAGAATTCCCTAGATGGCGTTGTAAATTTTGCATACACGTTGTCTGGGACTCCAAAAAGGACATAGGGTACCTTTCATCCAGAACGCGGACGAAGTCGCGGGCACCAGCTAGTATAAAAATAAAGCCATAAAAAAGTTATGCCCGATTAAAAGTTCCAGCATTCTAGTTCCGATATTTTTCCAGGATAAAAAGTATCCTACATATTAATCCAGGTAATAAACCATCTGAGCGCCAAATTTTACCAAATCTGTTAAACCGTTTTTGCATGAAACATCAAACAAACATCCATCCATCCTCAAAAACCTTCGCATTTATAAATATCTATTATTAGTAGGATTATTGTTGCCCTTAAGAAGGCTTGAAAAAAAATGATTAAACTCTTACATAGAACTTATCTAAAATGCATTAAGTAGCTACTTTCCGTCAACGTGAAAATATTTTCTTTTTCATTGTAACTTTAATATAACGTGTTAAAAATATAACAGATATAGGAAAGCAGATAAAACGCGATAACACAAAAGCCATTCCTTACATAATATTAAGTTAGATAAGCTTAGTTATGTAAGTTGTACTAACTGAAGCGTTTTACTGAAAAGTGGAGCGGAAACTTCGTTAGCACGGCATAGAGCGACGCTGTGATTGGTAGCTTCACATGACGTCTGCATTCTGATATTGATTGGACCAATCACAGCTAGCCTTTCTATTTACCATACTGTATAGTTCAACAAGAATTAAAAAAAATACTGCAGATATTATTAATTATTGCGAAACTTATTATTAGCCGTTCGATGTCGCATCGAATCGAATTTTTTTTCGTAAATTTCATACATTTACATAGTCATTTATATCTTATATACTAATCATCAACATCACCATGTCATACAGTCACAACAGACGCTTTCCACTAGATATTCAGCCAGATTGTAAAACTAGCTGCAGCTTTTACTATGGTGTCTGACCAACCTCAATGTTGTACGTGGTTTCAACTCGAGAATTCATGTTACCCAACCGTAATCGAAAAGATTTTATCTCGAGAAATGAATAATCTTCTCATACAAACACAGCACATGTGTTCTTCTGTATTATACTAAATGTTTAAATACTAAATGTTTATCTCCGTTTATTTTTAATTACAAATAAATAAACTATCAAGTAGGGAATACTAGTGTGGGACCCATTATAATTAAATAAAATATTTCGTTCTTTCTTTCACTCTTTACCGCGGTTTGTGTACCACGGTATTTGATTTATCTCAACGTTTGCACACACAAAGTACAAATCTGCGAAACTATTTGCTAGCAAAATCCCTACATTGAGAACCAGTGGCCACCGCGCGCTCCACCGATTTCTCTTCCAAAGGCTCACCGCCAACACTGCTCGCATTCTGAAACGCGCTACAACGTGTACGCGAAGTGTAAATATGTGCATTGAAGTCTTACTCCTTTGCACCGCACGATATTTGACGTGCAAAAATATTCACGGAATTTGACGGCACTACACGGCTCTTTCGTGATCAGCTATTGCATAGGTAGGTTATGTTCTGTTCACAAAATGTTCAGCAAACTTTCTTAGATTTATTTATTTTGTTTGAATATTAAGAAAAGTCGAAACAATAGGGAATGGAAAACAAACTTTATTACTTAGTATTGTTACAAAGTTTATAGAAGTTACATTTATGTAATTAAAAATTATTGCGACGGATAGGCTGCCGTTACAGCTAATGATAAGAGGCTACCATTACTTACCTATAGCAAGAGAGAGATGAAAGTGTGCTGCCATAAATAAACCTGATAACATAAAAAATAATTATAAGTATATTTGAATTATAATTATATTAGCTTTCTGACGAACAAAAAGCTTTCTGAATTCTTTTCCTGTTAAAGCCAACTTTTTTCATTATTTGCTTCAGTCTTTTTTAGAGATCTCATAACGTAAGTTTAATAGGTCTGAAAATGACTATAAAACACACATAATGTATATTATGTGAATAGTTTTTGTTTCATAAAATTCATCAGTACGAGTATTTCCAAAATTATTGACACCGAAACTTCGGTCGCTATTTAAATTTTCAAGTACGCCCGCGCTAAGTGGATGACGTCACAAACCTTGTTGCTAGACGCAAGTTCATAAAGAGAGAGATTTGTATGTTTGTAATTAATTAATTCAAAAACTAAAGTCGAACGGATATTAAGGAGTTTTATCTAAACTATTTTGTATAGAAAATATGCAAAAAAAGTTGGTTTTTAAAGTCAATTTAATATAATTAATATAATAATATTTAATATAACAGAAATAAAATTTTCAATTAAATGTTATATTAACCGATCAATGTCATATTTAAAATAGTAATTCATCAAATAGTTCATATCAGCAAAACTGACCTTCCAAACCGTTTTTAAGATATTCCGTCCATTCAAACAACTTAATGAAACGATTTTGTGAATTAAATCTGAGTTATCTGCATTTAACCAGCTTAGTTTTACAACCAGCTTAATTCAAAAGCCCCTTTCATTGTACAACATTTCCACCTATTGTTAAATATCAACAGAAACTACGCTTTATTTCAAAAGGACTTTCATAATAGAATGGCGCATCGCCAACACAAAGAGCTTTTTGTTTAAACTAATTTTAAAGAGAAGGAAAAGACTGCCATGAGACAATTAGCAAACAGAGTGATTTCTTCTTGTTAAATAATTACTGGTGTATTATTTACTAAATTAACCGGGAATAATTAGCTCAAAAACATTATAACTGCAGTTTTAGTGGCTTAAAAATTAGTAAAAAATGTGAATAATACAATCCTAAAGTCGTGCCCTCGTGGGAGTTCGGGAACATCATATATTATAAAATAACGTAAAATAAGGTAAAATATTCAAATTTATAATAAATCTGCCAAATTTTCATAGAAAATAAATGAATTTAGCAGTAGGTAAAAATCAGGAACTTTATGTTATATAATTGATATTATAAAAACCGTTTTCTGGCAATAGATTCGATAATTCGTGAAATAGATTTCGATATAATATAATCAAAGAAATTTTCTATTTACGTTTTATTTTCCAACTTAAACACAACTTGTAGCTAACCTATGCCTAGTATTTATTAAATACTAAACTATATATTATACTTATATTGGGAGTGAAATGAGGTATGCCCAAGGTTCTCCCTCCTTATGCTCACAAATCTTAATTCGTATGTAAATGGTAAAAGAATTGTATGCACGTGCTTTCATTTAATTCTAACGGCACTGTCGGTGTGATCTAAAAGCTTAAAAATATTTCATTTCATAATACAGTATCACAGATACCTTAAAAGGTGCCTGGAGCCTTTAGGGGTGAAATATTTGCAAAATTTTACTATTTTAAGATAACAATGAGAAATTGAGCCTTTTGTTATTAAACCACCGAGTTAATCGAATCCTTATAATGTTATTCTTGGTGTCATCTTTTCTCCTTTGTAATTTTTATGTTTATCACGAAAAATGTCTGTGTATTTTGCAAATTGCTCCTACAGTTAACGGGCTTTTCGGTCATGACAAAAACCTAGCGGAAATCTTCTTCTTCTTGTATCTAATATATAAAAGGCAATGTGTGTGTGTGTGTGTGTGTGTGTGTGTGGTCCTTAAGGACTCAACAACCGCTGAACTAATTTTGATGAAATTTTCAGGCAATCCTGTATCCTGTAGAGTTTGGTAGAGATCGGACGCGGGCGAAGCCGGGGTCGCTAGTAAGCGATAAACGAGGTTTTTTCAAAAAAAATTGCATCGGTGCGAAGCCGTGGCGTCGCTAGAGCATTATACTTATATTAAGGATATATTTTGATCAAAATTTAATTATATTACATATTGATACTTCGAATTAGGCCAACTATGTGAATTTATAAAATGCTTCCTAAATAACTCCCAAGTAAATAATTTGTAAAAAAATAACTCAATAAATCATCTTCACAATTTGTTTCACTCAGCCCTGTTTTATGAGAACAAAAACAATTTACTCTTTTACATCTTTGTAAGGTTGAAAAACTCTCGAAACTCATCGATGACCTCGTTCGATTGTTGAAGCGTATTCTTTATGTTAGGAGATGAAAAATAAGTGACCACCGGCGCCGTGCGAGGATCAGACGGCGCAACAAACATACATACACGCGTAGTGTTTGTTGTGTACATAAAATGTGCGTGGGAAGTGGTATTTGTTACAGGGATTTATATTAAAATTATACTCGTGTAGGTACTTATTAATTAATTCGAAGGTTTCGCTCAAAACTTTAGACGCCCTTACATGTATTTTGATCATCATTAAATGTATCCTTCAGAATATTTACTGCTCACTAACTTTTAATGAATTTCATTATAATTCGAAAATTTTGATACAAGAGATTTAATGAATATAAGAAAGTTTTAAGAGAGTTTCCTTCATTACCCGTCAAGAAAGGATTACATATTTGTAAATTAAATTATTACCTATTGTTTTTATGCTAATTATTGTTTAGCTATACAGGTTTTAGGTCTTCTAATATTATATGGCTATTCTATAGATATGTTCTGACATATCAATACTTTTTGAAAAATACGCCCTAAATGTTCAATAGGATTAATCATATTGAGAGTTGATTTCGCAACCTTTAAGATTTATTTTGGGTAATTTTATAACGAGTATATTTATTCTACTTTATAATATAATATAAATAAATATAAATATATTCACACATTCCACACAGCACCATCTAGTGCCAAAGTAAGCAACTTAATGCTTGTATATTGTGTGTTCCAGACAACGAAATAGTATATCTCAAAGGTCGCTGGTTCCAGACAGTTGATATACCACATACTTTTTTGTAAATACGTACATATTACAAATACAAAACATCCATGACTCAGGTACAAAGGTAAATGTTAACACATTTTAAACATTTGCCCCTAGCGGGATTCGAACCCGCGACCGCTTGGCAGCTAGGGTTACTGGCCACTAGACCAAACGTGTAGTCAATAATATAATAAATAAACATATTACATTTACATGAGTATAATTGCATAAATATTTCCAATCTCCGCTTTAATTGTTCTCTCCGACTGAATTGTATAGTTGTAGCGAAAGCGAACATCGCTTCTCTTTCGTTACAATATCAGCTATTATTATCTATATTGAAAATTTAAAAATTAAGTGCACACGAACGAAGTCACGGAAATCAGCTCATACTAGCTATGAAGCTATAACGTTGTCTCACAGTATGTTCTGATTCTCGGGCAAGTAAGCGGATTAAGACCAGTGATTTCAGTTAATACAACCAGACTCTCTGATTTCTCAAAAGTTAGACAGTATTAAAACCAATATAACCATAATAGTGGCAAAAGGAACTTCCTGGCGACCAAATTCTTACACATGGTGTGGTTAATGTATACAAGTGGGTCACTGAAAACATTCAATAAATCATTACGAAAATCAGCATTATGCGAATTTATATTTAGACGTTGGCCGCATTTCCATTACATACCTACTTATAGAAAACTATTTTAGCTATCCTCTTGAAAATGGTGAGAACGCGTAGTTGCGAATTGAAATCCGAGGCCTTACTAACAAAACAACTATAGTATTACATAACGCATGAAACTAGTTTTTTTTTATTAAACATTTTTTTATAATACATATATATATATATAAGCGATATTAAGTTTGTTACTTTTATTTAAACAAAAGCTTTTGTTACTAATCGGTTAAATTTGAAAACAGTATAAAAATTATGAAAATGTCAAATTTTATTTAATATAATAGTATATTAACGAATAATCCATATAGTAAGAAAAAACTCAAAAACTACTAGACCGTTTTAATAAAAATAAATTAGTAAAATTCTTTTTCGGTAACATCCGATCGATACAATTAAATATTTATAACTAGTTTAATAACTCCTTTCACTTCTTTTAAACAAGCGTTATGTTGTTATACTTTTTAAGACGAGAAAAAACACATCTGTGCTTCCTTTCAACTTGATCTACATTGTTCAAAGAAACGGGGAAAAAAATGTCCCTGGACCTTACTGTGATATCAAATTAAATAAAAGCACTCATAAATTAATTCATGACATTTATTTTTCATGACAAATTGAAATTACACTATGAACTGCAGCAAGTAATATCTCAGAACTATTTCTAGTCTGCGTTATTAGGTAGCGAATTAAAGATTCACGCACATAAGTAAAGTAAACTCATGATTATGGCTGTCTCAGTGAAAAGAAGGCAGAGGATTTCGTAGCTCCATCAATTTAATTGGTGTATGTTGGTTACAATAGATTTCTATTGTAACAATATGTTATTTAAGTTTTAGAACTAATAAATAAATAGGGTGAAAATCCTATTATCAAAATATACCTACGATCAACTATATAAGAACCAATCAACATAAATAATCATCGTCAGCCTGTGTCTCTCCGTTGTTGGATCCCAATCCCAAGGCTCACCACCACGTATGAGCTTCGCATCCATCCAGCCGTATCCTGTGATGCCTTTCAGACACTTTAAAAATATACATACGAGTAGCATAGTTTTATTCCATGTCTTCTAAAGATTATTAAGTCAACACTTTATTATTACTGTGAAATTTCTAAGTACATAGCGCGAGCTAAGTGGCCCCGCAAGATTTATCTCTCGCACCGGTCACGGGGTTATAAAACATTCTAAAATATTTTCCATAGTTGTGTTTTGATAAGCTATCTATATTGTAATATACTTAGTAGTTGAACGGTCGACTGCAGGTCAGACTCAGGATCGAATCGTGCTGATACAATTTATGAGAGATTTAACAGTTGCAGACTGCGCTTCGCAGTAACAAATTGGACAACCTATGGCGGCAGTTATCGAAGACATGCAAAATAAGAAGTCATAATGTGAGATACATACAGGCCCATGGAGATACAGATTTAATGTTTTTGCCAACAGCATTGATTTATTTTTATCAACAATTCTAAAGTATTCTGTATCATTTAAGAAAACATTCTATAACATATATATATTCTATAACATAAAAGTGATACCTTTCGGTCGGTGAAACGAATAACCTCACAAGAGCCTATTCAAACATTGAAAACTTTCATTAAAAATTTCAAAGAAGCTTCGAAAGAAGTGTCAAGCATGTATATAAGTTTTGTTCTAACGTATGTACAAAAAGCTGCTTTATTCACGAGACCGTTTCCTGTTATTCGTGTAAAATAATTTTCACAACACAAACGATAATTACTGTAAAATATGTAAGACATTATGATCTAAAAATATTTTGAAAACAACAAGTAGACTTGAAAATTTCTGATGTTTTATATTAGTTTCCATAATTATTTTTTTAGTATTTTTTAACCGAATTATGATTGCTTTTGATTCAAACTGAAAAAGATACAACTATTTTAAGAAATACTTTATTTAAAAAAAAAACTAATTCTAACTAAACTAAAACTTTATTTTTCGCTTTATAGTGTCAGTAGTTTTATGCTTAGCTATATGCATTGAAATAATATATCTTTCTGGCTATACCCACGCTTTTAAAATTAACAAAATTCATTTATATGTTAAAAATATAAATCTAAACCGGAATCCTAGCATAACCTCGTTTTGCTGATCACAGTAATCCCCAGAGTTGGAAGCGCTTTCCCGTAACTTTGAAAAGTTTAAAAGCATTGTGACCCCACGGATTCAAGTATTCAACGCCAAATGGAAACACAAACATGTCTGTTTTAATACGGTTTTCATTAATTGAAAGAGCGATAAACGATGGCGGTATATAATTTGAAGAAAAAATTCAATCAAAAATATTAAAAAGCAAAACAAAGGTAGACTTAAAAGGGAAAGGAAATAGCTTTTAGCTTTTTTTTGTAATTCTTAATTATGCTAAAAAGTACCTAGGTACTGATAGCAATTGTTACAAATATAACTGCGACAAATATAACCCTACTCTAGTCCGGTCGAAATGCATGTAGTTTGGACTCCTACCTCAAATATAAAAATATAATACAAAGTATTACACAGTTTTACACGTGCACCGTTTATACGTAACATAATTGCCTCGCTTTGTAAAAGAAGTATAAAAGAAGTTTCATTAAAACGTCATCTGCACAATTGCCCTTACGGTACGCTTTCCCCTTCATTTCGTTATTAATTTTAGTATTGCATTTAATTCCAACCCTTTACAAGGTCTAGGTTGCTTTGAGAAATCTTGACTTTGACATTACCTTTGAAAGCACGCCGTCAACAGCATTGTTACCTACGAGTACCACACAGAAAGCAATTATGCACTTTTGTAGAAAATAATTACGCAATCATTTTACCCGCAAAGCAATGCAAAGAATGTTTCAAAGTCAAAGTCAAACCAGAAAGTCTATATGACATTTCTAGTTGAAAAATAGGGCGCGATGAATATTTAAAATATCACAAACAAATCTGTAAATATCACAAATCAATTCTGTACCAAAACATGTATAATAACAAAATAACTACTTGATGTCTACGTTTCAAGGTTGATTCTTTCTCTATTCTGAGCTTTGAGCTTCGTTGGATGTCTTGATAGTCTAAAAAGAGCCTATAAAAAGACACATAATATCGGTACGTGTCTATGACATATTATCTATTTCTATTTCTAAATATCACAAATCAATATTGTACCAAAATATGTAGGTACTTTATCAGATGTTTTAGTTAGTTGATGTCGACGACGTTTCAATGTCGATTCTTTTTCTGTTCTGGATTTTGAGCTTCGTTGGATGCAATCGGAGCCTATAATTGGAAGATACTCTATATTATGTGTCTATAACTATTCATATTCGTTAATGTTTAGTTTGGTTTTAATTAACCCTTTTAGTGTAATATTTTCTAGTCTTATTAAATAGTAATGAATTTCGTATTATACCTACTTAGGTTAATATAGGCCTACATTTTAATGCAATATTTTAACGTTGTATATATATTTTTTAAATCAATATAACTGTTGGATAATGCTAATTAACACATCTAATCTCACATTAATTAGTAATTTATCTTAATAATTACTAATAATAGCCATTTTAATTATAAAAATACAAAAAAATAACTACTTTGGTATATTTACTTGACATAATTTTTTTTTTAATTTGAAATAGCATTAAACATTTCGTCTCATATTTGAACATATATATATAACTCAGAACGATATATTGTGTAAGCTATCCATAAAAGTGCTTAAAATAAATTTTAAAATATCATCAAAAGATCAAAGTCCACAAGAGTACATCAATCAGCTGGAAATGGAATCATGTTTACAAATGATTTTAAACTACTCAACATGATCGACTATTTTTGAACACTATTTGACCTAATCAATTCGCTACTTGTACTTCATAAAATTAAACAGGTACGAATAAAATCACTATAAGTAATACGAATTCATTGCAGATTAGAAAATATCCTATTATATCCATTCATCTCAAGAGTGATTCGTTAAGGGGGATGCTTAAAAACAATGGGTGTGATCACCCTACGAACTTCAAGTGTCGATGACAGCACTACGTAGCGATTTTGTGGAGGCTTTCGAGATAGGTCCGAGATACTTGACGAAGATGACCGATTCATTAAATGAGAGCGTTTCAGGTAGCTCCAGTCTTCGGTGCTTGAGAAACCATCTCAAGAACAAACGTGGAATTATTGGAAATTAGTTACCACGGCCTTTAAAAAGCATGCATGATTTATTATTCAATGTAAAAAAAGTATAGGTATAAGTATTGAAAATTCAACATTAATGTTGAAATAAATATTTTTATAAGATATTAGAAAATTAATAATATCCCATAAAATAGTCTCTGTGATTTTTATATGTATTGGTAACAAAAGCAGGTCATAGGACGAGTATATATATATTGCTTAAATAGATACATCATTGCAATAAATTATAAATTTCGAAAAAATAAAATAAACCTCTAAGTATAAAGAATATAATGTTTATTTTCCGAAAATACTCTATTGATCACTTAGAAAATATCTCTACCCAAAAATGAATATACACGAGCAATAAAAATTGAATAAATATTTCAATGTCTAAGAAAAAGGAGCTCAGACGAAGTTGCGGGCGAAATTTAGTGTAGGCACCTTATAAAAAAGTCCTTGCGGTTCATATAGCACACAGATTGCCATGGAAACCTAAGCAAGTCGCTGGTAATTTAGAGCTGGCGTCAGGTGAAAAAGGATTTAATAATAGTGTACTGGTAACGTGGGCCGACCTTAACCCTGTCGCGGCTGCGCGCTGCATTCCTCCTGTGACGGGACGGCTGGGACCCGTTGCTCAAAACACCTGTCAGTGAGGTCTGAGTTATCAACGCAGTTGCACTCGGCCCTTCGCGGGGAAACACGCAATCACGGGTCTTTCTCAGAGTCGCGGGACTAATGGGACAGCGACGATCTCCCGACGGTCGTCGGCGAGATCGTTAGTATTTATAATTAACTATTATTTTTAAAAAATATATACCAAAGTCCAATTATCAAATTACTATTGTTATATGTGCGGTCCCATAAAACATTGACTTAGGTATCGATAAGCTCGGACTTTTGTTTTAAGTACAAATATTTTTTTAATAAATTCAATACTCATGAAAATAAAGTGGTCATTAATGAGTTTGGAGTTAATTATTATTTGAATTATCGTAATCTAAAATTCAGTTATATTTTATTATTACGTTTCGAAATTTGCATGCAACTTGGTCTGTTATATAATTATTTGGCAAAGTTACAAAAGTTTGGCAGTTTTTAAAAAGATTTCAAGTTTAAAGTTTAAAGACTTGACAAAATAAAAAGTGTGACACAATATTTCCTTTATTTAATATTCGTGATGCGAAGATCTTTTATCTGTTAGCATATACGGGGTGTTAGTAGCATATAAGGCTTCTAGAAAGAAAACCCTACATCATGAATCATGAATACTTTTATTCGATATCGAAAATAAGAGCAATTGAGTGTTAAATATCGAAACATAACCTTTATCAATCTGAGAGAACGTAAATCAGTTATACGAAGGATAAGGAAGTGAAATTGGTTTAAAAAGGGATACGAAAATGGTGGTGAAATGGAAGAATAAAATGGCGACTTCTTGTATGTATATGTAATAAAATTAAATAAGGAATGCACAGGAAATAATTGGTGAAAATAAAACATAAATTCCTTGAATCTTTGAAAGAACTAGATACTCTTACTCACCTTGCACCTGTTCCGATATTTCTTTGTAGACTTTGAAACTTGAGAACTTTGTACATTGAAATAGTTGTTTGAAAGCTTTATATGTATTTGCTTTTATGTACTAATTATGTTTTTAAGTCCCGGCGTCCGACGTAAAAACGGGGTTTATTAAGTTTGGCATGTGTGTTGATATAATGTTAACAGGAAATGACATTTTGTACGATTAATGTTAGTGAAAGAAGCTAATAGATTTTAATGTATCAACAGTAGCCTTTCCTGGTATACAATACAGGTCTAATTAGTATTATAGAATTAAAAAATATTATTTGTATTACATATAAACTGTGCTCCCTGTAGGTATTTTTTAAACTGCTCAACATACGAGTATTTCAATGTTGATTTTATTATAATATAGAAAGTGTCTCATCTAAAAAATTTATATACTTACATAGATAGAACACGGCTAAGTGTTTTGTGTTTTAGTTAATGATACCAATTATGTTATAAGTTGTTAAGAACATGAATAGTAGAGGAAGATGGAAAATAAGAAGAGAGCGAAAGGAAACAAAAACAAAAAAGTAACAAAAAATAATTTTCAGACGTGTAGGTATATCGCTTAGGTACTCGACCTAAACCTAAAATGCTTTGTGATTTAACAAAATTACCTTTTAGTCAATTTAAACCGTGCTAAGTATGATCCGGTTACTCGTTTAATGTAACCAATAAATCTATTTTTAACATTTTCATGAAAATTAAAGTATTATTTCTTTACAAATTAAACTTTAACATAATTATGAAGTTAAAATTTGTTTGTTAGAACAGTAGTGAAAAATTAAAACAAAAAATATAAGCTAAGTTAATGAATTTCAGCAATTTTCTCTTGAAATCTCGAAATGAGTTTAAATTATATCAAGGTCAACTAGGTACGGGATTCCGATATTGATTAACAATTCAACAAACAAACAAACAAACAAAAAGACGTGCAATTCGACCACAGCGCCGGACTTAATCCCTTATTTCAATTCATTATATGATCGCAATATTTACTTCAGTGTGTTTTGCAAAATAATAAGTGGGTAAATTAATGAAACGTTTATATGAAATAAATTTTATGATACTATGTAGTCCAATTTTTCTCCAAATTTATATATACAAACTGTACAATTTTATTCGCTTATCGATCTTTCCGTTCGTGAAAACCGTATCAAAATTTGTTGGATCGGGTCGTTTAGAAGAAGTAAGCAAAAAATGATTATTAAAAAAATGTATGTATTTACAAGCAAACTGTCCCCGGCTTCACACAGTTGCAATTTTTCTGCAAATTATATTTAAACAAATTATAATAAAAAATTAAAGTTATTTATATTAAACAAAGAAATATGAATAACTTTAATTTTTAATTAAAATTTGAATTATTATAAAAGAAGTGTAGTATTATTTATGACGTGTGATTGTCAATAAATTAAAGTTTATATACTTTCGATTCGATTTCAAAGATTTCTTAGTCATATAGGATCCAAGTGATAGTACAGCTTAAATTAAGACGCCGAACAATTAAATATTTACAGGAATCGAGTTGTTTGATTCTGTCGAAGAATGAAATGGGAAAAAATATTTATTATTTCTTTCTGTCTGTACTTTCCCCTACCAGATAAATAACCGTCTGACGACCGATTGAGTAAACTCGATATTTCTCTATCGTCTCCGCTTTCCAATATTAAAGTTCCAATCATGCTTTCCTCGGTGCAAGATATGATTAGCTTTATTAAAAGCTGCATTTATAGACGCATTTATACTACTAACTTTTGATTCTGATTTCGTATACATGTCTTCATTTTTTAAGCTAGAACAGAACAAATACAATTATGTAAAAATAAAAAATTGGCTTCGAAAATTCTTGTTAACAAACGTGCTTTATTTGAAACTTTAAAATAACTATTTAAAAACTAGGAATAAAAACAATAGCGCATATATTTTTATACGATAATTTTTTAATAAAACTTTAAAATAGAAGTTTAGGAGTGCAATTTAAATGCAGAGACGTATCCTTGTTTTATTTATACATATTCTGTGAGTGTGATCAACGGACTAACGGATCATTCATGTGACAATTATAATTACTGAACTCATTATTACAAAATTGGTCCTTAAATTAGCTCACGTGTAATTTCACTCGACAGCTCCACGTGTAGCCCACTTCAATATGCCACTTAGCGCGTTTTCAATCCTTTTTAATTATCACAGTAGTTTGATTGGATCTTAATTTTAAAAACTCATACAACGCCGATTGATTTATGTCAAGTTGTAATTGCATTAACTCTCTGATACGAGGATCCCGGGGGCGATTCCCGTCAATACCTACCAACTTTGGACCTGAAATTTTCAAAGTTGAATCTGGTCTAGGTGTCCCTAACCCTACGCCCAGACATGTACGTTTATCCATAGCACAAGATAGTTGCGTTCTTTGAGGGCATAGCAACACAGCCAACATTGTTGCTCTAAGTTTTAATTACATTGCTTTTGAATTTAGAGCTAAAATAAATATGGTGAATGAATCGGCCCGATAATTTTACGAAAACAATTTCAAGGCGATGATCTTTAGTATACATAACTTACTGAAAAGTGAGCACAACAATTTTCGAATGGAGAAATCGTGTCGGTTCGTCTTTAATAAAATCGCTGCCCTGATTTTTAATTCAGGGTGCAAATTTTTTTTTTTTTAATTTATTTATTTAATTACAGGAACATATATATTTAGTTTATTGCCTATGAAAACACACACTAGGCATGCAAGCCTGTATCGTGTGTTTCATGAATTAAACTTGGCCTGTGTGTAATGTTGACATGTTTGTTTCAGGTCGCTGCCCAAACTTTGCAGTCAGGAAGAGGAGGCAGGCCGACCCCCCCAGGGCGGCGTCTTAACGTTCGAGCCCATACAACACGATCACGACTTCTGCGAAAGAGTTGTAATCAACGTAAGTACTAAATTTTTCATGTACTTTCATGTACTAAATTTTTCATGTCAAAAATCTATCTGGTTTTACGACAAATCAATATTTAATACGTGAAGTGAAAAATTGTTATAGGTAACTTTTTCTAAGTTATTTGTAAAGCGATTTTATTGTGAACTTTTGACGGCTATGTCATCACTATTCACTAATTATAACAACACTTAATAAATGTAATCAAAGAAATGTATCTTGCAATGAAGTGAGTTCATAGTTAGGAACATGATTGGTACGGCGAAGTGATCAAAATTGTTGCGGTATGCCAAAGGCTTCTTCGAGTAGCCGGCGGCCAAGCAAGGTAGAAGAGAGAAGGACTCAATCATAGATATAATCTGCAGGTATTACCGGGTCCAATATCACTTGCAAGGTTTCATCTACCTACTTAGCTCATCCGAGTTTTCGAAAAGATCAAATTAAATGAAATAACTCGTATTTCAAATAGAAAATACGCTAAGGGCTCATTTCTAGAGACAGAGAGCGGTCTCGAATTCCGAGTTTTAAATTTTAATTTTTAAATATAAAATGTAATATTTTGTGGTAGTATCTGCAACTACATGTTACTTTTCCTTTTCTTGTTTCCTTACTTTTCCATTTTGCATTTTTTCTACGTTTTCAGCCTCTTTACAAATATTTCAGCTAACGGCTTTACAATTATAGTTGAAAAAAAGAGAACTCGATTAGTGAAATTCACAATATTCAAAAAATAAATTTGATAACAGACATTCTAGCCTTTACTTTTATCAAGGATCTTTCAGGGATTTCTTTAAATCTATTATCTTGATTGTTAAACTATCAACTTTCCCTTTGTTTATTATCACCTGAGCTCTTCGTCCTTGTTTCTTAGAAATCAGTTTATCTTTTTATTTATTACCTATATATTTGAAACTGGTGATTTAAAATTTCCAAATTTATATGCAAAAAAAATATAATAAAACATAACCTATAGCATAACATTTCATTTTTTACTATTTGATGTCACAAAAAAATATTGAAAATACATAAATAATATTTTTTACCAAGTATAATAATCTTCAACATTTTACTACTAAGAACACTATACGAGTATCATCATCTCTGTAGCAGGATGTCCACTGCTGGATATAGGCCTCCTAACAGCTTCGGAGAGAGTACATCTCCCATGTCACACCCCTTCGCAATGAAATTGATTGTGTGCTCTGTACCTGAACCGACATTGTGGCTTTGTTGTGCAAACTGTATCAGTTCCGTATCAGTTCAGTATCAGTTCCGTATCAGATCATATTAGTTCCGTATCAGTTCCGTATCAGTTTAGTACCATTTCAGTATCAGATAAGTACCAGTCCCGTATCAGTTCCGCATCAGTTCCTTATCAGTTCAGTACCAGTTCCGTACCAGTTCAGTATCAGATCATATTAGTGCTGCAACAATGTTTTTTCTATTTTTTATTTATTTATTTATAATATGGATAGTCAACGTAATAATGTACATTACACATAGTACATTACATGATGTCTTTAACTACTGTTTCAAACTAATAACGAGAAGAATCGTAAATTTTTAAAATATTATTTTATCTTTTATTAGAAATAGTGTATCTCTTTATATGAATTGGCGGATGTTCATCGGGCGGTTAAAAGACTCACAAATAAAGTCTACCCGCAACCAATCTGGTTTCATTTTATCTTTATAGGAAACATTAATATTAAAAATATTTGGCCTTTTTAAAGAAGATTTCAACCTCTTCTAAGTGCTCAAATAATTTTCTAATAGTCTTATGAAGATAATAATCTGCTTATAGAGAGAGATTAGCGACATTTAAATGTTTCGATTTATATAAGTGGCTTATGAAAGAAAAAGGTATTTTAACTTACTTACAGAAAACATTTTTTAATATTATACAAAATCTGCAATAAATATTAGTTGAAAGCAAGGTTTACATATTCTTTCTTTACTTGCTAGTGCCCGCGACTTCGTTCGTATTGAATAATGAATAATATAAATAGGTACATATATTTATACTATGGTAGGTACCACCATTTTGAGACGATTCCTCAAGAACCTAAGATTTTTCCAAAATAAAAAGTTTCGAGTGAAAAAGTAACAAACGTCCGTACATTCCACAACCTTTCTCATATATAATATTACTGGTAGTAGAATTCTTGGCAGACATTTAAGTCAATAATTGTTTTTCATGCAACATGCTTAAATATGCAACATGTTAAATTGTTGTCGAAATAATAATGCTTCGTTTAAGTAGGAGATATTCTGTAATTTAAAGTAGAATAAATTTTCAATCTTTTATATTATTAACATATTATTACTGATCAAGAAACGATTGTGTGATTAGTAATACAATTTTATCATAATTATGATACTTTTTATGAAGCAAATGATAATAATTTGAAATTTTCTCTTCTGAATGTTTTGACACAAAAAGCACTCGACATTACAAAGGATTTTTAAGTCGAATGCACATTAAACGCGCAGTCGAGCTTGAACAAAACTGTGAATATGACTTGCTTTGAAAAATAAAATTGAATATTAACTAACTTTCAGAACAGTCATAAATATTTCTACGTTTTCCATTTTTTTCACAAACGGATGGAGTTCACTCCCTCAAACGCACTTTGCAACGCTTTTCTGACTCGATGAGATACACAATTGACTTACGAACTATATGTAGAGTTAATTTGTTTCATTAACGAACAAACGGCATGACATTTTTGGATATTTTTTTTAATTTACGTGTCAAAGGAAATACTAAAAACTTGGTTTGTTTATGTTTGTTTGGGCCCTAGCCAAGAACCAAACCAATGCAAATGAAATGAAAGAAATAAAGCTCGGTGATTGGTCAAAATTTTATGTATAAAAATGCAAATTTTGAACGACGCACATCGAATGAATTGAAACAATAAATTGTCCCGTAATATTGTTATCATTTGATCGGTTTTTCTGCTTCATTGATGGTCTATTGTTTGTTTGATTCGTTATTCTTTCATATCTTTATTGTACAGTTCTATACTATTAAAAAATACTATTAAGCTTAAAGTATAGTTAATAGTGTTGTTATTTTATTGATAAAACTAGCTGGTGCTCGCGACTTCGTCCGCGTGGAATAGTTATTTTGAGAATCATTTGGGTATCTCGAACGGTTTTCACAGCGCACGCAACGGAAACTCTCAAAGATGAATAATTTTCCCCGTTTTTTTCCACATTTTCGACTGTTTCTTCGCTCCTATTAGTCGCAACCTGATGTTATATAGCCTAAAGCCTTCCTCGATAAATGATCTATCCAACACAAAAAGAATTTTTCAATTCGACCCAGTGGTTCCTGAGATTAGCGCGTTCAAACAAACAAACAAACAAACAAACTCTTCAGCTTTATAATATTAGTATAGATTTATCTTTCTGTTATATTTGGAAACGGCAGTCGTAAGTTAAGATCGTAATTTTCTTACCAATTATAAATAGATGTAACTATTAAGTTTCATAGTGCATGACAAGAATTTTCCGTGAAATAGGAAACGTGTGAAGTTGTCGCCGTTTATTAGTACAATAACTGCATTTTAACGGCCATTTCAAGTCCATGCATTCGAACATGGAATAGAATTTCTCATTTTCTCTTAACATGCATATAGCTTTTTTGGAGTTTATTGGAGTTGCATATACCTACTATATTATTATATGAGCCCGTGATATGAATATTTATGGGAATAAAATCAAAACGATCACGAATGCGTTATATTTACTGTCTATTTTTATATACCTATCTATGAAAATGTAAATTTTATTTAAGCATTTCATGTGACGTAAAAGTATCTAGAGGATATTTTCAACGCTTTTATAAACACAATAAATGTGGACGTTTAGGGTTTTGCTACTTTGAAATCTTCTTAAATATTGTGAAAGTTGCAGCCGTACAAGAGATTTGAAGCAAAGCTGAAACGAATTCCGAGAATATTCACTACGATTTTATTTCTTTGAATAACAACTTTATCCGGGAATAAAATTGAGTAAGTATTGCGAATTACTTATTACAAACTAATCGTGACAAACAATCTCACTCAGAGACGTATAAAAGTTACGTAGGTGTTAAATATTAATTTAATTATTAAGTTGAAGACATTACTAAAATATAATAGATGCTTAAAGCTCATAAAATTTTCTAAGCAAATATAATTTTTGGAAATCTTTATTTTAGAGGTAATAATTTTCATTTAATCTTGAAAATAGGTCTTTTATTTTTTACCCCATAAAATAATAATTTTGAAATTTTGAAAAATTAAAATACCTACTATCAGGGCACTTTTTAGAACAATCTCCTATTGAAAAAAAACCGCATATAGTGTACGTATTTTTTTATTTTAGGCTCGACCCTGGATCCAAGTTGCTTCTAATCGGTCCTACTGGAAAATTATGGAGAACTATGTCCAACAGTGAACTTCCTACGGCTAAGATAATGATTAGGAAGGAATAGGGAAATAAGCTAGAAATCGTAAAATATAGTGGCAAAATTTATTCTAAAGGCGAGTTTACACAAGAAGAATTTCTTGTGCTAGTTTCGAACGCGAGTGGAAAAAAATCGTATACGTATATCCTAAGCGAGAACTCTCCATGCGATTTTTGCCTGAAACTGTTTACATTATGATAGAAACTCGCACCATTCAAGAAATACTCGAATACCACTGTTCAAGGCGACACTCTTCTCTCTTGAATTGTTTACACTATAGGCGATAATTCGTAAAGACACACATATGTGTCTCGACGTGTATAAACAATTCATTGGCGAGAATCGTAAGTGTCGATACGAGTCTCGCACTAATCACTCTGTAGCGATTTTGATACGAGACTCACCATTCGTGGCTTAATTTTTTCCGAAGGCAGAATCTGCCATTTAGCGAATAAGCGGGCGAAGCTCGTATAGATTGTTTACACAGGCGATGAGCCAGAAGAGTTTAAAGGGGCATAATTTCTTTTGAGAGGCGAAAATCGAAGCATTTGCTTACACTAGCCGATAGTATACTGTCTCACGACAAATTGAATTCTCGCGTTCGAGAAACTCTCCTTGTGTAACTGAGCCTTAAGAAATATCACACTGAGAAATTATCTTCATCCAAATAAAAGTTTTACAAACTAACACTTGTTACACGTATATTTATGTGAATTAATTGAAACAAAACGAATGTATTGTAAAACTGTCCCTAACAATAATTTATGTGTACTAAATCGCCTTCAACAAGCAAACGCACATTACACATTGTTTCCCGTTAATCAAGGTGCTGTTAATCAAAACAACTATTTTATTGGTCCGACTTCTGTTGTGGATTTGACGTGTTGATAGGTAAAAAATATTCCAGAGTTTACAACAAAATCTACGAGGTACAGCTTAGTACAAAAGTGTTTATACTTTCGTCAACCTATAACTAATTAACATTAAAATTAATGCCTGCATTCTTGCCAACATGAACAATAATGAACATTTATTATTGTTATGAAAATAACAATAACACACCTTGGCAAGAATAGACATAAATTTTATTTATGTTCCGCAACAAATCGATGTTTCGATTTTCCGAATTGAGTTTATAATTTTTCTGCTATTTACATACATTAGCACTCTGAATGAAGAGTCACGGTTTCAATTTCTGATAATGTCAACTATAGGTATCTATAATTTATAAATATATATTTTTTATTTTTTTATTTAGATTACATACAGCCATAAATTAAAAAAATAGACTTAAAGAATCATAAAAATTATATATTTACATTTATCTATTAAATTCAAAAATGAAAAAGAAGAGAATATTCTATAACGGACAAAAAATATTATTTTTTGAAGTACCTAATTCGCAAATTTTCTTTTTGTAAGAATTTAAATTGTTTGAAAATATGAATGATATTTTCAAACAATCTGAATGGTAATCTGAAGGTTCTGAATGATATTGAATCATTCAGAACCTTATTGTAGTGATACTTGGAACTAAGAAGGAAGCAATTTTTAGAATGATTAGTTCTCTTGCTCTTGTCCTGAGTTTTGGTACGTTGAAGTGAATACATTCTAAAAGTGAAGAAGAATCGATGTTATCACATTTATTATTTTATATAAAAAGACTGCGTCAACATAAATATTACTAATATTTAATATTCAATAGTCATATACGCAAACATAGGTAGGAAAAACTATAGGTACTAGTTTGAATAGGTAATATACTTAGTTATGTATAATGTATACAACACTTACCTACACGTTTTTCATATGATAATCATAAAAGCAAAATCATTTAAAATAAGTTTTAAAAAATCGCTGTTTCTAACCTATATATAAGTTTTTCTTAAATATCTAACACATGTATTATAAAGATCGAATAATCCAATTGTCTCCCATTTCCAATTTTTAAATTAAAATTGATTTTAGATAAAAGTAAGCTCAAATCATATATAAAGTATTTTCATCGGTGTTTTAAATTTTCATTGTGACTGTACCAGAGACCAGGAACTATTTGTGGTTTTTTTTACGAGACTGCGTGCTAATTAAGACATTGTGCGTACAATCGAATACAATATCGAATAGTGTCTTAGCATTGAAATTTGGCCCTTGGAACTATTGTATAAAGATGTGTTTTTGTTTACAAGTTTTGTTATATTACAGTGAACGAGTAGATGAGCTGAGCGCAGTACCTACTATTTATTTATGCAACTACGGGAAGACGGGAACATTAAACTTATTTTCACACCAATACCATTTTTTAATTGCTTAATAGAATTAAACTAAACTACTACTAATAACTAACTAACTAACTAAAGAGAAAACATTTGAAGTCAATAACTAAAATAAACGTCCCTAGAAGTCACTCTGAATCTACATATATCATAATATATAATATATATGTATGTAGTATAGTTATACTTTATTACTGAATAAAGAAATGTTCGTAGCACGCTGAAAACTTCTGTTTGGGATTTCGCAATCACGTTTGAGAATCATACGTAAAACTTGCAATATGCACTAGGAATAGAGCTATGTCTCAAGGTTTTTTTTATTTTATTAAATATAATGCGAAAACATTTCGCACCTTAACAACTCAACCGATCATAATGAAATTTTGCATACCTACAAGTTGTCAGTTATTCTGAAAATACCTTTTATTCCAGATAAAAGTATCTACTGTTCCTAAGGGATCATCTAAAATTAAAAATATGAAATTCAAAGCCTTACAAAAGTACATCCTATCCTCTATCCTATACTTAATTCTATTTCCCTATATTTACACTTTTAGCGTGTCCAATAACGGCACGGCGACAGCCCGGGCAGCCCGGACGGATTTGCATAATTGTAAAGCCATTACGCAAATCTGTCATCACACATTAACATACAAGTGAACCCGAGACTCTCCAGTAGTGTTATAATTGACTCACGGTTGCCCTTGAAACGTAACATAAAAAAACTTATTTTTGGAAAAGATCCATTGCTAACCGCAGAGACATTCAACCAAAGAACTGTCTACAATAAGCACACATTTTACTTCCCCATAACGTTAATAAACTACCACAATCAAGACATTACACATAATTTAACAACTTTAGCTTAAACAAATATAAAATGGACACCGAGCAATACGATCAATATACTCAAGAAATTCGTTATAACATAAAATTTCCACTGATTTCATTGCAAGCGTTCACTTTTCTATGTGCAATCCTACTAATCCTACTAATATTATAAATACGAAAGTTTGTTTGGATGTATGGATGTATGTATGGATGTTTGTAACTCTTTCACGCATAAACTACTGAACTGATCACCATGAAATTTTGCATACACGTTGTCTGGGACACCAGAAAGGACATAGGATACCTTTCATCCAGAACGCGGACGAAGTCGCGGGCACCAGCTAGTATTATAAATGCGAAAGTTTGCATGGATGTATGGCCTTGTATGGATGTTTGTAACTCTTTCACGAAAAGACTACTGAACCGATCACCATAAAATTTTGCATACACTTTGTCTGGGACACCAGAAAGGACATAGGGTACCTTTCATCCAGAACGCGGACGAAGTCGCGGGCACCAGCTAGTATTATAAATGCGAAAGTTTGTATGGATGTATGGCCTTGTATGGATGTTTGTAACTCTTTCACGAAAAGACTACTGAACCGATCACCATAAAATTTTGCATACACTTTGTCTGGGACACCAGAAAGGACATAGGGTACCTTTCATCCAGAACGCGGACGAAGTCGCGGGCACCAGCTAGTATTATAAATGCGAAAGTTTGTATGGATGTATGGCCTTGTATGGATGTTTGTAACTCTTTCACGAAAAGACTACTGAACCGATCACCATAAAATTTTGCATACACTTTGTCTGGGACACCAGAAAGGACATAGGGTACCTACCTTTCATCCAGAAAAAAGTACTGCTCCCGAGGGATTATCAAAAATTAAGGAAACTAACTCCTGGCTAAGTATAATAGCAATAACGATGTCAGGCTATATATTGGTTTTTCAACGCGAGCGAAGTCGCGGGCACCAGCTAGTTTTCTATAATACCAACCTTGTCTGTTTTAATTGAATGAATTTAAATCGGGTGTAGCCTTTCTTGAGTTTTTAGGAGACTAACATGCGGCAATTGACATATTAAAGTTTGGCTATCATTTATAATAGACAGTAGGTAGGTATTACGAACGAGCTCTTTAAAATCAGAAAAGAAAATTCTCGTTGGCTTGTGCAAGGTTTCAGATGCAATTGGAAGAAGCCGGCAAGAAACTTGATAGGTACCTGCTGTATTCAATTACCTTTCAATACCGATTACAGCTACGCTCAAATAAAATCTCTCAATAAAACCTTTATTAAATTTGATATTTTTATTTATTTATTTTATTTTATTAATTATTATTGTAGTTTATTGCTAAAACCTGACTGTATACAATTCAATAGAACGACTATTTATTATTTACAATAACTCTAAAAAGAACATTCTATGAGAAAAACCAAGCCGACAATAGTAGTTATGTCATGTGTCACACTTATCATCTTTTCAAAACCCGCGCGCAAAGAGTTTACAACAAACGCGTATCTACCTATATCTCTTTGCGTTCCATTATTAATGCTTTATTTATATCTGGAAAAATCATAATTGTACTGAGGAGAAAGTAAACGACCTATGTTTTCCAATTCCTTATGTCATCTCTCGACTACTTGATTTTTATGAATCGACGAAGTTATTCAAATGAAAGTTAATTACAATTTATATTATTATTATTATTATTATTATTATATATTTTTTTTATATTCACACATTCCACACAGCACCATCTAGTTCCAAAGTAAGCAACTTAATACTTGTATTATGGATATACCAGACAGTTGATATACTACATACAATACTTTTTTTTTTGTAAATACTTACATATTATAAATACAAAACATCCATGACTCAGGTACAAAGGTAAATGTTAACACATAAACATTTGCCCCTAGCGGGATTCGAACCCGCGACCGCTTGGTTAACAGCTAGAGTTACTAGCCACTATACCAAACGTGACGTCAAAGCTAAGTTTAAGAAACCAATTTGCGATTTATCAATGATTATAATTAAATAGTAATTTCATGGAACATTTTAAAGTAGAATGAAAGACATTAAATGGGTCAAAAGAGCGCATAACTTATGACAACAGCTTGACCTTCCACGTATATATATTCTTAGCTAGGTACCTTCTACGTATATACATAGAATAATTTGAAGGTCCCTGAAGTATTTCTTGCACGTTAGACCAATTATGTTGACGTATATTAAACTAATAAACTCTTAATAACTTTATCACATCAAAGCAACCAACTATAACCTAAAGGCAATTAAGCGCTTGCTACTCTTTTGATGTCACGTTTTCAAGTTTTGAATTAGTTACGATAGCGTGCGAAAGGGTAATCGTAATAGTCTTAGCAAGTTCTAAGGGAAGTTAATTTTATTTCATGTCGAGGTCGTCAGACAGGCAGACACTGTCCACTTGGCTACAAATGTGCTGCCGATCATAGTAGGATAAGGGATTAAGGATAAGGGAAATGAGCTCTGGCACAACATACCGCCAGACGGGCTTTTTTTAACGTTGGGAAATCCTCATGGGATAGTGATAACATTTCCAAGGCATCTTTTATGATCTTTTTACATTAAAACAATCTATATGCACTACTTTTGACTAAGTATACATAAGAACTAAGTTAATTTTTAAAATCTATGTAAATAATACGGCTAATTGCCACTTTACTCTTGTTTGCCAAAGATTTCATTGTTAGCTTTGTAAGTACGAGTAATTTTAAACAAATGTTCCAAAACACGGAAGCTATTATCATCGCTTCATTTTTTAAACATGAACACATAGAGTTCTATTTTGCATTTCAAATCACTTATCTACTGATCTTTGGCTGTTTGACCATTAGGTATATAAAACATAAACTACAATAATTATGGTGCATATGCTTTTATGAGACGCTGTTTCAACAACGCAATAGAGGCGACCTAGTTATAAGAGAATGACAAATGACAATTGCACGCGTAGTCCTTCGCATGAGTGAAAATGGCAAACATTTGCAAACTGAGTTTTGTGTGATCCAATTCACGCGCGTCATCCTGAGCCGCCGCTTTCCGTCGGCAGGTAATTTGAAATGTACGTGTTTGACTTATGTAACATTTCCGTCACCAAGGTGAACAACAAGGTTCATTTAATAAGACAGTTATCAATGCGACCTTTACAAAACTCCATTTCTATATACTTAATGTAATGCAATAATATAAAGAGATCTTGAGATGCTAGAAAGACTTTTTGCGAGAAAATATATGAAATACAGTCCAAGCAGTCATTGCTCTGCTATGGATTGATCTTTGTTACTTCTTACACGCAAAAACGGCAGAACGGATTTAGATGAAATTTAACGCACATCTAGTTTATTACCTGGATATATGATACTTTCTTATTCTGAAAAAATGTTAGTTTACGGAGAGATCGACTAAAAATATTCAGGTTGCAGGTCTGTGATCTCCACTCGAGAACCTTGCTGTCAAACAAATTGCTGTCGGCTCTTCGACTCTATTATGTATACATAATATTATATGTCATATGCATTGCCACTGCAATTTATCAATTTATTGATTCGCCGAGTTATGTCGGTAACTTACGTTCGCCTACGGATCTCCTCGTTGCTGATTTGTAACTCCGAGCATAGCCCTCTCCATAGCTCGTTCTAGTAGAGATCGGCCTTTATTAAATGAACGATACTCAATAAAGTCAAAAATAGGATAATTGCCTTTCATAAGAAAATTTGAATAAAAGCTCAAGATAACTGAATTGTTATAGAAATTTCGAAGTAAAAGGCGTACAGAATATCACACGTCCTTGTCACTTTCCGTCATGAGGAACGCATAAACTCTGGTTTATTTTTAATCGAGCTCATATTTAAATGTTGGTACCTATCTACTTATAATACAGTCGCGTTACAAGTGTTAACGCCATTCGTTAAATTTAAATCACGTGTCTGAAACATTTTTAACATTTTTACCTAATATACGCCTACATTTATGTATTTTTAACCTCACCTTAGTGTTATGAGTGTTGTTGATTCTTGAAGTCTTGCTTATTATTCTATTACATGTACTAAATTCAAGAACGATGTTACTAATAGTCTGCACAGTTTACTAGATGTGTAGAAAATGCAAGCATGAAACGACCTCAAATAATCTTGTGAAATCTCTATTCGCGTCGGGAGCCAACAGCATTTTTAAAATGAATTCATTGGAATTTTTCTCGAGACGTCTCGAAGATTCTCGAAGAACGGACAACTTGACATAAGCTGGTGACTCAATAAGCCATTGAACTGCTCGTTTATACCACTTCTATATTTCTTACAGTTTGTGAATGCCCTCATTTTGTAATATTTCGATTTATTAAACTGAAATTTATTTAGAATTCTAATATCTATAATAACAAGAATTTTTATTCTTGTTATTAAATAAATAAATAAATGAATAATAAATAAATAGGTAATAATAAATAAAAAAATATCTTCAACACATTCCACACAGCACCATCTAGTTCCACAGTAAGCAACTAATGTTTGTATTATGTACCTATGTCGTGGGCAGATCGTAGAATTGGGCAGATCGTAAAGTACGAAATTAAAAATCTTTCACCAAAAGTCAAAAATAGGTGCGACGTGGAGCGGAGCGAAGCAAAGCGAGGAGGAGCGTGTTAGGTTTACATGGAAATAAATTTGGGGAGCCTAGCGAAGCGGAGCGGGGTGAGGCGACCCTCTCAGTTTTAACAGAAATAAGATCTGCCCAGGAATATCATGATATGCCCAACTCTACGATGTGCCGACGACATGGACACCAGACAGTTGATTGATATACTACATAGATTACTTTTTTTTGTAAATACATACATATTATACATACAAAACATCCATGACTCAGGTACAAAGATAAAATGTTAACACATAAACATTTACATAAACATTAACCAAACGGTCGCGGGATTCGAACCCGCGACCGTTTGGTTAACAGCTAGGGTTACTAGCCACTAGATCAAACACGTTATAGAACTATTTTTATTGTTATTGTTAAGATAGTGCTGCCGAGCTCCTACGATCCTACGATGCTCGGCAGAGCATATAGGGATAATATGAATGAATTAGGAAGTGATAAAGAAACAAGCTCTGGCTTACTTACCAAAACACAACAGCTGTTGAAAATTCTCTGCTAATTCTTACTTCTAATGGACCAATGTCATTGACAAGAATAGAACAAAATATATGGACTGTTATAGGCAAATTAAATTAGTAGAAACACTCACAGATTTTACGCCCGAACGACCTATACAATACTGAGCCGAGCTGTCACTTCCATACCAATTCTATGTATTCTATACATGAAATCATACTTTACGTCTAGAATCAGTAAGTACTATCTGCGAGTGAAATTAGTTTATGGATTGGTAAATGCACGTCATGTTAGTTGATGGAGATTAATTTTAACAATACCCATCGGAAGTTAACATTTGTTCGAATCATCGATGGTTCGAATAAACTTTGTCTGAATTTATTTTATCGTAATCCACTTAAAACAACGTACATATTCATTATTTTTGAATAAAACACAAATTGTTTTCCTCAATGAAGTCTACGTCCCAAACAACTTGTTTGCCACAAAACGTTGATTATTTCCGTTATCGGTTTCATTGTAAAAACTAACTCTAACATCACAAGCTGCCGTTTTGTAACATGAATATGAATTGGAATGAATTGTTTTGTGTTGTTTATATCTGTTGTGAGATGTTTCAAGGTCGGGTTTATTTACGTTCGGACGTATTTCGGGCGTTAAATCTCGCCTTGCATAACTTGTTCAACTAAAGTACGCACATTATTAAAATATACAGTTTATTATTCCATATTTTGAACTCATTATTGATACGGTTATCACAAATCAGATTATATTTTTAAACTGATATTCATTTATAACTAACCATTCTACTGGTACAGATTATTATTTTTTTACAATAAAATAAACACAATGATAGGTCAGGAGCAACACGAAGAATTAAATAGATATGATATCGATAGAGTTCTCATAAATGTGTTTCTTTGTCAACAGGTCAGCGGCCTGAAGTTCGAAACTCAGTTACGAACGTTGAACCAATTCCCGGAAACATTATTAGGGGACCCGGCCCGCCGGATACGATACTTCGATCCTTTGCGGTAGGTGAAAACTTACTTAGTCCTTAAACATCGTTTAAAATGGAAATTTAATTACTAATTATTTACTCTTAATATTGCCATATTATATTCTAATCGATCCATTGTCATATTTCCTAGGAACGAATATTTCTTCGATAGAAACCGCCCATCCTTCGACGCCATTCTGTATTACTATCAGAGTGGCGGGCGTCTCCGTCGCCCTGTCAACGTTCCCTTAGACGTCTTCTCCGAAGAAATTAAATTTTATGAACTTGGTGAACAGGCAACAAATAAATTCAGGTAATATTATATAATTTTTGTATTTACTGCAAAGTCCAACTTAGATTTTCATTTTTCTTATTAATCGATGTAAATTTTTCACAGGGAGGATGAAGGGTTTATAAAGGAAGAAGAAAAGCCATTGCCTTCCAACGAGCGTCAACGTAAAATCTGGCTTCTCTTCGAATACCCCGAAAGCTCTCAGGCTGCCCGAGTTGTCGCGATCATTTCCGTCTTTGTTATTCTTCTTTCCATAGTCATCTTCTGTCTGGAAACCTTACCAGAATTTAAACATTATAAAGTATTTAATACCACAACCAACGGCACCAAGATCGAGGAAGACGAAGTTCCGGATATAACTGATCCCTTCTTCTTGATCGAGACGCTTTGCATCATTTGGTTCACTTTCGAATTAATAGTCAGGTTTTTAGCCTGTCCTAACAAATTCAATTTCTTCAGAGATGTTATGAATATCATAGACATAATTGCCATCATTCCGTACTTTATAACCCTCGCCACTGTGGTTGCCGAAGAGGAAGACACGATGAACCTGCCTCGTGCTCCTGTGTCCCCTCAAGACAAATCCACCAATCAAGCCATGAGTCTTGCAATACTCCGAGTCATACGTCTGGTGCGAGTATTCCGTATCTTCAAACTGTCCCGTCATTCAAAAGGTCTACAGATTCTGGGCCGAACCCTGAAGGCGTCCATGCGAGAACTTGGTCTTTTGATCTTTTTCCTCTTTATCGGTAAGTCAAATCGTCAATTGTCTGCGAGTTTGTTCATTTTTACCTAGTTAATCTGATAAAAAGTAATATATTTGAAGAGTTTTACGAATAAATCGAAATATACTTGACAAGCCCTTGACTCCAGAAAACCATAATGTATACTATATAAGAACTTAACGATGATTAAATATGTTTTTTCTTCTAATGGATGAACAATTACTATTGTGTTGACAGAATGAGAATATGGAAAATGTAAATTGACTAAAATAAATGCCACGTGTGAAGTTGTTGTCACAGCTGCAGTGATAAGCGGCAGCCCCGAGCGGCGCCAGCGTAAGCGCCGACGCGACGCGGGCGTACCCAACTTGCGTACACAATTTATTATGTGTTCGCAGGAGTGGTCGTGTTCTCCAGCGCAGTCTTTTTTGCCGATAAAGAATGCATAAATACAAATTTCTCGTCCATCCCCGATGCTTTCTGGTGGGCAGTCATAACAATGACAACAGTTGGTTATGGTGACATGAGGTAACCCGCGTCGCGGTCCTTCGCTCGCTGCCCGCTCTGTCGCAAGCTCTGTCTACGCCTGGCCTGTATACAACCGCACTGTATTCTCCGTTGGTGTGTGCTTGTTCTTTAAAGGTGTGGTGCTGTTTTCTTCCGCGGTGTACTTCGCGGAGGCCGGAAGTGAGAACAGCTTCTTCAAATCCATACCTGATGCGTTTTGGTGGGCGGTCGTGACAATGACGACCGTAGGATACGGAGATATGACGTATGATACAGCGAAAACCCTAAGTTTCATCCATACCTTCTCAATATCTCATTTTATCTATCCATTATCGTTTTAACACGATCCAGTTTTACTTTCGCAATGTCATATAACTTGGCTTCTCTATAATTTTTTTCGTCCGTTCTTCGCTTGGAACTAAACCTGTCACATCACTTTATAATTTCACCATTTTATTAGCAATTTACTGCACGATTCGAAACATTTCTTGTTCCGTTGTTATTTATTATTTTAAAGTCTTTTTGTCACTTTCATCCTGAACTTCTCCCTTTCCATGGAAGCGTGGTGGTATAATTTTCTATTTTCCGCATATCATTCGAAAATTCTCCGAACATCGGTTGTCTCGTTGTGTGACAATCGCCCGTCCCAAAGCGTATTTACTCGTATGTGTCAAAAGATAGCTTTAGTTGTGACACAAATCAACTCTATATCAAAAGTTAATAAATTTTACCGCATAAAACATACCGGCAAAATGGCATTAGAATTCTTTATTAAATCTAATTAAAATTGAACGTGAGTTGAATTCTGTCGATTGAATTTTCAACTCCTTCCTCTCTATTCAATGTGTGACGCTTTATGCTTCGGTATAAATGTGGTTTACCCCTTAATATGTTTGGTGTGGTTGTTATAACATTTAAGTCATCAATTCATCATAGCTTAATCGAAAATGGTGATTTCTTTCATTCCAATTTAATAGAATGTTCTAAAGATTTACGTTTATTTTGCTTTCGTCACGCTATCATCATTCATTGCAATTACTGCATTTATTTTAACCATGTCAATACGACATGGTCACACATATTTCATTATTACGTCTCAGTTTAAATGGTAAATTGTAACATCATGCTACTATGTGAAATTAAGTGGTTCAGATTTATAATCGCTTATTTTTTTGTAAGTGTCTCATCACCAGTACACCATTTTCGATAGAAAATTTGAGTGTATTAGAAACCCTTGCATGAATTCCGTTTCGAACACCTCTTAAAAGTAGTCGGTTGTCTGTAGATGTGTTTCTACGTTATTTGTAATCGTTGTGTTTAGTTTCGGATTACTAGAGTCCACCCTCTAAGTAATACTGACATGTTTTAGATGATTAAGGATTGGTTGGTAAGTTATTGCTAGCGGTAAACAACAGTAATATGCTGTGCGTTAAACATTCGCTGGCGGGTGTGAATGGTGATGAATGAGAATGTATTGCCTGCGTCTCTGAATTCGGCTAAGCGAATGGTCTCCAACATAATTTCATGTACCTAATAAACGTATCATCGAAGAAATTAACTGTATCTCCTACTTTTTTTATTTACTATTGTAGTTAATCGTTGGATTCGGTATGTTGTATTAAAGCTTCAAAACGCATGTTCATCATCATTGCGTTCATAATTAATTTCATCATTTACACATATTTATTTGCATTATGGTTACAAAGTGTAAATTTGTACGTGGCTAATAAATATTGTTCGAATGTATAGGCCTGTCGGCGTTTGGGGTAAGATTGTGGGATCGTTATGCGCGATCGCCGGTGTGCTCACGATCGCTCTTCCTGTTCCTGTCATCGTGTCCAACTTCAATTACTTCTATCATCGCGAGACCGACCAGGAGGAGATGCAGTCGCAGAACTTCAATCATGTTACCAGCTGCCCTTACTTACCGGGAACCATGGGAGAGCCGTATCTAAGTAAGTTGCTGTATTTTGTATATATTTAATATAGTAGCCAACGAACACTCGAATCTCAGGAATATAAGAAATTAAACTAGCTGGTGCTTACGACTTAGTGCGCATTGAAAATTAAAAAATATTACGCTAAATACAAAAATATTAGAGTAGCTACTTTTTTGTTCTGCATACTTGACAATCTGTATGCAAAACAGACAAATTTACCTTCGCATTAATAATATTAGTATATGGATTAGTTACACAATGACGCTATGGAAAACACACTATGCATTATTATCTACCAATACAACTTATTTTTCAACTTAGTTAATAACAACAGGGACTCGACCAATTATTTAGTTTGTATTATTATATAGGTTTTACAATAATTAAATATCTCAATTAAGTGCAGCATTAACTACCTATTTTTTTTGTCAACATGTCCTTGTGAAGTTTTGCGAAAATTTAGTTGTTATATTATATTATATTAATATACATTTTTTTTATTATCATTTCGAAGTGAATGTTTTCTTCATTTTGTTGTTTTTTATTTTATTTTATTTTATTTTTTTGGGCTATTTCAGGTGTAAAGGACGATGAAAGAGACGAAATCTACAGTGACCATTGACTATAAATGACAGTGTTGTGTTGTGTTAGTTAAATTTGACTAGTTATCGATAGAGGACGATCTTTGTGATATTAATGAGTAAGACGTGATTCGGTGAAGTGTTACACCATTGTAATGTAAATATTAGCGTAAATAATACAACAATAAATAGTTATGCATTTTTCATTAGGTAACGTTGCATTGTTTTCATTTCATTTCCAAATTTCATTCATATATTCAGCATTTCTATACTTCACTAATATGGAAAAATGGGGTGTTATGAAACTCTTATTATTGAAGAAAATCTTGCAATAAAAAATAGATTTTTGAAGTGAAAACTTCTTTAGGTGCGTTGGGCATTTTTGAGATGGGAAAAAACTATTGAACTCGCGACTGTTACTGTGTAACTGGTTAATTTAAAATTTAAAAAAAAAACAATTTTTGAGATTGGATAAAATCATTGAACTCGCGACTTGTTACCGTGTAACTGTTTAACCGACAAATCTGTATATAAGTATGTACTTCCCTGACGATTCAAAAAATACACACGTGATTGTTCAAGTTTTTACTTCTGTCGGCATAAACTACCGAAAGAAAAGTCTATGTTGATTTTGTATTAGGTATTCATTTAATTATAAAATTTTCGAACAATACTAGCATACACTTTCTCAATTGTATTACAATTTCTCCAATTTTGGCATAATGTTCAAACGCTTCCATAAGCCAGGCTGCGAGCTATTAAAACTGTTACCGCAGCTATTCATTATTTTTACCTTAAATATGCCATCACTATTGCATTAAACTAATTTACGTCTGATATGAAGGCAGTATGCAAACATTGCAATTTAATTTCATAACAAAGTATAATTTTTCCGACAAAGCGTTTTCAACTAATTTATTCAGTTATAAAGTAAAAACAGCTCCAATTTCGACCTATTAGTTCTATACAAAAACACTCCGTTGTGATATTCACTTTGTTGGAACTGTGGATGTTAAAGTAAGTTATTTTTTTTTGTTTAATTTTTGTTTTCATTTATATTTATTTTAATGTTATTCGCTTTTTATTTTTACTCTAACATCATATCTATTTTAAATGCTAGTTTAAATCATATCCACTTTTCATCTCGGTTACGACTCGCTAACTACTTAAAACCTTTTATTTTCAAAATAATGTTAGGAAGAAAATATATTTTTTTAAAATTCCAATTAAAATAAGTGAAATTTTTGGTGACAGATTCAACCTTTCGCATATGTTTCCAAATGGCCCTCATTTATTATATTATGTAACGCAACGCACAACATGTAACCTTTAACAAATTATTGTGAACTGTTCACAAGTTAAGTACATAAATATCCACAACAAATAATTCCACTACAACGAACATATAAATAACATGTTTTCATTTGTCTATTTTCGTCTAACTAGTTACTTACATAAGGATATCATAATTGGCTTTGTTTCACTATAATAAATACCTAAATATCATATAATATAATCAACGTAACCCACTCGTCTCTTCTCATCGATCTGCTTCTCTATCTAGTGGAGAATGGAAGTCGGATAGTTCATATTCAGCCCTGCCCTCTGTGAGCAACTAACTGTACAGAACTCGATGGTATTCTTAATCCTGATCCATTCCAGTCTTTTACGTAGCGACTAAGTACTTCCTTCTGCGACCGGAACTTTTTCTGCAAGAAACTTTTTTCTCATATTACTTACTGCGTGAGGTAAAATCTCTCGTAAATATAATCAATGAATGCAATCTTTCTCTGTCCAATGACCATCATTATTATGTCAATTTTTTAATTAAAAATTTAATTAAATCTAGCTTTCCTACCCTTATCGTTAATCCTACCATGATCGGCAGACATTTGCAGCACATGTGGCATTGCTTGTGTTGACCATTATCAGCCTGTCTGACGACCTCACCTATTAAAAAATATCTATTACAGCTCCTAAAAATTTACTAATCCATTAACAAATACACCTTACATAATTAGTTAAATTAACTATGCAAAAGTAATTCCATATGTGATTAGTTGTTAGCGTAATGGCTCGGAAAATTAACCATTAAGTCACAATTAAGAATGTTCGCGTTGCTAAATTACCTGTATTGAATCGCTACTAACCTGTGTTTCCCCTTGACTACTTTAAATTGTATTTCTTTTTTCCGAGAGCAGATTTGATGACAAAATTATAATAGTTTCAGGGCCAATACAGAAGAAGTCGTCTGTGAGTGAGGACTCGTCATCTGACGTTATGGATATGGAGGACACGGCGTTGGTTGCTGATCCCCAACTGGAGACAGACCTGCAGCGTCTCAAGGAGGAGGAGAAAGTGTTGTTGCAGCAACAAGAGACTCTCGAGGGGACCGGTGATGATATCGCAACTCTTGAACATCAAGACATTCTGCGCCATAACCAGGTGAGTGCCTCTTCAATTCTCCACCTAAATGCTAAAGTTACATGCATTGTTCGAACAGCTGCAATCCGAACAAAATATTAACAAAAAATAGAAGAAAAAAAAATAGAAAACATATGTATTTTAATAAAAATACATATGTTTTCTTTTTTTCTTTAACTTTTTAAGCTCGTTTACTTGAAAAGTTAAACGCTATTAGATTAGATATTTTTATAAGTTTAACAAGAATTGTATAATTAAGTATACGTGGGAGCTGTCTCTTAATATTTCAAATTCAACCTCTTTTAAAAAGGAAAAAGTTGCATTGTTAACTCGAACACATTCACTTTTGGTCATGTATATTTAAATGAGACATAAATTTTAATGCTTTTTTTAATGTTTATGAATGTATATACAATATAATATATTTTTTAATTAATGGGCACAAAAATAATTGACCAAGTGGGTTTAACTTTTTATGTAGCTACTACACCAATAAGCAACGCGACACTTAAATAACTTCATTACTAGAAACAATACTTAAATAAGAAACGACAGAGAAAAACAAACATTATAAAACGTGAAAATTATTATAAATAGAAAAATATCATAACAATGTAAAATAACATTTATTTACGTACGAGTAATAGAACTCTCATTGATCTCATTCTAACTTCGTGTTACACCCGCGCTCAACATCCGTAACATATTGTAAATATTTATAATTTCATCATCATTTAGTATAAAACATAATAATATGGAATGTGAATATTGTAAGAAGGAAGTGCAAAATTATATATTTTGCTTATACCTATAAATAAGGGCAAAATACAAAACATTAACATTAGGAAATAACTCATTTTGCTTGTTTAAAATCTAGTCTATTTTCGATGCGATAACTTTCATAACTAGTCCTTTTGCTCCTAAGATATAGGCTTTCTGCAGAGCTGGTCTCACTGAGATTCAGTCTTTATGCTGATTTTGCCGTTCTAGTCGTTATGATACTTAGTTAGTTAACTCCACTTACACAAGCACGTGCTACTTTAGTAACATACCAATTACCACAAACACACTGATGTTTTAAACCTAATTAATATTATAATAATAAATTATTTACAGTGATTGTTTACCAGAGGAGACATTTAGTTTTCTTGTTCCTTAAACCGAAAAATGTGTACTTAGTCGGTGTTCAAATTGAATCTTCATATTAAATTTTCGACGAACTTTTGACTGGTCTATTTGACTGCTTGATAATTTTATGAATATTTTGTAATTAAATATTTTGATTTTGCTATGCTTAACGCACCAAAATATGTACACAATCAATAAAAGCGATCTCTTTTCTTTAATAGAACCAACAGCGCGCTATTTTGAAGCGCCAGTCGAAGATTCAGCGAGCTCTGTTGCGGCAACAGCTTGTGGCTGCACAGGAGCGTAGCGCCGACGTGCCTGCTATATGCGCCGCTGCTCCCGTTTCTTCCCTGCCCATTGCTCCAGAAAACGAGACCCAGCAGCTGACTTCCCCCATTGAGCCATCATCTGTCGCTGAGGCCGCTTCCGGATTAGAACTCACAGGATTGAAGAAAAAACCAGGCATGATTCAAGTGATTGCTTGTCAGGCATCAGAACTTCAGCTGCATCGGCGGGCCACCTGCACTGTCCGTGTCAACAACCCACACCCAGCCGAAGCTATAGAGACGGACGTCTGACCATTGGGTAATTAATCTTTTAATTTGTAATGGTCTTGTCCAAACAATTCATGACACAAATCACTTTAATATAAAGCACTAGTGCTATTGTACCGGTGAGTGTGTAAGGGATGCCAAAGCCCATTCCACTATCCTCTCCACGTCCCTAATCAGAATATAAGGGTCGGCAGCATATTTATACCTATCTGTTCTGACATTACCTTTATTCCCTCGCGACGGTAGCCTCTTACCATAAAATGGACCGTAAGGCACTGTCTGGCACTCTTTGTAATGAAAAAACATAAACTCTTAAATAAATATCCTTTACCAAATAGGTATCCAAGTGATCTCTCATTAGCAATTTCCACAATAACTTCACTGTGAATACAGCCCATAAATTATACGTATTTTTCAGAAGGTATATTATATAAAATCTTACAGTTTTAATTTAACAACACTTAAATATGAAAAATTGAAAATTAAAATTCACAATATTTTATTTATTATTTTCACCAAACGTGTGAGAAAATAAATGTGAATACAAGCTTGATTTTTGGCTATCGGTCAAGCGGAGTCTTTGCACGGGCCTTTTATGAGTATGGCGATTGTAAACTGTGAGATAAATACCAACAATATATATTATACCTAACCTATATACTTTACATATTATTCACCAGTCATCCATTGCTTCTTTTTCAGTGCCATCGTCTCAAATGAACTACATAGGTATATGATAATTGACATGTAAATTTGCACAATTATTAGCAAAATCCATAGGAAAGTTAGTTGCAAGATCGTTATTTCCAAAGAAATAATTATTTCGATGGTTCTTCTCATTGAGATTCAGACTGAATTATACCTTGATGCTGTCACAAAAAATGCTGAGCCTATTATTGACATTTCGCTTAAAATCACAGAAATCACGCGAGCACCAAAGTAGCCTTACATTTATATTCATAACTATCACACATAAATGCTCGAGAGGTGTCTGCCATGCCATGTCTCTTTCGTCTATCATTGCAACAGTATGGACGGGGTCATCTAGCACCAATTCAAGTCTCAGAGATTGCTGTGCATGTGGCGAGCGGACCATGAACGACAACTAAATTTTAAAAGGGCCATAAAACGGCAGTAATTTCAAGTATTCCTTTTAGTTATATATGTAATATTTCGCGTCTACGACGATTAAAGTCTGAGAGACTACATTGTTTTAATACTAAATAACTCATAAAATGATGTTCAGAAAGCCTCGGTTTCACGTTATAATATGACTCTTAACGTCTGAGCGACACGTTGAAAGAAGTAATCGTCAGTTTAAATTTTTTATCGTGTTTACATTTTATGAAAGCCGTTTGACGTGTAAGCGCGGGGGTGAATGGCTCACGGGAAGGAACCATTCACGGCACACGAGCCAACCGCATCAGTGCAGCTGCTTTTAGGTTGAGTTGAATGAATGTGGCGGGTGAGATCGATAGCCGCTGCGGCAGTGGGAAGCAGTACACCCGCGCCCGTGACGTCACTCACGCCGTCCACCCTCCTACACCCCGCCAACGCTACCCGCTAAGCTACCACGTGCTCTTTATTCGGTTCAGCCTAAATCGATGCTACTGTTATAGTACCGACCACAGAGCAAAGAATCACCGCGCCGCCCGCAACTAGAGACGGCAATGGTCAATGCTTTCAACACAAGTTCAGCGTGCCAGGCGACGTTACCGTTTATTCAAACCAGTATATACACAATACACGCGAAGCTTTCGCATTGTTTAAGTTGTAATCTCTCTCACTAGCATTTTTCAAAGCTTAAAAATTGCATTCTACCTACTTACTTCTGATATACCATAATTTTGCTCATTCATGTTTTTACTTACATTTGTACACAAAATGCCAGCTCAACTAGGCATTTCTATCAGTTTTTGTATAATTTTTTATTCCGCAACGTGCAAATAGAAAATAGCGGACAAATACACCTTGAATTGCGCTCTTCTTTGCTACGTGGTATTGAGTACTCTATGGATTTAATGCAGTGTTAGTAAGAGTAGCACAAAATCGGTACAAGTGTTTTCGGTCCGGAAATATTTATGTCAAAGATGAAGCTCGCTCTGGTCTGTTACGAATTAAAAAAATGAAGCTAGATTGGCATAATAGTAGTTACTTAAGCCATGAGAAGTTCACCACAAAACAGCATTTAAAAAAACTCGACAATGGGATGGCATAATGTCACAACCTACAAAATATCAACAAGTTATCGAATAATAAATAACAAACCTAAATAAATTATGTTAAATTTGTATATGAATTCGAAATAACTTTTGAGAACGCAACTGCTCCATGAATCATAAAAACAAACCTTAAAATGCGTAGTAAAATATTATAAACAATATAAACTATTTATTTTCCACTGAAAACATTAAAGAAATCTGTTTGAAAAACTAAATGATCATCCATTTGCTTGATAAAAAAAGGTAACCTTCTATCGAACCTAGTAGTGGGTTCGTGTGTAACTGCAGATGAATGAATCCAAATTATTCATTCAGCTACATCAGCTAAAGGTTAGTCCAAACTATCTAATAAAATATGTTATAAGACGTAGTTATATAGCGTATTTTATATGTGTTAATAAAACAAAGTGAGATAAGATATTACTTGTACCAAGTAACATCTTTTATTTGACAATTTTATTGTAGACATGTTAATTAACAATGTTGAATGAATGTCAATACTATTTAATTTGGACGCACCTTAAGAAAGCTCTGCGTTTACTGTAACCATGTAACAACTGTAACTGACTAACTGTAGTATAAAATAAAATCGCTCCCTGCCCGCTTTCACTAATGGAAAGACGGCGCGAAGCTATTTTGTTTTATACCATGCAAACGAGATATTTTCGTGTTTATTCAAACTATTTTACAAAATAAAATATTAATTTGTAAAATCGATTAAAACTTCTTAATTTAAAAAGTGAGACTCGAAAAATTAAATGTAAAATAAATGGTTGAAAGATAAACATTGGATAAACATAACGGAGTCTATTTTTGAGTAACATGTCACCTCAAAAATAACAAATAAGTATATCATGTTACCTTACGTCGTCTCGTGTCTCGTGGCATTTTTTTGCTATCCAGACGCTCAGTCACAGTTCTAATTGTATTGTATATTTGATAAGTTGGAAATATTCATATATGATAGAAATTAATAATATAAAATTAATAATGTATTTTATTTCTCATTTTTAGGCTCGATTGAGTTACATTGTATGAGGGGAAAACTTAGCGAGTAAGTTAGTACCCTATATTAAAATGCATGTTTATGGAATATGCCGCGCCTAATAACATTAATTAATCTATTGGCAGAAAAACAAATCATTTGCTGAAATCAATTCCTGGAGATCAAAATTTAAAAAAAAGGCATTTAGGCGCGGTTCAATGGTCCAAGGGTTCTTTATGAAACAAATTTGTGAAGATTTTTAAAGAGCCCTACTCTTTGTGCGGCGCTACCTTCTTCATTTATGTAGATTAAAATACTGGTATCTATCCCTAAAAATTTTCCTATAGGTACTCTGTGGGTGGTCTCTCTTCAAGGTGTGTGTCCCTCGTTATAGGTATATGTTGTGAATGTCTTCTAAACAATATATATATTATTATTAATATATTTTCTTCCTTCGCTGTATATTCAATTGTTTTTTGTTCAGCAACTTGGCAGTTAATATAACAATAATTTTAAATACGTTTATGTCAGCTTAAATCAATGAAATTCCGAACATTTGATGAACGTTCGAATGAGCTAAATCTAGCTAAGTTGCTGATGACCACTTTTTATTTTGTGAGCGAATTTACCCTTCTACGTACACGCATGGCTTCCCCCCGCTTGACGTGGACTGAATAAATGTTTAATATATTACACAATAATTAGTTAACAACTCAAAAAAAAACAAAGTTTATAAAATTGGAAATGAACAAGTTTTTCGGTCTGTCTGTCTGTCTGTCGACGAAGAACTTGGAAATTGGCATATGAAAAAAAAAGGAAATTCAAAATTATAACGCTTAGCACTCAGATTTGATTGTTAAAATATGTTAACGTGGTTTGAATGCAATTTCAGGTAAGGTGAGGCGGTTTGAAGACAGCGGGGGTGGAGGCGGTACCGGATGCGGAAGCGGTGGCGAATGCGACGCGCACGCAGTGTGGCGCGGACGCTTGCCAGCCCGCTCTCCGCCGCCTTGCCACGTGTGACGTCACAGCCCAACACCCGTCCGCCTCCCCCCCAAGCCCTCCGCCCTGCCGCCTTTATAGTTCTCCCCTTGCCATGTACACAGAGGCTAACGAACTTGAACTCTATTAGGTGCTTCACTGAAACTAAGTCAAGCTACCCTTAGTTAGAATAAAAATACAATATACAATAGAAAACAACTGTTCTACTATTATATGAATCTTCTTTTAAAATACCCTACCTACGCTTGTAACAATGTCTCCGGGCAGCGTTCTATGCAACCTCGCCTCCTTTGTAAATACATCAAAACTGCTTACCTACCGCTTCATTAAGATACACTTTAACATTTCAACACACGTGTACCTAATATTAATTTTAGAGATAAATATTTCTTCAAGACAAATAGTCAAAATAGGCCTATAGAAGTTGTCCTCGGGTGACTGAACTGCTTAACAAAATAGTTATGATAATCATTTGTAAATAGTACTAATATGTCACTTTTGACGTGCTGCACTCAATTCGAGAGAGTTCTTACATAGGACATCAAACCTCAGACAAAATCAGACATTGGGACGAAGCGGCACGTGTGACTCGACTCATTCAATAAAAAAGAATCAAAGTATACCAGAATTCAAGTACTGACACTGCTCTAAACAGTAGACCCTCAAAGGCCTTTTGGGCCGTCACTTTCGTGTACCGGACACACAAATTCACGAAGTGTCATTACATCTCAGATAACACCAGTGTGACTACGGACAGATATACTTATCCTCAGTACGCTGACGTAAAAATTTTCCTCATTCAGCCTTTAAGGTATGACGTTTTAAATGTATTTGTTGCATAAACGTTTTAAGGCACCGGCGCTGTAAGATGAAATAGTAAAAAAAATACACTAACTCATTGTAATTCCTAACAAAAGGCATTTTCCGCAGTCTTTGGTATCGACGTTGGTAACGTCATTGAAATCTTAAATTAAGTGTTTTTTTTTTTAAGTTCGTTACGTGAGAAAATGTTTAGCAAATTTCTTGATCAACCTATTGGTAGAGTGGCCTTGCCTTTGTGCTCTTACTCGGGGGATCCAGGGTCGATTTCCGGCAGGTAAAACTTTGGGATAAATTCGAGAATAGCAAAAGCTCCCCAGACCAGTCTATCAAATCTCGTCTCATAACTTTTTAATCACTTCCCTCCGGTCAGACATTAACGGTCCGAAGTAATTCTAGACTCAGGGAGTTGACCGGTTCTGTCAATAAAGCATTATTTTTGTTTCTGCTTTGTTGACAGCGAGCCCAACCAGTTAACTCTCATAATTTCTTACTCGTCCGCTCGGCGAGCTTATTTTCTGATGACGCAATGATTTCGTCCGCATTTATTGCGCACTTACCTAATTTAATGCAACCGACGAGTACACCTCCCCTTCACCCCTCCAAGGCGTTAAGAATGGAGTCGGAACACATCCCTGTCTGACCCCTATCTGCGGCTTTAACGCTCCTGAGATGGGGTCTCAGGCCTGACTGACATGGTTGTGCAGTGGCTTTTTCCAGTCAGTGGATCCATTAACTCATTCTCCATAATTGATTGCATAAATTAAGAATCATTTATGGGTAATTCGGGAAAGTTAAAGTTTTGACAACAAAATACATTTAAATTCATTAAAATAATTTTAAAGGTTGAGGATAATTTTCATGACAGTACTACTAAGGATAAATAAAAATTAGTTAGCCATAAGTAACGAAGTTGTGGTAACTTGTGACTACGGATCGTTTGCGAATATCGGTACATTAATCGCTAAAAAAGCGAAACTGGTACCAGGACATATTATTAAGCGGGCTTCACGGTAGAGAGACTGGCTGCAGCAAATGTAGCATCAGCCCAAGATCTCCCACGAAGGCGTTCAGAGTTGCAAGATCGCAGTTGTAGGTAAACGGACGTCCTGCGCGAATTTGTCGGAAACTATAGTTATATAATTAAATGGTGTTTACAACTGAATGTCGTATGTCGTGTAGTATTTACAGAGGCACGGCATCAACCCTTCTCGTTCAGTGTTTGCCGAGCAACAGTCTCGGATTCCAAAGTACTACTTACCGAGAATCAGCGATGACTTAGATGTTGTAGTTTAAGTGTTTAGATGACCGTAAAAGAATTTTTCGTCATCAATATACATGTTCTAATAATAATAATTTATTGATGTTTTTTCATATGGTTGGTTGTGAGGCGCGTCGCGCCAGTGGTACTTACCCGTACATTTTATCAGCTAAGGCTCCATAACGCGTGAAGGCTAGATTCAAGTTAGGCATTATACATTTCTATTAGTATGTAAAATTACCATTAAACATATCCAGTAAGAAATTGTGTTATTGTTAGGGGACAGAAAAAGGGCCAGACGACCAATGAGAAATGGCGACGCGAATAGAAAATATATTCAATGCGTCGACGGACGAGTTCTGTAAACGATTGGCTTATATGTTGTTGACGATGTTGTAGGTTGTAGTTGAAAACATTAAAACTATTCATCATATCATAAATACACATTTCATAGCGTAACATATAGAAACAAAGCATTAATGCTCTATTTAGACTAGTGTAGTTCATAGATTTTAGTGTTTAAGTGCTGCCGGAAATAGATTTCCTTTTGTCGCTGTGATCATATGACAGATCGCGATTTGGTGTTTAGAAACGAGGCTGTAAGGGGTGACCATCAAACTCAATATTGGCGATAAAAAGCGAAGAGAGTAGCCCGTGTAAAATAAATGTTAGTAGATGTTTGCCGTTAAAATATATAATATGTGTTTAATACATGTTGAGATTATTTGTCGTCAATAGACTTCATACATTAAATAGTATTTGTGTAATTCATACGAATTTGAAATTCACTATAGTCCGTAGACAAAAAATCCATAGGAAAACTTGGAGTCACGCTGATTTCTACAAAACGATTTTAAATAAATATCATAATATGATTTCATCATATTCTATGATATTATAACAAAGTACCTGTCTTTTACTTTAAATACTTAGTACTTACTTAATTAAGCACAAATCTGCATATTCAACGTGTTCATTTACATACTAATTTAGCATTTAATGTGTTCTGTTTTGCGAATATTTGTACTGGGATGATATTATTAATAAAAATAAATTATATATTTTTTGGGAAATTCTAATATAAGAGTAAAGTTATATTAAGTTATCGGTTTCGCAGCACATTTTTAGACGGGATACACCAGCAGCGGAATTTTTTGAAGAATTTTTACATTATTAAGATATTGCAATTACCTAAAATTGGAAACTAAATTATTATTATTATCATACATTCTTATAGAAATATATAAAAAATTTAAAAAGCGAGACATTTATTGAGGAAGACTAAACTGTCTTTACGAACTGAATTGTTCATAATAATTTACTTTGTGATTGGAATGTCTAAACGTAAAATGCGAATATTATTGAACCAACCTATTAGGAGTTTGAAAAAATATTTGCTTAATTTTTATTTTTGTAAAATTTAAAAATGGATACCTACTAAGAAGGCAAAAGTTAACTGCAGTCGAATGCACCTCTCGAAACGATAGTTACAAAGGGATAAAGAGACCATCACTGCCAGTCATTGATTCCACTTTTATAGAATGATGATATTAATGAATAAAATATTATAATATGTCGCTTAACTGTTGGTACCGTTTTGGTTACCAATGGGTATCGTCTGCTGTTAACTCTTTGTCTACTGGTAGTAATCCAAGTTGAGTAAGGAATACGAGGCTGTTGCTACGAGCTCGTAGTTAATTCAATGTTAACAATATGGAAATGTGTGTTTTAAATGTAGTAAAATAACAACGGTGTTATATAATTTTTCGGTATATACCAAGTGCACGGGTCCATTCTCAAGTCGCAATGCAATACAACACGTAATTGTATTGAAACTCATGTTTCAGGTGCCAAAATATTTTCTATGAACATCAGTAAAATAAACATCCAGGAAGTTTATTATGTTCTAAAAAATTATTGCGTGTTGTGTTGTATGATGAACTTATTTATTTTTGGAAATTTATATTTTTTAATATTATGTACTCAATTGCTTTCAAACCTTATTCTTATTACCAATGTTTCTGTAATAATTATAACTGTTGCAAAATTTTTAATGATTTAATCCGTTTATTATTAGTTATAAATTAAAAGGGGTTTCACAGGAAATTGCGTCGTTTGGACCCGATGTGCTATGTACTGTAATAATTTAAATTCCTTTTCATTCCATCTCGTTATGATCCCTATATAACGTTAAATGTTGCGTTAAGTATTTTATGCCTTCAGATATATTTATTAACTCAAAATTTACTATCGTAGATAGACAAACCACACAGATTTCGTTGGCGAAATCACGTTTTTCTATTTACTTGAACTATATCAATCTCGTAGTTAGGATGGAGTTGGCAAATTTTAAATTTATTAAGAAGTCTGAACAAGTCCGTTAATATTAACCGACTGTATTTAATGTGGTCTCTAGGATGCAAGTGTAAACGATAATTTTATCTGTAAATTAAATTCGTTTCATTTTAAGATTTATAGTTAGGTAATACCTGCAAAAAAATGTTAGCAGTGTGCGGTTATCTAACACGGTTTTAGATATACGAGTAGATGTGTATGGTAACGTGACGGTTCAAAGAATTCTGAAACCTTGCAGATGGGACCTGCGTTTGTTCGCCATTTTATATACGAACTTAACTTAATGTTAATCACTGTCCGAAGCCGCTTCTAAGTACGCGTGTTTTTGCGCTTTCAAAGCTCGCTGCTGAATCGCCGCCTAATTTTTGCCGAACAAAAAAATGACGGCAACGTTGTGTGGGATTAGCGTTTCGTCCTTAATATTTAGATATATTTTCCTTTTCACTCCCCCTCCGTCCAATTCGAATCGTGTTCAAATATCTCGTCGATTTATATAAAGCCCAAACTGAATCGAATATCAAGTTAAATTAGCTATATTATACATTTAATTCTAAATCCAAAATTTATATATTTTATTGTAATTGTTTTCATTGTTATTGTTTTAATATTAGGTATATATGTACACGTTGACATTTTTGGATTATACTTATTACTTTGTTCAAAGCTTTGTTTTATATTGTTATTTTAACGCGATTTACGCTGAAACTTTGCTACGATACGAGCTTACTTGTAATTATTTCAATTTTAATCAATGATAATTATATCTTGATTCGATCACTAATATATAAGGTAAAAATGAGTGTAATTTTTAGATACATAAAATACATATATATTTCCTCTTACAAATACATAAATAACATAAAATAAGGATTTATAATATTAAGAGCTTTTTGAATAGTATACTAACAAAAAAATGTTGAGATCTTATGAAAATAATTTTTCGCGATAATTTTATTACTTATATTAGATATACATTCAGTATTATTAGATAAATAGGTATAATGGTGACATCCATATTCTAGCTCCTATAGCGTATTATTAAAGAAATATTATTACATACTATAGGTTCAATTGGCCAACAGATAATAATTCTTAAGTACAAATTATTTAATTTCAACAAATCGGTCCCGTTAGATTGAGGAGAGCAATTAATTAACTTCGTTATTTATAATACTTTTGACTCATTTATAATTTGTTTAATTATTTTACGATAGTTCAATTTTCATTTTTAATTTTTTAATTGTTCAATTAATTTTTTAGGGATCAGTGAAAAAGTTCATTTTTTTTTTAATTTATCATTATTTTGGAGTAGTTTTGTAGCGTATAAAATTATTAATAATATAAATCTTCCATTGATTGTGACATGGGTGTGACTAGGTAAAGGTTTCAGAATTCAAACAGTGGACGTCGCGTTAAGGAGTCGGTTTAATCTTGTGTATATTTTAGTGAAAAAGTTTCATTCTTAGCGTTAGCTAGGGAATGCAATTCCGTTAGTCGTGACGTGACCTAATTTTTATCCCGATATTAAAGTTTCTGTGAGATCCGGTACCTAAAATATTTGAGAGTTTTGACTTAAATTAATTATTTAATTAAAAAAATATTATTTAATTATTAATATTTTTAATTGAATAAATATTATTTAATTAAATAAATAGTAAATTCTCAAATTAAATCTCTAAAAATGAATAAGTAAACAGCTCAGGGGCCTTAATCAAAGTAACAATTTAAAACGATAACGAAACGATAACGAAGTTCGAAATGTATGGGATTGACATATTATTATGTCGTCGCTAAATCACGTGACACATCCCAATTTCGAATCGAATGCCACTTGTCTAAAGGCCCTGTTTACTGCAAGCGGGATCTAGGTGATCCATGTCCCGACATCTCGGCATTGCATTCCGTAGCCGTAGCCTATTAGCTGGCGCGAATTCTATACATACAAAGAGTCTTCTGTCTTTTATTTTTCAATAAAAGCAAAACTCTCTTATAGTGTAGACTTCGCGCATTTCAATAGTGCTTAAAAACTTTATTAAACACCACTCGATTTTTTTAAAATAATGCGAGTAATGAATGTGCTCACGTCGTTGTAACATTGATGGACAGCAGAAATAAATTGGTTCTGTTGTTTTTTTATATTGTTTTATTGGAAAAGGTTATGAAAAAATGCAATTACATAAATATAATAATTAGTAGGTATTATTTGCATTTATTTATTATAATAAAGTGAAAGAGAAATATAGGTGAATTCGATTGATGGTGTCAATATCTTACAGTGCCAAGTTTTAAATAATTGATTATTTTAAATTTTTCTTTTTAAATTAAAATTTATATTAAAAAATATACTTAACACATATAATTAATTATATCTAACGATTTAAATATTTTTAATTTACATAATAAATATCACATAAACAATGTAATATCATGAAAACCATTTTTATATCACCATTGCTTTGCAGTGAAAAAAAGAGCACAAGTTCCGATTTATTTTTAAGTTTTAATTAAATATTTTGCAATTTTTAAAATATAAAATTCGTGAACAGGGTTTCGAAAGGGTCTATTAGCTGTTTTCTAAAATTCGTGATTTATTCCTATACATGCAGGTATATTAGCGTTCACATGATATTTGGAAAATTTAACTTTATACTTTGTTAGCCAAGCGAAATTTGTTAGCCGACAGCCTATTGAAATACTTATATAATAGTATAATACCATTTTCAGAAGTGTGAGACGTATTTACAATCCCTAAGTCTCCTACCTAATATGACTTTGGTATTATCATTTGAAATTTTAAAAATTAAAACATTTTGTTTTTTAATTTGCGAGATACGTACTCATTAATTGAGATATTCAATTATTTATGGGCTGAAAAAAGATTTAATAAAATTCAAAAAGGTTTCAAAAAATTCAAGGTTAAAAAAAATTTTGATATTTGAAAAGACAGCTAATAGAGTTTTATTCGTTTATTATTGGAAATGAGCGTTTTAAAGTGAATTAAAGTCAAAATGTTATGTCACTGCTTATGTTATCCATGTTACAACGATAAAATGAAGTGCTGTATGTAACAGTTCAACTGTTAGCAAGTTACACTGTAAATGGTCGAACACATATTTGCCACAAAATTGTAAATATACAGCACAATCGTTACATAGTGATTCTATTTATTTATTAGGATATTGCGGCTGCATAGGGAAATGCGTCAGGCATGTACTCAATGTACTATTAAAATAAAGGCTCGAATCTTTTGGAAAAGTTATAAAGAAATATATCGCTTTGTGGAGCAACAATCATTAGACTTTAATGAATTTCTAAAAAAAAAGTTTAGGGATGGACAGTTTGGACGTTAGGCAAGTATAAACTCTAATAATAAAATCATGCACAGAATTTTTGAACTTTTTGTGAAAGTATAATGAATCAGTATGTTTGATGATTATAAATAATTGCAATTAGTTTATTAGAGTTTGTCATGAAACTGTGTTGGTGGTAAGAGTTTAAGAATTTCGTGGTCACATTGTGCAATAGACAAAGAGGCAATCACTCATAGAATTGCACTCATTGCATTGGTAATTTTTAGTGGATTGTTGTATCTCGAATCCTAGTTTGACTGTGCGTGCATCAAAGTTCGAAAACATGATTAAGGATTACTCGAGAGAGAAAAGTTAAAATCAATTTTTAGTTCATATTATACCCTCCATTATTATATTTACAAATTTTATTAGAGAGCTTTGACAAGCTTTGTACTTGATATGGTTCAAATGAAGCCACAATATGAGTATAATTTTACTAGATTTCGTTCAGATTTTTTTTTATTAGAACTGGTTAAAAGATTAATAAATATAATGCATGTATTTATGAATATACATAATAAAGTAATGAAGGTAAACCAAAAAAGTTACATAATCATTGGTGACATTATTCGAAATGAACTCTTACAACTAACTTTCAATATACTTGTTAAAATTCATCGTTGTTAAATAACATGTATTTGGTTATTGAATATCCTTAATCACAGACATTTATAAGTAAAATGTCATTAGCAGTTATGAATGAAAATGTCTATCCGTCCAAACATCCCCCTTGCCGCGTCGCTTACCCACTTCGATTCTCCCATGGTATGTCTGAAGCTTTTTCCAATTTTTATACTTGAGTTGTAACAGTGCTATGCTGTAAGAATGATTTCTCCTTTTCATATGAGTTGTGAATCGAAAAATTGTATAAATGACTCAAAAAAATAATCAGTCTTTTTATTTACTAAAACAAATTTACTTATTCATCTTAAGGCCATTGGATGAGTGATAAGGGTGTTTGCCTAATACCTCAGGGGGCCCGGGTTCGACTCCCGCCGGGGTCAACTTTGGAAATGCAGAGCTATTTCTGTCTGGATTTGAAAAGTAGTGGTGATTTGGGCAGCTCGTCTGGCGGCAGTAACCACTGCCTTAAAGAAGACCACCGATGAAATAACAGCATACGTCCCTTCCTTGTCCCTTATCCTTAATCCTTCTATGGTCGGCAGCGCATTTCCAGCACCTAAGGCGTTACTTGTATTATAGGCGACGGTAGCCACCTACCACCAGGTGGACCGTCAGTCAGTCTGACGATCTTAAAATTAAAGAAAAAACTTCTCAAGACCGCGACAAAGACTTTTTTTTGTATATTTTGTTTTTAATTTAACTTTGTAATAATTTTGTTTTTTTGTCTTTGTGTTTAGTTTCTGCTCTAACTGTCTTATTAGACACGATTGTGGAATATTTTTTTTGTCTTTTTTCTAAATTTTTGTCTTTATTTTTTTTGTCCCAAAAATTGATAAAACAAAATAATTTAGTCTAATCAAATGAGTTTTACTTCAGATCTCATCTTGGTTATAAAATAAGTAATAAATGACATAAACCTCAAATGCTAAAATGCGGCAACTCGGCCAAAGTCTGTTTCAAATGTTAGCCATGTATGAAACGTTAAATATTGCGTTAAAATAATAAATTTTAGAATATTGCTTTAAGTAAAAATAAAAAACATTGACTATTGATAAATTTCGTTTATTACATAACGATATTTACATAAACATAATCACACAATATTAATAATTTTAAAGTTTTAATTCTATGACAAAAACATAAAAAAATAATACCTAATGTGATGTCGAGTTCCAATCCCTATATAAATCTTTTGCACAATTAGTCTATACAAATAAAAAAAAATCATAGTATGTTTGTCCTCCATTGACTCCAAAACCGCTGTATACAAATAAAAACATATTTCTTTCAGTGATGACAATTCACAAAAAAATTATGTAGATATATTTTGAATATTGCTGTGTACTAAGGAAACCATTAATCTTAATTCTATCTTAATATCTGTACTACACAATTATGTAATTTTCAATTTATCAATTTTATAATTACATGCAAATAAAACTTAAATTTAATCTTTACATAATGTTTAATATGTTCCAAATTTTCCACTTTTCCACAATGAAGTAAAATTGTCAACTTATTGACAGGTAAGTAAATAAAAAAATATTATTATTTTTAAAACCTTAATAAAATTACAGTAACAATAAAAACGACACAAAAACTAAACAAAAACAAATCAAATTATTTCAGAAGACAGTGTGTGTTATTCAGATCCAGAGATCTAATTGGTTGGTTTTGTTTTTGTGCAAGCTTATAACGCTGAGCACAACATGCATTTAAACAAAGGAATAATTTTATACGCTTTTTTTTTTTTCAAAATTCCAACGAAAACCGATCTTTTTATAAAAAAAAAACATAATTTTCATGCAATGACTATAGTTATGGCAACGGTGAAACGTCGCTGACTGAGCTACGGGAGAGAATGGCCGAGTTTAGCTAGTAGGTAATTAATACATATAGGTATTAGGTATATGCATACCATAATTTAACCTAACCATTCATAACGCAACCTTACAAGGAAGACTTCACTTGTTTTAAAACGAACGTGGCGGCAAGAGAGAGGTGGTCGGATCCGTAGACTTCGTTTGGTAGTTTTTCTATGATTTCACATTGTGAAATTGTCGGTAAACGAAGTCTCTCTATCAACTTGAGGTTACTGCAGCGGCTAAAAAAAAAAAGAGTACAAGTGTAATAAACAATCAAATCATCATCTTTGCTAGTCTGTGTGTGCGTTTATGAAAGCCAATCTCAGAAACGGCTTAACCGATTTGAATGCGGTTTTCACTAATTTTGTGTTTATTTCTTTCCAATTTTTTTTGTTCGCTGAGTCCTTTCGCTCGCCTATTTGTTGTTGTCTTGGTCGAGTGGTTTAAGTGTTTCCTTTAACGCTCTGTCTCATCTATCCCCGGTTCGATTCCCGGCAGGGCAAACTTTAGAAATGAACTTTACAAAGTACGCTCTGGTTTGTATAAATGTCTTAAGGTGTAAACACACGCAAATCCTAAAAATTTGCATTTTTAAAAAAATATGTTAGAAGAAACTGTCAATGCAATTGGTTTGAAAAAAATATATGTTATACTTAAACATGTGAAGAACAAATTATATTGTTTAGAATTTCCATCGAAGTAGTAGAAACCCCACAATAAAAGTTAGAAGATAAGAAGAATTTGACTTATATTGAAATTTGTTGCGAAAACGGTTTATTGCGCGCAAATGATTCCTACACCGAATAATAAGTCAATATCATTTTTAAAAAAAGTATTGATTTTTTCATTTTTTTTAATGTAGTTTTAATGACAAGTACAAAAAACTACAATTGTCAGGCCTGTTGAATTGTTTCCGCCGCCTCGGAACTCTAAATATATGGAGCTACAGTGTCTCAGTGACTGCATTGAGGTGTGGATTACGTTTGTGTTTTTCGTGCGGAATTAGTATGATATATATAAACATTCTAAAGGTCATATCGGTGAAGGTAGAATCGTCAATGTCATTCGCCTTCGTGAATCCCTTAAGTAGCCACACATGTAACGATATAATTGCGTAATTATTTACATTTTGAATTATTTGAAACTCGCATTTCTTCCTACACACGTTACTGTATACTTGCGCAAGTTCCTATATGTTACGTGTTTGGCTATCTACCATTAGTTCTTTGATGTCAAGAACATGAAATTGTTTCTTTGATGTTAAACACCGAGCCTATTAATTGTGCGAAAATGTTACAAACATACCTGAAATAGATATAGTCCACCATGACCCAATAGTCCTGGAAGGTTGTCGCTGGGCACTTTTTGTCGTCCGACACCTTGTACTCATACACCGATGTCAACTGTAATGGGTGACTCAGCGATCCGCTGTTAAACATTCTATTGTATTCAGACTCCGTTTGCGAAGTCTCCACATCAATGAACTGCTGCTGCTTGCTAACGTAATCGGAGTTGTATATTTTTACTGCACTGTAATCGGTCACCCTCCCCTTTTGCCTGTCAATATATACGGATATATGTTGACAGTTGTCAGTCACTCCAATCTTCTTCCAATCGGAACTGTCACGTAGCATCTCTGCCCTGTAATACAATATTGTAAAGCTTTAAGTCTCAATTAATACTTTTAAAGGGCATATACACGTGTAGTAATAAAAAGGAAACTGCCTCTTTATCATTGTTATGTTACAATAAAATATGTGGTCAGTTTATTAAAGAGATAAAACATTTATCACTGAATTCGTCGTACACACCTCACGCGTCCCTTGTTTAATAAATTGATAACTGCACTTTCGGGTGTGGAGTTGAAATCGCCTGTGATTATTATAGGATGGTGTCCAGATCTGAAACAATTAGTTGCTGTGAGTCTAAGGAAAATTTGAGATAAATTAATAAACCCTAATGTTTTTAGAGTTTCGAGTGAATTCTTGTTTTATTGATCTGTTAATACAGAACTTTTAGTAAAAAAACATATAAAAATCCGTTGGATGTTTAGAAGAATAGAAACAGACAGAACAGGCAACCTTATTTTATAATATGCACTACCAGCACCCATGGGTTCATTTCATATACAAACTTTCCTTGCTTATCGTTCTTTCCATTAGTGAAAGCCATATCAAACTCCGTTGTGTGATTTAAAAGTATTTAAATAATAATAATAATAATTCACCATACAAATAGTTCTGATATCTATACTTACTTTACTAATATTATAAAGCTGAAGAGTTTGTTTGTTTGACACAATTCATTTTGTATTTGACAGTCCATTTATCGAGAAAGGCTTTATATTTTGAACGCGGACGAAGTGAAAGACGAAAAAAAAAGAAGAAGAAAGAAACATTGATTAAAGCTTATCATAATTATTTATAATTTGTATAACTCACTCTTTGCCATTGTTGTAATAAGCGAATCTGTCGATTTCAGCCAACATCACTTGCAATTGAGCCAATCTCACATCCGTTCTCTTCGGATTATAGAGTAGATGGGTGGTTGCTACGACGATGGGTGTCGATGGTGATTTTCTCGGTATCAACTTAACAATCATTCCTATGTTGTCTCTGTTCAATATTGGCAAATCGGGCTGGTAGAATTCAATCTGAAAAAGTTTTTTCAGATTAGGTCTATTGTCTATTTTTCTACATACCATGAACAAAATATTATATCGAAGTGGATTGCTCATTTTAAAATTGTACAAAAATTAACGCGTTAAGCGTAGAACATAGTTAATTTCTATAAAGAAAAAGCTTTGAAAGTTGATCAATTCCTTATAAAGTTCAAATTGTGATTAATTTAAACTATGGTAAATAACAGTCAAAAGCCATAAAACTCACTTCGCCCTCGATGGTTCGATAATAAGAGTCAATGGCTTATAATTTTTTTAAATTCGATAAACAATGTCCCTCGTGTAATAATGAAATAAAAAAATTCAATACAAAAAAAATCAAGGTTGTAGCTTACAAAACTTTAATCTTATTATTTTGTATATCAGTTAAGCATGCATGGTTATCTATTTAGGCAAACGAAAATTCAAGGTCAGACAACAATGCCAAGTTAGATCTAAGAGACTATCACTCATTGTTTTGAACAAGAAATATTCTAAACACAGCAGCTATCTGTTGAGTTTGGCAAGTAGCTACTAAGCATTCACTGCTAAGGTTAAAATAATATATGAGGTCAAATTTTTAGAAAGATCAGTATTGCGATAGGATTTTATAAGTAACTGCTGATAATTATTTTAAGAAAGCTTCACACATGTGTACGTACATTGAAAACGTGATAGGACAGCTTGAAAATCTATAGACAGTCTAGAGATTAAGTCGTATTTCATATTAGGCATTTAGGTCTAAAGGCGACGCAATACATTATATTTAAAAAAACATAAAAATTAAACAACTTTTAAACAATTTAAATTACTAAATTCGTATTTTTATAAAGGTAAACGACATGAATCATTCTTGTGATGCATATAAAAAAAACACTTATCATGTCCTCGCTAAATACATTTAATTAAGCGTATATAACATCTTTGGAGTTAAATATTTGATTTTGCAATAGCAACGTAAACATTCAAGATTGTAAACTCAGTACTGGTATGCCTTGAACCGACGAACAATAGAGCTGTGTTGGCTTGTTAAAGTTACTAATAGAAAATCATACAAAACCCTACTCAATTCCTCTTTTTTTGAATAAATAGGTACTATCGTACAAGTATGTCGACGTGGTCTATTTAATTTGTGTGAGCGTAATAATATAATGTTGTATAAGAAAAGTTTTATTTTCCTTTTACGCATAGTAATGTCGAGTCTATTTCCAATTATTAATATCTCTTTAAAAAAACATTGTGGAAAGTTTAATAAAATTTAAGTGCTAGACTTCCCCTGCAACATTATGAGTGTTAACAATCGGAAAGGCCAAGTAGGTTAACTAAAATAGTATCAATTGTAAAGTTTGTCATTCGCACGAATGTCAAACTTTGTTTGTCATTCGCTTCATTTGTCATTCGTTTGTCACTCATTGTCAACTCTGAAATGTTGCCCTTGTATAGAACAAATACCTACCTAGTGGTGAGATAAATAGAAACAACTTACGGTGACATGTTCCGCCAATTCGAACATTGATTCCCTGAAGTATATAGCACATCCATCGTGCCTATGTCCCGTTTTCTGTTTAAAAATACCACAGTAACCTTTCCTCTCAAATTTCGCATAGAACGATTTTAAATGAGATGTCTGGACCTCTTGAAAACAAAGAATCTGTAAACATAGAACGATTATTATTAGCACATTTACATCTATTTACATTTAAATTTAAGCCCAGACTTTGATGGTATCATGTTACAGACATAACAGACAATTGTGTGAACATCTATAATCTAATCTATTTTGGTGATAATTATATCGTTAACTTTTCGAATTATTATCTAAATCTATAGGTATAGTGATTATTATCTACCTACTTTAACCCTTATCCTTAATTCTCCTATGACGTTGCTTGAGCTATACGCGACGGTAGCCAGAGCCACCTACCAACAACTGGACCGTGAGCCTGTCTGTCGACCTTAATATTTATTGATATCTTTGATGTCATAGATTGAAGCTAGGTGGAAAGAATTGTTACACATAGTAGTCAGGCGTGGGCCGAACAAGGGAACTTAAGATAATGTACATTTTTCTTACGTCTGGATCCGATAGCGCAATTTCATCGTAGATTCGAGCTGCTCTTACTTTCCACTTGAGGTCGCGTGAGGAGCACGCTGTGTACAAATAGGGATGACACTCCAATAAATACTGAGCCAATACGTTATAAGACATCAATCTAAATTTCACTCCATTACCTGTGAAAAGTGTGAAATAAAAAGAAAGGAAACAGTTTAGAGATTCATAAATTTCATAAGATAACTATGAATACTGACCGGTATGTTGCCACATTCATTATATTTACCGTAACATATATAAAAAAATATTATGTGTTATGTGTGCAAAAACCGCTATCCAGTTTTAGTAAAATTTATACATAGATTAAGGTGGGTTAAGGTAAGTAGCCCCTTTCCAATATAATTATTTATTATGTAACAACCTGACCCAGAGAACTTTGTACCACCTCAAAATAAAAACACATACCATAAAAATTCTTCCTATTTTTTTTTCGTGAATATTTTCGATGTCTTAATAATTAGTTATAGGTACTGCTATTTAGGCAGGAGAGAAATCATTAAAAGTGATCCAGGCATTTATTAATAGTGTAACTAGCACAACTCTCTTTTAATATCTATAATATGTAATATATATATAAGATTTGTATTTATTTTTTAATATATTACAGTTATATATTCCCAAAATAATTACATAAATTATAAAATATTTTATTAGAGTTATTATTATACTACAATTATTATGATTAGAGTTCATTTCAGTTACCTTCAAAATTTGATGATAATTTTACTTCATATACATACCATCATCACTGTCTTTCTTGCCTACACCTTCCCAATATCTAAAATTGGAATAATGTCTAACAAAGGAATTACTGGTGGACCCGGAGGGAGTTAACTGTTGAGCAATTTCCTCGATGATATTTGTATCTTTAGATGAACTACAAAGTATAATTCATATTAGAAAAATTATTCTACTTTTCTAACTAAAATTAACTGGTCAAAACAACAAAATCAGATACTAACCAAACAAACTGTCCTCCGTAAGAAACATGATGTAAACTTGGTTTCGAGGATTCACTCATTTGTTTTGATTTCTTTGAATCATTTGCATTCAACAGAATTTGTTTAATATCAAGCTTCTTTCTAATATTTGGCAATAATTTTGATTTCTGTTTTTGAGGAATATAGGAAATAAATTTACTCTTCTGTGAACTTTCACCACATGACTTTCTTATAAAATTCAAATGTGTTAGTTTCAAACCCTTATTGTGTATGTATTGCACTACACTGAAGTATCTGCAAAAACTATTTGTTAATTCCAGCATAGTGTCACAAGTAGGTACAAAACTATTATGACTTATTAATTGACTTAAAAATATTGACTAGAAAAGCTACTACAGCAGTTTGTTGCATGCATTACTTAATTAATCCAGCTAAACTTTTAATTATTTAGTTGTGAATAATTAATGGCTTTTGCTCTGTGGTTAACTAAACCAGGACCTGAAAGAAAACATGTTTAAATTAATTTCATTTTTTACATAAATGTGTAGCTAGTTTTAAGTTTATTTGCAAATGTAAACTCTTCGTCTAAGTAAGCTTAACTTAACTGTTTCAGTTGTAAGTTAAAAGTTAACAATGGTTAACATTATCATTGTTATTGCTTGCTTAATGCTAAGAAGATTAATTTTCAATGAAAAATTTATATTGATTAAAATTAATATTGTTGGTAACGAAGCAAAAAATCTACAATATGCATAATATAAAAATTAAACTTACATGCATTTAAATAAAACCATATTTTATATTGTATTTAGGGAAAGAGCAAAAACCATAAACGTATATCTAAAATCTACAATAAAACACATTTTGCTGACCCACCGACCTCTCGTATCCTATCTATCATGTATTTTATGTCATTCATATTTACAATTACATCAACAACAAAGGAACTATCACCAGCCTCTCAAAATGCTCTCAAATGTCTGTAATGTCACTGTCATTGTGACACTGACGTGATTATATAGATAAAATGAATAGGACATAGAATAAAGAAGTATGAAAAGGTGAAATAACCTCTAAAGAAAGATTTATTAATTAGAAAATTCTTTAACTAGGTTTAATTGCAAGCTGAGTAAGATATTTTAAAAAGTTAAAAAGATTAGAAAAACCCTCATTTAATTATATAATAATTATGTTAACAGTATACATCTTAATTCATACTTATACATATGATTTTGTCCGTAATAATTGTTTTTTTTTTTTTCGTTTTTAATAATGAAATTTATTTTTTTGCTAAATTTTTTTGTAGGTTCATGTTTTACTCCCATAAATGTTCGTATATATAATATTAAAAGAGAAATATATTATATTAACTACATAATTATCTAAGAAACAACTATAATTAATTTAATCACTATAATAATAATAAAAAACTTTAAAAATTAACTTACTATTTTCAAAAAGTACTTATAAATAATTTAAATCTATTAAGCCTTTGGTAGACGGAAAAGTGCCCAAAATGCTGGCAGCATTGCCCCGTTGAATGCATATGCTTATCTTCTGGGCAAAGTAAGAGCCAGCATTCTGATCACCCGACGCCTCTACTAACCGTTTAGTCAGCTCCTTGTGAAGTTCATGAGTGGCTGGTCCCCAGCCCACGAACCCATGGTCTCTACCGCAAGCGGCACAAACATGTAACCCCTATCTAAGTTTACATATTTGCGTCTCTTGAGATTTTCGGCTTTATAAGCGGCAGCACCAGCCTGTGACCTGCTTTCTGGAAGATGAGAAGGAGCGAGGGTGTCTAGACATGTGGCATCCCATACCAGGGATCTTCCTAGCTTCCAGGGAATAAGAGTCATGCTGTCGGGTCTCTTGCCGTCGTCTTTCATTAGTCCGTTACCGTTAGATTCTAAAATTTATGGGACGGCGGCACTAACAAACGCCCGACGGATGATGTCGTTTAGACTGGCGCGGTATGCGTCCTGCGCTCTTGATACAGGATAATCCGTGCGTGGTGGCCGAACCGATCTACTAATTCTCCACAATTACAGTAGTGAGGAGCTGTATACACGGTGGTCTTCTGTGAGGCTTCCTAAATGACTCCCACTTCTTGCCAAATTTAGATCAACTATAAAAAGTCTTAAGTTGGCCCTAGCGGGAATCGAGTGCGGTACCTCTGAGACAGAGTGTTAAAGCAGTCACCTTTACCATCCGATTCTTCTTATGTCGTCAGTATAACGCTATCCCATTGTAGTTAATTAGGAAACAAAAATACCCCATTAATCATGCAAAAAAGAGTGCTACCAAAAAACAGTTTATTAACTTTTTAAAACCGTGCCGTAGTGTTCAGTGGATACATCGTTAAAATTCCTTTTTTATTATTGGCAGTAGCCGCAAAACATTTCGTATATATTATAGATAGATAGATAGAGCATCTTGAAAGTAATTCAATTTTACATTATACTTGTTAGTTAATTTATACCCAATTTATCCTACTAGTCCTACTAATATTATAAATGCGAAAGTTTGTTTGGATGTATGGATCTATGTATGGATGTTTGTAACTCTTTCACGTAAAAACTGCTGAATGGATTTCAATGAAATTTTGCATAGGTACACGTTGTCAGGGACACCAGAATGGATTGTACCTACACCAGAATATGTAGGTATTTGTGTGTCATGTGTATTGCAAATAAATGTTTTTCTGTTCTGTTCTGTTCTGTTCTGTTCTGTTCTGTTGTATATTTCTTGATAACGGCCGCACTATGACCACAAAATCGGTTGGCTTAAAAGTCTAGTTACCAGGTAATAAAATTCCAAAAAAAACATCTATATAATCGGGATGTCATTGTCACGTCAAATAATTTGATTTGTTGTGTTGGAATCGAAAAAATTGTTGAAACAACAACAAATAAAAACCGCAAATGTTTCACTGCCTCGATGAACGGTCATACTTTTATATCTAGAATATAATGCACTATTTTCAACTTATTGTTATTGCAACTTATTATTAATGACTTATTTTATTTCAACTGTGAATTAATACACACTGTATGTAATGGCTTTTATTTACTTGTTTTGACTATTATGTTACTGCATAATAGTCTGTTTCATAATAATCCACATTTCTTATCGAAAAATTAGTGAAAATACGTGTCATGTTTTGAAAATGAATAATATATGTGCAATGGATTGGAAAATTAGCCCGTCTTATCTTAACCATTTCTAAATATAATATACTATAAATAATATACAGGTAAGTTGAAATTTATTTTTATTATAATAGAAATAATTTTATATAAGCTATAAACTAATCTAACCTAGTTGAATATAATATTACTACTGGTTAAGTACTATTTTATCTATTTTACTTATTTTTAATTAATGGATTTATGCTAATAGTGGTTTTTCAAAATTTGATTTAATAATTTCTTAGTGTGATAGATTCCAACAAGTGAAATGTGTATTCTAGGGATGTGCCAGATATCCGTATCCGCGGATATCTGAGAGAGAGGAAAGATCCGTGTCCATATCCATTACCATTCCAATAATTTTTAATTCATAGATGATATATATAATATAGGTGATTAGGTAGTAATGAAAAATTATTAAATCAAACATTTGGCACCTAAAAAATGCAAACGTCAAGTGGTGGGCGTCAACTATTGTTTCAAGATCACACGCACTAACACTGATTGAGTAAGAAAGTTAAGATCCATATCTGTATCTGCAGATGTTGACACCAAATATCCGTATCCACGGATATACATTTTTAATGATCCGGCACATCACTAGTGTATTTTCAATATACACATTGAAAATACACTTTTTAAAGTTAATACGTCTTTAAATTTGCTTCTATAGTGGGAGGCAATTTAGAAAAGTGATGATAACAAAATTGGGGGATAGAGTTTGATGCTGTACCTACATATTAATTAACTACATCCAAAATGTAATTACACCTCTCGATAGATAAAGGATCAAAGAATTTTTTGCTATATGGTTGGTATATTCCATTTTTCTCACACTCCATTTTTCTCTCTCATATCTATAACTGTCCTTTATGTAAAAATTGGTCCACAAGGGACAACATACAATATATAAAGCAGGGTTTGTTTGGTGTTAGATTGTTTCATTACTCATAATTGATTTTTTTCCCTACAGTTTATCCACCTGATTTATTACAATGCCAGCATAAACATGAACATGTTTCGAGTTGAATCTTATGTGGCTCCTATATTATTGAGTTATGTGGACAAATATGTGCAGAATTTTAATCCAGCAAATGCTCAGGTAATTTTTCAAAATTTATATGAGTGATTAATAGGAAGTGGAACACTTTGGTAGTTGTCCAGAGGGCTCGAAGCTATTATAACTGTCTGAAAATAACTTTCTAAATATTTTCCAGTGTTCAATCGTTTCATTCATTCAGTAAACAATTTGGAAGTTGTCATGTATTTGTTTAGTATAAGCTATGCTGCTTAATTATCTAAATTAAATTAATAACAATGTATGTGGAAGATTGTTGCAAAAATTAAATAGAATTTGCTAAGGAACACTCAGCTAGCTAGCTATAGACTATTAGTTTTGGGGCCTCTTTCACCAACTAACTACAATTAAATTAGTTGATTAGCTACTTTTCAAGTGAAGCTCATTGGCGCGTAGATGTTATGAGTATCTTGTGTCAATTTCATTGAAATTACTCTTGAGTAAGTAAGGCTACTCGAAGATGGTGAAACTCGTATGCTTTCTTAACGGTGACTAAATGGTGGTTACCCTACTTGACACTTTACTCTGAGATGGTGAAGGAGGCCCTTATTATCCTAATTCTTTTCTTGAAAATTCGGCTACATATGGCTAATGCATTTAAATTTTTGGTGAAATATGGACTTTTTTAGTCAATTATGGACTTACAGAATATAAATTTTCATTTTAGCTGTCAATATGGTCTGGTGACGTAGTGCTACAAAACCTTGTACTGAAAACAGAAGTGCTCCAACATGAACTTTCCCTACCATTCACTCTAGTTTCTGGACGAATACATGAATTACATATTCAAGTACCATGGACAAAGCTTGTTGTAGAGCCTATTATAGTCACCATAAATACAATGGGTAAGTCCACCACTTTTTCTCTTGTACTGCAATTTTTCTTTTTGGGCTTAATTTAGTGGAAACTATGAATTTTACTTCAAAACAAGCTTCTCCAGCCACCAGATAATATTTCATAGAGAGCATAAAAGAGTGATGCTATAAAATGACATGTCAAGTATAATACAATTAGGCGCTGTCCTAATTGGCGGCGATCGTAAGAGAAAACGATGCGTTTTCGTCGTACGATGGAAGTGATCGTAAGATGATCCAACAAGGTGTCCTAATTGGCCACGATCGTACGAGCCCATCGCACGATGATGACTTCGCAACACAATGTCAAACAATAAAATAAGGGCTCTGAAAGGGACCAGAATGGCGCTAGTGTAGTACATTTTCTATACATGTAGGTACTACTAGCGCCATTTTAATTTACTCGTATTCTGGGACCATAGAGTCGGTATTTGACATTGGCATTTAACTTTATCGCACGAACATTTTCCATCGTACGATCGTTTTAAGCATTTTCTGTGATCGTATCATATGTTGATTTGCGAGCTTCAATTAGGACACTCTTAAGAGACTTAATCGTTTGTGCAACGAAAACGCATCGTTTGCTCGTACGATCGCCGCCAATTAGGACGGCCCCATATGCCAAATTTTGTAAATTTCATTACTAAAAATAATTGACTATATAGGTATTGACTATGTTTCTTTCAGAATGTATACTGACACTCAATGGAAATCAAATGCCAAGGGAGACACCCGTTCCAGAGTCACCGAGGTGAATAATTTATTTGTTTATGCACAGTAGTGATTGTATATTTGTTTTTTTTTTCATATCTATCCTTGCATACGTCAATATCACCACCTCAGCTGTAGGACGTCCACTACTGGACATATCCAATACATTATATTCTAATAATTAAGCATATATTTTTATTTTTAGAAGTACACCAATGGAAGCTCCTCCTGGTTACATGCAAGCATTAGTACGACGAATAGTGAGCAACATATCCCTACGAGTGCAACATTTGATTGTCAAATATGTTCACGACGACATAGTGTTATCGCTTAACATCAACGACATGGCTATAGACAGTGCGGGGTCCAATTGGAAGCCAGCGTTTGCAGGTATACTCTCACTTTACTATCATGATTCATTGTTGATTGACAGATATTTTTATTTTATTTTATTTTATTTATATTTGGGAAACAAACAATATCTCGATACACATTACACATACATATATAAGAAAAACATAAATCAGCAAATTTTCCACTAAACTACTAAAACATATTTTGAATCGGAATATTCATTTCAGAACTAATTTGATTTTGATTGTAGACATAGATCCTGCTCAGCCTTTGGTCAGGCGCGTAATGCATGTGGAGGAGTTAACGCTGTGTCTAGATAGGACTGAGGCTGATGGGAAAATTAGAATTTTCCAAGAACCACTGCTGTGCCGATGTAGCCTTGACTTCAGGTAAATTATTGGTTTTTTGTTGATCAACACAGGCCAACAAGCCAATTTTTTTTAACTTTTTTTTATGTAATATTAACTGATCTTTTTTCTGCATGTCGAAAAATTCATATAAAGATTTTTGCATGAACTTTAAATAATGGTTATTAGTTTAGACTGTTGTTATATTCATTTTAAAGAATGTTATAATAAAACACATTAATCCATTTATTTAAATTTAGAAAATTGAAAAGTTTTAACAATTATATCGAAATATTTTCGAGCCCTGGTCGGTTAAGAACATGCTTTGCACTAAAACTGCTGTATATAAATTAAAATGTATTAAATTTTTCGGCGCAAACAAAGATTTTCATTTATTTATTGATTGACTGCCTTAGGGTCCTAACGAGGTTAGTGTCAGCGAGTAGTCGTCGCGCGAGTAGCGTCAGCGTACAAGTGTGGTCCAGGAGATTAGCGTGGAGTGTTAATTCTGAGCAGCTTGTGTTGCTTTTCCGGTTGCTGAGGGAACAGCCCGAACACGTCGACTCAACTCCGTTGGCTCAATTTTCGACAGATCAAGTGCAAACCAACGGTAAATAAATACTTTCAATTATTCATCTCAACCGTTAGACAGATTTAAATAAAGTTTAAGACTCCGTTCGTGTGTTTTTCAAGGCAAATAAATTAAATACTGGATTTCGATTTAAAAAATATTACTATACTCTTACTAAATTTATATTATAAACCAAAATAATATATGTATTTTCGCCTACTTCAATATAACGGTATATTAACAATTTATTCACAATTTAATAAATATGCCTAGTGGTACAATTGATTAGTTGAATAAATATTGCACAAGCTGTATTTAATATTCGGTTATTACTAATATATTCAATACGAACCATTGCCTCTACAAGCAGTTTTAGTTCAAAGTCGTCAAGCTCAAAACTTTACGGCAACATTAAACTAACTAGGATTGTACGTCATTTCAGAGGGATCATCAGATCCCAGTTGGACGCAGTGGGCCTGGTCTTGGGTGCCCACTTGGTTGGACAGTACAACAGATCTACACGAACAACCGTTATCGCCCACGCCGTGTCCTTTTAACATATCCGTCTTCATTGATGAAATAATTTTAAACTTTAAGGTAATTAATACAATTTAAATCATGTTTTTTTTTTAATATAAAGAGCGGCAGGCTGCCTGCCGGTTTATTTGATGTAAGGTAGGCTTCAGGCGATAACGACCTGACAAGTAGCACCAGGGATACAAGCGGCTAAGGTTAAAAGGTCACATGTTGATGATATGGGAAAGCTTCTATAGGTATATGCCATTGAATCAACACTTGGGGAAACCGTAGCATAGCTAAGCAAGCAGGCATAGCTGTGCTACCATTTCTTTTCTTATAATAAAATGAATTTGTTTTCAGATCCTCAGTCCGGAAATAAATAATCGCCGCAACGCTGATAGTATACTGGAGTTAGTATCAAGTCATGTCGCCATGAAATGTCTCTTGTGCAATCCGACATTTCAGTCGATCAAAATAGGCGTGCGATCGACAGAAATTCGGTCGCAGGGAGCTTGCGTGTGCGGACACGTGCGCACGCGTCATTCTGACAACGTAAGTACAACTTTATTATTTGTTCAATAGGCAGTAGGTCTACAATGAAACCCTCTGCCGAAGTACTGGGACTGCATCAAACACAAACGAAGTACGAAATATGAAGGTTCTACTGTTAGTGGAACATTAAACAAATGATAGACTCAAATGCCGAACAAACGTTTCAATTTGTTCTCTCATAGAATATTCTGTTGGCGCTAAATGTAAAGAACTTTGGGTGTATGTAAAGGACTTATTTTTCGGTCCGACACTTCATAGAAAATCGCATGGTAATCCGACGCTTTTGTTAAAAAAATTAACTATAATTACTTTGACCGTTACTTTAACTGTTTTGTTAAGTATTGTCTATGGAGTTAAAATTAAATATTTTCGGTCCACAGAGTCGCACACAAAAAACAGTCTATTTGTACAAACTTCCGTTGGAGAGTAGTGAGTCGGACGAATCGTGGTCGTGGCCAGAGGACGCCTACAACGACATGGGCGATGTAGATGTCGCTGAAATCATTGACGAGGGGTTCAGAGTTACACCGGAACCGGAAGGATCGTCTTCGCCCAGGGTGGGTTTTTTTATATTTCTCTTGGGCCGGATGACATGGCACGGCGTGGCAAAGGAATTTTTCTGAGCATCTTAAACATATTTTTAACCTTAATCCAGTGAAGTTAGCAATCAAACTCCTTTTTCATACTAATGTCTAAGCTTTGGCTCGGCGCTAACTAGACGCGCTAAACTCAAGGTCTCACCGCAATAGCTACAGATTGATTGACGCAAAAATATAACTCAGTATGAGACATAGTATGTGTAACTTTTTTTTTTAGATTCAAGAACAGACAGAAGGAGGTGTGCCAGACGGGCCAGAAAACACGCCGCCTTCGATGCAACAGAATGAAATAGATCCTCTGTTTAAAGCAATGGGGCCGTTAATATATTTAGAGTATAGTCGTGAAAGATCACCTCAAAATGATTTTATCAATCCATACGATAACCCACCTCAGGACTTTGAATACAGGTAAAGAAAGGTTGAATAATATATAGCAACTAAGTATTTCATTGTTTTTAGCGTTAACGTACTTTAATGAACATAAAAAGTTTAAGAACGAGAAAATGAAAAATTCACATAAAGGATAAATTTATTTAAAACTATACTTTGGGCACCAGATAGTCCGTACTAATATTATAAATGCGAAAGTTTGTATGGATGTATGGATGGATGGATGTGTGTATGTTTGTAACTCTGTCACGCAAAAACTATTGAGCCGATCACCATGAAATTTCGCATACACGTTGTCTGGGACACCAGAAAGGACATAGGGTACCTTTCATCCAGAACCCGAACGTAGTCGCGGACACCAACTACTCTCAAATAAATATGTCTTAACTTTAACAAAGTTTGTTTATGAAAAACTAGCTGGTGCCCGCGACTTCGTCCGCGTTGTAAAACCAATATATCGCCTGACATCGTTATTGCTATTATACTTAGCCAGGAGTTAGTTTCCTTAATTTTAGATAATCCCTCGGGAGCAGTACTTTTTTTCTGGATGAAAGGTACCCTATGTCCTTTCTAGTGTCCCAGACAACGTATATACGAAATTTCATGGTGATCTGTTCAGTGGTTTTTGCGTGAAAGAGTTACAAACATCCATACATCCATACAAACTTTCGCATTTATAATATTAGTAGGAAGTAGGATATAAAATAATTGTTTACTTTGTCAGCGATTGGACAGAAGAGTGCAGTTTGAAGATGAATGTGGAACCGATTGAATTGCGACTGTGCATGAGCCTCTATCACAGACTCAACGCTATTAAGAGCATTATTGATGGAGTTCCCACATTACCCGAACCAGGTAATACAATACAAGTAATTTATTGGATATACTACCTTTATACATTAGTGCACTTGTTTATGTTTGAATATTTGATCTCACAGAGGTGCAGGTGAACGTACTAACAGTAGAGGAGTGTGACGCCCTGCAAACTAATTTGCCTCAGCAACGTATAAGCATTGATTTAAGGAATATGAGAATTCGTGTTATACCATGGGACCACTCGCTGATAGAAGCAAGTAGGGATTCGCCTTTGATTTTGGTTTTGGACGTACCAAAGGCTACCATTAATCTCACCTGCCCTCTATATCCGCAAAGGTAAGAAACATCTTTAACTTATTATTTTAATAATAAAAATATAAATTCAGATAGCTTACTTTATTCAATTCAAGAAATAATTGTTAAATCTGTAAGAAAAAACTTGTACTTTTGTACTTGAGCAACTTTTATTAAAAAAAATAATAAGTAAAAAGTTATATAAATTGCTATCAAATATAAAGTACATGAAATTATTTACAGATAAATCTAATTGATTATTTACAGAGTGTGTGCAGCAGCTTGTCAACTTCCAACCGATAACAATCTCTTGTACCAAGCGGCTCGAATTAATATTTTGACTAATAATATAGGGATCGAAGCAAAGATATGCTCAGACAGCGACACTCAGACGAGACCTTGCGGACGAATGGATATAAGGGTTGCCATGCACTTCCTATTGCACAAGCACTTGTTCCAGTCGGATGTTATTACACACGCTGTCACCTTTAAAATAGGTGAGAATCGACTTCATAATCACTACTATGGGCCCGCACAGTGAATAGGGATTTTCATAGATAAATTATTGGTCTCGCTGCGCTCGACTTGTAAAATGCGGCATAAAATAGCACGCCGAATTTGGCGTACCATAGCCAGTCACACTGCAAACTGTCTGTGATGTGTACATGCCGAATGTTTTATTAAATTTTAGGCATAATAAAATACCAGTTTGCGTAGTGAAACCGTGTCAAAATATAATAAAACTGCGTAAAAAGTGATAAAAAAGTGACACACTACGATAAAAAACTGCTGCATTTTCGGAGCTATTGATTTTGTATAGCGCTCTATCTAGTCGAGTGCAGCGAGACCATTCAATTATTTTTGGGATTTTTGTAATAACAGATAAATGACATTGTGATATTTACTGATCAAAACTAAATTAAATTATCAAATGGAGGCCCTGTCGTTGCTGATTGAGTTTAGTAAGGGCTTGTTACTCTCGTTAGCCACATTCTTGTAATGAGTTTTTTTTCCCTCTTTATTCAGGAAAGAAACAGTCATTCATTATACATATTTTTTTACAATATACATGAAATTTTAAAAACTTAAGAGTTCCATACACATAGTGAGTCATAAATGAGCGTGTGTTTATGTTACAGGCGAATTGAATGTATGCGGTTCGATGGCTCGCCTTAGCGCCGCCTGCCATGTAGTAGACTCCAATATACGCAAACAAACAGCATTTCCTCTAAAATATACAACACTCGCTAGAGACGCTCTCAACGATGAAGGTATGTTCCTAATTATTTAATCCTATTTTCTCATACGAATTTTCCTATGAAAGTCCAGTTCACAAATAATCTTAGTAAAAAGAAGATTGTAAATTTTTTATGATCTAACTTTAACTATCACTGCCTTGTTCCTCTGCCTAGTATTCTAAATGGCACGAATTTAAAATTAAATTTAATTCTAAATGGCATTTTCTTCATCAAAATTGGAAATAATAGCATAATCATGTGCTGTTGTGTTGCCAGGATGCCAGAGCCCATTGCCCCATCCCTTTCCCCTTATCCTTAATCCTCCTATGATCGGCAGCACCTGTGGCGTTGCTTGTGTTATAGGCGACGGTAGCCACCTACCATCAAGTGAACCGTCAGTGAAAAACTGTAATTAATAAAAGTTATATACATTGTGTACTGTTGAATATCAAAGAACTAAAAATAATTTATTTTCCAAAAGAGGCGCTTTTGTTGGTGAAGTTGTGTGTGAACTATTCCAGAGGCAGTTGCAATAGACATGAACATAGAAGATATTGCAATGCGAGGTTACCTCACGAAAAACAGTTACACGTTCATCTCAACTGTTCAAAGTGCGCGAGCGACGGCATTTCATGCGCTAAGTAAGTGATTGCACTTGTTATGTGGGATTCTTTTGTGTCTTTTTCAATGTATACGGTTTTATAATAAGCTGCCTGAGATAATCTGAGCCTTATCTATAAATAAATTTAAAAGTGTCATTAAAACTAAACTCCTCTCAAAAGGCTATTATAAAAAACCCTGGTAAATTTAAATTTATAATGACGATCATAAGTGTTTCTTGTAGAAACCCAATTGATAAATAAATATTTTGATTTTGATTTTGAACCGCTTCATACAAAAAAGAGATACTTACAAAAGTGGATAAATTAAGCAGGTTCTCTCAAATAAGATTCTCCATAATAAGTACCTACATACGCTAATTGTTACAGATAATCACGCCGTCAAGCAGGCTTGGATCTTCTCAGCGCCGGATTCTCCATCAGCTACGTAAGTCATAGAAATAATTTCAAAATATTATCAATTTTTTTAAATATTTCCCTAACAAAATGGTTATCAAATATTTCCAGGTCATATTTCCGTCTGGCGTTACAATGGTGCAATCCTGTGACTATAAAATCCCTGGATTACATGGGAGTGTGGATAGAGTCGACTTCGGTCAGCATGGACCCACTTTTCGTGTCTTGGCTCGCGTACGAACCGCGTGTCAATGAAGAATGTAAATACAATTGAAACATTATTTATATAATAATAATAGATGACCGAGTTACATATTATATGGTTTTCTTTGCAGACTTAGCTCGATCCAAACAAACGACGCAATCCTCAACTACACTTCGAAGACCTACGCCGTCCGTAAGTATACAACTTCTTACTTCTTAGTTACTTAATTGATGATATGTTTTTAAAATTATTTATTACAAATGAATGCTAAAATTAAATGATCTATAAAAGTAAAAAAATAATAATTGCCAAATGTGTTTCTAAGCGCAAAACTCTAGACTAGCTATACGAATCCAGCTAATTTTTTTTTTACAAATATTCGTTGCAGTCCGAAGTCCGAGGATGATTCAAATAAAGCGCAAAATTGGAAAATTACCTAAAAAAAACCTAAAAACCCCATTTGATTTTAATAATAAAGGAATCCGAGCATTTTTGCTATTCTTATCTCACGATATTTTTCTTATTTTTTATGTTTATTTCTCTTATGTAGGTGATTAAATAATAATAATTTTTGGCAATTTCAGTCGTCAAGTGGACGCGGCGCTAGTCGGTCGGCCTCCGTGACAGAGTTAGTACACGCGCCGTCACACAGCCGCGACTCACACAGCGAGCCCGATAAGAAGGAGAGGGATGAGAAAAAACCACAACCGCAAGTAAGTTATAATAACTAAGTTATATGGCGCTAGCCTTTAATTTAAAATCCTTTAATTTTTGAAGACATTTATAACATAATATTTTTCGTGGTATGACAAACTAGATTAATAAAAATATTAACAAAACTTTGTTATTGTGATGTGATTTGTTTATAATTGTGATTACAAGATTAGCCCTAAAAACATTATGGTTAATTAAAATAGTGACATCTAGTCGCATCAATTATCGAATCGTTTTTAAGTATAGATTTTTTGTCTTGTTTATCTTAAACATAGATTTCCTTGCTTACAAGGTTACTGATCAATTGATCAGGTCTCTACTGATCACCGTCGAAGTGGCGCTGACATCCGCTTCGGGACTTTTATCATTTCGTAATGAAAATTACGAAATGATAAAAGTGTAATTTTGCTTGGGGACTTGGTAATAAGATTTCATCATACTGATTTTCAGGAGGACTTGTGGAGCGGCGCACGCCTCGTGATGTTGCACAACAGGCTTCGCAATACTTTGTTCAATGTCGAAGTGGGCTTAGTTTTGTTGTACGCAACGGATTCGAGCGCTTCGGCCGTCGACTGCGTAACACTGCGGGATGCCATGGAGAGGCATGTCGTCAAAGGAGAAAAGGTCGTCGTCTTTTGGTAAATATCCTTTTATAAAATTAACTCCAAGGTTTTCATACTTATATTATACTGAAGGTTAAAGTTATGCATTAAGGTGAAAATTCAGAGTTTATTTCAATATGTTATAATATGCATGTGCTACACCATCAATGTGTTTTAGTATTTATTTTGCCTATTAAGTGGAAATTCTCAAGTATACAGTACGCATACACCCAATTTTTTAAGTTTAGCATTTTTTTAATTTAAGTTTAGTATCAGCAGCCGAGCGTACGATTCCCAGCAATCTGTTTATTATAATGTTATGCTTATATTTATATTGTTTTCAAAATTGCAGCCTTGGTCGACTGTCACTGTCATCTAATATGATGATGAAATTTCTATGGAACGAGCTACGTCACGACGGACCCACGTACCTCGTGCTCACCGACACCAATGGTAATATTTGGGAGAATTTCCATTATTTGTTAGTAATCAATCAAGTGGATTGCACTTTTACTTATTAGCAGTTGGACCTTTTCCAGCCCCGAAACCTGAGACGTTTCCGTGGAAAGTTCTCTTGTCCGATATGTCGTGCTACTTGCTGGAGGTGTATGCGACGCGAAAGTTGCGCGACATCAAGGCGGCTTCGGTCAGCCCGAAGACTATGCTGGAGCTAGTGACCAGCACGCTGACGCTGTCCGTAATCACCAAGAGACAGGAACTCAAGACTAAGCACGAACGCAAGAGGCATGTCACAGCCGAAACCTCCAAGCAGGATCACTTGGATCAACAAGTAAGTTTTTTCTAATTTCAGCAGTGAAAGCTCTTATAAAACGAGGATATTTATCTTTGGTTTTTTTTTTTTAGAAATTGAAATACTTCACTTCAGGAACGAACTTCAAGCCATCTAATTTAAAGGATTTCGTTAGAGGACCCAAGTACGTATGCATTAGTACCTACTGTTTCAATGTTAGGGGCTTGTGATGACAAGTTAAAAGCTTCCGTTATTTTTATCATTATTGTCTATTTTTATCACGAGTTTCTTCTGGTCAGCTATAGATAAATTGGGCTGAAAATCTTTAAAAAGAACGTTATTTAGACAAAAAAGACATTTGGTTATATTTAATCCAAACAACACAAAACTTAACAAATAAATGAAAACATTGACATGATTTTTATGTATATATAAGAATTAACCTAGAATGTTTCATGTTTCAGACGAGGAAAATCGGATAGTGATGTAAGTGTCCATTGTGTTTGTTTTCTCTTTTGTCATAGATTTTGTCTGTCTGTCTGCAGCACGGTGTCGATGACATTTCCACAACTCGAAAGTTTTCCACAATTCGCAATCGTTAAATAGGAAGTCATTATAACTGTAATGAGTTAAAATAAGCCAGAATGTTATTGTTTACAAATAAAAACGAAAAAAAAAAAACGACCAAGGTTGAAATCTCGATTTTTACTGTTATAAAAATTTCACCCCTCTAATCATGTGATTCTGACAGTTGTCACCCACACCATGCTACACCGATTTAACTATAATTAGTTATTTATCCATACTAATATTATAAATGTGAATGTGAGTTTGTTTGTTTGTTATTTGTTGCTTTCACGCAAAAACTACTGAATCGATCACCATGAAATTTTGCATACACTTTGTCTGGGACACCAGAAATAAAATACCTTTCATCCAGAACGCGGACGAAGTCGCGGGCACCAGCTAGTATAGAATATAACTATTTATATGACAAAATCTGTATTCCGTTTTGTAGGAATCAGAGCGTGGTTCGAGCCCAGAGGAGAAGAAAGTAATTGAAGGTCCCGTTGTGTCGATTGGTGTACACATACACATTGATACACCGCCTATTAACGTGAAACTTAACAGAAATGAGGTAAAATTAAATTTTCTTGTAATTTTTTTTTTTTCCAATTTTAAATAGTAGCTAAAGCACAGATAGAGGCAGGGCAGTAGCGTCTAATGGCAGTAACCTCGCTTCAGAAAACAAGTTATGCCAGAGCTCATTATCCTTAATTCTACTATAGTCAGGAGTGGACTTAGTGTTGCTTATGTTTTAAACCACCTGCCTACAATCAAGAGGACCGTCAGCCTATCTGACGTATTTTACATTAAAAAAAAACGGTATATGAGAACACACTGCGTTCTCACCATGAAGTAACAAAAGACCACCACGAAGTAACCCAATATTCCGCTATCCCCATTTTGCTGGTGTTGTTATCTTTTGCCATAATTTTGGACCGAATGATTTTTTCGTCTGTTGCCAGTTGAATATGGTGAGCGCAATGTGTCACCTGATGTGCCACGTGGTGTCGCTGTTGTCGCGGCCCCGGATGGTGGATCCTCGTCCGCCGGCAGCGCCACACGAAGGCAACAGGTCTGTCGGAGTTGCGGCCGATGACACTCAAATGGATGACATACAGTCACAGTCCACGTTAACTGAACCTCATCCTCTCGTATCCATATACGAAGCCAAGTCCGCCGAGGATAGTGAGTACAAATTTATATAACACCTTCAAATGTGCATTTTTGGGGATTATATAGGTGTAATAAAATAATTATAAAATTTATATAAAATACTAGCTGAGCCCGACCACGATTCGCTGCGGTTTTCTTTGACGTTCAACGGTCAGCGGCTGCCATGACAACGTCTAACTGACAGCGGTCGTCTAACTAACTGAATGTGACAGCGGTTATCGTTGGCGAGTTAGTTCTCCTCACTTTAGGCAGATGGCGCCGTAAAAAGCGATTTTTTTCCCCCCTCGATCGAGATTATATTATTACGCGAAAAATAGATGAGATCAATCCTTGAAGCGGATTGCATATTATGTAAAAATTTCATGTCAATCCGTCGGCTAGTTTTCAAGTTTTTGAGTAATACACAAACCAATACAACATTTATATAATATGTATAGAAATGTGGTATAAACTTATTAGCTGATTTAAATTCAATTTCTTATTATAATGGTAATTATGTTGCTTGTGTCATAGATGACGGTAGCAACTTCTCGTCTAATGACCTTGATAGATTCATCCTATATGTTAACTCCAGGCAATGAACTATCTCACAAACTTTTGCATTTATGTTATATAAATGTATAAGTTACGGAATTTCTATAAATGATTTTATTTCATGATAGTTTCAGAGATTAAGAGTTTCCTGTGGCTCCAGTGGGTGATAAGTCGCGCGACGGCAGTAGTCGACACTTACTTCATGAAATTGGCACTTGAAATGGACGACATTATAACGAGCGTGGATTTACAAAAACACTACACTCAAATGAAATTCAAAATATCGTCGGCGAGCTTGAGACATTACAAAAGGTAAACAGTTTGTAAACCGTAAACAGCAAAAACTGCGATGTACCTTTATGGTTGTTGTAAGGTTTTTTTTTTAATTTTGTTTTTTTTAATTCTATTTCAGTGAAGCTGAAACCGATAACTGGGTTTTGGGCGCTCTCGGTGGCCAGATTCTTGAAGTCCGAGAACCTAATAATGCTCTGGAAAACCACGATTTCTTCTCAGTAACCCTAACCACAGCTTCGTGAGTGACTTGATACATTAATACACACATACGATAAATATATCTGTTAACTTTTGTGTTATGTTAATAAAATAACACTTTTTGCAGTATCGGAAGTATTCATCCTAACATGAGAGAAGATTTACATCCGAAGTTGTTGCAAAATCAAGAAGCGGTAAGTTTATGTTTTAGCCTCTTGAAAATATTAAAAAAAAAGCAATAATTTGAGTTAAAAAAGTGTGTATGCTTCGATCTTTATAACTACGCAACGGATTTTAATGCGGTTTTCACTAATGGATAGAGTGGTTCTCGAGGAAGGTTTTTTTAGGTATATAATTTACAAAGTTACGCGGGCGAAGTCGCGGGCAGCAGCTAGTATATATGCAAGTCGATTGTTAAGGAGTAAACTCCAAAAATTTAAATTGATTTGTTTTTGGTAGGGCGCTTCGGTGACTGAAATATTCGCGACACTGGCGCCGCTGGAAGCTGTCTTACTGCCCACAGTGTGTGCAAATATTTTGGCTGTACTGCGTGAAGTGTCAAAGAGAAGTTACTGTCCACTCACAGAAAACTCACCACAGCAAAGGTAAAAATAGTAATTTCAAATGGTCGAACATATCTTTTGTTGACAATAAATTGATACGCGTAACAAAAAAAATCCGATAAAAGATAAAATAAGATAATATAAGATAAGTTTTTTTTCTAAAAATGGTCAAATATCGACTAGTCACCATGCTAATATTAATTGCTAAAGTAATTTTGGCTACATTTTCAGCGTGAATGCAGCCGAAGCAACACAATGGCCGTTTGCTTATTTTAATTTTGGCGGTATGCGAGTCCTTTTAACAGACGAGGACGAAGTAAACCAAGATTCTATATTCGACGACGCTATCATATTTAATGTAAGTACGTTTTTAAAATAGAAAGTATATAATGCACGGTAATTAGGCACATAATACCAATTATTATAAAAAAAAAAAACAATACATTTCGGCTATAATAATGTTAAGGGCAAGGTTTGCATTCATCTATTGTATAGAGTAAGAATATATTTTACACTCTATATTAACAATCTGTGTAAGCAATAATATTTTGAATATACTAAGGAATAATTGTTTTATTTTTTTGTAGATAGAACGCGCGAGTTTGACCCCACATCCGGAGAACCCAATTAGCAGGTATCTTTCATTTAAGGCTTACTAATTATTATGAAATAGAATACTAATTCCTATACTATTATCCATACTAATATTATAAATACAAAAGTAACTCTGTCTGTCTGTCTGTTTGTCTGTCGGCTACCTTTTCACGCCTCAACCAATCATCATGAAATTTTGCATACACATTGTCAGGAACATAGGGCTGTAGAAAAAAATACTGTTCTCGAGTAATAGTCTAATATTATAAAGAATTGGGCGCCACTGTCGCGTGGCGGCGCCACCGTCGTCACAGTGATAACGATGTCGCGGGCAACAGCTAGTAGAAAATAAGAACATGAAAAATATATTGAAGTAGAATTAACATTTTTGTACATGGAGCCTCATGGGACTAGTCTGACTCATGTGGGGAAGAAGGTTCTAATTTTTTTAAATATCTTGCTTGCTGTTTGGCTTATAATAAAAATTAAAAAATAATCGCAAGAAAATATATAAATTTAATGCAATTGATTTTCTGTGTTGTTGTTTTCAGACGTTTAATCAATTTGAGTAACGAGAATCTTTGGAAATCAGCCGGTCGACTACACGAGGGGCGACAGTACGAGTTGATATTGAAGTCGATCAGTGTGCAGTCGTCTCAATTCGCTCAGATCGTGGAACAAGCGGTAATCCATTTTTTACAAGTCGAATTTAATAAATGTCAACACAAACCTTTACATATATAATTTCCATTCGTGAATTTGCATTCCATTATCGTAATTGGCTAAATCAGCTATTTCAATAAATTATTCAGGAGACTGACTCTTCAAATGTTACAATATTTTTTATAGATCACTTAAAAATAAAATTCTACATTTAGTAATGTGATTTGAGTTGTCTTCTTAAGTAGCCTTTTTTACAAGAGAAATCCATCATGGATACCCACCGGCCTGGGGACAGGGCCATAACCAAAAATCTGTATATTGGATGCACAAATAAATATGGAAGACCTCTATTTTAGGAGCGAGTCGCGGAGGTGCGACGTTCGGTGGCCGGTGAGAATCCTGCGTATAACTGGAGTCGTCATCGGGCTGCACCTACTTACACTCACGTGCTAGATCCGTTAGTATCACTTAGTTTTTATTTTCACAGTAATAATTCCCTTATTTATCACTTGCAAAACGCAGTACGCCTTGCCACTGCTAAATACTGAGCAGAAATAGGAATCAATTGATATAATAAATTATAACAATAAGGAAACTTTGTGAGGTTTTGACACATTTAATAATAATATAATCAAGTCCCAGTCGGATTTATAAGTTTTTGAAAGCTATAAGTAGTATTGTAAATATTTAGTTTTAATAAAAGGAAGATATAAATTTTTGTCAAAACAGCTATAGATAGCGTGTCGCCAGTAAAATAGCACTAACCTCATTGTTTATATATATAATATAATAAACTTAGATTAATGATTGGTCTCGCTGCGCTCGACTAGGTACCGCGCTATCTATAAACAATAGCTCCGTGAATGCGGCAACTCAATATTGTAGTGTGTGTAAGAGATCGTCACTTTTTATCACTTTTTACACAGTTTTACATGTACGCAAACTGGCATTTTATTATGCCCAAAATTTAATAAAACATTCGACACGTACACGTCACAGACAGCTTGCTGTGTGACTGGCTCGGGTACGCCGACTTCGGCGTAGTATTTGTTGCCGCATTTGACAAGTATTATTTAATCTAAGTCAAGATAATAAAATATAATATACTGCCATCCTTTATAAATGAGACCTGTTGATATGCGTAGATTGGACGCGAGCGTGGCTTTTGCCCCGGCGCTGTTCTCTGATGGCGCGCTCTGTTGCGGGCCAGCCCTCGAGGTGAACTTGTTGTCGCGGTGCGTCGCGCGCGTCAGTCTCGAGCACATCACCATCGTCACAAACCTGTTCAATTACCTTTCGAAGGCATACAACAAATACTTCTTTCTGTAAGTAAACACATTTGGTAAAAGTGAATTTTTATTGGTTTGCACCTTAAAATTTAACATAAAGTCAAACGTAGGGTAAATGCACCTACTAGGCAAGCGTGGTCCACCTTCGGCCGCATCTGCACCTATCATCAAGTGAGATCGCGGCCAAACGGTGCCTTGACTTTCATAAAAAAATATATATATATAAAACGTTAATCTTGTTAATATTTGTTTATTATAATGTTTTCTTTTTTAGTGGTGACCCATGCTACATACGCGAGAAAGTGAACCGTCCATGTCCATTCATCACTCTGCTCAAGCGTCACCTGCCACCGCCTCAGTTGGAGAACACTCAAGCCGGCAATCTCAAGTATGCTCAAGGTGTGTATTTTATTTATCCATTAGCATATGGTTTTTTCCCATCTCAAAAAATGTTCTTTTTGTAATTTTAAATTAATCAGTTACATTGTTACGGCAACAGGTCGCGAGTTCTATGGTTTTTCCCATCTCAAAAATTGTTCCTCGGTTACATGGTTATGGTAACACTTCGCGAGTTCAATGGTTTATTTCCTCAATTTTTTTTTTAATTAATCGGTTACACGGTTACGGTAACAGGACGCGAGTTCAATGGTTTTTCCCATCTCAAAAATGCCCAACGCGCCTAAAGAAGTTTTCACTTCAAAAATGTAAAGGTTATTTTGTGTGTTTAGTTGTGATTGGCCCCGCCAACTACAGTGTGCACTGTCCCATTCATCACCGTCCGATGGCGAAAAGGGAAACAGACTCTGGAGCTGGAACCGAGTCCAACACCGACAATGAAACAGAATCTTTCATGCCAAGGCGACGCCAACCGAATCATTCCAGATCAAACTTCGAACATACACAGTGAGTCAACTTCGTCTTCTTAAATTGTGTAGCATGTATGGGATTTCTAGGTCGCATATTATCAAGATAAATAACAAAGAATAGAGTAAAAGTAATAATTCTGATCAAAAAAACAAATACATATTTTAAACATTATAAGTGCCTATAATTTTTTTTCTTATAATACATCTCGCCTAGTCTAAACCTTAGTAATGATTTGCTCCTTTTTTTAAAGTGTGAAACACATTGTGTGGAAGAAGTAATTAGATCTACTAAATAACAAACTAGATCATTTATGTGAAATTACAGTTATAATATTTTTTCCGATATGCTATTTCGTTCTTGTTTTTTATTATAAATGTTATTAATTTCTAATGTAGTCTATACTATCTAATATTATAAAGAGGAAAGATTTGATTGTTTGTTTGTTTGAAGGGTTGTTTAACATAGGCTATATTTTATAAAGTTACGCCGACAAAGTCGCGTGCAACAGCTAGTAATTTATACAGAAAATAATTTGTTTTATTCAAAAACAACATCTAGTTTCAGCACATGTGTAGTTTAAAGCAGAGTGCTAACGTAGTAAAGTATTGTTTTCGTCACGATGACCCAATTATTACGTCATACATGCATTATAATCGTGTGTTATAATTGTTAAGGCGAAGTCAACTAATAGAAATATTCATGGCTGAGAAAACAAAATTACAAACGAAACAAAACGACTGCTTTATAAAAGGCATTCACTGAGGAAAAAGCAAATCGTACGATTCAGCTTAGCAAAATACCTAACGTAGTATATCACTTACAACTTCAACTTACAATTTGTAGTATATTTTATCTACAAATTTATTAGCCGTAGACTACGATTATTTACTACGATTTGTGAAATATTTGCTAATTTGGATAATATTTTAAATTCTTCTAGAAAAAAAAAACGAGTGTGCTTATGACCACACGACTGAAGTGAAACTTCTTTCGCTCCATCTGTATGTATATATATATATATATATATATGTGTGTACAATATATACATGTATACACATATACATATATTAATTTTCTACAAATATTTAAATTTATTTCATGTTTTCATTGGTAAATTAATATTTTTGCATAGATCTTCTATTTTTATTCATCATTTTCATTATTGGATACATCAGTAATTACTGTGGTTGATTGTAAAACCGAGACAATAGGCTTATGGTATGAGAAATAAGATACATAAATTTTCGAATTAAAATTAGACAGATATCTAGAAAATGTGCGCGCGCACTGCTGTCTCTTGCTTATATCCCCCACATAACTTCCGTTCGCCTTGCCCGATCACACTTTTCGTAACGCTTACGTCACGCGTTCGCCAGCTTACTCCCCAAGTCAAGCGTGCGTAAAGAAGTTTCACTTCAAAAACGCAAATAATTATAAGAAAGCGAAATTTATTTTAAAATACATAATTAGCAGATAAAGGAAAGTGAAAGAAAACTTTCATATTATTAAACTATACGTCATTGCTTCAGTTTTATGTTTATTGAATTTAATGTGTTTTAGTTTTTTTTTTCTTGTTTTGATTTAGAGTGGATCCGTGGAATTATGTCGAGATTTACATGTCTATGAGCACCATCAACTTGGCAATATATACAAGAGACGATAGCAGTCATGAAGCGATTCACCTTAGGGTCCCCAAGAAATATTTCAACGCTCCCGAACCGATAGTCGAGGTAAGCTTTTTTCTCTAGATGTATTATGTATTAATTGTATAATATAACTGATGGTGAAAACCGCATCAAAAACCATTGCGGCCATATGGACAGACGCGGAAAGAGACTTCAATTTATATTATGTAAAGATTATTATTTGTCAATTTTATTTGTGAGCCTCTTAATAGCTTCCCATAACCCTATTTTTTAGGGTAATACATTGAATATTATTTTTTTTACTTTTATTTAGGACAAAGAAGTCACTCCTGAAGTAGAAGAATCAAAAGAGGAAATGGAAAAATTCGAAAGAATCAAACTCCGAAGATCTAGTTTGGACGATAACGAAAAGGATCCGGATATGGAAAATAACTTGGAGGATAATAAAGAAAAAAATAGTGAAGATGAATTTGTGCAAGACACGCAAGATGTGACGCGGTCTCATCGAGACTCGGTTGATAACATGAGAGCCACTATGAGAACAGAGGAAAAAGCGCAGGTATTTAGAAGCAGCTGAACCCGATTCATAATACGGTGTAGTATCAGTAGTACGGTTGTTTGTTCGGTTGACCGAACTAATGAAACTTTTTAGTATCAGTAGTACGGTTGATAAAAATCACCGAACAAATGACACTTTTAAAGTTGCAGTAGTTCGCATAAAAATTTAATTAAAATTAAAGGATACTTTAGGTAAGTAAGTAACTTATCTTTTTTATATTTAACTAACAACTAAAAACAAGTGCGAGTTTTGTTTAAATATTAATTATTACCTACATATGTTATCACCTTTTTAATACATACGAGTATAATACAGGTGACTTTTTATTTTTAAGTAAACAAAGTCGCACTTTCTCACCCGATTGCGACCTTTCCGGAGTAGAAATTCCATTAGTTTTTACTTATATTTTACCCAACTACTTTAAAAAATGTTTTAGGTGAACAATAACGAAAAAAAAAAAAACAAGTTTACAAATTCTAATGTAAAAAGAAACCTTCGGGTTTTTCGATTTTTTATCTATACTTTTTATTATTAACTAGCTGCTGACCGCTACTCCGCCCGCGTAACTTTGTAAATTATATACTAAAACCTTCCTCGAGAACTACTCTATCCATTAGTTAAAACAGCATGAAAATCGGTGCAGTAGTTTTTGAGTTTATAGCGAAGGGATCAAAATGGCCAGTTAGGTACACCTAGTACAAACTTATTGTAGGTAATAATTAATATTTAAACAAAACTTGTACTTGTATTTAGTTGTTAGTTAAATATAAAAAAGATAAGTCACTTACTTACCTGTATCCTTTAATTTTAATTAAATTTTTATGCGAACTACTGCAACTTTAAAAGTGTCATTTGTTCGGTGATTTTTATCAACCGTACTACTGATACTAAAAAGTTTCATTAGTTCGGTCAACCGAACAAACAACCGTACTACTGATACTACACGCATAATACTTATTATAGAATACTATTTTTTGTTTAAGTCTGAGTTCTTCCTGTAACATCAGCAATCTACCAGTGAATATCTCGTCTAAATCTTGGTGTAATCTGGTTTAACTAAATTTTGGATGTAGCATCAAACTGTAGCTCTCGATTTTGTTATCATCACTGTTCTGAATTGCCAACCACTATGAAAGCAAATTTAAAATGGTATTCTAGTAAAAAACATATTTTTTTTTAAACAGGAAATACCTAAGGAGTTACCTAAGGAAAATCATGTTTACGTTAAGCTGCCGCTTCTTCATGTGAAACTCGAGGAGCAAAACATGTATTACTGGAGGAGTAATACTCAAATTAATTTCAAGGTAAATAAAGTGGTGAAGAATTAGTGAAAACTTGATATTTCTGATTGTTTTAATTTATTAAGGTTCTATTTTTTTTAATTTATTAAGGTGTCGTTGTTTGACGTGAGGGTGGCACTCGCCGGTGGGACCGATGAAGGTGCTTGGAATGACGTCATCCTCTCGACTAAGAAAGGTGAAGCCGAATCAGACACAGAAATTCCACCAGGGGTCGCCTCGCTCAACATACTTGTGCCAGTTGCGGGTAAGTAAACATCAGACTATAATATCCACAATTTATCGTAGGCTGAACTGCATCAACATCAGATCAGCATCTGATCCTTAACAGCATCAGATTGATGAATGATATAAAAATGTCTATATTTCTTACAAAAATACTAATTTTTTACTTATTTAATTATTTTTTTTATGTTAGACCTTAACATAAAAAAATGAAGTTTTATGCGGTGTTCCTTATCAAACAACGAGAATGTTATAAATTTAGGTTCCACCGCGGGCGCGAATAGTGCGCAATTGAATCGAGGTTCGATACACCTCGACCTCGAGAGACCTACAATGATAGAGGTGTCGCAGGAGAAACTTGTCAGAATGGGAAGAGTTATCAACTTGGTAATTATGCACCATACATTGTGACTGTATGTAATTTTAGTAACAAAATGAATTTTATTTAAGCGATCACAAACTTTTTACAGATCCGCCAAAGAATGTCTTCTCCGTGGAGACCATCCGGTCACACAGTACATATTTCGACGCCATTCCTTAACAAATTGAGAGTATTTATGAGTAAGTTATGTTTGTTTTATAAAAATGATGACGCTATTTATTGGTTATAAATTTTATTTATTGGTTATCCATTTGCTTTCAGTGAACGGGAGCGTAGAGTCCGTAACGGTACGAAGCACGCAGATTGGAGTCCGCGGTACCGAAGGCGCAATCGGATGCACATACTCATCGCTCCAAATCGCTAACTGCGCACGACCAGAACGCATGACTGGTCGCGGTCTGCTGAAGGGGCTAGTTGTGTCTAGCGGAGCTCCCTTCAACCCGAGACACGTCATCCTGCAGCCTACAATTCTCGGGTAATCTATATTTTTATTTATGTGACCTTAATCTATCTCTATGCGTGAAAAAACATAAGACTTCCTCGCCTAGTGCTGGCTGAGTTGTTACGTCTTGTGTTTCCGTGGTAACAGCCAAGTCTTACACAATAGCTATAGTTAATCAAATGGTGTTATCCATTAGGCTCGAATGGGAGGCCAAGTTCAAGTCATGGCAGTCAGCGGACAGTGATGTGACTCTGAGCGCATCTGTGGCGCTTGATCGCGCCGTCTTTGACGTGCGTCCCCAAGATCTTGATGCCCTCGGTCGCATCATAACCACTGCAGGGAATTTTTCCACACAGGTAAACCAATTTTCGCCATAACTCATTCTTAATCGGGTGAGCGATCACCTGAACTCCAAACTCAAAACTCAATCTGTTACCAATGAATTAGTGATTCATGATATGCTACGAATGACATTAGATTTGATCTCTTTTGGTAGCTTTTTTGTTATATCAACTTCACGGACGCAAATTATATAAAATTGTAAATCTAATGCAGGTTTTAGAAAGGCGTAAAAAGGCGGTCCAACCACCGATCTTCCAACAAGACGACGAACCACAGCCGAGCGATCTCTTGCCGACGGATCTCGGCGATCATTACTACAAAGATGACCTAAGGTACTAAATATTGACAACCCTGGCTTGTTTATTTCCTGTAAATTTGTACAGAATTGACACTGTGCTGTGGTTTATCAGGAGCGGTGCTTTCCAATTGGTTCGCGGCAATCGTATTCCTCTCGCGTACCAAGTGATGCTGCATCATGACACGGTCACGTGGCAGTACCCGCATCCACGCGCCATCACTACGCTCGTCGCCTACCCTCTGCCGGATCTGGTAAACGACACATACATTCTACTCTAAAATGCTACCTCTTTTAAGCTTTGGCTATTGAAACTCAAGGAGGATACAATCCTCGACTAACCTAAGCATTAGACGGAGCTGAACAAAATTTATATTTATTTGACATGGTCCTAACAGAGATTGTTGCCATTTTATTTTATTTAGGATAACGAACAGTAATATGTACCTACTAAGATTTAAAATAATAATAATTAGGTTACTTATACGTAGGTTATAATCGATAAGTTTATAACCGATGACGTTATCCACAAATGATTTATTGCAATCAAAGACACCAAACATACTAATACCTTGTTTATATCATAATAATAGTCCTGAAATATTTGTACTTACATGCTTTTATTAATATTTTTTCAGGAGGAAAATGTAGCATGTGTATTAGAATTATTTAACGATTTGCCCCGCAAGTGGGAGGGTCACACTCGCTTCACAATCCCCACTGGCACACACGCCGAGTACCATGTGGCCGTCAGTTCAATGGGTATGTTAAAAAATAAATATTATCTGGTAAACATTATTTAAATCCCGGTGAAAGGGATAGAGATAAAATTTGTATATAGGATCTTGACCATGGCTCTCGTTGATTTCAGGAGTATATGGTGATGCGGTGTACGCCACTTTGTGGCGCGTACGTGTATGCAACGGAGAAGACGACTTGCCTAAATCCGAAACAGAAGATTTCGATTTTAGCAGATATATATCAACTGGCGACTCGCAGGTTTGTTCAAGAATCAAGGCCTAAAACACCGTCACGCTTATATCGATCGCGCGTAAAACTGACAACCTGCCTTTAAATGACTGGCTGTTGCACGCGACTTTGTCCGCGTAACTTTATAAAATATACCTACCTAGTAACTTTCTATAGGTGTAAGAATTTTCAAAATTGGTCCAGTAGATTGAGTTTATTCATTACAAACATATAAAAATGCAAATCTTCTTTCTTAACAATGTAAGTGAAGGCGCGGTGAAACCCCTAAAGGGGTGGACGAAATCTAAATTTCGTTGCGTCGGGATTACCTAGTCATACCAGATGACCAAAGGCTGGAGGAGGAATTTGGTGAGAAGAATGTTAAAATGTTCACAGGACACGCAGAAGGCGAACGAAAAAGTTGAAGGAGAGACGTCACGAGGGGATACAAAAGCAAAAGTTAGTGGAGATCTTCTTTCGGGCGTGTTGCGTGTGGACTCTCACTTCGCGCCGAACAACCTTCCGAAACTCAAGATCGGTTTGAAGGCGGCTCTCGTGGAACTCAACGTGCACAACGCGTTGCCTTGCACAGATATCAGGTATGAGTGTCTCTTGTGTATCTTGCTTTGCTTACTATCCAATTGGAAAGTGTATATATAAATTATTCATTCAAAACAGCAACAGCCTAACATTCTTACCGTATCGCTCAACATCTAGGTCCAGTGTGCAAGCCAATTAGAGCTGAACACATAATTCACTTTTGGTGCATAAACTCCAACAAATAAATTTTAAAAATTAGAAACAATGAAATAAAAAGAAAATAAAATCTAAACAAAATTCATTACAAATAATTTTTTTAAATGCTATGTCGAAAGGTAAAAAAAGATCAAAAATCAACAATTAAAGAACTCAAATGTTAAGACTTACTCATAAATAAAAACTATAAACATATATATGTATATACTTGACGTATGTTTTTGTTACAGTATCGGAGAAGAAAATGTGAAAGGATATTATATATCGGAGCCTCTAGTGCGAAGCCATCGCACCCTGACGGTGATGGCGCGTGATACCAACACAAACTTGTACTGCGCCGCCCACAGCAGGGGACTTTTCAACATCACTACCCACATCTCGTGAGTTCTACTTTCAATCGTCTACGGTAAAGCTGCATTCATAAATGGTGTCGTTACAAACTTTCTTGGAGAACATTTCGTATTTTAATTAATATCTACTTAACCGATGCGCCCCGGCTTCGTCTGGGGGTGCATTTTGAAGGAAGTTTTCATTTTTTTTTTTTTTTAAATATTTGTACTCTTTCTGGATACATAGTGTTAGTTAAAAAAATAATTAGAGTCGATCTTTGTTGTGTTATAATATAGCTTTAGGTATCGTATGTGGGATTAACCGTGTAAATCAAAGCATATTTTTTTAAAAAAACGAGTGTGCTTATGACCACACGACTGAAGTGAAACTTCTTTCGCTCCATCTGTATGTATATATATATATATATATATATATATATATATATATATATATATATATATATATATATATATATATATATATATATATGTGTGTACAATATATACATGTATACACATATACATATATTAATTTTCTACAAATATTTAAATTTATTTCATGTTTTCATTGGTAAATTAATATTTTTGCATAGATCTTCTATTTTTATTCATCATTTTCATTATTGGATACATCAGTAATTACTGTGGTTGATTGTAAAACCGAGACAATAGGCTTATGGTATGAGAAATAAGATACATAAATTTTCGAATTAAAATTAGACAGATATCTAGAAAAAAATGTGCGCGCGCACTGCTGTCTCTTGCTTATATCCCCCACATAACTTCCGTTCGCCTTGCCCGATCACACTTTTCGTAACGCTTACGTCACGCGTTCGCCAGCTTACTCCCCAAGTCAAGCGTGCGTAAAGAAGTTTCACTTCAAAAGATACCTACCAACAAAGATTATAGAAGAACGGTGTGAGCATAAGCGTGTAATCAGACTTTATGTGCAATGTTTTAATTTAAAGAGGCGAGATATTGAACTGCGAGAGCGGCACTATGGAAACGTGTCTAAATGAGGTCCGCGTGCAAGCTGGCGCCACCCTTCCTCTGTGGGACAGCAGTCGGAGGCTTCGTGTGCACCTTTCCCAAATCAAACTGTCCTTTGATCTCTTCGCGCTCAGGACAGTGCAAACACTTTTCGAAGACTGGCGCCCTTCTATTTATATGGTACGATCTTAATTTATTAATAAAAAAAAAGTACCTACTCCCGGAGTGCAACTGTTTTTTTTTAATGATTTCAATTTATTATTTGATAAATCAATTACAGTTTTTCAAATCTCAAGTGGCTACGACCCAGCGGTTCGAGGGGTACAGCAGCAGTTCAGACTTAGCGAGCAGACTGGAGGGTCGCGTGTTCATGTTGATTCAAAACACTTGCTCCAGCGAACTGCGATTCGGTCAGGTGGACACGACCGAAACGGTAGGACTCGAGCCCCACTGTAAAATTGCTTACAGGTAAAACAACTAGAGATTTTTATGCTGTTTATTAAATAAAAAAAAGTGTATCCCCTAAACATTAATTATTTATTATTATTTCAGATGGTGTAGTCCTCGTGCAACGAAAAAACTACGTTTTACAATAGTCGATCCGACCGACGAAAAGAAATGGTCTGACGGTAAGATTACAAATATATATGGTTTTATTATTTTCCTTCTTCAGAAAATAACAGCGCTGGTGCTGTTCTGTTTCAGTTTTCAGTAAGTCATTGCGTCTATGGAAGTAACTACACTTATTCGCTGTACCTATAAGCCGCGTAATTTTATTATAATCCTTTCAGTTGATTATAACAAATTTATATTTTTCTATGGATACAACCGCTGTTTTCTATAGGCAAAGCTCACCATTGGTTGAGCCGGAGACTGGCACTGCCAGTCAATACAGTCAATCATATATTATATACGTCCAATATACGTCATCCTGAAGTGTGAACCAGGAGCAGGAACCATGGTTCACCTCTACTACCTTACTTTATTAATTTCTTAGGTTTAATTACGAAAACGTTTCAGGCGTGTCTTTAAAGCCCGGTGAAAGTCGAGTAGTGCTTCGTGGTATGGAGACGCTGGCAGCTCGATCGGATGTGCATCTGTTGGTCAAAGTGGAGGACATAGGGGCGATGCGCCACGTCACTCTCGCTGGCCGGATTGTGCTCGCCAACTTGCTTTACATGAACGTGTCCTTCAAGGTATCATATCTCCCACCTGATAATACCAAAACTAATGACACCTGTGATAATTCACAGCAATAGTAATGTTTATATTGTAATAATTGTTTAGTTTTTAATCCATATGTCAAAACACTTTGCACTTGTAACCAATTAATATTAAAATACCATACCATTGATAGAACTGAAAATGAGAAAACCTTGTGTGGTTTTATGAAACCACGATGCAAGTGAAATGCGACATGCGATAGATGGACGAAAAAATTAGAGGCGATAGAAAACAGAATTTTCACTTCTGTCGGCACCCGGGTGTGCCGACAGAAGTGAAAACTTGAACAAGTACATACTTATATACAGAGGTGTCGGTTACGGTAATAGTGTCGCAAGTTTAATGGTATTTTTCCATCTCAAAAATTGCTCTTTTTTTTTTAAATTAATATCAGCACCATCTTTGTATTATTGATGTATTATTTCGCATTCATGTATTTTTGTATGTAATACGTAACATATTCCAGTTTCAGTGGTATTGTGTAGATTTCGCAATATCTGAAAATATGCATAGGTCGCGATTTCAATAGTTTTTCCCCATCTCAAAAATGCCCAACGCTCCTAAAGAAGTTTTCACTTGAAAAAGTTTCACTTTAATAAATAATACGTTACAGGTTCGCGTAAGACCGTCGGAGTCACAATCGTGGTACAACGTGACCGGCGGAAGACTCGCGCCCGAGACTGTAAACACGAGTGTTCTCTGCGGAACCGACACGGAGGCCGTATTGAAGTACAATACATATTTTGCATTTATTTGTTGCTAACTCCTGTCCTCAGCTGGGCTTAGTTTAGCTAATTTGTTCAATAGTTAGAAACATTATTATAAAAATCCATAAATATTACAGATATATGTACGTTTTCTTTAAAATTGACAATTGACATGTGAAATTTTTATTCGATCGCAATTATTCCTTGAATTAATTTGACAATGTCTAATAGTACGAAAACGTACCTAATTGGGCTACCGTCGCATTGTACGTTGCCTGTATTTTTTTATTTATACCTATCTATTTTCTAATAAATCTTTATGTAATGTTTTTAAAATACACCAACTCAACATTGAACTAATGATTCGAACTTTTTATAGAATCAAAGTGGCGTCTGGTGACAACGGATGGTCAGGAGACATCCCGTTCAAGGAGAGTCCCAAGGAACACATACCGTGGCTTATTAAATGTGAGTTATCTAACATTCCATTAAGTTGGGACAGACAGACAGACGAGACAGACAGACAGACTGACTGACGGTACGGTACGGTAGTATTTATTTTACGTTACCTCACACAATATAATGTTATTTTTGTGTTTATACAGTACCCAGAGACGGCGATGCGCCCATTACTTTGTGGTGTCGAGTTGTGCGACTGCGTGCCGACTCGCGAATTCTCGTCAGCCTTTGGCCTCTGTATATGCTGCGATCTTATCTCACACTAGACGCTGAGGTATACATTTTTATATTACCGACATCTTAGTGTGTTTATTTTATATAGTCCTGAACCATTTAGTGAACATACTCATATACTCTCTACCATAAGCTCAGTATTAATTTGCGGTTACGTACTACGGGCGGTTACAGATAGCTCAGTCGTTAAGAAAATTATTTCTGTAAAAATATTATATAATACTTCTTAGCTTCCAAGTTTGTTCGGTTAGAGAATATATATTGTAATTAAATCCACAAAAAAGTATCTGAAGTAGATTACAAGATTAACTTTATATACAGTTGTTTACTACAACTGAAACTGTTGTCGATATTTCTTTCAATATTCGATTAAATATTTTTGTTTTTATTTTAGTTTTATGTAAGCCACTTTTTGTTATTAATAACAAAAAGTGACATTTTGCAAGAAATAAAGTACGAGTTTAGCTCCTCGATGTTAATAATAGTAAATATAGTAACATATATATTTTTCAAATATATTTCGGAAATATTATACTATTTTGTATTGAATGGGAAAGTTTGTAAGTTAGTCGATAATTTTTCCATTTTGTCGCCAGGTATTGATAAAAACGGACGAGGAATCTTCGACCTCTTCAGCTAGTGTTTCACAGAACCCTCAGCCGCCAGCCAAAGCGCCAGAGTTGATGCCCGTTTCCGGACAAGGCACTACCACTCAGTTGTTCATGTGTGGAAGCGTCAACACTAAATATACGCTCTCATTTAAATACAAGTCAGTAATTGCATTAACACGTCTCTATAATAACATGTCTCTAACTAAGTGTGTTTCGTGTCACGCCGACCGTCAGCGCCGACAGGCCAAAATGTATTGGGTGCTATGAAGGGTTTTAAAGTAACGCCGATCGCTGCGCCGCTGACGGTTGGCGTCGACCGCCGTCCACGCGCCTCTGTCTTCAGTGAGCGTTTTTGTGTCGCGCCGTCCGCACGCGCCCACGAGTACAATCATATAAATAAAGGACTGTCAGTGCTGACGGTCAGCGCGACAAGAAAACCATCGTCTCGCGCTAACGCGCTGACAGCTGCGTGCCGAGGCTTCGGCGCTGACGATCAGCGCGACACGAAAACCAGCCTAAAGGATCTTAGTTGTCAGCAGTTACAATAATATATGAGTCAAAATGACGAGGATGAATGAAGTAATCTGTGGTGAAATTGTACCTATACTGTGTGCGCAGGAATGTGGCGCGTTCGGTGACGACTGATGTTCCTCTACACTATGCAACCACGAGCCCCTCGGTGTTTGAGCTGGTCACTCCGTTCAACAGTATAGAAGACCTCATAGATGATATAAACAAATGGTAACTAATCTGCGTTTCATAATTGAAACTAGTAATTTTCTGGGTTGCAGGTTTTTGACCATGCCAAAATAGTGATGTCAGCTATTCGAACTTTTTAAAAAACTTACGGTTTTATAAAACCGCTTTATAGAACATTAATTAGTTTATAATTAATATTAATTATTATTTAATTGTTTAATTTATATTTCAAAACGGTCAGTACCAATTTGTATTACTCCAGGATTTCACGGTCCGGACGACAAGGTGATCCAATGTGGCCTCTCTCGGCGGTGTCTTCTCACTGGCCGCGACATTGGACGCCGGGCGCCAAGCAGCCTCGCTCTGATGTTGTCGTAAGATCCATACGTATTCTCCACAAACTCTGAACCCTGTTCCACTGCTGGGCATATTATGAGGCTGGCCCCAATATAGGAGGCCTAGTCAATTCACTCATCTCACCCATCTCAATTCGGATTTGCAGTTTGTATCTTTAAAGATTACCTCCTACTACCCGCTATTAAATCTCGATATAAATATTTCCCAGAATTACAGAGTAATTGGTAAGAATTTTTAGTAATTAGTATGTTACTAAAAATTTTCTAAAAATTTTAGTTTTCATTGAAATATAATAAATATTGTTATACTTATTTCTTGCAAAACAGCCTACATCAAGTATATTAAAGTATTTTCATACAGTAGGTACATCCCGCTTTCTAAATTCATAACTATCTTTTTTAATTCATACTTGAGCAAATTGACTTGCTCACTGATTTGGAACAAAGTAACGTTTTCGAGATGGTGTCATGCAAATAACTGTTTCCTTGCAGGTCCGATACGTGCCGGTGCGTGTCGCCAACGGCTGTAGCTTGGAGCTACACGTGGCTCCGCTTGTGATGGTCTGCAACGCAGCTTTTCCTGCACTCTCCATTTTTGATGCTGATTGTCGCTTAATGTGTCGCGTACTTCCGGGAACCTTTATATCGCCACCCACCACACTTCTAAAGGTACCTACTGGTGCATAATTCTAAAGATATATCAAATTCATCTTACACGTAAGATTATATTCCTATTACGAAAATAACTTTTTTACATTTATACAATTTTATAAGAACCTAAATTATATTTAAGAACCTAAATGAATTAGTATTCAATCTTTCTCAGGCTCTAGACTACCTGTGTACCAAATTTCAATTAAATCGATTCTGTAGTTTTGGCGTGAAAGTAAGGATATTATTTTTTCATTTCTCTATGAATTCTGCATGTAGAATATGGAAGCCGGATTTTTCCATACATTCCGGCTTTCTTGTGGTATTGTGTTATTGTGTTGTAAACAATGTTTTTATTTGTACCTCAGGAGCCGTTCCACATTTCTCTAAACAAACTGGCGAATTTAACATACTCGGGTCTTCCTTTGCGCGTGTGGGACCGTGAGCCCGGCCAGTACGGGAGACCGCCGCTCGGCTGCATCGCTCTCGACTATGACAATGAAATTGCTCTATTCGACAAGAACAAGGTGACATTAACAATGCAATCAGGAATATTTAATTGTTTTTTGAGTTTACTCCTCTAGAATCGATTTTCATATGTAAATAAGCCCGGGTATGCGTTACGTTCTATTCAGAGAGATATTGCGCCATCTACCAATGTATCTGATACTAGAATATGTTACGTAATTAATACATCCATGGAAAACGTAACGTAATCATGTATCATAATTCGAACAGACGGCCGGCGCTGATATTTATTCGTTCGTTCGTATTTATTAAATTATTGACTTATTTATTTATCGTTCGTAAAGAGTAAAACTCTAGTCGTGCGTCGAATCTGACACACATACATACACTTTTTGTATTAATCCCAGTGCCCTAGTTAAAATTTCGGCACAAGAAGCAAAATACTTTGCACTCCTGTGAAACAAATAATTGTAAATAGACATAATTATATCATTTACCATAATACTAACACTTAAAAATATTTTCGAGGAGGGTCGTGTAGATTATTGAGACTTTTTTAATAAGTGCAAGTTTTCACAATCTTCCTTATGCTGAGCCACCGGCTCAGGTGTGACAGGGAAAGTTTTTGTGTGTATTTTATATCTTTTCTAGCTATTAGCATTGTATTGCCAAATGTATTAGTATAAACCAATCGTCCTGTATAAACCTCCTCAGGTACGATTGGTGACTATAATATACGAATTGAAGGAGAACATAAACATCTTCGGCATAACACATACATACGCAATGGTCAACAAACTGAGGATACCTATTTTGGTGAGTTATTACCTATTACCTATACTTACCTATACTTTTCACTAGCTTGTAAAATGTCACAGTTCTCCTCTGATCCACTCCGCAAACCAACAGCACATGTGCCTGTCATGGTTTCACGACGGTATTTAATAAAAGACCAGTCGTCATACGTGCTGCCACTGCCCAGTAGAATTTAAAGAGGAAATAGACTTTATTTCGATTAAAATACGAACTTAATACGTACAAGACGATAGATTTTATTTATTGCTGCAGTTGCTCATTTAGTGCATATTGTAATTTTGGTTGTCTTTTAGATAGGTGCAGTTGTAATACCTCAAGTTAGGAATGGCTTGCGTGTACTCACTGCTCCAACCTACGTAAACATTGAACCGGTAACACACGAGGGCAGTGAACCGATCGAGTGGTATTCGCTGGAGGGAAAGTGGCCCGGGCCCGGTACCGATCCGTCAGAGCTGATACCCTACGTGTTGCTGACGTCACACTGGGCGGCGTACAACGCTCGTCTTCCGGTTCCGGTCCGGTTGTCCGGCGGTCCGCTCCGTCAACCGATCGCCGTGCATCGCACAAAAGGAGAAGCAGTAAATATTGTATTTAATCAAATCAAAGCCTAAAGGCGTTCATTAGTTAGTCGCTAAAATCGTTGTTGAAGTTTATAATTCTGTAAACAGGAGAATAATTACCTACGTAATTTTTTTTTTTTGAGAATTTCAGGTAGGTTAATAATTTATATTGGAGTGTTAATAATTTATATTGGCTGTTTATATCAGAGTGGTTTTGTTTATATTATTATTGCACCACTACCATTGGATACACGATGGAGGATGAATAAAACTGCAAGTATACAGGGATAAGGGAATGCTTCCTGGTATTTATTACCTAATGAAACATGTATCAGTGGTCTTTTATAATATAATATGGTCGTTGGCTTGTGCGATTGAAAAAGAAAGAAAAAACAATTTTTTTATTTAGTTTCCAGCAGTGGTGAGCGTGGTTTCGAGCGAAAGACGTTGGATAGTGACCGTGGAACGGGATCCGTGTCCACAGTTCGTTGTTCACAATCACACCCTGTTCGATCTTGTCGTCGCCGAGGCAAAAGTGACGCACGCCACCGAACCCAGCACGTCCGCAGCTGAGGTACGTGCGATCGCTATCCACTATCTATAGGTACTATTGTTCTACTTACATTGTACCTAATTAGTGCACATTGTATTTTGTCAGCCGTTACCGGAACGTGTGGGGGTGCAGTGGTGGTGCGCGGTGGAGTCTAAATCGTACACACCTTTTTCTACGCCCACGTACACAGGCCGATATCCATCCAAGCAGAATGAACAGCACAAAGACAGCGGCACTTATCTGAGCTTCGCAAAAATATCATGTACGTTATTCATATTATTTAAATTATGTTGATAGCACCTTAGAATTTTAAAAAGTCGAGAAGGAAAGGTTTATAGAAAAACATGGTGAGGAAACGTGCCGGCTAGAGTTAGGACCAGGGGCCATAGCCAAGAGCAAATGTACAGTCCTAAACGCTACGCTCAGGCTACGCTACGCTTGGGAGAATGCTTTGTGATTGGTCGTTACAACACATGTGGACGTTACAACAAATCACCGGGCTTTATTTCTGTCGTTTCGTAAGTACGCAAAGGGAGGGAGCGTTTGCATTGGTTTGCTCTTTGCTACTGCTCACACAAAGGTCAGAGTTTAATAGTAAATTCGGTGGGTGAATAAGGTCCTGCTATGCTCAGTAGCACACAAGCAGAGCCTGTGGCGTAGCTTGTTATAATTGGCGACATAGACCAAAATGGGCAGTTGGCCCTCCATAAAAATTACATATATGACTTAAGGGTGCGGCTCCAAAGGTAAAGAAAATTCTCAGTATATAATTTTAGACTAATATCAGATTACATAATATTTTTAGGCGCAAGGGACGACATGGAAACGGGAACAACTGACTACTTGTCGTCTTTGAAGTGGAGTCCACCGGTGGCGGTCACAAACGGTGAACAATTGATGCAATTGGGCACCGGACAGTTGATTAAGATGCGAGTTCTAATGCACCTACATTCCTCGCTTATTGAACTAAGGGAAGTCAACCAGGTAAGAATTTAACAATATCTCGATCAAGATTCCGAATTTTATTCAGATGGACTTGATTAGATTATTCGCTTGCATTTCAGAAAGACATTTCGGCGAGCGAAATTAGACGCCGTATATTTGAAACTGACGCCGATGACAAATTGCCACGTGTATGTATGATGATTTAAAATTAACTAAATATCGATTAAATAGTGTCTAATACAAACAGTAGTTGATGTTTTATGTCCATACGATATGTATTTTAAATTTGAAAATAAAGAGTGCTTGTACGAGGCTTTTCATGTTAAAATGTACTAGTTATGTCATCTTAATTGATAGCTCGGTGGTCACCATGACGTGTTACTGGATCAGACATCTGCAGAGCCACCGAGTGAAGACCACGCAGCCTGTCTCTTACCGCCAGACTCCAAGCCTGAATCTTCGGTCTCACTCATCACGCCGCAAGGTTTGGAGAGGCTTGAAGATGGAAATGGTGAGTTTGAACAAGTTATCGTTGGGACCCGCACACTAAGCAATGCTTGTATCGTGGGAGTCTACTGCAAATACATAACTTAACAGCTTATTTATGAACAAGTTAGGCAATTAAAAGCTGTTCCATAAATCCACAATAGAAACAGAAATGTCTCTAATTCTCTTGTGATTTCTCTTGTGCAGTGTGGCTGAGTACCGCACAGTTTCTTTCGGAGCGTTTACGAGTTAACGCCACCGGGATAGTGTTGCAAATGGCTGCCTCTCCCGATGCTCCACCTCTACTTGCGGTACATCTCGACAGACCGACGGTACATCTACAAGAAAATTCAGATGTAAGCATTGCTGTCTATACACTTCGGACTAATCTATGCACCGCTAGAGAAGCCAAAACTAACATGATGATGTTATTTGCAGGGATTCCAAGTAACAGCATCGGTGTCCAATTTCCAAGTGGACAATCTGCAATACGAAGGTGGGCAGTTTGATTTCCCCGTAGTGCTGTCTACCCGCGCAGCTGAGGGCCGCGGAGAACCTTGGCCCCTATTATGGAACATGTTCATGGAATCAAACGTCGAATCCAACGAAAACGAGCCAAGTCTTTTATTGATCACACACCACCAGAGGTGGGCGGACGTCGACGATTACCACTGTCGTAAGTAACTTTTTATAATCTTAACATATAAATAAGACCATAATATGTTAAAAAACTTATAATTTTTGGGAGGAAACAGATGTGACATTATATACACACAAAACAACTTAACTTAAGGTGACACAAGTCAACATTCCTCCATACAAACGTTTTAAGATTATTACTCCGCTGTTTTAAGTTTAATTTACAAAAGTAAGCATTTTATCGATTTATCTTGTCGTTAACTAGGATCGTTGCTATACAAACTAGTAAAAAAGTATTAATTTAAAATCCATATTTTAACACAAGTTTTAATCCAACTTTGAGGGAGAATAGGTCACTCTAGTGTACAGAAACTTCAAAATTCCAAACTCCTTGTCTTAAATAAAAAATGTATTCTATGTGAAAACGCCTTGTGTTACAGAGCTTAGCAATGTGGAGGCGCGTTTCGGGCCCATCTCTCTTTACGTGGAAGACCCCTTTGTGAGTGCTTTGCTCGAACTGGCGCGGAGGTTGACTGCGCGTGCCGATAGCGCGGCGTCGGACCACACGCCCTCAGTGCGTCATCCGTTATTGCTGCAAACGCTTCTCATACATCCGCTAGACCTGCAGCTCACGTTACACACAGCGGTAGGTAGCACTGCATCTCTAAGGTTACGATCTCATATCAAAATGTATGCGACGTCCAACTGCAACGTAAATGATCTCGGCAGCGAACGACGTCTGGGTAAAAACAGTAGTCAGCTTACAGTCATTTTTGACTGACGGCGTTCACGCTGCAGTAGTCGAAATAAATTGAGACGTGGTGTACGATGTAACTAATATACGATGCGACATAAATACAATTATTTTTGTTCACAGCTGCGTATGTACATCGCTTTGGACCAAAGTCCGTTGCGTTTGAATGCGTTCGAGTGTCACGACCTGATGACCTCGCCCGACCGTCTGATGCATGCGCTGACAGTGCACTATCTGTCGGCTGCGTTGCTGAGTGCGGGCTGGGTGGTTGGAGGACTGGAGCTCCTGGGCGCGCCGGGTGCTCTGGCGGCGCGCGTGAGTGCCGCGTCGGGCGGAGTGCGCGGCGTGGCGTCCGCTGCGGCGGCTGCGCTGCTCAAGTCTGTGAGCGCTTGGGCTGGCTCGTTAGCGCGCAATCTCGACCTGTTGGCCGGCGATCAGGAGCACGCTCGTCGAGCGGCCGCGGCGCGTCGACGCCCGCCGCCGAACCTGGTGGCGGGTCTCGGCGCCGGCGTCTCTAACTTCGCCATCAATCTTCTCGGCGCCATAGGCGGCCTGGCACACCACCCGGTGGTGGGAGTGGCGGTAGGCGACAACGACAGCACCACGGGACTCAGGCGCGGGTTGGTCGGCGCTTTGGCCAAGCCGTTGAGCGCCACCGCCGATCTGTTCGCGTACGCCGGCCACGGCCTACTCCAGCAGACGGGGTGGGATCTGCTGCCCAGCAGAAGACCGGTGTCCCTGATGGTCGCAGGCGACGGGGAGCGCTGGAGGCGCGAGTGCGTGCGCCTCTCCTTCCAAATGAGCGACGCACCACTCGTTGCGGGTTTCGATGTGCAAATCAACGGCGTTCTCCTTTATCTGCTGCTTACACACAAAGTGAGTATACCATTCCTATAATACACTAGCGTTTGCCCGTGATTAGACAAGTGCAGAAATACACATGTATTTCTTAGGGTACCTAATTGATGCAATATTACTTTTGCAGTACATGGTGCTGGTGGAGCCGAAAACGGACCGGTTCAGGGAGATGATCGACGTTAATACGTTGGAGTTGATGCCGTATAGACACGGACGCCCCGTCAAGTTGAGTTTGCGAGAGGAGGTCACCAAGGAGAAAGAGAGGGGGGAGGACGAAGCCACCTCTCGCTCGGACGACGAAGAGCAAGCACGGCAGATGAGCGCCACGGCTTTAGAGCGAGTAGCTCGGTACACGGGCGCCGAAGCTAGTGCGGGCGGGCGTCGCCGCAAGCGAGCTATCGAACTGCACCCGGCGGCTGGCCAAGGGGCAGCGCTCCACACGGTTCTCTCCGCGCTCATTCAGCACAGCACCGACACTCACTTCCCCCTACTATGACACGTCACCGACCACTACTATAGGTTCAATTTCTAAATCATTCCAATAGTCTAATAATTTTGACGTGAAAACGTCTATAAATTTGCACGAGCCAAAGGATCAAAAAATTTCTTGTCTTTTTTCGTATATATCTACGTATAATACGTTCAAAAAATATTACTCATAACGTGTATTCATGTAAAACAAACGGCCGTGTCCGCGACAGAACCTGAACCTGATTTTTTTTTAAATGAATAACTAAAAATTTCTTTTGGATTATTAAATTTTACGTACGGATTGATAATTTTAATAATTTATTTATTTAATAAATTTAAAATTAAAGCTATATTTTTGTATATAAGTTATAATTATAATTTACCATGTCATAATTTAATGCGGTCAAGATTTTTAGTTAAAATTTTTATTTCATGTAAATACTTTTATTCATGTACCTACATATTTTTAGTAAATTATGGACTAACTAATGACAAAAGGATCAATTATTTTATATATTAAAGCTCTTGATTGGTGTTGTCTTTTAAATACACCACAAAGTATTAAAGTATTAAATCAAGTATATTAAAGTATTAGTATGCATAGTAAAACAATTTAAAATTTCCTAGCTGACCCGGCGAATATTTCAGATGTTTAATAGTTCCATTAATTTCCATCGCTGAATTTAACTAATAAAAATGGTTGCGTGGAGAAAACGTAAAAGAAAATAAATGTACATATAAATTTAAAACAATTGGACTCGTTTTGTATGTATGTTCTTTCTCTTTGAAATTATAGTAAATTTAATTTAATCATGTAGATTTTTATTTTATTCAAAGTTATTTTAATTTTTGTGACATAACTGTAATTAAGTAATTATTGTAAATATGAGTAACACGGATTGATCATTTTGGATTATTTTTTATTATCCATATTATTTATGTATAAAGATTTTAATGAATGTATGTACCATTTCTATATTGATATAAATTTAAATAGCTCAAAGCGGCAAAAGATTCGCATGTTTTGAATTTATTGAAGTCATATATTTTTATGAAATTTATAAAATATTTTTAGTGAACGTGCCCTTTGAGAGGCTCCAATGAGATGCCAAATATTAAATGAGGTGTAAAAATTTATTTTCGTTTTTTATTTCTCTTTTCCATACCTTATACTTAATTGTTTTATATTGTACCTATCAAACGTATCATTTTTTTTGGTACCTACATACATAAAGCTGAAGAGTTTGTTCGTTTGTTTGGTTGAACGCGTTATCTCAGGAACTAAAATTCCTAAAGGAACTAAAAGAAAATGAGACTCGACATTTGAGGGAAGGTCTAGGTTGTGATGGAGATCGACATTACGGATGAATCATGTGGTAAAAAAATGCCACGGCTTTCGGCATAAATTGATTCTGGATGATAATAGGACAGATCGGTTATGAGAGAGAGCAGCGTGGGCAATAGCAGGTACCTACGTCATGATTGACCTAACGAAGATAAAATATTTATGACTTCGGTACAAAATGGCATAATACAAAAATATGTAATTTATTAAAATATTTCAATGAATATTTATGAAAGTGGCATAAAATCGCAATTATGGCATTTATTTATTTTTAAAATAACTGCTTTATCCATTCTAGCTTATTTTCATTCATTTATACTTAGATCAAAAATAAAATAAAATCGTCTTTTCTATCGTGCTATAATATCATCCAAGCATGTAGGTACCGTATAACGGAGATATCTATCATGTACTTTAAATATTTTCCTATTTTTACTGCCTTGCCTTTTACGTTAATGCGGATGATATAAAGAATGTAGATGTAAGTATCAATGTAGGTAGTAGTGTTCGGTTGTAGGTAATATCTTATAGAAGCGTTGATACTTACCTTACTATAACATTTATCCTTATAATAAAGGTTACAAGGTCAACCGACTTGATCAGTGTAGGCAATACAGTCAACGACGCGGGTTTTCCTATTCGACTAACCCATGTTAACGAAACCCCATATTAACCCATACCAGTAATCTCTTTTACTGGCTTTTGATATGTCATATTACATTTTCTAAGTTGCTTACTGGCAATTAAATTTTGTTAGGGGCAGAGGGTTGGTTACTCGATAAGTTCGCATCAGAATTTCAGAAATGAGGAGATCCGTAGACAAACAATTGTTATTGAAATAAGCAGGCGGACCAGTAAATTGTAATCGAGTTGAGGCCACGGACCGATATACTAAACAATCCCAAAGCAAGACAATCCTTGTATTCAAATGTATAGGTTCAGTCGATAAGGAATATAATGTCCGTAGGTAAGTAGGTACATGCGTAGGTACATGACAGCAAGAATCTTTTTATTGCCTACACATTACCAATTGGCTGCCGTCGATCCCTATATAAAGGTTATCTGATTTCATATTTAACCTTCGCGCATATCAAGCGCTTCCTGTTGATCGCTTATATCCTGCGTGTTACCTTGGTACAAATCACTCCCCCACGGGAGCAGAACGTTTGACCACTACTTATTCGTTATGAGATACCAAAGTGGGTGGACAAATAGACACCCAAATTTGTGTGGACTCGAAACTCTATCTGAATAACTTTAGATTCTATCGAGCTGTATTCACAACATTTATTCGGTATTTCTATGCGTATAGAAAGGATGCTATTAGGTACCTACATCATAGATCTATGATACTACCGTTCCGTTAGTAGATCTACCCGCGACTTCGTCCGCGTTCTGGATGAAAGGCACCCTATGTCCTTTCTGGTGTCCCAGACAACGTGTATGCAAAATTTCATGGTCATCGGTTCAGTAGCTCTTGCGAGAAAGAGTTACAAACATCCATACATACATACAAATTTGGGTATTTATAATATTAGTACGGATATACGTACTTTTTGTATAAGAGAAGAGCTTATTCACTTAAGTTTCGCTTCCATGAAAAATGTTAAAAATACATATCATATATGATTAGCTATTTATTAAAATAAACAAGCCAATCATTCCTTGGACGCTTCCCTCATCAATTGAGGCGTTTTTCAAATTAAACGTCAGTAAAGGTGCTCACATTCAATTGTAAGCGGATCATGATTTATTTTAGGTATAACCAAACTAAAATTACTTTTTTTTAAGTCATTTAATTTTTAAATAGCAGCTCCAGTTTGACACTCCAGTTAGTTAAAACCGACTGATGATGTTCGATAAGCAACTATTGATTCTACAAAAAAAAAGTTTCATACAAAATTGTAGAAAATTGTATGCTCTACAAACTTTGATTTTGAATTTTTTTTCGTATTTCTAAAAATTATCGAGATATTTTCCAATTCACCCTCACCCTCAGCACAACCCCCACCCTTGAGGACTTTTAGTATGTTCATCTGGATACCGTAAGGTATAATTCTACCAATTTTCAAAATTACCCGAATTATTTCCACTAATTTTTCTAATTTGCCTGGGCTAACTAGCGATTTCAAATTTTGGCAGTAATCACCGGCGATTATCATTACATTTGTTACGGTGTGAATATGTTTTTCAGTAAAAAAACATATTAAAATTAAATGTGTTTTTATGTAAAATTTGACAAACAAAGCCTTTTGCGGGTTGCAAGCGCGCTTAAAATGTAAATATATAAAATGCATACACATATATAAATATTAAGTACATGGTAAATAGATACAATGAAAAATTAAATAAGGCGTGAACTGTAGAGATTCCCTATAATGGCTAACAATGTGGCCATTGACAGTTGATGGTCACGACATTTGCTCTTGGCCGTCGTCGTATACCGCTTATAACAGCTTTCTTAATTTATTCGTTTCGTAGTGTAACCAAACTGCTCTCGTGAAAATTTGTGCCGGATGAAATAATATATATCTATATATCTGTTGTGTTAAGGTAAAAGGGGATGAGTCTCAAAATCAAACTTTTCAGTAGAGAGAAAAGAATGAAATCACTTAAGTATTTGTTTTTTTTAGAAATCGGTTATTTATATATTAATAAAAAAACATGCACACAATTTAATGTTAAGAATAACATATTTAAGTAGCAAGGGTTTAATTTCTTTGAATAAAATAACAATAAAACTGTTACTTAATAAAATAATTAACATATCTCTAAATTTACTATTTATATTTTGTGAATTAACTCAATATGTTTTTTAGACATTAAAAGAAAAGTAATAGATTTTGTTGAAATACTACTCCAGTGTATCTACTAATAAGAACTAACATTACTAGGTTATAATCTGCAAATAAAATGTTAACCTATCATTTGTTGTATTTTTTACCTGCTTTTCCTTATACGACAGTTAACGGACTCGTGAGAAGGATAAAAGAGATTAGTGAAACATACGCTTGTTTGTATTTAGAATATAATAATATGCAAAAAATATTAATTATGTATATATATACCTAATAATATGCAAATGTACAAGACTTGTTGATAATATGAATTTGGAAAAATATTAAATTGGTGCGGATTCTCCAATGTTTGAATCGCCTGGATATTCCTGATCTTAGTATAATATATTCTGTATATTCCGATGTGTATTTCCTTGTATGTGAATATTAAATAGTCAGCATCGCTGTTAAGCAGTTTCTTAAACGATTTGTACAGAACAGAATTATTTTACGTATTTTACGAACATAAAACATATTAATGATTATTACGAAAAAAAAAAGCATTTTAATGAGTATTACATACTCATTAAAATGGTTTTTTCCTCGTGTATCGCTCTTTAGTGAAAACCGATGGGCGTATAAATCGTACAACGACTTTATTTAATACTAGCTTTTGCACGCGACTTCGTTCGCGTAATTTTATAAAATATAGCCTCTATGTTACGTTAGGTGAAAGAATTTTTCAAATCGGTCCAGTAGTTTCGGGCCTATTAAATTCAAACAAACATACAATCAAATATTTCCTCTTTATAATATTTAATATAGATTAAAGGTAAACAAAGATATTATTAAATCTATATAATATCATAAATAACTTTGATCGTTATTTCGTGTTTTCCATTTCAATTGTATTGATCGTCGTATTAATACAGGTACATAGACTTCCAAAAAAAGTGTCAAAAATATAAAATAAAACTAAAGACCCGATCCCGGTTCCGCTCAGGAAAAAACTGAATTAAATTTTATCATACATACTTATTAAAATTTTCATGAAAAATTCTCTAACTAATGGTGTAAACCGCATGAAAATTCGTTGTGTCGTTTAGAAGGATAGACGCGGAAAGCGACTTCAAGTCATACTAGGTATTTAAAGATTTTTGGAATAATAAATATAGAATTAGATACTTATTTATTAATCCTTTAGATACACACAGAATTAAAAATATATAGTTTTCATATTAGGTATTGCCTATCGCAGGTATAGTGACGGGAGCGGCCAGGAGTTCACGAATCAGGAGCCGGTAGGAAAAGTTTGTCTGAAAAATATCGTACAGTGTTTAAGGAATATAATAAGGTAAAAGTGGGAATTGGGGAAGCGTGATGACGTGTCGGGGGTGTGCAATGTATTGCATCTCTTTTCTTGATGACGCCATTCCATATAGAACGTGCGTTAAAGCGTTAAAGCACTCGTTATAAGTGCGCGTGCGACTGTCGACGCGCATTCATTCAGTGTCTTGCGCGCACGCCGCGCACCTCGCATTACCTGCGCTAATATACGAACCGGTTATCCTGAACTGAACACTATATTTTTGTGAGTGTTTGGACTATTTGTGCTGAAAGATGGCGAAGAACATTTTAGCCGAGATGGGCTCCCAAGTGGGGCTGACACCGTCCCGACAGATGAAAAAGGTAGGCGAAGCAATCGAATTTTTTTATATATATTTTTTTATAATAATATAATTTATAAAATTTATAAAAAAAATATATAATTTCTTCGCTGCATTAAGAACCGATTATACCGATTGAATCTGCAAAAAAAAATTTTTTTAATTAAATTAAACTCAATAAAATATTGTCTCTCGTCTCTTGAAAATTTTAGCTTTTAATCATTAGTCGGTGATGGTGTCGCGGGTATTTTCAGAGCGATTGGGCAAAATAAACGTATGAATGGCTAGCGAGTCGCAGTCTCACGGTCATACGAAAATAACCGCGGCCCGAGCATACTAGAGCTCAACTAGCAATGTCAATAGAGCAATCTTCTCTTCCCGATTCAGTAGCAGACATGGACTAACACTTAATACAACCCCGAATAATATTTATTTCACAAGTAATATACAATATACACAAACATGCGACCAGTCGCCCCATTATAGCGGGGCGCCGTGTGCGCTTGGAGATTCGCCAAATTTAAACTATTATTTTCAAACCATATTTTTTTCTTTGACGTTTAATACTTGGAATGCACTTCTAAATTTTCTATTGATATTTATAAAAGTTTGAGAAAAATACAACATAATTGTAATGTAATTAGAGTACCCCGTTTTTTATCTAACACATGTAACAGATGAATATCGAGACAATATCTATTACTCGTATTCGAACTATAAAAGACAGGGTAACGAATTCGAAATAAAAAATATCTGAAAACCTAAACCGTATTTCTTGTAGTTTGGTATAGGGAAATTTTCACCAATTTTTTTGACTGGCGAAATGTTTTTCATTGTATAAGACCTAATAGAAAGTTATGAAGAAGTCACAAACTTTGCACCGTTAAATACCAAACAAACATTGCCTACATATCGTATTTTAGTATGCGCTAAGCGTAAGCAAGATGCTAAAGCTTGCCTTATATGATTCCATTCATGATTTCCATTCTCAAAACAGTTGTCTGTCATCAGGGGAGAGAAATGTTTCAAGATATTACCATTTCTACTTCATCTTACTAGATACTAATTACTAAATTTTACTAAACTACTAAATTCCCCCAGATGTATCTAATACGAATTAACCAAATACGTTTTTATGAAAATTTGAGACAGTTTTATAATACAGCTCGTTAGACAGCAAATAAATAATTTAATTTAAATATTATTTTCTAAGTACTTACTAACTTTAGTAAATACGAAAAAGAGTTGTTTGGCTATTACGCTTTCACGCCTTAACTACTGAACGGATAATCGTGAAAGTTTGCGTACACATTTTCAGCGATCCAGAAAAGGACACAAAGTAACTTTCTCCCAGAAATAACTTTAATAAAAAAAAATTCAACGTTCTTAAACAAGTTATGGTATATTTATAGGACTTCAATATAAATTTATTATTATTAGAGGAGCTTATTATTGACATACAAAAGATTTCATAATTTTCATTTATTTACAAACAATTGATATTGTCATTAAAATATAACAACTTAAAAATAAATGACAGTTCAGTTTTATATTTATAAAAAAAATCATTCCTTTTAAATTTAATTTAAATTTTTAATTTAATTTCCTTTTTAATTTCCCAAAGAATTGCCGTATAGCTCGAATAGCCCTCGAAAATATTGTTCGTAATTTGTAAGTAGGTATATAAAGGCAGCATACATACCCTCAAAGCAGAATACCATAGGGTCCATAGGACATTGATATGATATAGTATACCGCAATCTTTCTATATTTTCAGTTCTAGTAAGCGATTTTCAATAAGTAAGGTTTTCACTATTTTTCATACGGTCTTCGTTAATGGAAAGAGGCGAATCATTATTAAATTATAATTTTAATATAAATTATAAAAGTGGGTATTCCTGGTGTATAAATTGTATACTTAATAGAAGAAACGATTAGTTAACAAATAATTGTATTTATAAATTCCACGTAGGTGGGTCTGTCTGTATGTTGGGTGTCATGGTCGACCAGACCATTCTCTAACAACAACATATTAATTGGCAAAATGTTTATGTTGCGTTATAAGTTTTATGATAAAAGATATCATTGCACGTATGTTTGCTATAGAAAATACATTTTTGCATACCAGTTTGTCTAGAGCAATGATCTTAGGGAAGAAGAATAAAAAATCTTCCATAGATTAAGGAAAAGTCATTGTTAAGGTTTAATAACCAACTTTCTCATTATAATTTACTATGATTCTGAAATCTATAAAATCTATCACTTTTCTTAGTTAGCCTTTATTGCTTTACATTATTACTCGCGATTTCGTAAAAATCCCACGGGAACAGTATTTTTTTAATGAAAGACAAACAAACGGACTCACTTTCGCATTTATAATAGTAGTTAAGTTAGGTATACTAGGTGTCATAAGTAGGTAATATGGCGATTGATATGTCAGAACAAGGTTTAGGTCATTATCTGGAAATAAATTATGAATACTTTATAGAAACAGTTCATGTTGTTTTCATTTTATGATAATTTTTTTTAAGGTTTGGCTGCGGTTTGCAACTTGTCAGGAACGTTCAACGACAGATTATATATGGCTGTCATATCATATACAACTTATAATTAGATACTGCTTAGACGTAAATAACTCGCGAACCATTCCGTTTGGCAATGGACATATTTACATTACGTATTAACATGTACCAACATAAAATACAATCAGGTATATTTCACATGAAACTATGATGAGTTGTACAAGATTAACTATGTATCGAATGGAAAATATTTTGCCAACTGCGTCAAACAATGTCTCAAGGGAATTTATTTCTCGCGATGTTGCTTAGCGAGTAATAAACTGTCCACTAGATAATAATCATGAACAATAAAAATACAGTTTGTTCGTTTTTGAACTTTTATACCATACCACATGAACACGTAGAAATAAAACATTTATAGATACCTATAACAGCTCGACGCTCAATTTATTTTTCAATTTTAAAAACTAGTTTTCAATTAACATACTCTAAACAATTTCCTTATTTTTAACATACAAATATAATATAATATATAATACAAATTTAATATACGGCTGCAGCCGCACACAGACTCACAAGTTGACTTTCCTACTTATATACTTATATACATTGTTATGGTAAGGAAGTTCAAGGTTATTGGCCGCATCAAATCACAAATGAGACAAAAAATCTATAGTAAAAATTAAAAATAAAACAAAATAAAGACCAGAACCCATATGATAATAATCAGTTCTATAAACCTATTAAACGTATATTAGAATACTAGCTAGTGCCCGCGACTTCGTCCGCGTCCTGGATGAAAGGTACCCTATGTCGTTTCTGGTGTCCCAGACAACGTGTATGCAAAATTTCATGGTGATCGGTTCAGTAGTTTTTGCGTGAAAGAGTTACAAACATCCATACATACATCCATAGGTACATCCATACAAACTTTCGCATTTATAATATTAGTACGGATTTGAAATTTCCTCATCCCCTTTTAATCCCTTATGCTACTAATTTCGACATCAGCCAACTACAAGCAGATAGATATAAAGAAATCTTAATTTTTTCTTGCAATGAATGTGATGTCAGAACAGTCAAAAAGGATATATATTAACATAAAGTAGGTAGGTAAGAACATTAAGTGCTAGTTTGCGATGTCTGTGGTCGTTAATTAACGTTGCATCAGCTCAGGTGTGAATGCGAACAATGAGTACATATGATGTACACCGCTAAGAACTGATCACATCGCTAGGATCACACCTCTTATTAGTTAGGTATTTTCAAATCATACTAGAGATATTTTACTATATATATATATACTTACATCTGCACAGTCTGCTACTATTGCTGGGATTAATACAACAAATAAAATCTACTTTTAAAATCAATCCGTACTAATATTATAAATGCGAAAGTTTGTATCGATGTATGTATGGATGTTTGTAACTCTTTCACGCAAAAACTACTGAATCGATCACCATGAAATTTTGCATACACGTTGTCAGGGACACCATAAAGGACATAGGGACCTTACATCCAGAAAAAAAGTACTGCTCCTGAGGGATCATCTAAAATTAAGAAACTAACTCCTGGCTAATTGTAATAGCAATAACGATATCAGGCGATATATCGCTTTTTCAACACGGACGAAGTCGCGAGCATCAGCTAGTATAACTAATATTCTTTTCAAGTGTAACGATGGCGCTTTTAATGTGTCTTGGGACATTTTTTACATCCTTGTTATATTAATTACAATAAAAGTTATGGATCTGGGTTTTCATATTATGATCAATAAGCACATAATTTTTAGTTGAATCATCACACCCTAGGTTGCATTTTCACTTCATTCGTTTTACAACTCATTGCTTATTTACTTATTACCTAAGTATTATTTATTTTCGTGTTTTATAGTGCTAATTACAATAATACACTTTGTAACTTGTTCGTATTGATTTCGTAGGTACCTACTACATCTAAATAAATTAAAATAAAATAAGTAAAATTCACTTTTTTATGCACCACTTATTATAAAAATGAATGTGGTAATCTATATTTATATTTTTTAAATATTGAATAGAGATTTTCACCTTTTTAAATACCTATATGTTAAATAATAAATAAAAAAGACCAGATCACTCCAGATCGCGTTGGCCGAGATTCGAACTCGGATCGGCTGCCTTTGTAGGCAGCTATGCTACCATTACACCACCAACGCTTTAATTCGACACATCGAAATTAAGCAATATAACACGCCATAATGCAAGTTTATTTGATGTAATATTAAAGACTAGCTGCTGCACGCGACTTCGTCTGCGTAACTATATAAAAAAGCCTATGTTATATAGCTTTCTATAGGTGAAAGAATTTTTAAAATCGGCCTAGTCGTTTTTGAGTTTATTTATCCCGTTCTTCAGATTAGTCAACGCTTGCATTGAAATCTGTGGAAATTTTATGTTATAACGAATTTCTTGAGTACCTAAGTATATTGGTCGAGTTGCCCGGTGTTCATTTTACATTATGTTTAAGCTAAAGCTGTAAATTATGTGTGATGACTTGATTGGGTTAGTTTATTAATGTTGTGGGGAACAAAATGTGCTCATTGTTGTAGAAAAATATTTTTTTAAGTAGGTACCTACTTATATTCAATAAAAACATTCGGTTTTTTGTCATTTTTCTACGTGACTGTTTTTTGTCCGCACTCTGAAACGCCTGATATAGGTACATACAAAGATAATTGATTGGTCTCGCTGCGCTCGACTAGATAGAGCGCTATACAAAAGCAATAGCTCCGAAAATGTGGCAACTTTTTCTTGTAGTGATTCGTCACTTTTTATCACTTTTTACCCAGTGTTATTATATTTTTACACAGTTTCAGTACGCAAACTGGTATTTTATTATGCCTAAAATTTAATAAAACATTCGGCACGTACACATCACAGACAGTTTGCAGTGTGACTGGCTCGGGTATGCCAAATTCGGCGTACTATTTTATGCCGCATTTTACAAGTAGTCGAGCGCAACGAGACCAATCATTTATCTATGGGTACATACTTACATAATTATGATGAAGTTTTAATGATAGATAAAAATTAGAGGTAAGTAAGTATATAAACATTTTCCGTAAATATTTAGTAATCTTACGCTAAAATAGAAAACGCATGCTCGAACGAATTCGATCGACCTAAAGGTATCAAAATTATTAAATTAATAATATATTAAAATAGACAATCAGATAATAACCTTATTAAGTATGTAACGCAAAAAAGGCATTTCATAGCAACCGAAAATATAGCCATAATAAAAAAACGTGATAATCATGAAACAAAAAAATCTGTAACGATTAGTATTCTATTTTAAAATAAGTATGTTAAACTGTGAATTTGCAATGCGAAATATAAGTTGCGATGTTTTCAGATCAGCGAAGTTTCTTTTGTTTTACGTGAAGTTAAAAAAAGTTAATGTTTAGCAACTCAGTCAAGCCTATTGGTCGAGTGCTTTATTAGCGTCGGCGCATGGCTCAGAGTCGAAGCGCATCGAAGCGTCCATCTAAATAAAAAAAATACATGACATATTCACTCATTGATACTAACACAAAATGATATTATCATTATACTAAAAAATATAATAATTATAGCAAAATTAATACTATTTTGTGTGGAAACATTGACTTATATTATATTACATAATTTACTTATTGTATTTAACATTGTATTAATATTAATAATACCTTTATATGAAATAAAAGTATTTTTTTATTTTAACATATTTTAGCAGAAAAAAAACTAAAATAAAAAAAACTTTCATTTAACATGGTTATATATTAAAATTGTGCGTTGATTCTTGAGACATCTATAGTCCAATCGGCGACCGTAAAAAAGGGTGATCCAGATAAGTACCTACAAAAATAGACTTTATGGCTTCTTGGATATAAGACAAATAAGGAATCAACGGTCTGACGACCTGTAACTTGACCATTTTTTTTAATAACTTTCTTTTTAATTTTTTTGTAAAATTGATGTTAAGACAATTGATGTTAATGTTTTACTATTAAAAAGAGTTTTGATCAATAGAATATAAAAATTTAAGTCTGCCACCTATTCTGGATACAAATGTTTGGCAGACCACCCTCAAAATATTTGTTACAATGATAAATTTTCTTTATAAAAGAATAACCTTCTTTATAACGTATAAAGAAAATAAACCTCAATATTTTTGTTTTTGTCTGGCACATTAATATTTGACAATTTTTATTGACCAACAAAATTGGTCATGTTATAGGTCGCCAGACTGTTGGTTCCTTATTTGTCTAATATCCATCCAAGAATTCATTAAGTCCAATTTTGTATTTATCCTGGATCACCACCCTTTTTACGATCGCCGCTTGGACTACTAGTAGTACCTAAGTACTAGTAATCCAAGTGTTTTAGCATTTTTTGTATTAACAAGTGAAGCGAAAACTAATTCTAATTTTATTTACTTATTAATTCTTTTATGTATCGTCAAAAAATGTTTTTTTATAGAGAAACTTTTGATACCTCGAGTTAAAATATTTCAAATTTCCTAGAGATTTTTAATTTTTTTTTAATATAAATAACACTAAAAAATATTAAAATCATCCGATTTAAAATGCATTAAAATCCATGACAAAAATCAGAAGTCACGTCAACGCCATTCACTTATGACCTTTCATTTTCTTTGTCAATGATATTATAATAATAGAAACAGCTGTGTGCTACCTTAAAACCTTTTTTAAATGGTCAATTGCACTTTAGACCACGACAGACGACGGCATGCGCATTGTTATTGAATCAAAAGAGATATAAACATACTTATCGACTGATGGAACTAATAACTAGTGACGTTGGTTTGGCCTTGCTCTTCACACTAATAGAAGGTAGGGCGATGCATCGGGCCTTGGCGAATTACCCGCGAATGACTAGATGCTAATAGACATAGCGCAAGTTTAAAAAGACCTTGTACAGAAAGAGGACATTGTGGTTAGAATATGAATTTGTGAAAAAAATAATTTTCTTTTTCATTTTAAAATGTGGTACCTAAAGTCATTTTACCTTATTTAGTGATAGGGCACATCGCGTTTCACAGTAATTTGGGTAGCCTACCTAACGGAAGTATCCACCCCCTTTACAGAGGACCACCGTAAAATAGATTGTGTTTCGGATAGTGATTAAAGGATGCCAGAGCAGAGGCCTCTTCTCTATCCCTTAACCTTAATCCCACAGGTGCTGCAAATGCAAATGACGTTGCTCGTGTTAGGTTTTTGGTTTTTGACCATACAAAAATGTGAGCATCAAGATTTGACTTGATACTTATCTAAGACGACTACAACTATCGGTAGCTGTAATCAACTTAACTGATATGAGAACACTGATATGTGTTCTCGTATCATTAGGTACGTGTTTTTAACTTATTTTTTAGCACGTAGAAAAGGTACAGATGTGATCTTATTTAAATATAATTTCCTCGTTTATCAAGTAAAAATAAGAGAATCAGTCCTACGTGTCTTTATATTACTTACCTAATGGGATGGTTTCATCTGTTTAGTAAACCGATTTTTTTAACATACATTTCGTCCTGGCTTTTCTTGTTAACAAAATGTACGAAAGATCATACAGTGATACCACCTAATCGCACTTTTAAAAAACTTACGGTTTTATAAGATCGTAATCAAAGCACTGATTAGTTTAAAATTAATATTAATTATGATTTAATTGTTCAAAATATTTTCTTAATTTACGCTTCTTTTCAATATATTTTAATTAAGTAGTATAATAGATTAATACTTAATAATCAATTAATTATTAAGAACTGAATAAGTACTTAGTGATAATTTAAACCGCGAAGTACATTAAAAAAGAAAGACATTGACCGATATTGGCAACACAATATATAGATATATAATCACATAAAGTGCGCTTGATGATATATGTATGTAGGTACTTACCTATATCATAACTCGAACAATAAAATAAAAGAAAAATGCGAATATGAACACCGATGACTCGCAGGTTGAATGCCTCGCTGTTATAGAAGGATAACTGCTTCGGTTCCGCATTACACACTTCTTACCTTGGAGTGTTTGTTCAATGACAATTACCAAAATACAACTCTCAGTTTTTTAGTGATGTAAAGCGTAGTTAAATGTGAATGTATATGACATTAGACTCGTCTTAATGTTTTATTGTAGTTATTTCTCGTTAAATTTTGTATTAATGAATTAGGTTAGATGGTCTAGAAATTGATATAATAATCATATTTCAAGCGCCGAAGCCGCAGGCGGATCCGCAGCGATCCGCCTGCGGCTTCCTCGTTGGTTAGTTCTTTCTATAAAGTGAAAACTGCAGCAAAATCCGTTGCATCCCAATTATACTTACATAGTCTTTGAGTTTAGGAGGATTTAGAGGATATACAGACAGGGCGGCGTCTTCTATATTATGTTATGTTTGTACTAAAATAACACAGAATTAATTGTGAAGTTTAAATGCAATATTTAAGTGGCAGCCATGCTTAATTATATTATGTTGTCTAGTAGGTATTACAGTTATTATTAATATACTTACATATTATACAACAGTATTATTATATTGTTTATGTTATCTCCAGGTACTTTACTTTACTATGTATGATGTAAGAATTTTTTCTAACATCATACATTTGTAGATACCTACAAATTGTAACTAATATCTAAAGGAAAACGATAATATCATTGTAAACTGGTCAATTTTTGTGGTAACTGTAAGTAGGTACATTTGGTCGGTACTTAACACAAGTTGCGTCATGAGAAAGAAGGAAAGATACAAAAAAATGTTGCTCACATCGGTATTGTGGGTATATGTAAGTAGGTACTAAATTGTCCCAGACGTCAGACAGACAGAAAGATTTCGTCGTTGACGTCAGCTATTACAATAATGTTAATCAAGACAATACTTTTATTTATACAGTCAATACCCAAACATAAAATAATATTGTCAGTAACGAGTAGACCCCCAGCGACGGTTAACCAGAAACGAAACTGCTCTTTTGGAAATTTAATAGCGAAGAATACCTTTTTCATTATCCCTTTTATGCTCCCTTGAAAAATTATATTTAATATTGGAATGCTTACACATCCATTATTTTTGGAGTTTACTCCTTTTGCACCTATAGGCCCGTGGTATGAAAATTTATTGGAGTAAAATCAAAATTGTTACACGAATGTGTTATTTTTTAAAATATTTTAGAATAGTTTCATAGATATTGCGCCATCTACACAATATTATTTAAAAAAAGAACAATAAGTGTTGTTCTTTCGGCGAATTCGAATTGTGAAAATTTAAATTTTGTAATCGTTCGTAATGAGTAAACTCCAGTCGTGTGTCGGAGCTGACACAATTTTTTTATCATAATAAATGGGAATTTTATGATGATAAAAAATTATGCTGGTAACTCTTAGTCCAATGTAATTTTACCATTTTACCTTGCGAAGTGCTGGTCAGAGTTATTGGTATTTTCTATAATAATTCATTCTTATTGTATTTAACTTAAACTTTAAGAGAAAGATTCTCAATGTAGCTGTTGTTAAAGTGAGATAGATTTATTCTGATATATTCCAACAGCCAGTCCAATCCTACTGTAGTCGGCAACGCATTTGCAGTACCTGTGGCTTTGTTTGTGTTATAGGATACGGTTGCTACCTAGTACCAAGTGGACCGTCAGCCTGTCTGCCGAACTTAACATTTAAAAAATTAGGTTACGAGATATTAACGCATGGAATTAAATCAAATGTCCTCGTAACAACAAACCGAGAGCTGTTGACGTCAGTTATACAACAATCACACGGTACTGTGTTACAGGTAGGCTTATGTTCCAATTGACGGTAGTGACTATAATTGTTTAATAGGAACACACGTGCAATACCAGCGGAGTTCAGAAACGTAGACGATTCTTATAGAATAAAATGGTATGGAATCGAGTTGAGGATAGAGCTCTGAAACCCCTCATTCAGACATCCTAACATTTAGCAAAAATCGATTCTTAATAAAGAATGAGATACTTATTTAAGTACTAGCTAGTGCTCGCGACTTCGTCCGCGTGGAATAGTTATTTTGGGAATCATTTGGGTATCTCGAACGGTTTTCGCAGCGCACGCAACGGAAGCCCTCAAATAATTTTCCCCGTTTTTTCCACATTTTCGACTGTTTCTTGGCTTCTATTAGTCGCAACGTGATGTTATATAGCTTAAAGTCTTCCTCGATAAATGATCTATCGAACACAAAAAGAATTTTTCATTTCGAACTAGTAGTTCCTGAGATTAGCGCGTTCAAACAAACAAACTCTTCAGCTTTATAATATTAATAGGATTATCGTAATTAATTAAGATAAATAACCATAATTTACTTCTATTATGTATCTGTTCTAGAAACCTTATATTTTAAAAAATAGCGCACGTTATGCGAAAAATACTTGTGGATATTGGTACCAATCGCGTGAATTAATAAATCCTGTGTCAATCTGGTAGTGCCCGAGCCGGGATGAGCCGAGCCTAGTCCATGATATCCGAGCCGGGAAACACCGTTTACACTGAGTGTAGGCGCGGTAACTTCCTTACAATTATAAACTAAATATGAACACTCGACCTTGTCTGTGATACGAGAACGACGAGTGTGCACCGGCCACACGTTAGTGGAATATTCTATTGCGCCCACTACAACTAGAATCGCTGCTTTTTTCCTACAACGAGGTAAAATAACTATGACAGCGAAAACATGCAACTGCATAATAGATGGATGGTAACTGTGCTAATGACATCATTGCATTCTTATCCTTGCCCTCTATTGTAGCGTTTTATCAGCTTATAGACTGGCTTTTGTCCGCTACTTCGTCCGCGTAATAATTATCAAAATATTACTGTTAATTTCATCAAATTAATTTTAGTAGTCTGCGTGAGAGAAGTAACTTAAAGCATCCCTAAAACCATCTTAACAAGCTTTCGATTTTATAATATGTACTGAGCTTTTCTTTGGTACTTTATTTGCATATCTTTATAAGCTATAGTCAAGTTATTTGACTTCAGAGATTGAAAGATCAATCAGTATTTTTATAATTTTCGTTTTAACGGTTGAAACTCGTCATATTAAGTAGTTGCCTAGAAAAATATCGTGGAATTTAGTAATGGGTTTTCATAGATATTTAAGTTTGAAAGTATAAAAAGTTGAATGTTTATTACATTTACAAAATCTGAAATTTGTGAATCTGAATTAGTGAAATTAAAAAAGACAAGTTTTACTGCCAAATTCTACAAAATGTTGAAAAAATATTGACCTGGTTTCGAAAGATGTCCTTTAAATATCCACTCATCAAATTTAAATACTCAGATATGTAAACAGAACATTTAATCTAAATAAAAAAAATGCTTAGCCACATGATTCTGATTTAGTGTTGTTTGAGAGTTTATTTTAGCATGAATAATATTTCTTATTAAGTTAAAGTGTAAGTCCAAAAACCGGTTGTCTAATATGAAAATGAGTGCTTCCGAACAACAAAAACACGACGAGACCCATTAAGTTATTACTTACTTATTTATGTTGATTTTCATTTTTCAACATTGAACTTTAAATCTGATGATTTAAGTTCAATGTTGAGTATTTGGGATACTTAAATATTGCCGGATTGAAGTACATATATGATGAATTATGTAGGTATGTATATAAAATATTAATAGGTATACAATTACCTATGCATATTTCCCTCGCGTATCGCAGGTCGCGTAGAAAATGCGTACTTAGCTGTCCGAGCTAGACCGGTTGGCGCTAGAGACCGGTCCTACAGTGGAAAAGTACACCGCTTTCCTTGCTACATGATAGGTACTCAAACCAAACAGTAGTAGAGCTTAGATGACTCAACAGGAACCACCACTTTCAAAACGCATTAGTTTTTCTTCATCTACAGAAGAAAGATATAAAACAAATAGAAAAAGTCAAATTTTAGCAATAAATACTAGTTTTTCCAAATTATATACACAATCCTTTCTCGCTTATCGCACTTTCCATTAGTGAAAACAGCATCAAAATCCGTCCAGTGGTTTAGAAGTAGTTAGCGAAGAAACTGACAGAAGCGGACAGCGACTTTATTTTATAATAATGTACAGTGGGGGTACGAAAACCTTCGTCAATTTTTTATTCATTCCTTTATCTTCTTAGTACCTACATTTTACTAAAGCACTAAGCAGATAACTAACAGACGTTTGAAATGAAATTTTGATATAACTGATAAAATATACTGTCAGGTGGTTTACAATAAGTTCCTCGTCCTCGTAGATATATTAGTTTAGTGTTCCAAAATATATTTTTACAGATACACTATGGTTTAATTTTTGTTGTGAATCCCTTTCAAGGAATATTAATCTTGAATTAGAGCAAAGGTCCAGCTAAACTAGGTAACTCGGTAAGCTGGCTGTAACCGCATTCCCTTAAGGGTCCCTTTCGCCAATCGAGGGTCGGGAATGTAAGAGAATTATATATAAAACGATGCTCCACAACCTTGAAAAAAATCACACAGCTAGCCAATGAATGTTACTTGATGCTGAAACATTTGAATTTTAGATAATGCTTATAGATAAGTGTAAAAAAAAATCAGAAAATCACTAAAATCGTGTAAATCGCACTCCCGTGTTGTTACAATTGAGCCGTAAGTATCAAAATTTATTAAATGAATTTTATCAAATAATAAAGTTAAAACTATAAAAAAGTTGCTGGAATATTTATTTCTTAATTAATATATCCTTATTCTATGTAAAAAAATCACAAAGTTGCCCAATTTTTTCGCTCAAAATCTTCATACAAATTACTATGAAGGCTATTATATTGAAATTACGCTCGTAGTCGGTTCAGTCGGCCACGCGCCTCCGAAGTGAGAGCACGTCGCTTTGCGCCGCATTGACAGTTCGCGATCGAACCGTGTACTTACACAAAAAATGACAAATATGTCGTTTTTGATGTTGAAATTATAGCCCAAGAGCCCACGACCTTCGTTATTTATTACAATCTTTTGAGATAATATAAAAAAATAATAAGTGGGTTGTTCCAAACAGTTCTACTATAGTTCTATGATAGAATTGTTTGGACAAAAAAAATCCAACTAGTTCCCCAGCACAGTATGACAGATTGGACTCTGGAACACGTCCAAACTATTCTATTTTTATAATAGAACAAAAAGAAAAACATGCAATGATGTCTACTGGTGAGTATGAGTAGCGGAGCGGAGCGGCGGCAAGTCTACGCGGGGCACCGAAAAAGCGAAAATTTTGAGATAGATAATTTGACACGCCGTAACTTGGAAACGGTGCGACGCAGCCGGGTGATGTTTGGGCTCATCGGAGACGTCTCTCCGAGATAGATAATTTGACGACCCCCTCGGACCCCTCCGACCGTAACTTGGAAACGGTGCGACTCAGCCGGGTGATGTTTGGGCTCATCGGAGACGTCTCTCCGAGATAGATAATTTGACGACCCCCTCGGACCCCTCCGACCGTAACTTGGAAACGGTGCGACGCAGCCGGGTGATGTTTGGGCTCATCGGAGACGTCTCTCCGAGATAGATAATTTGATGACCCCCTCGGACCCCTCCGACCGTAACTTGGAAACGGTGCGACGCAGCCGGGTGATGTTTGGGCTCATCGGAGACGTCTCTCCGAGATAGATAATTTGACGACCCCCTCGGACCCCTCCGACCGTAACTTGGAAACGGTGCGACTCAGCCGGGTGATGTTTGGGCTCATCGGAGACGTCTCTCCGAGATAGATAATTTGACGACCCCCTCGGACCCCTCCGACCGTAACTTGGAAACGGTGCGACGCAGCCGGGTGATGTTTGGGCTCATCGGAGACGTCTCTCCGAGATAGATAATTTGATGACCCCCTCGGAGCCCTCCGACCGTAACATGGAAACGGTGCGACGCAGCCGGGTGATGTTTGGGCTCATCGGAGACGTCTCTCCGAGATAGATAATTTGACGACCCCCTCGGATCCCTCCGACCGTAACTTGGAAACGGTGCGACGCAGTCGGGTCGTGTTTGGGCTCATCAGAGACGTCTCGGGGAGATGAATTTTTTAGTAGACCATATTTCAAAATTTGACAATTCCGGTCTACATTTGACAATTGACAATTCGGGGGGGGGGGGGGGGTCCGAGGGGGTCGTCAAATTATCTATATCGGGGAGACGTCTCCGATGAGCCCAAACATCACCCGGCTGCGTCGCACCGTTTCCAAGTTACGGTCGGAGTGGTCCGAGGGGGTCGTCAAATTATCTATCTCGGAGAGACGTCTCCGATGAGCCCAAACATCACCCGGCTGCGTCGCACCGATTCCAAGTTACGGTCGGAGGGGTCCGAGGGGGTCGTCAAATTATCTATCTCGGAGAGACGTCTCCGATGAGCCCAAACATCACCCGGCTGCGTCGCACCGTTTCCTAGTTACGGTCGGAGGGGTCCGAGGGGGTCGTCAAATTATCTATCTCGGAGAGACGTCTCCGATGAGCCCAAACATCACCCGGCTGCGTCGCACCGATTCCAAGTTACGGTCGGAGGGGTCCGAGGGGGTCGTCAAATTATCTATCTCGGAGAGACGTCTCCGATGAGCCCAAACATCACCCGGCTGCGTCGCACCGTTTCCAAGTTACGGTCGGAGGGGTCCGAGGGGAGCATCAGTTACGGACAGGGGGTTTAGGGAGAGGGGGTGTACTGAATGCAACTGATGAATAAAAGGTTCGTAAGGAACAGGCAAGGAATAAGTTCTAATGTAAGGAATCCCAGGTTTTCTAGCAGGCAGATTTTTTGTACAAACTTTTTCAGTACAATATATTATTTTTGTAATTGGGAATAACAATTTCGTTTTGTATTGTGCAACTAAAATAATAAAATTATTATAAGTACAATTATTTATACGCTAATAATACATTTGACAACAATTTTTATATTTGGTAACAAAATAGCAACTGTAATAAGTCTCCGGCAATGGATGACGTGATTTCTAAAGTTATCCCGAAGAAAATATAAAAAAATTGAGCTTCAATACTATACACATTTACTATGCACAGAGAAACTTTCAGCGTTTATAAAATAACGAAGGTCTGGCCGTCGTGGGCTCTTGTTCTATGCTTACGTACATGTGTGCGTGTGCAATGCGCGAGCCTCGATCGTTGTGAGAGTAGCGCTAAAAACCTAAACATCGCGCGGCGCGTCTCCGTAACGGCCCCTTAACTCATGTTTTAGACATAATTTGCCGCAAATAGAAAGGGTTACTGATTAATTAATTATTTAAATGTTTTGTTTCGAGATCATGAACCTCTCTCATTCATTATCGCCTAATACTTGTAGCCTGCTTAAAATTATCATAATATATATATATATATATATATATATATATATATATATATATATTATGATAATTTAATATATATATATATATATATATTATAATTGTGTTATATATATACAGTATTAAGAAATATTGACACTTCAGCTTCCGTGTGTTTATGAATTTATGAACTACTTAGCCTATGAATTGACTCGAAAATTTTCAAAATATTGTATTTCTACAGAAGAGTGTTTTTATAATATGTATTAAACTTAGCCAGAGCGAATCGTGAAGGGTTTCAGCTAATTTTCTTATTAAAAAGGACATTTGTATCTTTTACATATAAAACAAAACAACACCGTATTAAAATATATATAAGTACGGTATACAAATAGTCTTGGCCACAATAATCAATATGCATATAGAATAAAGTAAGTTCAAGGATATAAAACATACATTAACATAACATTACATAAATGCATACGCCTCCATAGGAATTATGCGTTTAGCAATAGCTATAACTATAAAATTAATTTTAACATGATCCGTTTTTAATTTATCATTTTTTTTAAAGAGATAAACGCTTGTAGTCCTACATATAACAAAATCGGAAACCAGCTGCCTCTGTACATTATTTTTTTTTTCAAAAAGTACCGTTTTACTTACGTTACCGAGGTCAAAAAAATAGTTTTTTAAAATTTTTGTCTACTTGTTTGTTAGTCATACCTTTGTGCACTGGTTTTCAGTGATGTATTGATGATTTACCTGTTTAAACTATAGGATACTTTTTATCCCGGAAAATGATTTTTAAAAAATAAACAGCGCCTACGCAGTTGCGGGCACCAGCTAGTTTTTTAAATAAAAAAAATTGATATACATAAATATGATTTCACCACAATACCTACTCGTACATAGTTTTAATGTTGCTTAAAACAACTGTACAAATAATTGTTTATTTTGGCTTTGTTTCAATTGTTTTAACCAGTCGATTTCTATATGCTATCGATTACGTCAATAAATTTGAATGTTTATTATATTTTAATGATATCATATTAAGGGCAATACAAATATACACCTACTTCTTTATACTTGATATTCGTATAATAAACATTTTAACCGTGTGACTTTATTAAAATTTTAAAACATAGTATGAAAAATAAATACATGTATGTAGTCTGTCATTTTGAGAATCCGTCGTTATGAGAATCTGTCTTTTTGCGAATATGTCCTTATGAGAATAATCCTAAATACCTATTTATGTAGGTACTTAAGTGTAAAAATAAAAAATCCATTCTAATCCCACTTATATTATAAATGCGAAAGTTTGTATGGATGTATGGATGTTAGTAACTCTTTCATACAAAAACTACTAAGGGTACCCTTCATCCAGAAAAAAAGTACTGATTCCAAGGGATTATCTAAAATAAAGTGCAACCTCATGACGTGGTTTGAATTAATAAGCGAAGCGGTATGCCTTATCATCGAATACCTTTATATAAAGACTAGCTGTTGCACGCGACTTCGCGTGCGTAGTTTTATAAAATATAGTCTAATTAGGCCATTCAATTCAAACAAACAAATTTTTCTTCTTTATAACATTAGTATAGATTATCTGTACATAAAAATGAAAAAATATACGGAAATAGTTCAAAGAGAAATCTATGGTATGCTTAAGCGTTCTGTTAACTCCATCATAACAAATTAAACAAACAAGCAACAAGTTACACGTATTTCACACTATTTTCTATTAATATCCTTGTATTTGCCCACCTATATTCCGTTTGATATCTTTAAAAAAATGATTCACAAAAAACTACTCATTCGTCAATTGAGACTCAAAACACTCAGAGCCTTCACTTTAGTGACCTTCGTTTTTTTTATTGCAAAATACTTTAAAAATCTTAAAAAATGAATCTAATTTCACATGAAAAACTGATTATTATTATACTTTCAAATTCTCGTGGAAATTTATAATTTAATAGGCAGGACTGGACAATAAGTAATTCTGTTTCAATTCCTTTGTGTTTCTCGTATTTAATCATTTATTTTATACAAAGCTAGTAACACCTTTTACTATAGATCCAAATGTTTATAGGTAGATTTTTGGGTAGAACAATAGCTTAGGGTAAAAATTTTGTAAAAATAGATATAAAATTCGCAAAGAACATTTTTACTTTGTCTCATAGAAGTCAATGATTTAGTTTCTAGAGTACATTCAAAAACATCAATCTTCTATTTAGGATACGAGTTTCACTTGCTTGACAGTTATAGTCATAAATAAATAAATAAAATAAGCCTTTATTACTGTTCGATTAACAATAAGTGAATCTACGTTACTGTGCCTACATACTATTTTAACTTAAATACTAATAAACACTCCTTAATATCGGCAATTAAGGAGTTATAGTCATAAAAATATGCAAATGGATTGTTTTATTTTTTCGTAATTTGTATCACAACTGTTCAGCAGATAAACAACGTATTACTTAAGTATGTTGTTTTAATTTCCAACAACTTATGTTGAATATGTCCTGATACCTATTGCTACGTGTGTTGCGTGTCTGCGTAACCTTGCAGGCACAATACCAGCATTGAATTGAAATACTTCCTCATAACGATTATTTAAGTGAATCAATAAGAACATTGAGAACATTGAGAACATTGAGAATATTACAAGGAACTAAGAGATCCACATACATATTTTACAAATGAGCATTCCAAAAAATACTGTTTATAAGTTAAAAACAAATTTATTTTTCGTATGGTCCGATGCTTGTATTTTCTAAACGGAGCCAGTTTTTTGGTTGGACCCAAACTGGAATGCTACTCTTTAAAATAAATATCGCACTGGGTAGGTACGAACGGAAACCAGTTTAGCGAAAATTTTTCCGCAAGTCTGGTCGCAATGCATAGATGCAATTATAAGCAACTTGCAGCCGATGAGTTGACTCTGCGCACGAGTGACGAGACGACTGTGGCAGCGGCGCGAGCTACCGGTACAATAATGATCAACGCTAAAATCAACGCATTCGGGTTATTCTGTAAACATAGCAAATTTTACATTAAAATCATTTTACACAAACATTGTCCTAATATTTTTATATAAATTATAAGGTCATACAAATGGAGAAAAGAATTACAGCTATGTAGTATTTTATATTCGTCATTCTTATATGAATGTTCTCAATACACGAATTAGTTCGCATGAGATTGCATTTTGTAGTAAGATCGAGTTAAGTTTCGTAAGATTTCCATCAGCGTTCAATAATTCGCATTCTAAATTACTAGGTAACCCTATTCACTGCAGAAACGAACTATGGAATTTTTCCCAAAATTTTGCAGAATAACTCTGAGGGCATTTGCCATACACCTCCGATTCCAGTTATATCTGGTTCGCAAGATCGGCTACATAGAGCAGTTTGGTCATACAGATAACTCACAATAAAATTTATTTTATTCAATTGTACTGTTTAAAAAAAAGATTCTTATTTCCACATACCTTATAAAGTACCTATAGATGTTAATCTTCAGTTTGCCGAAGCTACATGTACCTAAACGTGACAAGTTAAGTAAGTACTTCTTATAAAACAAGGTATACTTAATTAAAAATATAAACTAACTAGCTGGTGCCCGCCACTTGAAAAGAAAAAGCAATAACTATATCGCCTGACATCGATATTGCTATTATACTTAGCCAGGAGTTAATTCCCTTAATTTTGGATAATCCCTCGGGAGCAGTACATTTTTTCTGGATGAAAGGTACCCTATGTCCTTTCTGGTGTCGCAGACAACGTGTATACAAAATTTCATGGTGATCGATTCAGTAGTTTTTGCGTGAAAGAGTTACAAATATCTATACAAACTTTCGCATTTATAATATTATATTAGTAAGGATTTCTATTGAGCCCAAGCACGCTATATCCGCTATTAGCTGCTGAGGAGTTGTATGTCCGGAAGCTGCAGCATCCGGTCAAGGTTACCATCAGTAGTTTTTGAGTTTATGCATTACAAAAATACAAAATACAAATCTTCTCTCTTTACAAAGTTGGTTTGTGTAGAAAAAAACATTTTATATATAAAAATTGCACCCCGGGCGAAGCCGGGAACGAGTCGCTAATATTACTTTAAGTGTTATAGGTATTCATTTATCAAATCAGCTTACATTGAAATGCCCTCTTATCGTGATAATACTGGAACAATGCATATTTAACTATTTTTATAGTTTTTTTTTATATCCCAATTGTTATTAAATTATAAAAAATATATTAAATTATCTTCTTCAAGGTTCATGCGTTTAAGCTATGTCCCTACAATTTTATTTCCATTTACTTAGAAGAATTCATTCACATTAAAATTTTCAAACTTTCTCTGTTAAGACTTAACTTTGTTAATGAAACTAAAAAATGTTTCAACTGTCATGAAAATGATTGTTTTATCTGAAAGAACACTTCAAAAGCTTTAACTTGACCATTATTTATATAAGCTGAGTTATTCGTACAACAAAAAAAAATCAGTTAGGAGTTTCTTGTAACTAAATAGTTTTTATTGCCTTATCGCACACTGAATTGCTAATAGTTGTGACTGGTGATAAAAAGCAAGCGAATCACATAAACACAGGCTATGTGTCATGTATACGCAGCTTCAAGGTTGTTGTTCAAGGTTCAAAAATAGGTTCACTTGCTAACAATATTGTCACGGCTAGTTTAGAAATTTTCCATATATTTATCAAAACAACGATGGTGGTGATGGTGTGATGACGATTCTATTTCAAAGATAAAATTTAAACAGTAAAATATTTTTGAATTCTATATGAAAATATTTATTCTAATTAGATTCTAATCTATACAATATGTAGTACCTATGTACTCAATTTTTTAGTAACCCATTAAAGGTAAGGTAAGGTGTTGTGTAAGGAATTCGTTACCGATGATTGATAAGGATAAGAATTTTTGTTAGCCAGTTATATCTTGTTAAAATTTCATTATTATTCAAATTTTCATAATCAAAAGAACTCTTTTTTTATATGTTTTTAAAATTCTCATTTCCCTATCCCAATCCCTTATAATCTCACTATAGGTCTGCAGCACACTGTTGAACCACCTTTGGGGTTGCTCGTGCTTACGCGAATGTACCATAATAAAGAATTCTGTTTTTTTTTTACTTTTAAGTTAACAGGAAATAACGTTTAAGTAAATAAGCAGGAGTGCTTTATTTTTAGAGATGTAAATAAAAAAATAAAGCAGTAGTTTTTTTTAAATGTATCATAATTTAATTGTTTATCGTTAAAATAAAACATTTTAGACATCTGTGACAGTCAAAATGTGAATTATTAGAATTTATAAAATATATACAAACATTAGCCAAATAAAAAAATATATTAAAATAATACTAATAAATAATTATAGTGTAGCTATGTATGAGTATGTAACATTGTGCTGTAGTGTTTACTATATGTAGCAATTAATAAAAGACGATGAAAATAACGGCAGTCATATTGATCATGTTTTTTATTGTAATAAAGCCAGTTATTGGAGGTAGGTAATACATTATTCATCAATATTACACATAATTTATATATTAGATACGTATCTCGACAACGAAGTTCCGTGACGTTGTTGTCACATTAAATTCTTAGAAATAAAATAGACTGTTTACAAACAATCCTGTACCTAAGTAATTAACTCGAAGCGTTATGGTTTCCTCGTTTTAAAAAATACCAATTTAAGTTGAATAAAATAAAATTTATTACTTATAATAGTACTGATTGCTGCGGCTAGTTATCAAGTGATTTATCCATAAGTCATCCAAGCTCGAACTACGTTTTTCGCTTAGCTCTTTTTTTAGTATTTCTTTTTTCTTATTGTTTGGTTCCTAAAGGTCGTAATGTGATATTAATTAGCCCATAGACTTCTTCTATAATTGGGCTATCAAAAGAAAAAAAAGACATCTATTGGTATTTCCAGATATTAGCTCGTTAAAAAAACAAGCAACCCCTCAGATGCTGCAAGGGTATTGGTAAGGGTATTGGTAGTGACCTTAGTTTTATAGGAACTGGGATTGGGAAGGGATTATAAATGGGCTCTCGCATCCCTTACTCACTCACAAAAGTCCAGGCTATTATTTCACGAGGGCCTTTTATAAGGGGTGGGTGGTTATTTCCTGCTACTACTTACCAAGAAATTCAGACCAAAACCAACTATGAAAAGTTAATTTCCTCAGGCGGCCCCCATGATAAGAAGTATAAGAAGCTACTGCAATTCTTGGCTGTATCGGTATCAAGCAGAAGAACCCTGTATGTACTGAGTACTTACTGACTGATAGTAGAATAGGATGTCTAAATCTCCGCAGCCGCTATCGACTACAATTGCCAAAGTGTAGGAGCAAATATCATGTAATTGAGATTTGCATAATCTCTATGATGGTTGCAAATCAGACCGGAAGCATGTCGTTACGTGGCCGCGCACGGCTTTCAATTGAGGCCGGGGACCGGACACACCGGGCTTTAGGTATTAAAAATAAATCTAATAACAATTTGATAAACTGCCGCCCAACAACCACCGCATCCTTGTATATTTATAGTCTTCTTAAGAGGACTTCCTCACGCATTCTTCAATTGAGTAGTCTATAAAGTAGGTATTCGCTGGGGACCCTCCACTCTTGCAAAAATGCAATGTGTATCTAACAACATTTTATATCACGTTTCATGAGCAATTACATTTCCATTCACTATTTAAACTATTGAAACATTGAATAAAATCAGGATATAACCAAATAAATTTATCCGCAGATCAACAGTGAAATTATAATAATACTAACTGGTGCCCGCGACTTCGTCCGAGTTCTGGATGAAAGGTACCATATGTCCTTTCTGGTGTCCCAGACAACGTGTATGCAAAATTTCATAGTGATAGGTTCAGTAATTTTTGCGTGAAAGAGTTACAAACATCCATACAAACTTTCGCATTTATAATATTAGTACGAATGGATTACAGCTCTCTTCCACATGCATAATCGAGTACATAATGGTTCACGAAAAGAGAGTCAAACCTACCCGCTATCATCATAACCAAGACGCTATTTATAAATGAATATGAAGTATGATGAAAGTATAAAAAAAAATATACGGAATGTGTTGTAAAAAATTAACTTCACTTTTTAACTTTAATAAGTGTATCCCAAAACCGTTACAAGAGTGTTAGTATAGTTCACACAGTATGTTATTATCTAATATTATAGAGCCTTAGAAGTTCGACAATACATCTTATTTTGTACACCTTAAGGTGCACATGATAACTAATTTTAGGTGTGATTGTTCTGAAATCACTAAATGTCAATGACTTTTAAAAATAGAAGCGTGGGCGGGCGGACAAGAGGATAACTCATAATGTCCTATTCACAATCGGCCAAAGTTCTAAATACAGTACAATTTTCTTACTCGTATTATAACGGGTATTTATTGTAACCGCAGATTGTAACTATATTTACTACTAGCTGGTGCCCGCGACTTCGTCCGCGTTGAAAAGAAAAAGCCTGACATCGTTATTGCTATTATATTTAGCCAGGAGTTAGTTTCCTTAATTTTAGATAATCCCTGGGGAGCAGTACTTTTTTCTGGATGAAAGGTACCCCTATGTCCTTTCTGGTGTCCCAGACAACGTGTTTGCAAAATTTCATGGTGATCGGTTCAGTAGTTTTTGCGTGAAAGAGTTACAAACATCCATACAAACTTTCGCATTTATAATATTAGTAGGATCTACTAGGTACAGTAGAATGGATTGCAAATTTTTCTGGATTTAACATACCAATTTTTTGTTTAAAATACTTTATCTATTATATACCCAAAAGGTACACAAATTGAGTTGCTAACTCTGAATGAGAACTGAGAAGGATAAAGAAATGGAAATACTATATAGGGATAGAAGAATCTTTCAAAATATGTTCTATTTGAATACAAAACGAAATTTGCACTAAGTCATTCCTAAGAAACATTCGTCCATATATTGTATGTGTAGATAGCATGTTTGAGTTACTTGTAATGTAGACAAGTACGCGTCGAACTGCCAACTTATAATTCCTAAATTTAGTAAATGAGTAATAAATTTGGTCCAACTTTAATATTCGTTTCGTCACGAATAATCAAACTGTGGCAAATGGCCAATTGAGAGAGACATATTTCGAGGGGTGATCCAAAAGTAATGATACATAATATACACACATTGCCTTTTATATACATAGACTAGGTTTTGTGCGCGACTTCGTCCGCGTCCGTTCGCTATCGCTACCAAACTTCATAGGATTACCCGCTGGACTAATCTGAAGATTGTCTGAAAATTTCATCAAAATCGGTTCAGCGGTCTATATTAGAGAACATACATACACACATATTCTTTTATATATATAGATAGATAGATACAATTTTGACGTTGTCGTTTTAGAATTAATAAGATTTTATAATTTTAGAATTAGCGCTGAGAGTAATCTTCATTTTATTTGCTTGTACTTTGGTCATTTGGTCACTCTACAAATCGATTTGCCCAAACATGGCCATCAGGCAAATCGTCAAACGTTGTGTTTTGAACGATATAGCGGTTATTAGAGCAGCATATCAAGAAATACCGGCACATCATGATCTGTCCAGTTAAACGATCGGCCTACGACATACGAGCTCGTATATCAATAAATTCGTTGATTGTCCTCTTTTATTTGAAGTAATTAAAATATTATTTTGGATTTTTTAATTTAAGATCTACATGTACAAATCTTGAAGTTGGTTTTTGTTTTTTTTTTTTTATAAAAATAATTTTATTTTTCATTTGTAGTGGAAGTAAGTGTACCTACCTATTTTTGTATAATTTTATCTTCTAACTGAATAAACCAAATATTCTTCAATATATTGTAAATGGTAAACCCGTAACATGGTAACTATCTATAGTTACAATGTCATTGAGGTGTTTATGTTATTTTTTAAATGTTTACAAGCTATACATATCTACATGAAATAATTACTGCACAGGAGTAACAGTAAGTAGGTAGGTACTAGGTATTTTATAAGGTAATATTATTAATAAGGGTTTCTAGTCTTTAGGTCTTAATGAGGTACGTTTTAATACTAAATTTCGTGTTGGTACTTAAATTTTAAACAAATTAATTTATGGTATATATCTAATATATATCTGCGAGCACATATTATAGAGTCATGGAAAAAATAAATAATTGAGGGGATTTATAAATGAATCGATTTAATTGCACACAAAGATATATTTATTGTTTAACTAAAGTAAATACTAATTTAATACAGCTTTAGAAAATAGTTTAATACATACTTATATCTATTATAATCTTCAAAGTTATTAAGAGAGAAAGGATTCTTTCTTTTGAATGGAGTTGAGTAGTTCTTTGTAGACCTTTTGTAGCTTGCTCGGATAGCTGGAAATCCATGCTGCTGAAATGGATTTCTTGTGGCACACTTGCAAGCGCTAGAAATCCTCCGGATGCGAGCCGTCGTCACGGTGGGAACGGGCCACGGGAGTGCTCACCTCCTGCATGTTGTTGTTCGGAGTCAGAGCCGATCCATAAACCAGCAGGACATCGGAGTCATATTTGGGAAACTCGTTGGAGTCCACTGCCTTGCTTGCTGATTTCCTAGCCGGTAAGTAGCCCATGGCGACGAAGTTCAAACTGCCAAGTTGAAACTGTTGGCGCTGTACCGCTTGGTAATTTCTTTGGCCATAATTCTGGTATGGTTGCTGGTACACAAAATTTTTCCTCCATTTTTGCGATACGTGAACTGGTTTTGTTGGTTTCATCCCTTCTTGCGATACGTGAACTGGTTCTGTTGGTTTCCTCAATTCTTGCAATACATGTGCTCGCTGCCTAGAAGCTTCTAAAGTTTGTTGCACTCTATACAGATATTGTTGGGGCTTCGTCCACGACCCGTCTAAGACGAATCTAGAGATGACCATCGCAACGAACACGTAAAGCAAGAACTTCAACATTGTGCTGCTGATTTAGTAATGTGTCGTTGTACACCTATCTGCCCCTTTTAAACAACTGTTTCTTCGGATTCAGCAAATTTGGATTAGGCAAGTCGTACACAGTCATGTTCGGCATTGCCGAACACAAAGTATTCAGTACAGAATACGTTTGTAACGAATGTGATTATTTCAATCAGGTATATATATTTATTATATATTATATGGCACGAAATTTATTGCTGTCGAGAGCTCGCTGACGTCCGCTGACCAATTACCAATATTTGTTGCCAATAATTTACCCATTGCAAATTGACCAATTACTAATAACCAATGTTAATTACCAATATTTGTTGCTAAATGCTAATATTAGGTAGATTAAAAAAAATTATTGTGAGAGTAAAAAACCAGATTGTTGACATTATTGTGGTTAGCGCAAAAATAGTTATGCGCTAACCAAATTTTGTAATTTGCTATTCATTGTGAAGTGTTGAGTGCATGAACACAGCTCAAAATGCTGCAGAGCGTGAGAGAGCTATATCCGTACTAATATTATAAATGCGAAAGTTTGTATGGATGTTTGTAACTCTTTCACGCAAAGACTACTGAACCGATCACCATGAAATTTTGCATACACGGTGTCTGGGATACCAGAAAGGACATAGGGTATCGTATCTTTCATCCAGAAAGCGGACGAAGTTTAACTATATATTTACGGGGTCGTTCAAGTATTACGTAACTATTTTTTTTTGTAAAATTTTACGATGCGTTATATGGGCGGGAAGAGGTTTCGAACAAGTTGGCAACCCTTTTCGTTTAATACCTGTTATAATAAAAACCACAAAAATAAATGTTTAAAAAATATTTGACTCCTAATTATATGTACTATGAATTCTTCTTTGCCCTTAATATATTCTTTTATATTATTAGAAAATAATGTTATCAGCAGCGCCAAAAAAATCAATGAGAATCAATTTTAAACAGACTGCAGCCTTAAAGTGATAGCCAAAATTAAATCTCTATAATTTATTTTCTAAAGAATCATACCTTCTCTGTACTAAAATTAAGGCAATGAAACCGAAAATAAATGAAATCGCCACTAAAATCGGTGGCCACTGTCGCCGTGGCTACTGATTTTAGATATTTTCTCCTATATGAAAACTTATATGAAAACTTGGCTATAGGAGGAAAAAGATTCAGATTAAATGAAGAGGTTATCGCGGAAACAGAAGTGTATTTTGCAAAGTTTGAAAAATCTCATTTTTTGGAGGGGTTAAAGAAATGGGAGAAACTTTAGGAAAGGGTGTATAAGCCTAAAAAGAGACTACGTTGAAAAATAAATTTAAAAAAAAATGAAAAAAATTGCGTCTTCATTTCTAACACGGGTGGTACCGTGTTAGAAATGGTTATATTGGTTATATTGGTCGTCAAACGTATTTTTCATTTTCCAATGCAGAGGAAGGCAACTAGTCTAGTATAACGTATATTTTTTAATTTGGAATTTCAAAATAATAAATTATGTTGAATTTAACTCACCTGAATTTATGTATGTAACGAACAAGCTTGTAGCTGCCCTAAAATTTACGAAGAATGCAAGTATTGTAATACGAACACGAGGTACAATATCGAATGAAGTGTAAGTTAACATGACGTTAGCAATACTCAATATTATAAATTAATTTCGCAATATTATTACAGCGGATGTAAATTCCAAAGTTATTACAATACAATGACAAATATATTTTTTTCAAATTGTTTTTTCGACTTAATATTTAACTTATATACGATTAATTCATCATCAACTCAGCCGTAGGACATCTACTGCTAGACGTAGGCATCCAAAATGGTAGACATAACCCAAAGAATCAATTAACTCAGTCGGAGATATATGTCGTGCCCACAATCAAAATGACTCTTAGTCTGGATCTGCACATCTGGAAGTGGCTGGTTGCAGAGGACGGCCACTTCCTTTGCTTGCTTTTTTACTGCTTAGATGCTTTTTATGAAATGCGTGACGAAAAGGCAGGCAGACAAACACCTTTGAGTAGGATTTTGCTTTGCAACCTTTGCAATGCTTAGGGTTAGGGTGATGGCGTTAACGCTCTATGTCAGGGTCAGGGGTCCTAACCAGTTAGTCCTACTATGGTTGACAGCCCACTTGCAATGCCTAAACGTCCCATCAAGTGGATCCTTAACTAAAAAAATAGAGTAAACGAATTCCACCCAAACCACATCTGCCACATGTGTCCGTGGACGGGATCCGGGGCAACGATAACGAAAAAAATTAAAGGGTAGAAATTGCCTACTTGAAAACTACTCTTGTTCTATTCGACTTATTCGCTAGCGAGTGTCCATTTTTCAACCAAAAAATAAACCTCGTTTTCAAAATCGACTGACACTAAAATCGAAAATTCCTACGTGAAATAATCAAAAAATTATATATTTTTGGGGAAAACTCATAGAACCTTTTTTGAAGTGCTTACAATAGTGGCTCTGAATTAGTATCTGCTTTTTCAAATACTATTAATATATATCTACTATATCATTTAGTAGGTACCTATATTTCGATGTTTGTTCCCCAATAAACACAAAAACGGGTGAACGTATTTGGATGAAATTTGGTACACAAATAGTTTTGGAATTTACTTACTCCTTAAGAATCGATTTGCATATAATATGTAGTAGGTATATAAAATAAGCCCGTAGTATAAAAATTTTGGTAGTATAAAGGAGTAAAATCAAAATTCTTACACGAATGCTTTATAGGTATTATGTGTTAGGTATAGTTACGTTATTTTTTTTTTATCAATCTACACAATATTATGTTAAAAAATAACAATATTGTTCTTTCGTTCGAATTTCGAATTGTGAAAATTTAAATTTTATAATTATTCCCATCTCGGCACCCTCGATGTGCTGAGTAAAATTTAGCTTAAAAGTACAGTTTTCTAAATGTTTCAAAATAAATGTTTGAGTGTGTAACATACATTTTAATAATATAAACATCTATCTCTATATATACAGGGCGTCCCACGACCATGCCACATGGAGGGAAAGTACCTTGAATATTGTAGATGGAACATTTTACTGAAAGAAGACATTATTTTAATTTAAAAAACAATTTAAACTGCATTCATAGATTTTTAAATAATTACATGGTTGAACCGGGAATCGAACCCGCTACACGAGAAAAAAAATTACCCTGTAGCTTTATCATACCGATCGAAAGGCTTCATCATAAGGATTATTTTTTGCTAAATAACATAGTGTCAAAAATAAAAGGAAGACCATGAATTTTAACATTTTTAATACAAAATTTATCAATTTATCAAATGCTCAAAATGAGTCCCATACTGTTGCATACAACATTTTGTTACAAAACAACATCAATACATCATTTTATCATGCACTTAAATTATAATAGGGAAATGATGCGTATTTCTCAAGTGGGTCAGTTGTATGTCCTTACGGCAATGTCAGCTTTTCATTTTTCGGAACAAAATTTCACATCAAATGTTAAAATTCATGGTCTTCCTTTTATTTCTGACACTATGTTATTTAGCAAAAAATAATCCTTATGATGAACCCTTTCGATCGGTATAATAAAGCTACAGGGTAATTTTTTTTCTCGTCTAGCGAGTTCGATTCCCGGTTCAACCATGTAATTATTTAAAAATCTATGAATGCAGTTTAAATTGTTTTTTAAATTAAAATAATGTCTTCTTTCAGTAAAATGTTCCATCTACAATATTAAAGGTACTTTCCCTCCATGTGGCATGGTCGTGGGACGCCCTGTATATAATTCTCGTGTCACAGTAATTATAACCAAACTCCTCCGAAACGGCTTGACCCATTTTTATGAATTTTTTTGTGTATATTCGGTACCTAGGTCTGAGAATAGGCTAAAAATTGTTTTTTATAGCCCTAAGTAATAAGCCTAAGCCCACCCCAAAAAAAATTTTTTTTGGCAAAGGAACATGTGCCGGTTCAGCTAGTCTATACTTACTAATATTATAAAGTGGAGAGATTTGATTGTTTGTTTGTTTGTATTGAATAGGCTCCGAAAATACTTGACCGATTTAAAAAATTCTTTCACTGTTGGGAAACAGCGAAATCAGTGAGTAACATAGGCTATATTTTATAAAGTTATACGGACGAAGTCGCGTGCAACAGCTAGTCGCCGCTTGCATGAAGCGTGCAAGCCAAAACTAATCGTAAATATTTGTTGTTTAGTTAGGTTATACAATAATAGGTTATACAATAATATAGTGGTTCATGCTTATTGCAATAAGGCTGATGAACTAAGACTTCTTTCTCTATGGCACTTTTAAATATTGTCCAAGTCCGTTTAAGCAATTATTATGTTATATCGATTTCCAGATCACCGGAAAGTTTTGAGCATTATAACAATATAATATAGTGCCTTTTATATGTATTGCCTATTAATTAACAAGAAAATGAAAACCTACAAAATAATGTTTCAACTATGATCAGTTTGGATAATTATATTCATTTTTATTCTTAGCATAACTAGTATTTTTTTTAATATTATTGCTTTTATTTTTACAGTTATAATGATCCCAATTTTATCTAACAAATTTTATTTAGATTAAGTACTAATAACTTTTTAAGAATGTTGATTTTGAACTTGATAAATAATCAGCTAAATTTGTGTTTCTATCATTTAAATAACTGTACCTAACCAATAATTCGTAGGTGCCGAGTTGGGAAGGTGCCGAGATGGGAATAAACCATCGTTCGTAATGAATGAGTAAACTCCAACCGTGTGTTGGAGCTGCCACACACATTTTTTTGGTTTATTCCCATCTCGGCACCTTCTTTATTACATGGATTAACATATATATTATATCGTTTTAATTTTTTCAGGAGGCAGAAGAATGGGCTCATCAAAACAGTCAGTCAATGGTCAACCCTTCCTTCGAACCAGACGAATTCACTCCACAAAGGTAGATACTATTATGATATATTTTTTAAATTAACTAGAGAGACCTCTGTTATGACCTTGCGGTACACCAATCGATAGGATTCGGTCTCCTAGCAATATCAAACAAAAGATGGCCGGGTATGTTGGTGAATAACCTGAATTCTAAAATATATAATTTTTAATCAGTGTTTCATATAATTTAAACATTTTGTTTCAATTAAATTAGTTTAATACAATTTTATTATTAGTTGTATCATAATTTTATTTTTACGACATTTTCATAGCATAGACTTCAAAGGTAGCTTCAAAGATAAATCATTTACTTGAGAATTTCTTAATATATAACAATTATTGCAATTATATTTCTTGTTTCATCTTTTTTGTTGTTGTAATTGATAAATCTTTAAATGTCCATTTAACACACACTGCACAATTCTTCCCAAATGACATAGACATTTCTGAATAGCATACTCGCTTCTAACTTTGATAAGGCTTCTAATGCTTTGTTGCACTTCAACTATAACTTAGATTATCGAAAATCATTATAAAAATTATTAGTTAAATTGCTACCATAAATTTTAAAGATTAGATATCTTAGTTATCTTATCTTATCTTATTTTAAAGATAAGATTAGATATTAGATCCTACTTTAAAGAATCTCACATCTTAACTTATCATATCTAAACTTAACATCTCTACTTTATCATCATTCTTACATCGCTAGTTTTTTTTTGTCAATGGTACAAAACTTTCAGAGCACAACTATTGTTAAATATAAGACACAAAAATAACTGAAATGTTAAAATTAGCAAATGAGAATAGCAAACGCGTTAGACAATGACCAAGTAATTCTGGTCATATTCAAAAAAATATTGAAAGTTAACAAACTCTAGAAAGAAATTAAATTTTGTACGATACGGATATACGCCTCGATTCTAATTTTTAAATTTCTTTTAATACTTTTAAAGAGTTCCAACACGACACAACACGCACAAAACACATGCTCAACTTTACCTATCACTTATTTTAAGGACCGTCTAGGACTCCACAAATGATGTAATGCTTTACTCTGCCCAAACAAATCCACCAGTTTCAGAATATCGGCAAGAACCAATTTTTCAAAGGTCAGTCCCCAAAATTATACTTACCTACTGATGTATGGCACTTAGTACCTACTAGCTCGTACTATCAAAAAATTATTTAATGCGCTATCATGCTGACGATCGATATTCAAAATTAGGTTGACTATATTGTCAAATTTTTGGATACAACCATAGAAATAAATTATGTAGTTTTGTGTATACTAATTTTATGTATATATTATTTTATTACAGTTTGTCGCCAGTGAACGAAGGAAAAAAGGTAGGAGAGCCTGACAAAGGCATTTTCCTCGTTAACCTTAATGAGAAAAATATACCGGAGGTGGAAGAGTACGAGCCATATGACAACAGAGTCGTCAAACGTCCAACCACGTGAGTATCAAACCTCTTTACATCCGCTACAATACAACTGCGTTATTTGCAGCGACCTTTGAATACAGAGATATACTATTTCGTTGGTTATTTGATGCCTTAATTATTCTATCTATTAATAATATATTTTGTAGTGACAAGGTAGACTAATTGCAGGTCGTTTGACTGCAGTAACGAAAACGAAAAATAAATAAATATTACTCTTTCTCCAGAAAAAACACTCATTATACGAATATATGGTATATATATAGCGCCATTTGTAACTGCTTTGTTATGTTACTTATGTTGATTTAATTTTTGACTAAAGATGTCTATTGAGTACCAACGTATAGTCTATATGTATTTTAGGAGTAGGTAATGAGTAGGTATTACGAGCCTTTAGTGAATAGTAGTATAAAAAAAATAAGTGGGTTCGCGGCCTGTCTTAAACTATTTAAATATTGGGTTCGTCTGTGTTGGTCCGGTATCTACCTATGTTAAGTTACTCAAAGGGTCTCAAAGTCTACATGTGTAACTAAACAGATATCACAGTTTATTAAATAAAAAAATCATAACTAGTTTTTTATTTACCTACTTAAAGATTTTTATAACAAATAGTTGTCTAAAGAGACCTAAAAATAAAACTTTATATAAGCGTTTTTGGAATTTTTTATTCAGATTTGAGTCATTAAACTTTATCCTCAAGAGCAACCGGTTAGAATGGCATCATAAAATTGTTATAGTGTAAAATAGATACCCATTCTTGTTGACCGTGCCGAAATCTATGAATGCAGGTCAAAACATGATCATAATTTTTAGAGAAAATATTCCAAGTACGAATTCCTGTACCCTTCTGTAATGCTGTGTAGCACCTACTTACACTTCTGCTTCGTCTTAAAAATCCTCCTTGCTCTATGCTGTCATCATTATCAGCCCACAAACGTCAATCATTGGTTCAACGAGAGCGCTTCGACCGTGGTTCCCACTTCAAGCCTCGCTACTCTAACGCTCATCTGCTGCACGACAAATATGTTCCGCAAATTTTCCTTTCAACTGATTTCTTATTCAAGCTATGATCTTTCAAAGATATAACTTTGTTTTCTGCATAGCTCGTTGAGCGATTTGTAATTTGAGACAAGTGATTGTGACAAGAAATTTGGTCAGTGATCACCTCTCAAAACTAATATATCAATTACACACATACTTAGGAGGCACTAGGAGAATAAGATAAATTACAAAGTGTAAATGAATGCGTAGAAAACAAATGACGCGAAAGGCAACCAGCCGAAGTAGTAGGTCATTCATTATCACAATAGTTTTAATTACATTAAACAAGAGGATGTCACTTTGTGAATATTCTAAACAGTTTTCTCTGTTCCGTTTTCATTATAGTCGATATCTATTGACTTTTGTAAACCGAAGCAAAGTTCCTGGTCACTAAACAAGATATACCTAATGTTATGATACCAAACAAACTGATTTTGACAGAATTCAGTAAGTATAATATAGAATTAAGTATACCTACGAAATATTTAGTCTTAATTTCATTTAGTTAATTATACCCTTTTTCGCGTACGCATCATAAATATGACGACTATTTAGGTATTAATATTTCTTTAAAATTTGTCAATAATATTGAAATACAAACCGCATTTCAACGAAATAGTATATCTCTGCGAGTCAGGTCACTGCCGCATTTGGGTAAAAAGTCTTTTTCAAATTGCCATTTTAATTTTAAATGTACTTTTCATTTGTTTATTTGGCTTTTTATTTATTGTGTTAGTTATAAATATTTCAAAATTTCCTTTTTATATCTTACTAGCTGACCTGGCAAACGTTGTTTTGCTATTTAATTTTTTTTTGTTGTGGGCCCACCCTTAACATTTAGGGGTATGTAAAATAGATGTTGGCCGATTCTCAGACTTACCCGATAAGCACACAAAATTTCATCAAAATCGGTCCAGCCGTTTCGGAGGAGTTTGGCAACAAACACTGCGACACGAAAATTTTATATATTAGATATATAAAGCAATTAATTAAAATATTAGACAATCTAAAAGTAAAAATGATACTATTTAAAATAAAATTCTTTGGGGAAAAACATATGTAAATAACGAGTTAAAGGAAAACAAGGTTTTAGTTGCGTGTTGTGTGTATTTGTCATTCATCTCATGATATCTCTGAGATTTATCTAATAGTTGTAGAAGCCAACGGGCCAAGCCTATGCGTCCTATTAAGTCCAGAGGAAAATGTCAGAGCGAACATCTCGGCAAATGTATAGACGTGAATTGAATTAATAGTCGTTGAGCTCACGTTTACACTTGAACGAATGCAATTATGTGTATTACTATATACTTACCTACTTTAGTAGGTACTTACAACTGGCTAGATAATTTCAGTTACGAACATGGATGAAGGGGTCATATTCACATATTTCATTATTGTTTACTCTTATACCTAACACGCATTGAAGAAGTTTAAAGAAATCGTTTTTGTATATAATTTTTTTTTAACTGAAGTTAATAGTTTGATATTATGAAGTAGGTATTAGAATTTGCCCGCGACTTCGTCCGCGTGCGATCTAAACTGAAGATTGTCTGTAAGTTTCATCAAAACCGGTTCAGCGGTTTTGGAGTACTTATATAGGAGACATATACATACACACATCGCTTTTTATATATTAAAATTTACCGTCGCTACATTTTAATGTTTGATATCTGTAGTAATGCAGTAATAGTAGTTAATATAATAATTATGCAAAGGTGCTGCAGCGGACTTGCAGCACCTGTGGCTTAGCTTCAAGTGGATAGTCAGACTGTATCATGATATTTACATAAAAAAGTAGTATGTAGTAGCAGTATGTAGTTTTACTGGGGAAGTTTCTTACATAAAAGGGATCAAATTTAACTATGTAAATATTTTAGCATTGGCAAGTTTTCCAGTCTCGTAGCACGTTTAAAAAAATATACAAATTATTCCGTACGTCAGATGCAAAATATCACATATATTTACATCAGAGACGTGTCCTTGATTGTCTGGTGGAGAATTTCAGAAAAGCTTGTAGAATAATAATATGCTGATGCTGAATGATTACCTATCTCGTTTGTTGCTTACGAACTTCAATGTCATACATGTATATATTTATATCAATTTAAAACAAATGTAAAGTTTATTCAGTAGTTCTGAACTATAAATACGATCAATATAAACTTGGCATTACAATACCTATATAAAAGTTTACATTAAGTATATTTATCATTTCACATTATATTTGTTACTATGTCAGTAGCAAGACAATTATTATAGCATGCAACTCTTCAGGGAGAATGTAGATACATGTCCATAAATATGTATAGAACGAATAGTTTCCCAAAATATTTATCTAAAAAACATTTTTATAGTTTTTTTCCGGATTATAGATAAGTAGATACCCTTTTCAGAATCCATGACAACGGGTATGCAAAATTTTATTATTATCGGTTGAGTAGTTAAGGTGTGAAAGAGCAACAAACGGACAAACACACTTTTTCATTTATAATATTAGTTAGGAGATAACATTTTGCATTAACAAGAGTTTTTTTTGCAGGAACACAGAGACCCTCCTACATTTACTAAAAGGCAGTTTAGGCACAGGCATATTGGCGATGCCTCGGGCCTTTGCTAACGCTGGTTACGTGATCGGTTCTATAGGCACAGTGTTCATAGGAATTTTGTGTACGTACTGCATTCACGTGCTAATAGACTCATGTTATGTACTGTGCAAAAGAAGAAAAGTGCCCTCGTTATCATATACAGCTGCTGCAGAAGCGGCTCTCTCCGAGGGTCCTGATTGGTGTAAGGCCTGCGCACCTTTTGCCGGGTAATAATAATTTTTATTACGACCTTATCTTAGGAACAATGTGAAATTTATTCAGTTATTAGTTTGTTTAGTAAGACTACAAATTTGTCCAAAACACTTGCACTTATGTTGTGATGTTGACTTTCTAATCTGCATCTGATAATCTGACAATCTGATAATCTGCAATCTGATAATTACTTCTAATCTACATTGAAAATACTTAGAGAAGCAGGACCGACCTAGATTCAAATATCAATTAATCAAATTAGTAGTTCATAGTATACATAGTATGTTGTTGAAACTCCTAGTAATATATACATTCAAGATATCTCTTGACATATAAAAATAATGTTTCGTTATATCACTAGGTTAAGTTTATCTTGTCCTTGCATCAATATAATTGACATCCATTAACAAGGGCCACTTACGAAACAATGCACACGTGACATACTAATGTTACCTATCTATGTCTGTTTGTACATCCATGCTTATTAAATACCTTAAAGGAATCTCCTGTGAAAAGCGTGCTATTTTTTGCGTGTTAACAATTTTCGGGTCGTCCAATAAGTTTCAATGATTTAATGAGTTTTTGTATGGTGATTAATGATCGCTAGAACTCTAAGTGTCATTATTGTCTTATTAGAAATATTATCGTAAGTTTCAGAAGCCTGGCTTACTTGCATACCATAATAGCGATTTTTAGCCTACAACATGTCTCAATGAATGAATTTGTCTGAACGAATTATTGTATGACCAGTGACTATATCCTTTATTGATCTTTACTTGATCGATTGTAACTGAAACTAATCGATTAATAATGCACAATTTCACAATTTCATTTATTAGTTTGGATATGATGAAAAAATATTTTTTTTTTATAATTTATTTTAATATTATATAGTTTAACAATGAGGAGGTTCTTAATTTGAAAATTTGTCAATTGTTTCAGACTTTTTGTGAACGCATTTCTTCTTGTCTACCAAATCGGAACCTGTTGCGTATACGTCGTATTCGTCTCGGAAAACATTTACGCCGTCCTTGTAAATCGTTTCGGTATCGAAGGAATCACTGTGATTGATGTGATGCTATGGATCCTTCTGCCGTTAATACTAATCAATTGGGTGCGGGACTTGAAGTATTTGGCACCGTTCTCGGCCGCTGCAAACGCCATCACTATTATAAGTTTTGCAATAATAATGTACTACATATTCAGAGAGGCACCTACGTTAGAGGGCAAGTCTGCTGTTGGCAGACTAGGCGACTTTCCACTCTTCTTTGGCACTGTGCTCTTCGCATTGGAAGCCATAGGCGTGGTGAGTAATATTCATACATATTTTATTTCGTCCTCAGAAAAATCTCTGATATCTCAACAATCTGCGACGCTTCCGCTTTATTGCAACGTTATGGATTCTGTGCAATATGCAACATCACAAAATATACTAAGAGCCTCAAAAATGTGTAGAATTTCAGTGTTAATTTTTTGTATGTTTAAATAGATGCAGCTGAAAAGAATCATACAAAGTGGAAGATTTAATTGAAATTTCGTAATATACTTACTTTATTTTTTTTTTATTTCTTATTGACAGATTTTGCCATTGGAAAACAACATGAAAACGCCCAAAGACTTCGTTGGCAAATTTGGTGTTCTTAACCAAGCGATGATCAGCATCATTATATTGTACGTTGGCATGGGCTTGTTCGGATACTTGCAGTACGGTCCTGCAGCTGAGGGCAGCATAACTCTCAATTTGCCTTCAAACACAGAGATGTAAGCATTACTTAGACTTATCAATGTAATCAAAACAAATTCCACATGAAATAAGATAAGAGCAATTAAGTAATATTGGAACTCCAGGATGTAAACAGCCACATTCAATATTTCTGACATTTATACTACTTAAATAATCTTTGACCCTTCAACTTCCTAATTCAACACCATCTCAGTCGTAGCGTATCCTACGCTATTGCTGAACATAGGCTTCTCCCATAATTTTCTATTAGGACCAGTCAGAAGTAGGTAGTCAGAACAGAATCAAGCATCCCTTATTAGGCCGTCAGTTCATCTAGGAGCTCTTAGTTAAGTTTTTGAGATGAGGTTAAAATTGTTCAGCGTAGACACCTTGTTTCAGCGCCATTTTTTTTTTCACACAGCTTCATCTAGTTCCAAAGTAAATAACTTAATGCTTGTATTATGGATACTAGACAGTTGATATACATACTACATACAATACCTTTTTTTTGTAAATATAATAATAAATAAATAAATATAAGTCGCAACGTGATGTTATATAGCCTAAAGTCTTCCTCGATAAATGATCTATCGAACACAAAAAGAATTTTTCATTTCGAACTAGTAGTTCCTGAGATTAGCGCGTTCAAACAAACAAACAAACAAACAAACTCTTCAGCTTTATAATATTAGCATAGATAGAAAACATCCATTGTAATGCCACTGGCAATGCACATGGCCGACACTGATCGCACTGATTTAATTTAATACTTTTTAAATGATATTTTCAGAGCAGCAAGTGTCGTCCAATGTCTACTAGCCATAGCCATCTACATTACTCATGGGTTGGCTTGTTACGTTGCTATTGACATCATATGGAACGAATACATCAGTTCAATAGTGCACAATAGGAAATTCAAAATCGTCTGGGAATACGTGATCAGAACACTGATTGTTATCACCACATGTAAGTATAGATACAATTTTTAGACAAATTAAAAAAAAATATTTTAGGGCTCACATATTTCAGCAGAAATATCACTAGTGTAATGATGTTGTTTCCTATCTTTTATCGTCATCTTCATCTCATCCTAGGACTTCCATTGCTGGACATTCCCTCCCAATTTTCCAAAAAAACCTGTCAGAAACATCCTGGTCCACCGTTGACCCACTTCTTTTATCAGGCCGTCTGTCCACCTTGCCGGTGAATGTCCTACGCTGCGTTTGCCACTCCACCCCACTTGAGATACTCCAACCCCAGCGATCGTCGGCTCACCATACTATGTGTCGATAACTATCGTTTGTCTGCGGATTTCCTCATTCCTGATTCGATCTCGCAGTATAATCCCAAGCATAGCCCTTTCGTTGAGCGACGTTGATGTTTATTACGAGATCCATAGTTATAGATCACGTGTCAGTACCATATGCCTTCATTGGCAACACACATGGGTCGAAAACTTATGTTTTAAAGCACTGAGGAATTTTGGACGAGAAAATCCTCTATCTTTACTTTACTATTATTCTGAGTCGACAGCACATTATTACCATTACGTCTATTGTAGGCTAGAGGTAGCTGGATTTTATCGTATAAAAAATAATAAATAAATGATGATTTGTTTTATTTATTTTTTCAGTTGGCATAGCTGCTGCAGTTCCAGAGCTGGACCTGTTCATCTCCTTATTTGGGGCTCTATGCTTATCAGCCCTCGGTCTCGCGTTTCCAGCTATCATACAAAGCTGCACCTACTGGTACTATGTGTCGGACTCGGAGCGTATTCGAATGGTGGTCAAAAACATTTTCGTAGTTATATTTGGAGTTCTGGGTCTAATCGTGGGCACGTGGACATCATTACAAGGCATTATTGCTAAATTCGGAGGTCACCACAATCCCATCGAGACAGCTGCCTTTAACGAGACCACCACTTTGGCTCCTTAAGGATAAAATAAATAGTGTTTAATGTTTAAATGGCGTGCAATGAATTGATTGCGGCATAACAAGTCAATGCATTAGTTTAGAATTAGTTATTCATTTAGTTAGTCGCCGATCATATCGTAGTGATCGTGTGACATCACTAGTAGACTTAAGAGAGATTGTTTTATTAAAGTTAACTTGAATAAAATCTAGCCATATATGTATTTTATATTATTAAGTAAGTACATTAAATCGCTACAATGCGAACGCGCCACAGTCAAAAAGTAGGTACAAGAAGTTTTACTTATTGGAAATATTCATCAACATTAACTTGAATATTTTTTAAAAGAACAAGTACAAAGAACATAAAACATGACGCAACTTGAAGCCATACAATGCAATTATTATTAGTATTAAATATATAATTATTTAAAATGTTGACCCACCATTATTGAGTGTCAACTTACTTTACACAAAAATCTTGCTGACATTATTAATGAATGACACAGCTTATAATATTTATTGATTCTTTTTTGTTAATTATTTATTGAGCCGTGTTAATTTGAGTTTTAAAAAACTTTTGTTTTTGGTGAAATTAATAAAATTGTGTCTTTTTAAAATTTATTTAGATATACAGGGCGTCCCAAGACTATACGACATGAAGGGAAAGTACCTACCTTAAATATCGTAGACAGGATATTTTGCTGAAAGATGACTTTGTTATTTTTAAAAGTTAGTACTTAATACCGCATTCAAAGATTTTCTAAAAAATACTTGCTTCGTCTGGGAATCGAACCGACATAAATGTGAAAAACATCACCCGTATTTTTATGATGCCAATCGAAAGAATGGACAAAAAATAATAATTCTTCTTTAAGTAACATAGTACCTATCTTAAAAGGAAGGAATAACGTAAAATTAATCATTTTAAGTAATCAAATTAAAAACATACCTACTTGAAACTGCCGAAGTCAAATTGAGTAGGTTTTAATTTTTAGAAAATTTTTGAATGCAGTATTACTTTTAAAAATAACAAAGTCTTCTTTAAGCAAAATATCCTGGTACTTTGCCTTCATGTCGCATAGTATTGGGACGCCCTGTAGACACTCGAAAATTAACATACCTATCCTCTTAAAGTAGATGATATATACCTCCAGCTAATATATGTTTCTTATTAAGTTTTATACTATGATATATTGTATTATTATGTGATGGCAGTTATTTATGTAAGTGGCATCTACTTTTAAACTTTAAACTAAGTTAATTAATTAAATTCACTTGTGATTTGTTATGGTATTATTAAAAGAGCAGAAGAATTTCCTATTTACATTACGGTTATATCAAATTATTTGCAATGTTATATTTTTGATGTTTACCTTAGATGTTAAGTATTAGTGTTAGAGATTTATTGCATAAGGAAGAGAGTTCTCTAACTATTATAACAGAATAGATATTATGCTATTACGATTATTGTACTATATCTGTATCTACTGATGGTGGGTACATATTTCATTCCTTTGTAATTGAATACTCGAACAATTATAATATACGGTATTGTTTTTGCTAAGATCGCATACCGTTTGTGTTGTATCGATAGGTTAAAATAAAAGAGTAGATAGCGAAATGCAGAGTTTAAAAGGGTATTTAAATGTTGTATAATTCAATAGCGAGGCATTTCAATAGAATAAGTGTCTGTTTAAGTACAATCCGAATAGGTAAGCAATAAATATTTTATGTATTCATATTTTTAATTATTATATGCAAATTTAACAAATTGTTAAAAATATTTCGTGTAAGTACATCCGGCACTCCAGCAAAAGTTTTGTAAAGTAAACATTTTGCGTAATTACATATACATATACATACATACATATTTTGTTATGACACGTTTTACACGTGTCTACACGTTTTGTTACAAATGTACTAACTTACTAAAGTCAAATAAAAAAAATAAGTTCACAATAATTTGCAAAGAACTGAAAAGGTCTGTAATAGGTATTGGGTATACCTATAATTATAAAGAAAATGCCTTCCACCATTCGATGCCTTCAGAAATTGCGATATCTCAGGAATTACCTATAACAAGTTTCGTCCGGGTTATTTTTATGATATAACTTACCGTTTACCAGGAAAAACTGCAAAAAAACCGTTAGGTACTTTTAAATTTATTGTTTAACAATTACTGTACCTACAATTTATTAATTTAAATAATTAGCATTCTAAATTATTTACGAATTGTAATCATATGTAGCTCAAGTCCTTTAAGCAGTGTTCTAAGCATTCTATCTGTCTTTATATATCAAGGCTAATTAAATCTATTACTAAGTTTACTAAAATCTACCAATTACTAAATTATGATACCTAAATATGTGCAGGATATTTGCGTAGATGTGTTCAACTGGTCAATGAAAACAAAAATATTGTTGAAATGTATAGAAAAAAATCGTGTGTGTGTTTGTATATCTGTGCTTTTTGTAATTTTTGTGAACTGGCGCTGGAGATTCGGCCTTATATGATTTTCTGATTCTGATTCTGAAGATATTAAACACTGTTTTGTATGTTTGGGTTCACTAAAAATAGCATTGGCGTTTTAAAATGAACCGTTATAAGGAGAATATATTAATATCTACCCAAAAATCTGTATTTGAAGACGAAAAATAAATAAAAAGACTTCCTATCACTTTTGACTATTTCGAAATGAAAAGATAATGTTCGAGGGGCTATTTTTAATATCTCAAAATAAAGACAGTGTTTGTTTATATTTATACTTAATATAAACACAATTCGAGAGCGTAGAACATTAATGAATTGTTTCTATTTCTAACTATATTATTTTTGTAACAATAAACATTTTTTTAACTTTAAAATGACTTAATAAATGTTAACTTATAAAACAATGAATACCTGTTTATCTAAATGGAAAAGACATGAGTCAACCAGATCATTTTTAAAATGAATATCTGTGATGTTGAATTACTAGTTAGTAATAAACCGTTAGTTTATTTATGAAATATGTGTGAAAACATTTCGGTGATATGAGTTGTAAGCTCAGAAAATAATATGTTGAGGGTTAAAGCCCGCAATAAAAATTAATCTATTAAGATATGTTTTTTTCTTTTTCTTTTTTTATACATCCCAAGGTATTCATCCCGTTTTATCCCTGTATATCCCGTTGTCGCTCGATAAAAAAATAATAACTCTAGTGCAACTTCAGTAGGCAGTTAATAGTGTATCCTTGGATTAATAATTGGTCTCGGTGCGCTCGACTAGATACCGCCGTCGTAGTTGTCAAATGCGGCAACAAATACTACGCCGAATTCGGCGTACCCGAGCCAGTCACACTGCAAGCTGTCTGATGTGTACCTACGTGCCGAATGTTCTATTAAATTTTGGGCATAATAAAATACCAGTTTGGGTAGTGAAACTTTGTAAAAATATAATGAAACTATGAAAGTGATAAAGAGTGACGACATTTTACACACACTACAATAAAAAGTTGCCGCATTCACGGAGCTATTGTTTTTAGATAGCGCGGTATCTAGTCGAGCGCAGCGAGACCAATCTTTAATCCAAGAGTGTTATCACTTAAAATAAATAAATAATATTTTTAACCTGTAACTGAAATATCCACTTTAATGGTTGGCAAATATTTTTTCACATTTATAAATTCCGCAAGCAAGATTTTATTAGCTGTAGGTAAATCGTCTTCATTACCTACTTGTTACCTTATTATGATCTCTTACAGTTAGATAAATTATTATTGAAACTTAACTTAAATCTTGATTGGTCTAAAAATGCAGTTATTAATTACGTTTACACAATCGTGAGAGTGTGAGAGGTCTCGATTTCTTGACATAGGTAAGCGTTGCTTCTGCTAAATAAAAAAATTTGCCGTCGCGGTACGAGTAAGTTGTACTTCATATTATTTTATTCTAGCTGTGTCCCGCGGTTTCACTCGCCTTGATTACTATACATTTACAACATTTGTAAATAAATATGAAATCCCCAAAAAATGTTAAATGGTGCACTTAAATAATGGTAGGAAATAAATTGTACGGTACAAAGCAATAAAATGAAAAGAAACGAAATGGCTTAGTAATCAACAAAGATAATTGATTGGTCTCGCTGCGCTCGACTAGATACAGCTCTACACAAAAGCAATAGCTTCGAAAATGTGGCTACTTTTTATTGTAGTGTGTGTAAAAAATCGTCACTTTTTATCACTTTTTACCCATTGATCTAAACTATAGATGCGGCGTAGCAAGCAAAAAGCCCTGAAATCTGTGGTAGTATTAAAATCATACTTACGAACTTACTGAGAGATTGACACGCAATTCCAAATGAATATTGCTTTTGTAAAAAGAAACTAGTTAAAAGTCTTTTGTACTAACGCATCAATGTATACTGCACAACGATATTGATTAGCTTACGACTAGCGAACGACTATGTGCGAATTCGTCCACTTCGGCTCGAGTGGACGAATTTTACTAGTACCATTTTTTGTGGGCTACGCCGTGTCTATACTCCCAATTATACTTATATAGTCTTTGTTTTTACCCAGTTTTATTATATTTTTACACAGTTTCACTACGCAAACTGGTATTTTATTATGCCTAAAATTTAATAAAACATTCGGCACGTACACATCACAGACAGTTTACAGTGTGATTGGCTCGGGTACGCCGAAATCGGCGTACTATTTTATTCAGCATTTTACAAGTACGACGGCGGTATCTAGTCGAGCGCAGCGAGACCAATCATTTATCTATGGTAATCAAATTGGTGTTCGTGACACTAGGATTTTTTTGACAGATCTCAAAACTAGAAACTTGCAGCTTTAAAATGCTTTTTTTAGACCTCGATACGAGCATTTTTCACTGAGATACAGCATTTTCAAAAAAATCACTAAAATTTCCGAAATTTTTTTGATCCTTTAATTTTACCCATTATTTTGTCAAGCATAATCTTAATGTTTGACTTTAAAAAAATGCGGGTGCATGTTGTAGTTCATTTTCATACAATTAAAACCACAGATTATAAAGTTATATTAAAACATTGCAAATGGTAAGATGAATGAATGGTTATGGACAGGTTATGAATTATATTTTTTTTGAATTTTATGACCTCGTAACTAGACCTTCCGTACTACTATTTACGGAAGGGTTGTCACAAATTGAAAAGTTGGCAGGTAGGTCTTTTACTACCTGCCATGTTGTCGATTTGATGTTGTCGATTCGATTTATATATTCGAAATTTATGCCGCCATCTTGGATTTGAAGATGAATGTCATTTTCTTAATCGGCACCCAAAGACACCCATATCTGTATTTATCAATAAATGGCTTATGAACAATACATTTTCATACTTAAATGTATTAAATTAAGCTGTTTGTTTCTGAAATATACCCAAATCACCACAAAATGCAATAAAATAAAATAAAGTTATATAAAATCTTAGTTCTTTATTTATGCGAGATAAAGATTTGCACGCACTTACAGCACATGCCGTATGCACCATATTGATTTATATAATAAATTAAAATCTGAAAGACGCGATAACCCTAAAAGATTTGTCCCAAGCTACTAAGAACGACGAAGTATGCAGCTGGGGCTCCTCCTACTCGCGCCTCAACCCTCGTCATACTCACGATTGTGCGGGGCGTGAGGGGTGAGGGGATTGCCCTGTCTAGTCTAGACTCATGTCTCCGTCGGCCTACTGTACGAAATTAGTATGCTGTGCTAGTTTCCGTATATAAGTTACTCTATGTGTGCTAGCTAGCACTATACAGACAGTGTATTGTGTACTGTGGTGTACGTACAATTTTAAAATAGCAACACTGGTTATGTATGCGGTTCGAAAATAAATATGTAAATTTAAAAAATAATATGAGTTTTTAACTTAGTTATTGATCTTTTTGAATTATGAATATTAATAATTATTATAATAAACAGTAAAAGCAAAAGACAATTCAATATTTCCGTTTACTACCCGGATAGACAAACATGCAACATATAGGTTATGTTTTATATATGAAAATGTGAAATTTTATTAAAAAGTGTTCCCAGTGTTTTTCAAAACAAAGTATTGATTAATTTTATAATTATAACAAATCAAAAATTGTTAACGCTGTATTTTGATACTACGGTACTAAAGAAAATATGGCTGAGGAAAGGTTGAAATTGAGAAAGCAATTAGGGCTCCTTGAGGGAGTCGCTATAATATTAGGTATAATATTTGGTAGTGGTATTTTCATTTCACCTAAGGAAGTCTTGGAGAATACTGGATCTGTGTGGGGTGCTTTGACAGTATGGGCTGCGTGTGGAGTTCTAGCCACATTGGGAGCTATGTGTTATGCAGAATTAGGTAAGTAATACATTTGATTTTACTCACTCAGTTATCTTGGCAAAACGAAGTTCAAATCAATTGGATGAATTGATTTAAAAGCAAGATGAAATATTAAAAGCACATGAAAATATTATTGAATAAAGCAAGACTAAGTTTATTTTTAATTCTAGGTACTACTTTAGCTCAAAGTGGTGGGGACTATCATTATATTAATCAAGCTTATGGACCACTACCTGCCTTTCTATACTTATGGGATGCCAATTTAGTATTTGTGTAAGTAACATAATGTGGATGCAATGTGGTAATATTTTATCAGAACTCTATGTTAAATGGTAACATTTTTATTACAGGCCGAGCACAAACGCAATAATGTCATTAACATTTGCAAGTAATTTACTTGAACCATTGTTTCCTAACTGCCAAATTGATCCACTGTGTCAGAAGCTTATAGCTGCAGCCACTATTTGTAAGTTTTACACTACAAATTATATAATATTAACCTGCTTACCTAAATAATTTTTTGACAAGTGTCAAAAACTGCATCTGTCCCAAGCCAGAGGCGGGTAGCTAGTGATTAATAAGATAGTTGATGGATTGGATAGTTAAATAAGTTAAAATTAATATAATATTTACATTTTTTGTTACAGGTCTGTTAACATTCATAAACGCTTATGATGTGAAATTTACTACAAGATTACAAAATATTTTTATGTTCACAAAGATAGCTGCATTGTGTATTATCATACTTGGTGGAGTTGTTTGGATGGCACAAGGTGAGTCAATATATATTTTCACTAGCATTTGCACTCAACTAACTTTATAAAGTACTAGCTGATCTGACAAACGTTGTTTTGCCAAAAAAATAAAAAATAAAATTTTGGGGTGGACAACCCTTAACATTTAGGGGTATGAAAAATAGATGTTGGCCGATTCTCAGACCTCGGGTAGGTCATAAGCACACAAAATTTCATCAAAATCGTTCCAGCCGTTTCGGAGGAGTTTGGCAACAAACACCGCGACAAGAGAATTTTATATATTAGATTTTATTCACTGATGTAGTAGCATTCTGTAGATGAGATATAGATTTTCTATGGAATGTAGATGTATTCCTACTGGAAAAGACTTATTCCCTTTGGTATACAGTTATTAAAAAACAGAAACGCCCCTAACATGCATATGAATCATTTTATTGACTAATTATATTACATTTTAGGACGAGTGGAACATTTCCAAGACGGCTGGGTCGGAACAAAAACATCAGTCAGCGATTGGTCTGTCGCTTTCTATTCGGGAATATTTTCATATTCTGGTTGGTATGTATTAAATTATTAATTGTACCAATAGAGCGGATTTTTTATGTACAATGTGTGCATATAATTAATTATTAATTTCTGCATAATATGTTTTCCACACTTACAGGAATTATTTGAACTTTATGACTGAGGAACTGCGAGACCCTTTCGTTAATCTACCCAGAGCAATATATGTTTCTTTGCCAATGGTTACCACTATATATTTATTCGCCAATATCTCGTACTTGGCCGTTTTGGGACCAGTTGGTGTTAGAGCGACCGAGGCCATTGCTGTAGTGAGTATATCTATTCTATTCACATCTCTCTATATGTATTATAAAGTGCATTCAGTTGTATTCGAGACTAGCTGGTGCTCGCGACTTCGTCCGCGTGGAATAGTTATTTTGGGAATCATTTGGGTATCTCGAACGGTTTTCGCAGCGCACGCAACGGAAGCCCTCAAAGATGAATAATTTTCCCCGTTTTTTCCACATTTTCTTCGCTCCTATTAGTGGCAACGTGATGTTATATAGCCTAAAGCCTTCCTCGATAAATGATCTATCCAACACAAAAAGAATTTTTCAATTCGAACCAGTAGTTCCTGAGATTAGCGCATTCAAACAAACAAATAAACAAACTCTTCAGCTCTATAATATTAGTATAGATTATTGATTCTCAAATGTTATAATTTAAAATATGAAAATGTTTTACACAAATTGCTTTTATTTTGTACTTGATGCTCGATGGAAATATTTTGTTAATTATTTATACAATTTAATACATTTTCTTGCATCTCATCCAAACAAACAGTCAATATGTAGTAACCTTTTCTAGGATTTCGCTGTGGTGGCTTTGGGTTACGTGAAATGGGCTATGCCAACTCTGGTGGCCATTGCAATTTTGGGCGGTTTGACTGTGCACATCATGACCTCTTCGAGAATGTGTTTCGCTGGTGCTCGCAACGGGCACATGCCTGAACTGCTCGCTCACATTAACATCAAATGCATGTCGCCCGTGCCGTCGCTTGTCTTCCTTGTAAGTATTTTATTTGAATACTTACATGTCAATCCAATTTTATACCAACGTTATTTACCATGTCTTTTTATGTGAATGTCGTCAGACAAGCTGACTGCCCACTTGATAGTAGCCACCTTACCGTGGCTCATGACAAGCATAAAGCAACATAGTAGTAGGCATCCCTTACACCGAAAAACAATAGCACACATGCTGTTTTTTCTATAATTGTTTTTTAATTATTTTTTTTATATAAAAGTGTATTTTTATTTTTTGTATTAAGATTCAAATGTCCTTTGTTGAGAATGAAATTTATTTTTATTTGTAATTTTTTTCATTTCAGATGATGATATCTCTCGTGATGCTTATACCAAATAACCTGACGTCTCTAATAACGTACTGTACTGTTGTCGAGTCGTTCTTCACAACGCTTAGTTGCAGTGCTGTACTTTGGCTGCGGTACAAGAAACCAGATCTACCGAGACCTATTAAGGTAAGAGCAAAGCCTCTATTTTTTGGCAATTAGACATGATCAGAGGTGTACCAAGCTGCAAGTTTTTCATAACTTTTACATAGGGCCTATACAATAAATGGGGTCTAACTGTATGATTTGTAATTGTGTCTATGTTGAAGCCATAAAATATAAGTCCCGTCAAGTTAGCTAAAAAAATAGGAGTTTACTATTAACTCCTACTCTAAGATAATTGATTGGTCTCGCTGCGCTCGACTAGATAGAGCGCTATACAAAAGCAATAGCTCCGAAAATTGTGAAACTTTTAATTGTAGTGTTTTTAAAAAATCGTCACTTTTTACCCAGTTTTATTATATTTTTACACAGTTTCACTACGGAAACTGGTATTTTATTTAATAAAACATTCGGCACGTACACATCACCAGACAGTTTGCAGTGTAACTGGCTCGGGTACGCCGAATTCGGCGTACTATTTTATGCCGCATTTTACAAGTACGACGGCGGTATCTAGTCGAGCGCAGCGAGACCAATCATTTATCTATGCTCCTATTATATAACTCGCATAGAGGTGAAAATTGGTATGAATGTTGGAAACACCATTACAATTGAAATGCACACTGACAATATGGCTTTGTGTTTATTCTTAGTTACTGTACAGTACAGTGGGCACTGTACTGCCGAATCTGGATAACTGTCTACCCGCGCTCTGGTACTGAACAAGAACTTATACACACCGTTTTGAAAAAAAAAATGTGGGTTCTCATGCAGGTTCAACTCTGTATGTATGTATTTCAATGACGTTGCAGGTTCAACTGTGGATGCCGATAGTGTTCGTGACATTGTGTACTGTTCTGCTTGTGGTGCCCATAATGAGCGAACCGGTGGCTGTGGTAGCTGGTGCGCTGATAACTCTCGCTGGTGTACCCGTATACTACGCAGTCGTCAAGAGCACCCCGAAGCCTATTGAGAACTTGTCTGGTAAATATTTTGTTTTTGTGATAAACGGCGACATGCAGGCTGACAGTTCACTCAAAGGTCTCCAAGGCCCAAAAGAATATCAGGAAGAAAGTGAGTGTTCTGTCGACTCTGATAAAATAAAAATATTTATTAATTACTTTATTAAAAATAAAATTAGGTTTCTAAAGTGTTTAAATCGTATTTGTTATATGCTCTAGTTTGTTTTTGAACATATACGATGATATAAATATTGAAAATTTTAAAAAGAGTAAGCGTTCTTGACATTTTTCTAAGAGTGCACTTTTTTTAATAATTTTTTAAACAATTTTATGCAGCCAACGAAAAATATACATTAATGTTTATCGTTTCTTTTTCCAGCAAAACTTACTCATGTCTGCCAAAAGTTGTTCATGTCAGCGGTTGAAGACAAAGAAGATTGAATGGACCAATCGAAATAGCCGCAAAATAGACGCATAGTCTTAAGACTTTGTGGTGTTTTGTTAGTGGGATTAATATATAGGTTTTTTTTAAATATTATTAAATTTATAATTCTTTAATTGTAACAGTACAAAGTAATATTTTTTATGTAACAAGATATACTCAAAGTATATCACTGTTTGATCAAAACGAGATCAAAATGTTGTATTGGCGTGTACTTAATTTAATGTTTTTACAAGTGTTACGGCCGGCACACATTTGAGGATGGTACGGCAAAAATATTTAAAATTTAATTTCATTGAATTATGCTACGAAGGATTACCGCAGCATGCCTATTGTTGCCGTAGCAAAATTTGAACTATATTATAGGCACTTGGAGGTACAAAATACTATGAAAAAAAATTAAACGACTGTACATTGCCATGGCGTCCTCCAATTTGCGTGAGCCCTTAAATGTACAAATATTAGAAAGTAATCTCTATTTTACATTGCTTACTTTCATTGACCTGTCTAAAGTATTTTATGTTTTTTAATTTGTAATCTCGTTAAATCTCACTCTTTGGTCAGTAGGTAAATATTGCAGTCGATTTTGTATTGTTTAACAAAGCTCTCTTCCTAATAAAATTATCCTAGTGGCGCTAAAATAATTATAAATAAACCCTTTGATAAAGGATACATTAGATTCAGGGTCTCAAAAAAAATCACTGCGTAATAGTGTCCACTGGATTTTTTATACATGTTATAACACTTTCTCTCGTTAATTTCTGTTAAAATGATGAATAATGTAGGTCAATATTGCATAGCTGATTTGAACCTTAACACTTGGTAATAATAGTTCAAGTCGTATCACGTGTTCACCTTATGGACAACTTTGTGCAACTAATTTGAAATATCACCCCAAGCTGTGAGTGCGGTGATATTATACTATGCCACTTTTAGTGAAGCAACCTAGAATCTAGTGAATGTAAGTATCCTTTATCAAAGAATAAACCTCATTATTTTAAGTGTTAGTTACCTGTTTGCATTTTTAGATTACATTTTTATGGGGTGGATTTTTAGTTTTATCTGAAGTCCTATTATTATGCTAAATCAACAAAAAGACTGTTTAGTATATCTAAAGCAATTTTTTTCTAAAATCCGTTTACTGTTGTAAATAATGTAAGGCGATCGCCGGGGTTATTATTTTGTAATAACATTTCATTTTGTAATTTCATCTCAGCAATCACCATAAACATCTCAGCTGCTCGTCGTCAATATATCGGCCCAACCCCACTTGTATGTGCCTTAATATATATTATATGTACTATAAATTCTAAGCCTGCAAAATGATCTGATTACAAGTCTCAATTTTGTTTCTTCCTAAAGGATATACTTAATTTTATAATATATTTTTTAATTGTTCCTGATGAACATAGTGAGAGAATTATTCGTTCTAGTCCCGTTAGAAAGTATTTATAAGAATACTGCTGTATTTGTTAATTATACCAGTATTAAAGTATGTAATCTCTAAAATATGGTCGCCTCAAAGCTTTCTTTTTTCTTAATTTGTCATTTTTATTGCATTTCATGTGATCATTGTTACCAATGCCATACCGTATGCAATTAACAATAAGTACAAACAAATACTCGTTATTGCTTGTATTTAACAAAACAAAAGATTATAAGTAGGTACTTAAAAAAAACTTGATTTTGTAATTTCAAAGTTTCAAGTTCAAAAAACTTGATTTTGTAAGAAATTGCTGCTAAGCCTTGCAAAATGTACCTCAAGCTATAATTAATAATTGTAAATATCTGTTAAATTTAATTATTCGTGTGTGTTTGATTTGCTTAACTAACGCTAAAATAAATTTTGAAAAAAAAATCCTTTATACTTTTGTGATAGATACCAAAGTTGTTTTTGTTTATTTGTAACTACGAGTTTGCTTGAGTTTTTGAAACCAGTTCACCAAAAGTATTAAACGATTGTAATCTCTACTTTAAAATCTTATTTATTAGTGTAATGATTCTAGGTTGTGTTAGCTTTTCAATTGTTTTATACTGATGAAACTGAAATAAATCTGATTTTGCTAATATTGGTTTTATTTTATTTAATCTTAATATATAAAAGGCGATGTGTTATAAATTTACAATTATAAATACAAACATCCATGCCTCAGGTACAAAGGCAAATATTTTTGCCGCGGGTTCGAACCCGCGACCGTTTGGTTAATAGCTAGGGTTACTAGACTGGACCAAACGTGTATTATTAGATGTTTAAGTTTTGATTTATCGAAACGGAAATGAGGAGATCCGTAAACAAACATTAGCAATAGAGAGGATACACATAGTACAAAGAGCCGATGGTAGCTGGAAGCCCACCCACAAGATTAAGAGACTACAATACAAGGGCCGCATGACGACACTAAATTCATGCTACTCTCGACGAGTACTATTGGAAAATTTTCAGGAATGTCTTTATGTTTTACTTACCAGTCTATGCGTTGACTTTGTTTTTAAAATTCTTAAAACTTCATTTTAGATCCACTGCTTACACAGTTAGGTAACCACAAGACACTAAAGCTTTCCACAAGAAAATAAAAGTCTAAAAGGCATTAGGTAGGTACCTACCTACGTTTTAATCTACTTTAAATTGAAAAGGTCAAAGCTTACCTATTCTAAAGAAGTAATTCACCAGTGAAACGTACCTAGCGTACCTCGGCTGCCTTAGTATTCAATTTTATTTGTAGATTGAAAATACGATGTACTTAGTCGGACATCGTAAGGAAACTTGCTTGATTTAGAAATACTGCTAATCTTCCAATACTTATATAAAATGAAACGTAGGTACTAACAAACGAAAGTGCAATGTCGGAATACCATCTAAGAAGACGTTGGAAGGTTTAGAAAAAAAATACCAATAAGTTTTTGCATAATTAATATTTAGCAATAATAAAAAAAAAAAAAAAGTGCCATGGCTTCTCGATGGCACAGTAGACATGAATATGTCTCATATCATAAATGAAAAGAAAGATTTAAATGGTCCCTATCCCTATCCCTATCCCTATCCCTATCCCCATCCCTATCCTTATCCTTATCCTTATTCTTTCCCTTATCCTTAATCCTTCTATGGTCAACAGGGATAATATATATATAAACAAACGAACAAACTATCCCTATCCCTATCCCTATCCCCATCCCTATCCCTATCCCCATCCCTATCCTTATCCTTATCCTTATTCTTTTCCCTTATCCTTAATCCTTCTATGGTCAACAGGGATAAAAAATATATATAAACAAACGAACAAATTATAATTAATTCATTTACGTCATGGTAACGATTTTCGTGACACACATTCTTTCGAATTAATTCATTTACGTCATGGTAACGATTTTCGTGACACACATTCTTTCGAATAGACCCCAGAGAAAAGACATATTCATGTCAATTATCTACGTGTGGTTGCACACTTACAGCCTCTTACAGAAGGGTCCATGACTTACGCCCCCAGTGGTCGACGCACCCGTGGTCGAGGACCCCGGTCAGTTTAATTTGATTCGAATCAATTTTTAATCAAATGTACTGAGACCACCGTGGAAATGACAGCATTTGTTCTTTTGTGTTTCGATCAGTGAGTATGGGATGCCAGAGCACATACCAAAGCTTCTTGTGTTATAGACGTGGATTTCCATGCATTTCAGTCAAAGGGTACCTGCGATATTATATCAAGATATACATTACAAAAAAGACCAAATTACTTATAAAAGAAATTTACACAGCGAAATTTTACAGGGTTCGAAATCGACATTTCTAATCTTAAAAATTTCGTTGTGAATATATTAAATAGAAAATGTCAGAAGACGTCTAAGCAAACAAGCGTATGCCCTACATGAATAAACTAAGACTTTAAGCATCGATGCACTCTTATTAACATATTACGCACTTGTTAAACCCGTGGGCAACTCGACAAACAGAAATTTTGCTGTAAGTAAATTCTCTAATCTACGGATACAGAATTGAGATGATTATGCTTCGAACAAGTTGAACCAATTATATGAAAACCTACTATTAGTAGCCAGTCGATAACGCTCAAACGAGATTGCTATATTCCAATTTATATAGTTTTATATTCCAATTTGTTTTTAATTGTCGGTACCACCATTATGATCCCGAGTGCAGCTATGATTATTTGAACCAAGTATAAAATGTTTGCCGGGGACATTATTTTTTGTTTTATATTAATTGCTGTGATAATTCATGAGGTAATTTTATTTAAATTTATTTATTGTTTTATTAAACCTCTCTTCATTTTAAAAAGTAGACTGGGGACCGAGCTTTGCTCGGGCCAATGAAAGGTTTAAAATTTTTATATGTAAGAAAGAGAGTATATGAAACATTAAAGAAAAAAATCAAAAATACTTGAATTAATAAATTAAATTCAAAATATTATAAAACGAGCAAGCGTACTTTTGTAACCATTCCTTTAAAAAACTACCTAAAACGAATTTTCTCGAAGATAAAACCCTGACAAATCGATTTCTGGACTCTAGACTTACTTACGTCAAAATCGTTAGAGCCGTTTGCGTACAAGAATTTCTCGTTTACTATTATAAAATAACATATACCTAGGTAAGATATAGGTACGAATATTTTTTTGAATATATATTTAGTAGAGATAGGTGGAACGGGCGATATACACTATATCGCCGTTGTCAAACAAAAAACTATGTAAACATGTAATACTTATGAGATATTGACAAAAAAAATCCTGAAAATTTTTACATAAAAGTTATTTAAAAAAATCCAGATTTTCATGAGATATCTTCAATTTGCTACAAAAGTAGTAAATGGAGCAATTACATATATGGAAATATTGAAAACACGACAAAGTACGATTAGGTAGTAGGTATAATTTTATAAACCCATTGAATCATGTCAACAGATCCTTATACGACCCCCCAACAAGACCTCATTAGGCGGTAAACGAGGAAAATCCGCTGTGTTTGGTCTTATACTTCAGAACTGGATTTTCTTGATATCCTCCTTATTCCGTATCATTCAATTTATGGATAACGCAACCGTTATAGACATATTAACCTTTAAATTTTTTTTAAAAAATTTATTAAAATTTTGATACGGAATAAGGGCGATTATCTAGTTGTAAAATGTCGTTTCATTTTAAAGTGATACGTATTTTGAAATAGAAATAAAGACCATTTAAAAATTAAACAGTAGGTACTTTTTTCAAGATGAAAGGTGTATCTCTCTATGTCCTTTTCTGTATCTCTACCAAAGTGTATGCAAAATTTCATGAAGTTTGTTAAGGCGTGAAAGCGTAATAAGAAAACAAAATCATTCAATAGAACTGGTTCAAATCCAGCGTGATGCTATATTAATATGTTATTTCCAGCATGATGCAGCACGATTCCACTACAGTAACATATCTCAACGGTTCACGACACCTGCCGATGAGATCGAACCCGTTGCTGACGAGAACTATCAGGCGACAACCATTGTCGCCGGCCTAATGCCTGACAGGCTTGCTGAAATGTTCAACTTTCTCGATGGAGACAGTTTTGGTATAGGTCAGTGTTTACCACGCACTCAGTTACAGATATAATAATAATAAAAACATCCTATTTACTTAACCCATTGATTGTAGGCCCAATGCATGAGTTCGTATACGGCTGGCAAGCGATAGTGAATACAATGAGTATGAAGAATAACGTGGAAGTCAGAAAACGAGCTGGTCTTCAGCGTTTTGCTTTGGCCGGTATAAATGGTATTACGCTCATAAGCCACATTGGTGCAACGGAAATCATGATTAACGGCACCAGGACTTATTGCTTCGGAGGCGTATCCCGACCACCTGGGAGAAGAAGTGTTGTTTGCAAGGTCAGTTTACGGCTCACTTGGTCTGAATACAGGGTGTATTGATTTTGACTTGTTCAGTCTGCCGCTTCGTCGTAAAGCATTAACACCTATTGAATTAATAATGAGTTAAGTAGTAACAATTTGCGTAATTTTACATATCCAGACACACTCGATTGTTTATCGCTTCACTCAGAAAAGTAACACAATGAAAAATATACACGTAAAAGAAAGTGGTTTGAAATTGTCACAATCTATTGGTGCTTGGTAGAATGCTCGGTTGCTACTAAGCAGCATGTTGCCAGTGATGACATATGGAGCTGAAACGTAGTCTCTAACTATGGACCTCATAACTTCACCTCGCACAACAGGGTATAGTGAGGGCTTTATGCTTGGAGATCTTTGACGAATGAAGTGACGAATAACCCGGTGGACTAGTAAGTTGATGTCGCCATGTGCAGGAAATAATACCGATGGCTATGGGGGCCGGAATGATCAAGATGATCAAGAACAACTGACTGATTAACGGAGTTATGAACGAGGCCTATGTACAGCAGTGGACTTCTGATGGATCGCCGGCAGAAGTGGCTGCATATTTAACTTACGATAACTCTCCACTATTAATTTAATTTAAATTGCGTGGAAATTATTATGTACAAAGTATTTAAGTTTTAAGTATTTAACTAAAGTATCTAAATTAGCTGTCAATTTAATTAGCTCAACATATTTTGTATTTATTTTTTTTAAATAGAGACCTAATTATTTCATCGCGGACTTTTTTGCAGACCTAATTCTACCGTATATTGCTTTGTTATATCTTAAACAGATTAGGTAACGTATGAAAGCTCCTAGAGAGCTTGATTTTTTCCGACATATTTAACAATAATCGCCATATTTCATTAAATTAACACAAACTATTTAATCTATACAAATAAAACTTCCTCTTGGAATAATTTTCTAACTGTAAATAAACACTTTTATTTATTTATTTTTTTATCCTCTTTTCATGATTTTTTTATTTATCTCTAATATTTTCAGGGTGCTATGTACCAAGAAGCCCGATTCTCGTGCAAGGTACCATACTTGAGATTTCCTACTACGCTTGGCTATAGATATTGTATTGATAAATATGCAGCTGTGAATACTTTGGACGGTACATACAAAAGTAAGTATTATGAGAAATCTCTTTACAATCAAATGTTTTTCAATATCACCAGTAAGTACCGAATCCTAAAGAAAACGTTACAAAACTAAGTAACCGGTCAATACCCGATCATGTACAGCAAACTAAGACTACATGTACAAACTTAAATTAAAAAGTCGAAAATATTAATTTAAATACTTCAAAGCAGATATCATTAAAGGACAATCAACGAAATTATTGATATACATACTTATTTACAATCGTTGGAGTGGCTGTGGCACCGACTGCTTGATAACATTTAAAAATAATTGTCAAAGGTCAAAGAAGGTTCTTCTTGGAACATGAACATTGTCTTTCTTAAATTCCAAGAAAGGAAATAGCTAACATTACAGTTAGCTCACAGTACAGTTGGCATACCAAATAATCATAATAAAAAATAAAAAATAATAAAAAAAAAATGCTAGTCTTATGTCTCTATTGCAAAGTATAGCTTGCCTTTCATACTTTTAACTTTATAGTTATACGGCGACTGATTTCGTACCATAAAATCATTTCATTCAATCTATTCATTTGTTAATGATGGTGACCATCATAGTCGAGGTTAAATATTCTTTTTTAGACTTAGTCTTTTTTTATATTATAAAGGGTGGCAGACAGGCTAACGGTCAACTTGATGGTTGGTGGTTATCGTAACTAAAATTAAAAGTTAAATTTTATTTTCGGCAATTTTTTGTTGTTACACTCTTGGTGATGATTATCACCAAATCAGAAAGGTTATCCTAGAAAATAGAAAAATATAATGCAATAAATGCACACTGGTACCTTCGAGCCGGATTTGAACCAGCGACCTATGGATTTCAGTTTAGACTTCTACAGTCCACCGCCCTACCAACTGAGTAACTGAGCTAAGGTGTTAGGTAAAAAGGTTGTAAAACACGTAGATCTTCGCAGCTTATATTAATTTTACAGATTATATTAAAATTAAAATTTATATACCTACATATGTTTTCAAAATCTGTACACGAGTAATCATGGGACTAACGACATCAAAGAATCCATAAACGAGTTGCGAGTTCCAAGACAATAACGGTTTCTTAATGATAACGGGATTATCTGATTTTTGTAGTACCCCTTAAATTGCTGAAGCAGGATTTGATGGTTTTCATGCTATAATAAGAAAGAAAACGCCATAGTTGCTAGAGAGAATAGCAACAGGATATTGAAAACGTTTATTAACGTTTACTGAGAGATACTACTCTTATAATTTTACTCATGTGCCAATAAAATAATTATATTATTTCATACTTAAATAAGTAGAATTAATATTATAATAGTTACAGTTAGGTTTTGGTACGATTATAATGTAGGTATTAAAATTGTTGGACATTACAGCCACATATTGCGCTCGCGGTGAATCTGTACCGAAATTCCACTACGATTACATCTGCGAACGGAGAGAAATCAAAATCAAAAGGGTCAATTTGACTGACCCTAATGAAAGGTTTAATATAAGGAATCCAGTGGTAAGGAGAGCCGAGTACTATAGAGCTCCCTATGACATATTGAAGGCGTGCCCAGACTGGTAGGTCTAATTTATTTTGATGTCTTCTTTATTTGTACTAACCCATTTTTTTTCGTGAAGTAGCTAATTCTAAGGGTAGCTTCTTCTAAGGGATGGGATACCCGAATGCCACTACTTTGCTATGTGCAAATCAGTGCCAAAGTAGGCCATGCGAGGAACTAAACCTAAAAACTGAGCGTTTAAGCAAGAACCAAAGATCTCGTCAAATAAAAATGTCTGATTAATTTAATTGTACAATATTTTCTGTTCCACTGTCCTCTGTTGTATTTTTAGAGCAAGGTATAGTTAATTAAGATCGAAGATACAGTCGGAATACATATACGTAGGCACGTGTACCTACCACGAAGGAAGTTCTTAGTAAACAAGTATTTTAACAAAAATCTTCCTTATTCCCTTCCTGTAATTACACTTTAACGAAGCTAATATTAGCTTTTGTACATGGTTGATAGATCAATAGGTAATGTTGTTACGTCACGTGTACAAAACGTGAAAAAAGGTTTAATATTTTTAGGTATGGATGTAATCTTCGGATTTCACCAGAATTCTTTCATCAAGATTTGCCGTCTGGGTTGATGCAAGCTAACGACACAGCCTTTGTAGGGCATGGAGGCAAATACTGGCTCGCGCTGTACTATACACAGGTAAGATAATACTATAATAGCGATATTTCTTAAATGTATACCTACTAATATTATAAAGAGGAATGATTTGTTTGTTTGCATTAAATAGGCTCCGAAACTACTGGACCGATTTGAAAAATTCTTTCACCGTTGGGAAACTATATTATCAACAAGTAACATAGGCTATATTTTATAAAGTAACGCGGATGAAGTCGCGTGCAAGAGCTAGTAGCTACTAATCTTAAGTGTAAATTAAGAAATTTATTTATTGCTCATATATTTATGTCAGGAGTAGATTTTATTTTTTATTTTTAGAGGATCCCCCTTGTACTTTTTTTTAATTCAGGGAAGGTACCTTATTCCTCTTTGCAAAATATTATTATTAGAGGTGTTCTAAATACTTTTCTTTGGATAAAAATTTAGAAAATGTTATTACTTATAATAAGTAACGTATTCTTGACAAGGTTGAGTTGTTAACACGTAAAATCGTATCAAACAAATTTACACTCTTTCGCATCATCAGTTACCTATAATATTAGTTAATATCTTGAAAAATCTTTTCTAAATAAGTAAAAAAATACAATAAAATCCCAAGAGTAAACTAGTGGTCAAACCAAACTTCATTGACAAAGGTAGTGATATTATTAATTGTTTCAGTTACAACATGCATTTATCGCATACATATATTTATATGTATATTAGAAACTAGCGATCCTCCGCTTCCGGCTTCGCACGGATGCAATGTTCACGTTAATTTTTCAAATTTTTCTCTTCAAAAAAACTTCAAAAAATATTCGAAATAAAAATATACGAATTGGTTCTCGAGCTGTATGCTCAACAACATATTTAGTGATTCATTTTTATTTAAATAGATAATTAATTGAAAGAAGTAGGTACTACCTTAGGTACTCGGCTTCGGCTTCATTGAATTGAGATTTTTTCCTCATTTATAAAATATTTCATAAAAATCATAAAATAATATCAAAATTAAAATAAATAATGCAAAACGTGTGTGCAATAAAAAAAATGTAATAATAAAATTAGTATAATCTCTTACAAAAGATAATAATGATTATCATGATCTTTTTGTAAGATATGCACAAATATACAAACAGTGACGTGACCGAGTAACTTAAAAGGGTTAAGGGGAAAAATTAAGTTACGAATTAAAAATTAGGGCCTTCTAAGCTATAGTGATTTTTCCTTATTTTTTCTTTTAATTGTTCCCATTAAACAAATATAAAACCCTTGTAGTTGGCTATTAGAGTTAGATATATTTATTTTTCTGTATATTGAGTATTAAAAAAAATGTGGGTTTTGAGTAAATATATAAATATATTGACATCTGTAATTTAGCCCACGCAAATACAAATACAATACAAATAGCCACCCTAGGAACCCTCAAGAAATGTCATTTACAATATTGATGTCGTTAGCATATTTATAAAAACGCAGTTAAGAAAATTAACGAGCTGGAAATTTAATAGTGGTAAATCCAAAACCGTTTAAACGATGACATTTTAGACTATAATATTTAGACTACGATCTTATTGTTAATTAATTTGTGTATTTTTTATATTTGACTAGAAACGTAGACTTTCTAATTATAATTTGAAAAGCGAATCATATCACTCGTTTTGCGGGTTAAAGACATTTCTTTATGAAAAATATTTCTATATCATAGGTACTAGCTTACGCTTGTGTCTTCGTCCACTTATCTCAATAAATTATACTCTCTCATAAAATATCTAACGGTTGATAATACCGATTGAAGATAATATTTTTCAACTAAAATATAGAAATTACATGTCGCGTCGTCTCGTCTTGGCTTTAGCAGACAATAGATAGAAAAGTGAAGAAGGTATTAAATATCATCAATGCTAAGTCAAAGAAAATCCTTTTCACCTCTGCCTTTGTACATCGACGGGAGACTCATGGAAAAAATTTATAAACACATTATTGTAAGTAACGGTGTTGTCTTACAAAAATGTCACGGTGTCTTCTATAGCGTAGACAAACGTGGGTGGCTTTCCATTCTGTAACCCATGAAGTTCACTTTCAATGGGATGCGATGTGACTTTTATGTGGGTGTAGGTACAGACAGATTAAGTTACTTAATTCTACTTCATGAAATAACATAATGATGGTATACCTTTCATTATGATTGGCGTGTCCACGATGGGTAAGGGTATAAATAACTTTATTGAAATGTATATGTTTTTCAGTTATCGTCGTATGCGATTTACTTTCAAGCTCATGCCGAGTATCCATGGCAATCGAATAGGCCAATTTTGTCAATGGATAAAGGTACGGTAAAGATACTTTTAATTTGTTTGTCTCGGTCTCAAAGGTCTCAAAGGAATATTAATGAAATAATATTCTAACTGATTTTGATAGCTATTGAGGTAATTTTACCTAAAAACGTACAAATATTTTTTTAAATAAAATTAATCAAAAACATTTATATCTGGCATTTAAAAATGATTCTAATTAAATGTACTATGTAAATTATATTTATAAATTATATTAAGTATTTTACAGTACCTAAATATATTGCACGGGCTTAGAGCTCCTAATATAAAATTATTTTAGAAAAATTTAAGTTTTAGTATTTTTTTATATTTATATAAAATCACACATAAATATAATATTTACATAAAAAATTTATCATCCTTAGGTGGCATTTGGGAACAGCTATTGAAAGCCAACATAGGGCCAGATATGAATCTGCATTACAATCTGAACGGTATCTACAACAGATTTGGAGCTAATATAGGATCACCGGATCTAATGCGAAATGATGGACAGGTACTGTATTAACATGGTTATTAAATTAGTAATTGTATTTATTTACATTAAATCCCTTTTAAGTATGTAACTTGTCACCGACTGAAAACCACTTTATTTGCAGCGTTATTGGTTATATATGTACCTATACCTACAATAATATCTTCACACACTCTACACAGCACCACCTAGCTCCACAGTAAGCAACTAATGCTTTATTATGAATACCAGACAGTTGATATACTACATAAATTATTATTTTTTGTCAATAAGTACATACATATTATAAATACAAAACATCCATGACTGAAATGTTAACACATAAACATTTGCCCATAGCGGGATTCGAAACCGCGACCGTTTGGTTAACCGCTAGGGTTATTAGCCACTAGACCAAATTTGTCGTCAACATACTTATATAACGTGTTATATAACATACATAATTCATGGGTTTAACCAAGTTTAACCCTTCCTTGTCATTACCATTCTCATTACCTTTTTTCATCTTATTTATCTCGATTTCACAAAATAACAAAAAGTTGGTAGCTTCCTCCCACAACGTAAATCGTATCGATTGTAAACCAAAATCTATACAATTTGTTTTTCTGACCCCTAGTGGAAAAAATTTGATTAACACTTGTCTAAAAGAAGACGAATGCTATTAAAATCTGCAAGGCGCTTGTTAATGTTTTTTATAAGTCAAGGAGAAGCGAAAGAAAGAGCAAGTGTTTCGTTTTGTTTTGTGTTTTCAATGCCTCTTCTTTGGTGGCATCAATTTTCACTTTTGAGGATAATTTTATAAATAATTTATAAAAAAAATTGAAGTACCTAAGTAGTGACAGGTCACACTGCGTTTCGCAGTCATTTGGGCAGTCCGTGTGGCGACAGTAACCACTCTCTCGTGAAATAACATAACAGCATGTGTGAGTAAGGGATATCAGAGCCTGTCCCTTATTAGGTAAGTATACCACTTCGGTTAGCAAGGCACTTGCTATTATGGCGTTGATAGGCGACATAGGTGCTTAGATATAGGTATTGTAGCCACCTACCATTAAGTCATCCGTCACCCTGTCAGTCGACATTAGTCATATAATTTCTTAAAATTAACATTTAGCGTATGTACCTAAATGTATAGGAAACAGTTTCAAAAAATTTCAAATGAAAGTTAGTAGGTACCTAATTGTATTAATTGTGATTGTTTATCATTTTGTTTTTTTTTTAGGTTCAACCATCCAATTTCATATCTGAAAGTCGCGATGCTCCGTCCGAAGATCTTATTATAGGAAATTCGCATTTATCAGCAGATCCCGCAGGTAAAACGACAAAGCCTATTATCCATAGGTATTAAGTAACTTCGTATGAACCAACAAAAGCTGTAAATAATAGCACTCTGTAATACAGAAAGGTTTTGTATTAGTATTGTATTCTTTCCTTTTTCAATTAAATAATATGTTTTCAATCACTTACGTCGCAGTATATGAATTATACCTACATATTAACATATAATTTAAAGTCGCTTTCCGCGTCTGTTTGTATATGGCCGCTAGGAGGAGCCTAAAACCACGTAACGGATTAATTCGGTTTACACCATCAGTTAGGCTTTTTTTTATGGGATTTATAATAAAACTTAATGAAGTTTTTCCTGGACGAAGCCGGGAGCTGGTTTAAACTTTGCTAGTTTTTCGGTCTTTCCATGAATGAAAACCGTATCAAAATAATATTGGTAGTTATTATACGTAATGCTGTCACAACAGTAAATTCTCCGAGTTAATAAGCATTTTGCAATGGACACTTCCTAGAAACTGATCGGAATATACGTACTGTTACTGTCTCTAATAATAATACTGCTTTCGTACAACAAGCGAATAAGAAAAGCAATCTGCAATCGAAAACTTTAAACAGATAATTTTATTTATTTGAATATCGAACCAAAAACTATCGTCGTTGTCAAACGAAAATCTACATTGCGTAAAAAGTACAATTTTGAGATATTGACAAAAATAGTTTTCCTGAAAAATTATACATGAAATTAATTGTGTTTTAAACACGAACATTTAATAGTTTATTTATTATTTTGATAATAGTGTAAATCCACATATTTTATTAAGAGTTCATTAATAAATTATTAAAGATCATTAAAGACAGTGAACTATTCACTAAAAGGTCAAAATTTTGGAATCTCACAAAAGTTCACATAGCAAGCTTTTGCTTTAACAAAGACGATAATATCGATATTTTTCAAATAGCATATTATGCTATATGAAAAATATCAGTTTGTATGTATGTAAGTATGTACGTGATTTGAACACTTTACCAGTAATATTAATACGACATTACTGTTTTCAGCCGGAGACCCAAACTACAAGTTAATTCATGATTCACAAATTCAACCTAAATTTGAACATGGAAAGAATCTGTAAATGGAATAAAAATTGTATAATAAATAATCAAATATATTACTGAAAATACAATTACTTATCACTTTTTTTAATGTATTTTTGTCCCTGAAAGCTCTAATGAGTACGTACTAACTTAAATAATCTTTTTTTATAAATTTTATCATTTTTTTTTTATTTATTATTATTTTTTTTCATTTTTTATTTACAAATTATACACACAATCGCTTTTTCCATTAGTGTAAATCGTATCAAAATCCTATTTTTTCCTATTGGATAATTAAGGGGGAGACCTAAGTATGTCCTGCAGTAGACATCTAAGACTGAGATGAGGTGACGATAATGATGTAACAAAATCGTTAGTTTAAAAGAAGAATTTAATTTTGGCGGATTTGAAAGAACTTAGTGGAGAAACAGACAGACGCGGACAGCAACTTTATTTTATACAGGCATCAAACAATATCGCAATGTTTAAACTAATTAGCGCTTAGTTTAAACATTTCGATATTGTTGCGATATGGGAGGCACAACCTGCACCAGTAAAAGCGCAAAGCAACATCCAATGTACTAACCTAAACCGTTAATAAACTAATTAAAACAATTTAATTAACATTAAATTAATTTTGTTATTACCTATCGATTACTCACCATTATCGATTAGTATTTTTTTATATTGTATTCGTAAATAAAAAGAATAACTATTCTGTTAGAATGATTTCATTACAAAACTTTTATAAGAAAGACTGTCTTACTGTCGTTTCCTTATCCCCAGGCTACACTGGCTACAGCTAAAGTTAACAACAGCTACCACCAAGTAGATTGTATGCTTTCTTGAAGTCATTTATCATTAAAAAAAATAGCAAAAAATTTCGCAACATCGCCAGCAGGGTAACAAAAAATACAACAAAAGGTAAATAAAAAAATATTCCACGAAGAATTCTTTATTCATATAATTCTTTCATTTGTAAATATTTTATAGACGTTGACAAAATATGCGTCAAGTTATACAATAAAAATAATAGAACACCAATATAGTAGCCATTACATAAGTGAATACAGATGTTCTTATATAGACACAAAAATATTTAGGACATTTAAAACGGCGGGTTGTAAATCAACGTTTTGTTGTCGATCAAGCTCTGATAGGCGAGTTCGTTGGAATCGTCCTTCAGCTCCACCAGTGGCATCAAACTCTCATATCCCGTCACCTTTGCATTAAAGGGACCCTTATGGAACAACGTTTCTTTCATTTGTCTTTTCACTTCCTCCTCATTAATATCAGAATTCATTTGTATGTTCGATAACTTCGCAGTGACAGTCGCTGGTGGTATCGTAGTTAGATCATAGTCGATCGCACGCAAATCCCTCACGGGAATCACGTCAATGTTGCCGTAGTCAACATACTTCACCCTCACCAAATCGGCTGCAACGATTTCTATTATGACAGCGCGATACCACATGTCGTCCTCGTAGAAGACGCACGGATGGAATAAGTTCGGCTGAACTATATTCGGCTTATTGGAGCAAGCCCGCAGACGTGACTCGTAGGTGTTTTGGAAAATCTCAGCCAATAGACGTCCCTGACTGATGATGTTCAGCTCGACGCTGGCCAGATCGTTAATTGTGGTCATGGTGCACTGAAACTCGTCCTCGGAGAATTTAGAATACGCCATATAAGAGCCCTCATGTGCTGCATCAACCAGCAATCCATAGCGTTGAGCGTCCTGCATCAACATATAAATCTCAGCGTCAATAACCGAGGGAGAGCTGACTGATACAGAGGCTGCCTCCTCGGTATCGTTTTCCGGGGTCGAAGATTCCGGCTGTTGTTCGGCATTATTTTCGTCAGTTGGGTGACGGTCGAAAGTGCTAGTGCCCATATCGAAAAAAATATTCGCGCGAATTTGCACAGTGTTTCAGAGGCGAATAGGTTTGGTACACGAGTGATGTCTAGCGCCTAGACTCGTCGAATGCACTCTGAGCGAGCCTGACGGGCTAGATATACCAGGACGTCCCGGGGTGGGTGGCGCGCCAGAAAATCAATACAATGCATATACTTTAATTTTACCTGTAGAATACACCTATACGAATCATTCGCATGTCTGCGTCGGATATTCTGGGAAATATTGAGCTATCAGGGCTCTTTTATGTCTGTAAACGACAAAATATTACGAAATTTCATCCGTTTATTTATTCATTCTTATAAAAAAACATCTTTCACGTATAAAAAAGTTTTTTTGATAAATCGCAATAATAATTACAATTATATCCAATAATATTTCATAAAGTAGTTAAAATTTTTAGATTGTAATATCTATGAAAATAGACAAAGAAACATAACAAAAACTGATGCAATTTCCGTTTAAATATCCCGCCAAAAATTTGTTTGAATTGCCAGCGTAAAAATTTCTTTGTGTTGCTACAAGAGATATTGTAAAATTAGTAAATTACGTAATTCAATATGAAAAAAATATCTAAAAGAATGTTTAACAATATTAAATCAATTATTTATTACAATGTTGCAAAGAAAATCTAATCACAGTGCGCTACACTAGCGCCCAACATTTAGATTTTCCATCATAATCTAAACCCGATTCACTGAAACGAGCTATTGGAGCTAATATAGCGCTTTCTCTTTCACTTAATTCCATACAAAAGACAAGGACAGAGAATATTTTAATAATTTTTATCACATAGAATATTCTCTTCTTTTTCTTTTTTTGAATAAAATAGATAAATCTAGCGATGGGTAAGGCAGTAAAAACTGAGTCAGAGTAAATACTCTTTTTTAGTAAATACTCATTATTTACCAAATTAGGTGAGTATTTATTTACTCACTAGAGACAGTAAAAACTTTTTATTTGATTTATTTTGTGTTTTTCGGATATGGTGTATAATAAAATCAACAACAATACAATGCCAGGAAAAATATTGATTAAAAAGACATCCTAATTAATTTTCAGTGTCTTCATGGTGGAGTTCATGTTTATGTTGACCTTTCGCTAGCCAAATATTTCATAATTTCTTCATAAAGGGGTCCCTCCCTAGTCGATCATGTGGCATGACATGCGTTTAAATGTTTTATGCTGCATGACGAATTAATAATAAATGCATATAATAATAGGGTGAATTCCTGAAAAAAAAAACAAGCATAGGAAGAGGTTTGCAATATATTTTATTAAAGACTTTGAGGCAAAATCAGCCATAGAAGGTAAGCTCGTCGGAATCTATTTTGTTATGGTAGGGGTTTACTCGAGCGCGTCAGATTGAGCTATGGTAGATTAATTACATGCTAAAAAGTGTCCATTTTAATAATCTGACGATTTGAGCGTGACGAAAGGAAATGGGAAGGTCACAAATTAAATTGTGTAAATTTAATATCTGCTACAATGTCGACTTACAGTATTTTCAAGTGTGTGTTTTTATGGGCAAAATAACCTCTAAAAATTGTAAAATTAAAGCCGGAAACAATGAAAAAATGCTGTATTATTTATGTCTATTTGAATGCTATTTTCCGAGCATATTTTGATTTAGATCACATTCAGTGATTAAAAAGACCTAAAAAAGAAATATTTTTTTAAACCGTCAGATTAAGAAAACCCCTCCATATAATTGTCAGATTAAGGATCAGCAAAACCAGGACATCAAGCCTGGTATTAAAATCTGACGCGCTACATATTACATCGAGACTGGGCGGCATTACATCGAAACTGGGCGAAGAGTCACCGACTTTGCGGCTCGCTAGAGGTCGTAATATTTGTCCAAAATAAAAAATTCAAAAACTAAATTGTAGGTCTGAATACTCCCTACAAGTTTGATAACAGACATTTTTCCGATATCTATCACCTAAAAAAAGAAAATTGCAAGAAACAAATTTCACTACCTACATTTTTGACTTTTTCGATCGATATCTCGATAACGATGAACGGTAGGTGGAAAATGTATAGGACCTAAATTATAGAGCATAAAAAAAGAAACCAAAAAGTATTTCATCCCAATTTTCGTATCTCGACGGAGAGCCAAGTTATTGTAAAAAAACTGAATTAAACGCTTTTTTCAAGATGGCGGAAAATGCAACCAAGAAATCTTGGTCGAGTTTTTCAAGTTAAGCTTTTCTAGGCCTCCCCCACATAATATCAAAAATTTAGCTTTCCCGGTTCACATTTTTTTTTTTTCAATTTCTTGGTTTTTATTCTTCGTGGCAGGCTAGGCTCGTGAAAATCTTCTGGGCAGTATGTGTTACCATCCTCAAAGATATTTAGTATAAATATTAGAAAAAAAACAATAGCTAATTAAGTTTTCGTTAGTAAAACATAAATACTGAGTATAAAGTAAAAAAAGAGTACTTAAATAGTATTTACTGAGTATTTACTCTGGCTTGAGTAAATACTACAGTGCTTACCCATCTATAGATAAATCTAAATATATAAATTTTATGATTCTTTAGGCCTATTTGTATATATAATCTATAATATATTTTTAAATTTATGGCTGTATGTAATCTAAATCTAAATAAATAAATAAATTAATTAATTTATTAAATAATGGTAACGACATTTCGCTGTCTGACAGCTGACAGTGACACCCATCTGCCCCTGACACCTAGTAACCAGGCCATAAAATCTAAATAAAAAAAAAACACCTTTTGTGCAATTTCTGTCAGGCCAGGCAAGACCCAAGAAAAATCCCGTTAACTTATATTACTTTGCTTTACAACACATTCAAACAAAGGGATTTTACTATTTAAAACGGTTGTTTGTTCGTTGCTACTTAATGATATTTTTATACTAATCGAGTACCGTCTGATGTCACAGTGAACGGTTTATTTTGGTCGTTTACAAGTTATCGATTTCATGAATTAATATTGTTTTCATGTACAGTGTTTTAATAGTGTGATTAGTTTTTAGTGAACAAACGACAGGATTTTTGTGCTACAGTTAAATTAAGGTGAGCATTTGTTGGATTCGTGAAAGGCGTTCGGAGCGAGAACCGTTGCTTTTATAGTTCTTTTGTGACGCATATATACCTACTCGCCTCAATATTTTCATTTGATAAATGACCACTGATTAATACTGCTACAACTCTTCGAATATAAATCACAACCTTGTGATGTATTCAAATAAATTCCTACATCGGTGTCATAATCAATTACTCCACTGACAGTGACGAGTTTTCGCGTCACTTTTTATAAATTAATAATGAAATGTTGATTTCAAATCAAAATAAACAGTTGCCAAGCTCAAATAAACTATTTTTTTTTTAAAGTATGAAAATTAAAATTCGTGAATCATCACTGCAGTTGTATATTTTGATCTGATAACTGCTAAGTCAACAGGGCATTTGATATTGAGTATTGATTTATTTCACATCACACATCAGAGAGATTATAACATAACCTATAGGTAATATATTGAGTACAGTTTTAACAAATTTAATTTTATGAACAGAGAGGTCATTTATAAATTATGTACCTATGTATAGACTGGTAAACACAGACATATTACTAGTTATTAATAACATTGACAGAACTAAATGTTATATATCATATTATAGATATAAGGATAGGCTAGAGGATTGGCTTACCTTTCTGTGGCAGTCAAACACGCCACAAATTAGTAATGCACGGCCCCCGGGCTTCCCTCACTCTCCTCTTTCTTCTATTGTGGTACTATTGGCTTCTCCAGAGGAATTTGTAAGCAGGGCTTAGTTCGCCGCCTTGAAAACGAGATCCCAGTAGTATACGGCCCTCCAGCTGTTTTGCCATATTTCATCCATCATCTCATTCCCATTTATAAATGTTTCTTGTCTCTTAGAGAGTCTTCTGCTGTTTCAAAGTAGATGCCTTCACTAAATACAGCCTCAGAAATCTGAAAATTAAAACACATTACACTCAATAAAAACAATAAACAGCTAACTTGTTAATGAGCAGTTGTTTCTGTTTAGAATAAAAGAAGTCTGACAGATTTGATGAATTTTTGTAATAGTTCTGCAAGATTCAATCTTGCTTGTTGTGGATGTGCAATTAGTATTTTTGATAGAAAACTAGAAAAAAAAGTTTTTTTTTTCTTTCAAAAAATAAATAATATAAATAATATAATTATTTTTACATTATTTTGTAACCTTTTATGATTAGTTTTCAGAAGTTTTATTCAAGAATATATTATGTAATTTAAGCTACCAATCATAATATTGTTCATCTTAGACTGCAGCTTGTAAATTAAATTACTAAGTATGTAATATTTCTGTATAAAATATGTCTTTTTTCATTCTTTTTAAAAAAAGTTAATAATAAAATTCAATGTTAATTATCTCAACTGAATTTGAATGCAATTAAAATACAATTGATGTACAAGTACATGATGTCATAATGCTCTACTAATGTTTTGTTGTACTTCAATTGCATGTTTCTATTTATTATTTTGAGTAAACGTCGCCATAAAGATGATAAATCTTTCACGGTCGCCATACCTTGAAAGATTTATCATCTTTTTTTTTAATTTTTTTAATATAATTTCGTCATACATATTTCACATACAATAACATATTTAATGTAATCATTGTAGTAGGTAATAATTTGCGCACTCAGGACAATTGGTTACTTGTAGTATTTTTTTTAGTTTTCATTCTCTTGAATGACCTAAATAAACAAACAGTACACGCATAGATGAATTATCACTATTATGTGAGTGACGTCATACCTTATCCCACGACAGTTACTACACAAAGTAAATTGAAAAGTGAAAATAAATAACTAAAAGTATATTTTAATTAAAATATATAATTTTTACTTTATCTATATATGTATTTGTATATCTATAATTTATTGAATTTGTCAATAAAATTGTTAAAATAGTAGAATAACTATTAAAACATCTGAAATATTCCCGAAAAAAAATTGTGAATAAAATTAATTTTTTCATACATGTTTCAAACATAGCTAGTTAGTATATCATTCAAGTTTTTATTTAATTTATTAAATACTAGGTAACATGAAATTCACAAAGAAATATTATGGTTATATCATTTTCTTTACTTGGTATACATATATATGTTAAAATATAATATTTTGACATCTAACGCTGTTAAGGACTGTTCTAGTATGAATTAGAATTAATGAAAAATCGGTAAATTAGACCCAAAATGTTATATGAAAATAAAATATATTCAAATGATAAAAGTATTGTCATTTGAAGATACATAGCTAGCTAGATAAAAGTACATAGCTGGAGTATCATTGTAGACTGGTGTGTGCAGCGAACTTTAGTTTGGCAAGAAAGTAATTTCAGTTTTTCACACGAATTTTTCTTATATAGAGTTAAAAAAACTTAACCTTAAATCGATTTTATTGTTGTTTGTGATTGTGTTTTGGCACTTTCGCACAGTTATGTAATGATTTTATTCAACCAGGGCTTTTATTTTGTGATCATCAACTTCATAAGATCGATCCGAACATTGGTCAATGAAAAATATTCAAAGCTCGTTTAAAGATGTGCATCTTCTGTTGAACAATCGACAGCATAAGCTTCACTAATAAAATTATCTCTTAGTGAGAAGCAGACACTTTTTTCCTAAATGAAAATAAAAAAGTTAATGTGTCTGATATGATTTTGCACTCAATTTTAAAGTTTAAGTATCCATAAACTGACAATAGAATTAATTTCAATAGTTGCTAAAAGTATCGACTACCAAATTCCAAAAGATAAATATCTAAAATTGACAAAAGAATATAACGAATCAAACAAGCTATATACTGGTGGGTGTATTCCCAGTAGTTCGGTTAACACTTCGGTTGACCGAACTAGTGAGACTTTTTTTCCCAGTAGTTCGGCCGAACAAATCAACCGAAATAATGAGACCATTTTTTCTCTGGTCCATTCCCACTAGTTCGATCAACCAAACTGTTAACTGAACTACTGGGAATACACCTACTGGTGCTAACCGAAAGAACTTTGTTGCCAACCCAATAGTATGCTATTTGCTTTTGTTTGTGTTTAGATTGAGCCGTGTCTTGGGGTAAAAGCACCCCGGGCACTACGGTGGCCCCAGATACACCGGCACCAGTGCCCCATCCACCCGGTAAGTTTAATTTACAATAACTAACTATATCTTGCTCATGAATTTGTTTTTGTATAATAAAGGACACAGATAGTCTGACCCTGGTGAGGTAGTAGCCACTTGATAGAAGATTACTGGTATCATCTAGAAATAACAAGTTAGGCGTAAGGGATAAATCAGAACAGCAGACATAATGCTATTATTTCAAAGTAGTTTGCTGTAAGGGGGGAGGGGGGGTTTTTGTTGTTTAGACAGACAAGTTTATGAAATATAATATAGGGATTCCCAAGACTATGCGACATACCTTAAATATCGCAGATAGGATATTTTGCTGAAAGAAGAGCTTATGTTATTTTTAAAAGTTAGTAATACTGCATTCAAAGGTTTTCTAAAAATCACTTGCATCATCTAGTAATCGAACCGACAAATGTGAAAAAAAAATCACCCGTATTTTTATGATGCTAATGAGAATGGACAAAAAATAATAATTCTTCTTAAGTAACATAGTATCTTAAAAGAAAGGGAATAACGCAAATATAATTATTTTAATCAAATTAATTTTAACTATTTTTAATAATTTGCGAATAATTTTAAAATTAGTAACAAATAAATGCTTAACAGTTCCATTTATTTAATTTTATTTGATCACAATAATAAATGATGAGGATTAGGACTAATTGATTTATAATTATTAATTTCTTATAAATTGATAATATATATACCCTTACAAGCAGATTGTAATATAAAAAGTAATTATTGATGGCATGTGAGATATTCAAGGCGATCTAATGGCTCAAAAGTTATGTTTAGTTACATCATTTTACATATGACGTAATCAACGTTGACTGCTCGCGCGCAACTGTTTCAATCTCTGCTAATATGTATTAACACATAGTAGACCAAGTGATAAATAGGACTTTATTAATAAGGATCACACACTTTAAAAAATTCCCATAGGACACGTCTGGTGACTGTCAGATCTGCATGATAAATATGAGCATGTAGATTGTAGGTTGTAATTATATAATAATTAATCAATTTAATTATAAGATAGTTTTACATTTTTTATATAAAAAAATAGTAGGTAAAAGCATTAATATTATTTGAATTCTTTTCAATACCTCCACTTTTGATATGAGAATATAAAAAGCAATTCTGCGAATATTTCAGAAAAAAATCATTCAGGCTGGCTATCAGAAAGAGCCCAAACTCAATGTGTTTTGAAAATATTTTATATTTTTTACGAAACAACTGATTAAATGTAATAACGTGGTATATTTTTGGTATCAGCTCATGAAGCCCTTTCATTTGATACCCCACTCGATAGGTTTCTGAAGAATTAAAAATTCTTTTTATAAAAAAATTGTTGACGTCATAACTGGAAAATGTACCAGGTGACGGATCTCCTGGAACTGAAAAATGACTTACTATGGCTTCTACTATTTTTTACTGAAAAATAAAATAGTCACAGAACTATATAGCCAGCTCAATGGCGGCTTTTTGTTGACATTCCATTTAAGCAATATTTTTTCTAACTCATTTCACTGAATATTTTGTCCCATCCTAAATGCTCTAGGTGGTCTCGAACCACTTTTAGAATAATATTATAATAAATAAGAGAACATCTGAATGAATCTGAATCTGAACCATAGTGGACAAGGATTGTCAGTTATCAACATTTATTGGGATCAACATACCTCAAATTGCAGACAGATATTGAGTGACCTTGTAGCACTCACTCACTATCTCGTACCTCTGTCTAGAAAAATACACTTCCTTTTGTGCCTTAGTTTACGACAGTAGGAGCTCACTGACTGACGGTAGGTTTTGATGCACTAGTAGAGAATAATGACTTGTTTACACCTTCTTTAGAATCTAACAATACCTACCTTATTTAAAATCAGTATTAAAAAAATAGGGACCAGTAGCTAATGAATATTGTATGTGTATTAATAAAACTTAAATAAGAAATTTTTAAAAAAAAAACAAAGGTGCCAGCCAAGAAGGACAGTTTCATTCTGCGGTTCCTCAGATTACAAAATTAACTGAATATAAATTGTAAATAGGTATACAAGTATCAATAATTTCGTTTTGGCGATTGGATGGTATACATATAAGAATAATGATCATCCGTTTGTAATGAAATATATGACATACATAATATGAGTGTTTAGATATATTTGAATTCAAAGAAGCTCACATTAATTTGAAATCTTTTGTGTAGAAAATTAAATGCTATTAAATTATTTGCCTACTTCAGATGCTCATCTACTTCTGACGTTGGCATCTATAGTGCCCCGATTAGTAATTCACTTGGTCGTAACATCCGTAGGTACTATCCATACTTACTAATATTATAAATGCGAAAGTTTGTATGGATGTATAGATGTTTGTAACTCTTTCACGCAAAAACTACTGAACCGATCACCATGAAATTTTGCATACACGTTGTCTGGGACACCAGAAAGGACATAGGGTACCTTTCATCCAGAACGCGGACGAAGTCGCGGGCACCAGCTAGTACATTCATAATGTACTACGAAGTTAGACGTAAATCACGATACATAGGTCGATACAGGATAGCTACTTGTTCACCGGTTCTACTCTCTGTGCCCTTTTATCAACTTGTAGTGTGCGTTTGTTAAATGAATTCATTTGTACAGATGTAGGTACATACCCAGGCTCCTATTATGACAGTAAAACGAGTAATAAGTCCCCCCAGCTACTGACCTCTACTATCTGTTAGGAAGTACAAAGTAGTTTATCTCGCTACTAGCTCACAGCAGAATTCTCTGGCTCCTCCAACAAATGCAACATTTTTCACTTCATTTGTTTTCCAATTATTAGAGAAATTGATAAGATCACTTCCAATTCACAAAAATGAATACCAAAGAGTCATGCACTGCACTCTTTGTTAAGTTTCACAATTATATAAATATACTAAAACATGTATACAAAAATATTTACATATACCTATATAGGCACTATAAACGCAACAATTAAAGGATATTAAAAAAAATCCAAATTGTTATAAAATGTTTATCTGAAATAATTCACATTTCAATTAGGTGCGGTGGTTTTGGAGATTACACGGAGGGTAATCTTCGAAAAAATACGATAAAGAATCTACTCTCATTTATAATATACGTTGCACGCGACTTCGTCCGCATAACTTTATAAAAAACTAGCTGACCCGGCAAACGTTGTTTTGCTAAAAATTAAAAATAAATATTTGGGGTGGACCACCCTTAACATTTAGGGTTATAAAAAATAGATGTTGGCCGATTCTCAGACCTACCCGATAAGTACACAAAATTTCATCAAAATCGGTCCAGCCGTTTCGGAGGAGTTTGGCAACAAACACAGCGACACGAGAATTTTATATATTAGATATCCTATGTTACTCGCTAAAAATGTAGCATTCTATAAATGAAAGAATTTTCAAAAACGGTCCAGTAGTTTTTGAGTTTATTCATTACAAACAAAAATACAAATCTTCTTCTCTTTATAATATTGCGAGTCATAATATATTTAAGAAAAAGAGCCCGAATTACATTGTTGAGAATTTTCATTATCTTCGTCAGCAAAAAGATAAACATGATACAAAAATAATTTATCTGACCATATATGTATTATTACTTAGGTCGGGTGTTTGTCTTAATGTATATTCAACACTTTTATTTAAATGATATCTGATCTATCTCACATTTTGAAAAACGAGATGAAAAGAAAGTTCAAATGCAACACAAATTTTTAGAATGTATCAATCAGTTCTGTGTTATTGTATACCAATATGGGGCGGAGCCTATAAAATTAAATTTTTGGAATTTGAAAGGGTGCAAAGATCACTACTTAAAGTGATGTAGGTACTTTTTGCCCCATATATTCCCTGTAAGAAAATTATACATCTTAACTGCTATAATCCTTAAATTATGACCCTAATATAATTAAAAAGAGAAGAAATGACAATAGTTTTTAAAACAAAAATTGTAAAAACCGCCTTTGCTCGAAGACAATATATTACCCAAACTTCTAATTTATATAACAAATTAAATAGAAACTAATAATAATATTTATTCTGTGACACACTATAATTGCAAAAAGTCAGACCGGCTCAAGACCCTAAATTATAATGAAACCGAATCTTTATTAAAGACTTACCTAACAAAAAACTAAATTAAATATTTTTCATCAAAACCAAAGATAATTGATTGGTCTCGCTGCGCTCGACTAGATAGAGCGCTGTACAAAAGCGATAGCTCCGTGAATGCGGCAACTTTTTATTGTAGTGTATGTAAAACATCGTCACTTTTGATCACACTACACAGTTTTATTATATTTTTACACAGTTTCACTACGCAAACTGGCATTTTATTATGCTCAAAATTTAATAAAACATTTGGCACGTACACATCACAGACAGTTTGCAGTGTGACTGGCTCGGGTACGCCGAATTCGGCGTAGTATTTTTTGCCGCATTTTACAAGTACAACGGCGGTATCTAGTCGAGCGCAGCGAGACCAATCATTCATCTATGATCAAATCATTTATTTAATTATGAAATTGGACTTATGTAAAAGCTACACTTATCTTATATAGATAATGCTACTTCATAATTCACATACACATTCACACACACACACACACACATGATACACTTACTCTTTTTACTTTATTCTACTACCTACATCAGGGGTCTCACATTACAAGTATTTTTATACCTAATAGTAGGTCCCCTATATACACCCTTTTTGTTACTAGGCTTAAGTATGTTATAAAATTATTTTGTATTTGTATCTACTTTTATGGTTGTCAAATTTTTTAATAATCGAAATTTTATGTAACGATTATCTCGGTATAGAGTAATTTTAGTTCTTTAAAAAAAAATTAATTTCGTTAAAACATTAAAATAAATTACATTTTATTGTTCTACATAATATTTTTACATAAATACCTACCACTCCCACCCATCCCCACTCATTCCCGCTTTAAAGTTTCGTTGGCATTTTTTCGCATTCATCATTTCGTGTTCGCTCTCTGTGTTAGGCGAACGTTAAGTATATTAAGTATATACCTATATGCATATAGTGCAAAGCTTTGAAAGTGTGCACGTGTATTGAGAATAGTGTTGAAGAATTTTGAACAATGTTCTCCTATTTACTAAAGATAGGATGCCTATCTAGCCGTGAGTACCCCCCATTTACTTCATGAGGGTCCGTTGTCATGATTGTCTTCGATTTTCAAAAACTTTTTTTCTACCTACAGGGGAGCACTCGCAGTCCACTGCGGGGGAACCATCATCCTTCATTGAGATGACGGCCACTGATAACATCCGCTTTAGCGGCCACACTCTAGACAAGGCCACCAAGGCGAAAGTCACGCTGGAGAACTTCTACACCAACCTCATATCGCAGCATTTGGAGAGAAAGCAGAGGTAAGTTTTTTTTTTAAATTTCATACAAATATTTCAGTAATGTGAAGGTATGCAACACGAGAAGGGCTTCAATACTGTTGCTATAAGGCAATCTCGCTTTTTATTATTATTTAATATTAGTTTTGTTTTTGAATTTGATCAATGATTATTTTCTACTAGCCCCCGGATTCCCACGGATGTTCAATTTTGAATTTTTTAGCAATTATTTTTGTTTTTATAACTAGGTTCCAACGATTTAACTGAAAAGAAAGTTTTCTGCTAGGCATCACATTTAGCGATTCGTTTTTATTTATATATATTTACGTTGAGTTTTATTTTAAGAAATGCAGAAAAATTGGATTCAGAAATATTGATTAAAATTTGATACAGTGGGTACTTTAAAAACGAATGTATTATAATAAAATGAGGAAATTTGTATATTTTCTATTACATTGAATAATAGATCAAGCCTTTCTGGCATCTGCATGAATTTATGCCAGATGCCAATTTTGTCAAGCGTAATAATTGTTTAAATTTTATTATCAAGCTTATATTGATTATCTTTTTGGAAACTGCATTAAATATTGCATTTGTTATTTAATGTAGTGTATTTTACATTAAATAACATTAAATAAAATATGTAGTTTTGAAATGAATTCTCAATTCAAATAAAGATTTAATAAAAATGGCTTAAAACAAAATAGGGCCCACCTTGTTTTTGTTTTGCCAAAAGCAATTAGATACTCTAAGGGCCTCTTTCACAAACTACAAGTAAAGTGTTGATTAGTTACTTTTAAGAAATAATTTTATGTTTTATTAAATTATACACTCGGTTTAGTGCATCCTTCGATAGGCGAATTTTTTGTATTATTTTCTTTTTAATGTTTGGGACTTTTACCATACAAGCAAAGGTAAATCAGCTAAATTATTCCCGGTGACAGGTGACTTTAAATGACTGTTAGCCTACTTGACAGATGGTGAAAGAGGCCCTAAGATAATTAGATTACTTTATTATATTATACTGGCAAGTTATACATAGTCTTGCATAATCTTAACTATTTAGTGATAAATTTAAAAATTTGATATATTTATCACTTAATATAATAAAAAACATGCTGTTCACGGTGGTCTGTAAGGGGATGGTAAGTGCCGCCAGGAGGGCACCCCAAATGACTATGTACTTAATTTCGGTATACTTGCTCTGTAAAGTGCAGAGCAATGCTGTTGTTTCTTATTAACTAGGTGGTTTCCTCTAAGACGTTTTATTGCCTAGGTTGGAAAAGTTGGAGGAGTCCCTTAAGGATGACAATCTGACGGAGAGTCAGAAACAAGAAAAGAGGCAGCAGCATGCTCAGAAGGAGACAGAGTTCCTCAGACTCAAGCGATCTCGTCTTGGAGTTGAGGACTTTGAACCACTCAAGGTAAGAGTTTTTTTTTTAATTCTTAAATCTCCCATCATAGCTAAAATGTTATTTGCGTTTTTCTTCATTGAAGCATATTTTGTGACTTTATTTTTACATTTTTATATTAGATTCAGAAGTAGGTAGGATAAATTTAAATACTATACATTTTAATTTGTAAATTTTAAAATGAAGTATTTATAATTTGCACATTTTAAATTGAAGTACCTGGGTGACCGAGCTTCACTCGGGCCAATGAAAGGTTTAAAGTTTTACATGTAAGAAAGAAAGTCTATGAAACATAGAAAACTATTCAAGAATACATCATACATTGTTTATTTTTATTAAAAATTTTAATTCTTAATAGAAATAAATTAGACTTTTAGACAATTTAAGAAGAATTGAGATAATGAAATATTTTAATTTGCCAATACGTAAAACGAATTTTCTCGAAGATAAAGCCATCTGTTATCGAGTAGTGTTATTAAGTACTAATTAAGTAGCATAAAAATATTAAGTTCATTCTCTCTGCGCTAGATGGCGTTAGCTGTATTATAAAACGTGCAAGCGGTATTACTTTTGTAACTACTTAAAACGTATTATCTCGAAGATAAGACCCTGGACAGATCAATTTCTAGACCTAAAAAAACCCCAACCCTAGATTTTCGTCAAAAATCGTCGTGGCATACAAGAATTCCTCGTTTAGTATTATAATATAAGATTAAGTATATTAATGTAAAATTATGCAGGTTATCGGGAGAGGTGCATTTGGAGAAGTTCGTTTGGTCCAGAAGAAAGACACAGGACATGTTTACGCAATGAAAATATTGAGGAAAGCCGACATGCTTGAGAAAGAACAGGTATGTAGACAGATATCGTATTGTGTCCCACTGGTGGACATTATCGTTCACGCTAGTTCACTTATGGTGTAGTGAACACATTGCATTGCAGCAGTCAAGCTAAATTATAAAACTAGACGGTGCTTGCGACTTCGTCTGCGTTGTAAAATAAAATATATATATAAGCTATATAATAAGCTATATATAAGCTCTTGTTGGCCGTGCGTTATAGATTTTATTTTATTTTAGGTATGTAATCTTTTGGGAACAGTATATTTTTCTGGATGAAAAGTGCCGACAACGTGTATCCAAAATTTCATTGATGATCGGTTGAGTAGTTATGGCGTGAAAAGGTAACAGACAGGCAGACGGTCAGAGTTACTTTCACATTTATATTATTAGTATGGATTTATTGTCTACAATGGACGGCATGTCGTTATTTTATGATGGTAGACTGACAAAAATATATAGACAATTATGTGGTAATTTTGAAATAAATTGTGTATTTTTAAATACCTACCTACACTATTAAAACAGCACACTATTGTGTCATAAATTTGTATACTAGCTGGTGCCCGCGACTTCGTCCGCGTTCTGGATGAAAGGTACCCTATGTCATTTCTGGTGTCCCAGACAACGTGAATGCAAAATTTCATGGTGTTCGGTTCAGTAGTTTTTGCGTGAAAGAGTTACAAACATCCATACAAACTATCGCATTTATAATATTATATTAGTACGGATATGATAAATAAAAGCAATTTTTCCTTTTAGGTTGCTCATGTCCGTGCCGAGCGTGATATCCTCGTGGAAGCGGACCACCAATGGGTTGTAAAAATGTACTACAGTTTTCAAGATCCCATGAACCTGTACCTCATAATGGAGTTCCTTCCCGGTGGAGACATGATGACTCTCCTAATGAAGAAGGATACTTTGAGTGAGGAGTGCGCTCAATTCTATGTTGCTGAGACAGCGTTGGCTATTGACAGCATACATAAACTTGGCTTTATACACAGGTAATAAAAATATTAGCTTGTGCCCGTGACTATGAACATTCCTTTTTTATTTAGTTATTTTTTTAAGGTTTTTTTACGAACCTTGTAAGGGGTTGTAAGTCTCATAGGAATATTTGTCCAATTGTCAAGTCAGTTATTATTATTATTATTATCATCATCATCTGCTTAGTGGCTATTTCTGTCTGCTAGAGTACCAATATCACTTCGTCCATTGCTGAAATATTGTGATCGCCACGTAAACTAAAGCTCTCTACCAATACCTCTACATACCGCGTTAAGAAACTGTAGTACTTTTTTGATAGAGGCATTCCTCACATCTTCACAAGCCATTGTGTGGCTTCCTAAGATGTGACTACGCTTGTGTCAAGTCAGTTAGTCCGTTTGTTAATGACAAGTGCACTAGCGATGTAAATAAAACAAATTTCTTCTTGATATAATTTACTCGTGGCATTTATAACTAAAACAACTTTAACAATTAGTATGTCAATTGAGTGACCTAGGCTCAACTTGAATACTCGTCTAAGAACACTCAACTATCGTTAGACTTAATCAACTTGACTGTTAGGTGAACACTAAATATTTATACATAAATTTCCTTAATATACATATTTCTTACTCTCTTGTTGTCACGTATCCAAATTGCAATAGTTTGTTTTATTATAACAATACATCTATTCTTAATTTACTTATTATCACATAGCAACATGCATTTATTTAACCCATTCAAAGTCAGAGAAATTTTCTTAACATACTTTTCATCCTGGCTTTTCTCTGTTAATATAATGTTCCTACTTTTATACGTTACACATTTCGTGTTTTAATTTTAAAGTATTAGGTATACATTATTTTGATTTTTATATACATTGATGATTGTGTTCTCCTTTTCAGGGATATCAAGCCGGATAATTTGCTGTTGGACGCTCGCGGTCATATAAAGCTAAGCGATTTTGGTCTGTGCACTGGCTTGAAAAAGAGCCACCGTACAGATTTCTATCGTGACCTATCGCGAGCGACTCCCTCCGACTTCAGTAAGTTCGATTTCAGTAAGTCCACGTACCGGTTGAGTACTTTTATTTATTATTTTTTTGTTTGTTTTGTCACTAACCGCACACAAAACTCATGAGCACCGAAAATGTCGCCACTCACTTAAATGTTGTTTTAAATCGGATTCATTCCTACTGGTTCACATGAAAATCTATTAATTTAGTCTATTCGTTTCAAAAGCAATAAAATATTAAATTTTATTGTTAATTAAATACTTAATGGTATTGTTATCTTGATACATTTTTAAAGTTCAAATTGAATGGAACTTCAGTATTGATGAATCCCTTTTTTAACAAGCTTTTAATAATTTGTGTACTTTAACTATAATATAATAGATAGAATTAGAATTCTATATATAGAAAAATTAGATTAGCGTTTAAATGTAAAATTGGTGTAAAAATTTATTAATTAATTTCTATTAAGTTTTATTAATTGTATTGCCCAACATAATATAAAAAAAAACGCTATATTGCACTTAAGGGCCAGCGCAGACTGACACCTAGCACAGCAAAGGATTGTTTCCTACACATATTTCTTTGTTGCAATAATTTTAGCACTCACACTCCTTTGCACGTCGCGAAGTGCAAACCAAGCGCCTCTTGGTATTAAAATAAAGGAGTGTGAGTGCTTTGATCATTGCAATAAGGTTAAAAATAACATGTTTAGGAAAAATTCTATTTCTGTGTAATACCGTCTGTCAGTGCCGATCCTAAATTTTCCGTTCCGTATATTTCGATTTTGAACTGATAAAAGCATTAATAGTCTAAAGGGAATATTTTAGTTTCGACTTCGTCGTCGGCAATGGATTCGAAGAGGCGAGCGGAATCGTGGAAACGCAACCGAAGAGCACTCGCCTACTCCACAGTCGGCACTCCAGATTACATCGCGCCCGAGGTCTTTTTGCAGACCGGCTATGGACCGCAGGCGGATTGGTGGAGTCTCGGCGTTATTATGTGAGTACATTGCTTAATAGTCCTCTGTGCCGATACGATGCTGAACTATTTCATAAAATCGCGTCTCTTTTAATAGAAGATTGAAAAAAAAAATGGATTATATTCGCTATATACACTGGACCTCAAAGAAAAAGGATCGGTTAGAAAATCTTCAATATCTTTAAAAGTACCTGACCTACCTTTATGAAATAAATTTTTATTTAAGCACATTAAAATATTCTTTAATTTACTCTTTATTTCTTGCGGTCCAGTGTATTTAGTAAGGGTTCTGTTCGCATTAAGTGAGAGTTGGGGAAATAATCAGTCTTCAGAAGTGCTGCCATACGAACGCAATTTACATTTTAATATTAAAATGTATTTATGCAATTTTCATATTAATGCTAGTGTCCGGCCTCCATCTTTGCACTAAGTTAAAATTTAAAAAAATTCTTTCATAGCACATGCTTATTTTTGGCTGCCTTTCTAGACTTCGTAGTTTATCATCTGTTGTTATAATAAATACAAATTCACTGGCTAAATTATAAATTACACTCTTAAAGTGAGATTAATTAGTTCTTTACAAATACAAATACAAATATATTCAAAATTCTTTTAAAAGTATATTTCAAAATGTGGATCACTGTGGTGTTGGTATTGATAGTTTAAAGAGATTTTTTCTTATAGGTACGAAATGCTAATTGGATACCCTCCGTTCTGTTCGGAGTCGCCGCAGGACACTTATAGAAAGGTGATGTCGTGGCGCGAGTCCCTCACCTTCCCACCCGAGATACCCATAAGCGAGGAGGCCAGGGAGACCATATTACGCTTTTGCTCAGAGCCGGATCGCAGGTAACAAATGTTGTTTACTCGGTCGTCAACAAATCTGCTTATAGTCTTTGGACTGATCGCATCATAATTAAAAAAAAACGGTAGTCAATTGCTTTTTACACGTGGCATTGTCTGTGTTCCTTTTTTGCCATATTTATGAATTTTGATGATTGTAGGCTGGGTTCTCAGTGCGGCATAGAAGACGTGAAGGGTGTGTCGTTTTTCCGCGGCGTCGATTGGAGCCACGTTCGCGAACGACCGGCGGCTATTTCGGTCGAAGTCCGCTCCATAGACGACACTAGCAACTTTGATGACTTCCCAGACGTAAAACTTGAAATACGTAAGTAAATCATATCTGACACATGACACATTTACCTACCATGAGTTTAGCAGTCTACTTTTGTAGAACTATTTGTACCTCTATATATATAAGAGATGGGTTAGCTCTTGCCCATCAACTAGCCATGAGCCATATTCTTCCCCTAAACGGCTGAGCCGATTGTGTTAGAAAAAATTGTGGATATATATGGATGGTTTAGAATTACAATTGTACCAGAATTACAATTTGATCCTTTTTTTCGCATTCTAGTAGGATAACATCTGCCAGGTCCGCTAGTAGCTGTAAGCAAAAGCAATAGCTACTAAGCAAACAAGTATTAACAAACAACTATATTTATATATAGATGAACAGAGACTGTTGGGAGTCTGTCTATCTGTCAAAAGAGCTGTTCCACTGATTTCGTTATTGCAGCCTTAAGAACAACAGCACAAGTCTTTTTTACATTGGTTACTGCCGCCAGAAGTCCAGTTGTGTAACAGAGGGACGCAGTGTTTCTTGCAATACTAATGATGCAATTGTTATTTCCAGCGGCCGCTCCCATCACTCAGGACGGTGAGGTGGCATACAAGGACTGGGTGTTCATCAACTATACATTCAAAAGATTCGAGGGGCTCACGCAACGCGGCACACCCACAAAGAAGTGAACCCAACACGTACACAATGATCAACAATTACACCCGCAAACTCAAATATACACACCCATTTCGGTTCGTGTTTACTTGACACCGATTATTATCGAACTACTCGAGCATAATAATAATATGAAAAAAATATAATAATAAAATAATAATAATTATTAAAAGGCTAATAATAATATGTTGATTTGTTTAATGCATAAAAAAAACGTCCAAGAATAACTATAGCTGATTTATCAAGTGAACACGACCAATAGATTTTAATGAATTGCTCTCGCATAATAACGCTAAGTTTAAACTCTCTAATATACCGATGATTTACAATAGATTGAATTTTATTAGAAATTTTATTTACATTATAATCTACCTATATTATATTTAATTCGAAATAGTAAACGCTGCTTTAGTACAAACTGACATGTGCACTTTGTGCACGTTGTTCCTTGTAGGTGTGAGCGTGTACAGTATCCGGATCGAAGGACCAATTATTGCGAATTGTCTCCTTCAGTTATAATTAAAAGAAATAAAAGTTATTATAATTAGATTTAGACTTTCCGCTTAGACTTTGTAGGCAGGTATGGAGTATCTATATGTAGATCTCAGTATAAATGAAAATATATGTATAACCTGAGAATATAATTATATTTCTCATATTTACTTTGAAATAGTTGAAATGAAATATATATTATTATCAATTTTATTATTATTTTGTGTTTCGATCTTGCCGTATATAACTAATATTTTGTTTGGATTGTCTGTTTGTTCAGATCGATGTTTGCATAGAACCCGGGTACTAGTGACACGTCTCACGCAGACACGAAACTGCTCAAAATTTTGTGATTAATTAATGTCAACCGACCACTTAATTAATACTTTATATATTATATTCAACATGTTTTTGCGCTGTTATGTGTTTTTTTTTTGTTTTCGTTTAAAATTGTAGCCTTATTTAAATGTATATGTTTAATTTAGAACTAATGAACAATTAAAAAATAGGTAAATTATTGAATGCTTCGGTGTCCCTATTCTGGAGCGATGACCGCATCTCGCTTTAGTTTTGGTTCGGGATTTAGTGACGTAGTACGTTTAACGCTTAACATTGTAAGATTTAACTAATAATAATTTACAACCCTATGCCTCCGTATATCTCTTTGCGGTTGAATTTTAAACGTATTATTTAAGAAACCGTTCAATCCAATTAAAAGCCTTAACTTTCTACAAGAGACTTTGTATAAAAAATAGTGAACCTCGTAATAAGTCATACCTACACTTAGATCAGTTAGATTTAAAGGTTAACATTTTAAGTTAGAATAATGAATTAAAAAAAATGCTTTACAAGTTTCACCTAATTAATAATAATAAAATAATAATTACTTGCGTAAGAAATTGTTCAAGTTGTATTTTTTTTTAATTGCCATCAGAGAATCATACGGGTAGGTAGGGTGTTATGTTAATTTTGTATGTATCTGTATGTATTTTTATACATGCAGAATTATGTGTCTTAAATAAAATTGGATGTATATTGATGATTTTTTTTTGTAAAAATTTGTGACTCACGAACGTCCACAGAATATATATATAAATATTATATCATACAGTTTCGAATACTTGTGTTTGTTTAACAAAGAGCTGAGGCTCTTATGATTCTCTGCTGGTATTTTAAATGGATGATCTATTACACATCACAGTTTTAATTCTCATTTTAATGCATATGTAATAATTTAAAAAATAATAATTTATGATTATTATAATTGCGGAACTATAACTTGCATTTGTTAAGTGAAATCCATTAATTTACAATGTACCATCTGATATGTCCTATATTGTGTTAAATAATTTTTTAGTTTTAGACTTTTTGAACATATTTTCTTCATATACTTGTAAGGCAGGTGTTGTAGCACATGCAACCTCAAGACGCTCTTGCAACCCTCACCTCATAGGACATAGTCCCCACCATAATGGAAAATCGTTTAGACGAAAAAAAAAATCTTAATCGATTATGTCTCCTCATAGGAAACGTACCAGAATCCACTTGAGTATAGAAAAAAAAAAAACGAAATTTGTCAAAATTGTAAATATAAATATGGTAATTTTTTTTTGTGTGGGTACATAAATGTGTTTTGTGATATGTAATTATATACATTTATGTGAACACGAACGCATGTCACGTCATATTCTGTAAATTTGCGTGTTCACTTACAATGACGTCAAGTCTTACAGTTTAAGCGTCACACGAAGAAAGAGCAATGTATAAAAAGTATAAAGGATTCAAAATGAGGGCTCAGTAAAATGGTACCTTGTAAATTATAGATTGTACGTAACGGGATAGGAACAAGTGTTTCGAAATAATAAAAAAAAAATCACACCGCTTATGAGCATATTATAATATTCGCAAAACTAGAACCTATTCTTTAAGAGAAAAATAAAATAGTATTTTCTTACTAGCCAGTATTTTAGTCGGTCACGTGTCGAAGCGCGTTGTGGCTTAGAATAGAACCTCAAAAAAAAAAAAAAACTTTTGCCATTAGAAAAATTGTATATAATAATAATAATTATTATTATTACAAAATTATAATTGAGATGACGCAATTATAAATAACTCATACTTTTTTTCTAATTCGAGAAAACAAAACGTTGCCAATTCGAGTTTATTTATGTTATATAGGAAAAAGTTGTTGTTTTGATTTTATTTTAGTTATAAATAGTACTATATTTTGCCGCAAAGATTAATGATATACTAAATATGCGTAAAACGGTGATTGTGTAGTCATACAAACCGCAGAAGTCATCTCAGGCGCCTCAGACTTACCTTGAGGATCTACTTTAAGGTAGAAGAAGCGGATTCGATGCAGGTGTCAAGCCGAGTTGAGTTTTACATGCAATACATACCAACATTCATTTGTGTGTGTCTGTATTGTGTGTGTGTGAGTGCGTGTGACTTGTATTGAACATTTTATCTGTTTTATTCTTGCCTAGATTATATATAATAAATGATGTCAGAGGGAGTACGTAGTGATAATTTTAAATTGAAATAAAGAGTTCCCGTTACAATCAGACAAACGAAACGTCCTGTATTCTATAATAATATTCTTCAAGTGCAGTATTAAATTGACAATTTTTTAGTTTGCGGAGCTGTTTAGTGGCTACGAATAAATACTCATCATCATGACGAATTGTTTTGTGATTGTACAAAATGTAGCTGTACTTATTGTTTCAATTTTTATCTTTTTTCTTAGATTTATTTCTAAGTCTTGTCCTCAATTACCTTTGTAAGTAATAGTTTTAATTACAACTGCTGTGCAAATTGTGAGTATTTTATGTACCTACAGGAAGACCAATACCAACGAACTATTATATATTTTAAATAGAAGATTTTGCATTTTTATGCAATTGTACTTTTTTATATAGTATTTTTTTGAATTTTGGAAATTCTAAAAGTACTAAAAAGAATTATTGGTGGTTTAAAATCAAAAATAATTGTAGAAAGATTCTTTTGAGCACTCATAACAAGTGAAATAAGGTAAATAATCACAATATTAATGCATGATCACGCATCACACACATAAATTTAGTTAGGTAACTACATGCTTTGTTATTGTTAAATAAAAAGAGGATATTAATAAATTATTTAAATTCTTAATGTGTAAATTTAAGTTTTTTTTTGTTTTAACAATAAAAAATATGTTTCTTGTATAATGTGATTTACGAATGTGGCAATATAAATAAATAATAAAATTAAATAATATTTAGTTTTTTTTAATCATCCCATTTCAATTGTAAGGCGTGAGTTTCACATCTTCGACTATTAAATAATAGAGAATTTAGTCATGCCCTGCTCTACTTAGAGAATAACATTATGAAACACAACAGCACGTAAATTATTTGCGTTTTATCCTTATATAAAACTAAGGGCCTCTCACCAACTACAAGTAAAGTGTTGATCAGTTACTTTTAGAAATAATTTTATGTTTTATTAAATTATACACTCGGTTTAGTGCATCCTTCGATAGGCGAATATTTATTATTTTATTATTTTCTTTTTAATGTTTGGGACTTTTACCGTACAAACAAAGGTAGTTATATCAGCGAAATCATTCCCGGTGACAGGCGACTTTAAATGACGGTTAGCCTACTTGACAGATGGTGAAAATGGCCCTAATGGTGATAACTAGGTGGACTAACCCGTTTTTGTAGCTGTTGACACCGTCCTATATGTATTCTATACTAGACTTGGTGATCGTAACAAAAATGTTTGTCAAATAGGGTAACGATAGCACAACTAGTTTGTGTGATCGAGTTGGTCCACGGATACCTAGCGGTAATACTGAAGTTCGCGATCAAAAGGAAGAAAGCGCTTCCTTACTTCCTTCGATCGCTTGCAAATGAGTTAAGGATTTCTGTAGGTAACTTATTTGCTAACTAAATGCGCAATTTTTGCTTTCCGCTCAGCGAGTCTAGTATATAAAGAGTGTTACGTCATTTTGGAATTTCAAATATGAATGCTGTTTTATATACTTATCACCAAAAAAGTCATTTACTGACCACACCAGAGAGGCTGTTCAATTTATGACTGCGAAACGGCGTGTCCTGTCACTGCTGTACGACGACAAAATGAAACATTAAATTTTCAAAGTATACAATCATTTAATAATAAAAAAAACAAACCGAAATTACATACAATATATCTATGATAAGTATGTAATAGTTATAAGATCTATTTATGTGTACTAATAGCGACCAAAGATTACTATTCAAAGTTCTAAACACTTTATTATTATGTCATATTAAGACGTAGTATATAACATTAAATGGTATTTACACAAATATTTATAAACTAACTACAGTCTAATGATTCGACGTATTTAGGCACTAGTGCTACATCTGGTTTTTATTGTATCATTTTCAAGCTTAAAGAAAAATGCTAGTGCCATAACGCCGTTAAAATCTTCTTTGGGCCTATTCTCTTTTACGTTTCGTTTTGAATCAGTTTATTATTTCAACACTTCAATTACGTAACATGTTATATGATTATGTAACCTGTAACTGATTTTCACTAAATAAACCTCGTGTTTAAATTATAAACGATGCGAAACAATACATATTTCTTGAGATTAATACCCATCGAAGTTCATGTGAAAACAATGGTGGCGTACTCCCTTAAAAGTGATACAAATATTAACTCAAAACTCATAATATACCTAAGACTAAATATAACCTCAAATGGAGCAAATGCTTAGTAAATGCGTATTTGATTATAAAGTAAGAACCAGTCTATCAAAACTAAAATAAGATCACAAATGGATTGCGCTACCAACTCTCGGTAGAACCGTGGTGCAGATCATCTGGCTTTTCAAGCTTAGTATCACCTTAGCTCCCACAGTCCTCATCCCCTTCTGATATGCAATATTACAATGCATTCGGAACCCAGGAGGGGTTACTGTTACATGGTCTTACTACTTGCACCCCCTCAATTACTTTCTGGGGCTTTACAGCTTATATTAGGTATTCATTTTTTTTCGTATTGTGTTAATTTTATAAGAAAATTGCTCATCACTAGAACTGTTCGTTACATACTTAAAAAAATTCTTACTTAATATGTAAGACAATCTTTCTAGTGAAAGTAATGTTTGATTTTAACAACACAACTTATATAGTAAGTATGTAGTATGTTAAACGATTTATAACAAATAATAATTGATACTTCATCATGTCACAAGTATTCCAAAAAATTGAGCATTTTTGTTATATGTTTTTTCTATTATAAATGAAACACAATCAAAGCCCGACCGGCAACTTTCAACTATGATGTTGACCCGATGAGTAGGTATAACTTTCAATTTTTTGCGACGTGTATGAGAGGTGATAGGATGAACATTAATAATTGTTATAACTATTATATAAATGCAGTTTTTATAGACATTTATATAAAACATTAAATTTGTTTTTTATTTATACCTAAGACATAAAGTACCTACAATTAAAAACTGCTCTGCCTCTCTCATTGTATGGAAATAAGGAAACTTTCAATGATTATAAAAATTTATAATACATTTTGAAGATTGTTTAGTAAGAAGAAAAAGGTGATAAGCAAAAACGTCATCATCACAAGTAGAGCTTATGATTTTGACGCGCCAGAATTAGTTCTTTTTAATCAAAACGAAACGTTTAAGCAAAGTTTTAATTTTTTTGAACAGCAAAATCTATTTGTATTGATCTCTGATTGATTTTATCTAACATCAATTTGGAATTTATCATTAATCTAATGGGTTCGCCTAAACATCAACTGTGAAGATTTTGGGTGTTTTAATATCAATAGTAATATTTATCAATTTGTGCCCGCGGTATTTCAGATTCATCTTCCTCATCCTCTTCGTCATATCGCGATGAAGTATCCGAAACGACAACTGATTCTTCATCGTTGGCAGTTGCATTGGTATTCACTTCTGCTGTGGATTCAGATGGGGCAACCGCTTCTGTTGCAGAAGTAGGCTCTGAAGCGTCAGTGACAGAAGAGCAGAGATGGTCTACCGTAGAAGATGCTGCGACCGACATCGACACAGCGTCTTTAGCGGCGGCAGCAACTTTGCAAACAGCTTTGGATACTGCTGTTGCAGCGGCCATAGCAGCCGCGACCGCACCGGCAACTACTGCTACATCAGACTTAGCTGTGACTTGTGTTGCGTTAACAGCACCAACAGTAGCTTTCTCGAAGGCAGCAACCTCGGCTGCAGCATCGGCGGCAGCTTTCGCGACTTCCGCAGCCATAGCTTTTACCGCTTCAACATTAGCTTGTTCTTGACTTTTCGGTATATCAAACATCTCAGCGAAGAGCGCAGGTATGTCGATCTGGTTCCAGTGTTTGCGGCACCAACTCATCAGCTCATAGTTTCTGGAGCTGAGGAAACGAAGATCATCCAACGCCGCAGCGAATGCTTCCAGACGCGCTGGCACATTGGTCACATTCGTAGCCGATACCTGTGAAAATAACACACTCCTTATGATGACGGATAACAGGCTGATGGTATATTTAATATTAGATTGATACATCATCATGAGCCCAAAGAGCGGTGCTACTCGATACAGCCAGGATCGTGCGTCGGTTTCTGTCGTTGTCGCCCTGAACCCCGACAGACTATTCGTCTGTTGGGACTATACCGTCTCCTAGGGTTAGCCACTAGAGACCAAACCAAATTTATATTTTATCAATTATAGAAGTTGTTTTTAATTATCTTTCAAACATGTAATTTTTCATCAATTTGAATTTTTTTATCACGGGGTGGGGTGACCCTAGTATTAATAAATGTGTAGTAAGCGAAGTTAAATAAATCAACGTAATAAAACTCGTGTTGAACCAAGATAAATCTAGAAAGAATTCCAGTGCTGCCCTCTTGTTCCTCACCGCATTATGAAAAGCAGCAGCAACGGTCTCGTGCATATTGGTGACCGCTTCCGGATTGTCCAAGCCGGCTCTTTGTGGGCACAAGAGTATTGTGGCCGTGAACGTAGCCATCTCCTCGTCACTCATTTGCAATCTGTTCACGCAATCCACATAGGACAGCATGGCGCTGGAGAATGATGGCTGAAAAGAAAACAACATAATATTAAAGAAATATACCTACATACGTAAGTATTTTGTGTTGGTATCGAATCAAATTGGAAATGGTCTTATGACCTTGAAATGGCTTCAGCTGTCTTTATGCGTCAGCCACAACTCGCCGAGTGGCAAGGGAAATGGCAATGGAAGGAAATATAGATGTAATGTGGCTGAATTATTTGTCATCACACAACATGTTCCACTTTCATTCCCACCGCTCTCTATTTGTCATTGTGAGTAGGGTAGCTGTGTGTAGCTGCGACGCAATAAAAACATCGCTGCACCGCAATCATAGGAACGTGCGAGGAGCAAATATAGATATTGATTAACTTACATCAAAGGCAATGTCCAGTTGATCCCGTGAAAACGCAATAGAGTCTTCGAAAACGATGCAGTTGGTAACAGAGAGAGTCGAGATCCTCGTCAGCCACACTTCGAAGAATCCCAGCTGCAAACATTTAAACTCATAGACAAACGCTAGATAAAATAATAGTTCAATTTATTGGGGCTCAGGAATTCAATTGCGCTTAATATTAAGTTGGTTACCTAATAGGGCGGGGGTGAGAGGGTAGTATCTTAAAGTCCCCTAACCCCCCCGAACATATCAGTCGGCGCGAAAACCCACGGGATTTTAGTGGGCAGAAGTCACAATTACGCCATTCTCGGTGGGGATTTATTTCGCAGATTTTCCCACGCGAAAAAAAAACAACGCGAGCTACTTAATGTTATACATTCGCTTGATATGAGCTGTTATTAACATATTATGATATTGTGGATCAACAAATAAGGGCAAAAAGTGCAACATCAAATAACTATTTAAAAAAATAGTTTAATAAGCATGAAATGTAAGTAACATAATATTATCTGTGTCTTCTTTTATTATGCGCACAGCGATGGAGTGGCTCCCTTCTTGAGTTCTTTTGTTCCCTGAAATATACAACTTGGGACTCTTTAAGAACAGATTGAATAGGTTAATGACGGGCAAGCGAACTCAATCTTCACTTACCATCAGGTGAGGTCTCACTTACAGAGCACAAATAAAAAAAATTGCGGTAATGGAATAAAAATCAAACATTATTAATTTTCGCATTAGCATATTTTCCAATATTATTTTAAAACAGTAGTGTAAAACAGTGAAAACAATTAATCAATGCAGTCGCTTCAATACATTTTCGAAAAGCAGGTCTAAAAAAAATATTTATGAAAAAAAAAATCTAATTATCATGTACCTTAATGAGGATAAGCTGGTCGTCTTGGGATAGAGTTTCAAAATTTGGCAAAAACTTTGCGAATTCAACCACTTGTTGAATAGAGGTATTCATACGATAGGCGAGATTGCTCCAAATGTATGCACGTAAATTATCTCCAGACATTACTGTGCTCGATTCTCCGTTGCCCTCATTAGCACCGCCATCCACTTTAATAGAGACATTTCATTTTATGCAACATTCAAATTGAACTTCAATACAAATTATTATGTAGGTATGTGCTTTTAAATTGATTCTATTTGATTAAATTTTGAAGAATAAAATTACAATATCAATAGCACACGTTCAGTAAAATTATACACTACAATTCTGTAAATATTATTTTAAGTAAGAATATCGAGTTCGTTCGATTGCAAGAAAAATATGAAGATAAAAATTCAAATGTTCCAAAAAAAAATCAATAAATTAATTACATACAAAAAGTTCATTACTTCATTAGAGAAAGAAAAAACACTATAATACCGTTTTTTATTTTTTTTTATGTTTAGTGTTAAGAACAGAATCAATAATATTTTTTTAAAAAGGTTTCTCTTCTCACCTTCGAAATGATGGGTTTTTCGTACACTAGTTTTAAAAAAATAATTTCAGTAACAGTTAAATATTAACAAAAAAATGGAATAAAAAATATATTTTACGTAAGTTTTATCTAATTTATTTTCATCCATAACTGATTGAAGATTTCTTTATTTTTTTTTTAATAAGAATAAAATAAAATAAATATAAAAATTGTATTTACGTGATTCGTCATCGTATAGTATTGGTAATATTTCGACATGCATGTGCCGCTGCAGTTCCTCAGTGTAATTGTTATGCATTCTGAATGCATTTGTGATACTCCTGACCAAATCGGCTGTGCTGGCTTCTGGCGTTGGAGGCTCTTCTACGAGCGCAGCGCGGTGGGCTGATGGCGGCGCCTGCGACTGCAGGGGCGATAGCGTCGCCAGAGAAGCCGATGTATCTGGCTGGTTAGCGGCCACATTGCCCAATTCGGCAGACCCCGATAGCCGTGGTTTTTTTGGAACTCTTCCGTACCTCACAGCTGATAAAAACATTATCGAATTACATTCAATGGAACCACAATCACTCGAACATTTAAAATAATAAAATTAAAAAAATATATTGAAATAACAAAATGAATAAATCGGTTATTTCGTCGTATACGTTTTAGCAAAGGAAACGAGACGATACAAGTGACAAAACCCATTCAGCGACAATCGGATCTGTGACTGCACACTTCAATTGGAAAATAGGTGTGACCATCTATTACAAGTTCATTGAACTGCAGTGCGATGCATGTGCATCATGCGTTCCGTTTCTGATCTGAGAAATAATAATGATAACGTTCGTAAAGCGTTGTGCTGGTTCTTATTACAAATTATAAATTATATATAAATTGTAAGTAAATTGGCACTCACAATCGCGACTCATGCCCACAGCTAAGCACTTCTTGAATCTGCAGAATTGACAGCGATTTCTGTTGAGGCGGATCACGAGACACTTCCCTTCGCGTAGACAACGATACTCTATCTGCTTCTGAATACTACGGCGGAAAAATCCCTGTAAACAAAACGTCACGTTTACTATTATAGCTCTAGTATTTATTTATTAGGCAAAGTATATAAAAAAAACTTAGAAGTAGTAACTATGGGATCAAATGATTTCGCATCCACAAAATTCTCACCAAAAAATATTTGGCAAATTTTAGGCAACATGTTTTTTTATTTTTATGGAAAATCCAAGAGGTCCGAAATTTACAATACTTTATTTATTAAGTCATTTAATATTAGTATATAATATAATTAATATTTAATTATATATAATAGAATTAGTATTAAATATTAGTAATTTAGTAAATCACTACTTCGTTACTCGATAGCGTACATTTCACACTAATCCACATGTATTGTATAAATATGAAGATAACGTAAATTCCCCTTGTTCCCCGTACATATCCAACTTACATAACTAGTATTGGGAGAGGACAAATAATTCCTACTTTCCTAACATATAGGCTTCATTTTAACCAATCACGCCGTTGAGTATACACGAGAAACGGCCAACTGTAGATATATAATATTTATATATCAACACCGACAACAATGACTCAACTAATGAATCAATCGATGAGCCTTAAATTATTAAGCAGTAGATATTTAATTACATTTGTGTTATTGAAACCGTACAATAGAATGTAGGATAAACCAAGCCCTTCCACAGTAAATCTAACTTGAAAAATAAACATTTCCAAAGTTCATGTTAAGTAGGTACATACATACCAGTAATCGAGCCTGGTAACTTATAGTAGAAGAACTAACTCCCTGAACACTCGATTAAAGGGCAGGTCAAAGTATCTAATTTGGATATTACTCTCAGTACGTGATCAAGTGTATAATTTGCAGTTAAAAATAACTTGCAGTGCTTTTTTGTTGTATTATTTTACATAATTCTCTTTGTTATCTTTCGAGTCTCTAGAAGTTTCGATTACCTTGCTTTGCTTACGCAGAGCTATGACGTTATTTCATATGTAGGTATTTAGCCACCAAGTTTCGCAAAAATATATACCTCTACCATTAAATAGTATGTCTGTAAAAAAGTTATTTTCGTATTTTATAAGTAAAAAGTTAAGCTAAAATATCTTTAGTTTTACTATTTGTATGTAGCTGGTTTAAATAGATATCTACCATTAAATCGATGGCGTTTTACAAACAGAAAAATAAAAAGTAAAAACGATTTTTCCGTCATTTTTCCCGTAAATCTAACGAAGAAACATTTTGAAGTTTTATTACAATGTGACATATATAGACTTAACGCAGTGTCAGTAAGAGTTAGCACAAAATTGGTTCAAGCGTATTCAGTCTGGGAATTTTCATGTCAAAGATGAAGCTCGCTCTCGTTGACCTGTTACGGAACGGATAAAGTCGATGCCATTATTAAAAAATAGAGAGGAACGACATATTAGTAGTTACGGTTATGACATAGCTGAATAGCATAAAGAGACCACAAAACTGACAAAAAAAATAAAAATAGGACTGTCAAAACTATCATTTTTTGATCAGAAGTCCCAGTATTTGTAGGTACAGCAATGGAATTAAGTATGTCACTACCTACAAAATGGCAACAAGTTATCAAACAAAATGGCAATAATATTATATAATAATTAAATGTAAATAAATTATAATAAAAAATACCTCGAATTTGTATATAAAAAAATACGAAAAATCTTTCGTTGTGTGGTAAAATTATTTATTTATTTATTATTTATTTGAAGTTAAGAGTTTGAATAAAGTAATTTAATTACCTTACACCCTTCGCAAGAGGTGACGCCGTAATGGTATCCTGACGCTTTATCGCCACACACCTTGCAGGGCGCAGCTGCCTTTCCTCTGCCGCTACTGGCACTGTCTGCCGCGTATTGTTGATCTGGTAAAATAGAGCACAATTATACATTCAGTACCTACTTAAAATTGCATTACTTAAAATACATATTTACAAAGGCTCCATAGGGCATTCATTGTTCACCTTACATAATATATCTAGTTGTTAAAACCATCAGATAACACTTCTTCAAACAAACCAAGGTAAAAAGACATCATCATTCTGAATGCATTTTTGCATTGTAGTGATGTAAGAACACGAAATACAATGTAGATATTGGGTTATGGGAAGCAATGAAAGATGGAATTTGTAGTAAATATATTTAATTAGTCTCTTTTAGTATAGTAGAAAGGTGTGATCATATTTACTAGTAAGCGGCGCAGTTAGAACCGAACTAACTCTAACTGACTCAAAGTCAAACGTATAAGACTCTTGTATGGAACAAAGAGCTATTGTAAATAACTTATTAATTAATGTTTATATGACAGAAAGACTCTCAATCTACTTGTTAGAGTGACACAGATTTATTTTGATATATTCCAACATAAATCTTCTTATCTTACAAAAAATTATATAATGCAAATTATCACACCTTCCTTTGTCTAGGGGTACAATATTTTGAACTTATACGGTCCAACATTCGTTGCGTAGGATTAGGGAAAACCCAGAAAAACCTAATCAGACCAGTTCAAATCTAATATTCTAATACCTTATTAAAGGTAACGTAATAATGTTTAATTATTATTTTCTATTTACAATATTTATCTCTAAATTAAGTTGAGCTTGTCTCTCATTTGAGAAAAACAAAACATTTGGTAACGATTTCGTTAATATATCAGCCAACTGGGTCACCTGTGGAAAGACAAATCATTTTAATAACTTTTTTTTCAACTTATTCCTTTGAAAAGTGATATTTAATTTCAATAGTTGATCCTCATAAATAGGAATAGCAACTTTTACATGTATGCTGGTAACTAATAATTTCAACCACAGAGCTTCTCACACGGCTTTATATAAAGCCATATACTCTGCTTCAGTGGATGATGCCGCCATTATTATTTAACTCTTTGTTTACTAGCAAATTGTGCATTGTTCAAATAAATTAAACAAATAAACGGCCCCCTTCGGAATCAACAAAGACATTAATAAAGTAACACAATTTGTTGCGTCTAATGTCGATTAACTTTAAACAAATATAGTAATACTTTTCAAGTATAATCAAACTCTAAACATTTGTTCACAAAGAGGTCAACAGAAAAAATCCAAATTGGATCGTGTGCATATAAAAGAGTTTCACACAAGAAAACTTTGTTGTTTCACTTAAATTTAATATGTTAAAGCAACCTCATACTTTTCTAGAACTGTTTTTAACACTTCTGGACTAAGATTTTGTTATATGATGAGGTATTTCACTCATTAAAGAATAAATAAGATATAAATAGTTAACAGACTTAAGCATCATATTCATTTTCATTATAATATGACATGCAAAGCAAGTTTTTAATTTTAGCATTTCTTAGATTATGTGAAGTCGATCCATTTTCATTTTGAGATGAAGTCATTGTATTTTGAAATGAAGAGCCATCTGTTTCACTTACAGATTGATTAGGTATTTCGTCATTCGTTCAGCAATCCCAACAATACTTGAAGGAGTGATGGGACCACACACATCTGTATGCACATTAAAAAGCGGTCGTTTTATAATTTTACACTTTGTTTTGTTCAAAGACTTAAGTACCACATGATACGATTTTACCTTCGTTGTATATTTTCACACCACCATCGACGCCATCAAAAACGACAGTCATGCCAGCATCTTGCTTCTTCTTATCAGACAATAAATTGCAGGTTATTTCTGAATATCTGAAAAGAATACCTGTGCGATTCCTTTTATACGCATATTGCTAAATACTTGAAGGTTTCCTTTCTGTGTTGCACTTATGAATATTCCATATTTCGCAACAGAAATGCTTATAGGTTTTTCTAATATCATGAAGTTTTGTGTCAGCTCTTCTCGGCTCTCGTTTATAATATGATCTGAGGCACATTTCCTGATTTTCATTTTATGCCATGACACCATCATAGCATATGGGAAGGGTCATAAATAAATATGTAATTTTATCGGCTCCTTCCATTTTTGCACGCGCAGCCAGTAATTCGATAATTAAATCATCGAAGTGTTGCAAATGCTTTATTTGTGGGATATCACTTTCCAGCTTCAATTTAATTGCTTTTGGAGCCACTGATTTTCAGGTTCCGCATGAGGTTCTTCACTAGTTTATTTAACACTTCAAGTTCATTTAATAAATTTCATATTCTCAGCTTCCACACACTGTATTTGGTCCCGTCAAATGGTTAATTAATATTTCGTTTTAATTTTGAATTGTCCATTTAATTCAAACCACAAATTTACTAATTTTATTTTGAATTTATTTCACTGGGAAGCTTTCATTTCACTGGAAAGTTTTCGTTTGCTGGGAAGCTTTAATTTGCTGGGAAGTTTTCATTTGCTGGCCCCATAACCTATAGGGTTATGGGAAGCAATGAAAGATGGAATTTTTAGTAAATGATATTATTTAATTAGACTCTTTTAGTGCTCTTTTAGTATAGTAGAAAGGTGTGTTCGTATTTAATACTTAGTAAGGGGCGCAGTTAGAACATAACTGACTAAATCTCAAAGTCAAACGTATAAGACTCTTGTATGAAACAAAGAGCTATTGTAAATAACTTATATAATGTTTATATGTGTGAAGGAGAAAGACCCACAATGAACTTGTTAGAGTGAGACAGATTTATTTTGATATATTCCAACTAACAGTAGATGTAGGGGAAGCCCGGGCAAGATGCATTATGGGTCTTATGGGTAAGACGAATACTCGATTTTGTTAAAACCTACAATAAATGGAGCTACTGGACGAGGTCTATTAAACAACAGCTCAGCCGCACCATAACAAAACAATAGATGCGTGCAATTGTTGTAAAAATAAAAATAATTTTTTTTTGCTGTTTTGTTACGATTTTTGGCAAGGTATTGATTTTTTGTATTATGTATTTATATGTGTTAACGAATAGACTCCGTTTGATCGATTGAGTGTTTTTTGAAGTTTAATTAGTGTTTGTATCTTTTCACTCGCCGGTAGAAATTTTACAGTAGGCAGTAGGCTAATAAAAATTGAATATTAGTGCTTTGAGCAAGACGGATATGTGCAAAACAGATAGTTAACCGTTTTGCCCATATCCGTCTTGGGATAGTGTAGTTGCCAGTTAGTGCGATAATATTTTTTATCGAACTGTCAAGTAAGCTAATTATTTCTAAAAGTAACTAATCCACACTTTACTTGTAATTTGTGAAAGAGGTCCTAAGCTAAGTCCATTAGAGTGTGTGAGTAATTGGTGTCATTATTAGTATAAGGGCCTCTTTCACCAACTACAAGTAAAGTGTTGATTAGATACTTTTAATAAGAACTTTTTATGAATCATGTTTGAACATGATTCATATGAAAGTCCAAACATTTCATATGAATCATGTTCAAACTGCGTGGACACACTGGCTCCTTCCCACATCCACGGAACGAGTAGGCAAGTGAATGCAGCCGCTAAAGCAGCCGAAATATTAAAGACCGCGAAATACCGGGGTCTCAGTTCCGGATACACTTTTATGCCTTTCGGAGTCAAGACCCTTGGTCCGTGGGGTCCCAGCGCTCGCCAACTTCTCAAAGACCTTTCAAAAAGGCTTATAGACGCCACTGGTGACCGACGAGCTGGCAGTTTCCTCGCGCAACGCATTAGCATTGCAATATAGCGAGGAAATGCTGCCAGTATCCTCGGTACCATGCCGAGGGCGCCCAATTTTATAGATATTTTTAGGCGTATTTATTTTTAGATTTTAGTTTAGTTTTATTTAGAATTAAAAATCATGTCCTTGGGTAGATCAATTAAACCAAACTAAATTTGAATTGAAGACAAAAAAATAATATTGATAAATAAATAATAATTAACATGAAATGTAACATAATTTTGTAGATTATTATTTTATTCATATACTTACCTATTATTATTTTTTAATTAGTTGGGTTATTGATTTGGCAATTTATTGTCTAGGTATATGCTAAATTTATATTATTGATGGAACTTTTTATATTTAGTTAAATTTTAAGTGACTTTGTGTCGTCTTTATATTTAATTTACTTATTTTTTTATTTGTAATTTTTTATGATTTTGCATTAAGTATAATATTATAGGTATGTATTTTTTGGTATGTTAAAATAAAAACATTACATAAACATATGTATTTACTACTTATTAAACTATTTAATTAATTAACAGTTTAATGACACGATTTAATGAGTAATGAGCACGTTTGCAACCTAATTATATACAAAACAATGTTTGATTGTTTACATTTTTAAAATCAAAATTCTAACATAAATAACTTTCAGTGCACACAGGTGTTAGGTGTTCCAGAAGTACAATACAGAAAACATTTAATCATGGACTTAAATGCGTAGTACAGAAGTCTCATTATCCTATAGAAAAACAAAACAGCATCCATGTATAACTGTCTCGTTCCTACTACCGCGCGGGATCGCATAGACTCGACTGTGAGAGAACTACTAGATTCTAAATAGGTCCTCCGTAGTTCCATCTCCATCCGCACCGACCGCTGAGCGACGGCGCTGCTAGACTAGCTAGACTAGCGGCGCCGTTCGCTCGTAAAGTGCTACCCGTATGGAAAACAAATTTAAAGAAGTATTCCCGTCAAAAAACTCAGCAAACTAGGTATTAGCAAATTAGTAGCAAATTAGTGTATGGTCAATAAAATTTTCTGACAATGCCCTTAAGGAAACACAGTCGAAGTACAAATATGTTCCAATTAAAATTCATATCGTTCGTACAGTATTTCAAACAAAATTAAAAGGAAATATAAATTCGTTTAACGAAGTATTATTATACTTAAACATACGTAATAAAAATTTAGTGAATTTCTTGAAAATAATAAGAAAGACATCAACGTGTTGCTCAAGTGCTCTTGCGCAGGCGATATAGCGTTATACTGATTTATAGTATAGTGTTTCAATATTGTCAAATCTGTCAAAAGAAGGTTCACTGCGTACTATGTTGGTCCTATGAAGCACTTCATTAATTCCTCTTGTTTTTGCAATATACTAGTGACCCGCTCCCAGCTTCGCCCGGGATGCAATATTTTATATACACAAACCTCCCTCGTTTATCTCTCTTTCCATTAGTGAAAACCGTATCAATTTCCGACGGGAGGTTTAGAAGCAATTAGCGGAAAAGCGGACAGACGCGGAAAGTTTCGGCGACTTGGTTGCAAAATATTGTTTTTTTATATATAGGTAGGTACTTATATAAAAACCTAATTTGGTTTTATTCTAGATAAAAATACAATAGGTAGTAGGTACTACCTACTTTAGGACAAGTTAGCAAAAATACAGACAGACGCGGAAAGCGACTTCAATTACGCGGACGCAAGTAAGGATAGTCGAATTAGTTTTTTTTTTCCAAAATTACTACATAAATTACTGTCGAGCTGGTCTAAGTCAAAACGTCTATAAATATGTAATTCTTTCGTAATATCAACGAATATTATAGAAATGCGTAAACAAATGTTTATGGTTATAAAAACTGTACTTACCTATATAAATAAGTATAAAAAACGTTTTTAAATGTTGTTTTCAAAAAAGATTTAATGACGTCTGTCATGCCATCTAGTTATTAAATAAGTTAAAAAAAACAAATTAAGTATTTATTTTTATTTTTCACCCACTGTGCCCGCGTTTATTAACTTCAATTAACTTAACTTTTATGTTTGTAAACCATTTTTTGTAAACTGATTGGAAACATATGTATATGAAACATACTATATATACCTATTAGCTTGCTACAATATAGGTAAGTATCAGTGATAAATGCATAACGTTCAAATCGATTAGACTTTTCTTGAGATAAGTGTACACAAAGTTACACAGAAAAGACAAAAATTGTAAAAACTATATTTTTACCTGTGTAACATTTTTTTTTTTTAAATATTTAATGTTACAGATCGTTTACGATTTTACTATAATACGAGTACCTATATACATCTATAGATTTTCTTGTTAATTAGGAGAAGAGCTTCGTGCACGATATATTGAATAAAACAAAAACATATTTCCCATCAATACGAGTAAAGCACGAAGATTGGCGATAAAGTAACCAGTTACGTAACGAGTCGCCTACAAGCGCGCAGCGCTTCGTGCTTTCTTCCGCAAATGTTTCCACCCGCTCTAATTCGTTTTGCGTGAGAGAGATGTGAGGTGGAGGTACCTATCTCTCAACTCGGTACAGGGTTGGCCCTATATAACTTTGATTTTTTTATATAAATAAAACTTTAATACCAAATAATAATTAATCACTGTCTGTCATTTAAAGTCACCTGTCACCGGGATTAATTTAGCTGATATACCTACCTTTGTTTGTACGGTAAAAGTCCCAAACATTAAAACTAAAATAATAAAAATCTCGCCTATCGAAGAATGCACTAGTACTAATCAACACTTTACTTGTAGTTTGTGAAAGAGGCCCTTAGACTAATAAATCCATACTAATATTATAAATGTCAAAGTAACTGTCTGCCTGGCTATTATATTTTCAACCGAACATCATGAAATGTTGCATACACGTTGTCAGGGATAGAAAAAAGGACATAGGGTACCTTTCATAAAGGTATCCCTTGGAACAAAGTACTGTTTCCAAGGGATCATCTAAAATAAAATAAAAAAACTAACACCTGGCCAAGGTGTTATAGCAACAAGAGGTCAAGTGTTTACTAACTTTCATATGTGAATGCTAGGCATTTACCAGTCTGACGAAAAATCGTCTAATTTTTTTAAAATTCTTAAATAAATATAATCATTTTCAAATGTCGTTTCTAAAATTAAAAAACTTTTCTTAGTGTCATTTTTAAAGTTCAACAAATCAATTCAAATCGAAATGGAGTGTTTACATACTGAACAACTTTAAACGGCCATTTGCTCAGAATCGGAATTTTAATCATAATTGATATATGTACTTAAATTTTGACAAATTAAGTAGCGTATTAGACAACCCTAACAATTTTCCAAAGCAATGATTGCAGTTCAACAAACTGCGCGTGAGCCGATCGTTGAACCTGTGCTAACCGTTATTCCCTCTCCTTCGCACGCGGAGCGCCAACATTTTGCCTCTCATTTTACAACATGATATACCTTCTTCATCTATTTCCATTGAAGGCATCGTTCTATGGGAAACTTGTAGATAGCATAATGAGTTTTCAGTGTATATTTAACTATTGTTGCATGATTACGCCAAAGTTACCGTAACATATTATACCACGTAACTCGAGCATTCTTCACCTTTCTCGTTCAAAGCCTTTACTTGTAATTTTTGTGTTCTGCACTCTACACATGTTCTGCAGTCATCACGCCTTACAACAGTATGTCTGCTGTTGGGTTTCGTTGATTGAATGAGGGTTCCCTTACATAGGCTATAAGCGACGGTAGCAATCTTCTATCAAGTGAACTTTTTTACACAAAAAAGATAGTTTAATACTTCTTTTAAATCAAACATGTTAAAAGTGAGAAAATTAGTTACTGTACCTATTTATTGTTTATAAATCGGTAGCCAATCCTCTAATCTAATCTCTTATCGGGGCTTGCCTGATGATATGTGGCTACCGTTGCTTAGACACAAAACTATATTAAAACTCATTCAAATATTTTACTAATAGCAAAATATTCATTGGAATTAATAAATAGGAGAGAGAATCTGTAAATAATACAATAGTATTTTATTTTATTGTAACTATAAAAAAATATCCTTTTGTAAGATAGGGAAGCAGGATTGCAGGCATTTTTGGCCTTGGCTCGTCTTGACATATTTTTTTCGTATAGCCCAGTCTGGTTAGCATTTAAGCTTGTATTAATTTGTGACCGCAAATTCTTTTCACTTACCTTTAGGGGGAGTGGGAGTCTAGTGGGAGTGTAAAACTAGAGTCCGCTACGCCCGTTATCGTGATATTAAAGGGAAACATATTTTTGCTTATAACTTCGTTATTTTTGACCGTACGACAAAAATGATATGGACTAATATTGTTCTCTATGCAATTCTCTACAAAATATTCCTTGCACATTTTTACGTACAATCAATATTTTTCGAGATAAATATTTGTTTTGGACGACTTTTGGACGATATTTGTACTACTTTGTCGCGCCGCTAATAATAGGTATATCTAGAATCTAGATAAGGTCTTTTTTTGGCGTGTCACCGTTTTTTTTATGGATTTATAGAACGGTCACTGTGACAAGACCAACTTCTACTATTGTTGTATTCCGTGACACTGGCAAGAGTTATCTTTGTTCACGTATTCTGCGACACCTATAGGTAAACCTATCCAATTAAAATTTCTAAAAGTTATAGATGGTTCTAGTATGAAAGATATATAATTTATATAAAGATATGCGTCGCAAATAAAATTTATTATGCTATAATATAAGAACACGCCACAAAAAGTACAAGCAATTATAACATTGTTTGAGTAATACTTCGTAATAAAAATATTTTATCTAACTAGTAGTATAAATGCGTCAGTGAGTTTGTCATTTTTACATTTTTACGTCTTAATTATTCAATTGATCATGATGCAATTTTGCATACATGTTGTAAGAAGTACAGAAGTAAGAAGGACATAGGATACCTTTCAACCAAAAATGGTATTTTTTCAAACAACGCCGATGAAGTCGCGGGAATAAGGTAGTATTACATACAGTGAGAATGACAACGGATGTGGGTTAGGCCGGTTGAGCTGAGAGGATTGGATTCAGATTGCTGATTAAATGAAGTGTGTGATGGTCACGCCCCTAAACAACTAACACCGAGTCCCCTACTATTGACCCATCAACGTGCATATTTCCTAGAACTTACATCTAATAAAAAAAAAGCTAATAAAAAATCGCTAGCAATTTTAACGCACGCTGTTTTAGAATTTTATCGCTCGGCAAAATGGTAATTTCAAAATTGCAATATACTTACTAAATTGGGGCTATAGAAATTGAAACGACACTCGACATAATTAGTAATAATAAGAAGTTGGGGCGTTTGTTATTGTTAAAGTAAGATGGTGCAACCCAGCCATAGTTTGGAGACAATCAGCTTGTTAATACTTAATTACGTTAAAACCAGCCCCGCTCTCCCCTACCATACATGGATTAACGAGACACCGAAAAAAAATCTTAAACTTCACTCATATTGTTTGTACGAATAGTTACTTTGTTTGTTGATGTTGTTGTGATGAATCAGTAGCAGATACATTTAAATATTTTAACTACTATTACTATTTTTGTTATTTAATAATACAATTTTTATTACTGTAATATGTCGGTGATTTCGAGATGTCTTTACTAAATTTCATAAAGCATTTATCTTTCCTTTCCTTTTCTCTTTTTATGGTTATATCTATTTTTTTAAAATTTAAAGCACTGGAATTAAAAGATTCAAAAAGTTTTACCTACATAAAATGAGAATCTATAATTGGCTGTAGGTATATATATTTTATATTACCTGGATAAAAGGTACCCTATGTTCTTTCTGGTGTCCCAGACAACGTGTACCTATGCAAAATTTCATGGTGATCGGTTCAGTAGTTTTTGCGTGAAAGCGTAACAAACAATCAAACAAACAAACTCACATTCACATTTATAATATTAGTAAGGATTACCTAAATTAAATTAAAAATAAATCTATACTAATATTATAAAGCTGAAGAGCTAATCTCAGGAACTACTGGTTCGAATTGAAAAATTATTTTTGTGTTGGATAGATCATTTATCGAGGATGTCTTTAGGCTATATAACATCACGTTGCGACTAATAGGAGCGAAGAAACAGTCGAAAATGTGGAAAAAACGGGGAAAATTATTCATCTTTGAGGGCTTCCATTGCGTGCGCTGCGAAAACCGTTCGAGATACCCAAATGATTCCCAAAATAACTATTCCACGCGGACAAAGTCGCGAGCACCAGCTAGTCAAATATACGAGCTCAACTAAAAGGCTATAACAAAAATAACATATAAATAAACAATTTTCTTACTTTGAATTTCTATCGGAACATTGTTAGCAGAATACTGTGGCAGAATACATTGTTAAAGTTGGGAGTTGCTTCACGGTTAGGATGCACTAACACTCAAGTTGCTAATAGTTCAGTAAGCCCACTAAGTTAAGTTCTATAATTCACGGTGAGCATCGAACTATAGGAGAACTAAGTTAGAATAACTAACTTATCTTGCAAAGTGGACTCTGCAGGTGCTTCTCTATGAAAGTATTTGGAAGATGAATTAATTGGAAAATGAATATTTTGTTGCTCATCTATAATAATATTATAAACAGAGAAGATTTGTATTTTTGTTTGTAATGATTTAAAAACTAAAAACCGAGTAATATGCTATATTTCATAAAGTCACTCAGACGAAGTCGCGTGCAACAGCTAGTTGTAAATAAAATAAAGTACGTAAAATGTATAATACTAAATTTAATCACTATAATAATATAAAAACTTTAAAAATTAAATAACTATTTTCAAAAAGTATGTAATTAGTTTGGTATTCCTTTGGTAGACGGAAAGGTGCCCAAAATGCAATTCACCCAACCATCCAAAAGTTGAAGTCAAAATTTAATGTGTGGTACCTAGATGACGGAACGCTGGGAGGTGATATTAACACCACATACAGCGACTTACAGTTAATAATTTCAGAATTCGATAAGTTAGGGCTCACTCTAAATTTTTCAAAATGTGAAATTTTTGTACCCAATGTTTCACAACAGAATACAGTACAAAATATTTTTGAACAAATTGCTCCTAATATTAAACTACTAGACAAGAGATCACTTCGCCTCCTAGGATCCCCAATTCTAGATGATTCAATACAAGATTTTGTAGACGAGAAAATTCTAAATTTCCTTTCTGTTTCTGAACGATTAGAAAAAATAAACATACATGTAGCCTATACTATAATAAAACATTGTCTTTTTGTCCCAAAATTTATGTATACTCTTAGATGTTGTCAACTTTGGAATCATCCTTTTCTTACACAAAAACTCGACAACATTATAAGAGATACACTCATATCCATACTAAACACACCTTTTGATGATCGTGCTTGGCGCCAGGCCTCTTTGCCTATAAGGTTAGGTGGCCTCGGCATTCGCAAAATTTCTAGTGTTTCATTGCCAGCTTTCTGTTCTTCTGTATACAGCACTTCTAAATTGGTACACTTTATTTTAGCGCAAGCAATTCCTAATTGTCAAATATGTTATTTCACAGAAGCTACAGAAAGTTGGAAAATAGTCTGTTCGACAAAATTTCTGCCCAAAGCCCCTATTCGCCAAAAGCAATGGGACGATCCTCTCTGTATTTCGGAATTTAACAACCTGATAAATTCATCAAGTTCTAATACAGAGCGTGCTCGTCTACTTGCCGTAGCGCGATGGGAATCAGGCCTTTGGTTACATGCTTTACCGTCACGCAACATTGGCAATCTTTTAGACGACACCACTTTTAGATTGGCAGCATCCCTACGAGTTGGCGCTCCCTGTACAGTTCCTCACTACTGTAATTGTGGAGAATCAGTAGATCGGTTGGGCCACCACGGATTATCATGTATCAAGAGCGCAGGACGCATACCGCGACACGCCAGTCTAAACGACATCATCCGTCGGGCGTTTGTTAGTGCCGCCGTACCATCAGTTTTGGAACCTAACGGACTAATGAGAGACGACGGCAAGAGACCCGACGGCATGACTCTTATTCCCTGGAAGCTAGGAAGACCCCTGGTATGGGATGCCACATGTGTGGACACCCTCGCTCCTTCTCATCTTCCAGAAAGCACGTCACAGGCTGGTGCTGCCGCTTATAAAGCCGAAAATCTCAAGCGACGCAAATATGTAAACTTAGATAGGGGTTACATGTTTGTGCCGCTTGCGGTAGAGACCATGGGTCCGTGGGGTCCAGCCGCTCATGAACTTTACAAGGAGCTGGCCAAACGGTTGGTAGATGCGTCGGGTGACCAGAATGCTGGCTGTTACTTTGCCCAGAAGATAAGCATATGCATTCAACGGGGCAATGCCGCCAGCATTTTGGGCACCTTTCCGTCTACCAAAGGAATACCAAACTAATTACATACTTTTTGAAAATAGTTATATAATACTTAAAATACTAGTCTTTACACGCTTAATTAAAATAAATTTTATTATCAATTATCAAGAATTAGGCCATCAATGGCAAAAATAATTTTTAAAATACAACTGGTGGTTCCAGAATTAATTCAAAAACTTCTTTCAAATTTCGAAAAAACTAATTATTTCGACGTCGAGCTTTACAAAGCTACTAAACAAAAAATGAACTGTTTTTTTGTCTGTTCCGAAGAACTAAAGCCTGAAGTTTCGGAGTGACACCCCGCAGTCTTTAAGAATGCAACCAGTCTCGTCTGTAAACATTCCCTTGCAGATGGCAACAGTCAAATAACGGTATCTCTTGGCGTGTGATCAAGAGGTGCCTTGGCTCATTCACTTATTCTCTCAGTACGGTCCTTACCCTATAAATAAGCCATTGCCTGCGAACTTACATCCTTCTGGTGTTGCTTGTGTCTATGGAAACCATTAGATTGGAACCATGGAAACAAGGTCCAGAAAAGTAAGTCACGTAGCGAGCTAAACTAAATTGAACATATAATATAAAAAATATGAATAACCACTCACGAAGGATAAATTGGTTTATACCGACGATGTACCTGGTGTTTTACTTGTTGCTCGGGGTAAGCAACAAGTGAAACAGATATAATATTTAATAAAGAAGTGATCTTTGAGGAAAGTGCAAAACGAGATTTGAGAATTTTGAAGCACAATATATATATAATTAATTTATATTATATATGAACAGTCCAAATCCATTCTTTTTCCATTGAATTGATTGAAATTTTGAATTGAAAAAAAAAATTCTATTGAAAAATTGAAATTCTATCGACGCTTGAAATACAACGAGATAAGCATGCAAATCTATACTAATATTATAAAGCTGAAGAGTTTGTTTGTTTGTTTGTTAGAACGCGCTAATCTCTGGAACTAAGTACTGGTTCGAATTGAAAAATTCTTTTTGTGTTGGATAGATCATTTATCGAGGAAGGCTTTAGGCTATATAACATCACGTTGCGACTAATAGGAGCGAAGAAACAGTCGAAAATGTGGAAAAAACGGGGAAAATTGTTCATCTTTGAGGGCTTCCGTTGCGTGCGCTGCGAAAACTGTTCGAGATACCCAAAATAAATATTCCACGCGGACGAAGTCGCGAGCACCAGCTAGTTAATAATATTTTGTATTATTAGCTCCAACAATAAACAATAAATTTCATGGTCAGCGCTCGCGCATTTGCATTCTATCGATGTATACGCGCTCTGTGAAGTGACCCACTTAACAACGCATTGCAACACCTTCTAAACAGCCCTTAAACGTAAAAGAGACAATAAAGGCTATTTTTATTTTTTATATATATTTATATTACCTACAGCAGCGCTTGAGAAAGTTTATAATTCACATGTAAGTAAATTAATCTTAAAAATATTAATTAAAATATTAATCTCAAAGATAAATCACACAATGTTATACAATTTGTTTCGTTTCTTTCGTTTCATTCTCAAGTCCCACGACTTTAAGTTGATGAACGGTTCTATGATTGCGATTTCTTATCAAAATTCATTCCAGAATAGAAAACATTTATTCGCATAGAATATATTTTGCTTAGAAAATAGTGCTGCGTGGATCATTCATTATAATAGCTACCGACTCCCAGACATAACAATCTTAAGGACGGCGACATCCAATTATAAATAATGAGAAAACTCCATTAGCCCGGCATTATTATTGAAAAGTATATTTGATCCTTTGAAGCAGAACTTCCAAGAAATGTAGGCACTTTTGAAATCTACCTTTGTTCATAATATTGAATAGTTATCAATTTATTAACAAATATACATCCGATCTTTCATATTTATGTAATCCAATAAGTGACAGTTTAGTCTCAGCATCTCACGGTGCACGTATTTCTACCGCTGTAAGACAGGAAACGGAAGCTCTAAATAAAAATTTATTAATGCGACCAAAAATAAGACTAAACTCGTAACAATACAATGTTACTCACTAACCAGCGTTCTACTCCAGTTGCCTGTTTCGTAAGGCTTTCAAGCATTACATAACTATTGCGGTCAATGACCAATCGCCCCTCCTCCCGACCAACCCTTCTAAAGGTCTCTGATCCGCTACTGTATCTTACTAACACTATATATCAATTAAGATATTTTACTACGACTTCCTACAGGACTTTCTAGTTGTGATTTAGTACCACGGTTTTTATATTAAGTTGAGTATACAATTTTGTATAGTTTTATATTTAAATAAATACTTAGATATATATTTGAATAGGTAATAGGTAAAAGATATGTTCAGTAACCTATGCTCAACAGGTGGTTGCATGTTCTAATTCCTGTAGTGCTAAGTCTTGTTGTTGTTGTTGTCTTGTTGTGCTAAGTCTAAGTTCTATGACTTTTTGATTTCATGGAAATTAAAAGTAATAATCACAACTTATAAAGGTGAAAAGAAACTTCTAAAAGAATTCTATATATTTATATGTTCTCAAATTCTTTGAAAACTTCTAAACTCATGATAATACCTGGTGGCTTAGAATTTGGTGGATTTGCAAATTACTCTTCACATCGAGAAGATACCTATACATATGCTCAGCAGTTGGTCTTAATAAAAATGTAATATATATGCATATAGAATAGACGGAAAATATACTCAAATATAACGGTAGAAACTTAAATAACTTCCTTCACATGTAATTTATGATCAAATTAAATATATCACGTATATAATACCGTTAGAGCTACTGCTACTTTGCATACATAAAAAGTTTATAATCTTGTTCGCGTAAATTATTTACGAAAGAAACACAAAAAATTGTTTTCGCTAGAAATGGCCATTTTCTTTTCATGGCCACAGAAATTTATTTTTCTTGGATTTTACAACACAAAAATGACATATTTTAAATAGTACTCGTATTGAACATTTTAATTGTATAAACTTTTAAATAATAAACATAAACAAAATCCACCATATAGGCTTTAAAAATTATAATGTTTACAATATAATATAAATAAAGCAATAATAATAATAATAATTAACTGTTAATCTTAATAACATATAATTATAATATAGGTAATATATTATTCATATTAATTTTAATACAAAAGCTAACAGTGGGTGATATGTTTACGTTAATAATATAGTTTATGAGTCATTTGAGTGCTAATATAATAATATATAACTAATATAAATATTAGGAAAACAAACCTTGTTTTAATGCAGGCGGCGGAGGTTCGTCTTTATTTTCGAAAAATGTCAAAGCGAAACTGTTGCTAGATTCTATATTGAGGGGCGGGGGTTGTGCGTGTACGCATGAGGCGGGCGGGCGGCCGCTCCACACGTCCATATTACATACATGTCCACGGACCGGGTTTCGTCCGCGACTACTTCCGTCACGCGTCTATCTGTTGCCGCCACTATTCGCGCACTGAGCTTTCCGAGCTTACGGATCGCTTTCGAAAACTCTCGCTGGCGCTTAGCCGCTTACCGCCGGCCGTTTGCCACCCACCGGCGGACGGACTCCGTCATAGGACCCAACTTTACATCCATTGTACCCTCTACGACTTCTAGTCAATGTCCCTTTAGACAATAGCATTCGCCAATACTATTGGCAGAAAATATCAAATTTTTCTTGTAGGCTTGAGTAGGCTTTTTCAAGCGTGCAGTGAATTTCTGCAGGTCGACAGAGCACTTGTACATCCACTAGCGTTGCTTGTGTCCTTAGGTGACGGTAGCCATCAAGTGGACCGTCAGCCTGCCTGCCACCCTTAATGATATTAAAAAAGACAGCTGAGTTTAAGTTTCGACGTGCACAATATAGTATTATACCTGTACGGAGACACAGTTGCGAAACTGATAAGTTACAGATGTTTATTACTTTTGTAATTATGAGACTCAAATTTAGTCACAAGCTTACATAAATAAAAATTTAAATTTTGAATTATCTTAATCCTAATGAGAAAATGAGAAAGTTTGTATGTTTGGATGTTTGTTACTCAATCACGCCAAAACGCCTGAACCGATTTGAATGATATTTTCCACGCAGATTGATAGTTTATTTTACCTAAATTAATACAAAGGATACCTACTTAAGGTTATCTTGGAAAAAGGTTCGATTCCTGTGGGGTTTTCAAAAATGAACTAGTATACCTACTATAAATGCGGAAATGAGTTTTTGCGTACATTTTCACGCCTTAACTACTCAATCAATCATCATGAAATTTTGCATACAAGTTGTCATTGGTGCAAAAAAGAACATTCCTTTCTACCATAAAAAGTACTGAAGTCATCGATGAAGTCGCGAGGTAAAGACGACGCAGGGGACGATGGGTTAGGCCGCGGCTAAGATGAGTTTATAAAAAAATATATATTGTTCCCGAGGGTTCTCCTTAAAATATAAAAAAAAAACAACGTGTGATTTACCAAAAAGCGTTGCCTAGCAACGAATAAACCAAATGTAAAAATATATATTTTGTCTGTAGAATTTTATTTTAAAATAAGATTAATTATTTTTGTTTTCTGTAACCAATGTAAATAATAAATATATATATATATATGTATATACCTACTGATTTAACGAAATAGCTTAATTTATTGCTTCCCCATAAATTATTGCTCATATGTATTTTGGTGGGGTGTTGACATTTTTTTGAATTTTTCAACGCTTAAGAAAAAGGGACACAGACGAAGTCGCAGGAATAACCTAGTTTATAATATTACAAGCAGCTATATAGACATTTACCGCCTTGGCCATCAAATCAATAGTTTTTTTTATCAAATTTAGGTACTGCCCATTGATTGATTACCTATATAAGTAGGTAATCTATCTAATGTTAAAGGAGAATAAGAAACGAAATGAAATTGATCAATAGTGTGTAATATGTATTGTATTCAAATTCAATTGATTTTTAATTCAGACATAATTAATAATTCTAATGTTAATTAATTAATTCCAAGTTAAATTTAATTTGACGAATATTATAAAATATAATAAATAATAAATATATTGACTTACTCCCAATGTCGCAGGAATGGCGTATCCCACTTCGAGGCTTCAGCAACCGCGGATAACACAGTTTTTTTTTATGTAAAGGTTGTCAGACAGGCTAACGATGATGGTAGGTTATAACCTTCGCCTAGATATTAGGAGATTCTAGGCCCTAGAACACAAGCAACACCACAGGTGCTTTGAGTAGGCTGCCTACTTAGTCCGACATAGAGTTTAGGAAGAAATAGGAAAATAGGCTCAGGCATTCCTTACTCACTCATCGAAACACACACATGCTGATACTTCACGGAGGCCTTCTGTAAGGGGATTCTGCCACCAGGCTGACCAAATAATTGATCCAGATAAACACAGAGCCAACATTAATAAGTTCAGTTCCAAAGTTGGCCCAGCCGGGAATCGAACCCGGCACCCCCTAAGACAGAGCGCTAAGGCCTTAACCACTCGACAAAGGGTTGTCATTGTCATTGTCAACGTTCAGAAAAAAATCATCAATATGTCCCACCGGGAACATTCCCAGCACACTACAGAACCTAGTCAAAACCCAATAGAACGATAAAGGCATGTTCTGTTATTGCGTTTTATCACGATGAAACGTAATTAATATAAAATAGCTTACTCAAAACTAATATTAATCTGCACAGATAACCACTACGGGTCGCAGTATGCCGCTACTAAATTAATTAATTTTTTTTCTAATTTAAGATCATAAAGATTGATTAAACTCGAATATTCCCAGCGACTAATTCGCTGTAATGTCCCAGCTCGACTGCCGTATCCCGACAGGCCAGGCCAGACGCACTAAAAGGAACTGTCATTTATAAGAATGCACGTCAGAAAAGAAAAGCTTCATCACACATACATACCTATAATATAAATACACCGTAAAAGTGCAGTGCTTTTTCCCCCATACCAAAAGTGTCTATCATGCCTAAAGAAGTTTCACTTCCAATATCCGAAAGATTAGTAGCATCACTTTAAGAGGATAAGGGCCTCTTTCACCATCTGTCAATTAGACTAACCGTCATTTAAAGTCACCTGTCACCGGGAATAATTTAGCTGATATACCTACCTTTGTTTGTACGGTAAAAGTCCCAAACATGAAAAAATGATAATAAAAAAAAATACGCCTATCGAAGGATGCACTAAACTGAGTGCATAATTTAATAAAACATTAAATTATTTCTAAAAGTAACTAAACAACACTTTACCTGTAGTTGGTGAAAGAGGCCCTAATACTTTTTTTTTAAAGAAGAAGTGTAAAAGTTGGCTAAATAAATATATTTAACTATGACTCAATGAAACTTTTTTATGTTAAGGTCGACCACAGACTATGTTAGGTGTTGTTTTTATGTTAGGTGATAGGGCAATGTCATCAAAGGGGAAATGGACTTTAACATCCCTTACTCACTTACCGAAACACAACAAACACATGCTGTATGACGGTGGTAGATGTGCCTTACCACTACTAGATGGCTACCATACGGAAAAGCTGGTTGTTGTTGGACACTTTGAGAGCAAAGAACAGATCAAGTAAAGGCAGCAGTCAGGTCTCTTATCTCTGATGGACTCTGTCAGGGAATCAGAGTGACCATGGACCGGGGCCGGTAAAGGCAGGGTGCGGTCGAACTGGGGACTTTGTAACCACTATCTTCAATTGAGGAGAGAGAGAAAAAAGACATGTGAAGTGTGAAGCTACTAATTAGACGAAATCATTTAAAGATAGACTGCCCTTTAGCCTGATCTCTTTACCCGCATGTAATATAACATGTAAAATGAACCACGTAGCTAGAAATTATTCCGAGCAATTTCTGTTACTTAATAAGAGAAGAAGAAAATCTTCTTATATTAGTAAAGTCACTACCTCACATGTATGTACCCAAAGTAAGCGTAAGCTAAGTTTTTATTTATCTTTTTTACATAGTTTTGACTTTGCAAATTTACCAACGCAAACAAGATTGAGTTTACAGACAGACTTTGAACTGAATATACTTATTACGATTCCATTTTGAATAAGTGAATGAAGGAAAGTGTTGCCAACACTAATGTACGCAAATAAAAAAGGTAACGGTTTAATGCCATGCGTCGCAGCCGGACTCGAAGAAACCTTCAAAACACGATTGAATTTCAAGCTACAATTTGTAATTCTTATCCGGTCACTATGTTTGCTGTGACGTCAGAGATGGGCTGCCAAGTATCATTATACACGTAAGTATCTGGAATTTTATTTGGTCACCAAAGACCCCTTTAGAATAGTGTTGCAGACGTGTGATAAAGGCTGACTTTTTTGTATTTATAGAATTCTATTTTAAAAATGGAATATGATCCGACTAATGCGCCCGACAATAGTCTAGAGATGCGAAGCTTTTAGCTTTTAATAAAAGAACTAACCGGTATCTAATGTCACTGGAAATAATCCTGTTATAAGTATAATATAGGTAAATGGCAGACTCTTTGCAGGTTATATTGCCATTAAACCTTTTTATGAGTTCAGTAATTATCAGAATTTCTTTGAAATACAAACAGTGTACAGTAGCCTTGAGATTGGTGGTGATACATAAATATTCTATAAGTTTTGGACGTGCAGACGGCAAACATTTCATATTCAAAACAAGATCGAGAAACATATAGAAGTGGCCGAATATTGTCTTTTACTTAAAAATATTTAATGGTAGATTTGATTAACACTGAATGGTAAGTGGCTACTACTACTATCTAAGTTTCACCATAAGGAACCAATTGAGAATAGGGAATATACACGCGAAGAAACCCAACAGCTCTCGTGCTGATATTTCACAGTGCTACTTGTATTCTCCAGGTAGGGGCAAGGCACTATATTCTCTGTTACTTAGTAGTGGCAGATCACAGTAAAATAACATTTGTAGCTATATTACTGAGAGTGAGTAAGGGATGCCAAAGCCTTTATTCCACCTTCCAAATACCTTTCGTTGATCCTACTAAGTATTACTTGTGTAAAGGATAGCGATCAAGTGGACCGTAAGCCTGTCTAACTACTTTTATACTATATAAAAAATAAGGTGGCCACTGCTGATAAATTTAGTATAGAATATGTCAGTTAATTTAACATATTAATTTAAACGAATATAATATTACCACCGTCAAGTTGCTATTATTGTAGCGTTTTCTTGGTCGTGATTCTTTCGTTTTTCTTAGGATCGTATGTCATAAAATCTAATAAGAGAAAATAATGCGCGCGCGCAGCTATACTTGCACCTTTGTAAAAAGCCGTACTGCCTGGATACACAAGCACCGGCACTCGTAAAACAGTAAAGAATCCAAAATAATATGACAACCCTATTCATATAACATAAAATGAACACGGATTTCACCTTTTCTTTTTTTCTAATTTGCCTCACGAGCATGTACTCGACATTTACGGTAATATTTATAACGTCAAGTGCAAAAATAGTGTGCAAATGCATAAGTTATTCTACTGTTATTCCAGCATATTATGGTAGAAATAGCGTTTGAGCAGAAAGCAAACCTTTACTAAGGTCACTGCACCCGGCATGATTGTTAGAATTTGTCTGCCAATAGAAAACGAACCTAATACCGAGCGCGTTAGAATGTAGAATTGTGAAATATAAATATATGCAAGTGTTAGCATCTAATCAAACGTGTTTCCGCTTATTGACAATCGAAATTGAAGTTTATCCGTGTATTCACACAGGTTGTTTTCGAATGATAATTGCGTTGAAGGCTTCGCGAAGCAGTGCCATTAGTGGATAGCCGGACTGTCTCATAAGATTCGCCGATAGTTGAGATTAAGTCCAGAATTAGTGGCGAAATGGTGAGGTGGTGGCTTCAATCGTTTATACCATATTAACCGATCGTAATATATATTGATATGGCATTGCATGATTGCATGCATTAGACTTGTCCATTAAACATATTTGTGACTGCTATAAACCAAACACTTACCTATTATACTGAGGGTAAAGCTTCCTCGGAGCTGTTTACGCTCAGCGCAATCGTATTAACTATTGATGATTGGGTACATTTTCTACTTAATTAATTTACTTTTCAATGGCTTCGAAAGCGACGTCTAAATGAACAATATCAGTGCACGAATTATATAACAATTTTAATAATTATATTAAGTTTGTCGGGAAAAGTTTTGTCGGACTTTATGAGCAAAAAAATAAATAAAAAAGGCTGGTTTTGATAGATTAGTTATAGTAGATAAAAAACGGAAAAATATGAAGTAGATATGGTTCCCTATAATTTTTCTCCAAAATCTGTAATATTAAACGAAGAAATTATATTTTTGAAGTTTTATTACAAAAAGGATAAAAATGCGATACAATTCGCGAAAAAAAATTGTGACGCTTATTGACTTATTTTTGGTTGAATCACACAATTGGTTTTTTAAATGCGTTTTCAGTCCGGGAATATTGATGTCAAAGATGAAGCTCGCTCTGGTCAACCATTATTGAAAAAGTAGAGCAAGATCAGCATATTTAGTAGTAACTACAAAGCTGAACCTACTCGCATATGTTTATCACAAAACAGTTTTGACACATTAAAATAATCTGGATATGCAAAAAATCTCGAAATTTCGGTGCAGACGAATTTATCAGCAACCGAATTCTAGCAGTTATACTTTTATTTATACATTAATAAAATCGTAAACGGCCCTAAATAAAACCTGCATTTTTTTTTTCAAAAACCCATTTGTACACGTTGTTATACCTACCTTATATTAAATGAAGTCAAAAAATTGTTTTTAAAATTTTTGGCTGTTTTTGTGCACGCTAATGTCAAAAACGGCTTAACCGATTTAAATGCGGTTTTCACTGATGAATTGTGATGATTAACATATAGAAACTTTTAATCCTGGAAAAATGTTAGGTGCCTGTGGGATTTTCAAAAAACAATCTGCAGCATGTTTAATAATATAATAAGATTTTTTTTCATTAAATTTTCCAATAACCTTTATTTACGAGTAGGTACTATTGGTTCGAAGAAGCTAAGGGAGGGTCATTCATAGTCTTCGCGTTTGGACAAGTTATACATTTTTAATGCTCCTAATTCTTAACTATCTTAGATTGTAATTGCTTTTTTTTGTATCATGGGGTAAGTTAGTAGTCGGCGATCACGCGATCACTGGTAGGGAACGTTACCCTATACGTGGTGCATCGATCTATTGTAAGGATGCGCTCGTACTGTTAGCGATATAAGAAATATATACTTGGGATTTAATTATGTTCTTGCAAATTTGTCTCATTTTGAAATGATGCTATTTATTATTTTAATTTATCAATAAGTAAATAATCATACAGTGTTCTTTTATTATAACTTAAACAACCATGACCTTTTTCAATTAAATTTTACCTAAGTTATAATCTTCCGATTCTTACATTGGTACTTTTTCACTCGATAACACTTAAGCATTTAAAAAAACCTATACTTACCTATAAAAAACCGGTTCAAACACCAAAACTAATGAAAGATTTATTTATTTTTAATTTTCGTACAAATATTTCTAGATGATAAAAAATAAATTTAATTCCGAAATTAATGCGACGTTTATTCTTACCTTTAAAAAAACATGGATTAAAGATGAAATAAAGTTTAGTATTGCAATAGACATTATAGGTAGGTAGGTATATCAGCACTGACTAGTTGACTACCATTCATTGACTCTGCTGTCGTTCGAGCGTGCTCACTTTTTATCTGCACTATCTGCAGTCTTTACAATTATGTTATTTCTTTCCTAGGAAAGCATACAATAAATGTGTTTGTATTTTCATACAATCATTTCTTTTAAATTAAAATTATTTTCAACTAGCTAAGATCACTTATCGAACCAAAAGAATCAACAGAATGTTTAATATACACACATAACGATGAACGACTTAGAACAAATTGCGAATCCACTTAGACACATGCGAATTTATGTGCTGCAGTTATTTATGTGTTATTAAAAGATTAAAAGTTTGTATGGTTTACGACAGACGTTGATGACAGGTCTCCAAAAATATATATAAAAATTATCAAAAACATGGTGTAATTTTGATAATTTTTCGCCGATCTGTTTATATTAAATTCATAATTTAAATAAAATAAATTTGATATATACTTACTTTTATGTAGGTATACAGAGACTGTCCTTTAGAACTTAGGTAAAATTCGTATGAAGGTAAATATCTCCAAATGCCGATTAAATAAGGTTAATCGTATAAAATATGTAACACATTGATTATGATGTGCATATTGTAGACATATATAGTCATACTAAAACTAATGTAAACTAATTAAAATTTTACTTACCAGAAGGACTTCCAGAAGGCGGCGAAAACGGTTCTTCTTTGAATCTGTAATTTAGAATTTAATTTAGAAATGGTTTATAAAGTCATTAATTACTGAATCACTAAGTTAAATAGTAATAAAATCTATTAACATTATTTATTTAAGTAGGTATTATTGTCTATAAATAGATGTGTAATAGCCGAGTAGGTAAATCCCGGCCAGTAGGTTATTGGGAATCTAATAGACAACGTCAAGGACATGACACTTTTTATTTTCAAGACCATGGTAAACTTAAATATCCAAGAATCGGGTTCGAATTGCTACCCAAAAGTGTTTTAAATTGTAAATTGACGAAAATCGCTTATGCATTATGCTTCATCGACACGACGCGTCGGTCGTCCTGTCCGCAACTGAATTACGTTAACAAAATCGAGTTTGCTGCATACCTAAGTGCTGAATAAAAAACACAAGCTTTCGTCGTCATCTATATAATATAAAAGGCAATGTGTGTGTGTGTATGTATGTTCCCAATAAACTCCAAAACGCTTAACCGATTTTGATGAAATTTTCAGTCAATCGTCAGATTAGTCCAGCAGGTAATCCTTTGAAGTTTGTATCTGTGGGTAATCAGACGAAGTCTCGGGCAAAACCTAGTATTTCAATACGATTCCTTTTAGCCACTCAAAAAATATAAGATTTTTTTTTCCAATTCAAAATGCGTGTATGAATCATACAATGGTATATAACAGGTATCAGTAGAAATCATCAGATATATAGGAAAGTAATATGTACATAGGTACGTGGATCTTTCGTAGACACAGCGTAGATCACTCACCTAAATGCGGCAAAAACATTCAAAACTCGACCAAGCAAAACGGTATACATCATAAAGGGGATTTTTTTGTTTTCTTTTTTTTTACAGCTACTGCATTTTAGTTTGAAACAATTTATTGTTTGAAACAACAAGATTGTATGGTTATTAAACTGGAAATTGTACATCACCATTCTTTCTATTACCTACTTTATATAGCATACCAGATTACCCATTCACTGCACAATAAAAGTGTGGACAGACCCCAATATATGTCGTGCAGCGGATGGACATTGATCTCAAAGTGGAGACGATCTCACGAGAGTAGCTCATCATGATGAGATAAAAATAAATAAATAAAACCGCTTAAAAAAGGTCTATTTCGCAAGCAGACTACTTCTTGGATCAAAAATCTTCGAATATTGTTGAAGGTAAGTATGATGATAGGCAACCTAGAAGTTCAGTAGAAGTCGTACCAAAGGAAGAAAAAGTCGCTTATGAGGTGATGTTGACATATTATAATTATACACCGCACGCTTATCGTTGCAGAAACTTCGATTCTAACTGGGACTGCCATTGAGGCCGATAGTAAGTAAATTTTGCATTTTAAATTAAATTCACAATGTAACAAAACCTTTGATCCGACCTGAACCTCTAATGAAAGACAGTATTAACAAAAGAAACAGATTAGTCTCAGAGATATGCAGATCGAAGATCTCTGATGCTTAGGTATGGCATCGTTTTACAGCCTTTATCACGGGACAGAAAGATGTCCAAAAAGATTTATCTAATAGTATGTCAGCTGCATTGGTGAGAAGTCGTCCCAACCAGAATAAGTTGAGAAATTAGAAATAGAAGCATCCAATTCAAAAAGGTTAATTACTGAAGAGCAAAAGACAAAAGGGAATACCATAACATACGTCATCAACAGTGTAGGTATGTGAAAAATAAAAGTCACTTTGGAAGTCCTACATTGAATCTACTCGTCAAGTGTCATCCACGATTTTTTGCTGTCGTCCTTCTGATGGCATCCCACTTGATTGACTACTATAACCTAGGACCACAAGCCGAACATTAGCGGTTTCAAATTCTGTCAAACCCATCTAAATAATATTATACTTATATAATATATAATTATAATTTAAATACATAAGTATAAGTATTTGAAATGCAAATACAAAATGAAAAATACCTATTTTTATCGTACATTTAAATTAAATACTTATTTTCTTATACTTCATAAAAATATTTATATTTTGTAAAATGCTAACAGTTTTGTTATTTTTTTTATTTAATTTCGTACTTCATATATTTAATTCAAGTTCAGTGATCAAACCTGATAAATAAAGCAAAAATTAATATAAATTTAATATATGAATCATAAAAGTATTTACTATAATATAAGACATAGCGAAAGGAAGTGCGTAAAACGGCGTTGTTACGATCCTTAAATCACATAGAATTGTGTCGCTATACACACACAAATACCCTAATTTTCAAGGACTACATCGATTTTATTTACTTAATGTTAACGCTCTCATAATGACCTTGAGTGCCAATTAGAGCAATAAAATGACAACTATAGAATATCTTCTGCTGCAGTATCTATAAAAATGTCCAATTTTAAGTACCTATAAGAAAAAATAGGCCGTTGCAGTTAACAGCGGCATTCTGACATTGTGACATTGACCATGAAACTATGACTGGATAATCGATTTTTCGCACCGCTTGTACTTAATAGAGAATCTTAACATTTCCCAACTAGCTTGTACGTTTTGGAAATATCATTTTGAATGCTTTTAATAAATAAAATACAAAAAAATATATTTGTAATATAAAAAAATGATTGCGCTTGTAAATGATTTTTTTACTTACGTGTACAGATCGTCACCAATACTTTGAGAACTGCTGGTAGCCTCGACCAACACTGAACAACTCATCACGGATTTTTTCAAAATTTATATTTGCTATGTATCACAGGTATTTCTGTGGACTTATGTATACATATTACTTACTATAGTATTGTTATCGCGAAAATATATTATGTAGTAGTATCATTATGATTACTAAGCGAATATAAATAAATTACGAGAAATATCAAACAAAGTATGTTATGGGACTAAGAAAATATGCAGATAGTCAAAATGTTCAGGACTGTTTCAGACACGAAATCTGTGTAGGTTGTGGGTAAAATACTGACTGAATGACATGAACTTTCGACGACGCCTTTTATAATAATCTTTATACACTCATGGAAAAATATGAGAGTGCGTATGTTTGTATAGAACTTTTCGCTGGTTCGATCCATCAACATGGGTCAAGTTAAACTTGGAAACAGATTTACAAAATACTTGCTTTTGTCCGCGTCCGCGCCTCCTTTTTTATGTTTTTTTTCAGCTTTTGTTGCTCATATATTTTTGTCAGGCATTGAATATTTTAATTTCATTTTTTTATTTAATAGAAAATATTTTAATTTTGTATTAATTTTTAGACCATAGGGTTTTGGAGACCATAGGGAACCATATTTTATCCTTACCTAAATAGTATAATTTGAAGACGCTTTCCGCGCTTTGTATTATTCGCTAACTCTTCCTAAACCACGCAACTGATTTGGATGCGGTTTTCACCATCATTTAGATAAAGTGGGTCAAAAGGGTCCGACATCAAATTTTTCACGGAAGGTTTATATTATATCATCAAAAAACCAAATTAAAAAAAACTATATTTTGACCCCGTCTAATGGCTATTTCTTCGCTAACTACTTCTAAGCCATTCAACGGGTTTTATTAATTCGGTTTTCATAACTTTATTTTATTTCCAACTTTTCATAATTCATTACGAAAATAGGGATAAACGAGAAATTATATACGAAAAAATTGCATCCCAGACAAAGCCGAGAGCGGTTGTCTTGTATATTTATTTATAGAACCTTCATCGGTCTTGAAAAAAATTATCCAATAAAAAAATCAGCAACACATTTAGCTGATACTTTTTATTCGTACGGAATTAAAATTAAAAAAATCCTTGAAGAGAGAGACACGTTGTCACATGACTAGTATGCTTACGTGATAAAATAAACCTATCCGAATTTCAGCTTAGGCTGTGCGTTGATAGTCAGCAGTAAAAAAAGATTTATTATGAACCTAAAACGAGCCCTTAATATTAATCGGATAGTTCGTAAGTGAAAAGTCACCCCTTCGGGAATGGGGTGGTGAGTGCGCATGTGCGGTTTTAACCTTGAGCATACTTCCCGGTTCATGGGCGCTGAGAAGCACTGTCACCTGCCTACTAGGTCAATCTGCTTTTCTAACATACCTATAAGTTATACATCTACTCTTTCCCCCGGTGAACATCAAACGATAAAACTAATTTAATGCAGATTCAGAGTGAATGTATTGTAGTTATAAAATATCACATTCAAGTATTCAACGAGCAAGTTGATAACTAATTCGATCGGGCTTTTTGTCATTTGCTATACCTATCTAGTAAATACCTACTTAGTAGAACTTTATTTCGGATCTATCGCCTAAATTTCGCCTGACATTTTATGATGTAAACATCCACTAATATAAGGGATGATTTATTAAAATTCCACCCCTAAAGGGGTTTAAATAAGAGACAAACCGTTGTATGGTAAACCGTCATTTTCATTAGTATCGCGAAATTTCATATAAGCTTCTGGTTAGAAATCATTTGGAAATAAGTAAATAAGAAAGAAATTCAGTATTTTTGAAAATCTCTCCCCTAAGTAAAGAGGGTGAAATATGAAATTAAGTTCTATATAATATACCTACCTACAAGCTGTTGCAGGCGACTTCGTCCGCGTAACTTCATAAAATATGGTCTCGCTACTCGCTGTAAATAATAGCTTAGCCATAGCCATCAGAAAACATCAGTAGAGTCCATCAGAAAACGGCTTCCTTTCCAATGTGACCTATAACGACCAGCTTTTCCAGATGGTCGCCATGTACTAGTGGTTATTTAGATTTTAGTAGTGGCAGGGCACACTGAGTTTCACAGACATTTCGGCTGCCCGTCTGGCGGCAGTAGCCACCCCTTTAGAGAATGCTACCGTGAAATACCGGTGCGAGTATGCCAGATCCAACTTCCCTATCTCATCAATCATCATCATTTATCATTTCCCTGTCATTTCACTAGGGTCGGAAGCGCATTTGCAGAATCTGAGGCATTGTTTGTTTTAGGCGACAGCCTACTCTTTAGTTAGAGTTATCTTGGCAATGTATTTTGTTTTATTTTATACCTATTATTGTTTTCCAAACCATCAATTCTGTCTAGTGTGTGATTGATTTTATTTGCTCGTTTTATTAGGTAGTAAAAAAAGTGTTGTTTGATATCCATATAATATTATAATACCTTCGTATGCTCATTTAGCTTAAGCTTTAGCTACCTATTATGAATAACGTTCTTTCTGTGAAAATGCTATGCATTTTTTTCTTAAAACAGAATGCATTAAAATCTTTCATTTTACAATACATACTTCACAATAAAAGCGGCCTATTGTTGTAGAGCGAACGAAACGGCAGCGTCCTATTATTGAATTGTATGTGTTGTCCATAGTTGCCGCATACAATTCTGAGTAATTAGTAAGTAATTTATCGGTTTTAAAAATGAACCAATAACGGATTAGCGGTTTGCATTGAATTTTATTGAAGTAATTGTAGTAAAATTTTGAAAAATAAAATATTGGCTTGTAATAGTTCTTGTGGTTTTTTAACATTACCGGAAACTTTTTAATTGCTCCTCGTATAAGAAAGCTTCCTAGTGTTATAAACAGGTGGAGAAAGATGGACTACGTGCCCCGTCCGTAAGAAATGTCCGAGATCCACGCATATGAACCACGAGTGGATCTCGCTTATACATTTGATTGTATGTACAGTCAAGGGCAAAAATATATGTACGTTTCCAAGCGGCAAACATATCTGTACAATTGAGAGGCCAGAAATATCTGTTCGATAATTCGGTCAGAAATATGTGAGCATTTAAAGGGTCAAAAAGATCTAGACGTTCACGTGGCCATAAATATATGTACAATGTCTGTCAAATATATCTAGGCAAATAGGAGTGCATAAATATCTGTACAAACAAACAAGTTTTCGTATTTTGAATTATGACAATCATCGAAAAGAGTACCATTCTGTCATATGATCTGTTTGTCCCTTTCATTTTGATTGTGGCGTCATTAACGTAATATTTCTTTCACCTTTCATTCTATTATTTTAGATTCTGCTTCACAGCGTTCACAACTATCATATACGATTTTCACATGGCTTTTCTTGTGAATATTATATTAGCGTATTTTCAATGCTAAATTTATGTCAGTAACATATTTATACTAGACGTAGCGATGAAACGGAAGATATTTATTCGTAATTTAAGTAATTATACAATATTAGTACAAAAATCTTTCGATTACGCTAATCTATACTAATATTATAAAGCTGAAGAGTTTGTTTGTTTGTTTGTTTGTTTGAACGCACTAATCTCAGGAACTACTGGTTCGAATTGAAAAATTCTTTTTGTGTTGGATAGATCATTTATCGTGGAAGGCTTTAGGCTATATAACATCACGTTGCGACTAATAGGAGTGAAGAAACAGTCGAAAAAACGGGGACAATTATTCATCTTTGAGGGCTTCCATTGCGTGCGCTGCGCAAACCGTTCGAGATACCCAAATAATTCCCAAAATAACTATTCCACGCGGACGAAGTCGCGAGCACAGCTAGTGTATGTATAAATGTCTCTTTGCCGTTAAAAAGAACACTTAGGTTTTTACTAACTTAGAGCATTTAATAATTAAACACTGGTCTGCAACGAAATCCTCCTTCAAAAAATATGTCAAAAATATGAAGATTTTAATGCTTTGAATCTATTCCCGTTGGCCGATTTTTTCTATCACGTCTAGATTTATCGATATGAATTTTTATTAAATATCAATTTAGGTTTTTTGAATTAGTTTTGTGCGTCAACATTATAAACAGTATAGTATACATACAAAATAGGTTTTAGCGAGTTGTAACAGAAAGAAGGAAAGTGCCGAAAGTAAATTTTATGGTAGTACACAGGCGCATTTATTGGCTCTGTTCATAAAAAAAACATAAACTACACATAAAATACTTAAAAAAAGTAGAGAATATGCAAAATATCAAAATATTTGATAACTAGACTTGACAGTCTTGACACGCTCTTTGATAGTTTCATGTATGGATATTTATGCCCTCCTATTTGCCTACAGCCTACACATATTTGATTGACATTGTACATATATTTATGGCCACGTGAACGTCTAGATCTTTTTGACCCTTTAAATGCTCACATATTTCTGACCGAATTATCGAACAGATATTTCTGGCCTCTCAACTGTACAGATATTTTTGCCGCTTTGGAAACGTACAGATATTATTGCCCTTGACTGTACGTAAGTACAAGCGTTTCCTAGAGCCGTGGCTGTATTCATTTTGATAACTCTTCTTTTTCAGATAATCAGAGCCTTATCTATATAAATAAATTTAAATGTTATTAAAACTGAACTTCTCTCGAAAGGCTATTATAAAATCAATGATTTATTTAAGCGACAATGAAGCCTGGATTTAAGCTATTCGTAGTTCGTAGTAATATTGTATACCTGGTGCCCGCGACTTCGTCCGCGTTCTGGATGAAAGGTACCCTATGTCGTTTCTGGTGTCCCAAACAACGTGTATACAAAATTTCATGGTGATCGGTTCAGTAGTTTTTGCGTGAAAGAGTTACAAACATCCATACATACAAACTTTTGCATTTATAATATTAGTACGGATATACTTTGCCATTTAAAATTAAGTATAATTGTTGTAATTTATATTTTAAAGATGACAAAAAGAATTAGGTATCCTGAGTTTTAATCAAGGTCCTCAGGATCGTCATATTGGCTTTTTTTCCGAATTATAATGAATGACGATCATGTTTCTTGTAGAAACCCAATAAAAAAAACTGTTATGATAAATCAATATTTATTAAATCAAAAGAAAAACTGTAGGTTTAAAGTATGAATAACAATTTTTAGTCGAAAGTCGCCCGTTTGTAGATTGCAAAGACACCAAAATGCCAATCCTAGTAAGGATGAGACACACCTGGTAGATATCAGTACTCAAACATCTAGTGTAAGTTTGGACAAACTTTGCCAAGGACTGAAAAAAAGAATCACGTTAGTAAAAAAAATGCATTAGTGATACACGTGCGAACTCGGGAGCAAACTGCTCCCGGCTTCGCACAGGTGTAATTTTTTTTTCTGAAAATTACATATAAAAACTGCATTAAAATCCTTTGCGAAGGTTAAAAGGTGTAAGCGTACAGGGATAAATGACAAAGGTATTGGGATAATAGTTTGTGATGGCGTGCACACGTTTGAACGTCATTCAGTTTGCTCCCGTTCAGACCAATGTGCGAATTTATTAAAATTCATATTTGACCTCTTGTAGCTTGGTAAAGCTCTATGAAGCGTTTTCTTTTCATTAGTAGACGCTAGTTGCGATTACGAGGCGCGAATTTAAATTTCAGTCTGGGAGCTCTTAGCAAACTAAATTCGTAGCCAACGTGTGGACGCGGGGCCATAGCTGTGTACCACAACCTTTGAAACTCTTCTGATCACTCCAATACATACCAATTCAGCACGAACCCCCGCTCTACACGATGGGCATGTGTAATGCCTATAACCATTTGCCACAATGTTGACCAATGTGAAAGTAGGGCATTATACTATGTAAAGATATCAGAGCGGATTAGTAAGCTGTAGAATTTAGATGTTCTAGAGTTCTAGCTTCAAAAAGTTGTGTAATGCCGGCGCCACACATTGGCTTCTGAGTTGGATCCAAGCTTGGATCGGAATTGAATGGCCAATCACAATGTTCCGTTTATTTCCAATATCTGTCCAAGACCGATCTACACATTGGTGTATTGGATCCAAGAATGTAACTTGTGTCCAATATACCCAATGTGTGGCGCCGGAATTAGCTAAGATAGCACGTCGGTACTTCACGACGGAGCAGCGCGTAATTTTTGGCTCCATGTGAAAATGCAATTATCAACTCTTGGCTGGGGTGCCTAAAATCTTAAATAGCTTATATCTGGGCAGTTTTGTAAATGAATGCTGGGAAAGTGAGTAGGAGGTTCGGGTTCGCATAGAACAAGCCAGAGGTGCCTGTGCACACGATTCAGTTTCAAACTCACCATAAGATATGGAGTGAAGAGTTGGACGCTAACCAGCATTACGCTCGAACTAAATCAAAGTTAAATTAATTGGAATTAATAAGAGATTAAATTAATTGAAATTTAAAAAGAAAAATGATTAAATTAAGTAATTAATTAATTAAATTAAGTAACTTTTTAAATAAAGGGCACGAGATATTTGGTTATTAATAATTGAAAAAACTTGAACTATAAATATAATTTTATTTGAATTATTAAAACCAAAGCATGCAATATTCAGCTGGCACAATCCCTGACAATTTTTGCTTAATTTAATCTAATTTCTAAATAATTAAATTTAAAACTCTTTTGCACCACCATAGGTAACTAAACATGATCTTATATAAATAAATAAGTACACACTTTTTGTTCCAACAAATAAGAAATTTCGTTCCGAATAAAGTCTAAATTTAAATAAAATAATACTGATCAAAGTGGTTCCCCACAGTCACTTTTGATTCTCTGCTCGCAATGTTAGGTCGAAGTAAACGCGACAAGCAATTTTAAATTTACTATAATTATTATAAAATATGTCCTAATCAAACCTATGTATGCTATGCTAATCAGGCACATACATTGCCGCGTTCAATGCTTTCAAACAATTTATTAAGGCGCTTGGAGTCGTCAAATCAAATGAACGGAGTGACGTTACCTTTAATTCGATATCATCTCCGAGCTGTTCCTGCAGCAGGAAACATCCTTTTAAACAGGAAGAACAGGAGAAGTCGCGTGCAACAGCTAGTTTGAAATATAGAAGTTTTGATGATTCGAAAAAGCTGTGCTTAAATGTGGTCTAAACTTTGATAATACACATTTTTCAACTTTTTGGTCTAACCATAAACGAGGGCGGGCCATAACTAGAGCCATAACGATCGTTATCTTCGTTATCTTTATCTAGCCACGATGAGAGTAGGCTCAAGAAAGTGCCCATTTGACGACACTAAGCTCCTTACCATCGAAATACATCCACCGCTAAAAATATTGAATAAATTTCGACCAACCGCGATGAGAAATCTAAAATATAATAATAAATTTATTTCACAGCAAATTTATCTCACTACATAATATTTTTTACCAATAAGACTAATCAGATCGTGTACTTAATTTTTTTTTAATATTACTATTCTTACAGTTAACAGATGAAAAAATATTTTTAAATTACTTATACACAAGCTGGAAACTTGTGTTATGTATGTATATAATATTATGTATAATACGTTACTCTAAATGCCATTCGGGCAGTGAATTATTATTATATGCTTAAATATTAACAAAAGTTTTTGTACATTGTAAACGCAAAGATTCGTCTTCACAATTTGTATGGTGGTCAAGACGCAGTTTACTCTGACGCAATTAATATATTAGAATGCATGCACATAATAAGTATATATTAAAACTAACTAAGTAATAAGTAGGTATATATTAAACTATATATTAAGGCTAATATTTAAGTAGTGTATTATTGTTTATAATCTAAGTCAAGCTATTTATTACTGCAATTTAGTTAACTATCACACACAAGTATTTTTTTATTCATGATTATAATTGTATTCTGTCTGTGTGCTATATTAATGTGTATATATTATCAACTAATAACACTCTTGGCCACCATTGTCTTAGATGAAACGCCTTTGCGTTTAGCAACATTTTTTTATACATAGTGCAAAACGTCCCTCACAAAGGTTTTATGGAAAACTTATGGAAACATTTTGCACACTACAATCTATAAAGCACTTGAATGCCATCAAATTACTAAGCGAATATTGACTGGACAACTGGACAAGTTTCGTGTTAATTTCTAAAGGAACTACGCATCTTAAAATTATGTTATTATATATGAAATAGTTATTATTTATTTAGAATTAAACATTATTCTAACTTATACAAAACGCTGTATTCAAGTTTACTTTTCTTACATTTAAATTAATAATTCGAACCTCCCTTTACAATATAGGGATCGTCTAATAATCACGTGAGACTTGAAAGAGGGGAGAGGGGTTTAGTAATATTTAGTGATTTCAAAAATCATTAAATATCAGCGGGGAGAGGGGTGTAGTAAGATATCATGTGTATTTATTTTTTCGTTGAACGTGCGATTATAATTTAATTTTTATGCCAAATAATAACCTGATATGGTATGATATGATTATATGACATTTTTATCACGGTCCTTAACTTTTCAGAATTAAATTAGATTATACCTACTTTACCTGTATGTATTTAAAGATGATAATCTTAAGATTTTAAAATATTTTAAAATACAAGTGACTTTGAGTAGGAGAGGGGTTAGGTTAGGTCTTTATCGTCACTACGTATCACCAGGGGGAGTGGGAGTTAAAAAAGTTACTAAAAACATCACGTGATTAATGGACGACCCCATAGGATATAACTGGCATAGGAACAGTAAATTATTTAAATAGGGCAAAATTTATCGACAACTAAATAGATAAAATAAGTAGTAACAAGACTCTTGGGAAATAAATTATTAAGGCCACAAAAAATTATTTCTGTTTTAATTGGCGTTTGTGGCCTTCCAAAGAGTCTTCTGAAATTTACTGATTCCAATCCAATATTATACCGTATTCCAACCTATGGTTAGGTCAAGCGATGACTTATAAATTTTGTTTATACTATTAAACTTAATATTAAGATCTTATTAAGTCTGTACCATGTGCCACAAAATAAAGAATATTTTATTTATTGATTCTTATTTGATATTTTTTTTAAAATCAGATTATAAAAGAATATTGTAATAAAGGATTTTTTAAATTTAGTTCTTAATAAATTTAATAAATTTAGTATATTTTTAAATTTAGTTCTCCGTACGAGAATTGCAATAGGTAAATGTTAAAAGTAATATATAAAATCAAATTTACGTGAGAATTAAATGATTTTTTTTAAATTTTTTTTTTATTATTTCTTATCGAATAAGAGTTTATTGAACCATTATATCGAAAACAAGATTATGAATTAAGATTAATTAAGGTACCTATATACTTAGTAAAAAAAATACAAATTTTATAATATATTAGTAAGTTTGAATTTCGGCATTTATGGAACTGGACAACTCGCCCTGGTTGTAGTAACCACTCCTTACGGAGGATCATGCATGCAAGTACCAGTGCTGTTGTGTTTATGACACATATTCTTTACATTGTTTAAAATATATAAAAGTATAAAAAAAAATTAATGGAGTTGTAACGCTCGACTCGGAATTACCTCAACATGACAGACACACTAGTGTCTGCCTCTATGATCTGTTCGAGAGTGTTGGTGTCTATGTTGGCCAACGTGCAAATCTCATCGGTGCAGTGAGCTCCGGTGAAAAGACTCTTTACATTGTACAGTGGATCGGAGCGAGCCGTGAATCCATTAGGCCACTTCGAATTCTTCGAGTAAAATGGGTATCTGTAATGATATACAATCCTCTAATGATAAATATGCATATGACACGTGAATATGGCTAGCTAGATGAATGGTGGTGGTATGCTAATGAAAGGTTTATCAAAATTTACTTTTGATACCCTTCAATTTATAAAAACCCTTTCATTAAGGAAAAAATTCTGGAGCGCGTAGCTTCCCGAATCCGAGCTGGATTATACATACAGTGATAAATTTAAACGTGGAATACATTTTATATTCAGATATATTTTTCTAGACAACCTAATGGGGTTTTATTAATATTAAAAAAAAAAAACTGTTTGATAAATCCCAAGAATGCGTTAAACTTTAGCTACTGCTTCTGTCGAGTTTGCTTTTTCATTCAATATGATTGTCTTATGATAATGATTCATAAAAAAAATCATTAGATCAAGCCATTCGAAATTGAATTTTGAACTAATTTCGAAATATTATATTATTATTAATTTCGACATTAAAATTGCATTAAAATGACAACCCATTGAAGCAAGAATAAGAGAGGTTAGGTAAAAAAAGTATCGCCGAACTTTTTTGTACTTACAAAAGACTAAGAAAAGCCATAAAATTAAGAAAGTATTTTTTCATAATGTACCATGAATTTTTCTGCCATGATATGTATATCAGTTAGAAGTTAAATTAGCATCAAAGCTTACCTTTTTAAGCATCTAATCAGGCCATGCATCTGCGCGAATACGACCAGTTTCCTAATATCAAACGAGCCTTGAGTGGCGGCGAACTTCTCACAAACCATCTTGAGAGTGATGCCATGTTGCAACGCACACAGTGTCTTTATGACTTGAGATAAAACAGGCTGGAAATAAATACATTTAATCGATTAGGAAGTATTCCCAAAATCCACTTAAAAGAAATCGGCATATCTTTCTTTTGAAAAAAAAAAAAAAATCCTAGTGGCGTTTAGTTCCAGAGTTTAACGCCCTTAAGCAAATAAACATACAAACTCTTCAATTTTTTTTACATTAGTATCTTGAAGTATTCTGACGGTTTCTAGAGTTGTCTGTGTTCAAAGGAGATGAGCAGAGGCATCTCAGCAGGGATGTTCCACTCCACAGTTTAGGTATAATCCGCCTGGCGTTTGCGGGAACCATCTAAGCTCGGCGTGCTTTACTGTACTTGTTGTAGGTACTTGTTATAATTACTTACTACGCTGGTAGTGGATTTAATGAACACGCAAAATAAGTAACTATTAGTTTAATAATTCAAATAATTTTGGTTGCAAACGCGGCTCTGGCGAGTATAGGTATATTTTTTATACCTAAACCTGACTTTTGTTAGAGTGATTCTTCTGTACGCTAGTACATTATAATTATATTCTGTGACGGTAACCATCAAACTGACCGTCAGCCTGCCTGCCACCCTTTGTCATTAAAACGAATACTTTTAAAATATTTTGCATAATTAAAAAAAAATACCTTTTGCTTAGGCTCAATATCTCTGGCAATAAATGCGAGGCACGAGGTCTGCAGTTCAGGATCATTGAAAAGCCGGCTCAATTTTGGTGTTGCGCAGTACATATTGCTGAACTTGAGAATAGGTATCAAGTTTACCTAAACATAAACAAGCTACAATTAAAAATTATAAACTAACCCGCTACTTTCTATAGAGCACAAACACGTTGTTATATCTGCTGTAAGTTGCTAAAGAGTCGAGTATCCCGCAGGCTGCTTGAAATCAATGGACCATGTGGAATGTTACATGTGGAAGTAAAATGGGCTGAACAGCACAAAATATTTTCAAAACATCACTTCATAGCTCACAAGAAGACCTTCTAGTTCATTGACAATAAAAAAGGCATTAAGGTATATATAAATTTTTGAATTTTGAATAAATTATGACTTAATATGATTTCATATTCAATATGACATTGTATAATTTGAAATATCATCAATATCTAACTTAACCAACAATTAAGTACTCTAAATACAATTTGTACTACTGCCGGATTATAAGATCGGCCGGCGACATATAAATGACTACTTACCACTCCGTAGTAAACAAGATTCTGTATGCAAGACTTGACCAGCGTCTTCTCAACATTGGTGTCAGCGGCGATTTTAGAAACGTGATTGTACCCATCGATGTGCAGCAATAACTATAAAACATGTTAAAGTTGAGTATTAAGTCACTTTTTACTAAGTCTTACTAAAAAATTCCAAATTATTCCAAACTATTGAACCATGAAATTTTACACACACACGTACACGTTATTGGGGATACACAAAAAGACATAGACATAACGTTAATCCAGAAAAAAAAATCCCAAGAAAATCTAAAAATAAATATCCAACGCATGACAAAAGTGTAATGGAGTGCCTAGACGGTCACATTTGCTTGACAAGCATTCACGTGCTTGACAAGCATGCTTGACGAGGCTTGCAGCATACGTCAAGCATCCGCATTCATTTTAATATCAGACGCCACCAAGTCGTCCAGTGTAACTGAATGTGTTGCTTGATAAGCATCCATCTAAACATGCATGCATCAAGCACATCAAGCTCCTTTCTAAACGGACAAGCACGGGTGCTTGTCAAGCAATTTTGACCGTCTAGGAACTTTATAACAGCAATATGAGCAATAAAGGCTGAATAAACGTTTTAAACAGCAAGGAAAAAGATGGGCGGACGAAGTCGTGGGCAAAGAGCTAGTATACCTGTTTGGTGGTGAGATCCCAATCGGCGTCTAAGTTCACCTCGATGGCATCGTCGTCATCGCTGTCTAAGTGCAGGTTTTGTATGGGCTCAGTGCCCTTGGTGGGCGGAGTGCGCTTGGGACGACCAGGTCTAGGAAGGCCCATGGATGCAACCAACACTGGCACGTCGTAGTCGTGGACGGGCGGCGGGTCTTTGCGCACCTCCAACACTTTGAGGTGCATAACGTTTTCGCCTTCTGTACATACATACATACAATAATTAGCTTACCAACTTGTCTCTATATATTATATATAAAAAATACGTGTCACGTTGTTTGACGCCAATGAACTCCAAAACTACTGAACCGACTTTGATAAAACTTCATAACTTTGTGTAATATGGTCCAATTTAAAAGATAGGATATTATTTATTTTGAACCCGGGCGAAGCCGGAATTCGTGTAGCTACGAGTAATAGTTTCCTAAAAAAATTTTACATTTTTCAACATGTTTGCAGTCCAGTGCATACTATGGTGTAAATGCGTAGTGGATCCGGCGTGTCCGTTAAACTTTGCATGATTTACTTTCATACATACATTTCTATTTCGTCAAAACAATAATATATTCCTTTCTTGACTACACCATTTGTGAATAAATTCTGAAAAGCCTACTAATAATATACTCCAGAATAATTACTCTTATTCGTGCCACAAAATTGAAAAAAAGTAATTTCTACCCTAAATTCTGAAATATTTACTATTTTCGAATATATTTGTTATAAATTCAAAAGAAAATATTTAAAAAAAAAACGTTTTTGTCATTCATAAATTTGGTCTATATAAATAAAAAAAATCAATTTTATTCATAGTTTGTCAGGACAAGGTTAGTAAAATCCAAGTAGGAAAAGGAAAGTGGGAAATGTCGGTAGTAAATAAATAAATAATATAAATGAGAACTCACCAACTAGCGTCGCCTTTCTGTGCGTGTTCAGATCATGCACCAAATGTGCCAGCATTGTGGGCAGCTTAGACGAACAATTTGACACGAACCGAGATTCTTCCTCCAAAATGGTCTAAAAATTATTACATTTACATTACATCAAAATGTATGTACGATAAACAAACATCCAACGATTTTTTTAATTATTGCATTTTTTTTATGCCAGGGTAATGATATTTATCTTTTTTTGTTATCCCTTATCTTTATCCTATTAAGATTTAAGTATTACTTAATATGATCATAATATTTAAACAGTTTAAACATATTAAAATTAAGAATAAATTTATTTCAGAATAACAACTTATTAATCATTGGGTAGATGAAGAAACAATCGGTAGAAGAAACATCGGGTAGTTCAAGAAAACAATTTTAAGATTCAACTTACCAAATGCTCTCCGAGTTTCTTAACAACGGGCTCATACTGCACAGTTTTTGACCAGCTATCACAGACAAAGCCTAAATTGAATACATAGGCATTGCGCTCATATCTTGCGTTGTCTATTCTTATTGGAAAACCGATTATTTTATGCCCCATTGCATTTCTGAAAAACACAAATTAAATGAAAATATAATTTACAAATGCAAGCTACAGTTGGACATTTCTCATGGAAGTTTTCTTGTAGGATTCTTATTTGGATATAACAAATAAAGACAGGAAAGTTTTTTATATAGATTCTTATTTCCTACCTACCTACATACTGTATGTTTGCTTTGTGTTTATTAAAAATGATGTCAATTATAAATACATCTCCATAGTTCTAGGATAAAAATTAAATTAAAAAAAAAATTAAATTTTAAAGTTAATCAGTTGTAAGTATAATACTTACATTGTCATTATGCATTTCTGGATACCCGGCTTCGGAATTATATAGGCACTGACGTTATCAAATAGTTCTTTAGATATGTAATCCTCAGGGAACTGAAAAAAAAAAGATTACCACAATATAAGACGTTTTCTAAAGTGTCATATTATTGTAATAGTTTTTAATTTTTACCTACCTGACACGTTATCCTTGGCCCGGCAGTTGGATGAAATTCGCTGAGGAATATACATCGGATTGGACCAGCACGACCGCATCCCTCATAATAACGCGTTTCCATAACTTTGGAAGAAGCCATCTTTGTACAATGGAAAAAACTGTCGACGCGAACCTAATGATAAATCACACGCGACTAAATATATAATATATGTACCGGCCCTTTGGAAAATATGCAAAGTAAACAGTTTTGCGATTTTATAGTTCTCACTTCTCAGCTTACAGTATATGATATATTTTTAAAAAATACTTTATATTTATTAGCAAATTGATCGGTAGATTAGCAGAAAAAAAATTTCGCCATCTAATCTAATACATATTTAAGAAACGAAACGAATATGTATATTATTTTTCTAACTTATGTACGGGTCCGGACTCCGGTTTGACTTTTTGATAATACAGAGCCAGAGACAAAGTGAATGAGAGTGAGCACAGAGCAACTGAGCAAGAAATGCCCAGAACATGCATTATGTCCATAGAATAGTAAACGTCATGTACGTCACAATTCTGTGACAGAATTATATTAAATGTCAAATGTATGTCAAATGGTAACCTTGAATTTACCACAGACTAAATATGAAATTAAAAAATATGATTTAAGTTATCGTCAATTTATTTAGTTATTGGATAAAGATAATGGATTGGTCTCGCTGCGCTCGACTAGATAGAGCGCTATACAAAAGCAATAGCTCCGAAAATGTGGCAACTTTTTATTGTAGTGTGTGTAAAAAATCGTCACTTTTTATCACTTTTTACCCAGTTTTATTATATTTTTACACAGTTTCACTATGTACGCAAACTGGTATTTTATTATGCCTAAAATTTAATAAAACCTTGCGCACGTACACATCACACACAGTTTGCAGTGTGACTGGTTCGGGTACGCCGAATTCAGCGTACTATTTTAATGTCAAGTACGACGGCGGTATCTAGTCGAGCGCAGCGAGACCAATCATTTATCTATGGGTTTTGAATTTGTTGAATTTTTGTTAAATTTTAGGTTTTGTCCACAAAATAGTAGATCTGTCGCCAAAAAATCGGGATATAATTATTATCAAATATCGAATGTAGGTTATGATACGAATATGATATAAAATTATTGTATATTTTCAGAGGAACGAAAATGCAAAAAAACTCGATAAAATCGTCACATAAAATAATCATTACATAACATTTAAAGTTAAATAAACAATACGAACAATTTCTAAATGAGTTACTCACTGAGTCAACTCTCTTTGATATGCCTAATGTACAAGTCCCATCTCTAAAACAGGTCAGTGACCCTGGCGACGCTATATTTGTTTCAGTTTTTGATCAATAGATTATAAATGAACTATAGGTATTTATTTTACCACTGACAAAGGTTGTTTCTGTAATAATAATTTTTTCTGTAAGTTGAAATTTTAATTTTTTATCTTATTACTCAATTGGATAAATTGATTTGATTCGATTTGATAAATCAAGTAACGAGGTAAAAATAAATAAAAAAAGTTATTTTTAGAATATAATTTAATTTAGTAATAGGTAGATAATATAATATTTTTTGTACGTCTTTTTCTGTACGCCTAACATTATTCACAACTTTAATCACATTAATAGTGTGTATCACAGTCAATTCGGAACTAATAAATGCTGATCTAAATTAAAATAACATTAAAAAGAAAAAAGGGCAGCCTCCAATGGTTTCTTATTTTAAATATTAACACATAAATACAATTTTTTTTTTGCGCTAAGCTATTTTGTAAGAACAAAGTGTTCATTGCACATGCTAGCATTTATACTTACACACACACACACACACACACACTAACACACAATCGTTCTATTTAAAAATAAAAAACTTTTTTCTTGTTTAAAAATAAATAAATTATATAGGTATTATTAGGAATATTTTTACTAGCTTTTATGGAAGAGCGAAGGCTCCTGGCACAGGCTTCCGCTTAAAAGGAGTCTTCAATCATTGATATTGAAATACGATTTTTCTAACTGTTAATAAACATTTTTTTTTATTTTTTTTATACTTACTTATATTTTAAGGTTTATTCTTATCTGGTATTATTAACAATATGTTAAATCTAGTCACAGTACATCTATACCTAGTCAAGCCACTTTTAATAGCTAATAGTTACGTTATATACTTACGTTGTATTGTACTTACGTTGTATGTAATATACTTAAAATACACTTAATTGTATGTAATACACTTAAAAATACACTTAATTGTATGTAATATACTTAAAATTACACTTAATTGTATGTAATACACTTAAAAATACACTTAATTGTATGTAATACACTGAAAATACACTTAATTCTATGTAATACACTTAAAATTACACGTAATTCTATGTAATACACTTAAAAATACACTTATATGTATACAATTAATTAAATTATATTAAATACAATTGTATGTATGTAAATTGTAATAAACCTAGAGCACATACTAGAGTAGGTAAGTATTAAAATTAAAAATGAAGGAAATAATAGTCTGAAAGTTTTGCGATAAAAGTAATGTCAAATACATAATTTTCTCTGGTTATGACACTAAGATAGTACCTACGTAAATCCATGATATAAAATTTAAAAATAAGCATCTGCTGGGTGTTTCGATAACGCCAGTATAAATTATTTTGTGAATTAAAAAAAAATACTACAAAAATATCAATAATACCTCCCGATAACCAATTACCAAATAACTTTATGGTAGCTTCATTTTGAAACATAAATTTGAATATAATGTCGTTTTGGACAACCCTGTGTTTGTGCCAGTACAAACTAGATTTTTTTTAGGACTTTTTTAGACCTTATTTTGATGAAAACAATAAATGGGAAACCTTAACACACGCCATTTCTTTTTTCACAAAACTTTCGGTAATATCTTCTTACTTAAATGCTCATATAATTTTTTTGTACCTGCTAATAATTATTTTAAATAGTTACAGTCTCACTATTTAAAATTCACTGCTAGGTCAACTAAAACTAAGGGCCTCTTTTACCAACTACAAGTAAAGTATTGATCAGTTACTTTGCAAGTAAAGCTAATTGTCGAGTAAATGTTGCGAGTAGGTATCTTGTGTCAATTTCATTGAAATGACCCTTGAGTAATACCTACTACTTGAAGATGGTGAAACTCGAACGCTTTCTTACCAGTAACTTTAAATGGCGGTTAGCCTACTTGACACTTTACTCAGTGATGGTGAAAGAGGCCATAGCTAAACTAAACTACAAGAGGTTTATTTAAAAGCAATAATGATTGCCTTAATACTCTCGTAAGTACCAGTAGTAAATATGAATAATCCCAGCAGTATTATCGTTAAATCTTTGATGATTAGTGAAATCGTTATGCCCTTATCAGACTGCGTAGCTGCCACAAACTCTATCATTGGGGGGAAGATCAGCGCCAAAGCAGTACTGCTCACTGCGCCCACCAGCGAGATAAATAGACTCAGATGTGGGATTGATTGTGCCAATGTGACTGTAACAATATTGTACTAATATTATGAAAAATAATCAAAAGAAACATAAATGTAAAAGAAACATAAAAACATTTTATTCGTGATTTGAATTTTTACAGAAAATAATAAATTATAACAGATTATGCATGGTTTTTTAACACGCCTGAAGGGGAAGACCCTCTCTCTATATAGCATTAGCAAACTAGTGTTTTTTGCCCGTGACTTCGTCCGCATCCGATCAGTACCAAACTTCACAGGAACACTCGCTACACTAATCTGAAGATTGTCTGAAAGTTTCATCGAAATCGATTCAGCGGTTTTGGTAGTAGAAGTAAGAAAGATTTTACTTAAATATATACTTTTTACATATTTATTTATTTACATAAATAATTATTTGTATAGTATGAATTTTTTTATTTGCTTATAATTTTCTTATTATTAATAATAAGAAAATATATACCTAAGTTACCATAGTAAGAAACCATGAAATTTTAAATTGATGTAGATACAACTTACAAGTCAGTAGAACCAACAACATCCTGTATAGCAGTTCCTTTAAGACTGGCGATGTTTGGCCATATTTCTTTCTAATCGTTGGCCAAGTAATTTCTATTGGCACGTAGAACTGTAGAGGAAAACTTAACATGATTGCTAAAAGGATGACTGCTTGCACTACGTTACTCAAGCTGAAACAAACAATGTTTGATATAATCTCCGCAAATTGCTAATGCATAAAAACCTAGCAACATTAATATCTACGTGACGTCATCCGCAACAAATTACAGTACATGAGGTTAATGTCACAATTAAGGGATGATGAAAATTCTCGTCTTATCACTAACACGAGAAAAAGAAGTAGCTTTTCATCAGGCAGTGATTGTATTGCAATAGCTACTCAAGTGATAACTTGCAACTTGCTCAGCCGACTTGCATTTACAGAATTCTGACAATTTCCAATGACTTCAGTTCTGTACGTCCAAGTAACTGACGTACTACCACCTCTTGAATGAAATAACTTTAAGTAGGTAACCTGACCAACACAAGTAAATACCAGAGGAAGCTTAAATGTATGTAAGATAGAAATATTGTTTAATTAAAAGAAAAACCTTTGTAGGTAGGTATAAAGTACATATTCAGGTAGATAAAAGTAGGATAAAAAAGCTCACATTTGTCCCGGCGTCAGGTTCAGAGTAAGGCTTCCGGCGACTTCCTCGCCCCATTTCAAATAGCCGAGGAAACCCACGACTATAAACATCAAGCTCACTATCACCATGCCCACATTCAAAACGCCAAGAGGCTTCTGAAATAGTTCCGGCCGTCGCATTTCGTGTTTCAAAGGCAGGACCTGAAAAATTAAAACTCAAAACATCAGATCAGACGTCATTTTTGAATTGTTATTGGCTGAACTATTAGAATATGAAGGTCAGAAATTTAATCACTGCACGATCAGTCATTTGAGGTGACGCCAAACGACTTAAATCAAATGGAGGGACGCCAAACATTGTGCCCACTCACGGTCAGTCCAATTTTCTGTCATTTATGCGTTTGATCGGGTATCTTTGTGTTTTTTTTATATTAAGGCTAACGGTTAACTTTTTGGAGACTAACGTTGCCAAGTGCGCTGCTGACCATACTCTTTCCTTTTGAAACTCTGACTTTATGGGACTAGTATATATGATACTCGTAGTAGAAAAAAGAAAAAGGATTAGGAAGGGTTAGTAAGGTTAGGTTCTAAGTAGTGGCGACAGTAACCACCTCCTTACACTATCCCTTACCTATGCTTAATCCTTCTACGATCAGCAGCGCACTTGCAGCACCTATGGAGTTGCTTACTAGTATATTATAGGCGACAGTAGCCACCTACCATCAAGTAGACCGTCAGCCTATCTATCGACATTAACAAAAAAAAAACTAAAATTTATGGCTAGCATTTTTATGACACCATTTTTTTCCATTTCTTTTTAATTCGGTAAATAAAAAAACACTAATTTAAAATGTCCAAAATTTTTTTTCATAGCACAACTTACTAAGCCAATTCCCTCAAATGCATATACGGCTGTGCCAAAGAACAGGGGTAGTTGCTGCACCGGGGCGATGTACCTCCTGGTGTTCACATGAGGAAGGTCCCTGGTAGCCTCGTATAAGATCACGCCTACACCCAAAGCCATTAGGATATTAGCTACTATGGAGAAAGGAGTTAAAAATTTCAAGTTTCGCACCATACAACACACAATAATTGGTGCCAAGATAATAGTCATGTGTATTGATAGACTTAGTTCAATTCCGTACTGGTCCAGGATCTGTAAATAAAGTTTAACTGCATTAATATGTGGTTATAGAGACAGCATAATGGATTTTTGCCAAAATAGTGAAGCGGTCATAATCAGGTTATTATAATGTAGTACCCGCATTGACTTAGGTTTTATTATTGCTTTTGCTGATATATTTTTGGCAGGCGTTGTTATTTATTTATTTTTCAAAAAGAGGTGCGATCTAAATCGTAGCCAAAAGCTAGTACATATTAAAAATGTACTAGTTTTCTAGAAAGTAGGTAATGCCATGAAACAATAATTAATGAAAAATATTTACAGCCACAAACTGAGGCTTATTTGTTTTATAGAATTAACGTACCCGTCGCACAATGACCTATTTTACAAACGCAAACTAAGGCAGCTTTAACAAAATTAACCAAGGGGTTAACAGGATCATATTTTAATGATATTTTTTTGGATTCTGCTGTTGATAAATTATAGAATGATGCCTTAATGATGGCAAAGCCAAGAGCCAATTTCTGAAAGGAAATATCACAAGAAAAAGAATCAACAAACAATAATACTAACCGTTTTGATGTTATTTCCTATGAAAACTATGTATACGCAGCAAAACCCCAGCTGCGTAATACATAGCAGTACATTCACCATTTGTTTCATCATAGACGCCAGAGGTTTGGTGCGCCCATTGGCGAACACCAAACGAACAGTTTCTGCATAAGTGAGTGAGTGCACTTCTTCAGCGCAATTTAACTGTAAAAATAGTTTTATTTTTTTCACAATTCAATTTACTTTATTTTCTTGCCTCATCTATAATTATAAAACAAATGGATTAGACCACTAAAAAAAGGATTTTTTTTAATTAATTTGAAAGTGTAAGTTTTCAAACCATTGTAGAGTATATAACCGTGCTAGTAGTAGGTTCGCTCACTTGCTACCACCCATGTTAATTATTCCCATGGTGAATGTTTACTATTCCCGTGGTAGGTATATGTAATTATCACTATCGTATGAGGTGTAGGCATGTATGTGACGGTAACAATCCTTACTACGTTTGCATTATTTTAGCCGCAGGACGTTCAGTGCTGGACATTTTAAGCAAGGTAATAAAATTTACTTGAAAATATACTTGAGAATAAAATATAATATAATACCAAAATATGCTGTGCATGTACACATATGACTCCAAGGATCGCAGTCATTACGGTTGCGAAGACAAGGCCGCCATTTTTGTACGCGTCACCCATCGCAAGCAATCCAGACCCAATGTTCCCTTTGAATATATGCACGAGCGTTGACATGTATCTAAAACAAGTTATGTTATTATGTAGCAAAACCATTGAAATAATAATCTTTACATTTAAGTTCACTGGTGCACATATAAAAATACACATCCGGTCCTATAAGGTAAACCTTCAAGATTTTATGAAAGTCATATTTTGATATATTTTTTGTAAGAATGAATATCACAATCACAATACCTTATATTACACGCCCATTGATCGAGTGGTTATAGTGTTTGCCTTAGAGCTCTAATTCAGGGTCCCGTTATTTTACAATATTACTTACATTGATGTCGATAAAGTCTACATTATGTCTAAAGGAAAATATCTCTTTGCAGACAATTGTATGTCTGTTATAAATTAATTAAAATAAAGGAAAACACAAAAACCATACTTACGATGTAGGATGCATGACTTGATGACTTTCGCCATTTTCTTCTTGAACTTTCTTCTCATCCAGTTCGAGCTGTGATTTGGTCTCTATCGGTATGATTTCATCTTTCAACTTGTATTTGCCCACTAGATCTCTTTAAACAATATTCAAATTAATTAGTTATATTAAGAATTAGTCCATTGAAATATTTCGCAGATGCTAATAATGTCATGTCATTTGTCAATTACATATTAAGTTGAAAGAACTCTTTCTGCTCTACATAACCGATATAGCCGTGCTAATTGTCCTTTTGTGTAAACCAACCAAAGGATTTTGATTCGATTTTCACTTATACAAGAGCGATAAACGAAAAAGGTTCAGTATATAAGTAATATGCAGAAAAAATGTAGCCGCGCAAAGGTGTGGGCGAAATGATATTGCTACTTTAACTTAGCTTAGCAGTTGGCTACGAACCGAGAGAACTATTAGTTTTCCAATTCAATTATTTAATTGTAATCATTAATCTCATTCGCCCCAAGGGTTAAAGGCATAATGTAATGTGTCTTAAAAACCAATATAAATAAATAAAATTATATAATATACCCACATATACCTAGTAAACTCGGAGCAATAAACTATTTTTAAAAATACAATTTAATAAAATATGAAGCTTTATTCAGTTCTGATTCGCTTAACAGCTAAGTAATCACAGAGGCTCACTTGACTCCAAAAACATCGACGTTCACTGTGGCCAGGCGCGCTGAAGGGCACCTACTTAACTTAATATAGCTTTGTTTTTGTTCAAGCATGCTCATATTATAGAGAGGATTTATAGATTTGTATTTTTTGGTTTTTTTCTTAAAACAGCATTAAATTCACAACAAGCCATTGTATTTTGTATAGTTTAATTTTATATGCTTGTAACAGTAAATGCACATTATAGGTAATAGTCATATAATATATTAATTTACAACAAAACGCGCTTCTATGTAAATAGAAATGCTTCTATATAAATATTTTCAAAACAGTTTATATATGGGCCTTAAAAAGTTGTTCACTTGTTTATTCACTTTTCTCGGTCTGCTAATATAGTCCGCCAGAGCGTTCCCGAAGCCAGATGCAGCCGCAGATACCACATTTTGAAACGGACGGTTATATGGTCTTTGATCGTAACCTACATTATCATTAAAACCGTTGTAACCAGCGCTGTAACCAGAGTTGTAACCCCCTAAGTTACCGCCGTAACCACCATGACCGGGCCTATGACCACCGCCATGACCGGGCCTGTGGCCGCCTCCGTGCTGACCATGTTGACTTTGACTGACACCAATATTGATGGGGTAAGCGGGATACTGCACAGGATGGTGTATCGGTGCAACAGGTGGAACTATCGGAGCTACTGGAACAGGTGCAATACCGCATCCAAAGAAGTAGTTCATGACGGGAGCGGAAACATAGGTGTGGTCTTGGTGTCCCAAAAAAGTCTTGCCATAGCCACCACAGGGCCCGTTGTTCTGTGGCTTTTTGCGCCTACGATGTTTTCGCTCCAAATCCTCACTATCCAGTTCCAAGTCTTTAGATTCGTCTTCACCTAATGCAGTTAAAATCGTCGCGGAATGTAGAATCACGATGATCAATAGGAATCTCTGGGGGAAAAACAATCATAGAATTAGTAAACGTGTAACTTTATTGTAATCAAAATAAATAGTACAAAAAATATATTTAATTCCAATTTATGAAGTATTTAAAATATATAGAAAGTGTTTACAGAAATTTGGAATTACAACATATAGAAGAAAATAACATTAGAAATTATTTTACCTAAATGATGAAATATATTATTTTTCTATATCCCCTTCATATTATAACGAAAATAAATCTATGGTTCTTCAGATTGTAATATCAATCTTGTATTATATGCGCTTCATTCAAATTCTTGATATTGAACATAACGATTGGAATAATAATATCCAAATAATTTTGAAAATTATAATTTCATACATGAAAAAAAATATTGCACTAAATATTTCATAAGCGCTAGCATGCGATTGACGATTTATATATAAAAAAATGTAACATTAAAACTTACCATTTCAGTGAATTGAATGTATCAGCTGTTTAGCTCAGAGGTCAGAACGCAACTGCTACCACTTTGACAATTTGACCACCACAAGAGGACCCGATGTAAGTGAAAGTATGTTACAAATCCTCCCAAAAACAATAAGGTATTGCAACTGATCCGAACACAGTAACATAGTTAATCTGGTCGGCACTGGGTTATGGTAGGGATGTCTATTAGGCAACTGAGAGGCCGCTTTAAATATTTCGGTATTCCCAACATGATAATTTATTACTTTACATGAAAATATAAGGAACTCTACTCAATTACCTTACTTGTTTATCGTTGTTGGTTATTGAAAACCAATTGTAAAAAATAGACAAAGATATATATTATGTAATGTATAGATAGAGATTATGATACCGAGGTCAAAAAATAGTTTTTAGAATTAATTGTCTGTTTGTCTATGCGTTTGTGCACACTAATCTCATAAAGGGCTTAACCTACTAAAACCTTGACTATATTACCTATCTAAAGGATACAGACATCCTGGAAAAATGTTAGGTCCTGTGGTATTTTCAAAAACCGAACTACAGCGCGTTTGAAGTTGCGGGCACAGCTAGTCTTAAAATATATATTATTTGTTAGCCAAAAGTCTCGGAGACGTTAGTAAATTACTGCTAAAAAAAATTTACTGTTCACAGAAATAAAAAAATTCCGTGACAACTACTTTTGTTTTAGGCTTATTAATTAACTTAAGTTCTACACTAAAGTTTGAATCTACTTTTACTTCTTTTTTCATATTTTACACATATTTAAGAAAAACCTTCCATATTTGATAAAATTTAAAATATACTAGTACAAATTGTAGTTATCCTATCAGAAAATAGCGTAAAAAACATAGGTATGTCACTTTATTTTGAGGTAAATTATGTATATTTTTAGCAAATTACATGAAAAAAATCATAATTTTTGAAATTTTATCTTGGCGCCGAAACGCCCTGCGACTGGTTGCAACTCTGATGACGTCATGCGCTAGTAAACGTATCAGACATAGAGTAATAAATAGTGTTTATTCACTTAATATTAGTTATCTGTGTCATCATTCAATTCTGTTTGTTTACTAGCGTGTGTCGTCACACGTATCAAAGACCATCGACATTACAGAAACAGCGTTTTTGGCGCGGCTTTGGAAATTTTAATTTTAACATTTATTTTTATTAATAATACTATTTAATTATTAATTTATTATTATTATTTAATAAAAATAATACAGTAGATCTCCTGGAAACATCAAGTGTGCTTATTATGTAATATAGAATAATTTAAAACGATTTTCTAAATTTAGTCAAATAGCGGATTGTATCTACTAGCTTACCTATATAAAACTCACAGTCTTATTAGCTTTACAATTGCCGACTCATTACCATTATTTACATTATAATAAATTACAATGAGAAGTACGCATTAATTAGGTACATAATTAAACAATTATTTTCAAGGAATTATTGGCGTACATTCAAAATATGCAGTCACGAGATTGAAGTCATCTGAATATTAAAAAACATATTATATGAATTAAATTTATACATTGCTTAGCTGTTTTTACTAGGTAAAAATATACAGTGTTATATATGATAAAACTATAAAAAAAACTAAGTTGTAACCATAATCTTTTCAAAGTTCGAGTGAATAGGCATCTTCTGGGTGAGCTCGCTCCATCATTAGGCCTCATCCTTGCTACACAGCTGATTGTTGGCCAAGAGCAAACCCATCTCTAATAAAATAAAAAATAAAATAATAACAATAATAATATTATATTAACAAATAATATAAAATATTAATTTTTAAAATATTAATTATTAATTATTAAGCTTTGGTCCCCTAGGCAGGGTCCTAGTTGCCGAATTAATATCCAGCTTTGCAACCGATATTTTTTTTTTAGTTTTGATATCAAACAGTCGACGGACTCGATTTATTTAAGATTTTGGAACTAGGATAGTTTCGTAAATAGAATGACTATATTAAAGTTGGTTACATAATAATAACACAATAAAATTGTCACCCACGTGTGCCGGTTTCGTTTCATTCATAGTAAACGGTGTGGCGGCCTTGACTCGATAATCGACTGAGCATGCTGCATACACCGCACGCAACACCAGAACGTGAGATTCGTTCTTCTAGCGTTCGTTAACACACATCAATCAAATACAAATTTGAGAAATTAAATGAAAATACAAAAAAAAATAACATTTAAGTAAGTAACATAAAAATATATTTTTTAATGATTTTATTTATTTAATTAATTAATATTATATGTATATATTTACATATAACCTACCTAAAACTAAAAACCTTAAAAAAATATATAATATAATACATAAATATTGTATCAGGTAACAACTAACTTGTTGAAGTTTCCTTTTATACCAAATGTAGGTGGTGACAAGGAAATTGAAAACGATCATGAATAAGTAGGTATGTGTAGTTTGAATTTTAGAGTGGTCCACTGATCTGATATACATATGTTGGTCTGCCTGCTCTCAATGGTTGCATCTTCGTGAAAAAGCGTATGAAAGAGATGAAGCCAAAAACGACAAGAGAAATGGTCAGTTTTCGTTAGTATTCGAAGAGTGACATCTCCGACACTGAAAAAAGTAGGTCTGACCGGCTATCAGCGGTTGCATCTTATAACAATCAAAATTAACAGCAGTAAGTATAAGTAACAATAAAATTTAAAAAAGATAGCCAAGCAGCTCACTGTAGCCAAGTTAAAAGTATGTGATTGACATAATTGCCGTCGCTAAATAAATAAAAAATGTGTAGAAAAAAAATAAACTAAAAATTTATCTGTAAAAACCCATAAAAATAAACATGTTTTCCATGACCGTTCTCAATTTTCCTGTTACTTCTTATACTATTAAGCATAAAATGTCTGTGGTAAAAAAAACCTCGCAGTTCTATAATATCTATACCTCCATATGTCATTGAATCAATATGAGAAGCCAGGATAAGCTTATAAAATAAGATTATAAAAATATAAAATTATTTTTATAATTATTTTAATTTTAATCTAGTTAATTATTAGTTTTTATTAAATAAACACACACACACTCACCCCTCTTGTTGAGCGAATTGCTCTCTGCCACTTATGTGACTCACAGTAATCTTTTGTTGAGACGACATGTTAAGTCCTGCAAAAAAATAAGACACATACATAAGTTATCTATCATCTATAGTTGACCATAATTAATTTATTTGCATTGTTAAGGTTAAAGTGCAGCGTCGGCACTTTCCTTCGAGGTATGTAATATGTAACTCGCACGATAATATTTAATGTGAACAGGCTTAAATAAAAAAAAATATCACGTCGACTGTAGCCTCTCATTACATATTGTAGTGCTGTCTATATTATCTGTTTTGAAATCTTGCAAACAACGTACAGAATTACCTACAACTTGCTTAAATTGAGGAAACTCCACTTAATACTGGTTTCGTGTACAAAAACTGCCGCTTTGGTAGGTACCTCACGTAGCGGAAAAGTGTCCTTATTGACATTACTTACAATATTTCTTAAAAAAAGCAACAAAATTTTTCCATGTCCGTTTACACTGTAGATATGTCTACATATATCTACTGCACTGTAGCAGTGTTTTTTAAAAAAATAGCTTCACAAATCAATATAGGTTGCTTGATGCCGCAGGCTGCAACTAGCTTGTGAGCGTGACGTGACGATCATGCGAGTTCAGTGCACTTTTCCCCATACAAAAGTGTCCAAAAAGCTTAATGCAGTTTTCACAGCAGATTAAAGTTATTATTTCGAAATAAGCCTATATCGAACAATACAATTCACAAGCGTCTTCTGTATCCATATAATTTAAAAAATAAAAAACTATTAACTATTTAATAACTTCAAAACTAATTTGAAGGATACTTTTTGTATTAAGGTAATGAAGTAGTTTTGTATGTACTAACTAAACCGAGGTAACTAAATTGTATTTTTAAAGGGGTAAATGAAACAGTTTTTTTGCTTAAAGTGTAGGTAATAAGTAATAAGCGCTATAATAAAAAAGTAATACCAGATAATTAGAAAAAGTTTAGGTAATCGAAACGAAACTCTTCGAAAGGTTATAGAATCTCTTATTACTTAAACGATAATTCAAAGATTCTGAGCTCATACTATGTATGTATGTCTACTAAGATTGTGTATAAATACATAGTTGTAAGAATATAATTGTTATTTATTTTATCTTAAAAGTGAGAGAAAGATAATGTTTTTCTGAGTATATTTCAGAATATCTTCTCTTTGCATCATTTTTGTCTTTGTGAATTCTTTGTTAATTCCTGGTAAAAATGATTACTTAAGTGTTTCTTTGTAACTTACTGTTTCAAAGGACAATAATGATAACCCACGATAACAGGCTAACCCGACTTGTAATCGCATACAAAGAGGATATTACGGGACTTTTTCTCAACGCAACAGAATATTGTCTAGACCGGGAATAGAACACGGAACCAATCGGCACACGGCCAAATGGGCCAACGTGGCCACACTACGCAAAAGGGCATAATAAAAAAAAACCGGTTGCAGCAAGGACTCCCGTTGGACATTTCGTAAGTTAACCACTCGTGCCTAACTGGTATTATAAACATTCATTTCGTATGCTGATCGTTTCACAGTTATAATCAAGAGTGTACGTAAGGACGTAAGTAAATATATTTTCATTAACAGCTGTAATTGCGTTCTACGTCCAAACTTGCTTGCCAATCACAAAACCATTGATTGGCATTCGTCGCATAAAGACAAATCGATAATAGAATGCTTATGAAACATTTACAAAGAAATCAAAATGCATTTTTATGAAACATTTTTTTTTGTTAGAGATGAGTTTGCTCTTGGCCAACATCCAGCTGTGTATCGAAGATGAGGCATATGATGGAGCGAGCTCACCCAGAAGAATATTCACTCAAACTTTGAAAAGGTTTGAGTTATATGAGCTCGGAAATACATGAATCTTATTACTATGTACGTCAATTCAATATATCTACCAATTATAACTCTACAACGACCGGATCGATATTGTTTTGTCTTGTTGTTGTTGGATCGATATTCTTTGTTTTGTTGAATATTCACAAAAATACTATTTGAATAAAATTCATTTTCTCATACATTCTGTATGGTACTATTTTTATACTGAGGCAGCACAAAGTTCGCCGGGTTTATTATTAAGGTATTATTAAAATCGAAGCAAAAAAAAATGGACTCAACCGCACCCTCGCAGTAAAAAGTATTTGGCACAAACACTACAACTTAAACTTTAGACTTGTTTATAATGGCTACATGCCTACATGTTACATTCTAAGCCTTACTTAGTTTTAAGAAAATGTCAAATTTGTTTACCTTAAAAAATTATGTATAAACTAAAAATATGCTACAATCGAAAAACGACGTTTTTTACCTGTTTGACCTACATACTAATTGCGGGATATTATGTATATAAAAGGGTGTAGGTATATCTGATAAATCCTTATGAGTCAACCGATACACACCTCTCTTATATAGAGTCAAGAATATTACCTGAAAATGGACACAGCCACCGAAGAAGCAGCGGTTAAGATATTGCAACAAGACAAAAGTCAACGTAAAATCGCTTGTGTGCTGAATATGAGCGAGTCTGCTGTATCAAGAGTTTGCCGAATATACCAGGAGACTGGTAACTTTCAATGACCTACAGGATCTGGCAGAAAGCGGTGCACATAAAAAAAGATATGACTGATTCATTGTCAGTGTTTCGCTGAGAAATCGGGCTTTAACTGGTAGACACAAAAGGCGATTTGTTTTATATTATTAATGTGAAATTAAGTATGTCTGTTATCTTTTCACGCCTTAACAACTTAACCGATCACCATGATTTTAGAAACAAACTAATGACCCTCCAATATACCTACTTTATAACGTGTTGGAGCATTTATGTTTTTTTATGTTAGTTTTCTATTTTTTTCCTCTTATTTATCGAGATATTCTTAACAAAACAAGTAATGTTTTTTATACTTAATGCATAAAATTGCATTCAATGTCGTATTTGTGAACACATTAAATGTAGGTATTAATAGAGTAGTTAACCTTCAATAATTTAGAAATTAAACCAATCACTCCTTTCTAATTATACACCTACTTTACAAGTACTTAGGTAGGCAAGTGTATTGGCGCACAATCGAGTATACTAAAAAATTAGACAAATTTCTAACTGATGTTTTTTGGAATCGATTTGCATATATATACCTACATGTAAGCCCGTGGTATGAAAACTTATGGGAGTAAAAAAAAATATCAAAATTGTCACACGAATGCGTTATGTTATGCGTTATAGTTACGTTCTTTTTTTTATATTTTAGAAAATCTGAAGTTTCATAGATATTGCGCCATCTACACAATATTATTCAAAAAAAGAACAATGTTTTTCTTTCGACGTGTTCGAAATGTGAAAATTTAAATCCTATAAGGAGTAAACTCCAGTCGTGCGTGTGGGACCTGACAGCTGACACACACAAATCCTTTTTTTTATGATTTTAATTTTACTTTACATACCTAATTTAAGTCATCTATTTTTTAAACTTCCTAGACTATCATCAATAATAATAAATTAATTTAGTAATAATAATAAATGAGAGCCCAGAGTTAAGACTTGAGACCACTCGATGATGCCAAAGCCCATTGCAATATTCCCAAATAAGTTTGGAAGTGCACTTGTTTGGGCACCTATGATGATGCATCTGTTCTTCAACCTGTTTGTCGAACTTTTTATATTTACATAACTTACATACACTTTACATAAAATAAAATAGAAGTTAGATAGATTAGATAAGTATCAGTAGGTATATACCTTTTATCCTATCAAGCTGCAGTCCCCATATCATTGTTAATAGTCAACCATCACAGCGTCAGTCTGCCTGACGACCTTTACATTTTAAAAAAATAGCCCCCGTCTGTGCTAAACATGGTATTGTATGACAATCAGGAAAATTTTGATTAAAATTAACGAGTATACTGAATAAAAATTCCATTTAAAAATATCGCTGTTTATATTTTAAATTATAATAAAAAATTATGTATAAATATTAATATATGCTATAGTATATATTTTATAGATTTTTTAATTAATACAAAATTAATTCAACAAAGATAAAAAAAAAAATTTCTATATAAATATTGACACAAGTTTGTCTTTTAATAGCCACTTGATTTATATACATATGTAATGAGTATTATTTTTTCGTAGAATATAATGAATAATATAAAAAGTAATAAATAAGTTGTCTTTAAATTTGCGAAAAATTGAAAGAAAAATTCTTTAATTCAAGCGATCTTAATAAATTACTATGAATAATCATTCTCTATAGGCTTAATAGGTACCAATATTACCTCTATAAACAATGTGCAATGAAAATGTTAAATGAACTTACCGTAATTAAAATCACTAACTTTTAAATTGAGTTTCGAAACTCGCGCGCTGTCGGCTCCATTTAAAAATATCGCTGTTTATATTTTAAATTATAATAAAAAATTATGTATAAATATTAATATATGCTATAGTATATATTTTATAGATTTTTTAATTAATACAAAATTAATTCAACAAAGATAAAAAAAAAAATTTCTATATAAATATTGACACAAGTTTGTCTTTTAATAGCCACTTGATTTATATACATATGTAATGAGTATTATTTTTTCGTAGAATATAATGAATAATATAAAAAGTAATAAATAAGTTGTCTTTAAATTTGCGAAAAATTGAAAGAAAAATTCTTTAATTCAAGCGATCTTAATAAATTACTATGAATAATCATTCTCTATAGGCTTAATAGGTACCAATATTACCTCTATAAACAATGTGCAATGAAAATGTTAAATGAACTTACCGTAATTAAAATCACTAACTTTTAAATTGAGTTTCGAAACTCGCGCGCTGTCGGCTCTCGCACACGGTAAACTGAATTTGTAGACGCAGGCGCACGCAACGAAAGGATGGAACAAATCGCGAATAGCAGTGAAAATCATATGATTTTAATTTTCATATGGCATCCCTGATAATGTCTGCTAGCGATTTGTCTCCCGAAAGAATTAATTCGTGTGGCGATCATGCCACTCATGAATTATCCTAGAGCAAAAGCCTTTATTTTTAAAATAAAAGAACACTTATTGTGGCATAACTATAATAGTTAGACCTTAGATTGATGATTGGTCTCGCTGCGCTCGACTAGATACCTCGCTATCTAAAAATAACAGCTCTGTGAATGCGGCAACATTTTATTGTACTTAGTGTGTGTAAAACATCGTCACTTTTTACACAGTTTCATTATATTTTTATTACACGGTTTCACTACGCAAACTGGCATTTTATTCTAAATTAAAAATGGCGATAAATACTTAACGCCAAAAAAAACCGGCACCGTTTGCAGAAATCGTCTATTTTTGTCTCTCTGTAAACTTACACAGCCTGTAGTTCGTAAAGTATTGATCGTAGAGTAAAAATGAATATATCCAAATTTGTAGAACATTTTGTCAGAAGTAATCATAATGCTATTCCTACAGATATTCGCAGTATGAGCAAAAACCTGAAAAAAGGTAACTTCAACACAGTTTGTAAATATTTGATCATGAATCTGTTACATAGTGCCAAAATGTCTATATAGGAATACAATCAATCACATTTTCCACAGTGACTGTTTGGTCCTTTGTCATAGGCTCTGATAAATACATCACAAAAGACATTCCGTAATTGACGATTCGCTAACATCGAGATGAATGAAGTTAGGACGTGGCGGAGAAATATTTTTTTTAGGTCAGTAACAGGCGGATACGAAAAGGCTAAGGGCTTTCGAAATAAAACCGGATGAGTGATTTAGTAGCTTAGAATAAAAAATAAAAACAATATAGATATCACACATTCCACACAGCACCATTAATGTATGTTCCCTATGGATTCCAAAACCGATTTTGATACAGTCTTTATCTTTACTAACGGAAAAAGATGATAAACGAGAAAGGTTTGAGTTTATAATTTGCAGAAAAAATTGCATCCACGAGAAGCCGGGAGGGAATCATAAATTCATAGAATTTATGATTCTGGATATGGATATGGAATAGAACACGGAACCAATCGGCACACGGCCAAATGGGCCAACGTGGCCACACTACGCAAAAGGGCATAATAAAAAAAAACCGGTTGCAGCAAGGACTCCCGTTGGACATTTCGTAAGTTAACCACTCGTGCCTAACTGGTATTATAAACATTCATTTCGTATGCTGATCGTTTCACAGTTATAATCAAGAGTGTACGTAAGGACGTAAGTAAATATATTTTCATTAACAGCTGTAATTGCGTTCTACGTCCAAACTTGCTTGCCAATCACAAAACCATTGATTGGCATTCGTCGCATAAAGACAAATCGATAATAGAATGCTTATGAAACATTTACAAAGAAATCAAAATGCATTTTTATGAAACATTTTTTTTTGTTAGAGATGAGTTTGCTCTTGGCCAACATCCAGCTGTGTATCGAAGATGAGGCATATGATGGAGCGAGCTCACCCAGAAGAATATTCACTCAAACTTTGAAAAGGTTTGAGTTATATGAGCTCGGAAATACATGAATCTTATTACTATGTACGTCAATTCAATATATCTACCAATTATAACTCTACAACGACCGGATCGATATTGTTTTGTCTTGTTGTTGTTGGATCGATATTCTTTGTTTTGTTGAATATTCACAAAAATACTATTTGAATAAAATTCATTTTCTCATACATTCTGTATGGTACTATTTTTATACTGAGGCAGCACAAAGTTCGCCGGGTTTATTATTAAGGTATTATTAAAATCGAAGCAAAAAAAAATGGACTCAACCGCACCCTCGCAGTAAAAAGTATTTGGCACAAACACTACAACTTAAACTTTAGACTTGTTTATAATGGCTACATGCCTACATGTTACATTCTAAGCCTTACTTAGTTTTAAGAAAATGTCAAATTTGTTTACCTTAAAAAATTATGTATAAACTAAAAATATGCTACAATCGAAAAACGACGTTTTTTACCTGTTTGACCTACATACTAATTGCGGGATATTATGTATATAAAAGGGTGTAGGTATATCTGATAAATCCTTATGAGTCAACCGATACACACCTCTCTTATATAGAGTCAAGAATATTACCTGAAAATGGACACAGCCACCGAAGAAGCAGCGGTTAAGATATTGCAACAAGACAAAAGTCAACGTAAAATCGCTTGTGTGCTGAATATGAGCGAGTCTGCTGTATCAAGAGTTTGCCGAATATACCAGGAGACTGGTAACTTTCAATGACCTACAGGATCTGGCAGAAAGCGGTGCACATAAAAAAAGATATGACTGATTCATTGTCAGTGTTTCGCTGAGAAATCGGGCTTTAACTGGTAGACACAAAAGGCGATTTGTTTTATATTATTAATGTGAAATTAAGTATGTCTGTTATCTTTTCACGCCTTAACAACTTAACCGATCACCATGATTTTAGAAACAAACTAATGACCCTCCAATATACCTACTTTATAACGTGTTGGAGCATTTATGTTTTTTTATGTTAGTTTTCTATTTTTTTCCTCTTATTTATCGAGATATTCTTAACAAAACAAGTAATGTTTTTTATACTTAATGCATAAAATTGCATTCAATGTCGTATTTGTGAACACATTAAATGTAGGTATTAATAGAGTAGTTAACCTTCAATAATTTAGAAATTAAACCAATCACTCCTTTCTAATTATACACCTACTTTACAAGTACTTAGGTAGGCAAGTGTATTGGCGCACAATCGAGTATACTAAAAAATTAGACAAATTTCTAACTGATGTTTTTTGGAATCGATTTGCATATATATACCTACATGTAAGCCCGTGGTATGAAAACTTATGGGAGTAAAAAAAAATATCAAAATTGTCACACGAATGCGTTATGTTATGCGTTATAGTTACGTTCTTTTTTTTATATTTTAGAAAATCTGAAGTTTCATAGATATTGCGCCATCTACACAATATTATTCAAAAAAAGAACAATGTTTTTCTTTCGACGTGTTCGAAATGTGAAAATTTAAATCCTATAAGGAGTAAACTCCAGTCGTGCGTGTGGGACCTGACAGCTGACACACACAAATCCTTTTTTTTATGATTTTAATTTTACTTTACATACCTAATTTAAGTCATCTATTTTTTAAACTTCCTAGACTATCATCAATAATAATAAATTAATTTAGTAATAATAATAAATGAGAGCCCAGAGTTAAGACTTGAGACCACTCGATGATGCCAAAGCCCATTGCAATATTCCCAAATAAGTTTGGAAGTGCACTTGTTTGGGCACCTATGATGATGCATCTGTTCTTCAACCTGTTTGTCGAACTTTTTATATTTACATAACTTACATACACTTTACATAAAATAAAATAGAAGTTAGATAGATTAGATAAGTATCAGTAGGTATATACCTTTTATCCTATCAAGCTGCAGTCCCCATATCATTGTTAATAGTCAACCATCACAGCGTCAGTCTGCCTGACGACCTTTACATTTTAAAAAAATAGCCCCCGTCTGTGCTAAACATGGTATTGTATGACAATCAGGAAAATTTTGATTAAAATTAACGAGTATACTGAATAAAAATTCCATTTAAAAATATCGCTGTTTATATTTTAAATTATAATAAAAAATTATGTATAAATATTAATATATGCTATAGTATATATTTTATAGATTTTTTAATTAATACAAAATTAATTCAACAAAGATAAAAAAAAAATTTTCTATATAAATATTGACACAAGTTTGTCTTTTAATAGCCACTTGATTTATATACATATGTAATGAGTATTATTTTTTCGTAGAATATAATGAATAATATAAAAAGTAATAAATAAGTTGTCTTTAAATTTGCGAAAAATTGAAAGAAAAATTCTTTAATTCAAGCGATCTTAATAAATTACTATGAATAATCATTCTCTATAGGCTTAATAGGTACCAATATTACCTCTATAAACAATGTGCAATGAAAATGTTAAATGAACTTACCGTAATTAAAATCACTAACTTTTAAATTGAGTTTCGAAACTCGCGCGCTGTCGGCTCCATTTAAAAATATCGCTGTTTATATTTTAAATTATAATAAAAAATTATGTATAAATATTAATATATGCTATAGTATATATTTTATAGATTTTTTAATTAATACAAAATTAATTCAACAAAGATAAAAAAAAAAATTTCTATATAAATATTGACACAAGTTTGTCTTTTAATAGCCACTTGATTTATATACATATGTAATGAGTATTATTTTTTCGTAGAATATAATGAATAATATAAAAAGTAATAAATAAGTTGTCTTTAAATTTGCGAAAAATTGAAAGAAAAATTCTTTAATTCAAGCGATCTTAATAAATTACTATGAATAATCATTCTCTATAGGCTTAATAGGTACCAATATTACCTCTATAAACAATGTGCAATGAAAATGTTAAATGAACTTACCGTAATTAAAATCACTAACTTTTAAATTGAGTTTCGAAACTCGCGCGCTGTCGGCTCTCGCACACGGTAAACTGAATTTGTAGACGCAGGCGCACGCAACGAAAGGATGGAACAAATCGCGAATAGCAGTGAAAATCATATGATTTTAATTTTCATATGGCATCCCTGATAATGTCTGCTAGCGATTTGTCTCCCGAAAGAATTAATTCGTGTGGCGATCATGCCACTCATGAATTATCCTAGAGCAAAAGCCTTTATTTTTAAAATAAAAGAACACTTATTGTGGCATAACTATAATAGTTAGACCTTAGATTGATGATTGGTCTCGCTGCGCTCGACTAGATACCTCGCTATCTAAAAATAACAGCTCTGTGAATGCGGCAACATTTTATTGTACTTAGTGTGTGTAAAACATCGTCACTTTTTACACAGTTTCATTATATTTTTATTACACGGTTTCACTACGCAAACTGGCATTTTATTCTAAATTAAAAATGGCGATAAATACTTAACGCCAAAAAAAACCGGCACCGTTTGCAGAAATCGTCTATTTTTGTCTCTCTGTAAACTTACACAGCCTGTAGTTCGTAAAGTATTGATCGTAGAGTAAAAATGAATATATCCAAATTTGTAGAACATTTTGTCAGAAGTAATCATAATGCTATTCCTACAGATATTCGCGGTATGAGCAAAAACCTGAAAAAAGGTAACTTCAACACAGTTTGTAAATATTTGATCATGAATCTGTTACATAGTGCCAAAATGTCTATATAGGAATACAATCAATCACATTTTCCACAGTGACTGTTTGGTCCTTTGTCATAGGCTCTGATAAATACATCACAAAAGACATTCCGTAATTGACGATTCGCTAACATCGAGATGAATGAAGTTAGGACGTGGCGGAGAAATATTTTTTTTAGGTCAGTAACAGGCGGATACGAAAAGGCTAAGGGCTTTCGAAATAAAACCGGATGAGTGATTTAGTAGCTTAGAATAAAAAATAAAAACAATATAGATATCACACATTCCACACAGCACCATTAATGTATGTTCCCTATGGATTCCAAAACCGATTTTGATACAGTCTTTATCTTTACTAACGGAAAAAGATGATAAACGAGAAAGGTTTGAGTTTATAATTTGCAGAAAAAATTGCATCCACGAGAAGCCGGGAGGGAATCATAAATTCATAGAAATATCGCGATTTTTTGGATTTATGACAAAGTTGTGTTCAGCGCTCGAGGTCTCAAAATTGGACCAATATCATACACAAATCAGCAAAAAATAAGAAATACCGGATTTGACGTCTATTATATACGGTTAAGGGACTATTCAGTTATTTGCACATCGTGTTTGACACTCGAAATCGAAATACTTGCAACTTCAGTCGAGTTTTTTTAGGATAATCTTTGAAACGAAATGAAAGATGAGGTTTTATAAAATAAAAATCATAATAATATTTATTGCATTATTTATTATTATTATTTTATTATACATATTAAAAACTTTTAGAATTCATTTTAATTTTCAATTCCATCATACAAATGGCATCACGATATATATAAAAAAAAATACACTCATAAATTACATTTTTTACAGACATGTTTGCTTATTAGTCCTTTACAGGTCCACATAAAAAATATATTTCAATTAATCGAAAAATGAACTATTGAAACTATTTGTATACAGTACTTAGAATGCATTTAACAATAGTTCCCTAAGGCTGGGTTGCACCATCTTACTTTAACTATAACCAACGTCGCAACTTCAGTTAATTCGTACTCATTTTCGGCCGAAAATGAGTTGCACTAATTAACCAGTTATGATTATTTGTTAACTCATTTTCGGCCTAACCGTTATTTTAACTGAAGTTGCGGCGTTGGTTATAGTTAAAGTAAGATGGTGCAACCCAGCCTAAGTGTTACATTGCCGATTCCTATATAGATCGGCTATTGTACCATTTAATCGGTCACTAATTAACAATATGCAAATGAAAGTAAAAAAAAAACTTTATAGAAATAATTTCTTACATTCAGTGACACATTTTTATACGCTACCGTTTTCGAGTTATTTTTTAGAACCATTTCATTTTAATTTATATAATATCCAATTGCCATGATATCAAAATTAAAGTAATTTCTAAAAAATTTTTTTTTATCAATTCCATTTTCCAATTTATTGGCATTGTTCGAATCAGTCAAATTATGTGGGTATATTATGATTTACTTATAATCATATTATAACATGTTAAAAATGATAATGTATAAACAATGTTTAAGAATATGTGCAATGATAAGAAGTTTTAAGTTTGAATCTCTTACTAGTAATAAATAAAAAAGTCATAAAGAGTAATTCATTTAATTAAGAATGATTTCATTTGTAAGTAGCGTTTATAATGAATTTAAGCAACATCCTTAATATTGATCTTCAATAAGTGACCGATTCAACAATAGTACATAAAAATAATATTAAAGATAAAAACAAAAAAAATATCGAATCAATAATATATACCTACTCCTTACACTGTATTAGCACTTTACGATACACTCTAAGTTCATTCATATTTATAATAATCGATATTAAAATATATATATTATATATACTTAAGTATATACGTAATACTAAATACGTAACCTTAATTCAATTATAAACTAATTCAGGTCCTGGTCTTCATCATCTGATAAATCCTGCAATAAAAAACATAATAGAGTTAGTTTAGTAAAAATATTTAAAAAAATAAAAACATTTTATTACATAACCCCAACGCCCGATACAAAAACGGAGTGCTATAAGTTTGACAAGAATCTTAGTTATGTATATTGGAAATTTCAGAACGAAATTTATAGTAATAGGAATCAAATAAAAGAAAAGTTCAGAACTTAAAATGGGACAACTTTTGACATTGTGTACTTAAAAAGAGAATATTTTGACGACACGTTTGGTCTAGCTAGGGGCTAGTAACCCTAGCTGTTAACCAAACGGTCGCCGGTTCGAATCCCGCTAGGGGCAAATGTTATGTTTTTATGTGTTAACATTTACCTTTGTACCTGACTCGTGGTTGTTGTTTGTATTTACAAAAAAAAGTAATGTATAGTAGGTATATCAACTGTCTGGTATCCATAATACAAGCATTAGTCGCTTAGTGTGGAACTAGATGGGAAATTATACTGGTGTGGAATGTGTGTACTTAGATATTTATTTATTTATACCGTGTTTATGTTCTCGTCAAGGAGTAATTCTTCAATTTCTCTTTCTATTTCTTCTACGCTCGTAGAGTTAGATTTGGACAGTTTTCTTGGTGCCGTCGGTACGCTGTCACCCCCGTCCAAGTGATTTTCACTTCTAAACATAACAAAATTGTTCAACTTATATATGTAACTAGCTGGTGCTCGCGACTTCGTCCGCGTGGAATAGTTATTTTGGGAATCATTTGGGTATCTCGAACGGTTTTCGCAGCGCACGCAACGGAAGCCCTCAAAGATGAATAATTTTCCCCGTTTTTTTCCACATTTTCGACTGTTTCTTCGCTCCTATTAGTCGCAACGTGATGTTATATAGCCTAAAGCCTTCCTCGATAAATGATATTTCCAACACAAGAAGAATTTTACAATTCGAACAAGTAGTTCCTGAGATTAGCGCGTTCAAACAAACAAACTCTTCAGCTTTATAATATTAGTATAGATTTGAAATTATATCCTATATAAAATGCTAAGCAAAATTTACTTTACTCAGATTTGCTCCTATTATATCATTTTGCATTTTATAATTACAGTAAGTACAGTATATGTTCTGTAAGTATGAGTTGTCAGAAACTAATGTGATGAATAAACCTCAGTCTCCGCAAGCCTGTATTGTGTTATCTCGTAATGTTAATTACAATGTTTGAAATAAAGGACTTCTACCAATAAGCTACCATAAAATCTGGTTAAGATAATTGTCCTGTGGGTGGATCATATTTATGTTAACTTACACGTCCTTGGTTGTGTTGGCTTTCCACTTGCCAAGCTCCTTCGCCCGTTGCATCTCCGCCGAAAGGTCTCTCTCCAGATTGCTGAGCTTTGTGCTAGGTTCTAGGTTCGCTAATTCACTGCTGTATTGATAGCCGAACTCACGTTGGTATCTTTCCAGTTCCAAAGATTCCTGTTCCAATAGAAATCAATATGCACTTTACGGGTGTAAGGGTATGTTAATTAACATATAGCAATTTATGGTCAGTCTGTCTGTGTCTGTGCTATAGGATGTAATTACATAAGATAAGATAATTTTCATTATTTAAGACAGCTAATATAGGTTAACATATAAAAAGTTTACCGAATATTCAGGGAACAAGTTCTCATATTGCTCAGGATCAGCCAACGCTTGTCCAGACTTCTTGTTTGTCGCTGCGACGGAAGTACGCCACTTTTTCATCACATCGCCTATCGCCGAGGGAAAGTAGGACCTGTTCACAAATGCACATTACAACCTTCATTAATGATACACCGTTTAGTTTTTTTTATTTATAAGTGTCTAGAGGAACTAAATACATTATTATTATTATTTTCATTTCCCTCCCTAAAAATCAAAGAGAAGCGGTGTTATGACTAACAGACGCACACAGTGATTCCAATAGAACGCTCGGCATTATTTTATTTTTATTTTTTTGTAATAGTCAACGGTTCTAAGAGTCAAAGTGTGGATGTTAAGTAGCCTAAGATCTAACCTTCCTTAAAAACAGGGCTATCACATACTAGTGGACTTTTTCAATAAAAGTGTCAATTCCAGAGATTAGCGAGTTTAAACAAAAAACCGACATTTAACTTTATTGTATTGGAAAAGATGTATTTACGAGAAATTTATACATAAGATGATAGTATAAATGTTAACAAATATTTGTAGTAGTGAAATCAATAACAAACAAAATTACCTGGCGAAGAAAGCAGCTTCAGCCAACTTGTTCCTGTCAATGAGGATGTTCATACAGGTCTCGAGGTCGTTCAGCATAAAGTAGGAGGTGAATGCTGTGTTGTACTGGCCCACTTCCAACGACGTACGCGCCACCTCTTCCAGCAGTTCTCTGTCACCTGTTTAAAAAGCAATAAAGAGAATATAATCAATAAAGAGAAACGCAATCACATAAACCTAATAAACTTTGTTAAGGTTAAATTATACCTATTTATTAATACCCAACACATGTAGTTCTGTTAAAAGTTGTTGTAATGTCGCAACTGATGTGTATTTTAATGTTGAATGTTTGAATAAATGAAATGTTTGAATTATTATTAGGGCAGTTAGGGCAGGCTGAACTATAGAATGTTCTGTCGCTATTAATTTTACCAGTGCTGGAGGCGAAGAGGAGCAGAGCGCTGTTGTCTTTGGCGTTCTGGTAGCAGGCTTTCGTGAGCTGCGTGTCCGCTGCGGCCGAGGCGGCTGCACCCAACCTTACCCAGCGCGCGGCGGACGCGCGGGAATCGACGCCTTCGCTGGCGTCCGCGTCGGCTGCGATCTGGCGACACCGCTGCAGCTCGCCGAGAGCTAGAGCCAGCTCGAACTGGTGCTCCGGCTCCGTGGACACGGCCAACGCCTGCTGCTTGAAGCCCTGCTTCTCTAGGAAGTGGGCGACGCGCGTGCGATGGTCGTGCGGCACCGTCGGCAGCACCCGGTCGGCTGTTTCGAAGTCGCCGCGCATCACGGCCGTTTGGTACTCGAGCACCGACAGCAGCAGCGAGTACGAACTTATGTTCAGCTCTTTGTCGTTCAAGTACAACCTAATAATGTTTACATTTTTAAAAAGAAGATAATACATTCATATGTACAAGAGTAGTAATCTAGACTACATAAAGACGTCGTATGACTATATAAAAATGACCAAAAGTGTTACTATAGCCTAGACTCTAGCTAGACCAATATGAATTAGAATAAAACAGTAAAAGTTGCAAAAAATAAAATGTGCTTTTCACCTGTTTTCTTTCGCGACGTAACCAAGTATGTACATGGTATGATCGAGATGGGATATCGTGACGATTTCCCCGCCGACGTAATAATTTATTCGGTTCAACGAATTCGTGTATATGAAACAGTCGCCGACCCACAGACCCGTTTGCACTGTCTCGTTAACCTCACCAACAACCTGAAAACATTCATTTCTATTATAATCTGTTCAGCGAGTAAGTAACCTTCTTCTATTATATATGAATTATACTTATCAAAACCAAATAGTTTTGTGCTAGAAAAGTTTTCTCGCCTATAAAAATAAATGTGACAAAAGATGATGATAAAAGAAAGATGTGGTGGGGTAGGTGCGTTACCTCAAAGGCGTCCTCTATACCGTCCTCGTTAAACTGGTTGGTCTCGCGTGCTTTGGTAACGACGGCCGCGTTGTACTTGAGCACGTAATACGTGTCGTCAGTCGCCAGACAAACTAAGGCACCACTCTCGGACCAGTACACGTGACGCGGCTGGATCTCAATACTGAAACAAAAATTACCAGGTAGATACTTTTTTTTTAGTCGTAACGTTAGTAATCCTATCAAAAACCTATACATCTGCAAAAGTACCAAGGCACTGCAATACCGCGGCAGCCCCAACACTTTAATTCAGGATGGAATTAGGGAAAATACTCTAAAATACTGAAGATTCGACAAATTCGACTGAATGGAAATATTCCTTATATTTGAAAAAAAAAAAAAAAAAAAAAAACAATAAGGACCAAATCTTTCTAACAGATATGTTGAAAATGAAATGAAAGGAAACAGATAAAACCTTTACTTGAAGGGTCCAATCAGATTACTTATGTTAGTAATTAACAATTTTATTTGATGTTAATTTATTTATTAAAGTGATAAACACACTCTCGCACACAAAGTATAAACAAAAAATGTAAAACAAAATTACCTACTTTTTTTAGTGTGTACGAAATCATAATATTCATTCACGATACATACCGTCTAACTAGTTCCAAATGTTCCCAGTCGTAGAAGGAGAAAGCCATGCCACTTGTTGGCTTCACGCCGAGCATCTGACCACCGAATATACCTGACAGTAAAAAATATACTTAATAAATAAAAAAATAACTAGTTACTAAAAATATAATAATCAAATGAACAAACGACAGAGTAAAACTATAGAGATACTTTACGATTAGTACCTTAGAAAACGAGTGTAACCATCTCAAATTATACCTGTTGTTATCATCACATCTCGTTTTTTAACTAATGCTGTCAATCTTCACTAATAATCGCTAGAATCTGCACATAGGCTTCTTCATAATTTGCCAATAGAACCATACAGAAGCGATCTGAATTGCAATGTTGACACGCATCCCTTTTCAGATCGATTTATTTAGCATATATACTCTCACTAAAAAGAATATAAGTATACCTTCAGCTCCGTAGACTGGTTTGAAACTCTTCCTCTCTTTGAAGTTTTTGAACACTTTGATTGTGCTTGAATTCTCGAGTGTCGCATACTCTGAACTGTCGAAGGACCAGACAAACTCCTGTGCAGCGCCAAACGCCTTGTTCCTCAAAGCCATCGCTGTGTAGATAATATATTCGCCATCTCCACACACCACAACGAAACGACCGTTCGGATTGTGAGCTATTGTCTGCGGATATATTTCACAAGAGCCCATGTCCTTAGCGACCACCGGTACCCGCTCCCCGTCCTTTATTTCAGTACCTGTTCATGTCAAAACACAATTTAATCATCGATAATCTATAACATTTCAAACAAATTAAGATGAATTTATTTAACTAGCATAACACGTATGCTAGTGCATAGCATGTCTGTAGAAAAACTTAAAGAAAAACAATTGAAAAAACATTGATAAGTTGGTTAAGCAGTAAGCACATAATTTTTTATCACAATTTTATTCTACCTACATTGAAAATGTTTTCAATAATATTGTATTTTTATTAGTTGTAGACGTGTCTTACCTTCAGGCAATGCTTTTAAGTTCACTTGCTGTATTTCGGAATGTTTTGCCCAAATGATTTTCCCTCCGTTCACATCCATTGATATAGCGGGCTCCTCTCTTCCAACTTTCACCATTATAGTGCCTTCGTCATACCTGTAGGTATACAATATTTTTTATACTCTTGAGATATATATGAAATGTCTTTTAATAGAAATTTTATAAGTACAATAGGAAGTGAAGTTGAATTCATTTATTGCTTCTGCAAGTAAAATGGGCAATGAGATGCATTGGTAATATTTTTTATTATATTTTTAATACTTAATAAATAAATAATAATAAATGAATAAATAAGAAATGTTAATTGCTTATTAATTTTCGATATTTTCGTTATAGTAATATATTATACAAGGACCCATATTTAGTATTTAAGAGCTTACCCGATGGCAACATTATTAGATCCATGTGTGGAAGATATGGTCCAAACTCTCTCAAGGCCATAGTTAAGGGAAGACTCGAGTCTGTATGTGCCTGCATGCCATATCCTCACGTACCCATCCTCCGAGCCGGTTAGAACTATAGGCAACTCAGGATGGAAAGACACTGCTGACACATTTTGGGCATGACCTAAAAAACAAATTACTATTGTAGACTTACAAAATAATACAATACTCTTATAGACTTCTACAATCTACAAGAGTACTATCAAAGAGAAAAAAAAAAGTAAATGAACAAACTAAATAGATATTTAAGCATCTTACGCCCAAGCTAAGCATAAGACTCTACCCTCGTAGCTGTACATTGTGCCTCCTAAAAGTATCTAAACTGAAAAAAGTATTAAAAATGTATATTACCTTCCAACGTCTGAACACAGGTTTTGTTTTGGTAATCCCATATTTTGACGAGACGGTCGTCGGCACCACTTATGAGGTACGGTTTGTCGCCACCGTGATAATAGTCCACACAGTTGACACCTTTCTCGTGACCCTCTAGGGCGAAATTTGACATGGAAGAACCCAACTGCCACACCTATACAAAATTGTTGATACAAATTATAGTCAGTCACATAAGCAAGAGCTACACTAAGTATGTACCTACAAACAATAGATTACCTTCACAGTGGTGTCGAGACTGGCACTCGCAAATGTGTTATTGTCTTTTGGATTAATAACAATTTGCATCACGTAATGTGTGTGACCTTCGAACACCTGTTGACAGGCCCAGTTTCTATCCCAATTCCATAATTTTATCAATAAATCATCTAAAAGATATAAAAAAATAGATAGTACAGTCATAAACATTTCATTTATGTTTCTTTATATAGATTTAATAAATATACAAATAAAAAAATAAGCAATAAAAAACTAAAAAGTATAAAAAATATAAAGTACAAGTATATAAGTATAAAAAGTATAAATCCCTAGCTGATTTTATTATTATAAAGCATTGAATTTGTACAAACCGCTGCTTGTTAGAATGTACGGTTGTGTCGGATGTATGACTATGCCTCTGACATAGTCGGAATGTGCTTCAAACGCGTGCACTCTCTCCAGTGTGTTATAATTAAACACTCTAATCTGCATGTCATCTGAGCCGGTGATCACCCAATTCTTTCTAGTAACAAACTTGGCTGCTCTCACTGGCAGATCACACACCTACAAATATAAAAAAATATAACCACTCAAGTAGATTTTTCTTTTCACTTATCCCATGTTTAGGTTCTGAACACCCTTAACGATCATACTAGCCAGCTAGGCCTCACAATACATAACCGATATGCCTATAAGGGTCAAGCAGCCAATCATCAAACGATATACTTCGAACTGATATTAGTTGAGAACTTCATCAAACTGTGCCATATCACGATCTACCTTGGCACATCACGCATTGCCAGATTATATGATCGGCCGCCGACACATTATGTGTATGATGCAATGCAATGACATTAAAAATATTCAATTGTGAAATAGATACTTTTTTACTCTCTGATTCTAAAATTTGCTTTAAACCCATTACAATTACCGGAACTAAGATTTGTTTAGAACCCATTACGATTTGTATTGTATTTTGAATAATTTGGTTATATTTCAATGAATCAAGATTCCCCGACATAAAAAGGACGTCTTTTGTGTTCCTCCTGCAGATGACCCCTTGTGTGCCTTATAAACTAGGAAAAATCCAGGGAATTCCAGACAGATGGCAGCCCTACTTATCACATTTGCTATATTGCTCTTGCAACACTTAGCCACTTACATTGTAATAAAATTTTCTTCCTACATAGGTACAAAACAGCAGTTTTGTATGCATCCCTTTAAAAGCGTATGAAAGCTGAATTGAGCTGAATATATTTAGTTATTTACTACGAGAGAAAAGTTGTCCATAACTAATGGACATAATGGCTGGATAAACACAAAGCCTAGGTCCAGCAGACATTGTCTACAGGGATAACAGTGATTATTTACCTCGAATCTCTTAATTTGCAGCTGTGTTTCATAATTCCATATGTTGACATCGCCGTTGTACAAGGAACAAAGTAGCCATGGCTCAGACGGATGCTGGTCAACGCATTTCACGCGATCCGATCTTGCTGTCAGCTTCCTCTTGATGTCCAATCTTAGCGGCTATTGACAAAAAAAAATACAATTAAATAATACATTAACAAAAAAACAGTCACAAATCAAAAAAGGTAGGTGTAATCTACTAGAACATAATTGATGTGAAAAGCCGATCTAAAACCTAAAGTATGAAACACGTTACCTATATAGCTAAAACATTATTAAAATGAAAACATGAATTTTTAATCACTTATTTACTTAAATTAAATTAAATATTACATTATTCTTACCATTTTGAAATGTTAAAACATGAAATAATAAACCCAATTGTTGAACTACAGGTAACGTTTGAGTTTTTTGACAGGGTAAGCGGACGTGTCAGCACGGAGTAGTCTGTGCGTGTGTCCAATCCCAACTCAACAAAAGTATACCACGGACAAAGTTACAGTATCCCTGTCTCTGGTCTCTTCAAAAGACAAACAATCCTACCAAACACAAACAATGGTAATGAAACCCATAGATTTAGTATTGCTACCGTAAAAAAAGCCATAATTAACTCATTCGTTGCCGAACCAAAAATGTCGAGTCTCAAAGTATAATATGTTGAACTCGTGAGGCCAGTTGCCTAAGACAAAAAAATCGAGTAAAGTCGCAATAAATTGTACTGTCTTGTTTTTTGGGATGTAGTTAATAGTGTAAAACCAAGTTTGCAGTTTCGAAAGACCCGTGCAAACTGCACGGTGCTCGAATTTTTAAAACTTTTTCAGGTTTTCTGTCTTTTTTTAGAATATTTATTTTTAAATATAAATAATATCCTGTAAAAATTTCAACTTTCCTCAAATAATTTTATTAGATTTTTTTTAAACAATTTTACAAGCGTAGTAAAGTTAAAGACTACGTTAGTATCTACTATTTAGTTTGTGGACTCCACGTGGACTCTACTACATAATAATCTGACTTAATTTTTTTACTCTTTAAATATTCAATTCCAAAGTATAAACATTTCAGTTCTTTTTTTTAAATAATATTCATTGAACAAACACGAGAGTAAATGTTTGAATATTAAAGTATACTACGGACTACGGCTCATAAATACAGCAAACGGCAACTCTGATTTATATGGTGGTAACACTGTGACTCGGCATCTTTTTCAGACTTCAGTCCGCTTCAGTCAGTCAGAGATAGGATAGATTACATGGCATTTTACAGTTTGGTTTTTTGGTTTGGTTGAGTTGAGCAAAACAGTTAATTTGTATTGATTGATAGATAGTGTTTGTCTTAGCCAAAAAATGGCCTCAACTGATCAAGATGTGGAAATGAAAAGTGCTGAAAGTCCTACAGAATGCGCTTGCTCAGGCGACGTGGAAATGAGTGAAGTGAAGAAAGATGCTGATGTCATGACTATACAAGATTTGAGGGAACATGTTAAGCAAATCGATAAAGCCGTTACTTCCAAGGAACCTCGGTTCGTCATGCGAGTTTTAAGATCCCTTCCGAATACTAGAAGGAAGTTAAATGGCAACGTTTTACGAGCGATTATCAATCAGATTCATCCATCGGCCGCTGACAAAGAAGCTTTACTCGTATTTGTGGAACAACCTTCGCCAGGAGCGGTGGAAATCGAACCTCCTCGCGCCAGAAATGCTAAGACACCAGCACCAGAAGTTGACATATACATTCATCTCTTAGTTTTGCTCCGTTTGTTAGATACAAACAAATTGGACGAAGCTTCCGAATGTTCTCAACAGCTCATGAACAAAGTAACAACACACAACAGAAGAGCTTTAGATTTAATTGCTGCCAAATGTTATTTTTACCATTCACGCGTATTTGAGCTAACCGACAAGCTGGATCTTATTAGAGGCTTTTTGCATGCTCGTTTGCGTACTTCAACTCTTCGCAAAGACTATGAAGGGCAAGCTGTACTCATCAATTGTCTTCTTCGCAATTACTTACATTACTCTTTGTACGACCAAGCAGATAAACTGGTGAGCAAGTCTGTGTATCCCGAGAATGCCAGTAATAATGAATGGGCCAGGTTCTATTACTATCTTGGTAGAATAAAGGCCGCTCGTCTGGAATACAGCGGTGCACACAAACATCTTGTGCAGGCGCTGAGGAAAGCTCCGCAGACTGCAGCAGTTGGTTTTCGTCAAACTGTCCAGAAATTGGCTATTGTGGTGCAATTACTCATCGGCGACATACCTGAACGTGCAATATTCCGACAAGCACCACTGAGGAAGTCGTTGGCATCATATTTTCAACTCACGCAAGCGGTGAGACTTGGTAATTTACAGAGATTTGGAGAAGTGTTGGAGAACTATGGACCCGGATTCAAAAATGATCATACATTCACATTGATCCTTCGCCTGAGACAAAATGTCATTAAGACGGCAATCCGTTCGATAGGTTTGTCATATTCCCGCATTTCTCCTAAAGACATTGCTAGAAAGCTGGGCTTGGATTCCGCTGAAGATGCTGAGTTTATAGTGGCCAAAGCTATTTTGGATGGAGTTATTGAGGCTACAATCGACCCTGAAAAGGGATATATGAGTAACAAGGAAAGTTCTGACGTTTATCGCACTAGAGAACCTCAGCTGGCTTTCCATCAGCGTATATCATTTTGCTTGGAGTTACACAATCAGAGTGTGAAAGCAATGAGATATCCACCAAAGTCCTACGGCAAAGAGTTAGAAAGTGCGGAAGAACGCCGTGAGCGGGAGCAGCAAGATTTGGAGCTTGCTAAAGAGATGGCAGAGGAAGATGATGATGGTTTTCCTTAGTTTTTTTTTACTATTTTCTGTAATCGATGTAACAAATCTATTTTGTGTAGTCATAATAATTGACTAATATGTATCTTAATTAAATGTGTACAACTACTACTTTGATGAATTTATTTTTTTCCCAAATTGAATAATTTTCCTGTTAAATTTTATTTTGTATCAAATATTGTTTTTAATCTTCACAATTTTTCTATATCATGTTAAAATCATACTATTCCAGACATTCAGATTTAAGGTGGTCTGATGGTGTTAATAAAGGCAATAAATTTCAATACATTTGATACAGTTCAAATAACAATAACTTCAAAATTAATGCATAATATTTTCTTATGAATAATTTCAATAAACTACTGGAAACATAAAATATTTTCATTAAGTACTCGACATTGTCTAAATTTTGTGCAATTTATGTTGTGTTACAGTCATCCTCAACCTTTTTTTTATAGGGCCACAAACACGTTTCAGACATGATGTCGAGGGCCACAATCAAAAATTATTTAGGTCTTAATTAAACGTAATCCCAAGTTAACTATGTATTTACTTTTTTAATGAAAAAAGGAAGTTTTAACAAAGATGTAAACATTGATACTGTAAACACTTTCAAAACTATCAAAATCTGCTATCCTATTGGCTATCCTTATTACATCATCCAGATGAGAATCTGTAAGTTTTTTTCTGTACACGTTCTTTGTGTATTTCATTTTTGAAAAAGACGATACAATACATAAAGATTACATATTGCTATAATAACTTCATAATAAATAATAGGTTGCGTTGCGTTCCAATTCACAACAAAATCGCTGATAGCGCTCGGCTCACATTCCCGTTCCGAATCACCCGTTCTCTGATGGGCGCAATTTAATTTTTTTTTACAATAAATTTGTAACTTCTGATGGACCAATGATAAAGGCCCGGCGGGCCGCAGGTTGAGTATAGCTATGTTAATATGAACAATGTACAAATAATATTGTTATATAATTACAATATTGTTACGAAAATTAGATATAGTCTGTGATAAGTTCTCTGTTTTCTGTGACGAACTGAACGAATGACTGAACTGAACGTACAAAAGTATATAATATAATCACTAGTTCAACTACATGATTGTTTTATTTTACGACGGCGACACACATACAGACTTTTGATAATGTGAATATAAACAGAAAATACCTACTATATTAAAATACAAAATATATTATATAGTCAGTGACCAGTCAGTGACAGATAGTTTAAAGGGTTTTTTATCAATAAATTTTACAAATTGAAAATGATAGGTATAGTGCAATTAGGTTAACTAGTAGAAGTGATTAGTGCTTGTTAAACACTTCCTATTACAGGTAAGTAACTTTTCCATTGCAATTTATATATATTTTTTATTATAGAAACAATAGTTTCGAAGAAGAAGATACTTTTGAGAGAGGAGTTTGGTGAAGTCTTGGAAATTAATTTCGTTCATTGTGTGGGTTGGTGGATCATTATTCTTTCTTCTATCTTGAATACGTTTCTCTGGGACCCATTTATTTTGTTAAATAACTAGACCTTCTATCATTGATTCATAACATTTTATTCACTTAAATTTCCATACTACATAGCTATGTATAAATATATTTATCAAACTTTACTCAACAACCATTTCAATATAATTTCTAAAACACAATCTTAAAATATCTTCAAATCAATAGACATGCATTTTGAAAGAAACCCTTAACTTCTTTTTTAAAATCACATTCCAAATTATATTTATTAAATTTATCACCAGTATAAAATTCAAACCTCTAACAAAGAAAAGACTGATATTGGTGAAGAGGTGTACTGATAGAGAAATATAGTTGAGTAGAGTTTTCGTATTGTTGAAGAAGATACATAGGGAGTAGGTAAAGTTTTGTATTATTTTCAAGTAGTGAGAAGATAGGTGGAAAGTGTTGTTTTTTATAGATATACTTAGGGAATAAAGGTTTGCACTGGGGCAGTGAGCTCCGGAAAATCACCGATAATAGTCCTGTGAAACTAATCAGTAAAAAACACCGAATTAAACCCGAAATTTATTGTGTAGTTAAGAAGAAGCAAGCGGACTATTCGATAGAATATAGGTAAATTTTGCAAACTTTATGTAACGTGGGCTATTTCCTGCAATAAATGATACTAGAGCAACAACAGGTCATAGACACAACCAACATCAGTCTGCAGGTTATTTTGAAAAAGGAATTCAAGTGCACTGGCAAAAGAGGGGATAGGAATTGGCCTTGGCATTCTTTACTCATCATAAGACGTCAACCAGCTGAAATCTTTCATGTCGGTTTAACTTTATCTTTTACTAGCTGCTGCCTGCGACTTCGCTCGTGTAACTTTGCAAATTATATACTAAAACTTTCCTCGAGAACCACTCTATCCATTATTGAAAAGCATCATATGGATAAGATCTAAGCATACATATGGACAGACAGACAGACGCGGCAGAGGACTTTGTTTTATTATATGTAGTGATTTACGCGTCAACTTGAGAATTTCCAACGTATTTTCGTTTTTGTCAGTTGAAAATGTATCTAAAATGGGGGGCGTTACAGCAACAACATTCACTATCTTTATATATTATATATACCCTTTATATGCTGTTTATTATATGTTAAAGAGGTTAAAAGGTATTTAAAAAGATAAAATAGAACTATTTAAAAAACAAGTATGGAATAGCATAGAATAATTTATTTGTTGATTATATTTATATGCATATAGGTATTTCAATTTACATTTGATCTATATGACCTGCTATTACTGGCATACAAAAACTTCATCTTAATTTTAAACTCCACAATGTTATCATAATCTATACTTCTATACTTACTTACTTACTAATATTATAAAGCTGAAGAGTTTGTTTTTTTGTTTGTTTGTTTGAACGCGCTAATCTCAGGAACTACTGGTTCTAATTGAAAAATTCTTTTTGTGTTGGATAGATCATTTATCGAGGAAGACTATAGGGTATATAACATCACGTTGCGACTAGTAGGCGCGAAGAAACAGTCGAAAATGTGGAAAAAACGGGGAAAATTATTCATCTTTGAGGGCTTCCATTGCGTGTGCTGCAAAAAACGTTCGAGATACCCAAATGATTCCCAAAATAACTATTCCACGCGGACGAAGTCGCGAGCACCAGCTAGTGTATTATAATATTTAATGTCAAGTATCAAGTACATTATTACCAGCACAAAATTTTGTCATTAAAGAAATCAGGAATGGTGTAGTATAAACCTTTTCGACCAAGACTGTCTTTAGATTATTTTTAAGTTTGCCTGTTTCTTTGTTCCTTAACTGTATTGATATATTATTATATATTTTGATAATTATTCACATATATTTATTTTAATATTTTATTATATACCCACCCAATATGCCTTTTTGTAGAAGAGCTGTTTTCTGCTAGAAAGTGTGATAAAAAAAACGCTAGATAATAATGCTATTTTTAAATTAGGAGTTAAAAAAATATGTTTCACATAACAACCATATTGCTTTTAACAATGGCATTTTTTGTTCCAGTTTGTTATGGAGCGGTTTCCACTTAAGTCTTCAGCACCAAAATTGAGTTCAATGTATCAATCTGTCTTCAAAAAGGTAAAAATACTTACTTGCAAAATATTATTTTATACATCTTAGATTGTGTTATAAACTAGTTATTAGTATCGGCACGTAACTCTAGCGCTGACCGTTATTGCGCAGAAGTCAAAAATTAGGTATCACAGGGGGGCTAGAGGGACAAAGGGTGCGCGTGCGTAGCGCTGGTTGGCTAGCCAGTCGTGTTCCGTCCCCCGCTCCGATACGCCGCCCCGCGGACTTCTGACTGTACAGTCGTGTTTAAGGCCCGGCTCCCTAAACATTATGATTGTTTGCCGTAAAACTGTAAGTAAACCAAATATCACATCAATGTAAAACTTAAATAATATTATATTTTACACCTTTTTCTAGTCAATGTCAAGACAGAAACACAATTAGTGGAAATTGACTCGATACTTTTATTTTTTTAAATTGAGTCATTTTTTCGATATTTTTTCTTTTATCTCAGAAGCAACTTTAGTTACATATGCAAAATAAATACTCATAGAAAGAAAATGAGTTTTATTAGTTATTCTCAAGACAAAATTTACCTAGAACGATTATTATTCTCATAATAAATTAAATTTTATTTGAGACTTACGTCCTTTAGTTCTATGCAAGAAAAACAGAGAAATGGATCATTCGATATTCAACCTTATTCGAACCGTATTTGTGTTTGAAAGGGAATGCATGCGAGTGTTCCTCAGTACCGCGTTGTGCGCCAACAGAAAGCGTTTTGGGAGCGTCACCTTCTTAAAGTGTTATTGCTTTTCATTATTATTGTTTTTTGTTAAGTTTGAGTTTGTTTGTTATTGTTGGGTTTTTTATTAGTGTATTTTTAGTTGATAGTGAATATGTCTAGAAGAAATACTGCTTTGAAAAGACAGGCACGAACAACGGTGTATGACATGCATTGTTTTGTTAAAAGAGAAACCAATGAATTGATTGATTCTTTAAAGCAAATAGGTTTAGGTTTAGAAATTTATTTATTCTCTACTCCCAAATATACTTATCTATCTTTGATTCTCACAAAGAATTACAAATTCACTTACGTGAGAAACTTAAAACTAATACTTATAAAACAAATTAATTCACGTTGCAAGCATACCTACTTTAAAAAAAAAAACATATAATAGCAAACACAAATACCAATACTAACAACAAAATATAGAAAAAAAAAACACGTAACACCTTCAACTTAACTTGTTTTGCGAATATTAAAGTAATTTTCAAATATAATATTATGTTAAATGGGGTAGGATTTATGGCAAATAAAACTACTGAATTTACGTTTACAAAAATGAAAAACGTTTTATTAATCCACCGATTCGATTACACCTTTTGAGAAGACTCCAATTTTGGTTTGGACAGCCCCGATTTACATCAAAAATTTAAATCTAAACTAGAGTATTCAGTTTTCGTTTCTTGGTTGAACTACTGCTAGCACTATTAATATTCTTGGTATAATTATTTAATATAACGTTAGAAAAGAATGAACAAATTATTTTATACATCGTAACAGACGGTGAGCCACAAAGTTCACATATATTAATAAACTAGTTTTTGCGTGCTGCCGCGGTCTGCAAGCAGCCCGCGGGGGCGCGGTTGTGAGTTGAGTGTGTTGTCTTTTGCCATGTCTAATTGGTTTTGGGTCTTGGTTTTGTAATTCGTAAAGAATTGGGGGTAAGTAAGGGGAGGAGGGGGGAGTCGGGTGTAGGCAATTGATCATCCTCATTGAGACCTTTCAAAGGATACCCAATACGGGGGGTCTACCTGTAACCGATGGTCTACAGAGTATAGATATGATAGACCGGAATTGTCAAATTTCGAAATTAGGCTAGTTTAAAAAATTTGTCTTTCCGAGACGTCTGCGATGAGCCTAAACATGACCCGGCTGCGTCAAGTCGTTTCCGAGTTACAGCCAGGGGGGTTATCAGATCGTACCTAACTACCTATTATTTGCAAGCATTACAAATTAATTAAATAAATTAATAAAATAGCATAAAATAATTAAAATAGGAATACAGTGTTGCAGTGGTTAATATGTTTATGGGAAAAAAAGCTTGTATGTTTTTTGTGTTTTTATTTGTTATTTATAATTATTATCTAATAACTTCTATTTAATTTTAATATAAAGAATTAATTAATTCATAATAAATAAATAAATATGAAACTTATGTCTTTGTATTGATATTATTATTCTAAGTCGGTTACCTATCTTAAACCCTTTGATATCAGAAATTAAGATAAGTTTCATTCATTTTTGTACAGATGGTGCTATTACATGTATCAAAAGCTTTGTCGCTTTAGATACCTAAGCATAAATTGAAATAATATTAATAAGCACCTAGTTGTCATTTACAATACCTATCGCAATAAAATCAAATGAACATATTCAAATTATTTATGATTTTTATTTAATAAGTGCATGTACTTACTATTGAAAAAAAATACTTACATACTTAACTTTTAAAATAATAGGATTTTTTTTGAAACTATAAAGTTTATGTTAACATTACATTATGAAGAAATAAATTGTTAAGTATGTATGTATTTATTTTGAATAGTACATAAAGGTAAGTAATAAAAGATGGTATTAATAAAATAACACTTTATTTTATTTTATAAAAAATATAAAAACATTTATACTAATAAAAAAAGAAAGAAGATTTGTATATTTATTTGTAACGAATAAACTTAAAAACTGCTGGACCAATTTTGAATTTTTTTTCCCTATAGAAAAATACATTTTATAAAGTACGTGGGCGAAGTCGCGTGCAACAGCCAGTATAACATATAGTTGAAACTCATTTCTTAATTTTTTACATATTGTATTAATTAATACATATTAATTATTTCATTAATACAATACATACAATATTTATAAGGCTAAAAAAAATAATAAAAAAATCTTTAGTGCTTCATGCTCTTGCGAGTGAAGTGGGATGAAAATTGTTTCACTGTAGTGTTATTTCGTAGTAAGGAGTGAATTTCAATTTTACATTGTATTTATATTTATAAAATAAATTCTTCTTGCTGTCGAAAGAACTGCACGATGAGCTGGGACGACTGCTTCTTTGGTATCTGTAACAATAACAATGAAAATCATTCTAATAAATGTATCAAAATAAGCAATAGTTTGTTTGTTTTTGGATAATTAGGTAGTATACTTAATATACATTTCTTGATTAAAATATGTATTTAAAATCTTTTAGTTATGAACTGTATGGCTATGTGCTATATTTTTTACTTGTTTGAATTTTTTCTAATAAGGAAGCAATGATTATTGTGGTATAGATTGGTTTATAACATTACATAGAGCTTGATGTTTAAAAATAGAAGTCTTACTTGGTAGTAATATAACAGCAGCGTGAGTCAGAAGAAGCGGTGATAGGTCAGAGTCCAGAGTGGCCCTCCCTCCGTTATCCGCTAATACAAACACATTCTGCGGGCTGGCTATTTCTTCTCTGCCTCCTCGCGGTGAAGCGCAGCGGCACCGAGTGGGACCCGCAAGTGGGAGGTATAGTGGGCGTCTGGTGAAAGTGGTTCGATTGTTTAGGTTTGGTACCTGAAATAAGAAACAGAAACCACAGCCAGGACGCAATAAATATATCGGTGGTCCTGCGTGCAGACAATAACGTCAGCCCCTTGATATGAAATGCACAACATATTGGATGATGAAGTCGTCCAGATTGTCGAGTTGTAGATGTGGTTTCTCACGTACACCAGTGATGGCGCGTAGTTACAGCACCTTCCTGTTGGTTGCGTTTACAAGTTGGTTTTGTAGATTGGTCATTATGATCTGTAAAAATAATAAAAATAAATAAACTGCACGTTTCATTTCGCAAAAAAAATTTTTGTATGTCTAGCGGATATGTAATCGATCTCCATAGGAGATCACTGAAATAACAAAAATTGTATTGTTGTGTTCCCATTTCTCTGTCCTATTCCAATTTGCATATGTAGGCACTTGTGACGTCGCATGCGTTGTAACCTATGGTAGTCACCTATCATTTAATTTAATGAATGTATAATATGTGATGTGAAAAGTAGATGAGTATTTGACTGTGCGAACTGTTTCGGATGTGATCTAGCTGCCCCCGTTGCACTCGCAATTATTGTGCCTGCACCTGTTACTGTAACTGTGTACTGCTGCTCTGTAATAAGTTTTGTTAGTAAGGATTCGTTCAAAGGTGGGCCGAAAATTTAATACTTTTTAAAATTTACTTAATTTATTTAATATATACATAAGTATTAAATTTTCGGCCCGTTTCCATGCAACCCAGGAGGTAGAACCACTGCTCGTTTTTAAATGGTATCCCAAACGTTTCGATCCTCAATTCTAACGATAAAAAGCAATTATTGGATAAAAAATAATTATGAGGAAAAAATAGACAAAGAAATACAAAGTAAAAATAGAGAATCCAAATTAATGTTCGGCCTATTCCACCGACAATCGTGACTTTTCCGTGATTAGTTAAATGAATAAAAATATCGAATGAATTTAATAAAGCCAACATTTAAAAAGCAGATTGAGTCACAATTATCTTGACTATACTACTAATAATTATGGTAAAATTGAATGAGCAAAAAAAAAAAGAAAAGCGAAAAAAAGCAAAGAAGACATGTATTTGTGTAGTACTTGAAACTGCAAAAAAAATTACGCAAAAGATATTCTTAAATTAAATAGCTAAATTGAAATAAAAAATCTTATATATATATTACATCTACAAATACAAATCTATATTCTATCGATTCTACCAATAGATAAAAAAGTTTTACGTCAATTTGTAACCATGTCAATGAAATTGCCCACGAAAATAATCTATACCTAAACGTGTCGCGTTAAAATGTGTGGACGTCAGTAAGCGAAAACGAAATTACAAAGGTATACTACTGCCTAAAGAGAAATCGTCTGGAAGCTCTAATGGGGCATCGTCATTAGAGGGCAAAAGTAAATCAGGATAAACTACGTTATGCGTGTACGGCTTGTTAGCGAAAATTTTATCTTTAGGTATTAAAAGTTTAAGGAATTCTAATTCCCGTACACGTCCTAGAGCTACATATAATTGACCGTGACTAAAAACGTCCGAACGGAGGTCAATTCCAACGCGATTTATGGTTTGGCCTTGACTTTTATGGATAGTCATCGAAAAACATACTTGCAATGGGAACTGCCGTCTACACATTTCGATTGGGTTTCCGACGCTAATAGACGTTTTAAAAGAGATGCGTGGAATTAAATAAAGATCGTCAGAGAATGGTTTGCGGACAGTTATTAAACGCGGAGACGTATTGACTACAATGACTTTGGTTCCGTTGAGGAGATGATCGGAAAAACTAAGGTTACGCATAACCATACAAACACAATTAATTTTGAGCTTTAAATCGTGAGGGGGGACATTAGGCGGAGTCATCCTATTCAATACGTCTGAATTGATGAAAAAGGTGTCGACGTCGTCTGCAATGGCACTATCTAATGAGTAAAAATGTAAAATATCTCCCGGGAGACGCGTTAGTATTTTATCATTAAATTCCCTAACACCAACGTGATGGGTGGACAGTATGGAACGTGAAGCGCATATGTCGTATTCTGTCAGTATCGGGTCGGGGAAAACAAAATCTATGAGATCGTCTACTTCAGTACAATAAGAAATCATAGAGAGATCTACGAGGCGTTGAACTACTCTACCTACTGGAACGTTTTTAGTTTCTAGTTGATTGGAACCTAATTTCAGAAGGAAATCTGAGAATTGTGGATTGTCCCTACACCTATGTGCCGTGTTTAAGGAAAATAATTTAAGTTGTGACCAAAGTGGTGATGATCTCAAAGAACAATTAATAATGTCTGAAGGACTGCGAGCATTAGGGACTACAGGAGGAATTTGTCTAAAATCACCAGCAAAAATTATGATTTTACCTCCAAATATTATGTTGGTTCGCATTAAATCGCGCAAAGATCTATCTAATAAGTGAATTAAAAATTTATGTGCCATTGGAGCTTCGTCGTAAATGATAACGGTAGAGTATGAAATGAGTTCGGCCCGTTGGGAACCGTTAGTAACATGCCAGTATCCTAAATCGTCTACGGGATCTAACGGAAATTTGAACATACTATGCGCTGTCGTACCGCCTATATAATTTTGGGCTGCAATGCCCGAACTCGCCGTGCATAAGACTATACCGTTTAAACTACCACGGACGTGAGCAGCTATCAAATTTAAAAGTAAAGTTTTACCCGATCCCGCGGGTCCATCAATGAAAATGGCCGAAGTATGAGAGTGACGAAAGTCATCGCTCTCGCAAAGGAGACTATTAATATAATTAAAAACGTCGCGTTGATCGTTCGATAGTTGCGGTAACCACTCGTCAACGAATTGACGTGAAGTCACCGCATCGTAATCTAAACGTTCACTACCTAATTCGGTGGTACCGTCGATTGCATCGGGCAAACCCTGTTCGCGAAGGCGAGAGCCGTGTTTCCGGAGTAATCTATCTATCGCTACTAAAGCTAAGTTATAGGATTTTTCTACATCGTCTGGGAATCGATATAGAAAATCCTCGCTAAGCGAATTTTTAAAATCGTCCCAGAGTGAAGCTACAGGGGCGCCGGTAGCGGCTAAAAGTACGAAAAATCTACGTAAACGCGGACCGGTCATGAAACTGCACGCTTCCTGCATACATAATCTACACTCGCTATCGTCGTTAGCGATGCCCACAGCTTTCGCGGCGTCTTGAAAGGTTGTGCAGTCGTCACCTCCAAGACGAATTAAATCTTCATAACTGCGACACGGATAAGAGCTTAAAAGTAAACGTAAGAAAAACTGTTCGCCTCTATTGGGCTCTACCCAGAATAAACGTGCTACTAATTCGCCCCTTTGCCGACGAGTTATGAAACGTCCATTGGTCAACCTAATTATTTCAGTATTCTTGACTGACGGTCGCGACGCATGAACTAAATACTTTTCGTAAAAATCTAAATAAGTTAAGCTATCGAATTCTACACCCAATGGACGGCAGAAATAAGTGAGGAGATCGGACGTTCGGTTTTGTTGTGCAACCTCACTCTCTGTGCCCGGTTGAAAGATAACGCAGTGTTCTCCCTCAAGATGCACAGAGAGCTGCTTGACGGTGGGTTCGCAGGATGTAATTCTGAACTCCAAAATCCGCCAACTTGCATCACAAGACCCTATGTAACGTTTGGTTACATATTGTTCGACCTCGTCATTTAATTTCTCTTCTGGTATTAAAGCTACACGCGATTCGTCTGGACCTTTGGTAATATATTTAAAAAGATATTTAACTATTCCTATTTGCGTGGTCGGTTCTACGTTCAAATGACAATCATACTTAAGCAAAAGTGCAGCGTTATATGGGACGACCCAAAGATCATTGACTGAAATATCTTTAGTGTAATATTTAATACTACCTGTATTATCAGAGTCGCGACGCAAATGAATAAAACCTCGAGTATCCGTATGAGTAATTAGAGTTTCTACTTTTGGAAAATACTTCGAACACTTTTGCTTAACCGAGTCCCAACAAGGTAAATTGGTACGACCGGAGGGTCCGCAAGGGCCGTGAATCATATGTTTTAAAACGGCTTCGCGGAGTCTCCCCTGAGCTTCACAAGGTTCTGGTATGTCTGCCCGTACAAACTTATCTATTTCTACACTACTCGTGGGACCGCCCCCTTCGACGCGGAGGCAAATGTGCGCATGAGGAAGGCCGCGTTTTTGAAACTCGATAACGTGCATTATGTATGCACGTTCTCCGAACCAATGACCACTACGGAGGTCTTTCAATAATTCGTAAAGTTTTAAGTTAAATACACGCGAGCAAATAAGAGGATCGGGAGTAGGACCGCTAGGAGTGGAATTTACAATTTCAACCCATTTGGGATTGCAAGTCATAGTAATAAAAAACGAAGGTGGCCCGATACGAGTAACTAAAGCTATTGAGTCCATATATCTCGACCTCATATAGCGAGGGCCACCAGTAAAACTGTTTGGTAAATAAACGCGACCAGCTTTAAAACCTTCACCTTGGATTGTCTCGTCTCTGATTACATCGCGGTTAATATTCGCAACGTCGATGACTTCCGACATCGGAGCTGTTCGTGGGGCATTGCTAGACGGCCTATTTTGCATGTTACTAACGAAACGGAGCCTCTCTTCAGAAATCCTACAATACATATCTATCATCCATTCTTCGGATAGTTTTCCTAACCTAGAAAAACGACTGTGTGAAAGTAACAGACAACGCACGTACTTGGTCTGTGATAATTTATTTCCTTTATTGTCTACTCTGTTCAGATGCCATCCGGGGTTGCCGTGTGGATAAAGTAAAGGAAATTGAAAGCTCTCGTAAAGTGGATGGAAAATGTCTACTTGATGCGGTCTCCTCTCCCCTATCTTCCATATAGCAATACTTCGAGGAGCATACCGCTCCCGTTCGGTATTGATAATGGCGGCTACCTCTCTACCTATCGGTAAATCTCCTAATATGTTACCGTGGGTTCGTCGAGAAGTCGGTTCGAAAATTAAATGTGCGGTGTTGGACTCCTCTCTACTCAGTCTTTTAAAACATTCTATTAAAGGATTGACCGTGTATAAAAAATCTAAAATTTCAATAAGTACTTCTCTATCTAAATTTAAACCATCTGCTATTCTTTCGCGTTCTTGATCATCATGAATATACAATCCGATTGGATTGGTTGTTTCGGTATAGGACAAGTCAAAAACGCGATGATAAATACGGCCTTGAATTTTTAAAAAATATATACCCCTATCTGGGTTCTGAAACCCGTGTGAAACTCCTAACGCACTGAAAGCAAATAAATTATTGTAAGCTCGAGGGTGAGACAAAAAAGAAGGATGGCTGTAAAAAGTATTCAATAAAGATGGAAGATCAAGAACATTATAAGAACCCTGTCCGCAACACCACATCTTTCGATATTTTTCCTCAAAAAATAAAGGAGCTCGACAATGAGAACATCGATTAATATTTGAATCAAAAATTGATGTGTGTTTAAGAGAGAATGTTTTTACTTTATCTAAACCTTTGCTGTGAAGCTGAGCTATTAAATTAATGTTACGCAAGTCTACGTCTATATTTCTGCCTACTTTACTATATTTAATTACCGCATCTTTATTGATTTGGGGATTGGAAGCTGTATATTTAGCTACTGCGACTCTGTGTACTTCGGGATGTATGTCGGTGTAGTTTTTAAGAGTGTTCCTGCGTACTTCAGGGTTGTGTTGTATATATTTTTTAACCGCGTTCCTATTTATGAAAGGATTTTTTTTACTATACTTTAATTTAGCTTGTGAATGACTATTATCAGAAGTAGCTTTCCATCCCCTTTTTGTCTTAATGGGTCGACCGCGTTTCTTAATAGGAGTGGCAACTGATCTAGTAAGATAATTAAAGGGATCTGATACGTGATAATTTTGGAATAAAAGATTGGTTTTTAAAGAAGGATTAATTTTTAAGAAATCAGTAAGAAAAACAATGGGATTAAATATATCCTTAAGAACAACAACGGGATTAAAAGGACTTTTAACGGGAATGGCAACCGGTGCATCTAAAAGATTAAATGTATCAGATACCCTATAATTTTCGTATACACGGTTAATTTTTACAGAGGGATGACTTTCTAATAAATCAGTAAGAACGACAACGGGACAAAATTTTGAAATGCGCTGTTCTAAATCTATTTCGTTAATAAGAGATGCATCTACGTCGGTCGTGTCATCGATTACAACAGGTGGTTGTATCGGTAAAGGCAATTCGCGAACAAAAGTTAATTTATTAATTGTATACTCAGCACCGGTCTGAGAAGTACTGGCAAAAATTAAATGGGAAAGCTGATTTAAATTATTGCAACGAAATAAACGCGCTTTATTTAAAGAATCATTATCGAGATTAAATCTATTGGTGCCATCGACCGCGTGGCTATTAAAAAGATAAAACTGGTTGTCGTTCTTCCAGAATGAAATTGTATAGCTATTTCCTGTAAATAAATAACTATCAATTAAATCATTACTATTTACGTTAAAAACATCGTCAACTAATATTCTTTCTAATTCGGAAACTCTAATTTGATAATTATTTAAATCGCTATTAGGAAATAACCCATTGGTGATCCAGTTTTCGTCATTCATTTCTTTTATCAAAACTACATGGTTACCTATTCTTATTTCCGTAGGCAATTCTTCCGGAAACAAATAAAGGTATTGGTGTTGTAGATGTGGGGGTTTTAATTGCAAATACAAAGCGTCACCGCTTGCTAAAATAAGGTCTATATCTTCCGTGGAGAAGATACGTCTATTTATGAGAACAGAATAAACAGAAGCGCACGCTGACATGGCTACACATTGTGCGTTTCTACCTTTTAATCGTGATTGGTTCGTAGAACCTGTTTGAAAGGAAAAAAGTAATTAATAAAAATTTTTGAAAAAATTAAACTAATATTGATGTAATTTTTTTTCATTAATAGATGATCATTTATTACGTTCAGAATAAGTAGGGAACGTTACATATTTTAATCTGTTAAAAATACCTACTTTTATAGTAATAATTTTTGAAAGGCTGTTTTAAAATTGTTGATATTTTTTCTTGTGGATAGACCACTTCATGAATAATAAAAATATAAAACATTCGAATTTGAAAATGAAAAATTTTTGAAAGGATGTTTCGATATTGATGGAATTTTCTCTCATAAATAAACTACTTTAATCTAAGACTAATCTTAATCTTTCTTAAGACTAATTTAATTCACAAAAAAGTATTGTTCCCTAGAAATCATTAAGATGTTAGACGTTTTTATTTTTTTATTTATACTTATATTGTTCATATATATTTTGTTAGCTTACTGTTATTTTTATTTTGATACATGGTACAAGTCGCGGATAAAAGCTAGTTGTAAATAAAAATTATTTTATCAACGCATACATAAAGAAAAAATTTATTCAAATTTTAACGTTTTAAAAATCACACCAAAAATACTTAGTAGAGAACAATTTAGAATGATGAAAAAAAAAAACAGAAAGCTGGAAGTATGTTAAGAATTAGTACCATTAAATTAGTAGGTTCAATTAGTGTGTAAATACATCTTAAAATACAACGATATCTATAATAACATTGAAATTGCGTTGTAGGTGCCTTAACGGTTTACTACACAAAATACGTTTATTTCATATTAACTTTTCGTATAATAAATTTTATTATTATTATATGCCTATAGTTATGCTGGAAATTTAGTTTCGATTGTTTGTAGTAATTTGTAATCTAATATATAAAAAAATTCACCTAATAATGCACAATTATACAAAAAAACAAATAAACCAGAATGAATTCATGTGTTTCAAATATTTAAATAAATACGTTAAATTAACGGAAAAAAATCTTTCTAGGCGACGATGCTCACCTCAGACGGCGAAAACCGTGCGACAACAAAATGGCCGACAGAATTTTCGATAGATTTGTTGCCTCAAATATTTAAAATGTATTTTGAAATTCGAAATTACTTTTGTAAAATGTAAATTGTAAATAAAGAAACATTAAAATCAAATATACATAATTATTACCTATATAAAAAAAAATCACACTTTTTAATATCACCTGTAAAATTAACATCGCAAATTGTAAATTTGAAATAAATAAATATTAGCTAATATATTATCTAGTATGTAGTAAAAAACTAAATTTAGTATTTATTTATGTGGTTATTAGTAATATCTAAAATACGTAACACAAAATTAATAATTAGGTATATACAAACTGGCGTTTCAAGTTAGTTTGAACTTTATGATTTAATATTAACTTTTTTTATTGTTTAACAAACATCACAGTCATAGGTATTGTATACTTTATTTCAAATTTACAATTAGTTAAAACAGACACACAATGTATTAATAAAATAATAAAAAACTTACCGATAGAAATGCAGTGAAATGTAGCACTCATTATTATACTTAATTAATTAATATTTATATTTGTTAATATTAAAAAATACAAATCAAATTATATACCAAAAAGAAAAGAATAACAACAATAACAATAATAAGAAAAAATATGTGTGTAATAATGAGTTTATATTAAACAATTGCAAACGCATTTAAAAATGCATGTGAACTGTTCAATATTTAGAAAGCGAATGAAAAAATTGAGAAATAGTAATGAATTGGAAGCTAAAAATAGCTCAGACGCGCGAGCTCGTAACGGTTTTTTGGCGCCATGTATCTGCTAGGGTTGCCAATCATTCATTCATAGTTTATAATAACCTACTTTAGTTATGCTAAGTAAATATATTTTATACTTTTGCATAAAGATAAAGTATGCGAAAACACTTCATTTGGAATCTTTACTGTGATGCTCAAAATAACACTGTGAGGAATTTCTGAATGGTTCTTAGAACTTTCTTAATTTCAGAACGGCGGCGTTCTTATTGTTATTATTGATTATTTATTTATTGATCGAAACGGTGATGTCATTGTTAGGTATGAAAGATCATGACGGTCGACATTTACTGATAATAATTATCGATATTGGCTTCTGTTGTAGATGATTCATGAAAACCACCATTATTTATGTTGTTATGATTTTTTGTTTACATGAAGAAAGAAAGTATCCCTTGAAGTAAATATTGTATTCGATTTCTGATAATGATAAGTAATTCTGATAGTGATACAATATGAATGGATAAAAAGTAATCCTCAAAACAAAAATGTATTCTCTGCACCGTGAAAACTTTTAAAAACAACCAAAAATTGTTAGCGTCTGCTAAAAGAACCAGAAAGTAAAATTAAATTTAAAAAATTTCTTATTTAAAATATTAAATATACTTACGTTATTTAAAAAAAAAAACAGTTCACAATCCTTAACCTACTTGTGCGTACTTAGACATAAAAAGGAAAGAGATAGAAAAGAAAAAAGAGAGATGAAAGATAGCACGTGTACATTCCAGCGTAACGGTAGCGTCTGGCTCTTGATTTAATAATACCAGTATATAAATTTAAAAATTACCTCAATTGTTTGTTTTTTTTATTATATAGGTATTATTTTCTTAAAAAGTATTTGAAGATTTGTTTTTTGGTGCCGTTTTTCACTTATCATATATTTACCTATCGTTATATAACTATATCGTATTCGTTATATAACTATTCGTATGTTATAACTTATGTTGTAATATAGAATAATATATTAAATTTCGTAATTATTAAGTATTATAAAGTAAATTTGTTAATTAAAAAAAAAAATTCTTTAATTGAGATTATTACCTTTCTGCATTCTGATTGAGTAAACAATCAAAGAGACGTTTTAATGTGAAGATTTAAATAATTCATTCTATTGTAAGATTTCGTCTTACACTTTTTTATTTTTAAAAATAGGTACGATAATAATTTATTTGATGGTGTGTTATCCATGTGCTAATTGAAAGTAATCATATAACCCTGTCTAATTTTTAAAAAATATTTTCAGTAGAATAAATAAAAATAATTATAGGATACGTGACTGTATGCATAATGAGTAACAAATTCTATTTTTTTATATGTAACTGCATTTCCTTTCTTTCTTAAAACAACAATGGATAAACAAATACTGATGAAGCACTCAGTTATAACACTTTGATTTTTCACTGGGATCGTACAAACGGGAATGGTGTGTAAAAAAAGGTTTAGGTATGTTTCTCGTCTAATAACTTTCAGTATTTGGTGAAAATTAACCGACATTGAAACAATATGTTTTTTTATTAATGTAAAAATAAATTAGATTTTCATTGTGTTAATTAATAATTAATAATATTATAATCATTATTACTATAATACATTGCAATCACTAATCATTACAATGTTAATAATAATACAATATTTTTTTATAAAAGAAAGATATTTTACTAATTATTTATTGCAAGCATATAAGAAAGAAGAATATCGTATAATTTAGCAATGTTTGAAAAATTGTTAATATTCTTTACCCTACTTTTGTGTTATCTACAATTAGGCGGGCAACATTTATAACTTCGTACCTACAACGGTTTGTGCAAAATTTCAAAATTATGATGCGACGCGTAGGCGACGCGTTACCCCGTCCCGCACCCGCTTCTTGTTGTTCTGAGAAATATGTTCATTATAGGTATTTAGGTTGAAAATGAACTCTTTGATGAGTGATATTTGTTCGTTATTTTTTAAATCCTTAACTGATATGTTTCGTAGGCGACGCGCTTTCCTCGTCCCGCACCCGCTTCTTGTTGTTCTGAGCAATATGTTTATTAATTATAGGTATTTGAGTTGAAAATGAACTGTTTGATGAGTGATAAATGTTCGTTATTTTTTAAATCCTTAACTGTTATGTTTTTGAAGATATAAACATGATATTTTTATATTAATATTTTATATTGAAATCTTATGTAATGAAATGGAATATAATTAATAGTTAATTAGTATATAATTATTATTATTATATTTAATGATGATAAATATGAATTTTTTTCTTACTTTGTACAGATGACGCTAAATTACAATTATAATGATAAAATAATTGTTTTATTTATTAGGAATAAATTCATTGTTAATAAATTGTATTATATTTTTATTTATTATTTAATGATTCATGAAGTTTTGTCTTACTTTGTATAGATGGCGCTTTAAAATTAAATAAAAGAATATACATTTATCATTATGTTGATGATACATGTTTTTTTATAGAATAGAGACCACCAAAATATTAATTGTGGTATTTTAAATTGAATTAATTAATTAAGTATATAATTATAAATAAAATAAAATGAAATTTTTGTTTTACTTTGTGTAAGTAGATGGCGCAATTAGGTACCTACAACAGCGACCTTTGAATACAATTATTAGAAGCTTAGTTTTCTTTGTATATTTTGTATATATATCCATAAAAATAAAAACTAAAGTCTATCGACGCCTTTTTCGATCGGGTAAAAAAAGGATCTCCCACCTCCCTTCCCGGCGTTATTTATTTAATTAAAGTTACGTGGGCGAAGTCGCATGCAGCTAATAATTTTATTATTAATAATATAAATAATTACGTAAGTATTAAGTACTTATAATACAATTAGGTTGTTCCAGTAGTTTTTTATTTATGAAATATGTACCTACTACTTACGAAACGCAATGTGCCCTGTCATCATCATTCTCATTACTATATTGATAAAAGACACTTAGTTACATACATACATATATATCTATCTCTCTCTCTTTCTTTCTTTCTTTTTATCTATCTATTACTGTAAAGTACCAAATATCAAAGAATTAAAAATTAATATAAGCTAAATAGAATTACAATCAATATGTTTAATTAATAGGTAGGTTTTCGCTTTTTCCGTGCCCTGGTAGAACCTTGCCGCCTCTTATGTAAGTGGAAAAATTCCTTTTAGGTGTGATTTTGTATGGTGGAGGGACGTTTTTTGTATGTTTTTCCCGTTGATTTTGTATGGGGGAGGGAGGGGAGTTGGAGGGAGGGTGGCTGTCCCGGAGGGTGGACCTCCGGTAGAAATTGCCACCCTCCGAAGAGGCGACACGGGCAACAGCCACCGTTGAGGAGTTATGGGGATCGGTAATTTTAAAAATTGGCCCACCACCACATCCTCCAAAGACTATCCCCTCTATCCCTGGTGGTTTCGGAGAAATCCCACTTCGAAAAGTCCAAAAAAATTGTATGGAGTTTAAAAAAAATGTATGAACGGGATTGGGATGGGTCTCGATTTGTTAATTGCCGATGACCCTCTATGACATTCCGCAAACGCCATCCCTCTATCCTTCTTAGTTTCCGAGGACCTCTCGCCATCTTTGTACCAGGTCGGCGGACCGAGGGTACGAAAGGTGCCTGAGGCTCGGAACGGCATCCGACGGGATACGATAGATCGCCCGACATTGCCATCATCCAGGTCAAACGGGAGCTGTTCCGAAAAACCCCAATTTTGTATGAAGACGGGATGAAGGGATGGAAATCAAGAAAATAGGGATGGTCTTTAAGAAAGATCCCACCGAAGGAAGGAAACCGATCCACCATGGCCACCGACCACCTATTACGCATGGTTTTGGAGATATTCCCATCCGTTTCGTCATAAACTATAAAATTAATTGTAAATTGTGCAATTATAATTGGGAGTAAATAAGAGGAGGGGGGGGCGTAGGTCTAAATAGGCCACCCTTGTTGAGACCTTTCAAATGATACCCAACACGGGGGGGTCTACCTGTAACGGTTGACCATGATCCACTGAGTAGACCGGTATTGTCAAATTTTTAAATTTGGTCTACTTAAAAAAAATTGTCTTTCCGAGACGTTTTAAATGAGCCCAAACACGACCCGGCTGCATCAAGTCGTTTCCGAATTACGGCCGAGGGGGTTGGAGGGAGGTTCAATTTTTTTATCTTGAAGAGACGTCTCCGATGAGCCCAAACACGACCCGGCTGCGTCGCGCCGTTTCCGAGTTACGGCCGGGGGGTTTAAAGTGGGGGGGGGAGGGGGGAGGCTTAATCCCGGGGGACAGACCTTGAGGAGGAACTGCCATCCCCAGAGAAATCATCCCTCTATCCCCGGTGGTTTTGGAGATATCCTGTTTTGTATGATTTGTATAGAGTTTAAAAAAAATGTATGAAAGGGGCGGGGATGACTCCTTCTGTGGTAACTACCCATCACCCTCTGTGACTTTCCGCAAACGCCACCTTTCTATCCCTCATAGTTTCCGAGATACCCTCGCCAACTTTTTACCACCTCGGTGGATCGAATTTTCCATATTTTTCCCATTCATCATTTTTGACCCTCTTTACGACCGTTTAAAAAAAATCGTATCCCCCAACCTCCTACCAGATTCGTTATATGAGTAGTTTTTCGGCTTTATATCGAACCGTTTCCAAGTTCGTACCGGGATGGACGGACGGGATGGGGCGGATTGGGGTGACCGAGTCTTGGCTGTGTGTAAAATATCGAAGACTTTCGCGGCTCTCCGGTGACCGTTGCCGCCGCTGCGGCCCTCGAGTCCGGGGGGTCGCGAATTCCTCGGAAGGGGGCGGGTCGCGCTGCTCGCTCTCCTATCCCCCCTTGCCCCCCTTTTCGTCATTCGCCCCCCCCCCCCCCGGCCTCGAGACCCTCCGCGGCGGGTCGACCGCCCTCTGTGGGTGCAAAATCCCCATCCAGTTGTGATTTTGTATGGAGGGGGAGCGATAGGAGGGAGGTGGGGGGAGGGCGACGGTCCCGGGGGGTGAACCTCGGGGGAAAATTGCCACCCCCGAAGACACCACCCCTCTATCCCCGGTGGTTTCGGAGATATCGCACTTCGAAAAGTCCAAAAAAGTTGTATGGAGTTTAAAAAAAATGTATGAACGGGATGGGGATGGGTCTCGATTTGGTAATTGCCGACGACCCTCTATGACATTCCGTAAACGCCATCCCTCCATCCCTCGTAGTTTCCGCGGACCCCTCACCGCCTTCGTACCAGGTCGGTGGACTGAGGGTGAAAAATTCGCATGGGCTCGCGACGTCACTCTCTATCCGACGGTATAGGACAGACCGCCCGACATTGCCATCTTCCAGATGAAAAAAAATATTTTCCGAAAAACTAAAAATTTGTATGGAGGCGGGATGAAGGGGTCGAAATCCCGAAAATCGGGATGGCCCTTAAGAAGAATCCCACCGAGGGATGGACACGCGTCATGGCCACCACCCACCTATCCCCGATGGTTTTGGAGATATCCCCATCCCTTTCGCCGAAAATGCCACTTTTGTATGGAGGCGGGATGAAGGGGGCGGGATCGGGGGATGACACCTATCCCGGCACTTGGACCACCACCACAGATGATCATCGCCCAAAGACACCTCCCCCCTATCTCCGGTGGTTTCGGAGATATCCCACTTCGAACAGTCCAAAAAAGTTGTATGGAGTTTAAAAAAAATGTATGAACGGGATGGGGATGGGTCTCGATTTGGTAATTGCCGACGACCCTCTATGACATTCCGTAAACGCCATCCCTCCATCCCTCGTAGTTTCCGCGGACCCCTCACCGCCTTCGTACCAGGTCGGTGGACTGAGGGTGAAAAATTCGCATGGGCTCGCGACGTCACTCTCTATCCGACGGTATAGGACAGACCGCCCGACATTGCCATCTTCCAGATGAAAAAAAATATTTTCCGAAAAACTAAAAATTTGTATGGAGGCGGGATGAAGGGGTCGAAATCCCGAAAATCGGGATGGCCCTTAAGAAGAATCCCACCGAGGGATGGACACGCGTCATGGCCACCACCCACCTATCCCCGATGGTTTTGGAGATATCCCCATCCCTTTCGCCGAAAATGCCACTTTTGTATGGAGGCGGGATGAAGGGGGCGGGATCGGGGGATGACACCTATCCCGGCACTTGGACCACCACCACAGATGATCATCGCCCAAAGACACCTCCCCCCTATCTCCGGTGGTTTCGGAGATATCCCACTTCGAACAGTCCAAAAAAGTTGTATGGAGTTTAAAAAAAATGTATGAACGGGATGGGGATGGGTCTCGATTTGGTAATTGCCGACGACCCTCTATGACATTCCGTAAACGCCATCCCTCCATCCCTCGTAGTTTCCGCGGACCCCTCACCGCCTTCGTACCAGGTCGGTGGACTGAGGGTGAAAAATTCGCATGGGCTCGCGACGTCACTCTCTATCCGACGGTATAGGACAGACCGCCCGACATTGCCATCTTCCAGATGAAAAAAAATATTTTCCGAAAAACTAAAAATTTGTATGGAGGCGGGATGAAGGGGTCGAAATCCCGAAAATCGGGATGGCCCTTAAGAAGAATCCCACCGAGGGATGGACACGCGTCATGGCCACCACCCACCTATCCCCGATGGTTTTGGAGATATCCCCATCCCTTTCGCCGAAAATGCCACTTTTGTATGGAGGCGGGATGAAGGGGGCGGGATCGGGGGATGACACCTATCCCGGCACTTGGACCACCACCACAGATGATCATCGCCCAAAGACACCTCCCCCCTATCTCCGGTGGTTTCGGAGATATCCCACTTCGAACAGTCCAAAAAAGTTGTATGGAGTTTAAAAAAAATGTATGAACGGGATGGGGATGGGTCTCGATTTGGTAATTGCCGATGACCCTCTATGACATTCCGCAAACGCCATCCCTCTATCCCTCTCAGTTTCCAAGGACCTCTCGCCATCTTCGTACCGGGTCGGTGGACCGAGGGTGCCGAAAGTGCTTAGAGCTACGGATTTTACCCATTATCCAACGGGATAGGATGGACCGCCCCCCATTGCCATCTTCCAGGTGAAACGGGAGCTGTTCCGAAAACCCCTAATTTTGTATGGAGACGGGATGAAGGGATGGAAATCCCAAAAAACGGGATGGCTCCCCAGAAGCATCCCACCGAGGGATGGAAACGCCCCATAGCCACTACCGAAATCGCTCCTACCCCTTAGCCGATATCCCCGTCCGTTTCGCCGAAAAACAGATCCTTGTATGAAGCCGGGACAGACGGGAAAGGATGGCGGGATGAAGTTTATCCCGGAAGTTGGACCTCTACTATAGTTGACCGCTCCCGAAGAAACCGCCCTTCTATCCCCGACCGTTTTGGAGATATCCCGTCATGTATGATTTGTATGGAGTTTAAAAAAAATGTATGAACGGGATGGGGATGAGCGGTCCAGTGGAAATTGCCGATGACCCTCTATGACTTTCCGCAAACCCCATCCCGCTATCCCTCTCAGTTTCCGAGATCCCTTCGCCAACTTTTTACCAGGTCGGTGGATCGAAGGTCTCGATTTAATTTCTCGACAACTTTTTTTCCTCTTCACGACGAGCCCCCCCACTCCTCCCCCCCACCACTCCTTCCCGGAGAACTTTGTACGTGATCGGTCAGTGGGGTTTCGGCTTTATTTTTGTTTCCTTTCTTTCTTAAAACAACAATGGATAAACAAATACTGATGAAGCACTCAGTTATAACACTTTGATTTTTCACTGGGATCGTACAAACGGGAATGGTGTGTAAAAAAAGGTTTAGGTATGTTTCTCGTCTAATAACTTTCAGTATTTGGTGAAAATTAACCGACATTGAAACAATATGTTTTTTTATTAATGTAAAAATAAATTAGATTTTCATTGTGTTAATTAATAATTAATAATATTATAATCATTATTACTATAATACATTGCAATCACTAATCATTACAATGTTAATAATAATACAATATTTTTTTATAAAAGAAAGATATTTTACTAATTATTTATTGCAAGCATATAAGAAAGAAGAATATCGTATAATTTAGCAATGTTTGAAAAATTGTTAATATTCTTTACCCTACTTTTGTGTTATCTACAATTAGGCGGGCAACATTTATAACTTCGTACCTACAACGGTTTGTGCAAAATTTCAAAATTATGATGCGACGCGTAGGCGACGCGTTACCCCGTCCCGCACCCGCTTCTTGTTGTTCTGAGAAATATGTTCATTATAGGTATTTAGGTTGAAAATGAACTCTTTGATGAGTGATATTTGTTCGTTATTTTTTAAATCCTTAACTGATATGTTTCGTAGGCGACGCGCTTTCCTCGTCCCGCACCCGCTTCTTGTTGTTCTGAGCAATATGTTTATTAATTATAGGTATTTGAGTTGAAAATGAACTGTTTGATGAGTGATAAATGTTCGTTATTTTTTAAATCCTTAACTGTTATGTTTTTGAAGATATAAACATGATATTTTTATATTAATATTTTATATTGAAATCTTATGTAATGAAATGGAATATAATTAATAGTTAATTAGTATATAATTATTATTATTATATTTAATGATGATAAATATGAATTTTTTTCTTACTTTGTACAGATGACGCTAAATTACAATTATAATGATAAAATAATTGTTTTATTTATTAGGAATAAATTCATTGTTAATAAATTGTATTATATTTTTATTTATTATTTAATGATTCATGAAGTTTTGTCTTACTTTGTATAGATGGCGCTTTAAAATTAAATAAAAGAATATACATTTATCATTATGTTGATGATACATGTTTTTTTATAGAATAGAGACCACCAAAATATTAATTGTGGTATTTTAAATTGAATTAATTAATTAAGTATATAATTATAAATAAAATAAAATGAAATTTTTGTTTTACTTTGTGTAAGTAGATGGCGCAATTAGGTACCTACAACAGCGACCTTTGAATACAATTATTAGAAGCTTAGTTTTCTTTGTATATTTTGTATATATATCCATAAAAATAAAAACTAAAGTCTATCGACGCCTTTTTCGATCGGGTAAAAAAAGGATCTCCCACCTCCCTTCCCGGCGTTATTTATTTAATTAAAGTTACGTGGGCGAAGTCGCATGCAGCTAATAATTTTATTATTAATAATATAAATAATTACGTAAGTATTAAGTACTTATAATACAATTAGGTTGTTCCAGTAGTTTTTTATTTATGAAATATGTACCTACTACTTACGAAACGCAATGTGCCCTGTCATCATCATTCTCATTACTATATTGATAAAAGACACTTAGTTACATACATACATATATATCTATCTCTCTCTCTTTCTTTCTTTCTTTTTATCTATCTATTACTGTAAAGTACCAAATATCAAAGAATTAAAAATTAATATAAGCTAAATAGAATTACAATCAATATGTTTAATTAATAGGTAGGTTTTCGCTTTTTCCGTGCCCTGGTAGAACCTTGCCGCCTCTTATGTAAGTGGAAAAATTCCTTTTAGGTGTGATTTTGTATGGTGGAGGGACGTTTTTTGTATGTTTTTCCCGTTGATTTTGTATGGGGGAGGGAGGGGAGTTGGAGGGAGGGTGGCTGTCCCGGAGGGTGGACCTCCGGTAGAAATTGCCACCCTCCGAAGAGGCGACACGGGCAACAGCCACCGTTGAGGAGTTATGGGGATCGGTAATTTTAAAAATTGGCCCACCACCACATCCTCCAAAGACTATCCCCTCTATCCCTGGTGGTTTCGGAGAAATCCCACTTCGAAAAGTCCAAAAAAATTGTATGGAGTTTAAAAAAAATGTATGAACGGGATTGGGATGGGTCTCGATTTGTTAATTGCCGATGACCCTCTATGACATTCCGCAAACGCCATCCCTCTATCCTTCTTAGTTTCCGAGGACCTCTCGCCATCTTTGTACCAGGTCGGCGGACCGAGGGTACGAAAGGTGCCTGAGGCTCGGAACGGCATCCGACGGGATACGATAGATCGCCCGACATTGCCATCATCCAGGTCAAACGGGAGCTGTTCCGAAAAACCCCAATTTTGTATGAAGACGGGATGAAGGGATGGAAATCAAGAAAATAGGGATGGTCTTTAAGAAAGATCCCACCGAAGGAAGGAAACCGATCCACCATGGCCACCGACCACCTATTACGCATGGTTTTGGAGATATTCCCATCCGTTTCGTCATAAACTATAAATTAATTGTAAATTGTGCAATTATAATTGGGAGTAAATAAGAGGAGGGGGGGGCGTAGGTCTAAATAGGCCACCCTTGTTGAGACCTTTCAAATGATACCCAACACGGGGGGGTCTACCTGTAACGGTTGACCATGATCCACTGAGTAGACCGGTATTGTCAAATTTTTAAATTTGGTCTACTTAAAAAAAATTGTCTTTCCGAGACGTTTTAAATGAGCCCAAACACGACCCGGCTGCATCAAGTCGTTTCCGAATTACGGCCGAGGGGGTTGGAGGGAGGTTCAATTTTTTTATCTTGAAGAGACGTCTCCGATGAGCCCAAACACGACCCGGCTGCGTCGCGCCGTTTCCGAGTTACGGCCGGGGGGTTTAAAGTGGGGGGGGGAGGGGGGAGGCTTAATCCCGGGGGACAGACCTTGAGGAGGAACTGCCATCCCCAGAGAAATCATCCCTCTATCCCCGGTGGTTTTGGAGATATCCTGTTTTGTATGATTTGTATAGAGTTTAAAAAAAATGTATGAAAGGGGCGGGGATGACTCCTTCTGTGGTAACTACCCATCACCCTCTGTGACTTTCCGCAAACGCCACCTTTCTATCCCTCATAGTTTCCGAGATACCCTCGCCAACTTTTTACCACCTCGGTGGATCGAATTTTCCATATTTTTCCCATTCATCATTTTTGACCCTCTTTACGACCGTTTAAAAAAAATCGTATCCCCCAACCTCCTACCAGATTCGTTATATGAGTAGTTTTTCGGCTTTATATCGAACCGTTTCCAAGTTCGTACCGGGATGGACGGACGGGATGGGGCGGATTGGGGTGACCGAGTCTTGGCTGTGTGTAAAATATCGAAGACTTTCGCGGCTCTCCGGTGACCGTTGCCGCCGCTGCGGCCCTCGAGTCCGGGGGGTCGCGAATTCCTCGGAAGGGGGCGGGTCGCGCTGCTCGCTCTCCTATCCCCCCTTGCCCCCCTTTTCGTCATTCGCCCCCCCCCCCCCCCGGCCTCGAGACCCTCCGCGGCGGGTCGACCGCCCTCTGTGGGTGCAAAATCCCCATCCAGTTGTGATTTTGTATGGAGGGGGAGCGATAGGAGGGAGGTGGGGGGAGGGCGACGGTCCCGGGGGGTGAACCTCGGGGGAAAATTGCCACCCCCGAAGACACCACCCCTCTATCCCCGGTGGTTTCGGAGATATCGCACTTCGAAAAGTCCAAAAAAGTTGTATGGAGTTTAAAAAAAATGTATGAACGGGATGGGGATGGGTCTCGATTTGGTAATTGCCGACGACCCTCTATGACATTCCGTAAACGCCATCCCTCCATCCCTCGTAGTTTCCGCGGACCCCTCACCGCCTTCGTACCAGGTCGGTGGACTGAGGGTGAAAAATTCGCATGGGCTCGCGACGTCACTCTCTATCCGACGGTATAGGACAGACCGCCCGACATTGCCATCTTCCAGATGAAAAAAAATATTTTCCGAAAAACTAAAAATTTGTATGGAGGCGGGATGAAGGGGTCGAAATCCCGAAAATCGGGATGGCCCTTAAGAAGAATCCCACCGAGGGATGGACACGCGTCATGGCCACCACCCACCTATCCCCGATGGTTTTGGAGATATCCCCATCCCTTTCGCCGAAAATGCCACTTTTGTATGGAGGCGGGATGAAGGGGGCGGGATCGGGGGATGACACCTATCCCGGCACTTGGACCACCACCACAGATGATCATCGCCCAAAGACACCTCCCCCCTATCTCCGGTGGTTTCGGAGATATCCCACTTCGAACAGTCCAAAAAAGTTGTATGGAGTTTAAAAAAAATGTATGAACGGGATGGGGATGGGTCTCGATTTGGTAATTGCCGACGACCCTCTATGACATTCCGTAAACGCCATCCCTCCATCCCTCGTAGTTTCCGCGGACCCCTCACCGCCTTCGTACCAGGTCGGTGGACTGAGGGTGAAAAATTCGCATGGGCTCGCGACGTCACTCTCTATCCGACGGTATAGGACAGACCGCCCGACATTGCCATCTTCCAGATGAAAAAAAATATTTTCCGAAAAACTAAAAATTTGTATGGAGGCGGGATGAAGGGGTCGAAATCCCGAAAATCGGGATGGCCCTTAAGAAGAATCCCACCGAGGGATGGACACGCGTCATGGCCACCACCCACCTATCCCCGATGGTTTTGGAGATATCCCCATCCCTTTCGCCGAAAATGCCACTTTTGTATGGAGGCGGGATGAAGGGGGCGGGATCGGGGGATGACACCTATCCCGGCACTTGGACCACCACCACAGATGATCATCGCCCAAAGACACCTCCCCCCTATCTCCGGTGGTTTCGGAGATATCCCACTTCGAACAGTCCAAAAAAGTTGTATGGAGTTTAAAAAAAATGTATGAACGGGATGGGGATGGGTCTCGATTTGGTAATTGCCGACGACCCTCTATGACATTCCGTAAACGCCATCCCTCCATCCCTCGTAGTTTCCGCGGACCCCTCACCGCCTTCGTACCAGGTCGGTGGACTGAGGGTGAAAAATTCGCATGGGCTCGCGACGTCACTCTCTATCCGACGGTATAGGACAGACCGCCCGACATTGCCATCTTCCAGATGAAAAAAAATATTTTCCGAAAAACTAAAAATTTGTATGGAGGCGGGATGAAGGGGTCGAAATCCCGAAAATCGGGATGGCCCTTAAGAAGAATCCCACCGAGGGATGGACACGCGTCATGGCCACCACCCACCTATCCCCGATGGTTTTGGAGATATCCCCATCCCTTTCGCCGAAAATGCCACTTTTGTATGGAGGCGGGATGAAGGGGGCGGGATCGGGGGATGACACCTATCCCGGCACTTGGACCACCACCACAGATGATCATCGCCCAAAGACACCTCCCCCCTATCTCCGGTGGTTTCGGAGATATCCCACTTCGAACAGTCCAAAAAAGTTGTATGGAGTTTAAAAAAAATGTATGAACGGGATGGGGATGGGTCTCGATTTGGTAATTGCCGATGACCCTCTATGACATTCCGCAAACGCCATCCCTCTATCCCTCTCAGTTTCCAAGGACCTCTCGCCATCTTCGTACCGGGTCGGTGGACCGAGGGTGCCGAAAGTGCTTAGAGCTACGGATTTTACCCATTATCCAACGGGATAGGATGGACCGCCCCCCATTGCCATCTTCCAGGTGAAACGGGAGCTGTTCCGAAAACCCCTAATTTTGTATGGAGACGGGATGAAGGGATGGAAATCCCAAAAAACGGGATGGCTCCCCAGAAGCATCCCACCGAGGGATGGAAACGCCCCATAGCCACTACCGAAATCGCTCCTACCCCTTAGCCGATATCCCCGTCCGTTTCGCCGAAAAACAGATCCTTGTATGAAGCCGGGACAGACGGGAAAGGATGGCGGGATGAAGTTTATCCCGGAAGTTGGACCTCTACTATAGTTGACCGCTCCCGAAGAAACCGCCCTTCTATCCCCGACCGTTTTGGAGATATCCCGTCATGTATGATTTGTATGGAGTTTAAAAAAAATGTATGAACGGGATGGGGATGAGCGGTCCAGTGGAAATTGCCGATGACCCTCTATGACTTTCCGCAAACCCCATCCCGCTATCCCTCTCAGTTTCCGAGATCCCTTCGCCAACTTTTTACCAGGTCGGTGGATCGAAGGTCTCGATTTAATTTCTCGACAACTTTTTTTCCTCTTCACGACGAGCCCCCCCACTCCTCCCCCCCACCACTCCTTCCCGGAGAACTTTGTACGTGATCGGTCAGTGGGGTTTCGGCTTTATTTTTGTTAAAAAAAATCTATATCAAAATAATCAAATATAAAATAATTATTTATTTTTATTAATGAAAAGTTACAATTGTATTATGTGCGCGACTGTATCCATGCGCAGCTATCCCTTCCACATTTCGCTCAGCGCTAAACTTATGTGCCGCTGCCTATACTTAATAATTATTTCAAAGTTTTGTCAATTATTTTTAAAACTTCAGTCAGATAGATAGTTACTTTTATTGCAAATATGTTGGTGATGTTATAAGGGAGAGGATAAGGATAAGTGAATGGACTAATCTGAAGATTGTCTGAAAGTTTCATCAAAATTGGTTCAGCAGTTTTGGAGTCTATAGGAGACATACATACACATCACTTTTTATATATTAAGATGTGGGGTTGGATTTAGACAATGATGGAAAGATTTTAAAGTATTTGAAGGTTGCATTACTTAGGAATGAATGTTAATTTTATAAAAATATAGTTTTTATAGACAGCTTATGAGTCTACAATTAATTAATTGAGATTTTAGAACATAACCTAAAATTGTTTACAATACAAATAAATATGTACATACCAATAAAGTGTTTGGTAGTGAGATTATATAACAATAGATGTTGGTTTTATGAAAATATACTTTTTATGGTGAGGAAATTCATTCACAATTAATTTTATAAAGATTCCAGAATATTACTTCAAATTGTTTGTATAGTACATCAGTATTTACATATATCAGACATAGACTATCAAAATACTTATAGTCAGACATAGACTAATAAATATTTACAAAATTTGTACTGAAACAAATTGGGTTCGGTTAGGTTAGGTCAATAATGTTTATGAAAATGCGAGCGGAGCGCAGCGGAGCGAGCCCACCTGTTATACTGTTTGTCGATACGACTGTGCACTGAATTAGGTTAGTATGTGTACTGGAAACAAATAGGGCTCGTGGAAAAATATTATACTGGAAACAATATTACTCTGTGGCTCATTTCACTGGAAACAATGTTACTCTGTGGCTCTCTGTGGTTGAAGATTAAACTGTAAACTCTTACGTAAAAAGTTTAACAAAATGAAATAAGTGAAAACAGTTTTAAATAGTGAAAATTTATGTGTTGTAAGTACAGGAAATTTGTGTTGTAGTGATGTTTTTAAGTGATGCTGATGCTGAGTTTCAATAAACTTGGTATCTACCTACATATTTATTTGTATTGTAAACAATTTTAGGTTATGTTCTAAAATCTTAATTAATTAATTGTAGACTCATGAGCTGGCTATAAAATCTATATTTTTATAAAATTAACATTCATTCCTATGTAATGCAACCTTCAAATACCTTAAAATCTTTCCATCATTGTCTAAAATAATCCCCATGAAGCATTCAACGTGTGTTTATTCAAAGTTAGGACAATGATAGGTCCTTTTTAAGGTTAATTATGTTTTGTGGACATTTAGTTGTGCTACTTGCGTTAAGCTGAAGTAGCTATGAAGTAGCTGATGAAGACATTGGTTCAATTGATTCTGGATAAAGACCATTGTAAGGGGATGTAAGTCCCTTACATAGTAAACTGAGTGATCCTGAGTATCAAGATTTGCCTTGATACTTGGTCTAAGACGACTAAAACTATCATTAGCTATAATCAACTTGACTTATATGAGAACACTGAATGTATTCTACATAAATTTCCTTATGCTTGCTGTTGATATGCTATTTCATATGTTTTGCTTTTTGTAACTATATATATAATATGTAAACTGTTATGAATTTTATAATAACAGTTTACATATTCTTAACTTATTTGTTAGCATGTAGAAAAGGTACATATATAAGTGATCATATTTTAATAGAATTTCCTTGTTTATAAAGTAGAAATAAGAGAACACTCTTACCCTGTCTTTATATTACTTCCTAATGGGATGGTTTCATCTGCTTAATAAACTGATTTTCGTAACATATATTTGATCATGGCTTTTCTTGTTAATAAAATGTACGAAAAATCGTACAAGGATAAAAACATTGATCCTAAATATGTGTTTTTTTTGTTGTGCTAGGGACAGAATGAAAGTGGCAACGGTCGCGGTGTACACTCTGCCAGCGAATACGACATGGTGGATATAACGCCTGGAATACAGAAAACAGGAGACACAACCCCCACAAACCATGGCACATTTCATCTGTACGAGTATGGAGCGAGAGAGTCTTCTGCTAGTACTACTTCTAGTAAGTATTTTAATTAATAATTATTTAACTACTTTGTTCATATTTTTTGAATAAGAAAGAACGACAAGCAGGCTGACGGTTCTCTTCTTGGCAGACAGCCTCTATGATCTGCCATGAAAAGTACTATGTACCCTATCCTATTGTTGTTTGAGAATAATTTTTTATTGATTTTTATTACAACCTCCTATGTACCTACCTAATCTTAACACTAAGGGATAATGTGAAGGTATAGGTTCTCTGTGCATGAAATGTAACTGAATAGCGCTAAGGTGTTCTGTAATGAAAGTTGCTAGGTATCTTGCACTTTGCACTTTTCCTCTCTATCATAAAATAATAATTATATTAGTTTAAAAAATAGATATCTCATACTTCTCAATAGTATATCTCAATATATAATAATATAATCAATTTATAGTAGATATGCATAGATAAATAAATAGGCTATATATATTTATTATAAAGATAACAAAAAGAAGGTATAAAGTTTAACTATGTACCTACAGTATAAATAGGATTGAAAATAAAAATTAGTCAATCGGTGTCACGTTCCTTTAATACACATACTGGCGGCTCGAATTATTGCGGTACTTATTTTAGTTCCAAGTCAACCTAGCATGGTACTTGGAAGAACTCCTTCATATTTCTTCAAACAGTAGTAGATACCTACCTATGTCCAGAATGAAATAAATAAATTCATATTTCTTTATGTTTCAAGCATACATCGCTCAGTACTTTGGCCCTTCAGTCGGTAAGATATTTAAGAATAATATTGTAATTGTATATAGAGCGCAACGAGACCAATCATTTATCTATGCCTACTACCTACCTAAATGCAAAATTAAGAAAGTAAACAAAAAGTTGCCATACACTTTGTTTGATTAGACAATCACTAAATTTGAAATTTTTATTAACAATGTTATTATTGATAAATAACAATATTTTTTTTTGTTATACTGATACCTACATAATTTTAAGAGATTAGATTAGGCAGTGTTTGATTGGAAGTTGAACGTAAAAGTCGCTTGGTGTGCCTTAAAAGTTATGTTCAAGCGATAATGACGAAGCCAAGCGGATCTGAAGATACCGACCCCCTTGTAGGTAAAAGTTAGAAATTAATTTTTTTTTAGAGACACTTTTTTGTTATATGATTCATGTTCACGAGGCTTTACAAACCTCGACCCTCGTGACTGCTTTCGTCACATCAGATTGTTGATGTTGATTCAATTCAATGTCACTTTATACGTAAGTTAGGTATAACAAGAAAGTAGGTGTATTATATTTAGGTATAGAATCACCTCTTAGTCAACCATACTAGCCAACCCATTAAAATATAATTTTTATACTATTTTCTAATTAAAGAAGAAATTTTCAACCTTTTATCTGCACATTATTTAGAGTAGCAGGTAGCGGTCTAGCGGTAAGCGGATAATCTGGGATGGGATTATTATTCTTATTTCAATAAATGTGTGTGTGTGCACAATTTTTATGTGTGTGTGAGTGTCCCAGTGCCCTCAGCTCAGCCAGTGGCTGTGTTTATTCGCATGAACGGAACGAACGACTATCTATAGTAGAATAGAACACTATTAACCCACACAAAGATAACAAAATGTTACCAGTATGCTTGTAAGACATTTCTACCCCGAAGGAATCGGTTTAAAAAAAATTATAGTTAGATGTTCCTTTGATTTCTTAATTAGTATAATATTTTTGTACTAGCTGGTGCCCGCGACTTCGTCCGCGTTCTGCATGAAAGGTACCCTATATCCTTTCTGGTGTCCCAGACAACGTGTATGCAAAATTTCATGGTGATCGGTTCAGTAGTTTTTGCGTGAAAGAGTTACAAACATCCATACAAACTTTCGCATTTATAATATTAGTAGGATATAATAATATGTACTTTTAATATATTTGAAGAGCCACGAGGGCCTTTATCAGAGCTCATAGTGTATTAAATATGTGGGTATGCGGGCGTGGACAGATAAATCACGAGTTCAAAGCGATTCGTCAAAACGCGTGGTTCACGGGCCGCCATCTCCGGAAAAGTAAGTCCCGTCAAGACAAGATGGCCGCCCTGCTAACCATCGACCATGACGCTTCGCTAGGCTGACTGACAGCTAAACGTCAACCTGATGTGTGACATTGGCAGATGCGCCGTCGTATTTTTTATCGTTGTGACGGAGCGACAAAGATGTCATACGTTATCCATATTAATATCTATTACTCATCTATTTTCTCCAGTGTTATATTTTTCGATTTTCAAAGTGGACGAAGTCGCGGGAACCAGTTAGTATATGTATTACATTTAGTTAAAGGTTTTGAGAAAGAAAGAATCAGATCCGATTTTAAAAATACATATTAATACATAGAATAGAATTGGAGAATTTGGTACCAACAATTTAAAAATAAAAATCCAATTTATATTTTTCATTTTTCAACGAAGTCGCGGGCACCGGCTAGTATTTATAGTAAAAAGTACAAATCTTGGAAACATTTTGTAACTGCACTTACAATTATTATTATATTATTAAAATAACGGACAATGTTAATTAGCAATAAGCTTTAAGAGACCATACAATTTTTACTTGCAAGTAGGTATTAGTAAACAACAAGTAAGATCTAAAAAGTTATATTTCTTTTTTTATAATTAAAAAAAGTAAAGGTTTCTTTGTAACAATTTAGTAACAAAAATACTAACATAGACTTTCACATAGACAACATTTCACTTTTGACAACGAATTAACATTCTTGATGATTGATTGAACGCGTTTCATATTATGTATCGGATTATGATCGGATTGAATACACAATATGTCCCAGTTTATTGCAAGTATAAAAAATTGTCTTAAAACCAATATGAATTTTGAAACGCATAAACATATTTATATAATTTTTTCATCTATTTTGGGATGTTTCTTTTTTCATGGGCATGGCAACCCTACGTTTGACGTTCGTTTATTTCATTTCACACACACACACGCATGCACCGTCCGTCGCGTCGAGAGTCGAGTGTGTGTCGGTCGACCGCTTATTCTCACGAGTTGTAATAAATTGGGCGTAGTGATGGTTTTATCACAAATGTTCACCCGTCAGATGTTTTAGTTTTTAATGCATCATTTGTTTCAATATAAAATTTGATTGTTTCGATTAATCGATAAAGGATACGTCACGGAAGCGCATAGTCAGAATTTGTTTGGGAGTTGAACCTGGCATAATATTTTTGTTTCGTTACTCGCTAGATACGCCATTTTAGTGTTTTACCATATTGAATGTTGCAAATATAAGTAAGTGTTATTATAAACCGTTGCAGGAGACGGGGTTATATTCACTGGAATGCAAGGTGAGTGTACGAAGTTTATTTACATTTGTATCCTCAAAACATCCCACGAATATTATAACTAGAGACCGGATTATATGCAACATAAAAAGCTTGTTATATGCATGAAAAGTGCTTGAAATAAGCACGAAAATTGGTAGAATTTGCGAAATTAAGTGATATAACGCCACGTCCTCTTATTATGCGTCTCCCCTCTCGATAATAGCTACAGTAACATGACATGACATTAATTTTTTTTTTAATATTTTTGTAAACGTAAACAATCAAGTATTGTTCCAAATGTTCAGTGGTAAGATTGATTATAAATATTTATATAAGTGGAAAAGGTTCACTCCACATCCAGGTAACTGGGCAGAATTTGAACTTAGGTTAGGTTCTGGCAAAAGTTTTGCCGTCCATTAATAAAACTATCAATTTGACACAAACATTTAAAACCTGGGTTTGTTAAATATGTTTTCAAACTTTTCTTTAAGTTTATGCGGCAATGCCATTTTGGTAAGGTGGATTTTATTCATTGTTTGGATTGTAATGGAAAAATATTGTAAATGTACTTACCGATAATACGCATCACAACTAGATCTTAGGTAAAATATGCTATTACCGTTGAGGATGGCTTAAATATGTAAATACATATAAACCGGTCCCTAATTATAACATTATGTACCTACCATGAATATTATCGTAACAATCTACTAATATTATAAAGAATATTTGTATTTTTGTTGTTTTTGTTTTTGTGGCTGCTGTAGATATAATTTTATTTAAACTTTTAAGTGCATGGTCTTGCATTACTAATTTGATGTTAATACTAGCTGCTGCCCGCGACTTCGCCCGCGTAACTTTGTAACGTTGTATTAGTAAGGATAAATATAAAAATTACTAGCGTCAGAGACATTTTTGTTAATTTAAATTAATAACATTACATAATTTCTCTTTTCTACAGCTTTGTTTGTTCCTAAAAATCTTACTAATGTCGCCTTCATATTTAATTAAATGATTGTTTATAATACAAACTTACGACTTCGCCAGCGTAACTTTGTAAATTATATACTAAAACCTTCCTCGAGAACCACTCTATCCATTAGTGAAAACCGCATTAAAATCCGTTGCATGCATAGTTTTAAAGATCTAAGCATACAATAATTTGCGAATATAATATTATGCTCATAACCCCATAGGACAGACGCGGCGGAGGACTTTGTTTTATAATATGTTGTGATTTACAGGTGACACAGATGAGATTCCTGGCATCGGTCAGTATGATGATTTTCACACAATTGATTGGCAAAGAGACATTGCCCGTGATCGGATGCGACACAGATACATTGTCAAGAAAAGGCAAGACTCAATATGGGATTTAATAAAGGTAGGTATTTCAATGTATTCTGAAACATGTATCAACTGTTCCTAGGCTTCACTGAGAGTACCCTAGTAACTGCTTAGGGAGTGCTTTCCCAAACATGGACTACCTGATAATATTTTTTATGTTAAGGTTGCCAGACATGGTAAGTGATTACTGTCGCCTATAATACAACACAAGCAACGCCACAGGAACTGCCAACTTCAGTATGATTGAAGGATAAGGGCTAAGGATAAGGTTAAGGATAACTAAGTAAACCACAAGAGCACACCTTTATTTCATCGTGGTTTTCATTCTTTCCATCCACATCCAAACTCATCCAACGGGTTCGTCTTTTTACTGTGTTAAATATTCAATTATCTGCTCGCTTGCAGGGAGCCCATGATGCGTGGTCAGGATGGGTGTGCGTTTTAGTAGTGGGCGTCTGCACAGGAGTGGTGGCCGGTGTCATAGACATTGGTGCATCATGGATGACAGATCTCAAGTTCGGCATATGTCCACAAGCATTTTGGTTCAACAGAGAACAATGCTGTTGGTCCAGCAATGAAACGACTTTCGACCACGGAAACTGTTCTCAGGTATACATTAACATATTAACATAATATGTAAGAATTATTACACTATTTGTTGGACTTATTTGTTTGAGGAGGGAATTCCTACTTTTAAGAAGGTTTTGAGAATTTGTCCCGTAAGTAGGCATTGCCACCACTGTTGTCAATCATATTTAATTTTATTCTTAAGCCAAGCCATACTATATACTGCTAGAAATAAACAAAGCCATACTTTTCACGTTATATGTGTCGTCGGCACATCGTAGAATTGGGCATAATTATCATGATATTCCTAGGCAGATCATATTTCTGTTAAAATTGAGAAGGTCGCCTCACTCTGCTCCGTTTCGTTCGGCTCCCCAAATTTATTTCCATGTAAACCTAACACGCTCCTCCTCGCCTTGCTTCGCTCCGCTCTTCTTCTCTTTTGACTTTTGGTGAAAGCATTTTGATTTCATACTTTACGCTCTGCCCAATTCTACAATCTGCCCACGACATGTGTATTGAAATATTTATATTTATATGAAATGTGTGTATTTGCAGTGGTTAACATGGCCACAAGTATTCGGCGAGTTTCGCGACGGCCCCGGCGCCTACATCATTAGTTACCTTTTATATATCATATGGGCTCTCGTGTTTGCTGCACTCTCCGCTTCGCTCGTACGCATGTTTGCACCCTACGCGTGCGGATCAGGTACTATATTACAATAAGGCATATGTATAAACCAAACATCTCTATTGCATTCGTCAAAAGGATAAATTTAAATGAATATAATAAATAAACTGGTCAAAGCCACATAATAAATGTGGAAATTCAAGTCGCTTTATGCGGCTAGGCCGGCTGGTCATGGTTAACCTACGTTGTCTCGCTAGCTCCGAGAAGTCCTACTGAGTTAAGGTCATTTATGTTAATAGATAAAAATTAGTTCTTCACACAAATGATTACAAAGATTGGTAAAACCTCTAAGTGTGCCTTGTATAAATTGTGTTATATACATTTTGAGTGAATCTCCAAGTTTAACTCCATATTGTGTTTTAGGTATACCCGAGATCAAGACAATCCTTAGTGGGTTCATTATAAGGGGATACCTTGGCAAGTGGACACTGATAATAAAGGCAGTTGGCCTAATATTGTCCGTGTCGTCGGGATTGTCATTAGGAAAGGAGGGCCCAATGGTACATATAGCGAGTTGTTTAGGTTTGTATGCCTTTAATTTTTTTTAACAGTTGGTGCCCGCGACTTCGTCCGCGTTCATAAAAATGAGAAATATAACATTAACACCCAAGACAATATCTGATAATTATCTGATGGCTGTGACGACGGTGGCACTATTTTTTTTTTTATATTTGTCAGATACCGTCATCTAATAATACAAGCAACGCCGTAGGTATTATTAGTACACTGCCAACTTTAGTAAGATTAAGGATTAGGCATTATTAGAAGGTGAATTTATTATATTGGAAGTTAAATACGACAAAGTAAGATTTATTAATTAAATTAATTAAGATTAAATTTATTTGTTAGGTTAGGTTTTTTGATAGGCACTGATGACACTTTGATTGATGATTGATAGGACTTGTTACCTGTTGGCTGGCTATTTTCCTGTGCGTTTTTTTGTCTTTCCAAAGATGAGAAAAACTATGAAGTGATATCGATTCATGTAAATTTAAATTATATATGACAGAAATGTGTTATCTGACGATTATTGCTAAATATATTTTTAAAATATATGAGAGAGACCTATGTCCAGCAGTGGATAGCAGTGATCAGCTCCAGCTGAGAATGTGATGATACAATTTTCGAGTATTTTAGAATTTCTGTATATAATTTCAATGTAAATGTAAATAAGTGTACACTAAAGAAGCTGTCCTCTTATCCACAGGGAATATTCTATCGTACCTATTTCCAAAGTATGGTCGCAACGAGGCGAAAAAGCGTGAGATTTTGTCTGCGGCCGCTGCTGCTGGCGTCTCTGTGGCTTTCGGTGCACCCATAGGAGGCGTGCTTTTCAGTTTGGAAGAGGTATATCTTTTTCAAGTAAATTTTTTTTTTACCCGTTTAGAATACAATGTCATTATTTAATTTTTATTTTTATTTACCCAGGTGTCATACTACTTTCCATTGAAAACTTTGTGGAGATCGTTCTTCTGCGCCTTGATCGCGGCGTTTATCCTCCGCTCAATAAATCCTTTCGGCAACGAACACTCCGTGTTGTTCTTCGTTGAATACAACAAACCTTGGATATTCTTTGAGCTGATACCTTTCGTCGGTCTCGGCATCATTGGAGTGAGTACATTTATAGTTTTTCATATTTAGTATTGTTTTAACTGTGGTCTATTTCAAAAGCTAATCGGTATACGAAAATATTATGTTCACAGGGCTGTATCGCAACGATATTTATAAAGGCTAACATATACTGGTGCCGCTATCGTAAATACTCCAAACTGGGACAGTATCCGGTGACCGAGGTGTTGGTGGTGACGCTGGTGACAGCTGTCATAGCTTACCCGAACCCTTACACGAGGATGAATACCAGCCAGCTTATATACTTGCTGTTCAACCAGTGCGGCATTTCGAACTCCGATCCACTGTGGTGAGGGATTTTATGTGATTGCCACGTTAAATTTGTCTAGCATGTCTTCACTTTTTATATGGACTTTGTTAGCTGTTTGTCGTCTTTCTTCTATATAGTAACTGATTGCAACCAGTTGCGATAGAAGAGTTTTCATTATTTGCAACTAAACAACTACAATAGTTCGCAATGCAATCAGTTCATAATTAAGTCCATAAATAATTTAGAAGGCGAAAAAAAAGCATAATAAATTATTAATTTGGTTACTAGCATATTATTAATATGTGTTCCCCAGTTCCCCTTGTAGTTTGATTTTTGAAAATCTCACCAAAACCTAACATTTTTCCAAGATCGTCAACATGCATAAATATCTATGTATGAAATACTTCAAAAGTGTAAACTGCTTCATTTTTTACTGTGTCGTCCAATTATTTACAATTTGGTTGAAAATTTTGTTTACGTTTGCGTTTGTTATAGTGATTACAACCGCAATTTCACGGATGTGAATTCGGCCATAGAGAAGGCGGCTGCTGGTCCAGGCGTGTACCACGCCATTTGGCTTCTGTTCCTGGCTCTAGTGCTGAAACTGGTAATGACTGTGTTTACGTTTGGCATCAAGGTGCCATGCGGACTATTCATTCCGAGTCTGGCGCTTGGGGCGATTGCGGGAAGAATAGTTGGCATAGGTAAGTGCGTAGATTATCACTGTTGTGCATTTGTACTGTGCTGAATACTAAAGTTAACCATAAAACCTGAATAGTTTCAAGTTTTAAAAATGAATAATTTTGAAGTGAAAGCTCTTGGCGCGCGATGAGTAAAATTCCCATTCTATTTATGTTAGACCTAGGCACTCTACTCTAAACACCAATTAGAATTAGAGAGTTTTTTTATGTTAAGATCGACAGGTAGGCTGACGGTCCATTTGACGGTAGTTGGTTACCGTTTGTGTGTTTCCGTTTCCACGTTCAGTAGAAGGAAGCGCTGGACTGAAATCAGCAAGGGTTTGTAATAGCATTTCGCTCAACAAAACCTTGTTGATTTCGAGGAACTGAGGAGCGAATTCAACTAGGAAATGTAATCATCGAATGCGTATAATACGTTTACAAACCCTTGTTGATTTCAACACTTCGCTTCCTTTTATTGGACAATGAAAAGGCTTAGTGTTAGTTAACTTTAATAGTTCTATTAGTAGGTATATAAATAAGCGTTCTTAATACTAATATTTAGATTATATAAGGAAATAGTAATCTAATTTTTTCTACTTAAATTGCTTATAATATTTTTGGAGGGAATCGATTTGCATATATATATATATATATATATATGGGAGTAAAATCAAAATAGTTATACGAATGAGTTATAAATTATTGATTATTTTTATAATGTATTTTATAATCATTCTTAAGGAGTATTTATTAATGTCATAATTAAGTCATGTTAAATACCTAATTATGTTCAATTTTCATTGTGTGTATGCCACCATTTTTAGCAAAAAAGGAAATCTCTCATGAATAAACTCAAAGGACTTATCGACTAAGAATTGTATTTCAAAACACAATTTCAAAATCGGTTTTTATAATAATATCTATTTTTCTATTTACTGTTTTTAACAAATTCCTCTAAAAGTACTATTTGTCGTCTTTCTATGTAGGTATCATTTAATTACTCTATTTATTAGAAAACAATAAAACATTTATATATATATATATATATATATATGTCATTATTTTACATTGTCTCGAATATCTCTAAAATAATGTAGGTAATAGGTATCTCGAATATGTATCCATTTGTAAATAAAATATATATATTTTATTATATATACCTATTCTAAATAAAAACTTCTTGTTATTCCATTGAGAAGTCTGTTATGATTTTTAATTTTTGTAAATTAATTATTTAAAATCTAAAAATTTAATTTGACTAATTATTTTAAGCTAAAACAATATTTTTTACAATTAACCATAGATAAATATAATTTTTAACAGCTAAGTTAACTTTTATCGTAGATTGAATTATAAATTTTAAAATTCTAAAGTAATTATTGAAGAATCGAAGTGTTGCGTGAACGTCAACAAAAGGTTTTATTCAAGCCTAATAGGAATAATTAAGTATGTGTATGTTTAGTATGTGAAACGGCTAAAAAACTGAAAGACTCACTGACCGAATAGTACTAATAGAACTATTAAATGAACGTTATTGCCGTCCAATAAAAGGAAGCGAAGTGTTGAAATCAACAAGGTTTTGTTGAGAGAAATGTTATTACAAACCCTTGTTGATTTGAATCCAACGCTTCCTCCTACTGAACGTGGAAACGGAAACACGCTTACCGTTTGTAGCGGTGCTGACGCAGCACGCTACAACGGGCCAGGCAAGTAGGGCGAGCTCTGCGTAGCCGCAGTGCGCTGGTTGTCCCCACGCGAATAACATGTGTAATAAACGAGTGCGTATTAAGAAACGCCTTTAATTCCGCTATCACCTTTAGGGACAGATACCAGCCACTCCCACATTGGAGACCCCGCGTTTAATTTGGTGAAGGTGATAGTGATGGAACAGTGAAAATAATAAAAAACTTTACAACAATTGAGTTAAATAATTGCGTTCGGAACGCGTGCAAGTGCAAGGCGTTAAGCAAAAATTGCTGACGCGTGATCTACTCGCCGGACAGCGGTCATTGCACGGCAAGTGCATAGCAACACACACACGACGTTGACGTCATACAAGCATGAGGTACATTAAAATTAATTAACACGTGTACAGAGGTGATAATTTATTCTAAATAATGGAAGGCGTACAAGTTACTGACTCAGGCCAAGCAACGGCATATACAACGGCAACTGCAGGTAATTATGAGGCGACGTATCCAGGCTACTCAAGTGGCGGGATACCAAGTGCCATTAACATCGAAGCAGCTGGCACGAGTCTATCAGGAGACCTGGCCGCAATAAGTATAAACTCAAGACTTCCTGAATTTTGGCCACACATGCCAAGACTGTGGTTTGCACAGTTTGAACATACATTATTGCCACAGAAGACGAGTGAGGAAGTAAAAATCAAAGTTGACACAGGATGCATTACAACAGGTCAGCGATATAATTTATAACACAAATTTAAGTAATAAATATCAAGTATTAAAGGAACGGCTATTACAAGTTTATGAGGACTCGATTAACGCTCAATTTAAAAAATTAGTTAGTGAACTCGAGCTTGGTAGTCAAAAACCGTCGCAACTCTTAAGAAGAATGACGGAAGTGGGCCGCAATATGAATGTGTCATAGCAAATATTAAAGAACTTATGGTTAAGTCGGTTACCAGCATCAGTAAGAGCCAGTCTAGCTGTCACGCAGGAGACCACCTTAGAAAAATTGGCCATCGTTGCAGATAACTTCATGGAACACATCAAAGTAGGAGAAGTAGCACAATGCAACGCTATCAACCCAGCATACTCTCCACTAACAGAGATGATGTCACAATTAAATAAATTAACATTGGAACTAGCATCCTTACGCAGCGAAGTGGACCGAGGACGCAGTCGTTTCCGAGGTCAAGGCCGTGGAAGAGGATTTGGAGGTCGTCGATCGAGATCAAACTCTCGCGCTAGACCAAGATCCAGAACAGACAATCCCAACTGGTTATGTAGATATCACTTCAAATTTAGAGAACAAGCAAGACGCTGTGAGCAACCCTGTAACTGGCAGAACAGGAAGAACAAGGAGGAAAACTAAGTGAGGTACGTACGGGAATGGGCAACTACGTACCCAACAGCAACCATCGCCTGTGTGTAACAGATTGGACAAACAATCTAAAATTTTTAGTGGACACCGGTGCAAATGTATCTGTATTACCAGCGACAAGGAAAGACTAAAATAACAGTGAGTTGTCCCATTATCGCTTATTCGCCGCGAACGGTAGTGAAATTAGAACTTACGGTGTAAAATCATTTAATCCTTAATCTTAAGCTTAGACGTAAATTTAGATGGACATTTATTATTGCAGATGTTTCACAACCTATACTAGGTGCTGATTTTTTAACATACTATAAATTGTTAGTAGATTTAAGTTCTAAGAAATTGGTAGATCAAATAACAAATTTAAATATCCTTGCCTCTCTAGTTGATGTCGAACATTCAACTATAAATACCATAGGTAACGACCATCCTTATTACGATTTATTAAAAACATTCCCAGACGTCATGAAACCAATATCTTTCAAAGACATACCGGACTATCACCTTTAGGGACAGATACCAGCCACTCCCACACCGTTAACCATAGTAGTACAAGGGTTTAGGAAATAGGACAATGTTAATGTTGTTGGTGATTTTGGCAGGAGTGGAGCAACTGGCGTACCACTATCCAAAGATCTGGCTGTTCTCGGGCGAATGTTCGACAGGCGACGACTGCATAACGCCCGGACTTTACGCGATGGTGGGCGCGGCTGCCGTGCTGGGCGGAGTGACCCGCATGACTGTATCGCTCGTGGTGATCATGTTCGAGTTGACTGGTGGCGTGCGTTACATCGTACCTTTGATGGCGGCCGCCATGGCGTCGAAATGGGTCGGCGACGCTTTAGGCCGCCAGGGAATCTACGACGCTCACATCGCGCTCAACGGTTACCCGTTCCTCGACAGCAAAGATGAGTTTCAATACACGTCTTTCGCGGCGGACGTCATGCAGCCAAAACGCAACGACACGTTAGCGGTCATAACTCAGGACTCAATGACGGTGGACGACGTTGAGATGTTGCTAAAGGAGACCGAACACAATGGATATCCTGTCGTGGTATCTAAAGAGTCTCAATATCTGGTTGGATTCGTACTGCGCAGGGATCTGAATCTGGCGATAGCTAATGCCCGCCGAATGCTCGATGGCATAACTGGCTCGTCTGTGTTGGTGTTCGCGGGCGTACTGCCGGCGGCGGGGGCTAACCATCCGCCCGCCCTCAGCCTGCATCGCATACTGGACATGGCGCCGATCACAGTCACGGATCAGACTCCAATGGAAACGGTCGTAGATATGTTCCGCAAGTTGGGCCTGCGGCAAACGCTCGTCACTCACAATGGGTAAGCATTCTCTCTTTCCTTTTGTCACCTTTTGACGTGAAAACGTTATTAACTTTACTTCCATAGTGGGAGGCAATCATAAAACACACTTTGATGCTGTAGTTTAATTTAACTACACCACTCGATAGTTAAAAGATCAAAGAATTTCTTGATCAGAGAACATTGATTACGTTTAGTTTAAAATTAATTTTTCTAATTTTTTTATGTTTTCTGATCTGTCATGTACAAATCACCTTTTTCTCGTGTTTTCAGCCGTCTACTGGGAGTTATTACGAAGAAGGATGTGTTGCGTCACGTGAAGCAAATGGACAATGAAGATCCAAATTCAGTTTTATTCAACTGAAACAGGATCATTGCATGCGTTTTATTATTATATTAATTGAATTTTTTACATCACACATAATAATTATACATCACACTGGGTCATCACACAAGGTCCAATTAAATACTTTTTACGTATGTACTATTTATTATTTTAAATGATAGATTTTATTTTGTATAATAAGCTTTCTTTCTTTTATAATTACAATGAAAATCAGTTATGGCGACCTTCTAGCTAGGCAATCATCACAAAAAAATATTGCAAGGCTGGGTCCTTGCCATTTAGTTGTTGCGATCGATTGTTGTCATTATAACCGAACTCGTTGTATCCGGTTACAGCATTGTTATTGACAGCTAATTTTTTTTTTTAAACACTAATTATATACAATTTGTTACACAGTGAAAATCGGTTAGCTTTCGGTTATACCTTCAAGGAACACAAAAATTGGTCGCAATAAACGGATACTTAGCTGTTATAAGCAATATTAATTCGTTATAATATTTCGGCAGGGACCTTGTCATTTAGTCGTTGTAACCGATATGTCATTATATTATATCCAATATGTTTTTGCTCTGTTTTCGCGTTGTGGCACGCTGATTACGGATGTTTTGTGAATATTCATTGCAGTAGAGGAATATCCAGTTGTCAAAATGACAAAATATGTTTTTTTTTTAAATCAAACATCAATATGGACATTAATCAAAATGTCTTATTTGCATAGAATATTCGCAAAAAATCCGAAGAATATATTGAAGACGGAATCGTGATATCACAATTTTATTGGCAGGTGTATTTTATATGTGATAGTTTTAATCGTTATATTATCTCACTATTGTTAATTCTTTATTGTCATGGAACGAATCGTATCATTAACGGCATACGTCACTTTCACTATGTCAAATTGTCAATTGCATCACAAGCTTTTGCAAATTATAGTTAATTTAATGATTTTTTTTTTAATTAATTAAATTACGTCACATTTTTTTAATTGATAAAATTACATCACATTTTTTTTTAATTAATCAAATTACATCACATTTTTTTTATTCATATTATTTTTTTATACCTTTTATTTAAACGACATTGGTTTTGTCATAATATATTTTAGAAAAAAAAAATTGTTAGCACTTGTTATAAATTAAAGATAAAAAAATTAGTTAACAAAAAAGCAAGCAAGAAGGATTAAATAAACGGCCGAATATTTATATATGTATATATTAGAATATACATATACATGGCTCATTTCGTGTACATCGTTTAAGGTGTGGTAAGACAAAATAAGTTATAATTATAATAGAACAATTATTTCTTTTCAATTATATTTTCTTTTTACAAGAAAACCCTTAGAACAGTCATCTAAAAATTATGTAAATATTTTGAGTTGTTTTTTTTTTGTTTTTTCATATGGATGACTTTTTCATATGTATAACACGCGCTAATGAGCAATAATATTTGTAATATTTTTTAAATGTTTTAATCAAAGTATTATATAATAATAATAATTTATGCAATGAGTTACACATATCAATTACAATTTTTTTTATTTTTAATGTGGATTTATTATAATTTTGTAAATACACTAAATGGCTGAATAACTTTTTTTATGTATAAAATGAACTCAATATATGAACGGGTTAGTAAGTGTGATGATTATTTTTTAACAACTGACTTCATTTAGTATTAGCCTACCTAACAGTATGTAATGAATTTGTCGTAAAAATTATACACAGGTATTTTAAATTATTTTATATTTAAATTATAATAGGATGTATTATTTATTGTAAATGTTAATTGAATTTTTACATAAACTATTTTATTTATTGTAAATCTTGAAATGAATTTTTACCTAAACTTCTTTTATTGTAAATGTTAAAATGAATTTTTACCTAAACACTTTGAATGTTGTATATAATATTATAGGGAAATAATAATGGTTCCGAAAAACAATAGATATTGTAGTAAACTATGTATAACAGTAATACTAATTAAGCTGCATTAAATTGAGTTGCCGACAAATTAAAACAAAATATACCGAAAAAAATTAATATTATTTACCATACAAGAGACCTAATTAAAGTTAGTAACCTGAACAATTACTATTTTTCCTAATAAACTGAACTTCCGAAAGAAATACTAACTTTTCGAAAAACCGATTTCTGCTTTAAATTCATTTTTTAACGCGATGTCGATCCAGACTAATTTGGTGGATCCAGACTAATCCAGACTATGATTGGTTATTGAATTAATTGTTTATCTCTGTTTATCTCACAAATTTTATGAAAATTACTATTTTTATTACTATTATCGTGAGTCTCGATACAAACACCCAATTTTTGATCAAACGCAGTCAGACAGATGAAGTTCCCCATGGTGAACCCTGGAATAACTTTGACGTCTACAAGAAAATAAACTTTGCTTACTGGAAAGTAATATGGTGTCACGTAAAAAAAACCTGTATAATGGAGTTGTTTAACAGGCATCAAATTTTATTAAATATACAAAGTCAATTTTGAATTCTTTTTCGTACATTAAATATAAATAAAATCAGTTTTCGCTACATATAGTTTATTTTAGCTGGTTAAATAGTTTGAAATTCCTATTACAATCCCCTGGTTAGGATATGTCGAACTTATAATGACGTGGTGATCGGATCTGAGGTTGATCTTGATATATTCGACAGTAGGTTCTCTTTATTTAAAATTAGATTAAGGCTAATATTTAAGTAGGCTAGTGTTTTATTGTTTTAATTATTATTGTTAATTAAGATCATTAGTGTTTAGTTAAAATTAAGTTCATCATGCTATGTATACTATGTCTTTAGGATTTAGGACACTATATAGGACTGCAATTTAGTTAATTATCACATACACGTATTTTTAGTATTCATGAATATTAGTTCTGTGTATGTACTTTATTAAATAAATAATAAATATATATATATAGACAAAATGTAAATGTCCAGTGGTCAGTGTAGAGTGCTTCTTAAATCAGCCTTTGTACACTACACTTCAAAGTAATTACTTTGAAAATCGACACATCAGATTCGGAAGATATAGCATGAAGGGTTTCTATATTTTAATACACTATAAAGCATGGGAGTATACAGGGTGTTCCGTAAATAGTGCCTTTCAGAATAACATCATTTAACTCTATCCCAAAATGCATTATTGTTAATATGTCATTGTATTAAGTTCTATAATAATCGTATGGCAAATATCCCCTTACCCCTTAACCTTAGTCTTATTGGCGATAAAAGTACCTTTTGTCACTAATTCGTTTTTGACCGTTTTTGAAATAGGCATTTTTAAAATTTTAAATTTATCTCAAAAACGGTGCCATGATCAGCCTAACTTCAATATCGATAACTATTTACGGGACACTTGTATATAATATAAAACAATTATGGGTTAGGACAGGACTAAATTTTTGGCATTGTACAATGGAGATCACAATGAATAGGAATGTGTGTAGGTTGTACACGGGCTTGTAGCACCCGCGGATTTGTTTTGGCCTGGCTGTTTAAGCTAGACCTGAGTTGATAGCGCCTCCGGCTAATAATGGCTGGTCACCCATTCAACGAGTGGTCGAGTGGGTTGTATTTTCCAGTATTGTATTTTAGTACAAAGGTCTTAAGGGAACGTACACATGTTACTACGTGACCCGTTCAAGGAGGGAGGGAGGGAGCCATATAGCCGTAAAAAACTGTTTCAAGGTGGCCTTATAATTTTATTTTTAATTAACATTTCGTTAGTTAATAACATATTAAATTTAGTTTTATTCTAAATAAAACTAAACTAAAATCTAAAAATAAATACGCCTAAAAATATCTATAAAATTGGGCGCCCACGGCATGGTACCGAGGATACTGGCAGCATTTCCTCGCTGTATTGCAATAATAATGCGTGGCGCGAGGAAACTGTCAGCTCGTCGGTCACCAGTGGCGTCGATAAGCCTTTTCGAAAGCTCTTTGAAAAGTTGGCGAGCGCTGGGGACCCCACGGACCAAGGGTCTCGACTCCGAAAGCATAAAAGTGTATCCGGAACTGAGACCCCGGTATTTCGCGGTCTTTAATTTTTCGGCTGCTTTAGCGGCCGCACCCACTTGCCTACTCGTTCCGTGGATGTGGGAAGGAGCCAGTGTGTCCACGCAAGTAGCGTCCCACACATGGCGTCCACGGTGGATCTGCCCCTCCGGAAGCCAAACTGGTTATCGGTCAAGTTCGGCCTCGTCTCCTCGAGGTGTTGAGTGAGGCGAGCAGCGATAACTTGCTCAAACAGCTTACCTGCCGCTGCCGATATTGTCTTGAGTTTTAGTTTTATCCAATTAAAAAACTAACGAAAATAAATAATTTTTTTTTTTTTGTGCATCAACGTAGTGCACCTCGAGATCATTTTAATCGGTTTCCTGCGATAATGCGAGTCTATGCTTCTCCTCCATCCCCATCAATTGTTTGTACTTTTCTTGCTCCGCTTGCATTCTGAAATAACCCGACCGACCCCTATGGAACGCCGCAGGACATGGTTCTTTCCATGACCGTCCCGTCTCGGCGGGAGAGAGGTGTCAGCGCGAGCATTTCGACCTGACTATTTGTCCATCTCATTTTTCCCATGGTATTACACCAAGTATGTTGATATCTGGAAGCAGGTGCATCAATGTAGTGCACCCCGAGATCATTTCTTCGGTTTCCTGTGATAAGGCGAGTCGATGCTTCTCCTCCATCCCCATCAATTGTTTGTATTTCTCTTGCTCCGCTTGCATTCTGAAATAAACACAAAATAATGCTCAGGGCGCGGAGTGTCAAATTTAAGCTTTTTGGTTAGCACCATCGCACTTGTTTTGTTTGTTTTGTTTTGTTTTGTCACGCCAGAACCTCTGCTAGGGTGGCATTGGCACGACTCTATGTCCTGGGCTGTGTTTCCGTCAAAGTCATCGTCCGCGAAAGCCTTGCAGTAGACGCCTCCACTCTCCAGGCTCCTCAGCAATTTGTCGAGTGTCAGGTTCCAGAGCAGAGGGCCGGCTATAAACCCCTGGTGCATCCCCGATACTTATCATCGTGCTGAATTCCTCACCGCATTATCTGACGGTTACCGTTCTGTTGGTGAGGTAGCTCGAAGACTCGCCTGATGTTCACCGGGCATCCCGCTTCCGCCAGTCTGACTCTGATCATAGGCCACCAGACGCCATCGAAGGCTCCCTCTATGTCCAAGGACTTCTTACTTCTTACTTGTTTTTTCTCGAACATGCTGACTCCAGTTGTTACAATGTGCACAACTAAAGGGTTTTTTCCGTGTGTGTTCTGATGTGATTAGTTAAATTTGATTTTTGTGTAAATTTTTTGGTAAAATGTATTTTCACACAGTAGCTTTTATGCGCATTTACCTTGGCCTGGCTGTGTTTGGTTGAGGTGTTTTTTGTTACTGCTCTGACGACAGCGGGTAAAGACAAGTCCTGTCCCACGATTGCCGCCAGCGTATGGTCAATCGGCAATCGGCGATGTGAAGCAGTGGTTGGTTCCCTCCTCGCGATGTCGCACAGGTACTTTTCGAAGCATCCATGCCGCGTAGCCTGCACAAGCCAGAAGGAGAGCGAGCCGGCCCGCCTGCTTAACCACTCTTTCAGCACCGGTGCGATCGCAGACGTGATGCACAGATAGTTAAACGCGTTAGAGATATCAAGTGACACCACCAAGACGACCCTGTCTTACCTAATTTCCTCTTCAGCTATAATCCTCACCCTGGCAATGGCGTCCACGGTAGATCTGCCCCTCCGGAAGCCAAACTGGTTATCGGTCAAGTTCGGCCCCGTCTCCTCGAGGTGTTGAGTGAGGCGAGCAGCGATAACTTGCTCAAACAGCTTACCTACCGCTGCCGATATTGTCTTGGGTTTTAGTTTTATCCAATTAAAAAACTAACGAAAATAAATAATAATTTTTTTTTTTGTGCATCAACGTAGTGCACCTCGAGATCATTTCATCGGTTTCCTGCGATAATGCGAGTCTATGCTTCTCCTCCATCCCCATCAATTGTTTGTACTTTTCTTGCTCCGCTTGCATTCTGAAATAACCCGACCGACCCCTATGGAACGCCGCAGGACATGGTTCTTTCCATGACCGTCCCGTCTCGGCGGGAGAGAGGTGTCAGCGCGAGCATTTCGACCTGACTATTTGTCCATCTCATTTTTCCCATGGTATTACACCAAGTATGTTGATATCTGGAAGCAGGTGCATCAATGTAGTGCACCCCGAGATCATTTCTTCGGTTTCCTGTGATAAGGCGAGTCGATGCTTCTCCTCCATCCCCATCAATTGTTTGTATTTCTCTTGCTCCGCTTGCATTCTGAAATAAACACAAAATAATGCTCAGGGTGCGGAGTGTCAAATTTAAGCTTTTTGGTTAGCACCATCGCACTTGTTTTGTTTGTTTTGTTTTGTTTTGTCACGCCAGAACCTCTGCTAGGGTGGCATTGGCACGACTCTATGTCCTGGGCTGTGTTTCCGTCAAAGTCATCGTCCGCGAAAGCCTTGCAGTAGACGCCTCCACTCTCCAGGCTCCTCAGCAATTTGTCGAGTGTCAGGTTCCAGAGCAGAGGGCCGGCTATAAACCCCTGGTGCATCCCCGATACTTATCATCGTGCTGAATTCCTCACCGCATTATCTGACGGTTACCGTTCTGTCGGTGAGGTAGCTCGAAGACTCGCCTGATGTTCACCGGGCATCCCGCTTCCGCCAGTCTGACTCTGATCATAGGCCACCAGACGCCATCGAAGGCTCCCTCTATGTCCAAGGACTTCTTACTTCTTACTTGTTTTTTCTCGAACATGCTGACTCCAGTTGTTACAATGTGCACAACTAAAGGGTTTTTTCCGTGTGTGTTCTGATGTGATTAGTTAAATTTGATTTTTGTGTAAATTTTTTGGTAAAATGTATTTTCACACAGTAGCTTTTATGCGCATTTACCTTGGCCTGGCTGTGTTTGGTTGAGGTGTTTTTTGTTACTGCTCTGACGACAGCGGGTAAAGACAAGTCCTGTCCCACGATTGCCGCCAGCGTATGGTCAATCGGCAATCGGCGATGTGAAGCAGTGGTTGGTTCCCTCCTCGCGATGTCGCACAGGTACTTTTCGAAGCATCCATGCCGCGTAGCCTGCACAAGCCGGAAGGAGAGCGAGCCGGCCCGCCTGCTTAACCACTCTTTCAGCACCGGTGCGATCGCAGACGTGATGCACAGATAGTTAAACGCGTTAGAGATATCAAGGGACACCACCAAGACGACCCTGTCTTACCTAATTTCCTCTTCAGCTATAATCCTCACCCTGGCAATGGCGTCCACGGTGGATCTGCCCCTCCGGAAGCCAAACTGGTTATCGGTCAAGTTCGGCCCCGTCTCCTCGAGGTGTTGAGTGAGGCGAGCAGCGATAACTTGCTCAAACAGCTTACCTGCCGCTGCCGATATTGTCTTGGGTTTTAGTTTTATCCAATTAAAAAACTAACGAAAATAAATAATTTTTTTTTTTGTGCATCAACGTAGTGCACCTCGAGATCATTTCATCGGTTTCCTGCGATAATACGAGTCTATGCTTCTCCTCCATCCCCATCAATTGTTTGTATTTCTCTTGCTCCGCTTGCATTCTGAAATAAACACAAAATAATGCTCAGGGCGCGGAGTGTCAAATTTAAGCTTTTTGGTTAGCACCATCGCACTTGTTTTGTTTGTTTTGTTTTGTTTTGTCACGTCACGCCAGAACCTCTGCTAGGGTGGCATTGGCACGACTCTATGTCCTGGGCTGTGTTTCCGTCAAAGTCATCGTCCGCGAAAGCCTTGCAGTAGACGCCTCCACTCTACAGGCTCCTCAGCAATTTGTCGAGTGTCAGGTTCCAGAGCAGAGGGCCGGCTATAAACCCCTGGTGCATCCCCTACTTATCATCGTGCTGAATTCCTCACCGCACTATCTGACGGTTACCGTTCTGTCGGTGAGGTAGCTCGAAGACTCGCCTGATGTTCACCGGGCATCCCGCTTCCGCCAGTCTGACTCTGATCATAGGCCACCAGACGCCATCGAAGGCTCCCTCTATTTCCAAGAACTTCTTACTTCTTACTTGTTTTTTCTCGAACATGCTGACTCCAGTTGTTACAATGTGCACAACTAAAGGGTTTTTTCCGTGTGTGTTCTGATGTGATTAGTTAAATTTGATTTTTGTGTAAATTTTTTGGTAAAATGTATTTTCACACAGTAGCTTTTATGCGCATTTACCTTGGCCTGGCTGTGTTTGGTTGAGGTGTTTTTTGTTACTGCTCTGACGACAGCGGGTAAAGACAAGTCCTGTCCCACGATTGCCGCCAGCGTATGGTCAATCGGCAATCGGCGATGTGAAGCAGTGGTTGGTTCCCTCCTCGCGATGTCGCACAGGTACTTTTCGAAGCATCCATGCCGCGTAGCCTGCACAAGCCAGAAGGAGAGCGAGCCGGCCCGCCTGCTTAACCACTCTTTCAGCACCGGTGCGATCGCAGACGTGATGCACAGATAGTTAAACGCGTTAGAGATATCAAGTGACACCACCAAGACGACCCTGTCTTACCTAATTTCCTCTTCAGCTATAATCCTCACCCTGGCAATGGCGTCCACGGTAGATCTGCCCCTCCGGAAGCCAAACTGGTTATCGGTCAAGTTCGGCCCCGTCTCCTCGAGGTGTTGAGTGAGGCGAGCAGCGATAACTTGCTCAAACAGCTTACCTACCGCTGCCGATATTGTCTTGGGTTTTAGTTTTATCCAATTAAAAAACTAACGAAAATAAATAATTTTTTTTTTTTTTGTGCATCAACGTAGTGCACCTCGAGATTATTTCATCGGTTTCCTGCGATAATGCGAGTCTATGCTTCTCCTCCATCCCCATCAATTGTTTGTACTTTTCTTGCTCCGCTTGCATTCTGAAATAACCCGACCGACCCCTATGGAACGCCGCAGGACATGGTTCTTTCCATGACCGTCCCGTCTCGGCGGGAGAGAGGTGTCAGCGCGAGCATTTCGACCTGACTATTTGTCCATCTCATTTTTCCCATGGTATTACACCAAGTATGTTGATATCTGGAAGCAGGTGCATCAATGTAGTGCACCCCGAGATCATTTCTTCGGTTTCCTGTGATAAGGCGAGTCGATGCTTCTCCTCCATCCCCATCAATTGTTTGTATTTCTCTTGCTCCGCTTGCATTCTGAAATAAACACAAAATAATGCTCAGGGCGCGGAGTGTCAAATTTAAGCTTTTTGGTTAGCACCATCGCACTTGTTTTGTTTGTTTTGTTTTGTTTTGTCACGCCAGAACCTCTGCTAGGGTGGCATTGGCACGACTCTATGTCCTGGGCTGTGTTTCCGTCAAAGTCATCGTCCGCGAAAGCCTTGCAGTAGACGCCACTCTCCAGGCTCCTCAGCAATTTGTCGAGTGTCAGGTTCCAGAGCAGAGGGCCGGCTATAAACCCCTGGTGCATCCCCTACTTATCATCGTGCTGAATTCCTCACCGCACTATCTGACGGTTACCGTTCTGTCGGTGAGGTAGCTCGAAGACTCGCCTGATGTTCACCGGGCATCCCGCTTCCGCCAGTCTGACTCTGATCATAGGCCACCAGACGCCATCGAAGGCTCCCTCTATTTCCAAGAACTTCTTACTTCTTACTTGTTTTTTCTCGAACATGCTGACTCCAGTTGTTACAATGTGCACAACTAAAGGGTTTTTTCCGTGTGTGTTCTGATGTGATTAGTTAAATTTGATTTTTGTGTAAATTTTTTGGTAAAATGTATTTTCACACAGTAGCTTTTATGCGCATTTACCTTGGCCTGGCTGTGTTTGGTTGAGGTGTTTTTTGTTACTGCTCTGACGACAGCGGGTAAAGACAAGTCCTGTCCCACGATTGCCGCCAGCGTATGGTCAATCGGCAATCGGCGATGTGAAGCAGTGGTTGGTTCCCTCCTCGCGATGTCGCACAGGTACTTTTCGAAGCATCCATGCCGCGTAGCCTGCACAAGCCAGAAGGAGAGCGAGCCGGCCCGCCTGCTTAACCACTCTTTCAGCACCGGTGCGATCGCAGACGTGATGCACAGATAGTTAAACGCGTTAGAGATATCAAGTGACACCACCAAGACGACCCTGTCTTACCTAATTTCCTCTTCAGCTATAATCCTCACCCTGGCAATGGCGTCCACGGTAGATCTGCCCCTCCGGAAGCCAAACTGGTTATCGGTCAAGTTCGGCCCCGTCTCCTCGAGGTGTTGAGTGAGGCGAGCAGCGATAACTTGCTCAAACAGCTTACCTACCGCTGCCGATATTGTCTTGGGTTTTAGTTTTATCCAATTAAAAAACTAACGAAAATAAATAATAATTTTTTTTTTGTGCATCAACGTAGTGCACCTCGAGATTATTTCATCGGTTTCCTGCGATAATGCGAGTCTATGCTTCTCCTCCATCCCCATCAATTGTTTGTACTTTTCTTGCTCCGCTTGCATTCTGAAATAACCCGACCGACCCCTATGGAACGCCGCAGGACATGGTTCTTTCCATGACCGTCCCGTCTCGGCGGGAGAGAGGTGTCAGCGCGAGCATTTCGACCTGACTATTTGTCCATCTCATTTTTCCCATGGTATTACACCAAGTATGTTGATATCTGGAAGCAGGTGCATCAATGTAGTGCACCCCGAGATCATTTCTTCGGTTTCCTGTGATAAGGCGAGTCGATGCTTCTCCTCCATCCCCATCAATTGTTTGTATTTCTCTTGCTCCGCTTGCATTCTGAAATAAACACAAAATAATGCTCAGGGCGCGGAGTGTCAAATTTAAGCTTTTTGGTTAGCACCATCGCACTTGTTTTGTTTGTTTTGTTTTGTTTTGTCACGTCACGCCAGAACCTCTGCTAGGGTGGCATTGGCACGACTCTATGTCCTGGGCTGTGTTTCCGTCAAAGTCATCGTCCGCGAAAGCCTTGCAGTAGACGCCTCCACTCTACAGGCTCCTCAGCAATTTGTCGAGTGTCAGGTTCCAGAGCAGAGGGCCGGCTATAAACCCCTGGTGCATCCCCGATACTTATCATCGTGCTGAATTCCTCACCGCACTATCTGACGGTTACCGTTCTGTCGGTGAGGTAGCTCGAAGACTCGCCTGATGTTCACCGGGCATCCCGCTTCCGCCAGTCTGACTCTGATCATAGGCCACCAGACGCCATCGAAGGCTCCCTCTATGTCCAAGGACTTCTTACTTCTTACTTGTTTTTTTTATCGAACATGCTGACTCCAGTTGTTACAATGTGCACAACTAAAGGGTTTTATCCGTGTGTGTTCTGATGTGATTAGTTAAATTTGATTTTTGTGTAAATTTTTTGGTAAAATGTATTTTTACACAGTAGCTTTTATGCGCATTTACCTTGGCCTGGCTGTGTTTGGTTGAGGTGTTTTTTGTTACTGCTCTGACGACAGCGGGTAAAGACAAGTCCTGTCCCACGATTGCCGCCAGCGTATGGTCAATCGGCAATCGGCGATGTGAAGCAGTGGTTGGTTCCCTCCTCGCGATGTCGCACAGGTACTTTTCGAAGCATCCATGCCGCGTAGCCTGCACAAGCCGGAAGGAGAGCGAGCCGGCCCGCCTGCTTAACCACTCTTTCAGCACCGGTGCGATCGCAGACGTGATGTACAGATAGTTAATCGCGTTAGAGATATCAAGGGACACCACCAAGACGACCCTGTCTTACCTAATTTCCTCTTCAGCTATAATCCTCACCCTGGCAATGGCGTCCACGGTGGATCTGCCCCTCCGGAAGCCAAACTGGTTATCGGTCAAGTTCGGCCCCGTCTCCTCGAGGTGTTGAGTGAGGCGAGCAGCGATAACTTGCTCAAACAGCTTACCTACCGCTGCCGATATTGTCTTGGGTTTTAGTTTTATCCAATTAAAAAACTAACGAAAATAAATAATAATTTATTTTTTTTGTGCATCAACGTAGTGCACCTCGAGATCATTTCATCGGTTTCCTGCGATAATGCGAGTCTATGCTTCTCCTCCATCCCCATCAATTGTTTGTACTTTTCTTGCTCCGCTTGCATTCTGAAATAACCCGACCGACCCCTATGGAACGCCGCAGGACATGGTTCTTTCCATGACCGTCCCGTCTCGGCGGGAGAGAGGTGTCAGCGCGAGCATTTCGACCTGACTATTTGTCCATCTCATTTTTCCCATGGTATTACACCAAGTATGTTGATATCTGGTAGCAGGTGCATCAATGTAGTGCACCCCGAGATCATTTCTTCGGTTTCCTGTGATAAGGCGAGTCGATGCTTCTCCTCCATCCCCATCAATTGTTTGTATTTCTCTTGCTCCGCTTGCATTCTGAAATAAACACAAAATAATGCTCAGGGCGCGGAGTGTCAAATTTAAGCTTTTTGGTTAGCACCATCGCACTTGTTTTGTTTGTTTTGTTTTGTTTTGTCACGCCAGAACCTCTGCTAGGGTGGCATTGGCACGACTCTATGTCCTGGGCTGTGTTTCCGTCAAAGTCATCGTCCGCGAAAGCCTTGCAGTAGACGCCACTCTCCAGGCTCCTCAGCAATTTGTCGAGTGTCAGGTTCCAGAGCAGAGGGCCGGCTATAAACCCCTGGTGCATCCCCTACTTATCATCGTGCTGAATTCCTCACCGCACTATCTGACGGTTACCGTTCTGTCGGTGAGGTAGCTCGAAGACTCGCCTGATGTTCACCGGGCATCCCGCTTCCGCCAGTCTGACTCTGATCATAGGCCACCAGACGCCATCGAAGGCTCCCTCTATTTCCAAGAACTTCTTACTTCTTACTTGTTTTTTCTCGAACATGCTGACTCCAGTTGTTACAATGTGCACAACTAAAGGGTTTTTTCCGTGTGTGTTCTGATGTGATTAGTTAAATTTGATTTTTGTGTAAATTTTTTGGTAAAATGTATTTTCACACAGTAGCTTTTATGCGCATTTACCTTGGCCTGGCTGTGTTTGGTTGAGGTGTTTTTTGTTACTGCTCTGACGACAGCGGGTAAAGACAAGTCCTGTCCCACGATTGCCGCCAGCGTATGGTCAATCGGCAATCGGCGATGTGAAGCAGTGGTTGGTTCCCTCCTCGCGATGTCGCACAGGTACTTTTCGAAGCATCCATGCCGCGTAGCCTGCACAAGCCGGAAGGAGAGCGAGCCGGCCCGCCTGCTTAACCACTCTTTCAGCACCGGTGCGATCGCAGACGTGATGTACAGATAGTTAATCGCGTTAGAGATATCAAGGGACACCACCAAGACGACCCTGTCTTACCTAATTTCCTCTTCAGCTATAATCCTCACCCTGGCAATGGCGTCCACGGTGGATCTGCCCCTCCGGAAGCCAAACTGGTTATCGGTCAAGTTCGGCCTCGTCTCCTCGAGGTGTTGAGTGAGGCGAGCAGCGATAACTTGCTCAAACAGCTTACCTGCCGCTGCCGATATTGTCTTGAGTTTTAGTTTTATCCAATTAAAAAACTAACGAAAATAAATAATTTTTTTTTTTTTGTGCATCAACGTAGTGCACCTCGAGATCATTTTAATCGGTTTCCTGCGATAATGCGAGTCTATGCTTCTCCTCCATCCCCATCAATTGTTTGTACTTTTCTTGCTCCGCTTGCATTCTGAAATAACCCGACCGACCCCTATGGAACGCCGCAGGACATGGTTCTTTCCATGACCGTCCCGTCTCGGCGGGAGAGAGGTGTCAGCGCGAGCATTTCGACCTGACTATTTGTCCATCTCATTTTTCCCATGGTATTACACCAAGTATGTTGATATCTGGTAGCAGGTGCATCAATGTAGTGCACCCCGAGATCATTTCTTCGGTTTCCTGTGATAAGGCGAGTCGATGCTTCTCCTCCATCCCCATCAATTGTTTGTATTTCTCTTGCTCCGCTTGCATTCTGAAATAAACACAAAATAATGCTCAGGGCGCGGAGTGTCAAATTTAAGCTTTTTGGTTAGCACCATCGCACTTGTTTTGTTTGTTTTGTTTTGTTTTGTCACGTCACGCCAGAACCTCTGCTAGGGTGGCATTGGCACGACTCTATGTCCTGGGCTGTGTTTCCGTCAAAGTCATCGTCCGCGAAAGCCTTGCAGTAGACGCCTCCACTCTACAGGCTCCTCAGCAATTTGTCGAGTGTCAGGTTCCAGAGCAGAGGGCCGGCTATAAACCCCTGGTGCATCCCCTACTTATCATCGTGCTGAATTCCTCACCGCACTATCTGACGGTTACCGTTCTGTCGGTGAGGTAGCTCGAAGACTCGCCTGATGTTCACCGGGCATCCCGCTTCCGCCAGTCTGACTCTGATCATAGGCCACCAGACGCCATCGAAGGCTCCCTCTATTTCCAAGAACTTCTTACTTCTTACTTGTTTTTTCTCGAACATGCTGACTCCAGTTGTTACAATGTGCACAACTAAAGGGTTTTTTCCGTGTGTGTTCTGATGTGATTAGTTAAATTTGATTTTTGTGTAAATTTTTTGGTAAAATGTATTTTCACACAGTAGCTTTTATGCGCATTTACCTTGGCCTGGCTGTGTTTGGTTGAGGTGTTTTTTGTTACTGCTCTGACGACAGCGGGTAAAGACAAGTCCTGTCCCACGATTGCCGCCAGCGTATGGTCAATCGGCAATCGGCGATGTGAAGCAGTGGTTGGTTCCCTCCTCGCGATGTCGCACAGGTACTTTTCGAAGCATCCATGCCGCGTAGCCTGCACAAGCCAGAAGGAGAGCGAGCCGGCCCGCCTGCTTAACCACTCTTTCAGCACCGGTGCGATCGCAGACGTGATGCACAGATAGTTAAACGCGTTAGAGATATCAAGTGACACCACCAAGACGACCCTGTCTTACCTAATTTCCTCTTCAGCTATAATCCTCACCCTGGCAATGACGTCCACGGTAGATCTGCCCCTCCGGAAGCCAAACTGGTTATCGGTCAAGTTCGGCCCCGTCTCCTCGAGGTGTTGAGTGAGGCGAGCAGCGATAACTTGCTCAAACAGCTTACCTACCGCTGCCGATATTGTCTTGGGTTTTAGTTTTATCCAATTAAAAAACTAACGAAAATAAATAATATATTTTTTTTTTGTGCATCAACGTAGTGCACCTCGAGATTATTTCATCGGTTTCCTGCGATAATGCGAGTCTATGCTTCTCCTCCATCCCCATCAATTGTTTGTACTTTTCTTGCTCCGCTTGCATTCTGAAATAACCCGACCGACCCCTATGGAACGCCGCAGGACATGGTTCTTTCCATGACCGTCCCGTCTCGGCGGGAGAGAGGTGTCAGCGCGAGCATTTCGACCTGACTATTTGTCCATCTCATTTTTCCCATGGTATTACACCAAGTATGTTGATATCTGGAAGCAGGTGCATCAATGTAGTGCACCCCGAGATCATTTCTTCGGTTTCCTGTGATAAGGCGAGTCGATGCTTCTCCTCCATCCCCATCAATTGTTTGTATTTCTCTTGCTCCGCTTGCATTCTGAAATAAACACAAAATAATGCTCAGGGCGCGGAGTGTCAAATTTAAGCTTTTTGGTTAGCACCATCGCACTTGTTTTGTTTGTTTTGTTTTGTTTTGTCACGTCACGCCAGAACCTCTGCTAGGGTGGCATTGGCACGACTCTATGTCCTGGGCTGTGTTTCCGTCAAAGTCATCGTCCGCGAAAGCCTTGCAGTAGACGCCTCCACTCTACAGGCTCCTCAGCAATTTGTCGAGTGTCAGGTTCCAGAGCAGAGGGCCGGCTATAAACCCCTGGTGCATCCCCGATACTTATCATCGTGCTGAATTCCTCACCGCACTATCTGACGGTTACCGTTCTGTCGGTGAGGTAGCTCGAAGACTCGCCTGATGTTCACCGGGCATCCCGCTTCCGCCAGTCTGACTCTGATCATAGGCCACCAGACGCCATCGAAGGCTCCCTCTATTTCCAAGAACTTCTTACTTCTTACTTGTTTTTTCTCGAACATGCTGACTCCAGTTGTTACAATGTGCACAACTAAAGGGTTTTTTCCGTGTGTGTTCTGATGTGATTAGTTAAATTTGATTTTTGTGTAAATTTTTTGGTAAAATGTATTTTCACACAGTAGCTTTTATGCGCATTTACCTTGGCCTGGCTGTGTTTGGTTGAGGTGTTTTTTGTTACTGCTCTGACGACAGCGGGTAAAGACAAGTCCTGTCCCACGATTGCCGCCAGCGTATGGTCAATCGGCAATCGGCGATGTGAAGCAGTGGTTGGTTCCCTCCTCGCGATGTCGCACAGGTACTTTTCGAAGCATCCATGCCGCGTAGCCTGCACAAGCCAGAAGGAGAGCGAGCCGGCCCGCCTGCTTAACCACTCTTTCAGCACCGGTGCGATCGCAGACGTGATGCACAGATAGTTAAACGCGTTAGAGATATCAAGTGACACCACCAAGACGACCCTGTCTTACCTAATTTCCTCTTCAGCTATAATCCTCACCCTGGCAATGACGTCCACGGTAGATCTGCCCCTCCGGAAGCCAAACTGGTTATCGGTCAAGTTCGGCCCCGTCTCCTCGAGGTGTTGAGTGAGGCGAGCAGCGATAACTTGCTCAAACAGCTTACCTACCGCTGCCGATATTGTCTTGGGTTTTAGTTTTATCCAATTAAAAAACTAACGAAAATAAATAATATATTTTTTTTTTGTGCATCAACGTAGTGCACCTCGAGATTATTTCATCGGTTTCCTGCGATAATGCGAGTCTATGCTTCTCCTCCATCCCCATCAATTGTTTGTACTTTTCTTGCTCCGCTTGCATTCTGAAATAACCCGACCGACCCCTATGGAACGCCGCAGGACATGGTTCTTTCCATGACCGTCCCGTCTCGGCGGGAGAGAGGTGTCAGCGCGAGCATTTCGACCTGACTATTTGTCCATCTCATTTTTCCCATGGTATTACACCAAGTATGTTGATATCTGGAAGCAGGTGCATCAATGTAGTGCACCCCGAGATCATTTCTTCGGTTTCCTGTGATAAGGCGAGTCGATGCTTCTCCTCCATCCCCATCAATTGTTTGTATTTCTCTTGCTCCGCTTGCATTCTGAAATAAACACAAAATAATGCTCAGGGCGCGGAGTGTCAAATTTAAGCTTTTTGGTTAGCACCATCGCACTTGTTTTGTTTGTTTTGTTTTGTTTTGTCACGTCACGCCAGAACCTCTGCTAGGGTGGCATTGGCACGACTCTATGTCCTGGGCTGTGTTTCCGTCAAAGTCATCGTCCGCGAAAGCCTTGCAGTAGACGCCTCCACTCTACAGGCTCCTCAGCAATTTGTCGAGTGTCAGGTTCCAGAGCAGAGGGCCGGCTATAAACCCCTGGTGCATCCCCGATACTTATCATCGTGCTGAATTCCTCACCGCACTATCTGACGGTTACCGTTCTGTCGGTGAGGTAGCTCGAAGACTCGCCTGATGTTCACCGGGCATCCCGCTTCCGCCAGTCTGACTCTGATCATAGGCCACCAGACGCCATCGAAGGCTCCCTCTATGTCCAAGGACTTCTTACTTCTTACTTGTTTTTTTTATCGAACATGCTGACTCCAGTTGTTACAATGTGCACAACTAAAGGGTTTTATCCGTGTGTGTTCTGATGTGATTAGTTAAATTTGATTTTTGTGTAAATTTTTTGGTAAAATGTATTTTTACACAGTAGCTTTTATGCGCATTTACCTTGGCCTGGCTGTGTTTGGTTGAGGTGTTTTTTGTTACTGCTCTGACGACAGCGGGTAAAGACAAGTCCTGTCCCACGATTGCCGCCAGCGTATGGTCAATCGGCAATCGGCGATGTGAAGCAGTGGTTGGTTCCCTCCTCGCGATGTCGCACAGGTACTTTTCGAAGCATCCATGCCGCGTAGCCTGCACAAGCCGGAAGGAGAGCGAGCCGGCCCGCCTGCTTAACCACTCTTTCAGCACCGGTGCGATCGCAGACGTGATGTACAGATAGTTAATCGCGTTAGAGATATCAAGGGACACCACCAAGACGACCCTGTCTTACCTAATTTCCTCTTCAGCTATAATCCTCACCCTGGCAATGGCGTCCACGGTGGATCTGCCCCTCCGGAAGCCAAACTGGTTATCGGTCAAGTTCGGCCCCGTCTCCTCGAGGTGTTGAGTGAGGCGAGCAGCGATAACTTGCTCAAACAGCTTACCTACCGCTGCCGATATTGTCTTGGGTTTTAGTTTTATCCAATTAAAAAACTAACGAAAATAAATAATAATTTATTTTTTTTGTGCATCAACGTAGTGCACCTCGAGATCATTTCATCGGTTTCCTGCGATAATGCGAGTCTATGCTTCTCCTCCATCCCCATCAATTGTTTGTACTTTTCTTGCTCCGCTTGCATTCTGAAATAACCCGACCGACCCCTATGGAACGCCGCAGGACATGGTTCTTTCCATGACCGTCCCGTCTCGGCGGGAGAGAGGTGTCAGCGCGAGCATTTCGACCTGACTATTTGTCCATCTCATTTTTCCCATGGTATTACACCAAGTATGTTGATATCTGGTAGCAGGTGCATCAATGTAGTGCACCCCGAGATCATTTCTTCGGTTTCCTGTGATAAGGCGAGTCGATGCTTCTCCTCCATCCCCATCAATTGTTTGTATTTCTCTTGCTCCGCTTGCATTCTGAAATAAACACAAAATAATGCTCAGGGCGCGGAGTGTCAAATTTAAGCTTTTTGGTTAGCACCATCGCACTTGTTTTGTTTGTTTTGTTTTGTTTTGTCACGCCAGAACCTCTGCTAGGGTGGCATTGGCACGACTCTATGTCCTGGGCTGTGTTTCCGTCAAAGTCATCGTCCGCGAAAGCCTTGCAGTAGACGCCACTCTCCAGGCTCCTCAGCAATTTGTCGAGTGTCAGGTTCCAGAGCAGAGGGCCGGCTATAAACCCCTGGTGCATCCCCTACTTATCATCGTGCTGAATTCCTCACCGCACTATCTGACGGTTACCGTTCTGTCGGTGAGGTAGCTCGAAGACTCGCCTGATGTTCACCGGGCATCCCGCTTCCGCCAGTCTGACTCTGATCATAGGCCACCAGACGCCATCGAAGGCTCCCTCTATTTCCAAGAACTTCTTACTTCTTACTTGTTTTTTCTCGAACATGCTGACTCCAGTTGTTACAATGTGCACAACTAAAGGGTTTTTTCCGTGTGTGTTCTGATGTGATTAGTTAAATTTGATTTTTGTGTAAATTTTTTGGTAAAATGTATTTTCACACAGTAGCTTTTATGCGCATTTACCTTGGCCTGGCTGTGTTTGGTTGAGGTGTTTTTTGTTACTGCTCTGACGACAGCGGGTAAAGACAAGTCCTGTCCCACGATTGCCGCCAGCGTATGGTCAATCGGCAATCGGCGATGTGAAGCAGTGGTTGGTTCCCTCCTCGCGATGTCGCACAGGTACTTTTCGAAGCATCCATGCCGCGTAGCCTGCACAAGCCGGAAGGAGAGCGAGCCGGCCCGCCTGCTTAACCACTCTTTCAGCACCGGTGCGATCGCAGACGTGATGTACAGATAGTTAATCGCGTTAGAGATATCAAGGGACACCACCAAGACGACCCTGTCTTACCTAATTTCCTCTTCAGCTATAATCCTCACCCTGGCAATGGCGTCCACGGTGGATCTGCCCCTCCGGAAGCCAAACTGGTTATCGGTCAAGTTCGGCCTCGTCTCCTCGAGGTGTTGAGTGAGGCGAGCAGCGATAACTTGCTCAAACAGCTTACCTGCCGCTGCCGATATTGTCTTGAGTTTTAGTTTTATCCAATTAAAAAACTAACGAAAATAAATAATTTTTTTTTTTTTGTGCATCAACGTAGTGCACCTCGAGATCATTTTAATCGGTTTCCTGCGATAATGCGAGTCTATGCTTCTCCTCCATCCCCATCAATTGTTTGTACTTTTCTTGCTCCGCTTGCATTCTGAAATAACCCGACCGACCCCTATGGAACGCCGCAGGACATGGTTCTTTCCATGACCGTCCCGTCTCGGCGGGAGAGAGGTGTCAGCGCGAGCATTTCGACCTGACTATTTGTCCATCTCATTTTTCCCATGGTATTACACCAAGTATGTTGATATCTGGTAGCAGGTGCATCAATGTAGTGCACCCCGAGATCATTTCTTCGGTTTCCTGTGATAAGGCGAGTCGATGCTTCTCCTCCATCCCCATCAATTGTTTGTATTTCTCTTGCTCCGCTTGCATTCTGAAATAAACACAAAATAATGCTCAGGGCGCGGAGTGTCAAATTTAAGCTTTTTGGTTAGCACCATCGCACTTGTTTTGTTTGTTTTGTTTTGTTTTGTCACGCCAGAACCTCTGCTAGGGTGGCATTGGCACGACTCTATGTCCTGGGCTGTGTTTCCGTCAAAGTCATCGTCCGCGAAAGCCTTGCAGTAGACGCCACTCTCCAGGCTCCTCAGCAATTTGTCGAGTGTCAGGTTCCAGAGCAGAGGGCCGGCTATAAACCCCTGGTGCATCCCCTACTTATCATCGTGCTGAATTCCTCACCGCACTATCTGACGGTTACCGTTCTGTCGGTGAGGTAGCTCGAAGACTCGCCTGATGTTCACCGGGCATCCCGCTTCCGCCAGTCTGACTCTGATCATAGGCCACCAGACGCCATCGAAGGCTCCCTCTATTTCCAAGAACTTCTTACTTCTTACTTGTTTTTTCTCGAACATGCTGACTCCAGTTGTTACAATGTGCACAACTAAAGGGTTTTTTCCGTGTGTGTTCTGATGTGATTAGTTAAATTTGATTTTTGTGTAAATTTTTTGGTAAAATGTATTTTCACACAGTAGCTTTTATGCGCATTTACCTTGGCCTGGCTGTGTTTGGTTGAGGTGTTTTTTGTTACTGCTCTGACGACAGCGGGTAAAGACAAGTCCTGTCCCACGATTGCCGCCAGCGTATGGTCAATCGGCAATCGGCGATGTGAAGCAGTGGTTGGTTCCCTCCTCGCGATGTCGCACAGGTACTTTTCGAAGCATCCATGCCGCGTAGCCTGCACAAGCCAGAAGGAGAGCGAGCCGGCCCGCCTGCTTAACCACTCTTTCAGCACCGGTGCGATCGCAGACGTGATGCACAGATAGTTAAACGCGTTAGAGATATCAAGTGACACCACCAAGACGACCCTGTCTTACCTAATTTCCTCTTCAGCTATAATCCTCACCCTGGCAATGGCGTCCACGGTAGATCTGCCCCTCCGGAAGCCAAACTGGTTATCGGTCAAGTTCGGCCCCGTCTCCTCGAGGTGTTGAGTGAGGCGAGCAGCGATAACTTGCTCAAACAGCTTACCTACCGCTGCCGATATTGTCTTGGGTTTTAGTTTTATCCAATTAAAAAACTAACGAAAATAAATAATAATTTTTTTTTTGTGCATCAACGTAGTGCACCTCGAGATTATTTCATCGGTTTCCTGCGATAATGCGAGTCTATGCTTCTCCTCCATCCCCATCAATTGTTTGTACTTTTCTTGCTCCGCTTGCATTCTGAAATAACCCGACCGACCCCTATGGAACGCCGCAGGACATGGTTCTTTCCATGACCGTCCCGTCTCGGCGGGAGAGAGGTGTCAGCGCGAGCATTTCGACCTGACTATTTGTCCATCTCATTTTTCCCATGGTATTACACCAAGTATGTTGATATCTGGAAGCAGGTGCATCAATGTAGTGCACCCCGAGATCATTTCTTCGGTTTCCTGTGATAAGGCGAGTCGATGCTTCTCCTCCATCCCCATCAATTGTTTGTATTTCTCTTGCTCCGCTTGCATTCTGAAATAAACACAAAATAATGCTCAGGGCGCGGAGTGTCAAATTTAAGCTTTTTGGTTAGCACCATCGCACTTGTTTTGTTTGTTTTGTTTTGTTTTGTCACGCCAGAACCTCTGCTAAGGTGGCATTGGCACGACTCTATGTCCTGGGCTGTGTTTCCGTCAAAGTCATCGTCCGCGAAAGCCTTGCAGTAGACGCCTCCACTCTACAGGCTCCTCAGCAATTTGTCGAGTGTCAGGTTCCAGAGCAGAGGGCCGGCTATAAACCCCTGGTGCATCCCCTACTTATCATCGTGCTGAATTCCTCACCGCACTATCTGACGGTTACCGTTCTGTCGGTGAGGTAGCTCGAAGACTCGCCTGATGTTCACCGGGCATCTCGCTTCCGCCAGTCTGACTCTGATCATAGGCCACCAGACGCCATCGAAGGCTCCCTCTATGTCCAAGGACTTCTTACTTCTTACTTGTTTTTTCTCGAACATGCTGACTCCAGTTGTTACAATGTGCACAACTAAAGGGTTTTTTCCGTGTGTGTTCTGATGTGATTAGTTAAATTTGATTTTTGTGTAAATTTTTTGGTAAAATGTATTTTCACACAGTAGCTTTTATGCGCATTTACCTTGGCCTGGCTGTGTTTGGTTGAGGTGTTTTTTGTTACTGCTCTGACGACAGCGGGTAAAGACAAGTCCTGTCCCTCGATTGCCGCCAGCGTATGGTCAATCGGCAATCGGCGATGTGAAGCAGTGGTTGGTTCCCTCCTCGCGATGTCGCACAGGTACTTTTCGAAGCATCCATGCCGCGTAGCCTGCACAAGCCGGAAGGAGAGCGAGCCGGCCCGCCTGCTTAACCACTCTTTCAGCACCGGTGCGATCGCAGACGTGATGTACAGATAGTTAATCGCGTTAGAGATATCAAGGGACACCACCAAGACGACCCTGTCTTACCTAATTTCCTCTTCAGCTATAATCCTCACCCTGGCAATGGCGTCCACGGTGGATCTGCCCCTCCGGAAGCCAAACTGGTTATCGGTCAAGTTCGGCCCCGTCTCCTCGAGGTGTTGAGTGAGGCGAGCAGCGATAACTTGCTCAAACAGCTTACCTACCGCTGCCGATATTGTCTTGGGTTTTAGTTTTATCCAATTAAAAAACTAACGAAAATAAATAATTTTTTTTTTTTGTGCATCAACGTAGTGCACCTCGAGATCATTTCATCGGTTTCCTGCGATAATGCGAGTCTATGCTTCTCCTCCATCCCCATCAATTGTTTGTACTTTTCTTGCTCCGCTTGCATTCTGAAATAACCCGACCGACCCCTATGGAACGCCGCAGGACATGGTCCTTTCCATGACCGTCCCGTCTTGGCGGGAGAGAGGTGTCAGCGCGAGCATTTCGACCTGACTGTTTGTCCATTTCATTTTTCCCATGGTATTACACCAAGTATGTTGATATCTGGAAGCAGGTGCATCAATGTAGTGCACCCCGAGATCATTTCTTCGGTTTCCTGTGATAAGGCGAGTCGATGCTTCTCCTCCATCCCCATCAATTGTTTGTATTTCTCTTGCTCCGCTTGCATTCTGAAATAAACACAAAATAATGCTCAGGGCGCGGAGTGTCAAATTTAAGCTTTTTGGTTAGCACCATCGCACTTGTTTTGTTTGTTTTGTTTTGTTTTGTCACGCCAGAACCTCTGCTAAGGTGGCATTGGCACGACTCTATGTCCTGGGCTGTGTTTCCGTCAAAGTCATCGTCCGCGAAAGCCTTGCAGTAGACGCCTCCACTCTACAGGCTCCTCAGCAATTTGTCGAGTGTCAGGTTCCAGAGCAGAGGGCCGGCTATAAACCCCTGGTGCATCCCCTACTTATCATCGTGCTGAATTCCTCACCGCACTATCTGACGGTTACGGTTCTGTCGGTGAGGTAGCTCGAAGACTCGCCTGATGTTCACCGGGCATCCCGCTTCCGCCAGTCTGACTCTGATCATAGGCCACCAGACGCCATCGAAGGCTCCCTCTATTTCCAAGAACTTCTTACTTCTTACTTGTTTTTTCTCGAACATGCTGACTCCAGTTGTTACAATGTGCACAACTAAAGGGTTTTTTCCGTGTGTGTTGTGATGTGATTAGTTAAATTTGATTTTTGTGTAAATTTTTTGGTAAAATGTATTTTCACACAGTAGCTTTTATGCGCATTTACCTTGGCCTGGCTGTGTTTGGTTGTGGTGTTTTTTGTTACTGCTCTGACGACAGCGGGTAAAGACAAGTCCTGTCCCACGATTGCCGCCAGCGTATGGTCAATCGGCAATCGGCGATGTGAAGCAGTGGTTGGTTCCCTCCTCGCGATGTCGCACAGGTACTTTTCGAAGCATCCATGCCGCGTAGCCTGCACAAGCCAGAAGGAGAGCGAGCCGGCCCGCCTGCTTAACCACTCTTTCAGCACCGGTGCGATCGCAGACGTGATGCACAGATAGTTAAACGCGTTAGAGATATCAAGTGACACCACCAAGACGACCCTGTCTTACCTAATTTCCTCTTCAGCTATAATCCTCACCCTGGCAATGGCGTCCACGGTGGATCTGCCCCTCCGGAAGCCAAACTGGTTATCGGTCAAGTTCGGCCCCGTCTCCTCGAGGTGTTGAGTGAGGCGAGCAGCGATAACTTGCTCAAACAGCTTACCTACCGCTGCCGATATTGTCTTGGGTTTTAGTTTTATCCAATTAAAAAACTAACGAAAATAAATAATTTTTTTTTTTTTGTGCATCAACGTAGTGCACCTCGAGATCATTTCATCGGTTTCCTGCGATAATGCGAGTCTATGCTTCTCCTCCATCCCCATCAATTGTTTGTACTTTTCTTGCTCCGCTTGCATTCTGAAATAACCCGACCGACCCCTATGGAACGCCGCAGGACATGGTCCTTTCCATGACCGTCCCGTCTTGGCGGGAGAGAGGTGTCAGCGCGAGCATTTCGACCTGACTGTTTGTCCATTTCATTTTTCCCATGGTATTACACCAAGTATGTTGATATCTGGAAGCAGGTGCATCAATGTAGTGCACCCCGAGATCATTTCTTCGGTTTCCTGTGATAAGGCGAGTCGATGCTTCTCCTCCATCCCCATCAATTGTTTGTATTTCTCTTGCTCCGCTTGCATTCTGAAATAAACACAAAATAATGCTCAGGGCGCGGAGTGTCAAATTTAAGCTTTTTGGTTAGCACCATCGCACTTGTTTTGTTTGTTTTGTTTTGTTTTGTCACGCCAGAACCTCTGCTAAGGTGGCATTGGCACGACTCTATGTCCTGGGCTGTGTTTCCGTCAAAGTCATCGTCCGCGAAAGCCTTGCAGTAGACGCCTCCACTCTACAGGCTCCTCAGCAATTTGTCGAGTGTCAGGTTCCAGAGCAGAGGGCCGGCTATAAACCCCTGGTGCATCCCCTACTTATCATCGTGCTGAATTCCTCACCGCACTATCTGACGGTTACGGTTCTGTCGGTGAGGTAGCTCGAAGACTCGCCTGATGTTCACCGGGCATCCCGCTTCCGCCAGTCTGACTCTGATCATAGGCCACCAGACGCCATCGAAGGCTCCCTCTATTTCCAAGAACTTCTTACTTCTTACTTGTTTTTTCTCGAACATGCTGACTCCAGTTGTTACAATGTGCACAACTAAAGGGTTTTTTCCGTGTGTGTTCTGATGTGATTAGTTAAATTTGATTTTTGTGTAAATTTTTTGGTAAAATGTATTTTCACACAGTAGCTTTTATGCGCATTTACCTTGGCCTGGCTGTGTTTGGTTGTGGTGTTTTTTGTTACTGCTCTGACGACAGCGGGTAAAGACAAGTCCTGTCCCACGATTGCCGCCAGCGTATGGTCAATCGGCAATCGGCGATGTGAAGCAGTGGTTGGTTCCCTCCTCGCGATGTCGCACAGGTACTTTTCGAAGCATCCATGCCGCGTAGCCTGCACAAGCCAGAAGGAGAGCGAGCCGGCCCGCCTGCTTAACCACTCTTTCAGCACCGGTGCGATCGCAGACGTGATGCACAGATAGTTAAACGCGTTAGAGATATCAAGTGACACCACCAAGACGACCCTGTCTTACCTAATTTCCTCTTCAGCTATAATCCTCACCCTGGCAATGGCGTCCACGGTGGATCTGCCCCTCCGGAAGCCAAACTGGTTATCGGTCAAGTTCGGCCCCGTCTCCTCGAGGTGTTGAGTGAGGCGAGCAGCGATAACTTGCTCAAACAGCTTACCTACCGCTGCCGATATTGTCTTGGGTTTTAGTTTTATCCAATTAAAAAACTAACGAAAATAAATATTTTTTTTTTTTTTTTTGTGCATCAACGTAGTGCACCTCGAGATCATTTCATCGGTTTCCTGCGATAATGCGAGTCTATGCTTCTCCTCCATCCCCATCAATTGTTTGTACTTTTCTTGCTCCGCTTGCATTCTGAAATAACCCGACCGACCCCTATGGAACGCCGCAGGACATGGTTCTTTCCATGACCGTCCCGTCTCGGCGGGAGAGAGGTGTCAGCGCGAGCATTTCGACCTGACTATTTGTCCATCTCATTTTTCCCATGGTATTACACCAAGTATGTTGATATCTGGTAGCAGGTGCATCAATGTAGTGCACCCCGAGATCATTTCTTCGGTTTCCTGTGATAAGGCGAGTCGATGCTTCTCCTCCATCCCCATCAATTGTTTGTATTTCTCTTGCTCCGCTTGCATTCTGAAATAAACACAAAATAATGCTCAGGGTGCGGAGTGTCAAATTTAAGCTTTTTGGTTAGCACCATCGCACTTGTTTTGTTTGTTTTGTTTTGTTTTGTCACGCCAGAACCTCTGCTAGGGTGGCATTGGCACGACTCTATGTCCTGGGCTGTGTTTCCGTCAAAGTCATCGTCCGCGAAAGCCTTGCAGTAGACGCCTCCACTCTCCAGGCTCCTCAGCAATTTGTCGAGTGTCAGGTTCCAGAGCAGAGGGCCGGCTATAAACCTCTGGTGCATCCCCTACTTATCATTGTGCTGAATTCCTCACCGCACTATCTGACGGTTACCGTTCTGTCGGTGAGGTAGCTCGAAGACTCGCCTGATGTTCACCGGGCATCCCGCTTCCGCCAGTCTGACTCTGATCATAGGCCACCAGACGCCATCGAAGGCTCCCTCTATGTCCAAGGACTTCTTACTTGTTTTTTCTCGAACATGCTGACTCCAGTTGTTACAATGTGCACAACTAAAGGGTTTTATCCGTGTGTGTTCTGATGTGATTAGTTAAATTTGATTTTTGTGTAAATTTTTTGGTAAAATGTATTTTCACACAGTAGCTTTTATGCGCATTATTTACCTTGGCCTGGCTGTGTTTGGTTGAGGTGTTTTTTGTTACTGCTCTGACGACAGCGGGTAAAGACAAGTCCTGTCCCTCGATTGCCGCCAGCGTATGGTCAATCGGCAATCGGCGATGTGAAGCAGTGGTTGGTTCCCTCCTCGCGATGTCGCACAGGTACTTTTCGAAGCATCCATGCCGCGTAGCCTGCACAAGCCGGAAGGAGAGCGAGCCGGCCCGCCTGCTTAACCACTCTTTCAGCACCGGTGCGATCGCAGACGTGATGTACAGATAGTTAATCGCGTTAGAGATATCAAGGGACACCACCAAGACGACCCTGTCTTACCTAATTTCCTCTTCAGCTATAATCCTCACCCTGGCAATGGCGTCCACGGTGGATCTGCCCCTCCGGAAGCCAAACTGGTTATCGGTCAAGTTCGGCCCCGTCTCCTCGAGGTGTTGAGTGAGGCGAGCAGCGATAACTTGCTCAAACAGCTTACCTACCGCTGCCGATATTGTCTTGGGTTTTAGTTTTATCCAATTAAAAAACTAACGAAAATAAATAATTTTTTTTTTTTTGTGCATCAACGTAGTGCACCTCGAGATCATTTCATCGGTTTCCTGCGATAATGCGAGTCTATGCTTCTCCTCCATCCCCATCAATTGTTTGTACTTTTCTTGCTCCGCTTGCATTCTGAAATAACCCGACCGACCCCTATGGAACGCCGCAGGACATGGTCCTTTCCATGACCGTCCCGTCTTGGCGGGAGAGAGGTGTCAGCGCGAGCATTTCGACCTGACTATTTGTCCATCTCATTTTTCCCATGGTATTACACCAAGTATGTTGATATCTGGTAGCAGGTGCATCAATGTAGTGCACCCCGAGATCATTTCTTCGGTTTCCTGTGATAAGGCGAGTCGATGCTTCTCCTCCATCCCCATCAATTGTTTGTATTTCTCTTGCTCCGCTTGCATTCTGAAATAAACACAAAATAATGCTCAGGGCGCGGAGTGTCAAATTTAAGCTTTTTGGTTAGCACCATCGCACTTGTTTTGTTTGTTTTGTTTTGTTTTGTCACGCCAGAACCTCTGCTAAGGTGGCATTGGCACGACTCTATGTCCTGGGCTGTGTTTCCGTCAAAGTCATCGTCCGCGAAAGCCTTGCAGTAGACGCCTCCACTCTACAGGCTCCTCAGCAATTTGTCGAGTGTCAGGTTCCAGAGCAGAGGGCCGGCTATAAACCTCTGGTGCATCCCCTACTTATCATTGTGCTGAATTCCTCACCGCACTATCTGACGGTTACCGTTCTGTCGGTGAGGTAGCTCGAAGACTCGCCTGATGTTCACCGGGCATCCCGCTTCCGCCAGTCTGACTCTGATCATAGGCCACCAGACGCCATCGAAGGCTCCCTCTATGTCCAAGGACTTCTTACTTGTTTTTTCTCGAACATGCTGACTCCAGTTGTTACAATGTGCACAACTAAAGGGTTTTATCCGTGTGTGTTCTGATGTGATTAGTTAAATTTGATTTTTGTGTAAATTTTTTGGTAAAATGTATTTTCACACAGTAGCTTTTATGCGCATTTACCTTGGCCTGGCTGTGTTTGGTTGAGGTGTTTTTTGTTACTGCTCTGACGACAGCGGGTAAAGACAAGTCCTGTCCCACGATTGCCGCCAGCGTATGGTCAATCGGCAATCGGCGATGTGAAGCAGTGGTTGGTTCCCTCCTCGCGATGTCGCACAGGTACTTTTCGAAGCATCCATGCCGCGTAGCCTGCACAAGCCAGAAGGAGAGCGAGCCGGCCCGCCTGCTTAACCACTCTTTCAGCACCGGTGCGATCGCAGACGTGATGCACAGATAGTTAAACGCGTTAGAGATATCAAGTGACACCACCAAGACGACCCTGTCTTACCTAATTTCCTCTTCAGCTATAATCCTCACCCTGGCAATGGCGTCCACGGTGGATCTGCCCCTCCGGAAGCCAAACTGGTTATCGGTCAAGTTCGGCCCCGTCTCCTCGAGGTGTTGAGTGAGGCGAGCAGCGATAACTTGCTCAAACAGCTTACCTACCGCTGCCGATATTGTCTTGGGTTTTAGTTTTATCCAATTAAAAAACTAACGAAAATAAATTTTTTTTTTTTTTTTTTTGTGCATCAACGTAGTGCACCTCGAGATCATTTCATCGGTTTCCTGCGATAATGCGAGTCTATGCTTCTCCTCCATCCCCATCAATTGTTTGTACTTTTCTTGCTCCGCTTGCATTCTGAAATAACCCGACCGACCCCTATGGAACGCCGCAGGACATGGTCCTTTCCATGACCGTCCCGTCTTGGCGGGAGAGAGGTGTCAGCGCGAGCATTTCGACCTGACTATTTGTCCATCTCATTTTTCCCATGGTATTACACCAAGTATGTTGATATCTGGTAGCAGGTGCATCAATGTAGTGCACCCCGAGATCACTTCTTCGGTTTCCTGTGATAAGGCGAGTCGATGCTTCTCCTCCATCCCCATCAATTGTTTGTATTTCTCTTGCTCCGCTTGCATTCTGAAATAAACACAAAATAATGCTCAGGGTGCGGAGTGTCAAATTTAAGCTTTTTGGTTAGCACCATCGCACTTGTTTTGTTTGTTTTGTTTTGTTTTGTCACGCCAGAACCTCTGCTAGGGTGGCATTGGCACGACTCTATGTCCTGGGCTGTGTTTCCGTCAAAGTCATCGTCCGCGAAAGCCTTGCAGTAGACGCCTCCACTCTCCAGGCTCCTCAGCAATTTGTCGAGTGTCAGGTTCCAGAGCAGAGGGCCGGCTATAAACCTCTGGTGCATCCCCTACTTATCATTGTGCTGAATTCCTCACCGCACTATCTGACGGTTACCGTTCTGTCGGTGAGGTAGCTCGAAGACTCGCCTGATGTTCACCGGGCATCCCGCTTCCGCCAGTCTGACTCTGATCATAGGCCACCAGACGCCATCGAAGGCTCCCTCTATGTCCAAGGACTTCTTACTTGTTTTTTCTCGAACATGCTGACTCCAGTTGTTACAATGTGCACAACTAAAGGGTTTTATCCGTGTGTGTTCTGATGTGATTAGTTAAATTTGATTTTTGTGTAAATTTTTTGGTAAAATGTATTTTCACACAGTAGCTTTTATGCGCATTATTTACCTTGGCCTGGCTGTGTTTGGTTGAGGTGTTTTTTGTTACTGCTCTGACGACAGCGGGTAAAGACAAGTCCTGTCCCTCGATTGCCGCCAGCGTATGGTCAATCGGCAATCGGCGATGTGAAGCAGTGGTTGGTTCCCTCCTCGCGATGTCGCACAGGTACTTTTCGAAGCATCCATGCCGCGTAGCCTGCACAAGCCGGAAGGAGAGCGAGCCGGCCCGCCTGCTTAACCACTCTTTCAGCACCGGTGCGATCGCAGACGTGATGTACAGATAGTTAATCGCGTTAGAGATATCAAGGGACACCACCAAGACGACCCTGTCTTACCTAATTTCCTCTTCAGCTATAATCCTCACCCTGGCAATGGCGTCCACGGTGGATCTGCCCCTCCGGAAGCCAAACTGGTTATCGGTCAAGTTCGGCCCCGTCTCCTCGAGGTGTTGAGTGAGGCGAGCAGCGATAACTTGCTCAAACAGCTTACCTACCGCTGCCGATATTGTCTTGGGTTTTAGTTTTATCCAATTAAAAAACTAACTAAAATAAATAATTTTTTTTTTTTGTGCATCAACGTAGTGCACCTCGAGATCATTTCATCGGTTTCCTGCGATAATGCGAGTCTATGCTTCTCCTCCATCCCCATCAATTGTTTGTACTTTTCTTGCTCCGCTTGCATTCTGAAATAACCCGACCGACCCCTATGGAACGCCGCAGGACATGGTCCTTTCCATGACCGTCCCGTCTTGGCGGGAGAGAGGTGTCAGCGCGAGCATTTCGACCTGACTGTTTGTCCATTTCATTTTTCCCATGGTATTACACCAAGTATGTTGATATCTGGAAGCAGGTGCATCAATGTAGTGCACCCCGAGATCATTTCTTCGGTTTCCTGTGATAAGGCGAGTCGATGCTTCTCCTCCATCCCCATCAATTGTTTGTATTTCTCTTGCTCCGCTTGCATTCTGAAATAAACACAAAATAATGCTCAGGGAGCGGAGTGTCAAATTTAAGCTTTTTGGTTAACACCATCGCACTTGTTTTGTTTGTTTTGTTTTGTTTTGTCACGCCAGAACCTCTGCTAAGGTGGCATTGGCACGACTCTATGTCCTGGGCTGTGTTTCCGTCAAAGTCATCGTCCGCGAAAGCCTTGCAGTAGACGCCTCCACTCTACAGGCTCCTCAGCAATTTGTCGAGTGTCAGGTTCCAGAGCAGAGGGCCGGCTATAAACCTCTGGTGCATCCCCTACTTATCATTGTGCTGAATTCCTCACCGCACTATCTGACGGTTACCGTTCTGTCGGTGAGGTAGCTCGAAGACTCGCCTGATGTTCACCGGGCATCCCGCTTCCGCCAGTCTGACTCTGATCATAGGCCACCAGACGCCATCGAAGGCTCCCTCTATGTCCAAGGACTTCTTACTTGTTTTTTCTCGAACATGCTGACTCCAGTTGTTACAATGTGCACAACTAAAGGGTTTTATCCGTGTGTGTTCTGATGTGATTAGTTAAATTTGATTTTTGTGTAAATTTTTTGGTAAAATGTATTTTCACACAGTAGCTTTTATGCGCATTTACCTTGGCCTGGCTGTATTTGGTTGCGGTGTTTCTTGTTACTGCTCTGACGACAGCGGGTAAAGACAAGTCCTGTCCCACGATTGCCGCCAGCGTATGGTCAATCGGCAATCGGCGATGTGAAGCAGTGGTTGGTTCCCTGCTCGCGATGTCGCACAGGTACTTTTCGAAGCATCCATGCTGCGTAGCCTGCACAAGCCGGAAGGAGAGCGAGCCGGCCCGCCTGCTTAACCACTCCTTCAGCACCGGTGCGATCGCAGACGTGATGCACAGATAGTTAAACGCGTTAGAGATATCAAGGGACACCACCAAGACGACCCTGTCTTACCTAATTTCCTCTTCAGCTATAATCCTCACCCTGGCAATGGCGTCCACGGTGGATCTGCCCCTCCGGAAGCCAAACTGGTTATCGGTCAAGTTCGGCTCCGTCTCCTCGAGGTGCTGAGTGAGGCGAGCAGCGATAACTTGCTCAGACAGCTTACCCGCCGCCTCAACCAGCAGGACTATAGGGCGATATGCTGATGGTGACTCCACCGGTCGCCCAGACATACGGATGAGGAATCCGCTGTCGTTGAGCCAGGACCACCGGTAGCATTCTCAGCTCCAGACGACCCGGGATCATATCAAATCAAATCAAATCATTTATTTATTTATAACAAATAACAGAAATAAAGAGTAAAAAAAAAAAAAAAAAGACAGAGACAGTATAAAGGAAAAGTTATTTGTTATAAAAAGGTCCCTACTCAGTATTTGCTGACATATAATATGCCAGCACTGATCAACCGGCCCGGACACCAGTTGACGCCGCTGGCACGTTGGGTCGCATGCGCCGCTCGTAGCAGACTTCCCACTCGACAGCCGAGCTACCCTCGAGCGCTCGGCGTTAGCGGGATCCGTTGTGGTCGGAGCTCGTTGGATCAGTGAGGGTCTTCTAGTCATCCACAAGGTCTAACAGGCCATAGCCAGGCTGAGGTACTTGTCACTAAGTATTTTTACCACATGTCCTTGATTTCATAGTTGACATTGTGTACGGTTGTTTTATTGGTAAATTCGTCTCCCTCCGGCCGCGATCGCGACTGAAATCCGTTGATAAAGGCGCCTTTTTTGTTCTAAATTTATTTTACACGTTCCACTAGGCGTATAGAGGTAATAGAGGGCGTCCTCCGTACAACGTTGTGGAACGAAGATTCTGGCCGAGATTAGCCTCGTTGCACTTGAAGCGATTCAAGTACTCGGAGAATCCACGTGCCCTGTGAACACTTGCTTCAGAATATTATTCACCCCAACTCAGTGCGGCCTCCCTTTTTTTTTTTTGACGAGGGGAAATCCGCTTACAGATAGAAATCGGCTGATGCAGCAAGCCTTAAACAATTTTCATGCGAAACCCTTCTGCACAGCATACAAGCGTTTGGTCACCCCCAGCTTGCAGATTGCGGGCGCCCACGCGCTCGCAGCGTATGCAATGATGGGCTCTCCACCGCGGCGTCATAGATAGAGCGAACCACTTTGGGGTGAAGACCCCAGCTAGTTTTGGCAGCTCTCCCCAGTTGCTTGTAAATGCCGATGGCTTTCCGGCAGACTTTATCGACATTATCTATAATAAAGCTTACGAGTTATGGAGTGATCTTAAATAGCCTTTTTTTCCTCTAGAATTTGTAGTGAAATATAAGAGTTCTAACTCTCTGTTTTCGTCATAATATCAACACCAAGTTGACTGTTAGCCTTGTCACTGCATGATTCAGCTATCCACATATTGTTCAGAGCTGAGCACTTCATACAAACTGTCGAAATATACTAATTTTAAATCTAGTACACGAAAAATTTTATATAAACATTGCTTAATATCGGTTGGTGGTGATATTGTCTTGGGTTTTAGTTTTATCCAATTAAAGAACTAACGAAAATAAATAAATTAAATAATTACGATAAACACACTTACTATTACACAGTGGCGTAGCGTGCCTTGTCGGGGCCCCGTATAAAAATTTTTTTGGAGGCCCTTATATGGAGGTAAAGATTTTTCACAAAAGAAAAAAAATATTGTGAGAAGAAATATTTATTTATAACATAATTTACCCATTTACAAATAAAAATCGAATTTTAAATATTCACTCTCCTTGCCTTTTTTTGGCAAACTGATTTATTAAATCATTTATGGCTGATGATGATTTTAGTTTTTCTAAAGTTTCTGCCTCTATGGACAATAGTGAGATGTCTGACAGCCGTTCTTGTCCCATCGAAGTTCTTAAGTAATTTTTTATTAGTTTTAATTTTGAAAAACTTCTTTCTGCCGTTGCGGTTGTAACTGGAAGGGTCAAGAATAAAAAGCATGCTGTGATTACCTCGGGAAAACTGGATGCAAGACTATTGAATTTTACTAGCAATAATTCAATGAGTTCTTTAATGGAATAAATTTTTTTAATTTCAGAATTTAAGCATGTTTTTAGAGCCTTTAATTGGTCACAAAGATTAAGTGAGATGTCTTTACTGTATTTAGCAGACAGTTTTCCGGAAGCGTTTAATATCTCTTCGCTTGAAGAAGATAGGAGTTTCTCCGGTTGTAATATTTCGAATATACTACTCAGATTGCAAAGGCTCTCAAATCTTTCTTTAGTTTGAGAAATTAATATATCTAAACAGCAATAGTATACATTGACTTTGAAATAGGATTCCGGGTCGGAAATTCTCTCATCTTGTGATAACTCATCAAAAAAACGCTTCGTTATCTTTCGCCTACTCTTTTTAAAAACAGTTCTTACCCCCCACTCTTTCGCTAAATCTTTGGATTCATTAAGCAAACTATTAAATGAATTCTGATTTCTTAATTGGCACAGTCTATTTAAAAGATTACTTAATAAAATACTAGATTTCTGTAAGTCATTATTTTCATGCTGTAGAGCTTTAGAAACAGGATTAATAATTTCAAATAGTGAAGAAAAAAATGTAACGAGCACTAAGAAATCAAAACTCTCTAAAATATTAATTATACTTTTACATTCTTCACGTTCATCTTTTTTATTTGAAATTAAATTTAGTTGGTACAAAGTTGTCATGATTAGTAAAAAATTTTTCTTTACTGCTAATAAAGCGTCGTTCCTAGAAGACCATCTGGTAGGACATACCTTTTTAAGGGTAATCAAATATTTTTCAGATAAATCGTCACTTAGCATAGCCCAGCGTTTTATACTATTGCCAAAAAAAGTATATATTTTTTCTAAATTATCGAAAAAAGTCGATACTTCACGAACATGTCTCGCAGCATCGTTCAAAACCAAGTTTAAAGCGTGCGCAGCACAATGAACATAATCGGCATTTGGAGCATGCTCTTTTATTAGGGTTTGTAATCCTCCATACACACCCGACATAACATTTGCTCCATCGTATCCCTGTCCTCTACATTTAGTCAAATCAATTCCATATTCTTTAGTCAAATTTAAAATGACAGTTTTCAGACCTGCAGCACTGCAATCGGTTACTGCTATAAATCCTAAAAAGGACTCACAGATTTTTATTTCTTTAGGTACATTATCATCATTTTCTGTAACCGAGATATATCGAAAAACTACAGATAGTTGGTCAATTTTTGACAAGTCTTGTGTTGTATCCAGAATTATTGTCAGAAATGGAGCTTTTTTAATTTCTGAGATAATATTGTTCCTAACTGTGGTACCAAGCAAACTAATAATTTCGTTTTGAATCGTAGGGCTTAAATAATTTATTTCACCTTTCGGTTTTAGAAGAAGTTCTTTTAAAGTTGCATCATAGTTAGATAGCAGACGTGAAATTGCCATAAAATTGCCAGAATCAGAATCATGCCCCCTCAAAGGTAGATTACAAGATACTAAAGTAATTATAACATTAATTATACGATGCAGTACATCTTTCCAGAATGTAATTTTACTATCGATTTCACTTTTCAATAGAGTATCGATGGTATTTCCTTGCAACCAATTATTATAAGAGAGTGAGGCACTAATATGCTGCTGTGACTTTTCATGGTCAAGAATAGTTTGTGTGAAATTGCTTCTAACCGAAACACCGTTAACCCAAGCAGAGGAGTACGATTTGTTTTGACGATCTGCTAATAACCAACAGAAGTGACAGTACGGTTTGTTTAAAACGTTAGAATAACTTAACCATGGTCTTATAATTTTTATGCCTGCCTGATTGAAATATGAATAATAATAAGCCGAAAAAGGTCGGTTATTTTCTGAAACTTTTGGAAATGGTCCTTGTGGTTTAAATGGACCCAATTTAAAAATTATTTTTCGTTCGCATTCAGTTAAATTGTCACCAAAATTTCCTCTATCTGATGAAATTGTATTACAATCTGCAGATATATCAGAATCGTTGACTTGGGGTTCCTCGATTTCTGGATGGACATCCGATAAAGTATGTGCTTGGCTTTCTTCTATTTCCGGATGGATATGTGACGAAGAACATGCTTCAGAAGAATCTAAAAATAAACGAGTAATTGTTAAAAAATAAATACGAATGCTTTGATACTAAACTAAAAGGAGTTATATATGAATAAATAACGTTACTAAGAAGGGTCACAGTTAGAGAGTGTTCAGTTCAGACGCACACAGACTCTACGCGGATTGTGCTCGTACCAATAGGTAGATACAAAATCACCTGCAGCCCGTCCGTGCATTACTATACACCTGCGTGCTATTTAAACGCAGCGCGTAGTGTAGTGGCCATACAAAACGAGAACCCGAAAGCGAGTCTGCACATCTGAAGTTCTCAACACGCAATTAACGATACGATACGGACTGATAGACAAACAACAAAACAAATCGATCCTATAGATAAGTTAGAATTTTGTTTTTTTTTAATCAAGGCACGGAACCCTAAAAACAGTATAATTGTGAAAATCGAGGGGGGAGACAACTTTTTGTGACGGACAGATGGACAGACGGAAATTAAAAGATTTCCTTGTTTATTTTATCACTACGGGCCCCTAATAAATGGGTTGGGTAGTACTTACCTTTCCAATCTAAATCACTCACAGTATCTTGTCTCTGAAAAAATGAAGAAATTTTGGGAACCTTTTTTTATAACCTCGTCCCTTTTCTGTTTAATTTTTCTTTTCTCAGCGCCGCTGGGATAATCTCTTTTCCTTTCACTCATTTCTTTTACAAATCGCTACTAATACTGCTAAACCAGAAGAACAATATTGTTTGTACTGAATTACAATGTAATGCACATTTATATAAAGCGCGTAAATAAACAGACTTAAACAGTGCACTGCACTCCGTGGTCTAACATCCAATGCAAAGTACAACAACGTACACGTACATCGCGATATCGATGAAGGATTCCCGGGGATTCCCCGCTGAGTTGAAGATGAAGTAAGCAAAACGGGGAAGTCCCGCAGCCCGCCATAACGATGTAGAGTGTTGCCAACTTTTGAACGCACGCTTAAGGCGGGAAAAAAAGGAATTGCTTTATAGAATTTTGTCATTTGTAAAATAAAATAAATTAGAAAGTTTTTATTCTTTTTCCTTACACACTTTGGGGGCCCCCGTGGCCCGGCGGCCCCGTATAATTGATACGGCAAATACGGCGGTAGCTACGCCCCTGCTATTACACTTATTACACGTGCGCGATGCAACGTGATGCACAACGTTATCACGTAACTATAACTTAATCTCATCTTTCATGCCAATGTAACCTTATGTTCCCATAGTATTACACCAAGTACGTGGATATCCGGAAGCTGCATTAACGTAGTGCACCCCGAGATCATTTCATCGGTTTCCTGCGATAAGGCGAGCCGATGCTTCTCCTCCATCCCCATCAATTGTTTGTACTTGTCTTGCTCCGCTTGCATTCTGAAATAAACCGATCGACCTCTATAAACGCCGCAGGACATGGTCCTTTCCAGGACCGTCCCGTCTCGGCGAGGACAGAGGATCTTCCGATCTCTCAGGTAGTCCCCGACAATCGGTTGGAGATACGCGGGCAATCGGTGGTAACGAAGTGCCTCCGTAATGCAGCTGAAGGGGAGGGTGTTGAAGGCGTTCGAGATGTCTAAAGACACCGCCAATGCCACTCCTCCCCTTCTCACGGCCTCCTGATTCACGGCCAGCAATGGGCCGCTGGCGGGATTTCTACCCGCTAAAACCCCGTGGTGTTCCTTATCCATGCGCGCGTGGGACGGGAGAGAGGTGTCAGAGCGAGCATTTCGACCTGACTATTTGTCCATCTCATTTTTCCCATAGTATTACACCAAGTACGTGGATATCTGGAAGTAGGTGCATCAACGTAGTGCACCCCGAGATCATTTCTTCGGTTTCCTGTAATAAGGCGAGTCGATGTTTCTCCTCCATCCCCATCAATTGTTTGTATTTCTCTTGCTCCGCTTGCATTCTGAAATAAACACAAAATAATGCTCAGGGCGCGGAGTGTCAAATTTAAGCTTTTTGGTTAGCACCATCGCACTTGATTTGCTTGTTTTGTTTTGTTTTGCCACGCCAGAACCTCTGCTAGGGTGGCATTGGCACGACTCTATGTCCCGGGCTGTGTTTCCGTCTAAGTCATCGTCCGCTAAAGCCTTGCAGTAGACGCCTCCACTCTCCAGGCTCCTCATCAATTTGTCGAGTGTCAGGTTCCAGAGCAGAGGGCCGGCTATAAACCCCTTATGCATCCCCTACTTATCATCGTGCTGAATTCCTCATCGCACTATCTGACGGTTACCGTTCTGTCGGTGAGGTAGCTCGAAGACTCGCCTGATGTTCACGGGGCATCCCGCTTCCGCCAGTCTGACTCTGATCATAGGCCACCAGACGCCATCGAAGGCTCTCTCTATGTCCAAGGACACAAGTGTCACAAGTTTCTTGTTGCCAATCAACCTTTTTAGAGGATTTTAAAGTTGTAAGTTGGCAAAAATATATTTTATTTATATTAAATTACTTTTGGTCTATTTGTCCAATGTCTATCAAAATGGGATGGTCTGTTTTCCATCTCATTTTTCCCATTGGTATTTATGACCGCCGTACTTGTCTTGCTACGCTTGCATTTTGCTCATGGAATCGCCACCTCGAGTCCAAGGTGAGCCCCAGGTAGCGCATGTGCACTCCGAAGGCGACGTCCACATTCCCAACTTTGATGTGGGCATGCTGCGGTGGACCCTTCCGGGGACCATGGAAGAGCATGGCCTCGGATTTTTCGGATGCCAACTGCAAGCCCAACTCAAGTCGATCTCGTGGCCTATGATCAGAGTCAGACTGGCGGAAGCGGGATGCCCGGTGAACATCAGGCGAGTCTTCGAGCTACCTCGCCGACAGAACGGTAACCGTCAGATAGTGCGGTGAGGAATTCAGCACGATGATAAGTAGGGGATGCACCAGGGGTTTATAGCTGGCCCTCTGCTCTGGAACCTGACACTCGACAAATTGCTGAGGAGCCTGGAGAGTGGAGGCGTCTACTGCAAGGCTTTAGCGGACGATGACTTAGACGGAAACACAGCCCAGGACGTGCCAATGCCACCCTAGCAGAGGTTCTGGCGTGGCAAAACAAAACAAAACAAGTGCGATGGTGCTAACCAAAAAGCTTAAATTTGACACTCCGCGCCCCCCTGAGCATTATTTTGTGTTTATTTCAGAATGCAAGCGGAGCAAGAGAAATACAAACAATTGATGGGGATGGAGGAGAAGCATCGACTCGCCTTATCACAGGAAACCGAAGAAATGATCTCGGGGTGCATTACGTTGATGCACCTGCTTCCAGATATCCACATACTTGGTGTACTATTAGAGTCCTAGGACCACTCCTGTGGAACATTGGATTTGACTGGGCGCTGAGAGGCACCCTTCCACACCGTCTGCACACGCGACGGTTAGCGTAACCGTCGCGTGTGCAGACAGGAAACCGATGAAATGATCTCGGTGTGAACTACATATGCACTGCACATGTGATGCATTGCTTCTAGATATTTATGACCGCCGTACTTGTCTTGCTCCGCTTGCATTTTGCTCATGGAATCGCCACCTCGAGTCCAAGGTGAGCCCCAGGTAGCGCATGTGCACTCCGACGGCGACGTCCACATTCCCAACTTTGATGTGGGCATGCTGCGGTGGACCCTTCCGGGGACCATGGAAGAGCATGGCCTCGGATTTTTCGGGTGCCACCCGCAAGCCCAACTCAAGTCGATCTCGTGGCCAAGCTGGACACATCCTTGTAGTCGTCTGCATACTCCTCCCCTTCTCACGGCCTCCTGCGCGATGGTCTTAAGGCGCAGGATGGCGTCGATCGTCGATCGACCAGCGCGAAAACCGAACTGATTGTCGGAGAGATCTGGCCCCGCCGATTTTAAAAGTCCGGTGATGCGGCGGGCAATTATTCTTTCGAACAACTTGCCCGCCTCGTCGAGCAGCACAATTGGCCTGTATCCAGAAGGAGAGTTCGCGGGACATCTTCCTTCCTTAACAGGACCAAATTGCTCTCCTTCCATATCCTGGGAAAAGACCCCGCGCGCAGGGCAGAGTCGAAGACGGCCCGCCAGCGTTCTCCCAACTCGCCCGACGCCAGGACCCAGGCACGACCGTGTATCCCGTCCGGCCCGGGTGCAGTACTCTTGCCGCGAAGTCGGGCTATGGTCTCCTAGGCGGATCTCCGTCTTCGTCCCGGCCGGCGATCACTCGACCGCCCTTGGCCCTTTCGGCCACGGGTGGACCGTGCGAGCCGAGCTTGGCCCTGGCCGCGCGGTAGGGGCGGTCCCACGGGTCTCGGTCGAGGGACTCGAGCATCCACTCGCGAGACCGTGCCTTCGCCTCCCGGATTGCAATGTTCAGCGGTTTGTCGAAAAGGATACCTGCCTCCCCAAATATATGTACTTGTCAACATAGTCAATATTTAAGCCTTTAATACTTATTACACTTTGACGGCTGTTAGTCATAACCTTAGTTTTTTCCGCATTCATCTGTAGACATACTTTTATGCTTCAGTTGATTTAATAGCTCATTTAATTCTTTCGCAGATTCTGTCATAATAACTATATCAGCAAACCTGAGGTGATTCAAATAAGAGCCAGTTGTACTAAATCCGGCTCGGAACCCTGCCTGCTCCCTGGGCTGAGCATCGTCGATTTTTTTAGAAATTCTTTTTAAAATTATTGAGAAAAAGAGTTTGTTAGTACTTGCAAGTAAACTGATAGGTCTATAGTTGTTTATATCCAATGGGTTACCTTTCTTGTATAGCAGAGGTACACCATTGCAACGGTACTGTTTCTGAATCCTGTATCATATTGAATAAATAAAAATGTGAGATTATGAGTGAGAACTGGTGCTCCCAGTTTCAGAACTTCATTTGTTAAACCATCTGGACCGGGGCTTTTTTCAGCTTTCAAATGTTTTGTATGGTTGAATATTTCTATCTTCTCGATTGGATTAACGGTTTCGTTTGTGCTTGTTGTTACGTTATTTTTAGTTTCGTCAGTTGTGTTTTCGTTTTCTTTTTCGTTGTATAATTCCTTATAAAACCTTGTTGCGTGATCTATAATCTATAATAATAATATCTCGAGAAGAGATAATATCTCTTCTCGATTTCGTTTCTTCATTTTTACTTTCTAGTTTTTGTATCCAGGACAAAAACTAGAAAGGTTCATTCATTTTTACTTTCTAGGAACTTAACACAGGTTCCTTTAATGCTCTTTTTGTACTTCTAAATTTTGTTAGATTATATCTATTATCACATTTTGTCGATTCATGCTGTAGTCCTTTCTTATTGATTTTTTTGTTTGTTTGTATAGGTTGGTAAGTTTCTTTCTAGTTTCTCTGTCTTTTTTCTTTGAGAACATCAGTTCCATGCGTTCCTTAATAAGCTGGATTGTATTTTCGCTGAAGATTTTGATGGCTTTTATCGGCTTCGTCGTATTTATTGCTTTTAGACTTTCTTGTATGGACTTTTGTATTTTATTATAGTATTCTTGTACGTTAGATTCGTTTGTAATGGCTTTTAACTTTTTTGTTAGGTTTTCAATATAGTTCTTGGCTTCTTGTTTTGTTTAAAATTCGTAGAATTGGAAAAAGTCTCGTCAGTGAAAATGACTATCCGTCAGCTTGCTAATGAACAGTAAACATCAGGTGGATAAGGCTTTCAAAGATGTTACTGTAAGGCAAAATGTGGTACACGCAAATGCCGCTGCCGAATAAATAATGTTCTTTGTAATTCGAAATGCCATTCTAGTTTATCATGTTCCAATAAATATAGCTCCTTATTATTTTGTTTTAATGATTAGATATTGTTTTAAGTTATTAATACTGCAGAAGTTTCATTTCATTTGCTTTTACATTTTTAGCCAAGAGCCGGCTAAACTAAAGTGTAACTATAGTTTAGCCGGCTAATCTTAAGTTTATGTTCACACCTATCTTTAGCCATAACATATATATATATATATAACATTTAACCCCCATTTCCCTGGCTTCTCCTTTTTAATGATTTGTATACTAAAACAAACAATAATTTAAAAAAAATTGAAAGTTTATTTCAAATCTTTATTTTGAACAAAAAAATAATTTATAATATATAAATTTTAAAGGAAAACTGTAACTTGATATAATAAAAGTGAATATATTTTTTATGCTTTTTTTATAGTGGCACAAAATTTTTTGGCATAATAATTTTCATGTAATAAAAATTATTTAGACATTTAGGGCCTCTTTCAACATCTTTCAAGTAGGCTAATCGTCATTTAGTCATTTAAAGTTTAAGGGAATAATTTAACTTTGTTTGTACGGTAAAAGTCCCAAACATTAAAAAGAAAATACTTAATAAAAAAAATCGCCTATCGAAGGATGCACTAAACCGATTGCATAATTTAATAAAACATAAAATTATTTCTAAAAGTAACTAATCAACACTTTACTTGTAGTTGGTGAAAGAGGCCCTTAGTCTACTTAGCTTTACTTTATACTTACTTAGGCTTTAAAGGTTAATGCAACCGCATATTTGTCAATTATCATCACAATTGTAATTTATAATCGAATTGTGCGAAAAATATTCCGGCACTTTTTTTTAATAGCTGCTTTTAAATTTTAAGTCAAACGCGAGGCCTTTATTCGAGTGTGAGATTGTGTATTTGAGATTTTAACACTAATACGCAAGTAGGGAAGGCGTTCATGTTTGATTATAAGCAATGTACTGTCACAACTTGATAAGTCATTCGATTATGATCGTTTTTTATATATTTTGGCCAAAATTTGTACATATAATGTTTGTATAAGGTTATAATTATATAATGTAAATTGTCAGTTATTGAGGTACGAATTAAGTAGTAGAAGTTCCATGTCGAATTACAAAATATTGCAAAAATAAATGTTGTCCCAGAAAATAAGTAGTTCGCTTGTACTTATTAAGAAATAATAAAGAAATGTGTATGTTCCAAATAGGTGTAATGTAATACATGAAAATCCCATTTTCTTAGAAAATCAGAACTTCATATATTTTATTAAATATTCTTACTATCAATCTGTTACATTAGACCTAAGTGTATATTAAAAGAACTGATATTTGATGAAGCTGAATGCATCTTGGGCGCTCTGTGTGTTTAACGGTTTTTTGTTTAGTAAAATCCCTAATAAAATTTTGATAAAAGTCTATGGTTTATTATTTTATATTATAAATAGTATGGCGTATTACATGTGTGAAAACAAGGATTTCATAGCCTTGGCAATATATCCAGACACGAGAAGCTTCTATGCATGTAGAGAAGAGATAAGACGTCTCTACCCACAGTTCAATCAATTGAACTAGTGAGAATTTTTATTGAATAATTGCTTGAGTTCAATTAATCTATATTCATACTTTTTAATATGTGTGAAAATATGTCTGTCATCTTTTCACGCCTTATATAACTATCGACCGATCATCATGAAATTTTGCATACACGTCGGGGATACAGGTCCCAAGGGATCATCTAAAATAAAATAAAAAACTAACGCCTGGTGTAAACGGTGTCACACTAGGGCTTAGGGATTTGTGTAGCGAAGGAAAACGACAACACTATGGAACCGTACACGTATATTACATTACACCATAGCGTGGCAAACACAAAGGGCCACGGTGCGCGTGCACGACCTTCACTATGGGCGATCGGACCAACACTAACTCCAAAACCCCATTCAAAAAACCTATTCAAATTATTTGCACCATTGTGAAAGGAATGCACCGCCCGTAACCCGCAACAACCCATTCTACTACCTGCGGTCCTTTGTGTTCAGCAAGGGTCGATATCTTAGTGGACTGTATTTACAACATTTAACATTATTCAAAAGTTAAACATTACTTCCTACATACTAATTACAAAATAACTTATATCTAACACTATATACTAATTCTGCCGTTAACATTCTACCCCCTTGTTGGAGAAGTTACTTTTCTCCAACACACATGTTGGTAGGCAGAACAATAACTTTTGCCGCGGGTCTTTTCAACACTGCCCTTATTTCCGTCACGGCGCCGACAAAATTAGTACCGCAGTCGCTGTACATGGCTACGGGTTAGCCTCGGCCTGCAATAAGACGCCTCACTTCATACTCTATAGGCGCTAATGTTAGTCTACCTCTCACTTGTAACAACCCATTCACTATAATAGGATCTAGAGGACTGATCTTACGTCTCTCATTATTATTTTAGTATCTACAATTCCTTGACTTGACTTCCATACGTCTCTCATTATTATTTTAGTATCTACAATTATGGGTTTTAACAATCCTAAAGGGTCATACATACTTATAATGACACTCAAACATTCTCTATTGGTTGGAACTACTTCATCGCTAATGACACCAGCAGATGATTAGAGAATTCCAATAGATTCCAATTAGAGTTCTCTCTTCGCTTCCACCCCCTAGTCTTTTCATATTTTCCTTGTCAAATGTAGTGAAAGAACTTAACTGATTAAGCCCTCGGTCCCTAATCTTTTCTTGCCATAACAACCGAGCACCTCTATCTTCTTCCCCAATTCTTACTCGTAAAAACATGTCTGCTATGTCAGCCTTAACCCCAATTCTCTTGCATCTAAATCTAAAAAGTATTCCTAATAATGAATTCAACATATCAGGCCCGCTTAGTAAGAATACGTTCATACATACGCCTTTATACCTAGCCGCTGCATCAAAAACTAATCTCAATTTTGTCTTATTGGGATTAGTTACGCCAAAATGTGGTAAATACTGGCGGCAAACTGGCGATGAGCCGACAGAGCCACCTGTCACTTTATGTGCATACCCATTCTCTACTAATCTGTCAACCAGTGCACAATAGGTCCGAGTATGTTGAATCCCTACCCATCCTATTCTCTACTCCATGAAGCCTCTTCTTAGCATAGTCGTAATTATCAGGAATATTCTCCTGATTACCACGCCACAACAACCCTACTTTCCTGCCGTTGTTTGTGTATTGAGATGTACTATTCAAAATTTCTAGCGCACGGTCGTTATCTCTATGTTTCCGCGTTTGTTCTACTATCCCCAACGACTCTGACTCCAACTGGAATCTAATAGGATTATGCATCTCTATACAACAGTTTACGGTTTCGGGACCATCACGGGACATGTCAACAGGACCATGTATTACCCAACCCAAATAAGTTAAATAAGCAACTGGACGGCCGGACTTACCCTTTCTCATATCCCGACCGACGATCAGCTCCCAGTTGTCCTGTCCTAGCAACAGCAGTGGTCGCGCGTCCCGCATCTCCTCGCATCTCAGGTCAGCAAGGTGGTGTTGTGCCCTTATGACGTCGCCGCTCAAACTTTGTGCTGGTAGCGCCAAACCCTTCACAGTCCTTGTTCAGTAACCAAGCCACAAAACTAAAGAAAAAATTTTCTGTCAAGAAGCAACGAGTATGTATGTACAGGGGAAGCGGCTGGCCGTCAGGCTTAGGTTTAAACCCTCACTTCGTTTTTTAATAAAAACATTTTGGTCATCTTCGAGCCGGATCAGTGGGCGATATACCTACAAGCAATTTGCAACTGGGCTACCAAATGAAAATCGTCTGAAAACCACAAAAGTAAGTCCGTTCCAATAAAATTTCGGTGTCATCCATCCATTAATCCACAAATCAAATCCTAGTACCCATTTTTACCCAACGAAATAGTATATCTCTGCGAGCATGGAAGCAGTCCCTTCATACTAGTTACCGTCAATTTTCGACGCCAATTTTTGTATGTTCGATTTTCAATTTTCTAAAATATGACATTAAAAGCAAGTATTAAACTATTAGCATTTAAAAAGAAACTTTAATGATAGCATGTCTCGGTCGCTATTAGGATGCACTTTTTACTTACGCCATTTTATAAATAAGTTTGTAAAAGTTCGTTCATTGGTTGCTGGTTGAATGAACTAATTCAGGTCGCGGCTCAGTTTTGTAAGCCCCGCCCATCGCAGCTCAGTTTTCGTGGGGTCATACTGAGACGCTTAGGCTGCGTCCATGTATTCAAAGTCGCTGTTTTTACCCCATACCCACAAAATTTCCATAGCTAAGTAGATATTCTAAAAATTATTAAAAAATAATAATAATATAATTTTAGATTTATTTGTGTTATTGCTCCAGTCCTCATTGTTTCGCCACAATGATAGAACTAAAGGACCTTTGTAAGAGGCGGGCTGCTTACAAGGGTCGCTTGACAATGTTTGCCGACTACGTCAGCAACTTAGCGTCCGATCTAGACGAGGAACAGGTTGTAGAGTTACATTTACGTTTGACGAAAATTGATGTACTGTTTACACAGTTCGATGAGGTGCAGACTCAAATTGAGACCTCTGTAGATGATAAAGATTTTGTTGTCCAGGCTGCCGAACGGTCTGAATTCGAAAAAAAATATTATCGCATCATAGCAAAGGCTCAACAATTCATGACAAAAATAGAAGTCAGTTAAATGATGACTCTTCATCGAACGTTTCAGGCGGTACTGCAAAACAGGACAGATCAGTTGAGAAGCATGCAATGAAATTCCTAAATTCTGCGGTCAGTATCAAGATTGGCTGGAGTTCCGTGACACTTTCACGTCCTTAATTCATGAAAACTCATCCCAAGGGCGGATCCAGGGGGGGGGGGTCATGGGGGTCATGACCCCCCCCTGGCTGGATCCAGGACCTAGGTGGACCAATAATTAAAATTGTTAAACATAATCGGTCTTACCACAAAAACATTAAACACACTTTAATCAGGCTTAAAACACGAGTTTAGAAAAAACTTTACTACAAAAGAGTGTCTAGGCATTGTTTAGGGTTAGATAATGCTCGAGCATTATTTATATTTAACCACGGCCATATGCTAGTTTAACGAGTGTCTATCTAGTTAACGGCCTCTCTTCCTCTGACGTGTTCAGTCAAATTTCGTTTTGCGTATACTTAATATTAAAGATTTCTTTTGATTTTATAAATGAGTATGGATATTTTAAATTTAATGTCGATTATATCGTCATGGAGGATATGGATTACATGGATAATTTTCGAGATATGATACATCGTGAGAGAATTAATCCATTCGAATATATAACTTTGGTAACAAGATTACTGATTTAATAAATGATGATCTACCATGTGATGCTAGAGGTGGATCCTCAAATCAAACTTTTAACAATTTTAACAAATCAAACTTTACATTTGACCACATTAGACAATTACGTCAGTGTCAGTTACGTTCCATTATGCGCAAAATTTTTTGGTATTACGAAATTTTATAAATAATCTAACGTATTTTTTGTAATTTATTACTTATTCAAATCTTATAATTTGCTGATATCATTAATATAGTCCGTAATAATAGGTTGTGAAAACCAAAATTCATCATTATACGCCTATCAGATTTGCGTAAAATGAAAACGACATGAATGCAGGGCGAGTGACTGAATGAATGTTTGCCAAGGTTGCCATAATTCAATAACATTCACGTACTTTAACACTGTCTACAAATACAAGCGCTAAATAAGGTTTTGTGGTAGGGACATTTTAAACGCTCGCTGACCAATGCTTAAATGCTTAATGTTTGTCTAACTAAGCACATGTTTGAACAGTGCTTATTGAATCTTTTGTAGTAAGACCGATAGTTTTTATATATTTTTGTCACAATATAGATTTTATTGAAGTACTTTCAATATTTAATTAATTTAATACAATACTTTGTTTGACGGCAAACGCATTATTCGGGAACGAACGCATCGAAAATTACCGCGCCACCGCCACGGTGCCACCTTTCATCACATTTCGTGTGATACTTGCGCGCACTGTTTCGACTAATTTCTAGCTAAACCTAACCTCAATCGGAATGACTAAACTTTAGTAATAATACACTTAACGCAACAATTAAAAAAGGAAATAAAAAAAGTTGCAAATTTTTAGATGATTTTTAACAGACTGTAACTTCGAAGAAAATGGTCTTACGGTGCTCATTAAAAAAGGAAATTGTAGCTTCAAGTCTCTAGTTTTTGAATCCGAGGTTCAAATATTTTTTTCTTTAGCGGTTTATGAGTAATCGTCAGAAAACCAACGAAAAATAAATTTTCAAAATTTTTACTCATCTTGAAATCGCTGTAGTAACAGTAACAATATTTTTTTGTGTAATGGCACTGTAAAGCTCTTTTAGATAATTTAATTCCCTACAACTTGACCTCCTCGTGAGGTCTATACGATGATTTGTCACTAAGTTATCATCGTTCAAGGCGAATAGTCACATTTGACTTTAAAAGTTAATTACTCAGGCAATAATGGTCATACAGAAAATTTTGTGAAAATATTCCCTACAAGAAGCTTAAATCGGATTTTGATGAAACATTTTTTTTTTTCAAACTGAAAATGTTGACCGAAGAAACGGTAAAAAACTGCAAAACTTTGGACAACCTGCAATAACTTTGCAAATAATGCAGATACGAAAAATATTTTCTATAGCTTTTCAAACTCAATGTGCCCTGAAAAAATCCTGAAAGTTTCAAGGTGCTGCGATTTATTTTTCTTAGTGTCCGGAATGTTTGAAATTATCGTTTTTGCTGAAAATCAAGTAAACGGGCAATTTTTCATTTTGTATTCCATAACAAATTATTGCTAAAAAACTCAAAAGTTTAAACGGTTTTATTGGCAATTATCCATCTTTTTTTCATCTTTCAATTCAAATCTTCGTTTTCGTTGAAGTTTTAAAAAGCACCCAGCGAAAACTGGAAAACTTCGATGCAAAACTATTGACTTGGCCACGACTATGTGACCCCCCCCTGGCGCCAAAGCTGGATCCGCCCTTGACTCATCCATCACAGATATTCAAAAATTTCATTATTTGAGAGCGTCCTTGGAGGGAAGTGCTGTTCAGGTAATACAGTCTTTGGAATTTTCTACAAACAATTATACCGTTGCATGGGATCTATTGTGCGAACGATACAACAACACTAGAATTTTAATACAGAATCACGTTCAAGCCTTGTTTTCTTTAGAGTCTATGAAGAGGGAGTCTCCACAAAACATACGCAAAATTTAGGACACATTTTCCAAAAATTTGCGAGCACTTAAATTTCTTGGTGAACCTACTGAGAGTTGGGATACACTAGTAATTTATATAATGAGTAATAAATTGGATTCTAAGACATTACGTAAATGGGAGGAAAAAAGGGGTATTATAACACATATCACTTTAAATGATTTCACAACATTTTTGAAAAATCGAGCTGACTTATTAGAAACTATTAGCGTTGGTCTCAAAACTGATCGACAGAAACACATTGAGCATATAAGAGGATTAACAACTAGTCAACTACAACCAACGACACACAAAATACACAATCTTCAATTGTCACTCATCCGTTCACTTGTCCTATTTGCAAACAAAAGCATCCAATTTATTTTTGTAAACAATTTTTAAGTCAATCTAATAATGAAAGGATTGAGACAGTGAAACAACTCAAATTAAGTATAAATTGTCTCAGACCTGGCCATACAACAAACAATTGCAAGTTGAGCTCATGCAAGAAGTGCCACAAAAGACACAATACTATGTTACATAATACATCCTTACAAAACATTCCGGCCACGCCTCAAACAAATAGTTTAATCACACCAACACCGACAAACACACAAGCCGACACAACCACTTCCTTGTCAGTTCATGGAATGAAACAAGTATTTCTATCTACCGCTATTATATATGTAATGGATCAAAATAACAAATTTCAAAAGGCAAGGGCTGTCCTTGACTGTGGAAGTCAAGCGTCCTTCATGACAGAGGCGTTGATGTCTAATCTCAATTTAAAACACCAACGAACCAACTCTTCAATATTAGGCATAAATAATTCTGTTTCTAAAACTATGAAAATATGCACAACAATTATACTGTCCACTATCTCATCATATAATACAAAATTATAATTTTTTGTGTTGCCAAATATAATAAAAATACAAAATAATTTCAAACTCAACATTTCCACACTAAACATTCCAAATAATGTAACACTGGCGGATCCTAACTATGATGTCTCGTCAGACATTGACATATTGCTGGGTGCAGATATCTTTTGGGATCTTCTCGATCAAGGTCAAATACGCTTTGGTCCCAACTGTCCAGTGTTGCAACAAACAAAGTTAGGATACATAGTATCCGGACCCACCAATGGTCTTTCAAAAAACAATCATTCACAAAACAAACAATATACATGCAATTTTACACAAAATACTAACAATGATGATACAAAAAATATACAAGAATTATTAACCAAGTTCTGGTCTTTGGAGGAAATCGAAACTAATTTTAAATATTCAATCGAAGAAAAACAATGTGAGCAAAGTTACACACAAAATGTCAAGAGGATGCCTGATGGGCGCTTCTCTGTGGCTATTCCTCTCAAACGATCAGTAACTGAGCTGAGAAATTCATACGAAAGGGCCAATGTTTCCTATCACTGGAACGTAGGTTGGAAAAGCAACCCAAATTTTAATCAATGTATTCTGAATTTATTTCAGAATATTTGCAATTGGGACATATGTCAAGAGTAACTTCGAGTAACAGCACCACAACCAAACTCAGAGTAGTATTTAATGCTAGCTCAAAAACTACCACCGGAGTTTCTCTAAATGACTTACAAATGGTCGGCCCAACTATACAAAGTGATTTGTTCTCCATCTTGTTGCGTTTCAGACACCATATCTACGTCATGACAGGCGATATCGAGAAAATGTATCGTCAAGTTTTAATTCATGATGATCATGACCTTTGCAGCGAATCATTTGGAGAGATAATCCTAACGAATCACTCGAGACATACGAACTAAACACAGTCACATACGGTATGGCTTCAGCACCATTTTTGGCTATTAGATGTCTCAAGCAACTGACATAAGAATGTGACGAAGCGACAGCAACAATAATAAATGAAGATTTTTATGTCGACGATTTGGTCACTGGTTGTCAAACTGTCGAAGAATTATTTGAAATCAAACATAACGTCAAACAAGCTTTATCTAAGGGTTGCTTTAATTTGCGAAAAATCAAATCGAACTTTGACACAATTTCACAATCTGACTTTGAAACATGTCTTCAGTTAAATTTGGGTGATCCTCAGCAATCCAGCACATTAGGTTTGGGCTGGTCGCCTAAGGTTGATAACTTGCATTACATAATCAAGCCGTCCTCTAAAACCACAGACCACACAAAACGGTCTGTTTTAAGCCCAATTGGGCAAATATTTGATCCTCTAGGTCTATTAAGTATCTTCATTATTAAAGGAAAAATTTTATTACAAAAACTTTGACTGTTAAAAATTGATTGGGATCAAATCCTCCCACATGATATTAGCGAGACATGGAATAACTTTTTAACCGAATTGCCAAAAATAAATAACATCAAAATTCCCCGCTGTGTCATTTGTCAAAATTTTGAAAATATTGAAATTCATATATTTTGTGATGCATCTCAGGATGCTTACGGAGCCTGTTCTTATGTCAGAACACTTACAAATAATTACATTCAGGTTCATTTATTGACTGCTAAATCAAGAGTGTCGCCATTGAAACCCTTAACCATACCACGTCTGGAGCTGTGTGGAGCCTTGATCGGTGCTAGATTACTGAATAAAATCAAACAGGCGTTTCGACTGCCACTAAATAAATGTGTTCTGTAGACGGATTCAACAACTGTCCTTGGATGACTGAGAACCGCTCCGAACAAGCTTAAAACGTTCGTAAGGAATCGCGTAGCCGAGATCCAAGAATTGACTCAGGACTATGAATGGCGTCACGTATCATCACCTCAAAATCCAGCAGACTTAATCACCAGAGGTGTCAATCTAACCGATATAAATAACTTAAACCTTTGGTGGCGTGGCCCATCGTTCTTGAGCGACTTGGACTCTCAATGGCCTGAGTCAGGGGAGCAATGGTACAAGGAAAATATCCCTGAAATGATTGCAAACGTTACAGCAGTTAGTCAAGCTTGCTTCTTTGATTATAGTCGCTTTTCAAATTTTTCAAAATTGAAACGCATGCTAGCTTATGCATTGCGTTTTATAAATAATATCAAAAAGAATAGCCTCAAAACAACAGGCATTTTAACGGTAGAAGAATTAAACAATTCTTTGACACAATTGTTCAATGGTCACAAATGGAAACTTTCCCAGAGTATGATCTTCTAACAAATAACAAAAGCTTATACAGTAAAAATCAACTAATAAAACTCAGCCCATTCATGGACAAGTCAGGCTTGATCAGAGTTGGTGGTAGACTAATGAACTCAAACTTCGACTTTGGCAAAAAACACCCAATATTACTGTCATCTTCTGATACACTTACAAAACTCATTTTCTGACATGAACACAAACGATTGTTGCATGCGGGCCCTTAACTTTTGCTGTCATCCCTAAGAGAACAGTATTGGCCGTAAGGTGGTCGCAATCTTGCAAGGCTTGTCGTGCATAAATATCTCACAGGTTTCAGACAGAATTCCAAAACTGTAACACCCGTAATGGGTCAATTGCCTGAGCAGCGTTTGATTCCAGGTTATCCGTTCCAAACAACTGGAGTGGACTATGCTAGTCCACTGACCGTAGCAGATAGGAAGGGCCGTAGATGTAGTGTTCGGAGCTACGCAACCGAACACCATTTTTGTGCCTTTGTTGCATATTTGCTTTGCCGCCGATTGAATGCGCGCTTAAACACCAGTGCGTGTTCGGCTCCCCTTGAGACCACTACTGTCATTCGTTACCAGTAGTACTGCCATCTTTCACCAGCGCGTACTCCCATACCATCAAACATACCACCTACCATATATACCAATAGACCATAACTAAAGTGAATTAAATTAGTGTTTTATAATAAGATAATTTGTGTGTCAATAAAGTGAGATAATATATTACAAACATTTCTATCTAAAACCCCGTCGAACCAGCACCACCATAGTGTGCAAACCATTGAATGATCATCCTAACCAAGCGGTAACCAGCACCGTTGGATGGTCATTCTAACCCAACGGTATACCTGCACCACCATAGCGTGCAGACCGTTTCATGGTCCTTCGAGCAGTTAAACCAGTGGCAGTGGACATTACCAGTCTTCATTGAATTGCAGTGTTTTACTGAGCAACATCGTGAGGACAAACCAGGTCAGACCAAACCATTTTTTATACAAATTTTAACGAAATTTCAGCAAAATGGATAATTACTTCCTCAACCAGACTGAAATTTATGAGGCTTTAAAAAAGCTTCTAACCAATATAAAAAAAGATGGGGCCGATAGAAAAACCATTGATTATTGTCACCGCAAATTAGAACTTTTAGAGTCTTATTTATTTTATTTTATTTTTATTTTATTTTTATTCTGAACAACAACCCTACAGCAAAACAAAATAATATACAATAGATATCATATTACTGCTTCATTGCCAGTTACAGGGCTCTACTGTGTAAGACGTAAAAAAAAAATAGAGAAAATTACAGTTATATTACCTAAGCCTAACCTAATTAATAATTCTAAACAACGGGGAAGGGATGCGTGCGTGCGTGCGTGCGTGCGTGTGTGTGTGTGTGTGTGTGTGTGTGTGTGTGTGTGTGTTTGTGTGTGGTTCCATTTAATTATCTTTAAGTGTATTCGCGACGCTGCGCTTGAAAGATGTTTTGGGGAGGTGGAAAATATCTAGGTGCGTGAACTTATCGTTATAAGTTGAGGGCAATCTATGGTATACAGAGCCAAGGTCGTAATTTGTTCGTGATAGCGGAACGTGGAACAGTTTTCTCCTTCTACCACGCTTGGTCCCGGCCCGAAGCCGCAACATTTGAGATAGGAGTGCCGGACAGTTGAGCGCCCCAGAACAGATGTCGTGGAGGAGCGACATATCAGAGACTGTGCGTCTGTCCTCCAAAGTCATCAAGTCGTGACGCTTGCAAGAGTCGGCGTAGCTTAGGGAAGTGTGGTGCGAGCGGAGGTTGAGCCATCTCACGAACCTTCTTTGTATACGCTCTATTTGATTACTTTTCGTGACATACTGCGGGTTCCAAATCGGACTACCAAATTCAAGGACACTACGCACATAGGCATTGTATAATAACCTCACGCAAGACAAGTCAGTCAGATCTTTACTGACTCGGAACACGAAGCCCAGATTTCTAAAAGCTCTGCTCATAATGTTATCTAGGTGAAAATTAAAAGTGAGTTTTGCATCCAGTGTTATGCCAAGGTCCCTTACCACGCTATCTCTAGGAATGCATGTGTTGCCTATTTTATATGTGTGATCATGGGGCTTATGCTTCCTTGTGAAGGTGATATGCGTACACTTTGATACGTTGACATTAATTCTGTTAGCAATGTAGTACTCCTGAAGTCTGTCGAGGTCCTCCTGCAACCCAAAAGCGTCTCCGAGATTATCAATGTTGCGATAAATCTTTTTATCGTCTGCATATAAGAGAAACTTAGAGTGCATGAAGCAGCTCTTTATGTCGTAAATAAAAGCTATATACAGGAGGGGTCCCAGCAAAGATCCCTGAGGCACTCCCGAAGGCACGCCTATGAAGTCGGACCTATGACCACCAAGCACCACCGCCTGCCTTCGATTAGTCAGGTAGGACTCAACCCATCTTAGCAAGTCACCGTGGATGCCTAGTTCGTTCAGCTTACGAAGCAAGATAACATGGTCCACTCGATCAAATGCCTTTTCAAAGTCGGTATAAATCACGTCCACTTGTCCGCTCTCAGCCATGCCACGAAGAACATCACCAACGAACTCAGCGAGATTGGTTGTGGTGGATCTCCCCCTAACGAATCCGTGTTGCTCCAGAGGCACGCCTTGCATAATGATCTGATAAATGTAGCCATAAACAGAACGCTCCAGAACCTTACTGAAAGTAGACAAAAGCGATATTGGTCTGTAATTTTTAATTTGAGTTTTGTCACCTTTCTTATGAATGGGCACAACCAAGGCATCCTTCCAAGCCTTAGGAAAAACACCTTCCAGCAGGGATCGGTTAAAGATTGATGTTAAGGGCACGGCCAGCAGTTTAGCGCAGTGAGATATGAACAAGGGAGGAACTCTGTCACAACCTGCTCCTTTGTCAACGTCCAACTTCCTGAGCGACGCAAGTACCCCGCCCGTACTGAATGAAAGGGTGTGCATGCCATCAGCATAATTGTTTTTCAACCTCACGGATGGGTAGCTTTTAGCGGGTTTTGAGAACATGTTGTGGAAATAGTTGTTAAACGCGTCGCATATCTCCCCTTCACTCTGAAGCTTGAGCGTTTCGGCAAACATAGTACTCGGATACCCGGCACGACATTTACGTTTAGCAGCAATGTAGGACCACAAATATTTTGGATTCTTCTTTATAAGTTCCTGAGATCTAGACAAAAAAGCAGCCCGACAACGCTTCTGTAACAGCTTTTGACGAGATCTGAGGAGTGCAAAGGTGTCGTAGTCCATGGGGTTCTTGTATTTTTTCCATAAAGTATGGACCTTTTTCTTCTCCTTGATGACGGCAATCAGAGCGCGACTGTACCATAAGGGAAAACGTGTGGAATGATTGACCGTTATTTGTGGAACGTATTTGTCTATAGCTGCGTACAGGACGCTATAAAAAGCGTCCACCGCGTCGTCCAGCGTTTTCGTGTCCAGAGTACGATCCCAATCGACGGCTCCAAGTGTTTTATTAATTTCTGTGTAATTTGCTTTCCGGAAGAGGTATTTAAGCCGCGGCGGCCTCGCGAGGGGTACGGCGAAAATATCCGTAGCATCAATATTTAAAGTTGTGTGAGCAGGATCCTCCTTAACCAAGGGATCAAGACAAGCTGTGACACTTAAGGCAAAAGTGGAAAAAATTAGGTCTAATGTGTTCCCAGCCACGTTAGCAAGCCTATTATGCTGAGTAAAACCCAGAAGATTGAACGCGTTAACAAGATCGAAAGCCGAGCACTGTACGTCAAGACTGCCCTTTTTTAGAAAAATTGGTTCATCCGCACGCCAGTCCAAACAACTCAGGTTGAAATCTCCGGCAATCAGAAAGTCGTCACCCTCGCTCGAACCGACCACATCAGAGACCCACGAGCCAAGCCTGTCAAGGCGCTGTGCCAACCTTTTATCAGGCGGCACATAAGCCAATCCAATATGAAGCTCGCAGCGAGTGCCTAGAGAACGTCCATCGATTGTGAGCCACAGACATTCCACGTCAAGGTCGTCACGCTGCCATTCGGGTCGTGCACGAGCGGCCAGACGTTCGCTACACAGCAGCAAAAGACCGCCACCAGCGCTACGCGAGCCACGATCCCGCCTGAACACATTGTACTTACTGTTCGTTAATTCAGAATCAAGTATCCCCTCGCACAGCCAAGATTCGGTAATAAGTATTATATCATAATCTGAAGATACAACACTGCTGTAAAAGTCAGTTGTCTTAGTACGAAGGCCCCTTACGTTTTGATATAGTACACGCAACCTTTCCATTAGTCTAATGTATATTTATATACGTGTGTTTATAAATATAAATGCGTTACAATACAGTATAATGTAACATAATATAATATAACATTACTGTAACATAATATAATATAAATGTGTAATAGTTAAGTTTAGTTTAGTTTGTTTAATTATGTTAACCAATTATGCAATTACTATGGACTAATTGTCTGGAAAACAAATAAATTACAATTATTATCACAGATTGCGACATTTCACATGGCAAACTAACGAAGCGAGCAGCAGTGAGCAGGAATGACAATGTTAATAGGTAATAATAACAAACTATTTAAGCCGGAGCACTGCAAGACCAAACGCTAGTTAACGTGCACCTTTACGTCGCATTATTATGCACAAGTAGGTATAAATTATTTATTTAAACGTGTTGATCTAAATTCAACCAGCTCACAAAAAGTATAAAAATAAATATTGATACCTTGTAGTTATTTGGTATTGTTTGTATCTTCTTTTTGTAATTTGGTGTACCTTATATATAAATAAATATGTATAAGGTTTTATCTGTTTAATATTAGTTTACTAATTCGTGGAAGATTACACTGTATTAGGTAACAGTGATGACACTGTTACCTTTTTATTACAATAATAATAATAATGTTTAATAGATATATATATGTGTGTTTTATCTTTTTATGTAGTATAATTGTTTTTCTTAAATAAAAAAATAAAAAAAAAATAAAAAAAAAAAAAAGTAAAAAAATAAATTAGGTAATTAGTGTGTGTGTGTGTGTGTAGTATGTGAGAGAAAGTGAGTGAGTGAGTGGGTGAGATATAAAAATATAGGAAGGTCGAGGATTAATTATTTATTAGCCAAATTAATAAGGATTGCCAAATAATAGGAGTGTAGGTAGTAGGAGTGAGTGATTGTAGATGAGGAAATTAATGTTTAGAATAACGGATATACTAGTAATATTACGATGCACAATATTCCAGTTAGGAGGACTATAAATACTTATCATTAACAGAGGTAGTAACACAAAATTTACTATTCAAAGTCACCTCCTCAGTTACCAAGAATGCAAATCATAAAAGAAGTAAGGAAAAACAAAAAAAAAAAAAAAAAAAAAAAAAAAAATTATTGGATTTATTGGAAAGACTACGAAACCAACCATCAAAAAATGTGTGCTATAGCAGAATTTGAACATATTTATTTCAAAAAGGGTTGTTTCGGCATAGCCGAAGAACTCTATATGACCATTAAAAAATTAATTACGACCATAATGAAACAATTATCATCAGAACAAAAAAAACCAGAGGAGGTAGCAGGTACTTCATCCCGTACTGAAATACCTCAATACCAAGATAAAACCACGGCGTCGAGCAGTCATTTACACGAACCAAAAAAACCAGAGGAGGTAGCAGGTACTTCATCCCGTACTGAAATACCTCAAAACCAAGATAAAACCACGGCGTCGAGCAGTCACTTACACAATATGCTTAAAAAGCAAAATATTAACTTCAAAGCCTTCATGCATACTGTAGGTACTATAAACATAAACCAGATGCAAAACAAGTGGGAATTCGAAGATGTCCTTCATTCCCTTCAAACCAGGTGGTCAACAATCGACAGCTTTCATTGGGAGATTGAGAACGAATCCAATGAAGAAAACTTGTGGTACCAAAATGAATTTATAAAACACGAACAGTTATTCAATCAAATAAAAAAGTCGATCAATACTGAAATGTGCAACATGTCTCATAGAGAGAAGTCAACACCACAAATGGACATACCAACTTTTAACGGTAACTACCATCAATGGATGTCCTTTAAAGACTTGTTCAATGAGACGATTCACAAAAATCCTTCAATATCGAACGCCCAAAAAAATGCAATATTTAAAAGGAAAAATTACTGGAGAAGCTGAGCGTCTCATTCACCATCTTCAAATCAGTTCCGAAAACTATGACGTATGTTGGGAGATTCTAAACCACAGATATGACAATAGGAAATTAATTTTTACTTCTCATGTCAACATCATGTTAGGTCTTCCCAATATGCAACACCAATCAATAGCTGCCATCAAAAAATTACATGACATAACTAAAGAATGTCTTCACGCAATTACAAGTTTGGGTGTTGATATAACCACATGGGACCCACTTTTGATCCACTTATTATCGCAAAAATTAGACAGTGACTCATTTTCAGAATATATAGAGTCAGTAAAGCAACCAAGAGAATTGCCTGTTCTTCGTGAATTTTTACAGTTTTTAGAAAATAAATTTACAGCTTTAGAAGCTTCACGTCGTAAACAGGATACCATCAACCAAAGAAATAACATTCAACCACATCAATCTTTTCAAAAAAAAATCTTATTCGAACCAAGGAAATCATATCAATTATCCTAATAATTATAAAAAAGATTATTACAACTCCAATAATAACGCAAAATTTATGAAATCATTACACGTGTCACATCCGTTTACGTGTACATTGTGCAATTCTGAACACGGGTTATGGAATTGCGTCATATTTCAAAGAATGTCTGACAAACAAAAATTAAATTTAATAAATGAATTGAATTATTGTAAAAACTGCCTAATTAACCATTTTAACAAACGTTGTAATTCTAATAAACAATGCCGCAAGTGCTTCGGATTTCACAATACTTTGTTACACGAAGTATTACTAATAAAACCAGAACAGACTACGTCATCGACACATAATAAAAAAATTTCACCCAATCAGCCGAAAAAGGAACAAGGGGCTTGTACGTCTTCTACTAATGCGTCATGGAACGACACGTCCGAAATTTTGTTGTCCACAGCCATGATTAACGTAACAGCAAAAGATGGTACGCAACTTGCCATGAGAGCTTTAATAGACCAGGGTTCTCAAATTTCATTGATAACTGAAAATGCCGCTCAACGATTAGGTTTAAAGAGATACCAGTGTAAGGGGAAAATATTCGGTGTTGGTGAAAAAGAAAACCATTGTAAAGGAAAAGGCCAAATTGAATTTTGGTCGTTATATAACAATTTCAGATTAAAAACAAACATCATCATGAATAATTTAATAAAAAACTTACCAAACTCCACTTTTATAAAACCATCGTATCCGCACATTCAGAACATAAAATTAGCGGATCCCAAATTTAATGAAAGTAGACCTATTGACTTGCTTCTTGGAGCCGAGGTTTACAGTAAAATTTTATTACAAGGTATCCGTAGGGGAAATACGGAAAACGAACCAATAGCCCAGCAGACAAAGCTAGGCTGGCTGCTTTGTGGCTGTATGACTACGACGTTTAATTGTAACGTAGTCTTACAAAATATCGATGACTTAAGAAGATTTTGGGAAACTGAAGACATAACTGATAATCAAATGGAAATATCAAATGAAGATCAGGAATGCCTACAATATTTTTTAAATACTACCAAACGCCTGCCAAACGGAAAATATGAGGTTAGGCTACCATTCAAACAGAATCTTAAAGAAACTTTAGGATCAACCAAACAGCAAGCGTTAGCTCAATTTCGAAACTTAGAAAGAAAACTTAAAAAAGATACACAAATAAAAACCGAGTACGAAAACTTTATGAACGAATATTTACAATTAAGTCATATGACACCATCAAACGCAGAAACGACTCCTGAATATTATTTACCTCATCATGCAGTTAATCGATCCGAGTCAACTACCACGAAATTACGGGTCGTTTTCAATGCATCTTCAAAATCTACATCGGGAGTTAGTTTGAATGATGTTATGCATAGAGGGCCTAATTTACAAAAGGACCTGCAAGAACTTATATTGAAATGGCGAACGTACAAGTTTGCTTATACAGCCGATATAGAAAAAATGTATAGGCAGATTATGATACACGAAAATGACCAGACTTACCAAAAGATATTTTGGAGAGACTCGCTTAACCAACCTATTCGTTCATTTCAGTTAACAACCGTTACTTACGGTACAAAACCAGCTCCATTTTTAGCTATGATGTGCTTAAAACAGCTTGCGAAAGACGAAAGAGAAAATTTTCCAGAAGCAGCAAAAATTTTAGAAGAGTGTTTTTATATGGATGACTACTGCGGAGGATGTCAGAGTATGAAGAAAGCGAAACAGTTAAGAGACCAGCTAATAAACTTACTAAAAAGTGGCGGTTTCAATTTAAGGAAATGGAACTCAAATGAACCAGAACTTCTAACTGATTTAGGGGTGAACCAATATAACCAACAACCATATGAATTTAAACAATCAGATTCAACCAAAATTTTAGGGCTTGGGTGGAACCCTCTAAAAGACATATTTATCTTTAACTCGAAAATAGACTCACAGTCAACCATAACACCAACCAAAAGAACATTATTGTCAGACCTATCAAAACTGTTTGACCCTCTAGGTTGGCTAACACCTATAAGCATTTCAATGAAAATGCTTTTCCAAAAAGTTTGGCTGTTGAAATTAGACTGGGATGATAAGCTTCCAGAAGAAATCAGTCGAAAGTGGTCACTATTAAGACAAGAATTAAAACAAATAAATATCATAGTAAAAGGAAAAGATTTCGTACTTCATTCCATGCAACATCAATCCAATACAATAACTTTGACGTCAGACATTTATGCCCCAAAAGTTGATCAAATAAATCACTTAATAAACATAAAGTTACCAACTGAGAAAACCATTCTACCAGAGGGCTCAAATCTAAGCGCACAATTTGAGAATTTAGGTCAACAAATCACTTTTATGAAATCGAACAATGCGGAATGGGACGAATTGAGTTCACATGACATCCACCATTACGTCATCAGCTACGTCCTGGTCGCCATAGCCTTGAGCGTGGCAGTAGCTTGGCTGTGGTGGAAGGGATGCTGTCGTCTGGGTTCGAGAGCTTCTGGGCGACGAGAGAATCAACAACAAGGGTCGGTAAGGCCCACTCCGCCACCATGTTCAACGAGTGTAACTGCTAAGTGTGTGTCGCGAAAGCAGAGTACAGCTGACCCGTGTCAGCTGAGTGCTGTGAATAATAATGAGCAAAATAGTGAAGTTATCGCTAGTGAAAGTGCAGTGAAATTAAAAAATCTGGCCAATCGGTGGCCTAGTGTTAGAATTATGAAAAAGACCATTGAAGATACGATAGTTTAATTTGTCTTTAAGTTAAAGAATAATAATAATAATTGTTAATCCATTTTCTATAAGATTAATACGTAGTTAACCATTTTACTTAATTTGTATTCTATGTATAGTTGTTTTTTCGATGTTTTTGGATTTTTAAGATCATCTCATCTCATGCTTGGGAATATGTTCGGAGCTACGCAACCGAACACCATTTTTGTGCCTTTGTTGCATATTTGCTTTGCCGCCGATTGAATGCGCGCTTAAACACCAGTGCGCGTTCGGCTCCCCTTGAGACCACTACTGTCATTCGTTACCAGTAGTACTGCCATCTTTCACCAGCGCGTACTCCCATACCATCAAACATACCACCTACCATATATACCAATAGACCATAACTAAAGTGAATTAAATTAGTGTTTTATAATAAGATAATTTGTGTGTCAATAAAGTGAGATAATATATTACAAACATTTCTATCTAAAACCCCGTCGAACCAGCACCACCATAGTGTGCAAACCATTGAATGATCATCCTAACCAAGCGGTAACCAGCACCGTTGGATGGTCATTCTAACCCAACGGTATACCTGCACCACCATAGCGTGCAGACCGTTTCATGTAGACTCATGAAAGTTCATGTTGCTCTTTTTGTTTGTTTCACAACTAAAGCCATTCATCTAGAGTTAGTCACAGAGCTAACAAAGGACGCATATATTGCAGCACTTCGTCGTTTTATCGCGCGAAGATCTAGGCCGGTTTGCATGTTCTCTGACAACGGAACTCAATTTGTTGGAGCGAAAAACGAAATTTACAAATTCAGCAAGCAAAATCATTCTCAGTTGTCAGAAGACATGGCATCGATTTTAGTTTCATACCTGTATACTCACGGCATTTTGGCGGACTTTGGGAGGCTGGAGTGAAATCCGTTAAACACCACCTTAACAGAATATTGCGTGACTGTCACCTGACTTTCGAAGAACTATACACTACGCTAGTACAGATCGAATCGGTATTGAACTCCCGTCCTTTAACCTCTTTATCTACTGATCCAAACGACCTAACTCCTTTGACGCCCGGACATTTTTTGGTCGGACGAGCTTTGACCGCATTGCCAATCCCAGAAATTGCCAATAACATCAATCTAAACAATCTCGAACGATGGAAAAGGGTCGAACAACTACGTCAACACTTCTGGCAACGATGGCACAAAGAATACATCGCCGAACTCCAAGTAAAAACTAAATGGCACTCGTCCAAGGGTCAGTTGGAGATTGATTCACTGGTTCTCGTCAAAGAAGATGGAGTTCCACCTATGAAGTGGTGTCTCGGAAGAGTTGTCAAAATCTATCCTGGTGCCGACGGTGAAGCCAGAGTCGCTGATGTCTACACACACCGGGGCATCATTCGTCGCAGCTTTCCGAGGCTTTGCCCTCTACCAAAACCAATACAGTAGAAGATCATGTTGAAATCGGTCATTTCAACGCCGGGGGGCATGTTCAGTAACCAAGCCACAAAACTAAAGAAAAAAATTTCTGTCAAGAAGCAACGAGTATGTACAGGCGAAGCGGCTGGCCGTCAGGCTTAGGTTTAAACCCTCACTTCGTTTTTTAATAAAAAACAGTCCTGACTCGTACGCTGTGAATACGATTATTTGGCCCGCGAATATTTATATTTACACATCGGGACCCATTGTCTTTAATTATATGGCCTTTACCCATCCACTCACACCTGTAGCGATAGATTCATCTATCAGTGAGACCGTCGCACCATCGTCTAATAACACATAAGTCATTATTATACTACAATTAGTTACTATATCTACTGGTAACACTTTATCTTACATTCAAAACAGTCTCATCTTTATCCACGTGAAGAAGCGAGTGATGCCCATAATTACACTTCTTACACTTTTCGCTTCTACAAAGTTTACGAGAATGATTTTTACGCAAACACTTAAAACATAATTTCTTATTTTTAACCAAGTCCCAACGCTTACTTATGTCCATATTTAAAAATTCACTACACGCGGTCAGTAAGTGACTCTCATCTTCACACAAATAACAGACCTTTGCATTAACTTTCTTTGTTCGGTCAACCTCTGCCTGCACGTGCACCCTGTGTGCGGGGCGCGGGGGGTGCGCTCGGGAAGCAGGTAGCGGAGGTGCGCGCCACAATGTCGCCGGTCGTGCACCTATTGTTGTTGAAGACAATAGCTTGGGTTTGGGTGAGCTTTCTACCTGTGGTATGTACATCGCCGCCTTTGTTAACCTATCCAAAAATTCCACAAGAATGTTAAAGTCCGGCACTATGCACAAATTCAAATTTCGCTCTTCGTCAACGTTCATTAAAAACTCACTATACTGAGCAAGTTGTAGCGTCGTGAATTTAGAAACTATTTCCTCAATCACTTGAGGATTATTTATATAACATTCAGCCCCTAAAGTCTTAAGGACTGCAACACAGTTCCTAACGCAATTATAAAATTTACATAGTTCACTTACACTATTATCACTTAATCTATTTAACTTTCTAATTTTATCTAAAGCACTCTTTAGAATAACGGTTGGATGTCCGAATTGTCTTTCCAATGCACTAATAATCACTTCTGGATCTGCACAACTTATTAGCAAATACTCCACCCTCCACTGCTAACTTCGCTTCTCCTTGTAGTGCGCGGATTGTAGCCTGGAAATATTTTCGCTTGACGTGTAACCTCCACTTCTTTTAAACAATAGCCATTCCTCTGGCCGCCCACTGAAGCTAGGCAATTCATAGAATTGCTTAGGTATAGGCCGAGGTAGGGCTATGTTTCGCAATGCTTCTGTCAGGCAAGGCAAGTGACAATATTTCCATCAGTGCATTGTTCTAGATTTCTCACGTAACACTCGTCCATCTCTTCACGCACACGTGAGGCCAATTTCCCACGAGGAATCACCTGTTCACTCTCATGGCGCTCGCCCATTCTATCTTCAGCCAATGGAGGTGGCGCCAAATCCTCACGTGGTAGTACTCGTGTAGTCGTAGATGCGTCTTCCACCCATTGTTTTACTCGACTTCTGCTGGAAATGTGACTATGGCTTCGTTCTTCGTCTTCCGCGTCTAACTCAGCCATGAGCATGGCCATCCTTTTCGCCAATAAACTCTCTTTTAACTTAATCATTTCAGCTTCGGTCTCGTACTGTAGACGAAGCTGTGCTGCCTTTCTGCTCAGTCGACTCCTCACTGAGGTGCGACTGTCTTCCATTCGACAGGCTCCCTGTCCCTCGTCTGTAACAGGTCGTCGCGGTCTCGACTCCTCTTCACTCCCTCTTCTCGGCAGCATTGTTGGTGAGTGCGGGGCTCGTGATCCAGATTGGAGCTCTAAGTCCGTCGCTTGTCCCTGCACGCTCTCCTCCAGCACTGATGTTCTGCTCCGTGTACGATAACTTGCTATTTCCCTACTCAAATTACTACACAGATCCGGCTCGAATGGACCAATGTAAACGAGGTCACACTAGGGCTTAGGGTTTTGTGTAGCGAAGGAAAACGACAACACTATGGAACCGTACACGTATATTGCATTACACCATGGCGTGGCCAACACAAAGGGCCACGGTGCGCGCGCACGACCTTCACTATGGGCGATCGGACCAACACACTCCAAAACCCCATTCAAAAAACCTATTCAAAATTATTTGCACCATTGTGAAAGGAATGCACCGCCCGCAACCCGCAACAACCCAACAAAATAACTTATAACTAACACTATATACTAATTCTGCCGTTAACACCTGGCTAAAGTGTTATAGCAACAAGGGGTCATGCGTTATTTAATTTTTAAATGCGGACGAAGTCGCGGGCACCAGCTTCAATTAAGTTTAATAATTATAAATTTATTTATAAATTAAATTAAATTCAAATTAAATTAATATTGGTTTCAAAATAGTGTTCATATTGGTCCAAGTGGAAACCCAAGTATTTAATGCAACTGGTTTGGGGAAGTTGGTCTTCGCCTAATTTGACGATTGGGGCCTTTTCTCATAGGAAACGTTATGTTATGTGATTAGATTTGTATGCACTTGCTTTTATTCGCCACTTCTTCAGTCAGAGATGTGCAATCCAGCTGCTTTTGCAATCGTCTACTTGCTTCGTGGAGATCATCGCTGCAGGAGAGAAATACAGTGTCATCAGCGAAGGTGGCAATGGATACTGTTGGGGTTTTTATACTCAAAAGCGAAGTAGCGGCTAGAAAAAAATTTTTGGTGGAACAATAAAAATCTAAAATTACTAAAATGCCTGTGGCTATGGTCTATGGCTCAATGGTCGAAAAGCCTAACGCATTCTGAGAACACATAATTGATAAAGATATATAATTGTCTTGTCTCTAATTTAAATCTTATTTAGGGTTATGCATAGTTTAAATGTAGAAGGCCTTCTTACAAGGATCAATAAATTCTCACATGCGCAGAGTGATCTCCAGCTGCCCGGGCTTTGAGCTAAAAATAAACTAGCAAACTAAAAATTATTAAAAGTTTGTAAATTACAAAAAAAAATTGGCTCTATTGTCGAAAAGTGATAAACATAGATCTCATTCTCTATATAAGCAAATCATTTAGTTAGACCATAGACAAAGTAGAGTATCCATAGTTTCTTTGTTAAACAACACTTCAACGGCTTACCTAGATCGTTAAATTCACGCATGCGCGTTTTAAAGCTGACCAAACAAAGAAGAAGATGATTTTAGAATAAAAAACGAACGAAAAAAATATATGAGAGCTATATTTTTATGATGAAGGGTGACAAACATGAAAAACCCCACTTGATGGCGTGTGGCTACCGTATTAAGTATGTAAATAACACGAAGAGAGAGAGGATAGTGCGCTGCTGTCTATTTATAAAATTAAAAGAGGTGAGAATGGGATCTAGGATAGTCTACTTTGAAATATAAATTTTTGATGAATATTGAGGCAAATATATTATGTTACTAATGTCTGCGAATTCATCTGCGCAATTTTTTTTTAATTGTTAAAATTGTACAAAGGAAAAAAAATACATGTTGACATGTTGACGCTTTTTTCGGCGCATGACTTAGCAGTTTACACTATTCAATTTGCAGGAAAACATTATTGATTTTTTTAATAAATAGTAAGTACCTTGTGAAATTGCGAATTTGCCATTTTGCGAAATCATGCGAAGCTGAGCTGCTGCGATCAAAGTGAAAAAATTCAATGGGCATTATAACGATATATCGTCGTTATTAAAAGTCCATGTCCATAATATTTATTTTGCAAAGAATAAATTAAGTAATTAAAACTAATTGAAGATTTTTTTTGTCTCACTAAGTATGTACTACAATCTGTCTCCTTTATGGGACAATAAATAGTATGTTTGTTGGGTTTAAAGGTGGCATGCTAGGTATGTGACCTGTGTCACATCCTACTCAGTAACTACTAGATTATTTTAATATGTCTTGGGGAACTTTGCGCTACAGTCTGCGAACCAAAAGATTATCTTCCATCAGAACCCTCGCCAAGGTATTAGGGTGATTTGTAATCCTTCTTTTATATGATTTGGCATGTCGACGACCATATTAACGTGCAGATCATGATGCAGTTGTTCGTTGGTGACATACCAAGGGGCATTGGTTATTAATCTTAACACCTTGTTCTGAAATCTCTGGACGATTTCTATATTGGAATGAGAGGCCGTTCCCCAGAGTTGGATTCCATAGCTCCAAATCGGTTTTAAAATGACCTTATATACAAGGAGTTTACTACTGACAGATAGTTGGGATCTATGGCCAATCAACCAATAAAGTTTTCGCATCTGTAGGCCTAGTTGTTTGCGCTTAGTAAATATGTGTTTTTGCCACGTTAGTCGCTTATCTAGGTGTAATCCCAAGTATCTCACAAGATTATTTAGCTTCACGGACGGACAGTTGCCCCTTCTCAAGGTGAAGGTAACATTGACCGATTTGGATTCATTTGCCTTAATTCTCCACATTTTCAGCCAGTCCGAGATGTCATTTAGGCCATTTTGCAGGATTTTTGCAGCCTCTACAGGGTCCTGATGGGAGGCTAGGATCGCTGTGTCATCAGCAAAGGTTCCGGTAGTGGTAGAATCTGATGTTGGTAGATCAGACGTGTAGAGCAGGTAAAGTATTGGACCCAGCACGCTACCCTGTGGCACTCCCGCATTAATGTGACGAATCCCAGAGACAGCCTCACCATTCATATTCTTCTCATATTCTTAAAGGTGAAATGTTAAACTAAAAATTAAGTTGCATTAGAGCAAAATAAAAGCACAAGAAACGAATACGAATTGTAAAAATATCGTCAAGTAATCGATCTACCATTATTTTTCATTAAGAGTTCTCCACTTCTCTCACATTTAAAGAAAACCTTTAAAATATGTAAGCAAGAAATCCTATTCTGAAGCAATCACTCATAGTCATACAATATTGAAGATACATTTATTTTTTATTACCTTGTGAGAATATTAAACCTATTTATTTACTAGGTAATTAAATATTTGACGGAGTTGTTCAATTTTTGCCATCTGTCTAACACAGAAATAAATTAACAACTCATTTAATAGGCCTATTCTATAAAGGAGGAGTCCTTTTTTATAATATGAATGAATTATACTCCAAATGGCTGAGTAACATAACTTAATTTCGTCGGTTAATTATTAAATCGGGCAAAATCGGGTAGTCATTTGTTTTCGTTTTACCTAGGCGGTAAAACCTTAATGCGATGACATTTAGACATCTTATTTCTTACTATTTATTATAGCCTTTATTTAACAACCTTAAAAAAAATTACATTATATGAAATATTACTATTATACAGTCCTGACACCGTTTCTTAAAGATTGTCTTGCTTTTCAGCATAGGCATAGGCAAAAAATTGTCTAAAATAATAATTCTACGAGGAAAGTTATGGGAAATGAAATTGTGTAACAGTTATATAGCTTTAATTTAAGTACAAGCAAAACTGTCTGTCGCACAGCCGTTAGATAGATATAGTGTTCTGTCGTCACCCATATGCTACTCTGTGGCATAGCTTCGATAAGCGGCAGTAGCACTCTTATTTCTTATGGTTGTCTATGGCGTGTATATTGCACTATGGTCTTAGTTTTTTTTCTAATTTAAAATAAGGCGGCAAAATTGCTATTTCTCGTCGCCCATAGGTTCCAATTGAACCAATCAAAGGGCTCTGGAAGTGTGAATTGTCAGGTAGGGACGAGTAAAACGGCAGAAGACCATAGCGTCAGCCTTTTGTTCCGGCCTGAAAACTGAAGTAGATACTTACTGTTCGACTGAAGCCATTTTTTTATTATTATTTGCTGTTGATTAAAAATATGATAGTATCCTTTCATGTTGTATGTTTCAAAAGCAAAAAAAAATATCCTAGGATCCCATGGGATCCTAGACGTGGGAGCCAAGTGGAGGAAGGCTCTTATGAACTAAATCTCATTCTGTTTATTGTCTAAAGCGAGACTAGGTAAGGGTCACATAGTATTTAGTCATCAAGATTAGATTCGGTAGAGGTTTGATTCTTAAAAGTAGTGAAATAAAAGACTTAATAATTATTATGTATTATATTTATTCAAGTACATCGGATTACAAATCAGCGCGTGTATGAATCAAATAGCGACTAAACAATACCATAGTGATTAGGTTAGGTTAGGTTATTGTGACAAGAAGCTTAAAGTACTTTTTTTTTTGTATTTTTACCTACAAAGGAAAGTTAATATCACATAGGATTTTAATTAAATAGTATATAAAATCTCAGACGCAAAGAACAATTTCTTTCATACTCCCTGAATTCTATAGAATGTTCAGGGAACGAAGACGTGTCAGCGAATTACATACATATTCTATTCTGCACGTCTCCCAATCAGTCTCCATTTCATTATTATATGTACACTACCGATATATTTTGTGTTTGTGTAGTGTTTTTATTATGCTTTTTATAATGTATTATACTAAAATAAACAATCACTAAGGAAATATACAAAAAAAGTGTTTATAGCTAAAGAGTTTTATGTATATACTATCATACTATCATTATTATTATTTCATAATTTGTTCACATAGAATTGTATTGTGTACAATCGCCATCTCATAGTACATTTATCACACAATAGTAACCTAGTTGAGATCACAAATGTATTATGCATATTATTTTATGACCCTCGGCATTATGAATGAAGTGAAGTGCTTATGGAGTGTTGAGTAGGTACATACAAAAAATATTATGGTGAACATAAAAAAAAATCACAAATTAATTATTCCACGAAATTATCCGTGTTTTACATTTTGTATGTTTTGTAAATAAAAATAAGTAGGTATTTCTTTATCTTTATACACAAAAGATATTAATTTATTAGGTAATCGTAACAATAATTGTTTATTATTTCAATAGTAATCATTTAATTATTATTCCCAAGGGCGAATAGACATCAATTATGCTTTCCAAGCTATTTCTTTTTTGAAATCATTAATTAAAAAAAAATATTTTTTGACCTACAATCGTCTTCATCACAAACATTTTTATGTGTTATTGATTGAGGTCATGTTAATCAACTCGTGGAACTAATTATTGCATGCAGAAGTAAAAATGGGTGAAAAAAAATTAAAGATAAAATCGTTTAGGACGGTGCAGTGACGGGAGGTGTCAGTGACACTGACACCTTGTACAAGCTCTCCATCATGAAGGACAGGTTCTGTGAGAGCTCGTTCACGGGCCGGCTGATCGCCACCATATCTGTAATTCAACCATACATTATCATTTAAAACAATATATTCCAGAGCTGAAATTCCGCGAAGCAATGAAAACGGTTTGTCCTTGGAATTATCTCGAAATTTCCAGGAACAAAATCTATACTGCGCAGTAGAGAGAGACAGACTGAGTTTGCTTTATTTGACACACGCCCCTTACGTAACTCGAAACAACCAATCAAATGTCGGGGCGCAGGAAGCTGGATGGGAGAAACGTCTCCCCATGAGCTCTGGATTAGGGAGACGCTAGCTAGCTGCAGTTCTTTATTGTATATTTATTTTTATTTACTTTAAATATTTTTGAACTAGCTGTTGCCCGCGACTTCGTCCGCGTTATAAATTAAAAAAATAATATGCAATATAAACGCGTGGCATCTTTGTTTCTATCACAATTTTGCCAGGTGTTAATTTTCTTAATTTTAGATGATCCTTCGGTAACAGCGGATTTCTTTTCTTTTCTTTTCATTTTGTTTTTTATTTTATTTTATTTTAATTTAAGTTTAAATTGTAATAATTATTATTTAATTGCTAAAATAAGCAGTCAGACAGAGTTACTTTCACATATTTGTATTATTAGTATGGATTAAAAACTAAAATTAACTTTCCCTATCCCCTTTATCAGACTTTATCATCCTTAAATCCTACTATGTCAGCAGCGTATTTGCTGCACCTTTATATAAGCATTGCTTGTAGTCACTTGGACCATCAGCCTGCATGACCTTCATATAAAAAATACATTATTCAATGGATTAATATATAAAAACTATTCCTACACACATAAAAGAGAAGAAAAATTTAAAAATGTAAATATTGGTTTCATTGAGTTTTTTTATAGTGGACACTTTTACACAGGACGTCCCAAGACTATGCGACATGAAGGGAAAGTACTGGGATATTTTGCTGAAAGAAGACTTTTATTTTTGAAAGTTAGTGCATGCAAAGATTTTCTAAAAAAATACTTGCTTCGTCTGGGAATCGAACCGACTTAATGTGAACAAAATATCACCCGTATTTTTATGATGCCGTAATTGACAAAAAATAATAATTCTTAAGTAACATAATATCTTAAAAGAAAAAAATAACGTAAAATTAATCATTTTAATCAAATTAAAAACATACCTACTTACTTGAAACTGCCAAAGTCAATTGAGTATTATTTTTTAGAAAATTTTTGAATGCAGTATACTACCTTTTAAAAATAACAAAGTCTTCTTTCAGCAAAATATCCTATATACGATATTTAAGGTACTTTCCCTTCATGTCGCATAGTCTTGGGACGCCCGTATAGGGGGACACATAATACGGCTAAAAAATACGAACAATGTTTAGGATCGGGTTTTTAATAATTAATTTTTTTTTATGTTAAGGTCGACAGACATGCTGACGGTCCACTTGATGGTAGGTGGACGCCACAGGTGCTGCCGATCATAGAAGGATTAAGGATAAGGGGAAAGGGATGGGACAATGGCAAAATAACATAAAACCAGACATTTGTGGAAGCAAAACCAACTGTTTAAAATTTATTAAAGCAATTGAAATATTAGTAGCGAATTTCTAATTTACTACTTCAGAAATAGGGCATCACCATGACAACAAGGTCTGTGGTGAGGTCCCCCCACATTATTGATTTGCGAATAGTTACTTCTGAGAATTTAGTTCTGTTAAGGAGAAATGCAGCTGCAACGAGTCCTGTATATTAAGACACGCCCATTTCTATATCTGTGTGCGTGTGTGTGTAGACATAAAGACCAATCAAATCAAAGGTCATAGGTGACCTGGACCCCCAGCGTTCGTTGTAATGGGATGGGTGAGGAGTACGTACAAGGTTATTTTGCTACCCTTTAACCTTTACCCATTCCATATTTTTGAATAATAGTGGGAATGTCAAAGGTGACCTTATATATGCTGACCTTTAGCCTACTCATTATATATCCAATCCATATTTTTTTAAATTGCTTTGAATTAATTTAGGAACACATTTTTATTCAACTGTTTAAAGCTCGTCCTCATGAAACGCTCTGTGTTGTTGCAGGACGGAACTACCTCAGCACTTTCGTGTTTCACCGCAGTATAATTTTTATTACATTTCGGGCGTCTATGGGTAAAAAATTGTATAATACCTAACTCTTTGGGAAATCTTTGCGAATTGGTAATGAAGTTAACAATAATGCATTTTTATATATAAAACAAGGTATGTATATGCGATCTTTACCTGGATGTGCTTGCGCAAGGCTCTTGCAGTACACGTGTAGCAGACTGGTGACGTCATCCTCGGGTAGCTCGCCACGCTCCAAGATCCGTTCAACATTCCGCTCACGCACCAACGACAGCGCTGCGCCCCATCTGTAGTTTAACCACAATCTACATAAATTTCACGACTAACAATGGCACACTCTATTCAGCAGCTCTCATAAATACTAATTAATTTCTACCTTAATTAAAATAATTTTCTTTATATAAATTCTTAACACAAGAATCGGTAACAATTGTAATTCGGTTTTCACTTATGGAAAGGGGGCAGTCAAAAATAGCACCCCGGGCGAAGCCGAAAGCGGGTCACTAGTTTATAATAAAATCGTACGATATCGTATGATATTAATCAGAAAAAACTGAAAAAAAAAATACGAAAAAATAATTGTCAATGAAATCCGTACTAATATTATAAATGCGAAAGTTTGTATGGATGTATGTATGGATGTTTGTAACTCTTTCACGCAAAAACTACTGAACCGATCACCATGAAATTTTGCATACACGTTGTCTGGGACTCCAGAAAGGACATAGGGTACCTTTCATTCAAGAACGAGGACGAAGTCGCGGGCACCAGCTAGTGATATATAATGATTTGATTTATTGTGTAATCAAAATATAAGAAACGTTACAATAAATTAAAAAAATAATATCTACGACACACACACATACTGGTCGTCTTTCATTTTAAATCACCCCAAATCGTGTGTTTCATGCGTGATTTCAATATATATATATATATATATATATATATATATATATATATATATAAGATAGGTAATCGATTCAAAAGGTTTGAGGTCCCGGGAATGCATACATCTCTCCCGGGCCGAGCTACGGTGACCTTGCATCGGGACTGCATTGCGCGATGCAAACGGCGCAACATTCCCAGGACATGTGGGACGTCTATCGATCCGCCGCGATTACCTAGTAACCGTGTGACCTTGTCGTTCTATTGAATACTAGCTGCTGCCCGGAACTTCGCAAAAATGAAAAAAAATTTATAAGCAAAACTATTTTTAAATTTTAATAAATATTAGAATAATTGGTTTCTGAAAGTTTACTAATTGGAGGAATATGAAAAAAGAAATAGTAGAAGCACAAACAATTTGGTTATTTATTACTGTAATTTTATAACATGGAAACTGAAACATCTTTCTCAAGCACATATCTATCTCATCACAGTCATATCACAAGCACAAAACATCAATATTAAGCAAGTATGAATCATTATGAATGTTGTACCACAATTATATATTATATTAGGGTACGAACGAGACTCATTTTCGTTTTGAAGGTCTATCTCCAACTTTGTGATTTATAAAAAAAACGTAACGTAACATCTACGTTATCTCTAGAGAAAGATCTGGATATCTCATTCAAGAATTATTACGGCAATGTTGCAATTTATTGAGTTTATCTATTTTATTATTTTATTAAAATCTGCTTAAAACTACCCATATACATTTTGTTCATTCCCCTTTTATACGAGAAAAAAAAAATCATAAAGAAACGCATAGTATTTTTTAAAATATTTTTTTAAAAGTGATAGATGCATTTTTTTGTGCACTTTGGAAACAGAATTGCCAATAAGGGTGTAACTACACTGATTCATCTATATCTAATTTATTACTATATATAGGGTACAGTTATACAGTTCCGTTTAATCAGCCTTCACCACATGCTCCGCTGAACGGTTTTCAATCAGTTTGTTTGAAACCGATGCAATGCTTGGCATCGGTCCGAATTTTTGCTATGCAAATTGTATAGGCGTTTGGAGTTTATTCGTTGACACGATTATAGTGAAGTAGGTAGGTTAAGAAATAAGTTTGAGTAATACGTGAGAAATAAATTGGATTTGAATCGAAAAGGTACGCGGCGTGAGTTTTTTTGCCGATGTTTGGCTAATCTTTATTATATGTATCTTCAAAATCAATCGGTAATGATCGAGAATGATATTTTGGCTAATCCTTGTCTAAGTTGCCTGGAGGATCTCGGTATTCCCGACTCCCCCCCCCCCCCCCCCTTGATCCGCGTAATGCGGACTTTGTCGTGGCCGCTGGTCTTCAGGAGGGAACATATTGCGCTTCCACTGCATTCCTGCTAGGAGGCCCCAACGGTTCCGTACACAGGCGAAAACAGATCTGAATGAGTGAGAGTCAAAGCAAGTCGCAACTTGTCGACTAGGAGTAGCGTATTTGGCGCGACGCGTACGCATCTCCGTGCAAAATTGCTCTTCGCTCTGGATCTAAATAACTGATAAAATGATATGTCGAAGGTTACATACCTTTGCCTGTGCATCAAGTGCAGTAGTCGTCCGTCGTCGTGCACAGGGGAGGTTTCACCCCACGCCTCCGGGGCTCCACCGGCGGCGTTCAAAAGCGCGGTGCGGACCGCGCATACATTCGCACTCATCTCGACACCCTGACAAACAATCCACATCTTAGACAAGTTACCACTAATTGTAATAATATTATTTAATAAATGCGCAAGTATGTATTTGTCCTGAAATACATATAAAATATTAAACTGCCGAAGGATCGTAAACAAATATAAAAATTGTGGCGGCGCCACTGTCGTCAACAGCGACAAAGGTGTCGGAATATCAAAGTTAGAACAGAGAACTACTGACATAATAGTAAACAGATTATTACCCTGTTGTCGAGCGCTGCATGATACACGGCGACCACCATTTTGTTGTTAGTCTCCAATAGCAGCAACAATTGGAAGATCAGTTTGTAGAGACATCGCACCACCTCCTCGCTGGGGCCGCGTGACAGCTCCAGAGTCTGTCGACGGTTAACAATTTGAGGGCTTGGCTTTATGTTAAAAATATAACTTGCTGTTATCACAAGGAATTATATTGTTTTAGTACACTTTTCTATGTCAATATCCATAAAGGTGGATAATTGACCAAATAGCTGAGTCCACGCAAACGTCCTCCAAATAATGGACCGTCTGTATAAAAATATGATACACTCGAGTAAATCCCAATCTGTGCCTTTTGAAATACATACCTCCAACGCGTGCTCCCTCCTGTCGAAATAGGTCTCGAGGTGTTCGTTGATCTCGAGAGCGGCATAGCGTACGGCGTCGCGTACTCTTGCACAGTCAGCCGCCGCAGCACCGGCCCACAGTAGCGGCGGCTCTTCCCCGCTTAGACGCTCAACCACCGCCGCTAACTCGCCGCCGCCTTCACCGCACACGCACATCGTCTTAGCGCTCACCTCCTATACAATATAGACACATTAGCTTAGAGCTTAGGTTGTAACGGACACGTCTGCCATACTATTAATACTAATAATAAATCTGTAAGAGTAGGTATTGTATGTATGTATGTTCCTCCATAACTCTTAAACGAATTAACTGATACTAGCTGGTGCCCGCGACTTCGTCCGCGTTCTGGATGAAAGGTACCCTATGTCCTTTTTGGAGTCCCAGACAACGTGTATGCAAAATTTACAACGCCATCTAGGGAATTCTGTTTGAAGCAATGTAGTACTCTAATTCATCTAATCTCACTTCGAATAATGGAAAAAGTCTGTTAACAGATGGCACTACATGTTAGTTATAGTTTATAAAATTACGTGTTAATAAAATTAAAGCTGCTGCCCGCGACTTCGCCCGCGTAACTTAGTAAATTATGTACTTAAACCTTCCTCGAGAACCACTCTACCCATTAGTGAAAACCGCATTAAAATCCGTTGCGTAGTTTTAAAGATCTAAGCATACAAAGGGACATAGGGACAGAAAAAGCGACTTTGTTTTATACTATGTAGTGATTTACATGAAACTTGGTAGATAAACATTTAGACGTACGGGACACAGGATAGGCTACTTTCTTCTTTTTTTCTACTATTAATTTTACTATTAATAAAATTTAATTGGAAATTAAATAATAGTTAAATCCAAAATTTCATCAGCACTTATTTAATTTTGAACGCGTAACCTGCAGTAAGTAAGTAATAAGAAAGCTATACTCATCAGCATTTATTACAAGACCATTGAAGAAATCACCTTGAGCACGGTGTGCATACGGTGGACAAGCGAGAGCGGATGCATGTGCGCGGCGTGCCTTAGCAGCGCGGTCACGGACACGCGCCAGGCGTCACGAACGACTGCACTGCACCCGCTGATCGGCGTCGGCACCGGCGTAACGTCACCGCGGTCACCTAATTGTACAAAACATGTTGAGAACATTCAGATATACTTTTTACAAGAGGATCATGGGTGGATACACAGACCCGTGGGTATCATGGATACCCACCGGTCTGTCCTGGCCCAAGATGGTTGTGGGGAAGACCTACCGAGACTACCGACTAAACCTCTTGGCATCCTCCGCGTCCTCTATGAGGCGAAGTTAATACGCAACTTTACTTTATTTTGCATATATTTTGCCCATAACGTTTCTAATCTAATCCAGTAGATCCCTCCTACGACGCTCGAGCAATTCCACATTTAGAGTGTTGTTGTTTTGTACAAACACGGCTCGTTTATCATTTTTTTTATTATTATATATGTATTGAATATTGTATGTGATGTAGTGAATGAATAATACAGCATATCATACCGTCGGGTTCGCCACTAGACGCGCTGGAGAAGGAGTGAGTGCGAGCGTGGTCGTGACGTGCACTGGCTGATGTAACAGGGGTGACGACGGCAGCGTCTCCTTCGCCGCGTGCGCCACTAGTGCTGGCCGGCGTGCTCCTCTCCCAAGCGTCTCCAGTTTCTTCGTCGGACGAGTCGCCCCCGGTCGGTCGAGTTGATCCGGCGCTGGCCGGGATGGAAGCGCGGGCTCGCTGCGGCGGCGGAGTGCGTTCGAGCGCATGCGCCTCGTCGCGCTCCTCGCTCAGAAGTCGCCGACGCACGCCCCAGTTGAAGTTATCCGAGCTCTCGCCCTCGATGCTTTCGCTCTCGTACTCAAGGAAATCAAAGTCTTTGAACACTCCGAAGTGATCATTGGCCGGAGGCGCTCCGCACGACGGCTCATTGCCCGGCGTGCCCGACACCTCCTCGAGCGACGACGCCATCGAAGATTCCCGCTCTAGCAGCTCCGAGCTTTGACTGAATATCACCTGGCATTGCAAAATGTAAAATTATTAAACCAGTCTATCGCTTAATAAATGGGGTTTCCAGGCCAAAGTAACAGTCGCTTTGGCCTGGATGGCCTGAACAGTTCTCTGTCCACAAATGAAACAAAAGTGTACAAACGTTACAAGTATCAGGGACACAAGGTATTGAACATTCAAAGATTTAACAGAGGAAATAGAAGACATACACTGTTTGTTATACACAATATGTATTAAAATATAGCGAAATGCACAGGAAATGCAAGTAATTCTCATTGGGAACGTTTAGTAGAAATAGACCGAAATTATCATAATAGATTGGAAAATGGCCGATACAATGTTTATATTTTATTTAGACTGAATTGTGCATTTTTAAAGTGCAGAAAAAAAATTCAAACAATATTATTTAATAGTTGATACAAATTATTAGACGAATTTTTTTTATCTAAAATTAAATTCAATATAGGTTACCTACTCACGCAAACCAGTATATGCAACCCCGCATGTTAGTGTGTAGGTAGGTATATTCAAAAGTCGGCTTTAATGTTTTTACGGTAAATAAAAACAGAACAGAGGTAAAGTAATAGAAAAATATGAAAGCTTTAGCAAATTAATGATAAATTACATGTTTATACTTAACATGTAGGTTATGTTCGGTGAAAATAAAAATTGGTGATGCGAATTAAGCTTGTCGAAAACGATGTATGGTGATGTATACACAATATGTGATATTATTATTGATGTAAAAAAAGACTTGATTACTACATCGATGTCCGAATTCCAATAGGTAAAATATTTTGATAGACTCGGTATTATATCGCTAAATAATTCTGCGTGCGAAGTCCGCTCGTGTGGTGTGGTGTGTTTTTATTGTGCTTTTCACGAGGTTGGTGATTCGTGCTATGAGCAGATCCAGCTGTATGGTACTTATCTTTCAACATCAGTAAAATGGTAAGCGAATTTAACGTGATTCAACCTGAGCGCTCACTATTAGTACCTACTCGGAGTTAGTAGTAAAAATTATGTATTAAAAAATCACAAAATCACTAACGGTTTTGAAGTTTAAGTAGAAGTATATTATATTGTGTTAGCCTGTATTCAGTTAGCTCGAAAAACACTCGTAAATCATACAATTCAACCAAACTATCTATATAATGAAACATCCGGAGTTTCGTCTATTTGTCGTCTAGTTTATTCGATTTCGTTTCAAAGGAAATTATATTCCGATTTTATTATTAAGTCGAAAGTGAATTATGTATTATAATAAGTGATGCCATTTACGTATAGTGGTATTATGAGTAGTAATAAATAGCATTTAGTTTTAACATTAAATTATATGAAAACTTTATAAGGACTCGTCAATTGCACTGACTGGTCTCTGATCCCGTTTCGAGCACATAATGTAATGGTTACATAAATGTAATCTGTGTAATACATATCGTATATAGATAGCTCTGTGTGTGAATATAATATGTGCGTGAAAGCGGTTGCCACATAGACATTACATTATAACGAGTTACCTTAGAACATAAAGTGGTTATTAAATCGTCCTATACGCAGCGATCAATAGAAATAATGTTATTACTGTCTGCACATCAATGCGAGTTCTAAAATCACTAGCCACACTTACAGATGGACTCTTCGGTAGACCGACTCTTTGGCCGCATGTAGTCAGCAAGTTGACGAGGCACTCTCTCACGCGACTCTGAAATATGACACACATATATGAGGCGTTCTTAACGGCTAGAAATATATATGAGTTATAATAGTCTGCTTGGTCCCCAAACGAATGGTTTTTACTCGCACTATTATAAGACTCCGAAAAAAATAATGTGATATAATAGCTTCAGTCGTTCACGATTGACACGAACACTAACGTTTATAAGCAAACTAGCAGGGGTCGTGTTTTGTTTTGTCTTGTGTTTTGCCTTTTCTAATTGTTTTGGTTTGGTTTTGGAGTCTGAGGTTCCCGTGGAGTGGACCTCGGGGAGAAACTGGGGGAATTCCCCCACCGCTCCTTCTGTCGGCTATATATATATATAGGAGCGGTGGGGGAATTCCCGCCATATATATATTTTATATTATTTTTATTTTTATGCAAATAATATAACATTATTGAATAAAAGTAGTAGAGTGGTTGTGGTACCTGTGACATCCAGGGGCGCTTCCAGCCGGCGGCGAGTGCGTCAGCAGGCGACAACGAGAGGGAGCGGCGCGGAGAAGCAGCGGCAGCGGACGCGCAAGCGGTTGCGCTGTGAGGCGCAGTACCGCGCTCGTTGCCCGTAGCCAAATCGCCGCCGCCTACCACCGTCGACGCACCAGACTGCGAGCGCGATGAACCTGTTCACAGAAAATCGTGGAAATGGACCCAACTGAACATTGTGGTGTTAAGGCGCAAAGAACCTCATTCATACTATTGAAATAAGAAAAATATGACTTCTAACTTGTTGTTTATAGAGACTTACCTTTGTCCGGCGTAGCAGTGGAAGAGAGCGAACTCGGTCCAGTGGGCGGCTGACTGCCACCCTTCGGCAGGTACTTGCGTCCGATCACCGGCGTCTGAGACAGGTCGAAGGTGAAGTCCATGGTGCGTCCGGGCAACTCCTGAGAGACAAACATCATTTTTCATGGTGTGACTGTAATCCACTATATAAAATAATAGCATTTTAAATGGCGATAAGTATACCTTCTTAGCGTGCGTATCGGTATCGAGTATCGAGGAAGCGTGCGTGTCCCAGTGCGGGGGTACAACTAACGTCGAGCACCGCGTAACCACCAACTTCAGGATCTTCATCGCCTCCTTGTAGTTGTTACCATCCTGCGTGTAAAGTGTAATAGCATATTTTAATGTAAAAAATTATTAATGACATTAATTCAAATAAAATTAGTTTTTTTTTGTGTTTTTTATCAATATATTCATTTTGTATAACGTAGTTTATTCACAACTCACAATGATATAAAATTTTAGGTACATAATGATACCGTGTACGTAAATACTGTAAAGTTTTTGTTCAAAAATATAATAAATATATTATAATAAAATAAAAAGATTATAAGTTACTAACATTGGCGACGTCTATAAACTTGGCAACGACTCTTAACAGGTCTGCATTGACAGGCTGCGCTGCGGGAGCGTTGAGCTCAACGTAATACAGCATGCAGTGCAACACTGACAGAATCGGTAGCTGCAGGTTGACCAAACCCTGGACAAAAATCAATGAGATATGAGAACAGAGAAAAAAAAAAACACGTAGATATGCATCCGTAGGTGGCACAATAAATACCTTCTCTAAAACTTCAACTAGAAACGCGAGCATCTGCATTGAGAGGTGCGAGTAGGTGTCCCACAGGTACTTGACCACGCACTTGGTCCATTGGAAGCTCTCCTTGCTGAAAGTCCGCCGCGAATAAAGCGTCATCACAGTGCCGAGGTTCTCCAGCTTCTTGCTCTTTTCGGCCGTGAACTGTGCGATGTGACAAGCGGCGCGCACGCAAGTCTGGTTGGCGTCCTCGTAATGCAACAGCATGTAGGGCAGCAGCGCGACCACAGTCATAGGAAACGCGAGCGACTGCGTCGGGTCTATCACAGGCAATTCTAGCAGCGGGATCATGTCCGCTAGCACCCCCACCACGGGCTCGTAAGTGTTCGGGTGAGTGCAGCCCTGAAAGGCAGCACGGTCGTTAGCATTGAGAAGGAAATAGACGAGGCGCATATTCTTAGTGGCAGTTATCTTACCTTGAGAAGGAGGGCGTGCAAGGATGGCGAGGTGTGTGGCTGCGTGCGGTCGAGGCGGTCTCGCGCATCGGGCCTGTCGAGCGGCAGACGCGACATGACGCGCGACAACAAGCGCACGCCTAGCAAGAACTCGTGCTCGTAATCGGACTCGAGCAGTGAAGCTCCAACCCAAAACAGTGTCGCCAAAATCGTCAACTTGTCGTCCTACAATTCATTACAATTCACATTAATACTAGTGACCTGTTCCCGGCTTCGCCCGGGGTGCAATTTTTATACATTTTTAGGCGGGCGCCCACACACATCAGGAGTGAAGGTGGGCTAGTAAATAATAAAACGACAGGAGTGTCAATGTACAAATGGTTAAACCTGTGTAGCGCTATCTCCGAGCAGTTTGAGCGACTGCGCCGAACGCGATCGACACAAATTTGAACATACCCCCTTCGTCGCTTCGCTACACGGACGCGTTCGCGATTCTGTAATGAAAAATATCATTATTGTAAACATTAGTACTATTGAAAGCAACATTTAATGTACAACGATCTGACCGTAATGTTTTTCCGCTGTGGCCGATGTGGGCGTGTTGTTCTTGCGCACGCAGTACGACACTGAGTAACTGGTGCTACGAGTGTGGTTACTGACGCAGCCGACGCACACGCCCGGCGAACGCTTGCCTAATGTAATTTTATTAAAATAAATTTCAATTGACTAATCACCTGCTCGATGCTAACGCGTAGGCGATTAGTACATAATCGGCAAACTACATAAAATCATGACTAGTTGATATTTACCAGCGGCGAAAGCTCCAACGATGGGTTGTTGCACGCCTTCCTTGTTGTTGAGATTCGGAGTCGATTTGAATATATCTCGCATGTAGTCGAGCGGCCTGAAGTTGGACTCGAGAGAGTCTACTGCTGCCTCGAGCGTTAGAAGCAGCTCCGTCACGTAGCCCTGCATGTCTTCGCCCTGCTCGGCCACTGTCTCCACGAGGCGCGACAGTATATCGGACACCATACGACCGGTCATGGCCACTCCGATCAGTCGAAACACCTGCAGCGACCTTCCCGCGTAGTGCCTCGAAGGACACGACAGTCCTAGTTGCAAAGCTGTCTGCGCCCAACGCTCCGAGACTAGTGCGTGAGGTAGCGATTCGCGGAACACACGTAGCACGTGACGCACAAGCGTCGCCATCTGTTGACAACTACGCAGCGTCCACACTGACACAGCGACAAAGTTAAATAAGATATTGAAAATTTTACAGAAAGCAAATGAATGTTATTAACAGTAAATCATGTAATTCACCTTTCGCTGTGATATCCTCGTATTGCCACAGAGGCATGTGAGTCGGCCTATTCGCGAGAAAGTGAACGAGCGACTTGATGACGTCAGCGACCGGCATCTCCGCCGCTTCCGCTTCCGCCTCAGCTGCCGCTTCCGGTTCGCCCTCGGCCTCCGCTTCTCCAGTCACGATCACCGGCAGTGACGGGTAATTATCGCCCTCACCTGACAACCCAATATTATAAACAATATTAGACCATCTTTCTTTAACATTTTTAAAACAAACTAAACTGTAAATTGTTTTTAGGCCAAAATTTTCTATAGCTTGCGAGAAAATGATAAGCTATAATAACATACATCAAACGAAATCTAATTTAAATGTAAAAAAAATATTATTATTTGTACAGTGTATTTTATTATATAATAACATCTGAATGTTGAAAAGGTGAGTAGGTCGCGCTTCTGTAATTTAATTGGTCATTTCTATTATTGTCTTCTCCGGCAATGTCGGCGTGCAGACAGAAAATTGACGATCGATTGCCCAAGTGGGCGAAAGTTATTTTGATGTAGGTATGTGTATGTTACTTGAACTTTACTGATTACTAAGCTGTTTACTGGTGTATTAAAAACTATACCACTGTTTTTATCAAAATTACAATATTCAGACACATATCTTATAGGGATTGACAATAGGGAATCGGCACTGACCTTCCGGTGTGACTTGTTGGTCGGAGCCGAGGGAGTGAGGGTGTGGATGTGGATGCGGAGGTCGAGGTGTATGCCCCCCGCATTGAACGTAGCTGTCGAATACAGCGTCTGGCTCTGAAAACAATACATAGATTCAAAACACATAATTATATTGAAACAATAGAGACGAGTCGAGTCGGGGTAAAGTGAAACATACCGGTAAAATTGTGGGGCACGAGGGGCAATGACGGCGGGGTTACACCGAGGCCTAGTTGGGCGGACCGGCTGGCTAGCAGCACACGCGCCACGGTCAAGTGATCGTGGTGTGCGGCCACAGCGATCAGCAAATTCAACAACAGCTGGCGGCAATGCTGATGAACTATCCACCTGTTAATGGGGGCAAATGCATATATTATATTGACACTGCACTTGAAAAACAATAAAATCAACCGCGACATGTTTTACGCCTTACCTGGTGTGATCCATTCCGAGAAAAACTATATGTAGCATCAATGGCACGTGGATCGACCAGTCGAGCTCGACACCGTCCAATACCACGTCACAGAGCAACATAACAGCAACATTGCATCTATAGAAAGGGAATGCAAATGGATTTTAAATACATACAACTCAAGAATTTAATTTAAATAATGTTGAAAATTAAGTTTAAGGTAGCCGACATTGATCTTACGAAATAGTACATTTTGACGTTGAAACAATTTTAACCTTTGTACAATCAGACTTTTACACGTTAAAGTACCGCCGCCAAATTATTGGCCTCGAAATATTTGACATTGCGAAAATTATTTTCAGTCATTGGTAGAAGCTCTTGAAACGAAATCTCAAACTATATATAAGCAATATGTAAGGAGCTCGTAATGTGTTATAAAGAACATTTTGCCATGCAATCATATAAAATATATACAAGTCATATAAAATATATACAAGTCATATAAAATATATACAAATATATACAATTTTGTATGTTTTGGATCCAGGAAAATTGTCCAACATTTGAAATTAATTCAAAATTCCAAAAATATTGCCAAAATATTAACGGTCCAATTCGTTAAAACCTGGTCGTGTCGGATAGCAATTTAAAAAGTTTGAAAAAAAATTATATTTGTCTAAAAATCGAAGCTATTATGGTTCTTAAAAACTAATTACCTTATCTCTTATATTATCATATATCTCCGATAACATCTAAACATCTAAATTTATTAGATTTTAAGAAAAAGTATTAGATTTTTAACATTAATAAATTTTGATAATTTTGCGGCAACCGAAAAATATTTTTTTTTTTAATCTAAAAATATTATCTTCTTTTTATATTATATTTGCATATACTACAAATAATTTAAATAGTTAAAGCTATTTGTTTCATTAAGTACATACTATTTATTCGTAGAGTACATATTAGGTATATTTTCCAAATGAAAAATTTCGTATTGAAAAAAGTCTCAATACGCCGACCGCCTAGCAATTTGTATAGCTGGCGAAGAGGAAAAGGAATGCAATACTCCATTTAAGTCACAAAAAAATCATTCACATGAAAACATTGATTAGTTACCTTCCCGTTGGATACGGAATCATATAAGTACTTAAATGTTACCACGTATATATACTACATGTCTGTCTATTAAATCTGTTTTTACAATTAAGAGTAACTTGGGAGCCCAGACTTCACCTCTTTCAGCAGTGGGTAAACGTCTTTGGTTTGTAATTGTTGTAAAATATCACATGTCACACGGACCAGTCTATTGAGACTTTCTAGTGGCCGCGCATTTTCTTGACGTTCCTGAAAGGTAACGTGTGGACCCCTGCTGTGCACGACATGGCTTTCACTGTATAACTTTTTAATTTTAATTGGCGGCGAATTAAATTTTTGTAAGAACGTGAAATAAATGTTCAAGTAGATTTCTAAAGTCTTGTTCACATTGACTAGCGGGAGCGGAGGCGGACGCGATCACGAAATGTTAGGTACTGGTTATACTGGTGAACAAGCACTAATAATATTAAATGTGAAAATATTTTATTAAATGTAAAATGTATTTCGATGTGTATGTTACATTACTGTGTGAATGTTATTTATAAAATAAATGTTAGCGACTTCGTTTTTAGTAGAACTTAGCTAAATTGGTTTCTGGTCGTGTTTCCTGGCAGTGTTCTAATTACTATGTTATAATGTGTATACTCCACAGCCGGTGTAATGTTGTGTACAACGTGATATAATGCTAACTTTATTTTAAAGTATGTAAATATGTTTTGATTACCTATGAAATCCTGATATAGGTTGGCTACTATCAGGTAGATATTCGGTTAGCAGAGCGAAGAATCCTCCGTATTCAGGCATCGGCAATGGTCTCGGCTGTAGTACGTCCATTCTTTGCTCCTGTGGGGTGGTCGGTGCGGTGCCGGCTACCGGCGTCGTACCAGAATCGGGACATAGTCCAGTCTATATGAAGACGGGTACAGTTGTATTATAATATTCGTTCGTCAAAACCAAGTGTGCCCAGTCCACTACTAACTCGTAGAAAAAAAATTCTTAAAGGGCAAGTTTCCCCTGTAACTTAACTTCGATTATGGGAATATTTTAGATAATGGACATTTCGACAGTGAACATTAAGGGACATTTTGAGAGACTGGTCATTATTAAATAGGTCTGACTGAGCAATTGTAGCATTTACTTACCGGGGTGGCATCGCCGTCTGTGGTAGTTGGCAATTCGTCGTCAACAGGTGGCGTGGGGCATGGCGGTGCCGATGCACGCTTATCAATCACCCGGCCGCTTTGCTGTTCCGACTGTTTAGGGCCGCTATAACAATCGTATTAAAATATAAATTAAAACTCTTTTAAATAAACAAGAAACTTGTTTAACACCACCGGGTGTAGTAGAGTCAGATATAAGAACAATAATTTATATTATAAAAAATACTTTTAATAATATACTTTTAATTTGAATGATACTCTATATAATCAACGTATACGATATTCTATACTAATACTATAAAGGGGTAAACTTTGTTTGTTTGTATGTAGGAAATATTTTCGAAACTACTCATCCGATTACAACAAATATCTTTCCCCAATAGTTAGAATAGAATTTTACGATATTCATAGGCCAAATATGTCCGCGCGGGCACCAGCTGTCTAAAAATAAACATCTTAAAAAAAGATAAAGTCAAGCCCTAACACTCCACAGACATTCAATCAGTTCCGCATCGCAGATTTGAGTGCTTGGGATAACAATAACATGCTGAAAGTTGACGTAAAAAACATCATCCAAAGCATGCCAAATCGAATGCAAGTATAAGTTCATAGAAGGAAACACCCGAATTAAAATTGAGTGTTCTATGTTAGGTTAGGTCGAATCTATGTTAACTTATTTATGTATGGACTTCTATTCTCGGACAACTCGACTGATAAAATTTTGTAAATACAAAAGAGGTGTTACAACATGTATTAGAACAATGTTTAAATTTAACGAAATAGATACTTTAGTTGTATGACTTATTTAAAAAATATATTAAACTAGCTGGTGCCCAGGACTTCGTCCGCGTTGAAAAAGCAATATATCGTCTGACATCGTTATTGCTATTATACTTAGCCAGGAGTTAGTTTCTTTAATTTTAGATAATCCCTCGGGAGCAGTACTTTTTTTCTGGATGAAAGGTACCCTATGTCCTTTCTGTTGTCCCAGACAACGTGTATGCAAAATTTCATGGCGATCGGTTCAGTAGTTATTGCGTGAAAGAGTTACAAACATCTATACATACATCCATACAAACTTTCGCATTTATAATTTTAGTACGGATACTGACACACTATTGTTTATAAATGATTTTGTTGTTACATGTAAAAGCATACTTTGACCAATTTAAGTGAGTCTCTATAATGTTAAAGAGCTCTCAAAAGAGATCCAAATAGATTATGCATTCGCAAAGATAAGTTAAGTATGCATAAGTGTTTTCTCTCTAGCGCCAGTTTATATATAACAAGATTCAGAACACTATCAAGCAACTTAATATTTAAAGAGAAAATGAAGCGGTAACTCGTGAACATTGCTGTTCTATACCTACTTATTACTATAATATTATAAAGAGAGAAGATTTGTATGTTTGTAATGAAGAAACTCAAATACTACCGAACCGATTTATAAACTGAACTGTTAAATTGGTAACGAATAGTTTTATTTCTAATAGGTATAATTCCCATTTCGAAGAGAGGTGTTGTTACACTTGTTACTATTAGATAGTCCCCTTTGAGTCAGTCACACCTTTGCACCTTTGTGGCCTTTCGTATTGTCTGTCCTTATAGGTAATCACTGTAGGTATATGTCCATTATGCGGTCCTTTGACACGCCAATAATCATTTCCAATCAGATCACGTTGTGAACACTACGCTTTGTGGATCACCGTCTTATTGTCTGTTTGATGCCCCAAATTTGGTAACACAATAGTATCACAATAAACAAACACAGCGGAGTTACAATGGAAAGCCACCGTAGATTTCACTGAATTATGCTTCTATTACGCGAATCAAACAATCAAATGTTTTTAAACTTAACAGGGGACTTGACATTAATTATGTTAATTTTATTAAATTTATTATCCATAAGATAAGGGGGCCGTCCATTAATTACGTGTTAGGGTTGTTAAGGTCCCCCTAAACAGGTGGTTGAGCTAAATCTCATCCAAACTCATGTGGGGGAGAGGGTAGGTAGGTCTCGGCAAATATCACGTAACTTTTTTTTCGCAAGAAACAGAATGAAATTGCGAATAAACTGAGTTAAATTAATTAAAACATGTTTCTCCACTAAAATATGGGTAAATAATAATATATGTGATAATATTGTAATAGTTCGAGTACTTAATTTGATTAATATAACAACCAATTTGTAGAAATATCGTTTGCACATAGAAAAAAGCCAAGAGTTTCTATATGTAAACGACAACGGATTTGAGTGACTAAATCAGAGTTGGCAAATAATTTCCCAATAATATAATAACAATGCGTCCCCAGCGGAAGATCAGCACACTGTGTGTGGTGCGTTGGGCTGGCATGCTGAGTTGGGTGGCTATTTGGGTCGAAGCACTGGTGCTTGCACTGGCAACTATGGTACCTACAAGATTGTTCTAATTAAACTTGTATTGTATGCGCTATTTGTGTTTTGAACTTAATAAAATGTCTTTTCTTTCTCACTTGCGTAATCTTGTCCGTACGTCTAACTTAAAAAAAAAATTGTGTGTCAGCTCCGACACACGACTGGAGTTTACTTCTTAGCTTCTTACGAACGATTATAAAATATATAATTTCACAATTCGAACCAACGAAATAGTATATCTCTGTATTCCAGGTCGCTGATTCGAACACGCCGAAAGAACAACATTGTTCTTTTTTTGAATAATATATGTATTGTGTAAATGGCGCACAATATATAATACAAATCGATTCTTAAGGAGTAAACTCCAAGAATCTAAACATTTAGACGAAGCATACGTATTGGATTGACCGTGAAACTGAGTAGTCGTATAGATATGCATGGTCAGTTTTGGTGTATTTGTTTATCGGGACGGGACACGTTATGAGACCAATCACTTATCGGACCGGGCGCACCCGTCTCTCGTATGATTTATTACTGTCCCCAATGTGACTTACTATACAGTGTGATTTATTGTTGCAAAATAATGAAATCATGTCATAAAGCGATGACACTGTCAATGCACAAATGTTGATTGAATGACTGACAATCTAGTTTTATCCGTCAGGCTCAATTCGTTGGTTAAAAACGGTTACGTTTACTCATGGTTCTACTATGGTTCTGACGATTACCTACTCATACGCTACACCGCTAACTCATACATACTCATAAACCGCTAACGAGGAAAAATATTTCAAGCTCGGATTCAAAAACTAGAGACTTGAAGCTACAATTTCCTTTTTTAATGAGCACCGTACGACCATTTTCTTTGAAGTTACAGCCTGTTGAAAATCACCTAAAAATTTGCAACTTTTTTATATCCTTTAATTGTTGCGTTTACTGTATATAAAAAATTGCATCCGAAAACTGGCCTTAACATAAAATATATTTAGTAATACGGGACTAAATTTGTTATCAAGTTAGTGTTAAGTATTTATTATTTAATTAAATAATATCTATTAATAATAATTTTTTCAAAATGTAGTCACGAGAAAATGTGCTAAAGTATCATCCTGTATAATAAATATATGTAAAGTTTACACGGCCGCAGCTAATACATTGATGGTAGGTATAAACTGTGTCATATTTTGTGGGAACTCTGTCGATACGATTAGCGAACGTACGAAAAACTTACACGGGAACTACTTACTTTGAACTACTTTGAAAGAAATTACCTACATTTTACCCAAATTACCCAAGAAATCAGCCAAGAGAATGAATTTTGAAAATAATTTTTCAACTCTTTCAAACTATTAAATGTAAAGACGAATAAATCAAAAGACAAAAATATGTCTTTTTGAGTTTTATTTCGTAAGTGTGTAACAAGTGTAATACAGACAGACGGCGGAAAGCGACTTTGTTTTATACTATGTAAAGATTACATAGTTGATTTAAAATTTATTAATAATATTGTTTGATCTGTTTATTATTTATTTATTTTATATGTATTTATAATATAAGGGTATCAAATAGGTATGTTGTAAACGATATGTGTGTGCATTACAAAAGACCTTTTGTACTTTAAATCTTGTCATATGAACGAGTAAATAGTATTCTCGGAAAAGGGGGGTACCTTGAGTTGCATCTCCACCCGGCCATCAGCGGGCTTAGCAACCCTTTTATCGATTTTAATACTACCCACCTCCTCTCATTGTCGACGCTTGTAAATCTCTAATAATTTTGTTATAGTTGCATTGGAATAAAATTATTAGATTGTATTATCTACATACAAAAATAACTAAAAAAAAACCTCGCAAACTGTGTAAGGATATCGTGAAAGTACGTAACAGATGCCAGTTCGAATCTCGGAAGAGCCACATTGCTGAATGTTACCGATAAAAAAAACATGAAAATTTATCCCCTTTTTTCAATTGTTCATTTAATTAAGGTTTGTATATTAAAACATCGGCCGAAGTTAATGTTTTAATATACAAACCATCCCTGTTTAGGTATCCCCCTTTCCATAAGTAAAAGCCGTGTTAGCTCGCTCGATTATTTATCGGAGTGGCTCGTCTTTCTTAAACGTTCCCCAAATAGCTATACCGCTCGATATTATAATATTGACGAGTGGTGAAGTAGGTACCTTGACAATAACGAGTCTATATATGAAGCCCCGGATATTCAATTTTTTTAGGCGGGGCAAAAATGAAAAATGCTGTCCCCGCCCATATATTTATTTTTAACTTTATCATCTTTATAATTTCAGCTATCAGATGTCCACTAATTGATTGACATTTGGACATAGGCCTTCCGGAAATAATGCATTCATCGCTGTTCTTTCTGTGTTAACCCTATTTATTTACAGATATATAGACATGAACGTGTAGGATATATATTTTATACACAGCACAGGATAGGATTTTAAATAAGATAATAAAAATAAAAATCACATATATTATTGCATTATTTGTAAATTGAAAATACAATTTAAATTATTTCTATGACCTTGTCATAATTTAACTCGTGTGCAATTCGATTTTCTATTACTAAGATTGCAACGTAAATTCCTGCAACGAAATAGTATATCTCTGCGAGCAAAGGTGTATTCAAAGGTCGCTGCGTTCCTGGCTCATAGTAGATCGCAAATAATTTTTAATTAGTTTTAGTTTGCTAAAACTTCTCTCACAGCTTGCGGATGTAGTAGGAAGCGTAGAGTAAATTCGCAGGGCAATACAAATATTAAGAAAAGCATCCTGCAAATAATGCGCATAGATTTGTTGCAAGAGATAGAAACCGTTATAGTACGAGATCCGGCCGCAAGAATGCGTAAATATCGCGTAACCAATAAAAATATTTTTATATACAATTATAATATATATATATTATATGCAATATGTTTTGGGCCCTGCTCAAAACATGGAGCAGATGTGGCTCGAAACTACGAGCGAGATTTAAGCGCCGTTGGATTCTGCCAGGAACTCTACGTTTTTAAAGAGCAAGCTCCGCTTTTATTTGGTGATATAGATTCCTAAATGATATCCCTAAATATATTTGGGATAGAGCTATCTGTGGTCACAGTTAATAATAATTAATTTGTTTAAAAATATTTCCGGGCAAATTTTAATAGACACCCTGCCCAAAATATATAGACCTTATTATAATTGTATATAAAAAAATATTTTTATTGGTTACGCGATAGGTACGCATTCTTGCGGCCGGATCTCGTACTATCTGTAAAGTGTGAATTTGGCCGACCTCTGGACTTGCCGCCCGGGGCATAGGCCCCGGCTTGCCCCCCCCCTAGATCCGGGCCTTAATATATCCCAGACAGACATTAAGTAAGACATATTGCGAGCAAAAGGCTTTCTTATAAGCATATTGTATGTGTAAAATACAATATAAGAAGTAATATGATAATATCTTCTTGCGTATCTGTTCCTTTTTATAAAATTTTCTATAAGACGAACCCAGTTAAACCAAAACGATACATGTGCGTTCCACCTATTAAAAATTATTATAATTTTCGATTAATCAATCTTCACGTTAAAAATTGAATGAAAAAAAGTCAAATATCCGAATGTCGTTCGATTTTTTTTTAAATTTTGAATGTCCTGTTTACGAGAGAAAAAAGTTAAATTTTGTAATCTCGCACACCAAGCGGGTATAATTTAAATTTAAAGTGGCCAGTGTGTTAAGATGTAACAACTATTTTCATTAAACTCTTTTAACTACAAACGCGATCACATATTTTGGACTCCCAATATGCGCCTTTACATAAACAAATAAATTTGAAACAGGAGAAGTGATAAAGGGGAAATTGCTCAACGGTTTGTAACAGGCTCATAGTGTAATACAGTTCAGTGTTTTTGAGTGGACGGACACTATTTACATTAGCCGCGTAATCCCCAGATTACTACGGACGGTTACTACGCAACAGCCTCGCAAAGTCACGGGCTATTTTACCGGCAAACACGAGGGGTTGAGAGTGTAAGCAAAAACAATTAGTTTGATCGTTTCGAAAATCACAATTTTGTACAATATTCTGAGTAAGATTATGTTTAGTTTTTCCTGTACAAAATATTTTTAATCGAAAAACACGTAAAAGATCATGTCTCCAATTGATAACATTTTATTAATACTCATTTTATTCCATTTTCATGCAGATCCTGATGACATATGCTCATATAATCTTTAATTACCATACACATATCAATAGTTGGCCCTTAGAAGAAGAAGAAGAAGAAATGTAGCCTCTTTTGTGTTCTACCTATATTTCGCGTCACAGACCCTCTTGCACACAGTCTGGGTGGAAAACACTTTATTATCGAGCGTAGAGGGGTGAATTTACAGAAAAAATACAGAAGGAAATATTAAATAAACAAATATTTTACCTTGCTTTCGTCGGGTCTTCACCGCTGTGTCTTTTAGTGTGTATTGTTCCTTTCTCGACAGGAGCTAGTTCGCCAGTACGACCGGTGGCATCCTGAGTGCAGAAAAAAATTTTTTTTTTCATTAAAAATCAAACAGCTTAATATATGGGTGATTCTACAAAAGTTGGGTAACTTTTGACCATATTTTGTTTACTGTAGTTATTGAATCAAATTTCTACAAATTCGGGTGTTTAGGATAGCTGATCTAATGAATATATTGTTCCAAATCGGGCCAGTCACTTTTCGGCTCTTTTTTTTAATATAATCCTGGTCAATTTTTTTAGCATGCCGCATGATGTTTTAAACTGAAATATGAAATAGAAATGCTTATACACGGTAGCAATTAACATAAAAGTGCTCTAAAACAAATAAAACATCAGTATAACTGACAACGGACTGACGCCAACGGACTCACAAAAATACATAAATTTGATGTTATAATTAGAACAAATTTTTCTTTTGGTAATTTCGAGTATCAACAAGCTACATTTTGACAAAACATAGTTAACTATGTATAAATCAAAATAAACCTCAGGTTAACAAGAAAATAACGACTTACCAAGAGACTGATATTTTGACTGGATCAGCACGTGTATTACAAGGTAAACACAACTCTAGCACTGGTACAGCAATAACAACCATAAAATGGTGCGGTCCGCAGCTAACTTCATTACTAACTTTAAAATTCTAACAGGGATTTCACCTTGAGTTGCTGATATTTGGCGAGAATTTCAAGTTTAAACAACACACAACGGACTGACGAAAAAAACTAAACACAAAGTTTCTTATTTTTTTAAAAATAAAGTGGAGAATATTACATTATGAAAGTTGTAGTATACATTACTATGTACTTCACAGATTGTAGTGAATTAATAAGTTTTCTTAAATCGATGATAATGTTTAACAGACAGTCACTTGACTGCTGGTTTTCGGGATTGTGACATGCCAAAGGACTGACTTTTTAAACATTTATTGTGTTTTTTTACTAACTTGTATTTAAAATAAAGAGCTGAAATTGGGTGACCAAATAAGGGACTTTTAATTATTTTAAAATAAAATGTAATAACAATAATATATAATAATACTTCGTATCTATTGGCTGATGACATTGAGTTACCCAATTTTTGAATATTCACCCATATTCTTTCTTGAAACCTAACCTAAAATTCTTGAAGTTAGTGTGGATATGTTTCAGAGCAATTACATTAAATAGTAGGTACCTACGAAACGATGTATTATTTCAAGTCATGCTTTTACACATAATAAGTACCTCAAACACTTAACAGTTTATGTCGTTGACAATGTCAGCTGAGGTTTTTTTCAATGCAAAAAGCTAATATTTGATGTGTCATGTGGTGGTGTTCAGATTGTACAAAAATAGTCAAAAATTAAAAAAAAAAACAAGTGTGTAAAAAACTATTAGGCAATGCTCAGCACATATTTCAGAGAAAAAAGTCACGGATTAAACTATTATTAAAATTAATAGGATTATTTAATAATCTTGATTTATTTATGTTAAGGTCGACAGACAAACAAAAATTTTAAGAATTGTTTTTTTTTAAAGTAAAAAGCAGTTAATATGACATTTAATGCTATTGGAAAGCGATTATTTGGCAGTAGTGTGTTGAGTAGAAATACCTGTGAACCAGTAGCCGGTCCATCGCTGTGTCCCGACGTGGCCTTCCTCATTGAAGTGAGACGGTAGAAAGGTGGTGTTTCGGTACGCTCTATCAAGCAGTTCAGTGTCTCTACCGTCTGCAGTTCGGTCATCATTTCGTCCAGCAATCGTTCGGGACGCGACCGCGCCAAGTACAACACCACACGTTTGGCCTGGCAATATTCAATTCAAGGTGTACAAGTACTGTAATAAATTGACTTAACTACTCCAATCGCAGGACTTACTAGAACTTAGTATCAACTTACTAGAAGGAGCAGAAAACTCTACACGTGTAAAAGTATTAAGTTATCAGTGCATTATTTTAGTAATACCTAATTATATTTTTCAAAGATTTTTTTGACAATAATATTTGGGTAATATGATTTGAGTTTATTCTTAAATATTTTTTTTATAAATGTATCATAAATAACTTAATAATTAAATATACTTCTTGTTCTCATCCGTACCTACAGTAAGAACCGGACAATACCCCCCACATTAATAGTAACTGTGTAGTTTCTACGTACTGAAGACACGAAGGGATAATTATTAGGTTTGCTGAAGCAAAAGCTTCCTGAAGGAAGCTTTTGTTCGCAAACCGATTCAGGTCTGGGAAATCAGTCGTGCGTTACAACGCTATTCATCATCCGATGAACGTAACGTATCCACGTTACGTCGTCATAACTGGATAATATTTTTTGGCATAAAATTCCAAGTATTATAAAAATAAAGTGTGACTCACGTAAGGCAGAAGCTCGTTCGGAGCCATCCCAGAAACGATGATGAGGTACCGTATGATGACTTTCAAGTTGTTAGGCCAGCACGCACATAGTGTCGACCACAGCTCCTCTATTTCTTTGGGGTGGTTATCGGAGAACTGTCAACAAATATTACTATTATAGCTATAATATAATAATATTAATCTATTACAAACTATGTATTATATCAAAGGGTTCCTTAGGTAGGATTCCAAGCATTGTCGCTGCATTACCTCTTTGTATAAAAAGGCTAATTGGCACTACAACTGCGTTTTAAATTAGCAACATAACAAGGTAATAGCATACCGGGAGTCGCCAATTATGTCGCACAAGCGTTTTGATAAAAAAAAATAAGCGCGTTGGAACCCCACGGTCTAGAGAAATAAAAATGAGTAGGTGCCGACGTCTCTGTATTTGATTTTGTATTTGAGTATTTTTCGCTAGAAATTCGATACCTACACTTAGTAGACGTACCAACCTAATTATAATTTCTTCTAGCGATGAAAGAAGAAATAGAAAGGGATTGGATGTTTTGAAAGCAATCTCTCAAGAGTTGCTGCTCTCAACTAATAACTTATATATTTCAACTAATAACTATAATAACCTGGGTCCTGGCTATAAGGCCTTTCCAATACTTTGGAGAAAATGTCTTCAAAATTTAATAAAATTATTAATATTTTCCATTGAAAAAAGCGTTTGATGTAACAATTGTTGTGGTAAGTACCTACCTATAAAAATATCTACACACACATACATACATGTTTTAGGTCAGGACAAGGTTGCACCCTGCAAAGCTTTCTGTCTATTGACATCATATCGACATACAGTCTACATATAATTTAGCAAAACCATTATGAACAAGTCGACGAATCTCCCCTCGCTGTAGATCGTCGTGTAAACCAGGTAGGGTGCGGAAACCTAAATATATTTATATTTATGCAAGTATAAAGTAAGTATGTATTAGTGCGTTATACGCTCATGTTTTTGGTTAAACATGATTTTGTTTTAGCATGAGAACATACCTATATAAATTTTTTTTGCGTGGGTATCCTGATGGATTCCTCTTGTAAAAAAAAAGGTAACATACATTCATATAAATAATTATAACTTACTTTAAAAGCATATTTTAGAAAAATTATTATTAGGCGTACGTACGATATAATTGAAAATATCTTTAGAAAACCTAACGACTGTTACGATTCCTTAATCTATAAAATTCTATAAAACCTCCGTCAAAACACAGTAGACTAGTTGTTAAAGCCTCTTAATGTGCACATTAATGGGGTATAATCTAATATATAAAATTCTCGTGTCGCGGTGTTCGTTGCCAAACTCCTCCGAAACGGCTGGACCGATTTTGATGAAATTTTGTATGCTTATGTTAAGGGTGGTCCACCCCAAAATTTTATTTTTTATTTTTTGGCAAAACAACGTTTGCCTGGTCAGCTAGTATAATATATAAATAAATAAATATCTTCACAGATTCTACACAGCACCTAATACTTGTACAGTAAGCAGCAAAGTAAAGTTTCACAGTAAGCAACTAATACTTGTATTATGGATACCAGACAGTTGATATACTACATACCATACTTTTTTTTTGTAAATACATACATATTATAAATACAAAACATCCATGAATCAGGTACAAAGGTAAATGTTAACACATATACCTAAGCATAAACATATATGCAAAAAATAAATAAAAAACAAGTAGCAAGTGCATTATTAATTTACCTTAGCAGTAATATAGAAGAGGTTGTTGAGAACCATTTCTGTAGCCTCCGCGGATCCGAGCCCTTCACGACGACCAGAGCGGCCAGCCTCCGGTGCATAATACTACAACAATGGGTAAACATCTTTATTATTGTATAATTCAATTTAAATAGCTCGTCAGATAATTAGTTAAGTATAATAATACTAAGACTTAATAATCGGCCAGCCAGCTAAAGTGGCTTTTATATTGTTCCCAAGGGTTACACTACGATCTGCTGGAGGTCAATGCGTTTTCAACTCAGTGCAAGATATCAATACAACAGGTCGAGGTTTTGTTATATTGCATGAATGATACAAATTTGAGACCTCTAGATAAGTTTCTAGAATATCTGATGGATGAGAGAAATTTTTGAATACAGCTTGTAAAAATAATAATACAAAAATGGCAAAAAAGTTTCAGGTAAATATTGTAGAGATTTTTATTTTACATAAAAATGTTTATATAAATTTTTCTGCTAAAATTGAAATTATCAGAGTTTGGGAGGTAACATAATATATTCTCTAAACTTATCTTAAAAATTCAAAAGTATCAAATTTTGATTTGGAAGTAAATTTTCCTAGACTATACCTCTTTCAGTCGAATTGATATGTTACATTACATTCCGTTTCAACGGAACATGGCAATTATCGCCAGTACAAAGGGAGGAGATTTGTCCTCCCTTGTTTATTGCTGTGAAGTGAAGGTTACAAGCCAATCAATACGGTAGTTATCTGAATAGTGGTTGCACTCGTAAAGCAACTATTCGATATCGGCATCAAACAATCAGGACCAGTATCAATCAGTACCAGTCAGGATCACACAAAGTGGTCAGGTCAGTGATATTCCGAAACATGAACAAAGTAAATGCATACAAATAAACAAACAAATTTTACTTTATAATATTATTAGTATTTAGACAACATAAGGTATATTATTTAATGACATCATTAAACACACTTGACATCAAGGTGACTCAAAAAGTTCGCTGTTTATGCATAATCCGGCTCTCACTTCCAATTAGTATTCCAATATGAACAATGGCTTTTCCGAGAATAAGGAACTGAATTACAGCACCCAGTCTTTGGATGCTTGCTTTAATATTATAGTCTATCTCAAACCGTTAAGGATTTGAAACTTTGGGAATGAACTTTACAATGTTGGCTCTGGTCTGATTTAGCATATGTGCTATTATGTTCAGACACAGAACGCTTGTTGCTTCAGCGGCCCGAAGAAGATGAAGACGTGCTGACCGCCACTTAAATGTATTGAGTTAAGACATTGAAGATTTTGGATGTATTTGTGAAGAAATTCCACACGAGGAAAGTTCAATAGCAAAATAAATGGTGGCAAATCGGCCTGGTGACGAGCAGGCAGCGTGTCGCACCGCCTTCGCCTCGACGCCCCCGAATTAAGCGTACCAGGAAATATACTAGTATTTTATTTCTTTTATGTCACTTTATTGGTCAGCAATTGTGGCGTTGATGTAAAAATACAATTTTTGATGTAAAAATACAAAATACAATTTTTGATGTAAAAACTTATCTCGGTAACTCGGTAACAGTACTTTTTTCTGCATAAAAAGTAGGTACCTGTGTCTGTTTGTAATCTTGACAATGTTTACACAAACTTTCATAACTAGGTATCTATTGAATATTTAAGGCGTGACAGTAACAGTAACAAACAAACTCCTTACGCATTTTAATATTAAAATAATAGGAATAACGTCGTCATAAGAATACTAAAATTTCAATTAATTTTGTTGTGAGAACCTCTTTCGTTGGTTTTCCTTTTATTTTTCCGAGAACATTAAAAAGTATTAAGGTTACCTATCGCAACGGTCTATATATTTTTTTCTATAATATTATTTTAAACAACAATGTTCTTTGTGAGTGAAATATTTACAGGCTACAAACATTGTGCATGTTTCAATCGGGCAAACACGTTTCACAGTCCGCTTACGAGTACGTGTCGGGGAATATGCAGACGTATGATGTTGAAATGTGTTAAGGCGGTTGAGAGCTATTCACGATGGGATGATAGCATTTGTAGAATATTAGGGATGAAATTTCCCCTCTTCTCCCAACGGAAAATCGAATGTCATTGCCCAAACGTCCCAACGATAAAAGTGGCAATTCAATGTTTTTTTTCAACGACATATTTGCTAGATATAATCTGTCACAATAGTCACACCCAGTCAGACGTCCATATTCACGTACAAAAGGCCCGACAATGAGCACTCGGTCTGGTAACCGCGAAATTGTAATGAAATAGGTACATAAATCCGTTACAATGGAAAAATCATTTCATACGAAGTCTCTCCGTAGGTATATGCGAAAAAAACAAAATCCAGTCGCGTGTAAATTAGCTCACTAGCTTTGTACTTTGAGTCAAAGTGAATATGAAAAACGGAAAAAATGTGAGTTCAATCAGAGTTTCATAGAGTATTGAAGCCTCTAAAGCTGATTATTAATTTGCCGTCCATTCTGCATTGTAATAATAAGGGAGGGCTTGTTAAGGCGGATATTCTCGATAAATCCTTGAAAGACTCTACGAGGGTTGTTAAACAAGTTCGTAGCAAAGGAAGATAGGAAGTTTATATTTTTTTAACCATTTTTGAAGCTACATTATTTTATTTAATATTGACAATGTAAAATTAGTTTATATTTTAATATTTTAAAACTTATCTTTAAAAGAGTTGAATAATGATTTGTTATTAATTTTATTTTAAGTGTAAAAAACTAAAAATGTTTTGGTAAGTCTTAGTTCTTTGCATCCTTTTTGGCTTGTTCTTTACATTATAAATGAACAGAACGGTTATAACATAAAAAGGTTAATTGTTATATATTGTTGCAATATTAATTTATAACAATACTTGCTGGTGCCCGCGACTTCGTCCGCGTTCTTTCAATTTATCGCGTCAGATTAGAATTTTTTTTAGAAAAGAGTTCATTGAACAAAAAATAAATTCATACATCCGCGGAAATAATGTCAGAATTTTCGTTTTAAATTGCTTACCTTTGTGCCGTTAACTCACTTATAAACCATTATATAGTTCCATCGGAATATTACTTTATTACTCATCTGTTTATGGGGTAAAGAACAGAGAACAGGATTTTTTAGCTGGTACATTGTCTGGCCGATTTATTATTAAGTATAGTATTGAAACTAGTGGACAATATGTTGATATTAAATATTCTATCCATTCAATTATTGTTTTTCGTAAAACCCTCTTTGTCAATATTTTTGCAGACGTTATGGACATACCTGTATGTAGGATAGAGGGTTTGCCGGCGGCACATTCGGATCAACGAGCTCGATGTTCACCAGCCAAGGCAGAAGGTACTGCAGTAGCAACTGACGAACCTCGGTGCGGGCCGTTTGGAAACGTGCGGTTATTTCTAAGTAACAAAAAAAAAAATACATTTTTAACATGTCAACGAGCTCCATGGTTAAGATGCTTGCTTTAACGCTGTGTCTCAACTGTCCCAAGGTCGATTCCCAACAGGAGCAACATTGGAAATGCGGTAACCGCTCTTACGGACGACCACCGTGAAATATGAGTATCATGTGTGCTATTGTGTTTAGGTGAATAAAGTATGCCAGAACCTATTCCCTATCTCTTTAAAATTCTTTTTATTAACCCTACTATGGTCGACAGTGCACTACAAATGCATCTTTGCTGTGTTATAGGCGACGGCGACGATGGACGCATCAAGTGGGCAGTCTAGATTTTTTTAATTTTGTGGTCAGCATTAACTGTGAAATCGTCAGACTAAATCTATATAAATAAAAATGAATCTCTAAATGTGTTTCAAAGTCCAAAACTCAACAACGGCGAGGCAAGAATAAGGATTCTTTTTTAAATAATTCTTGAAGTCCGAGCAAGGACCTTAACAATTGAAAAAATTGTCCGACCTAAAGTTGCTCGGTGACAATTCAAATACCTATTTCAATCAAATTAGTCAGAACGACGTCTGTCGGGTGAGCTAATCTTTACATACACAAAGTCGCTAAGCGCCTCTGTCCCTCCCCATCATGTACCCCTACGCTTTGATGTTTTAAACTACGCAACAGATTTTATTGTGGTTTAAAAATTGCCGGAAGCGAGTCGCTAGTTATAAATATAAATTTTCCTGAATTCATTGTATGCGAAATACTAATCAAAAACATAAAAAAAATTCCAACTTCGCTACGCTCTACTCTCGCTGGAAATTCCATGAAAACCTTTTAAAGCAGTCGGTGTCTAATTTCGTGATATACGTCCCTTATTTACTGTCTTTACAATGTAGACTCGTATCAAAGCATGTTCGGAAGCAGAATGTAGCATGAACATTGCAAATTGAGAAGTTGGACGTGCATTTATGAAACGCGACGACGAGTTATATGACATTTCGTTGTCTTCTTTCTGCATTCATTCACAGATGGGGTGAAGTCGCGATCGTCTTAGCAACGAAATACATTTTTGGCTATTGTCTGTGGCGATACAATAGGGAAGGGAATCACTTCATGATATCCTAATAGGTAAAAATGGCAAAACAGAATAATTGAATGATGCAGACGATACAGAGATATATTGCGCTAAGTACCTATATGCAGCATTGATTGAAGAAGAAGAAGCTTAGTGTGGCTACACAAAGGCCAACTCGAATTCATCCGTACTAATATTATAAATGCATTATGGATGGATGGATGTATGTATGTATGTATGTATGTATGTATGTATGGATGTTTGTAATTCTTTCACGCAAAAACTACTGAACCGATCACTATGAAATTTCGCATACACGTTGTCTGGGACACCAGAAAGGACATAGGGTACCTTTCATCCAGAACGCGGACGAAGTCGCGGGCACCAGCTAGTAAGATCTAAAATGAATATAGCGGTTCTTTATGCCGATCATAACTGTAATGCTTAAAAATAAATAAGGCCGTAGCGGATGAAAAGATTTCGTAACAAAATAGTACCTACTTAAATTAAAGTGGGTGTTGAGTGTGTATATCCTTAGCAGTTAGCATTTAAGATATTTCTCGTCACCTCTTTCTTAACAGTGTTAAATGCATGACATAATAAATTTTATTTACTACGAGTAGGTATGTACTGCTGCCGAGTTCCTTCTTCAAAGGCTAATTTAAATATATAAAGTCTCAAGAGCAGATACGCCGAAGTAACTAAAAGTTAGCTCACTGATGGATTTTTTTTTGTATTGATAAACACTAGCTAATCTAATTACTAAATTAGACATATTTAATTATAATAATATGTCAATCTAATAAGTTTAATAATATTTAATTATAACTGAAAAAGGGACATGCATTTTGATATTAACATCACAATTTGAAGAGCGATGAATTATGCACAACGTTTTGATCCAGTTTAAAATTAATAAATATTTCCATACATGTTACTTTTATTTGAATGAAAAAGTTCTTTATGTACCTATGCTCGCGGCAAATTATACACGCATATGAAGGGCTCAAAAAGAACGCGTAATCTGCTCGTTTTCAGAATAAAAGGCGCATTGCTCTGCAGTCATTAATTGGATAGTCTGTCTGTCTAACTTTATACTTCAAAGCTATTCTTATACTTTTCGCTACAAAGCTTACAACGGTATTACACCAATGAAATACTTAGGGATGTACTGTCATGATTTGATTATAAGAAATAGCAGAGCTACCAACTCCCCTATCTTTTCTTTCTCATGAAGTTTTTGTATTGCTCTTGTAAAAAAGAAAAAAGGACTGTTCCTAAGGGATCATATAAAATAAAATAATATAAAAAACTAACGCCTAGCGTTAATAAAAAACATATTCATATAATGTATTATATTATATTAATATGTACTGAAGCATATTGCAGCCTGTGACGCGTAACGTGTGACATTTGACATTCGATTTTACTCAAATAAATGTTCATATCCCGCGGGCTTATATATGAAAATAGATTCTTAAGGAGTAAACTCCAAATAGGTCATAGTTGTTCCCCTTGTTATCTCTAAGCTCATTTCAAGCGTAAAAATTCCTACTTAAGGGTATTTTGTAACTAGAATTCAATTGGCGAATAAGACCGTACGAGTCGATGTAATAGACTGGAGAAAAAAACCTCAAATTGCCCATGCCTTTTTCTGTTCGCTAACGTTGTTTGTAACCCTGTGGATAGGGATATATGATAAAGAAGTTAGAAAAATACATCAAGACAGTGTCTCTCACTGTCTTGTCTTCTGTACAGCCTTGTGTTTGCTTCTTCGTGGTCTCCGGTTTTCTCTAGTAAAATTTAATGTCCAGCAGTGGACGTCATTTGGCTGAGATGTTGATAATTACAATATTACATATATTCTAGGAACTTATATCAAAAATTTTCCTACTAAGGGAAACAAATAGGAATATGTTAGTAATTTTTTTAGTCCAGGGAACCCTGAACCCTATGTGGGTTGCGCAAAATTAATCCCCCACATTAATTATTATCTACTAGCTGAGCCGACGAATTTCCAACATACAAAATGTCTGAGAAAATGAAATTTATTTTATAAGTAACTTTTTCAGATGTTTTAATAGATATTCTGCTATGAGTGCGGAGTCAAATTCAACAAAACAAAGAACATAAATATTGGTCCAGCCAGCAGCCGTTCTCGAATTATAAATGGTGTGACGAACACAACTTTCTTTTATGTATAGAAAGTTAGGACATGTCGTATATTTTGAAAAGTTCCACAGGAAGTTGGGGCCTCCCATCCGCACCAGTGGAGGTGAAACGGACATTTCAATTAAGTGTGAGAAATAAGTTAGTATCGTAAAACTAACCTATTTCACACACTTCACTTTACGTTACTTTGATAAATTTTGAAATTAAAATAGTAGGCTCTACTTCTTTAAATGTTGGCGCAAAAAAGAAATTAAAAAACCATAACATCGACTTCTGTTTGTCTTTCTATCGTCTAAATATGGTTTTAATATATTCAAAAATAAGCTCAAAAAATTAAACAAAAAGCGTGATCAAAGTTATACTGCGATCGGGGTACTTTCATACTTTTTTTAACGAAAATCTATAGTAACTCCCATTAGGTTATTATTATGGTACATTACAATGTACAATGTAAAATAATGTGTTTGCAACCACACTGATACATTGAAACTTATTCAGGCTTACAATATCATGTGAAAATAATACTTATATATTTGTCGATTTTTTCATTACACTGACACATTCTTACACGCTGCGTTCGAGCAATGACAGAGAATGATAAAATCAGTGATAGCAACAGTAGTAAAAAAACTTGGCACTGCATTCAGATACCGAAAAAACATTCATTTAAAATTTATTAAAATTCATTCAAATTGCATTTAAAAACAAAATAAAGTTTTTATCAAAGTAACCCCGCGGATCAAAGTAACCCCGTTCTACGGTATTGTCTATTAACAAGCACGTGAGTCAGTGATGTATACCTAATTCATAAATGCAGCGTTCGTTAAAGTTTCGAAGCTGTGCATTCGAAAAAATGAGAGAGAAAATAAAATGTGAAAAAATGTGGTTGCGCCGTGATCGAATAGTTGGCTGTCAAGTACCTTTCTTTCTTTCACGTATACCCACCTTCCTAATAATATGGCCCTCACATTTTTCCTTTTACCCTCTTATCAAAATAATGCACTATTGCCGATGACCGCCGCGTGAGAGGTCGAGGAGAAGAAGAAGGAACGCGCCCGCGCTTGAGCTGTGTTTCCAAGTATATATGGGTTTATCCCTAATCCGCGCCTTAACTCGTTCTCGGAAGTGAAGTGATTCATCCGCACCTTATCGCTGAACATTGAAATACATGTGAACAGTGTCTGCCAGTTGGACGTTTAGAGATTCCTGCAGGAGAGCGCACCAGAGCACCGGTATAAGGTATGTGCATTTCCTTCTGTTTCTAATCCTGTCCTTCAGACGGTCATACTGTTCGCTTACAGCCGCAACCAGATATACAGTCCACTAAACCGCTAATTCAGGGATTCATGGCGTGATTCTGTCGCAATCCCGCCGCAACGAAATTTAGATTTCGTCCACCCCTTTAGGGGTTTCACCGCGCCTCCATTTGTTGGTCCTTACGAACCGGATATTTTTTGTTTTTTCAAATCATAGGTTTCCCGCGAAACGCATTATTATACATTACCGCGAAGAGATGTTGAGTTTATTCATACCTATTAGTAAAAAATAATATTTCATATAATTTAGTTGCATTCGTATAATTAATCCGCATTCCCGTTAGATTTATTTAGATAAACGCATTAGAATTATTTGTACGTACGCATCCGTGTTCATATACCTACATTAGTTTAGTAATTTGAATTTCGCGCGCTCCGCACCGAACGTTGTTTCTTAGCTACCTACTTGTATTATTATTATTTCGCTTTTCGCACGAAATGTCTAAGACAAAAGCAACCGACGCAAAACATAATAATGAGCTTGTGCTATTACAATCGAAACTTGATGCACTTTTTGAAAATATACAACGAGTGTATGATTTGTCAAAAGAGGTTCATATTAACGATGAAAATAAAGAGAATTTTTTGTGTTCCGTAGAAACGTTAGAAGATACGCGCTCTGAATTTAAGAGTATTGTTGATCGTTTAAATAAAACATTACTCCTGGTAGACCCGGAAACCGCACCTAGTTATCAATGTTTGAATGCCTTCGAAGACCTTTACTGTCGAATTAAACGCGTATTGAAGCGTATCGAGTCCGTACCGTCGAGGGTGGACAGCGCTGACCACGACCAGAAAGGTTCAACTGACCGCGCAGATATGAGATATAGGATGCCTGCCCTTCCGCCTATAGAAATTATGTCATTTGATGGGGACATACGTACCTGGCCTTTGTTCTATGCAGGTTTTAAGTCATTGGTACATGATAATCCGCATTTAAACAATTCGGAAAAATTATATTATTTGATGGGCAAGCTTTCCAGTAAGGCGCAATCAGTATTTTCGGGTATTACACCATGCGCAGATAATTATGATACAATATTAAAGTGTCTCATTGATAGATATCAGGATATTCGTACGATTGCAAATACCTACTTGGAACAGATGATGAATGTTAAGTTGAACGGTCCCGCCTCGGAGTCTAAGTTCCAATTATTTATGGATCAGTTTGTAACTGCCGCGAACGCATTGAAAAATTTGAAACTCGAAGATTTGTCAGATTTTATTATGTTACATATGGCATTAAAGAAGTTTGATTTGGATACCGTCCGCGCCTTTGAATCACAGTATCGCGAATATAAGATACCTACTTTCACGCAACTAACTGACTTTATTAGGAGTCAGCATAAAATATTCCATAACGCGCAGAGCCCGCCTACTTACAGTAGTAGTACATATAAACCGCGAAATCGTATACAAAATCCGCACACTTATGTAGCAGTGTTACCTGCACGTAAGACATGTCTCTGTGAAAACATTGTGCACGATCACCTTTACAAATGTCCACAGTTTAATGATTTAACACCTTCATTACGTTTTAAATTAGTTAAAGAACGTTACGCGTGCATAAATTGTCTTAGTTTAAAACATAAATCTCGCGAGTGTGCTTCGAGTGTTAAATGTCGTAGTTGTAATCAAAAACATCATTCCGCGTTACATTTTGAAAATCATAATTTGAAGGTTCAAACCGCATCGCAATCGGACGAGCCGACTCGCTCTCCGTCGACACATTTTACCGCGAGACAGACGCCTCGAGCTAGATCGCCTACTGATGCGCGTGATATGAATGTCTCGTCGATGCACACATTCATCGCTGCGCCGGTTGAGAATGCCGCCAATAGTAGCGGTCTGAACGCGCAATGTATGCTACAAACTACTGTATTACTATCAACCGCTCAAGTTATTATTTATGATAGTAAGGGGCGCTCGCACATTGTAAAGTGTTTGCTTGATTCGGGATCGCAGCGTAACTTTATAACTAACGAATGTTGCGCGCGCTTAGGTTTGAATTGTAATAAAGATATACAAACGATTGTTCGCGGTTTCGGCGGTACAGAGAAATCTATTAGAGGCGCAACGGACTTTAAAATATTTTCTCGTTATCCGGTTAACGTTCATTATGACGTATCGGCGCTTATTGTCGATCGGATAACGGACAAGCTGCCTTCTAGTCCGGTCGATCAATCCACGCTCGTGCACATAAGGGGATTGCCGCTTGCGGATAGTACTTTCGCAACTCCTTCGAAAGTAGAAGTCCTAATTGGAGCTGATATTTTCCCACACCTATTATTACCGGGCACGGTACAGGGTAATATTAGTGGAATGCCGCGAGCCGTAGAAACTGTTTTGGGATACATAATTATGGGATCAGCACCGGTCCTGATGCCTCAAAATAGGTCATTGTTAAAATCCGCATCCGCCTGTTGTACCGTCATGCAACAGTCTTCTTTGGACAACCTCCATAAAGGGTTTCGGGAGTTAGAGGAGGTCTCTGCTCCGCCCGCCCACAGTCAAGACGATCTTGAATGTGAGATGCATTTTCGTACTACCACTACGCGCGAGGATAACGGAAGATACACGGTGGCGTTGCCGTTTAGAGACGATGTATATAAATTAGGAGATTCTTACTCCGCTGCCCGCAGACAATTTCTACGCTTAGAACACAAGTTAGAATGTTCGAATATGCCGCGCTCCGCCTATGACAACACCACAGCTGCTGCGATAGAAGTGCCAGATATAAAGCCGCTTACACACACAGTGACCGCTACTTCGACTGATTCTTTAATTTATGTACTCGCTACTCGTACCTCTTCGTGGTCGAAGTTACTACGCATAATTGTTTATATTTATCGTTTTTTGAAATTATTACCGCGCAGAACACATATAACAAGTTTAGATTTAAATTTCGCTGAAAATAAAATAATACTCGTACTTCAGAATATATATTTTGCTGATGACATAATTAAGTTAAAATGTAACCAAAGCTGTTCGAATGCTTTGCAAAAATTACGCCCATTTTTTGACGAAAATGGTATTATACGTGTTGGCGGTCGGCTATCAAACGCTGACGTTAGTTATTCGCAAAGATATCCGTCCGTACTCCCGCGACGCGACCACGTTATAGATATGATAATCGATTATTATCATAAGACTCATTTACACGCCGGTCCAGAGCTTCTTATGTCTATACTTAGACAGAAGTACTGGATAATTGCAGCACGAAATATTATTCGATACCGCATACATAAATGTAACATTTGCTTTAGAGCTAAACCGCGTCCGTCTTTGCCTTTAATGGCGGATTTACCCGCGTATCGCGTTAATAAAGTGAGCAAACCATTTTTGCATACAGGCTGCGATTATGCAGGTCCATTGCAATACACGCCCGTACGTGGCAGAGGTGTTAGAAGCCGTAAGGCATGGATTTGTATTTTCACGTGTCTTACAACGCGTTGTCTACATATTGAATTAGCAACAGATTTGAGCACAGTCGCTTTCCTTGCAGCACTAAAGCGTTTGCTTTCTCGCCGCGGCCCAGTTCAGTGTCTTTACTCAGACAACGGCACGAACTTTGTAGGAAGTCGTTCATACTTGCGAGATCTTTATAACTTCCTTGACGAATATCGCCCGCGACGTGAACATGAGCTAGCCGAAGATCGCATTGAATTTAAGCAGATCCCGCCAGCCAGCCCTCATTGGGGAGGATGTTGGGAGTCCATGGTAAAGATAGTCAAGTCTCATTTGTTCAAGGTCATAGGAAAGCAGATACTGTCGTATGAGGAATTATTAACAGTGCTTACTCAGGTCGAGGCACTTGTAAACTCGCGCCCGCTAACTGCTATGAGTGGCGATCCCGCTGAGCCGTCAGCTCTAACGCCAGCTCATTTCTTGCATACCGCACCGCTATTGTCGCTACCCGCACCTCAAATAGACTCTTCTAGCTTACGCGAGAGACATTCGATGCTGGATAAAATGGTCCAGTCCTTCTGGAAACGTTGGAGGATAGAATATTTGCATAAATTGCAAGCTCGCTCCAAGTGGACTACGCCTTCCACTCCCATTCCGCTAGGGTCAGTTGTTGTCATTATGATGGATAATGCGCCACCGCTTGCATGGCCGCTAGGTGTGGTGGAGGCTGTTCACCCTTCGAAGGACGGAACAACGCACGTAGTTACTGTTAGGACGAGTAGGGGAAGCTTCGGACGAGTAGGGGAAACATGTGGATACAGACACTTTTTTTCGGAACTAAACCTCATACTATAACGTTACTTCATCAAAATATCTGCGGTATATTAAACAAGAAAGACTTTCTCGAAATAGCAATACTAGATCTAGAGAAAAACCATCACATGATAGATATCATCTGCCTAACAGAAACATTTCTAAAGAAGGGAGCTGAAACTAATTTAAAATTAAAAGACTATAAACTAGCTTCATATTTTTCCCGTACTAAACGTGGAGGAGGTTCATGTATTTTAGTCAAAAACTATCTCGACCATAAACCACTACCAAATATTACTAATAGTATAAAAGCCCTACCATGTGATTTTGAATACTGCATAACTAAAATTCCCTCCATAAATACCATAGTTATAAATATCTACAGAACACCGTCTTCCGATGTACGAGTGTTTTTAGCGAGTCTTAATGAATTGCTAAAAAAGGTATTATTATTAAAAAGCAAATATGTAGTTTTGAGTGGCGACTGGAATATCAACATCCTACATTCTAGTAAAATAACAAATGACTTATTTTCGCTATTACAAAATTATAATCTGACTAATCACATTTTAAAGCCTACAAGGCAAAAATCCTGTATTGATTTAATTATAAGTAACATAACAGACGTCAAGCCCTCAATACATCTGTTAGGATTATCTGACCATGAAACGGCTCAAGCCATCACATTCCCTATTAAATATAAATCAACCATAGATAAAAAACCAGAATTCTGGTTTACAAAAAAAAGGGACATGTCTGAAGAGAACAGAGCCAAATTCATGCAATGTATTTCGGCCCTGTCTTTCAGAGACGTATATAGTGAAACCGACACAGACAGAGCTTTTAATGTTTTTCATGACACATTCGTATTATTTTATAACTTGTGCTTCCCGTCAATTTGGGTAAAAATTCTAGGTAAGCGAAAAAATTTGTGGCTTACTAGAGGCCTTAAGAAAGCTTGCGTAAAGAAAAGACATTTATATTTAAATTATAGACTTTCCCCTGCGAACAAAAAGATTAACAAAAAAATATATATTAAATATTCAACAATACTACGTAGATGTATACTCAAATCTCAATCTCTTAACAATACTAAATTTATTCGTAATTCTATAAACAAATGTAAGGCTTCTTGGCAGGTTATTAATAACAACTTCGCTAATAAAAGTTCCAGTAGCGAGATAAACACTATACTTTTGAATAACACTGCTCTGAATGATCCGGAAAAAATAGCAGAAAGCTTCAACAACTACTTCATTGGTCTATCTGAGAAACCCGTAAACACAAGTATAAATACTAACTTAAGAACAGTTACAAGTGATAACACTATATTTTTAAGTCCCACTCACCCTCTAGACATTTATAAAATAATTAAACAATTAAAAAATACAAAATCCACGGGATACGACAGCATTAGTACTGCAACATTAAAAGAATGTGCGCATTTGATATCAGGACCTCTCTGTCATATTATAAACCTATCATATTTACAAGGTGTTTTCCCTTCTCGTTTAAAAACATCCGTAGTTAAACCCTTGTTTAAAAAAGGTGATAAAAATGATATGAATAATTATCGTCCTATCACATTGATACCTGTTTTGTCCAAGGTCTTGGAAAAGGATATGTGTAATAAACTAAACTGCTTTTTAGATAAATATGATTTACTCAAATCAAACCAATATGGATTTAGAAAAAATAGCAGCACAACTAATGCAATTTTTCACTTAGTTAAAACTGTAACGGAATGCTTAGATCAAAAAACTATACCTATTTCTATATTTCTGGACATGACCAAGGCCTTTGATTTTGTCTGTCATGATATACTGCTTTATAAGCTAGAAGCATTAGGAATAAGAGGATGTGCCTTAAAATGGCTAGAAAGTTACATCACAAATCGAAAACAATATGTCGAATTAAAAAAACTAAACTCTCATCACGAAAACAGCTACACATCGACACTGAAACAAAATAGATATGGCGTTCCCCAGGGAAGCGTCCTAGGACCACTTATGTTTCTAATCTATGTTAATGACATGCCGGATGCGGTCCAACATGAATCAATACAATTTGCAGATGACACAACAGTAATTGTAAAATGTAATGACAAAGCTAATATAACCTCCGAAATTAAAGATGTCTTAAATTCTGTAACAGACTGGCTGACTAAAAATAATCTCAAAATTAATTTAACAAAGACAAAACTCGTATCGTTTCAAACCTACAATAGTAACTCCTTAAATTTAGACATTAAATGTAAAGACATTCCTATCGAACAAGTAAATACTATAGCGTTTTTGGGTTTGAAAATCGACAAATTTTGCAATTGGAAAGCTCAAATTGAAAATATTAATAATAAGGTGAACAGATTCGTTTACGTCTTAAATAGATTGAGACTAACTGCAACTAAAGAGTCGGTTTTATTGGCTTACCATGGATACGTCTCTTCAATACTGAGATACGGGATCATTGTTTGGGGTAACTCTGTGGATGTTGAAACTGTATTCAAGTCTCAAAAGAAGTGCATACGTTCAATGTTTGGTATCGATTACTTACAAAGTTGTAGACCTATTTTTAAAAAAAACGGTATTCTTCCACTGCCCAGTCTGTATATCTATGAGACGTGTGTATTTGTGCAGAAAAATTTGTCTTTGTTTAAAAGAAATAAGGATGTATATATGAGCGTAAAAGGCAGGAATAAACGTGGCAATAAACTATACCTGCCACGACAAAGACTAGTAGTTTACACCAAGAATGCGTATTGTATGTCAATAAAAATATATAACAAACTGCCCGACAACCTCAAAGAGTGTAACGTCGCTGTGTTTAAAACTAAATTATTCAAAATTTTATTAAATAAATGTTATTATTCAGTGAAAGAATATTTTGATGACGAATTAGATGAGACTTATTATGTAAACGGACATGTGTAGTTAACTTTGGTTTTTCTTTTCTTTTCTTTTTTTATGTTTTTTATTTATCATTTTTCTTTTATTGACATTTTGACCCACTCACTTTTGTTTATTTTATATTATTTGCTATCTTGACACTTATTTTGCACATGATGACATGACATAGAAAACAAGTTTTATTGATTATTATTATTATTATACATCTAAAGAATGAAGAAATTTAGAATAACGGAAAAAAAAAGATTTGTACGTCGTAATTACGGCAGAGTGTGTTAGGAACGGCGTATGTATTTGTCTATCATTGTACTCACATTCTTATACAAATAAAATTATTATTATTATTATTATTATTATTATTATTATTATTATTATTATTATTATTATTCGTGCGCCCAGTAGTTAGACTTTGTCCTTTGCCTAGTCAATAACCGCGTTTATAGGCAGAGTAGCATTTCTACTCATTTATACTCATTTATGAATAATAGTTAGGAATTAGGATTAGTTATAGTTTAGTATAGTCGTTTAGTAGTAGATAGTTATTAGTTATGTAACCGCATTTATTATCACCTAGTTTTAGGATTAGTTATTAGGAACCGCATTTATTTTCGCGTAAATTACCGCATTCTTATTTTGAATAACCGCATCTTCTTTCGTATAAGTTAACGTATATCGTTAAAATAACCGCATCTCGTTTAGCATTATTTACCGCATTTCTTTCGCATTCGCATTGTGAGATCTTTAAAGGTGACCCTTTAAGGCCGGGGGAGATGGTTGCGCCGTGATCGAATAGTTGGCTGTCAAGTACCTTTCTTTCTTTCACGTATACCCACCTTCCTAATAATATGGCCCTCACATTTTTCCTTTTACCCTCTTATCAAAATAATGCACTATTGCCGATGACCGCCGCGTGAGAGGTCGAGGAGAAGAAGAAGGAACGCGCCCGCGCTTGAGCTGTGTTTCCAAGTATATATGGGTTTATCCCTAATCCGCGCCTTAACTCGTTCTCGGAAGTGAAGTGATTCATCCGCACCTTATCGCTGAACATTGAAATACATGTGAACAGTGTCTGCCAGTTGGACGTTTAGAGATTCCTGCAGGAGAGCGCACCAGAGCACCGGTATAAGGTATGTGCATTTCCTTCTGTTTCTAATCCTGTCCTTCAGACGGTCATACTGTTCGCTTACAGCCGCAACCAGATATACAGTCCACTAAACCGCTAATTCAGGGATTCATGGCGTGATTCTGTCGCAATCCCGCCGCAACGAAATTTAGATTTCGTCCACCCCTTTAGGGGTTTCACCGCGCCTCCAAAATGAGAAAAACAGTCAAAACAATGTGAAACAAGAAGGTACACCCTCGTCGGGGAGATTCGTAAAAATTTGTTATTTATTTCTGAAAACGTCGACATCCAACTGAACCGAATATTATTCTAAGTTACTGAAATATGCCCTTAAAATTGTAGCCTTGTGCGAGAATAATATAAATTATTAAAATGTATGTGCAAGCGAAAACCAATCGTAAATATATGTGGTTAGGTTATACAATTCATGTTTACTGTAGTAAGCCTGATGAACAAATCAGGAACGAAAAATATTGCGCTGCTTCCTCAAAAGGTAGTAGAGGGTTTCGTCTTAATTATGGAGAACAGAGGCCCTACTATCACCTCTTAAAGCGATCCAAAGACGATTGAGTGAGGGAGATGTCGCCATACATCATGTATTGCGCCATCTCGTTTACTCGCTCGTTTTTGCATCGCTTTAAGAGGTGATAGTAGGGCCTCAGGTATTATTGATTTATTATAGATATTCATTTTTGTTTTGATTGCATAACTAGTATTTTTTTATATTATTGCTTTTATTTTTTCAGTTTTAATGATACGAATTATAAAAAATTAATGATTAGGTACCTACATGGTAGATCATTAGCTGGAAAATGGACCTCCAAGTAGAGTATGGATGGCCAAATGGTGTTGTTACGTTGAGAAAAATCGACCACCAATTGTGTAGAAGGCTGGAATACCTATCGTTTAGTATCTTCCTTTACAATGTTAACAATATTATTGACATTAATAAAAATATATATATATATATATATATATATATATATATATATATATATATATGATAATAGCCAATTTTATATTTGAGCGTGGAGAGCGGAATGATCGGTACCCCCTGACATGATCAAGGATCTTTTTTATCTATAATATTTTAAATTTAGTTCTCTAAATAGATTTTTATAATTATGTCAGGCCCGTGTTTGGGTCTGGCAAGTATAGGTAGTGGCTAGGCACGTTGCATTTCAATCATAAATTAGAAGCAAAATCTCGGCGTTTCTCTGAGGGATATGATTCGACATAGGTACCTAAGGAGATTCGTCGGAGAACAAAGGTTGCCGATATAGCGGACAGGATCAGTTAGTCAATGGGGGAATGGGTGAGTCATATCCGTCAAGTAGGGGGTGGGCGTTGGGTTAGACGAGTTTTGGAGTAAAGATCATTGCATAATCTCTGAACGGACTTAATTCTTTTTTTTTTAATAATAAATATGAACTCGAACTAGTAAAAGTGAAACAGTGCAGAAAATCATTAAATGGGGCAAACAAGAAGAGACATGCATGAGTGTAACGTATTTTGTTCCCAATATGTGCGTATTTTACTGCATGGTATGCATATGTAATTGTGAAGTGTATATACCTACATAGTATTATGATATGTTATAAAGTATGAATGATTTATTAGTATACAGTATGAAATATAGTGAATAAATAAATAAAATCAAACACAAGCATATGATTAATATAATATGTTTAATAATAACAATGTATTATCTTCTTGAGCCCTTTCTTATTCTGTTTAAGAAAGGGCTATTTGTCCTAAAATAAATATGCCGTAGAAAACAGTTTCATTTATGGCATTTAAATGAATATATGCTACATTATTTCCTTTTAATTTGAGGTATCGCACACAAAGATATCTACACAATTATTGGAATTAGGGTGTACTAACCCCCCCTAATACTCCGTCCATCTTCCAAACACCCTACTTATTGTAGCGAAACAGAAATTCTCGGAATTGTGTCTCAATTCTAAGAAATGCCATGACAACCAGACGTTGCAAGATTAGCGCATTCAAACAAACAAACAAACTCTTCAGCTTTATAATATTAGTATAGATTACAAAAGTAATAACGCATTAATTACAAAAGTAATATTTTTTGGATATTTATGGTTATTACCTATATAATATAACTAAATATTATAATTATGTATATACGTATGTATCCTTACTAATAGGTATTATAAATGTGAATGCGAGTTTGTTTGTTACGTTTTCATGCAAAAACTACTGAACTGATCACCATGAAATTTTGCATACAGGTTGTCTGGGACACCAGAAAGAACATAGGGTACCTAGGGTTTCATCCAGAACGCGGACGAAGTCGCGGGCACCAGCTAGTATGTATATAAAGTCGGGTTAGTTACACCATTTATTTATAAGCATTTATTTATGGCTGACATGATTTTTATGGCTAGGTACATGTGATGCGATATCTTTGGTTTGTTGAATTTGTCTCCATTAGAATTCATTCACAAAAATTATATATTTTGTATGGAATCTGATTTTTGATGATATCAGAAGAACAGATTTGGATTGATTTTTCAATGTGTTAACAAATCAATAAATACACTATTGTATTGATTCTGGTACGAAGTTCACCTGTCAGCTAGTAGTAGTTAAATTAATTTATCTTCCAAAATATGACTCGTTTTTTTTTGTTAAAGAAAAGGTTAATAAAAAACCGACTTTCCTTTACAAATAGAGTAACCTGAAGTAAATAATTGCGCGCTGAGCTGCGGCGTGTGCATGAGGGCATTGAATCACGATTTTTTTTTTATATTTTTAAATTTAAATAAAATAGAAACCAAACTTATATAAGAAACACCCTAGGTTTAATTTATTGATAATAGCGAAAAACATCCAAATCTGTGTTGTGTTTTGGAAGAATTAGCAGTCAAAATTCACCACATTGCAATCAAAATTTGTGATCATATTTGAAACTAGCTGATACGCGGTATCCTTACGCTTAGTACCTACTTCGGTTGCACAACTTTTTGTTTGTAAACCGATTGGTATTAAATAACCACTTAATGTTATTGGAAGCTTGCTACAATACATCACTGTAAACTGCAGTCAAATCAGTTAAGCCATTTCAGAAATTAGCGTGCACAAACAAACAAAAAAACAATCTAAAATCTAATTTTTCGTCCCGGTAACATACGGTCACGGTTTTATTATCTCTATATAAATATTTCGTGTCACATGTTCGACACATGATTTTGATAAAACTTCGTAACTATATTTAGATCGAATTGAACTGTTTCATCTCTGTTAATGACTAATGGACGTAACCTTTGTATAAGCCTTTTTTGATGGTTCTTTTTTTTAAGTGTTAATATCTTGTACTTTTGCATTTGATTTATATCATTCGCCCTTTTTATTAATAAAATATAAGTATGTGTTTTCCCTTCACCTACTGTTTTCCATCTTAACAATCTCTACAACAAAGCTGTAAGTCAAAAAAACTAGTTCATGATTGTATTTAGATTGGACTAAGTTTAGCCTTAAAATGCTTACTTGTACGGTTGTACGAAAAAACCAGTTAAATCATTCAGGCTAGAAGCAAACACCGTCAAATTTAGGGTCATCATTTAAACAGTTAAGTGTCAGACGAGATTAGATCGATATCAGACTTTTACAGCGAAACGTAGCGCCTACGTAGCACGTATGTTAGCTTCGTAGCTATGTGTGCGTCGTAGACTAGCCGTAGGTGCGTAGCAAGTTAACGTTATAGATTTATCAATACATATATAAATAGGTAAAAAAAATATCACCTACCATTTTCGCATTTGTTTGAGAATTATTTTCTTTATTTTAAATTGTTGGATGGTTGAAAAAGTAAATTTTTTTCCCATCTCCGAAATTATTATAATGTATGGTCGAATTCAACCCATTGGCGTATACACTAACAAAGTAAATGATTTAATAAATTTAATGAACATTAGTAGAAAAGTTTAAAATTGGTATATTTTAGATTCCTTGAAATAAAAACACGTTGTATTTTACATTTCTATGCGCAACGAAGATTAGAGGGTCACTTTGTTTGTACCTTCAATGCTCTTGGACCTCCGCTGGTAGAACTTGCATATACTTTGGCGACGGTGGTCACACATCGTCACTTCGTATAAACGTCAAATATCAATCTTAACCATATAAATATTCATCTAAAACTTACCGGAGAACATGGGCATAGTAAGTTCCGGGTGAAGTTGAGATAGTTGCCGGGAGAGATACAGCTGGGATCGACAGTACGTTGTGCAGAGTAGCGCGTCCAGTGTGCCGCGACCCTTCTCCGAACCTAAACAAGGAAACAACATACATTATTATTGGTAGTAGGTATTCAGTAAATCAGTGATAGGATAGTGACACTACGCCACTTTAACTCTCTGTCTTGCCCTCAATTTTTCCATTCTACGACTGTCGCGGTACGGAACGTCCCATAAATAGTCGGGAAAATTATAAATCAAAAATTACACACAACGAAGACACGCATTGTAACACGTTGTTCAACAAATTTTAATAAACTATTGGTGAAGCCGACAACCATTAGACTTTTCTTCCGACCAAAATCAGCGACCTTTCAACCTCTGTGTCCGCAGTGATATCGACAGTGAAAGAAAACATAGGGAAATTTTCAACATAATTTATGTTACAACAGACAGAGTATTTAATTTTTTTTAAATGAACATAGGCTTTCAAATTGCAAACAAAAGTCACGCTTTCATAATGGCAGATGTGAAATATCGAAAATATTTTATTTAAAACAATATTTTGTTTAAAAAATTTTTTTTTTCTTTCTATCATAATCTATATTTTATCACAATGACAATGTGAGTTTAGTGCTCTGTGTTTTGTTTAAAAAATAGATATTGGTTTCGCCAGTGTTGGCAATTCTTTTTGTATTATTAGAAAGTACCTACTTTTAGAAGTAGATGTCAATATCTATTACAAAGATACTCAATTATTATTTAATTGTACTCAATAGAATTACCTAACTGTATGAGTACCTAGACCTACTCAACATTAGCCATACTGCGGTAAATGCAAACAAATCTGAAAATCAGTGTTGCCTCTGGTGTTATTCAGTTCTCGAAAGAAAAATATTTGTCTGGCCGCCGGTCGCATTTTGTCATATGAAAAAAAAAAACATGTAAATAAATTAATTTTGTTGTTAGGCGACGGGAACCGTTTCGCGTACGAACTGTGACCGTAGGCGTTGAGGGGCGGGAGCTATGGGAGGCGGCCACCTGTTTGAAGGATGCACATGTGCAGGTGTGTGAGAGTCGGTATAAAAGCAAAGCCACCTCCGTCACGAGACCAGTTTGTAAGAGCGCTCCGAACTAGTTCGCCGGAACTATGGCGCATGACTTTATTAACGACATGTTGAGCGGCGGCCCCGCGTTGAACTCGGCGGAGGACAGTTACGCTGAACAAATAGCCAAAAAAATTAATATTTTATATACTCCTTGTTTAGTTGTCATGGGCTCGTTTGGAAACATGATTTCACTTTTCGTTTTTTACGCGAGTAATCTCCATCTCCAGTCTACCAGTCAATACCTTTCCGCTTTATCCATCTGTGATACGTTGTTCTTATTACAATTAATACCCCCTTGGCTCAACACAATGCAGTATACGAATCTTTTTACCCGACAGGGACTGTGTCAACTGTTTGTGTACATATCGTATGTGACCAGCAGCCAGAGTACTTGGCTCGTCGTCGCGTTCACCGTGGAGCGATACATCGCTGTATCGCGTCCGTTGCAACGAAATCTGCTCTGCACGATGACCAGATCACGATACGTCATCGCTACTATACTGATAATGGGATTCGTGGTAAACATACCACTGTGGCGATATGCGATTTCGAAATCCAACGAATGCAGCGTAGATCTGCATTACTTGGTACCAGCGTCACACTTTAACATGGTAGACACGGCACTTGCCTTCACGCTGCCCCTAATTATAATAATGGTTTTCAATGGCTGCATAATGTATCGAGTGAGGCGAAATAATCGCGAACAGAGGGCTGAAGAAGAGTCCATGCAGCACTTTCGGATGAGGACTGCAAGAAGTTTTAACCAATACAAAGTGACCAGGATGTTGCTGTTCGTCTCTACCGTGTTCGTGGTTCTCAACTTGCCCGCCTACGTGATGCGTATTATCTCCTACGCCTTGAACTTGGTGAGTACACGTACCTACAGTTATTTAATTTGATAGCGCTTGTACCGTTACGTTGTAGTATTAAAATAAATAAGTTGATTGTTCGCGCACGCGTTCAATAAAAATTTTAGAAAATGCAAAATATCCTAATCTTTTGTTTCTATTGAGTCGAAGTTCAAAAGTGAAAATCTCATAATCCGACTTTGCAATACCTACTGTATTACTTCCACTCAAATTTATCCCAAGTTGATTACAAAATAATTGATAGATATTTCGTGCTTAATTTGTTTAGTACAATGAAATATATTCATAAATTTATAAACGAATTTTTAGAGAATTAACAATGAATTTTTATTAATTTTTTATACATACGACGGAAAAAAAACCGTAGGTACCTGATAATGAGTGGTTAGATGCCAAAAGTAGATATAATTTTTATATTCGTGTTGTAGCGAATCAAAGAAGTTTAACAAAACATCGTTGCACCCCTTTCCGGGTGTTCAGAATTATTCAGTATATACCTACTCAGTTGAAATTTGAACAGTGGCACTCCGGGAGTGCCGACAGAAGTGAAAACTTGAACAATTACGTGTTTATTTTTTGAATCGTCAGGAAATATTTGATTGTGCGAGAAATACTTTTATAAGTGTTTTTTATTCATTATTATAAACTATTACTACAATAATTATACTACCCACTACTAGTAAAAAGAGTAAGCTCTCAGTAGCTCCTCTATTATGAAAAAGTTGACGACCTTTTTGGAATATCACTGCCCGTTTTCTATTTTTATTTGAAATTACTGTGTTCTTTTATAATTGTCAACAAAGGTGTCGGTTACCGTAACAAAGGTGTGATTAACCGAAAAAAGGTGCGGTTTCATCGGCATCTTGAAAAATTTTTTTTTTTCATGTTCTTACTTTGTCTTTTTAAGTGAATATTTCATGACTAGATCACGGCGACTTCATTTAAAAAAAAAAGAATGAAGAAAAACGCGTAGTGCAGATTAAATTAATGCCTAATTAAATTAATTCACAAACACAATACCTAAAGCAAATTGCGTACCTGAGTCTAGTCATAGAAAACAATGTAGGTATAAATATACTTCCTGGACGCGTGAGAGAGTGATCGATTACTAACGAGAGGGTAATAATGACCTTGATATACACGAGTTTGAATTCGCAATTTTTAGAGCTTTCTATTAGATTTGGTCTCATATGAATTTTCTAATTAAAAAGTCATCCGGTATTCGTCTACCATCTACACGCGCAATAACACTTATTACCTACAAAGGTTTACAAAAAACTTACGGCATTTCTGAAAAAGAGATCCCAAAATTCAAAGTCAGTTGCGAATAACCGTACTATTTATTACTAATGTGTATTATTGATTTATTATTCATTAACGCTATTTTTATATAGCTTATTACGTTTCGTCTATTTTTGCAGGTCATGAGTGCAGACGTTCGCACGAACTTGCACCAAAATGTCAATTCTTAAGGGTCTCTTTCGCCAATCGAGGGTCGGGAATGTAAGAGAATTATATATAAAACGATGCTTCACAACCTTGAAAAAAATCACACAGCTAGCCAATGAATGTTACTTGATGCTGAAACATTTGAATTTTAGATAATGCTTATGGATAAGTGTAAAAAAAAATCAGAAAATCACTAAAAACGTGTAAATCGCATTCCCGTGTTGTTACAATTGAGCCGTAAGTATGAAGATAAATTAAATGAATTTTATCAAATAATAAAGTTAAAACTATAAAAAAGTTGCTGGAATATTTATTTCTTAATTAATATATTCTTATTTTATGTAAAAAAATCAGAAAGTTGCCCAATTTTTTCGCTCAAAATCTTCATACAAATTACTATGAAGGCTATTATATTGAAATTACGCTCGTAGTCGGTTCAGTCGGCCACGCGCCTCCGAAGTGAGAGCACGTCGCTTTGCGCCGCATTGACAGTTCGCGATCGAACCGTGTACTTACACAAAAAATGACAAATATGTCGTTTTTGATGTTGAAATTATAGCCCAAGAGCACACGACCTTCGTTATTTATTACAAACTTTTGTGATAATATATAAAATAATAAGTGGGTTGTTCCAAACAGTTCTACTATAGTTCTATGATAGAATTGTTTGGACAAAAAAAATTCAACTAGTTCCACTGCACAGTATGACAGATTGGACTCTGGAACACGTCCAAACTGTTCAATTTTTATAATAGAACAAAATTAAAAAAAAAAACATGCAATGATGTCTACTGGTGAGTATGAGTAGCGGAGTGGAGCGGCGGCAAGTCTACGCGGGGCACCGAAAAAAGTGAAAATTTTGAGATTATCTATCTCAAAATTTTCGCTTTTTTCGGTGCCGTAACTTGGAAACGGTACGACGCAGCCGGGTGATGTTTGGGCTTATCGGAGACGTCTCTCCGAGATAGATAATTTGACGACCCCCTCGGACCCCTCGGACCGTAACTTGGAAACGGTGCGACGCAGCCGGGTGGTGTTTGGGTTCATTGGAGACGTCTCTCCGAGATAGATAATTTGACGACCCCCTCGGACCCCTCCGACCGTAACTCGGAAACGGTGCGACGCAGCCGGGTGATGTTTGGGTTCATTGGAGACGTCTCTCCGAGATAGATAATTTGACGACCCCCTCGGACCCCTCTGACCGTAACTTGGAAACGGTGCGACGCAGCCGGGTGATGTTTGGGTTCATTGGAGACGTCTCTCCGAGATAGATAATTTGACGACCCCCTCGGACCCCTCCGACCGTAACTTGGAAACGGTGCGACGCAGCCGGGTGATGTTTGGGTTCGTTGGAGACGTCTCTCCGAGATAGATAATTTGACGACCCCCTCGGACCCCTCCGACCGTAACTTGGAAACGGTGCGACGCAGCCGGGTGATGTTTGGGTTCGTTGGAGACGTCTCTCCGAGATAGATAATTTGACGACCCCCTCGGACCCCTCCGACAGTAACTTGGAAACGGTGCGACGCAGCCGGGTGATGTTTGGGTTCGTTGGAGACGTCTCTCCGAGATAGATAATTTGACGACCCCCTCGGACCCCTCGGACCGTAACTTGGAAACGGTGCGACGCAGCCGGGTGGTGTTTGGGTTCATTGGAGACGTCTCTCCGAGATAGATAATTTGACCACCCCCTCGGACCCCTCCGACCGTAACTTGGAAACGGTGCGACGCAGCCGGGTGATGTTTGGGTTCGTTGGAGACGTCTCTCCGAGATAGATAATTTGACGACCCCCTCGGACCCCTCCGACAGTAACTTGGAAACGGTGCGACGCAGCCGGGTGATGTTTGGGTTCGTTGGAGACGTCTCTCCGAGATAGATAATTTGACGACCCCCTCGGACCCCTCGGACCGTAACTTGGAAACGGTGCGACGCAGCCGGGTGGTGTTTGGGTTCATTGGAGACGTCTCTCCGAGATAGATAATTTGACCACCCCCTCGGACCCCTCCGACCGTAACTCGGAAACGGTGCGACGCAACCGGGTGGTGTTTGGGTTCATTGGAGACGTCTCTCCGAGATAGATAATTTGACCACCCCCTCGGACCCCTCCGACCGTAACTCGGAAACGGTGCGACGCAGCCGGGTGATGTTTGGGTTCATTGGAGACGTCTCTCCGAGATAGATAATTTGACGACCCCCTCGGACCCCTCCGACAGTAACTTGGAAACGGTGCGACGCAGCCGGGTGATGTTTGGGTTCGTTGGAGACGTCTCTCCGAGATAGATAATTTGACGACCCCCTCGGACCCCTCCGACAGTAACTTGGAAACGGTGCGACGCAGCCGGGTGATGTTTGGGTTCGTTGGAGACGTCTCTCCGAGATAGATAATTTGACGACCCCCTCGGACCCCTCGGACCGTAACTTGGAAACGGTGCGACGCAGCCGGGTGGTGTTTGGGTTCATTGGAGACGTCTCTCCGAGATAGATAATTTGACCACCCCCTCGGACCCCTCCGACCGTAACTTGGAAACGGTGCGACGCAGCCGGGTGATGTTTGGATTCGTTGGAGACGTCTCTCCGAGATAGATAATTTGACGACCCCCTCGGACCCCTCCGACAGTAACTTGGAAACGGTGCGACGCAGCCGGGTGATGTTTGGGTTCGTTGGAGACGTCTCTCCGAGATAGATAATTTGACGACCCCCTCGGACCCCTCGGACCGTAACTTGGAAACGGTGCGACGCAGCCGGGTGGTGTTTGGATTCATTGGAGACGTCTCTCCGAGATAGATAATTTGACCACCCCCTCGGACCCCTCCGACCGTAACTCGGAAACGGTGCGACGCAACCGGGTGGTGTTTGGGTTCATTGGAGACGTCTCTCCGAGATAGATAATTTGACGACCCCCTCGGACCCCTCCGACCGTAACTCGGAAACGGTGCGACGCAGCCGGGTGATGTTTGGGTTCATTGGAGACGTCTCTCCGAGATAGATAATTTGACGACCCCCTCGGACCCCTCCGACAGTAACTTGGAAACGGTGCGACGCAGCCGGGTGATGTTTGGGTTCGTTGGAGACGTCTCTCCGAGATAGATAATTTGACGACCCCCTCGGACCCCTCCGACAGTAACTTGGAAACGGTGCGACGCAGCCGGGTGATGTTTGGGTTCGTTGGAGACGTCTCTCCGAGATAGATAATTTGACGACCCCCTCGGACCCCTCCGAGAGTAACTTGGAAACGGTGCGACGCAGCCGGGTGATGTTTGGGTTCGTTGGAGACGTCTCTCCGAGATAGATAATTTGACGACCCCCTCGGACCCCTCCGACCGTAACTTGGAAACGGTGCGACGCAGCCGGGTGATGTTTGGGCTCATCAGAGACGTCTCGGGGAGATGAATTTTTTAGTAGACCCAACTTCAAAATTTGACAATTCCGGTCTACATTTGACAATTGACAATTCGGGGGGGGGGTCAAATTATCTATCTCGGAGAGACGTCTCCGATGAACCCAAACATCACCCGGCTGCGTCGCACCGTTTCTAAGTTACGGTCGGAGGGGTCCGAGGGGGTCGACAAATTATCTATCTCGGAGAGACGTCTCCGATGAGCCCAAACATCACCCGGCTGCGTCGCACCGTTTCCAAGTTACGGTCGGAGGGGTCCGAGGGGGTCGTCAAATTATCTATCTCGGAGAGACGTCTCCAATGAACCCAAACACGACCCGGCTGCGTCGCGCCGTTTCCAAGTTACGATCGGAGGAGTCCGAGGGGGTTATCAAATTATCTATCTCGGAGAGACGTCTCCGATGAGCCCAAACATCACCCGGCTGCGTCGCACCGTTTCCAAGTTACGGTCGGAGGGGTCCGAGGGGGTCGTCAAATTATCTATCTCGGAGAGACGTCTCCAATGAACCCAAACACGACCCGGCTGCGTCGCGCCGTTTCCAAGTTACGATCGGAGGAGTCCGAGGGGGTTATCAAATTATCTATCTCGGAGAGACGTCTCCGATGAGCCCAAACATCACCCGGCTGCGTCGCACCGTTTCCAAGTTACGGTCGGAGGGGTCCGAGGGGAGCGACAGTTAAGGACGGGGGGTTTAGGGAGAGGGGGTGTACTGAATGCAACTGATGAATAAAAGGTTCGTAAGGAACAGGCAAGGAATAAGTTCTAATCTAAGGAAATCCCAGGTTTTCTAGCTGTCAGATTTTTTGTACAAACTTTTTCAGTACAATATATTATTTTTGTAATTGGGAAAACAAAATTTCATTTTGTATTGTGCAACTAAAATAATATAATTATTATAAGTACAATTATTTATACACTAATAATACATTTGACAACAATTTTTATATTTGGTAACAAAATAGAAACTGTAATAAGTCTCCGGCAATGGATGACGTGATTTTTAAAGTTATACCGAAGAAAATATAAAAAAATTGAGCTTCAATACTATTTTATACACATTTACTATGCACAGAGAAACTTTCAGCGTTTATAAAATAACGAAGGTCTGGCCGTCGTGGGCTCTTGCTCTATGCTTACGTACATGTGTGCGTGTGCAATGCGCGAGCCTCGATCGTTGTGAGAGTAGCGCTAAAAACCTAAACATCGCGAGGCGCGTCTCCGTAACGGCCCCTTAAGTCACGAACACGAGAAATATATGAAACTTTGCCCGAATGTACCTAATAGACGCCCAATGGTTTGTTACAGAGATTTAGAGAAAATAAAAAATGAAAAATAATAAGTTATTAATTATTTTGTATTTTTCTTACCATATTCGTAATAAAACAATAAAGTCTATAGATCTTTTATTTAAGGGATTCACAAAGGCCAATGACATTGACGATTTGACCTTCACCAATATGACCAAACTAATTCCGCACGAAAAACACATAGGTACGTAGTCCACACCTCAACGCAGTCACTGAGACACTGAAGCTCCATATATTTAGAGTTCCGAGGCGGCGGAAACAATTCAACAGGCCTGATAAATGTGGTTTTTTGTACTTTTCATTAAAACTACATTTAAAAAAATAAAAAAATCAATACATTCTTTTTAAATGATATTGACTTATTATTCGGTGTAGGAATCCTTTGAGCGCAATAAACCGTTTTCGCAACAATTTTCAATATAAGTCAAATTCTTCTTATGTTCTTATGTTTATTGTGGGGTTTCTACTACTTCGATGGAAATTCTAAACAATACAATTTGTTCTTCACATGTTTAAGTATAAAATATATTTTTTTCAAACCAATTGCGTTGACAGTTTCTTGTAAAATATTTTTTTTTTTAAATGCAAATTTTTAGGATTGCCGACAGAAGTGAAAACTTGAACAATTACGTTAATTATATGATACTTAACCCATTATCGAATTAGGTAAACACGATTATTTATTATTGATCGACAATTAAATAGAACATAATTATTGAACATGAACTTCTTAATGACAGACCATTAAAGAGGTTTGATGTTGATATGAAACTAGATTATTGGTCAGAGGTGTATACTGTATACCACATTAATCCTTGTTATCGTATCTAGTAAGTTTACTTTCATATGCAGTTGTCTGCTTATTACTAATGCAGAGCTGTCAGTTACACGATTACACGATAATAGTCGCGAGTTTAATGGTTTTTTCCCCATCTCAAAAGTGGATATTTTTGAAAAAATAAATTAATTAATCGGTTACACGGTAACAGTCGCGAGTTTAATAGTTTTTTCCCATCTAAAAAATTCCCAACGCGCCTAAAGAAATTTTCACTTCAATAAATTATAAATAATAATAATATAAATGCGGAAAGGTTTACGTCTGGATGTTTGTTCCTCAATAACGCAAAAACGGTTGAACGGATTATGAAGAAATTTGATGCACAGACAGTTTATAACGTGGATTGACGTGGACGTGGATGTAGGATAGTTTTATCCCAGAAAAAAAGGGATCGTTCAGAAATATAAAAAAATCGGTGCTACTATCTATTATTTAATCTGTGCTACTATCGGCAACAGTAGCGGCAGCGCAGCGCCATGGTCTTCACAACGTTTTATTTACATTTTTCAACGAGTACGAATTCGCGGGCTCAGATAGTATTATATTTAAAAGAAAGTGCTAAAACTCACAGAAGAATACATTTGTATGGACGATCGTTTTCCTGTTAAGGCCCCCAAACAACATGTATTATTGGCATATACCTCGACTGCAATATATACCTATTATGGTTGGGGATTTTTTCCGAAAGTTCGATTGAGTGGAAGATTATAATTTGTATTGCCTATGATAAAATAGTTTCCCGATTCTGAATGACTGCCTTTCATATATTGAGTTTATATATATACGCGGAAGTGAAGTAATATTAATAAATCGTAATAACTACTAATATTAAATCGAGCATATTCTTAACGGAGACGGAGAAAAAGAAATTCATAACGTTCGACTATCTATCAAAGGAGTATATTGAATTGCAGGATGCGAATGCAAGTTTAATCAATCCCTCCTTAATATCTTTTCCCAAGATGTATTCATGCGTATCTTATCACGGTAATACATATCGTAAGGTAATATCGTGCAGGGGTTATCATGGGGGAACAACACTTGTTGCTTGCACTGCGCCAGACGTGTCTGTCGACCTCTCTACGTCTCTCTTTGAGTCTTGTCCTCCCACCACCCATCCCTCTTCCACGCTAATATTAAAAACAGGAAGCAATTTTTTTTTGTATGTTCGTTTGTAATGGATAAACTCAAAAACCACTCAACTGATTTTTTCCATGACTTTGTGTATAACTTCATTACATTAATTTCATAAAATTAGAAATAACTACGAAAAGTTGGTTTGTTTATAATTTGGTATATGGTTATAATAGTTATAATAGAAAATTTGGTTATAAAATTAATTTTTTGGCGTGCGCTGCGAAAACTATTGATAATACCTACATATAAACTATATGTCTATAGTTAGTACTCATCATGCCAAGTTTCTGTTATGTTGAATATTAAAGTTAGCTTTCAAGCTTCATATGGCATTTCAAGTCAATGCCATATGAACTATAAAATTTAAAATCGAAGCCTACATAGACTGCAAAGGCAAACTGCTAAGTGATACTGTAGCTACGCGCTACTATGTGCAGCGAACATGCTACGAATGACAGCTACGAATGACAGCTACGAATTACGCAAGAATCCATAGCGTATTCAATTATTATTTCAGAAATACTTTATTCACAAACAAGCGCATTAAATAATTTTAGATGCTATTATTAATAATTTAGTTTAATTTAACGACTATTGCTATTATTATTATATTTATGTTTATTACGAGTTTTATTATTGCGAATGTATATCTGCACCGTGATCTGCAGCGAAAGTAAATTTATAATAGACTCGAACACTGGCGTATGTAAAAATTGGGTGTCTATGGTTCGTTTATTACTACATACTTGAATTTCAATTGTACTGTTGCAATACTAATTTTTAGATTAAGAATTACATAGATAGAGCACAAAAATGCGATAAAACTGACTATTCTTATTTGCATAACTGCGATAGATATATTATCTAAGTATTAACTATACTGATGCGATTCGAAGCGTTATTATTGAGTATTTATATTTTTATATGTTTATATATTTATATTTGTTCGCAGAATTCGCAGAAAGACAGCGGAAAATGGGGTGTGTTTCAACAAATCACACTTATGTTCTTCAATACTAACTACGGCATAAATTTCTTACTGTACTGCTTGAGCGGACAAAACTTCAGGCGTGCTCTGCAACAATACATTCCGGGACTAAGGAGGACAGAACGACGTATGACCGACAGAATGGCACCCTCTTCTCAACCTGGACGAACCAGTAGTATTTCGAGTAAGTATAAACTATTTAATTGTTGTAGGAATTAAAATCTATTCTAATATTATAAAGAGGTTTGTATGTTTGTATTTTTGCATGTAGGAGGTGATCTTCGACCTGCTCATACGATTTCAAAAAATCTTTTACCAATAGATAGAATAGAATTTCAGGATGGAATAGAAATATACCATACGGGCGAATCCGCGGGCACCAGCTATCTAAAAATAAAGATCCAACTTGGCTTGGCTGATCCAAGTTGGCCTTTGGGAAAAGTATAATTCCAGGCGTTATATTGCTTTACATATTTTGTAAGATCAAAATGGACGACAAAGACAATAATTAAATAAAAAGGACTTTGTAGTTAGTACCTGAATCTCATTTTGAATACAGACTTTAGGATATTTGCAAGACGCTGGCCAAATTGGTGATATGTTTGTCCTGATATCGATATTTTTTGTCGTTTATTGTAGTGTCGTACGTAAGCGGAACTGAAGCGACCGACCGGACTGTTAACCCACCAAATGTTCAGAGGCAAAGCCGTCTCAACACTTTCCTAAGACGCTGGCGCCCCGACAACAATGCTGCTCGACTTGGACAAAACGAAACTATTCGATTGGATGACGCGAACGTAACACAAGAGACGCACGACGAACTGATAAGACGCCATGGCCGGTTGCGCGTATTTCGCGGAACCCAAGAGATAACGTTGTAAACGTTATTTCTGACTTATAACGATAACCAAGACATGCGAAATGCGTAGTGAGGTGAGGATAGATGCTCGTCAATCGCAGAGCAACGATTGTGTTCGCCTTGCTCGGCTAAGTGTATCTCCGCTTCAAAGTGGGCGAATACGGCGAATACGAATGCTTGTGCGAGTAATACTTCAGACATCACACATCAACACATTCGGGAAACTGTTCGGAGAACTATAAGTGTAGGTTAATTTCTACCTATTTTTAGGAAATTAATTAGTGTTCACTCAAGTAACACTTTCATCGGGAACTCACTGTTCGAAGAACGATAAGATGTAGGTTAATTTCTACTTATAATATTTTTAGATAATTAATTAGTGTTCGCTCAAACTCGTTTTGTTTATAGCTTTAGTAGTAATTTAATTACAAACTTCAGCTTTAGAAGTTAAGTTTTGCAAAATTTTGTGACACGTGTTTCATTATAATTTTAAGGTGCTCAGGGTAAAAAATATTATCATTTCTTTTCTTTTGTTAAAATACTCGCACGGCTTATTGGTTGGCTTATTTGCTGTTCCAAAAAAAATCTAGGCGTTCGGACAAGTACCTACATGTATTGTAAATTATATAGCAATAACGGCTTATTTTATTTATTTAATTAGTGTAAGATAAATCTTAATGTTAACGTAATTTCACAATGTAAGGAAAAACACCAAAAAATAAGCCCATTTTTATGGTATTTCTGTATATAATACCTCATCTATAACTATCTATAACTATAACTAATATATATAAACTTGTGTGTTATTAGCTTGTTATTAAGTATGTGTATTTTAGTTGTAATTTATATTAGTGTATCTTAAAGTTAATGTAATATAATTTCACAAAGTAAGGCGTCTTTGTACATAATAACTCGTCTATCTCTATAAGTATAAAACATTTCGTGTCACGTGTTTGTCGCCTATGGACTCCTAAATTACTGAACCGATTTTGATAAAACTTCGTGACTATGTGTAATTTGGTCCAACTTAAAAGATAGTTTTTATTTTGATCCCGGGCGAAGCCGGGAGCATGCAGCTAGTGTAAGATAAATTTTAAATGTGTGTAATTTATAATAATTAGTGAAAGATAAAATATTTTAACGTTAAAGTAATTTCTACCGTAAGGGAAAATACTAAAAAATAAGCCCATTTTTAATGGCATTTCTGTATATAATACTGCTCATCTATAACTGTACTCGTATATAAAAAAATTGCTAACGTAATTTTAAATGTGTAAAATATTTAATATAAATTATACGGATGAAGATAAATATTTATTTGTGGTTAGCGATATAAATAAAGACACTCATTTTGCGTGGCCAACAAATAATTTGTATTTATGTCATCACCATTTTAAGTAGTGGTCGACCTGAACGAGTACAATAAAGCACTATCTTTATAATAAAAATACTTTGTTCATATAAAGGTAGTTGTTGTGATGTTCATATAATAATAAAAAATAGATAAATAAATAATTGCTATTGTATATATGCATATTTAATAGATAATATATATTTTCTGAATGATATAACCTGGCCCTAAGGAAGTTAAACTTCTAATACAAAGAGGGTTCATTGACTGTACAACAGTATATTATATATGTATCTACTTATTTTATATAAAATATTATTTTATACATATTATGTAGGTAAGTAATATATAAAGTTGCTGTCCGGCTGTCCGATTCTTTTTAGTATAAATAATAGTAGAGAATCTTATCTCTATATATATCAAAATTACATGTCACATGTTTGTTCGCGATGAACTCCTAAACTATTGAAGTGATTTTGATAAAATTCTGCTTCGCACCCGGGCGAAGCCGTGAGCGGGTGACTAGTGACAATATAAAATTGACTGTAAAACAGTATATATATATAGTATATATACTTATTTTAAACTATATACATATTTTAGTACTTCATTTATACATATTATTACATATTTATTTAATAAAATATTACTGTATTCATATAATATATAAATACTAATAAATAATATATAAAGTTGCTGTCCGTCTGTATGATTCTTTTATAGTATAAGCAATATAGATGTGATAATATAGATGTAGTTAGATAATAAGAGATTGATGTTGTCAATTAATTTTGTTATGTCATTGATGTATTAACAGTGTTGTATCAATGTTAAGTGTTGTTATTGTAGAAAATAAAATAGCAAAAAAATATGACGTTTTATTTTGAAATATACTAAACAAACTTCAATAAATAATCTTATTTCAAGGCGAGATTTTCCTAAGGTATTCATTAGAACAACAAATAAAAAAAAACATATATTTAATCCATTATTTGTTTAAACCTTTTAATTTTTTTAAATGATAACGTTTGTCAGGCAGGTTAACTGTTCAAATCATGGTATCTACGTTTGCTATCCTTGCTATCGACAAGGTAGCGTAACCTATAAACAAAAGCAATATTTAGGATAAAAGAGACTGGCCCATTTCTTTTACGGTCTTTAAAACGTGAAAAGAACGATCTTTTATTGAATTGAGACTATACTCTTGCATAATTGATTGAGAATCTGCTGTTAGTTATAGAAACTATAACTAAGACTCGTTCATTGCACAACGCACTCGCTATATGAAGTCACAATATGTATTTGTATAGATATGAAGAACATGTAACCTACCACGACTTCGCATGGATTATGGATGCAAAATTCAGGACACATTTGCCATCCTTATCCTAACCTTATCTCGTATAATGCTAAAAAGGTGGTTGCAAAGTGACACCTACCATCAGGCAGATATATTTTTTTAAATATACCTCGTGAAGTGTTGAAGCAAAATGGAACAAATGTGTGGTAAAGGGAGAGAGAGATTAATAAAAAAACGTTCACTTTAATAAAACAAGTTTTATGGGACATCAATACATAAACAATGGGTTTTTGTAATACAAATCAATACGTAGACACAATATGTAATATGGAAATTCTTTGAGAGATCATAAGTCACATAACACATAAACATCCAATCCATACATAACTTCTTAAAACATTATTATACCGTAACACTAAAATAAAGGAGATAATATCTTAAACATAATTATATGTATACTATCTAAGTATTATTATAGATTTTTTAAACATTTGATAATACAATTTCCAGAAATCAAATGTGAAACTAGGATTTACGCTCACTGCTTCGCTCACAGTCGAGGCTGCGTCTAGGCAGAGGCGCGTTGACTTCAAAGAAAATAGAAAATATATAAAGGTCACGCCTGTTGGCCGCCACCTACGCGACGCCTCCTCAACTCTTACCTACGATTTCCTATTATTCAGGTCTTTCAGAATAAAATGATAACAATTCATTAATTATTCGCATTAACCTAACTGAAGTGAATTCATACACAACACAAATTAGGTAAACTCGACAAATAAAGTGCTTTATCACCCTAAGATTGAACATTCTTTGTATATTGTAGAATGATAAGGTCTGTTTTCCTTTGAAAATTCAAAGTGACAATTTCTATTGCTATCTTTATTAGCGATGACAAATTATGTCCAACGCGTCAAAGTGCCCCGGAAAATTATAAAAACCATCAAAAAACGCAAGATTGAATATCTTGGCCACGTAAGCACGATAGATGTCTGCTTTAATTGATTATGATGGGTAAGGTGGAAGGGAAGAGACGCGCTGGGCGAAGAAGAGTCGTGGCTCAGGAATATCAGAGAGTGGACTGGAATTGCCTCGGTCGAGCAGCTGTTCCAGTTGGCTCTTGACAGGGACCGGTTCAGGAGGTTGACAGCTGACCTTCAGGACTGAAGAGGCACATAGAGAGAGAGAGAGAGAGATAGAGAGAGAGACAGGAATTTTGAAATGAATGGAATTTGTAATCAAAACTGATAAAGCACTTTTCTTGTCTGCTTTACCTACTGAATATTACACAAAGATCTACCCACGCGCCTGTACGTCTATGTTTAAGTGTATCCTCTGATAAAATATTGTTGGAATCTTCATGCGATTTCCTTTGTTAAATAGGAATTATAGGAATAAATATAAAGAGATGATTATACACAATCTATTAATATATATACTGAATCTACCAATATTTCAAAAACATATTGTATATTAAACTCTGCTATATTTTATATAATGGTAGGGGAGCCCACGATGCTAAATGTAGAGTCACTCGAGCGTCGTGCGTGAACTATTTGAAGATTAGGTGGTATGAAAAAAAGGCTATATGATGTTTTTCTTTTCAACGGTGGGGAGAGCGTCTACCTACAGGCGTTCAAATAACCGCCACATTAAGAATCAGCACGATCAGGAATTAAGGCTGAACCGTCTATATGAAAATCTGACGCACTCGAGTTATTACAAAATGGCAATAACCAAAAATCTTCTTTGCCTTTTCAAAAAACTGCCACGAGCTTGCGTTACACCTGAATCGTCTGTATTTTAAATGGGAGCTTAGTTTTGGTACACTTAATATCCCCTCTGAAAATCTGACGCGCTCGAGTAAATCCTAAAATCCCCTCTTGGGATCATATTTACATAGTATTCATATTTACATTTATTTAATACATATAATTTTGAAAACAATCGCCAGACAAATACTTGAATCGTTTAGTGACAAAAGACCTTATTTTATTAGAAAATAAATCCTGTACCTTCTACTTGAAAATGTCCCCTACTATCTCACTGCACAGATTAACAATCTCTACATACATACATTACTAATTACAAAATCTCTCACATTGCCTCTATGATTTGAACAAATGTTCTCAAGTCTTACAAAGGAGGTAGAGCTCATACAAGTTTGGTGCTAGCTACAAATGCCCTTTGTGCATAAGATGCTTACGTCGATTTGAAGACGTCGAGAGAGCGTTTAGGTTTAAGACACTGAAAGCGAATTTCTTGTAAGTACTAAAGAATAGATATGTAAGAGATTATTAATACATAAACATGATATATTTTTTTGGAAATTTAATAAAGAAACACGAATAAGTTTTACAGCAAGTAAGTTAGCTTTAAAAGCTTGTGCAATGAAATGATACAATTTTCCGAAAGTGCATTAAACACCGTGAAATTTTGATTACACGTAGTCTCAAGAGTAGGGAAAGAACATAGGGTACTTGTCATCAATAAAAACGTCTAATCCCGAGGGAGCAACTAAATGTAAAAATTAAAAATTCGACGCTTGACAAAAATATGTGAGCATTGAAAGTTTGAAGAAGCAAAAAAAATGGAAAACCATTGCGCGAACGAAATCGCGGGCAAAAGCTAGTTCGACTATAGGTATGTATAGGCTAGTTGTATCAGGTTTAAAAATTTGAATTCGTTGGAAAGCTGTTTCTTATCCTAAAACTGGGTTTATTCGCGTTGCTATCCTTTCCTATAAACCTAAATACAATAAATGATTTAGTTCTATTTTTCAACCGAAAATAACGAGAAAAATAAGAAAAACCGATCATAATTATGTAAATTAAAAAAAATCCGTGCAAACTTTTAAATTCGCAATAAATCTACATTTTATTGCGAGCATTAAGAGCAATTACATAGAAATCTTCGAAATCTGTCATGAAGAGCCTGAGATGTCGTTCGTATTAATACGTAGGAGTTGTTACATTTTCACACGTTCCTGACCTTTTGCGTATTACCTTTGGCTTTACATAAGCGAGAGGGTTGATGCTAAGTGCATCAACTCTCTCGTAAAGGTCAGTAGGTCAGTAGGCGGATTCAAACTGAAATACTGGAACCAATGAGAGCAGTGGAAGGAGAGCGATAGAGTTATAACATTCGTTTGAGGGAAAATGAAATAGAAACAATCATGTAAACTACGTAACCGACAAATCTAAATAGTTAATAATGTGTAAAATTCACAAATTATTTTATTATTTGACTAATCAAACTCAATCAAATTATTTGTAGGCACAAATAATTTAATCGATAGTCATCGTTTTAAAAATATATAGCCTAAATTCTGTTCTGTCATTTTCTATCTATGTAGGTAATTGTATTCTTTAATTAGCTGCGTTAGCGACTTTGTATGAATGAAATAAACACTAATGTTACAGTAAGCTTGCTAAATCAGTAAATCTGAAAGTAACTATGTCTATGTTATTTTTCACGCCTTATAAATGCGACCGAACATCTGAAATTAAGCAGACATTGTCATTGTCAGAGATACACAAAAGGACAATTTATACACGAGGGATCATGTAAAAATAAAAATACAAAATTCAACGGCTGACAAAAATATACGAACAATAATGATTGAAGAAATATTTTAACAAGTAAGAAAGACGGGGCGAGGACGGAGTTGCGTGCAAAGGTGCTAGATATATATATACCTAGGTATTGAAGCTACAGTTATATAACAATGTTTAATCAGAACTTAACAACTAAATGGCAGCTCACAAGCTACAAGACCAATGAAAAGTCGTGAAGCTTTCTACTGTTTTAAAGCTTTGTTTTTAATTTTAGTGTTTTAATTACGCGACCCGTCCCCATCATTCATTACTAGTTCGATTCGATAGTTTTTTTTAATGAATAATTTATACGAACATCGAAATGCGTCGCAATAATCAGAGGCCTTAATCAAACGGCCACGGATACAATACGACGCGGATGACTGATCAAAAAAAGTGCAATTCCGCGAACTGAACCAGAAAAAATAATGTACACAGCGCGAACATTGCATCCCTTCCCTTGTACTTTATTAAAAGCCACTATCTGTCCAATGTAAACACGGCGATTTCAATTAAATATTGTTCTCTCTGTAACGTCAGCGGCAGCATAGTTGGTTGGTGATTCTGCGCTCTTTTTATCTATACTTTCCTTCCTTTCCTAATATTATAAAGCTGAAGAGTTTCTTTGTTTATTTGTTTGAACGCGTTAATCTCAGGAACTACTGGTTCGAATTGAAAAATTATTTTTTTTGTTGGATAGTCCATTTATCAAGAAAGGCTATATAACATTTTGAACGCAGAAGAAGTCGCGGGCAACAGCTAGTTTTTTATAGCTTTCGCCCAAGTCTGAGTTTACGTGCCATTTTTCTAGATCAAATGACGCCTTTTTTATTTTTTTATTTTCTGTACGCTCAATGTAAAATTTAAAGATAAATTAAAGATTAACTTTTCACGGTATCTCTATATTTTATGTATATATATATATATATATATATATATATAAATTTCGTTTCACGTTTGTTTGTCTCCAATGAACTGCTAAACTACTGAACCGATTTTGATAAAACTTCGTAACTATGTGTAATTTGGTCCAACTTAAAAGATAGGATAGTTTTCATTTTGAACCCGGGCGAAGCCGGGAGCGTGTAGCTAGTATAATATAAAGACAGGTAATCTGATAAATATCATAAGTTGTATAATATGAAGATATAATTAAGCCTAATTAAGTTTTTTCCTGGGCGAAGCCTGAAGCTGGTTGTTAGTTTGTAAATATTTATGTTATGTGTTCATAAAGTGAAATGAGAATCAACGATTGAGACATAATTGTATGTTAAATAAATGGCAGCGGCGCAACAAACAAAGTTCAATTTATTAGTGGTACAAAGACACAATTACCGCCTTTTCCAGTCCATTCCAGCAGTCAAAGGGTGGATCGGAAACATCGAGATGTTAAGCGTCCCTTTGATAATTTAAACGCCAACCAGCTTTATAGGTACTCGTAGATAGAAACGCAGCCCACACCGCCTTTGATGTGTTTCGATACTGAATTGGCCTGTCACGATTTATATTTATTTCTATCGACATGCTTTGGTCGATGCTTAAGAGATCTCATCTCTTCTGCAGTGATTGTAATTTCTCATATTCGTATAAATATCAGTGTAGGTTATAGTGTGTAATATTGTAAAATGGGATACCTAATACTGTAGTGCGTTTCATAATTCCAACGAGTGATTTGACATTTCCTGGGTTTCAGGTTTTTGACCATACAAAAATAGTGATGTGACCTAATCGAACTTATTAAAAAAAATCGCGCGTTTACAAACCGCGATCGAAATGTAGCAAGTTACGTTTTATATAATCAGTCTTGCGTTTTTGTCAATGTGTGCGCTGTGTATAGAAAGCTTTTTTGTGATTAACCAACCGCAGTGCGTGCTAAGCCTTTTAAGTAAAAGTACAGCACTACGGAAAAAAGAAAATGATAACATTATTTTAAAATTTGACATTAGGACCTTTAAAATTACTCGTTAGAATTATGAAACGCACTTTAATTAAGATGAACAACATTTTCTCTCGAATGCGGAGTCGGCAAAGAGGATTTAGTCTTCGCTCAAACGGTTTAATCTGTCTTTCAATAATATAATGGATGAAATCCACAGCATGCAATCTGGTTGCCATTGACAACGTGTAGGTTTATAATACAAGTTGTGTGCTGCTTAGTCGGTCTCATGGATTTAATATAATAATAAGGATTTATTACTTGCGGCTAAAAAGCGGGCCAAGTAGGATATATAGAAGAGGAGCCTCGTGTCCCTTTCTAATAGGGTGACCATAAGATTTTTGTTGTATAAGACACATTTAAATGTTCTATTTATTTATTATCAAGGAAAACTTACAGTGATATTTATACAAAAAATTACTAATATATAGGTAGTAGTAGTTTCTTTTAATATAAACATAAATAAATAAACACATAAGCAATGGACGATTACTGTGAAATTTATCGATGGTTATTCGCTAAAGACACTGCCCATCTATCCCCGACGGTCTTGGAGATATCCCGCTTTGAAAACTCTGAAGGTTCCGAGGACCTTTCACCAACATTTTACTAGGTCGGTGTACTGAGTGTCCTGGTTAGGTATATTAACGATGAGTGGTATTTGATATTTCAGCTTTAAATATAGTAAAGTAAATTACAATAAATATGTAGTAAATATAGGAAAGTAAAGTAAATTGCGAAAACAATAATTTGTTTGTACAAAATGGAAAATGACTTTTTCGAAAATTTTTTCTATACAAATGGTACGACTTTTGTTTCCAAAAGTCTAAATCCAGTTGGTCCGGCAAAAGACTAAATCCAGTTGGTTTGTACATAACCATATCCACCAACGTTACAAATTTATGGTTAACATATTTGGTAGATTTATTATTATGTTATTTTTAGCCTGTGAAAAGATATATTGCAACCACCATAGGATTCGCTCGGACAAGCATACACGCAACACTTTTTCACCATTTTAACTTTAAATTTAATTTCTATGAACGATTTTAAAAAACAATATGTAAACTGCTATTTAAAAACACCGCCATGACATTTCATAGGGATGCCAGTAGAAAATAAAATAAAAAAATAGTACTGGAACTATAAATATTATCTTTTGTAATTTAGTAATATATTACAAAATTAATGTTATTATAATAATTTCATTTAAAAACTATTAAAATAATTGAACTACAATTAATATACATAGTGTTTGATCTAAGATTTTTGAATCTAAGTTTTTAATGAAATACATTTTTGTAGTCTGGCAAGATGAAAGAAAGCACAAGGCCTTAGTTTGGCTATCTCTTTTTTTCTCGGTTTAGCCCATGTGTAAGGCGCAATGAAAAATATACTCATAACTATTGGTAATACAGTTAATTTTTTAAAAGAAATTTTTTGAAGTTATCAATCCTGTTATATTATTAAAAAAATAAAAAATCCTTGGTCGGTCTATACTGAAAAACCTATAACGCGGCCATGAATGCCCAGCTTAAGAAGTAGTTAGGATATTAAGTATCGGTTAGTGAAAACGTGCATCAAGGGCCCAAATATAATAACACCTATTGAAACTCGCGTGCATCTTTTATGTTTGCGGATGAGTTTGTAGACGATTTCTATGCCTTTATGCGTAAATATCTACACTTTGCAGGGGAGGTTCTAACGATTTTCTGAATGGACGCGACGGTACAAGGTCGGGTTCACGGATTTGCACATCAGATATGAAAATCGTTGAGTTGCTTAGTAGATCCACCTGTTTTCTTTTATCTTTTAGGTGTAATATAGACTAATTTATCTGAGAAATGATTTTTGTTATTTATTATTATAAAGTTTAGTTCCGAAATACTTATTGGCATCTTAATGTAAATTCATATTTACATACCTAAGAGTTTTGGAAAAGATTTGGTAAGTACATTTTTTGGTTTCAAACATTTCTATAATTTGTTATCATTAAATAGAATAGTACCTACGGTTATGTAAACGAGAGTCATGAATTTCACAAGTTATCCAAATTTTTTTTTTAAAGAACATCAATTATGTTGAAGCGCAAATATAAATTTTATTCAAATATAATCTCCACAGCAGAACACAATAGATCTTTAAAGGTAGTCAGTCGTATACATATTTTTTGTTATTTTGATTTTAAAAAAATAATGTCTAAATCGTCTGAAGTACTGGGCGTGTGTGAAGACTGCTAACCCGTCAAATCACCAACGAGCGGACATCGTAACTAGAAACTATTACCACAGCATACTTATTTTATACAGTAGGCCGACGGAGACGTCTAGACAGGGCAATCGTGCGGGGCGTGAGGGGTGAGACGCGAGTGGGACGTGCCCAAGCTGCATACTTCATCGTTCTTAGCAGCTTGGGATAAATATTCTAGGGCTATCGCGTCTTTCAGATTTTTATTTATTATATCAATCAAAATGGTGCATATGGCATGTGCTGTAAGTGCGTGCATCTTTATCTGGCATAAATAAAGAACTAAGCTTTCATCAATTTCCGCACGATAATGAAAGGTAAATAATTAAGCACATTTTATATTACTTAAATTTGTGTCAACCCTTCCGTAATTTTTAAATACCTACACAGGCGGCGGTATCGCCCAACATCAAAGGCGTCTGCCTACTGTAGGAAATAAGTATGCTGTGCTATTACCGTCTACTCGATCCAAACTCTTTTGCAGGCTAATTTTAAATTTAAGCGTAACAAATCTTATAGGTACCTACATAAACCTGTAAACTGCAATTGTTCTTCACTTACCATTGTCTTCGTCTACTGCCAGTGGTCCGACGGATCCAAAGAATCGTTTGTCGAGCAGCTGAAGTAACTGAAGAGCGCTTTCGTGAACTGGAGAGCGCGGACATCCGGTGCACATAAGGGTCACATTGATGATAGCAGTGTAGTGGTCACACGGGTACTCCCTAGTGAACAATAAAACGGAATTGGCTATTTGACAACATTTAAAATTGTGGTTATCCTATCAGAAAATAGCGTAAAAAAACCTCACGTCCGAACTAAAAACAACTTCATTAAGGGACCCGATAGTTTCCGGGAAAACGGCTTTTAATAAAGGCTCTGTTTGAGTGCGACGGTGCATGTTGTTATTGCACGTCGAATAATTATTTCGCATCGAATTTTCCTTTCAAAACTTGCAAATAAATTAGTTTACAAAGGAACGCTCATGCGTTAATACATATATTTATTTTACAACGAAGGTTTCATCACAGCCATTTTTTATATTGGATCACCTCTATACGAGTATGTCACCTCGGGGGCACGAACGCGCATTCCCGACTTTGTTAGCATTTCCAAGTTCATTTAATATCCCTAACAATATTAAAATGCGAAAGTGAGTTTGCTTGTTTGTTACGCTATCTACAAAACCCATCATCGTAAAATTTTTCATAACGGTGCCTACTGCTTATAAGTATAGTGATCAGTGAGAAAATCAAAAAATAAATGAGTAAATAAAAATAAATAAATGCTTTATTGTTTAATCTACCTATGACGCGGACGAATTCACGAGCACTAGCTAGTATATAAATATATATTTTTAATTATTTTATGTAAATGTTGGCAGACAGGCTGACAGGTCTAGTTGTTGGTAGATGGCTACTCTCGCCTATAACACAAGCATCGCCATACGAAGACCTTTATCTATATGTTAAAAAATTGTCCATTAAGATAGCCTGTCTGACTACCTTTAAATATAATATATAAATTTAAATATAATATATAAAAAACGTATGAAATTCGGAATCACAACGCATGTCAAATACCGCGCCATCTGTAGTTAGATTATACAAAACAACTTTAACCAGCTTATCAAAATTGCAGTCAATCAAAGCGCCATCTGTGAAGAGTAAATGTGAAATGACTTGAACACTTACCTTGCACTAAATATCGTAGCCAGCGCCATGAAACAACCGTCAGCAACCCTTGGCGGTCCGGTGAAACATTTGTCTACGGTCCAATCCAATAGAGGGCCAATATCAGGGTTGCAGTCCAGCAGTAACACTATGGTCTCACGGGCCAACTCGTATACCTACGTAGACAAGTCCATACTAATATTATAAATGCGATAGTTTGTATGGATGTGTGGATGTTTGTAACTCTTTCACGCAAAAACTATTGAACCGAATATCATGAAATTTTGCATACACGTTGTCTGGAACACCAGAAAGAACATAGGGTACCTTTCATCCAGAACGCGTACGAAGTCGCGGGCACCAGCTAGTAAGGATATATATTAAATTATGTGAAATTAAATATAAACGCGTTTCGGATAAACATAGAATAGAACCTATAGATAAAACCTATAGGTATCATTTTATATGTTGCCTTTATTTAATGAACATGTCTTCTTCTTAAGATCTAAGACGAGAATGTTTTGGCTTGATTAAAATTAAATAATATTCAGAGAACAAAACTGATAAGACGAAGCGTCCTTCTGTCTGCATGGTACCTACTAGACAATACAAGTATTATGAAATGGACAACGAAGTCCTACTCCTTATCCGTAGTTTATATACATATAGTTTATATCCTGTGTGTCGCCTATTGTGTTCAAGGATCTTCTGGGTTTTATTATAAGTTTGCGTATTCGGCCTTAATTAATAGACAACATAAAATTTAGACTTACTTTATCGTTAGTTGAAGAGAGCATCTCACTTAGCCACGGATACAGAGGACCGTCTTCGGCGAGGGCTAGAGGAGCGAAACACGGTCCGCAGCACACCAGCGAGCTCATAGCCTGTCATATCAAATCAACCTTTACAGTCGGCACAAGGTTCCTATTTTTCAATTGCTTATCTAACAAATATAATAGAAAAAATAAAAGTACCTTGAGTGAGGACAAATTAAGCCTCTCGTCGACCTCCTGATGCGGGGGCTGAGTCGGCTGTGGCACCAGAGAGCCGAGATGTTTGGCGAGAGGGCCGCACCAGCCGGAGAACAGGGAGAACAAGCCCCGACACAACTCCTTCTTCATCAGAGACCCGTACATTTCCACTATACAAAAGACACAACTAATGTATATTACGATCTTTCGTCTATGCCACAACCTTCGCCGAAACCTTCAGCTTCGGCTGGGTTTTTTAACCAAAGCCGAAGGTATATAGTCATATTGTAGACAGTTTCATTTTGTTAATAGAGATACGTATACCGACTTATATGGATTACTATCTTCTCATACTTTGTTATTTATAATATTAAATTAAATGAATTTTTCAGTTGAATAAAATAAAAATAAAAGCTTACATGGAAAGCTTTTAACAAGCTCAGTGACGAAGTCTGCGAAGGTGAGACGTTGTTCTCTTGCCGCAGGCGCATCCTTCTCAGCTTCCACTTCGAGACATTGTCTCACGCCGTCCAAGTACTCGGTCAACGTGGGGTGCAGGCTGCCGCCCTCCAAAGCGAAAGAACTGCACGACATTCAATATTAATTGAAATAACGATCGGAAAACTCGTCTTAACTATGAGGGCATTGATCACTTAGGGGAGCTACTTCATTAATTCATATCAAATGGAGCTTTTATCCATAGAAAACCAGTTTTGTATGGAAATACCTACGATTCCGCTCAGCTATCATAGTATATTCAGCTGTCGTGCCAAATAGGCGGTCTGTTTTATGAGACTAACGACAGTTAACAGCGTTGTACTGAGTAGGTACTCAGAAAGAAATAATAAATGAAACATACCTGTTTGAGAATGTTTTCTTTTGTGCAATGAGCAGCAGCATTTTATTAAGATTGAGCCTTAGCGCATCGCGACGCCGGCGTCTTCGCATATTTTCTTGTTTACGATCCACGGCTTCTCGCAATAGCGGCACTAACTCCTCCATGAGATCCCTATAAAGAACACACAAGGAGTTGGTGATATTTTCTTTTTGTTGCAAGATAATTAATACGAGTGTCAGCAACGTAAATATATGGAAAATTATACTTAACTACCCACTACTAGTAAAAGGAGTAAGCTCTCAGTAGCACTGAAAATATTGACGACCTTTTTGGAATATCACTGGCCGTTTTCTATTTTTTGTTTGAAATTACTGTGTTCTTAAATGTCGGTTACATTAAAATACAATGTCGCGAGTTCAATGTTTTTCCCATCTCAAAAATGCCCAACGCGCTTAAAGAAGTTTTCCCTACAAAATATCTAATAAAACTTACTTGAGAGCGTCAGGATTGATGTTCCCGCAGGCGGCTATCGCGGCGTCCCTAACTTCGGGTACTTCGCAGCGCGCGAGTGGCACGGCCAACTTATGAAGTGCACTCGGCGACGCATGCGCACCGCGCGACTCTCCGCCGCTGCGCTCACTTAGCGAGTCGGGGGAGGAACTAACACAAACACAAATTTCATCTATTAAGCATATAAGCATATATATAACACATATATTAGACGCTGTACAACGTAATAGTATCATTGTTAATTAACTTTGTAAAAATCTTGGACGTTACGAAAAAAAGAAAAAAATTATAACTATACGCCACTAGCAAAGTGTTTACAAATGAAACAATTAACAAATGTGTAGTGCAAAGAAATCAATTTATATTGCCTTTTTAAAGAAATGTTAAAAATCAAACCGTATTATACTGATGGGTCCGATGTAGAAAATTTCAGATCAAAATTATTTTAAAAAATTCAATACAAATACACCCCAATGCAACTTATTCTAGAAGAGAGAAAATTTTGGTTTATCAGACCCGGCTGCATACGGATTGATCTTTCAAGTTTTTTTTTTCAAGCGGCAACTAAATTTTTTAAATAGTTACCTAATGGGTATTTAAATATTGTTACTTATTTTAGATGTCTTAATATTTTGATCACTAATGAGGCACAATTTAAATATTTTCAAATTTAAAATGTAACGTTTCTTTAACTGAGCCTCGACCAGTTCCATCTAAAATTAAATATTAATTTATAATTTTTAAAAAACTTAAAAAATTTAATAGTACAAATATTGCAATGAAAAATCACAAAAAAAATTGGATGATGTATTAAAAACTATAACCATGATGATGTTTTATAAATTCATTAAACATTTACGGAAGCAAAACAAAGCACATAATGGAGTTCGTTCGTAGCAAATCACCTATTTTAATTGCGAAAAAAAAAAACATAAAACCAACACAATGTCAATGATAGTCAAAATCCTAACATTTTTTGCTTAGTGGATTTTTTGCTCACGGTGTCTTTAGTATAAAATTAAGCTTCGGAAAGATGAATAAATGTAGTCACTGCTTTAAATGAAACAAAATGAACTGTGAACAAAAAATCAACTACATATAATTAAATATATCAAAACGATATATCAATAATTTAATCAACACGAAGTTATATCCGAATCTAATACCGTATGAACGACACAGAACATATAATATATGGTTTTAGAGCAGTTCATTGCTGAACAATGTATCGTGTGAAGTATAATATCGTGGTGGGTGACAAACGAGGACGTTATGTACACAAATGTGCGCTAGCTGTGCACTAGGCCGATGCCCTTACGAGGGGATGAGTTGATGGATTCGGAATGATTGCATATGAATGTCCACCTCGTTCGTTTGTGGTGTCTGTGTGCGCGCGCATAGCTCAGTGGCAGCGTGAAGAAGCCGCCGGTTGCGTTCAGGCTTTCGCTGGACGAGCTGAGCGCCGCGCCGACCCATCCGTCCGCCTCGTTGCTACCGGACATACATAACGTTCTCACCTTCACCACGCTCTAAACTTTACCCACACTCACTCTAACCGATCGAAACAACTCTAACAACGGCCAGTCATCTAACGAGGAAGCAAAGCCGACAAGTACCTGAGACTTAGGTCCGGACTGGCGCACCGGATGACCGGACTCGGAACTGCGGGCACCACCAGGTACGCCATCGTCATGTAGTACTTCCACACCTGCATGTAACCGTCGCGCTCCTTCTCTGGTTTCCTCGGTAAGGCTGGACTGCGCGATAGCAGGGACGCACGATTGTCGTTCACGGGCCTGCAAAAATGTGTCAAATACGTTTATACGATTTATACGTTTAACTCAAAACTAATAATTCCATGAATCTAGGCTGTATGTATAATAAAAACTTTAAAAGTAATGGAAAAGTAATTTAACAAAACATTTTTGTGTAATTAATTAACAAAATAGTAAAATGCGTGTTCTACTTACGCTGGTTCTATAATAGTGAATAGAGCCTGTATTCTGGCATGCAGTATCGGCCAAGCTTGCAGAATAGTGGCGGGACATCGTGCTGGTACGCGGCTGCGGTTTAACACACCAAACAGTATCACCTGCAATCGAAAATTGCTTTAGTGGGCAATTGAGTCTTCCAGAAGATGTTTCGATTTAAGAGTGAGGGATGCCAGAGTCCATTTCCTCCATCTTATGGAGGTAGCGCACGTGAAAAGATAGGTATTATCGAGTGAACCGCCATTTTACACGTCACCATTTATTGCCCTAATAAAACTTACCTCCCATGGGTCAGCGCCGTTGGTCGAGCTGCCACTCCAACTGTTCTTTGTCGAAGTGTCATCGTGTTGTAAACCTGCACAAAACGTTTATTTAGAATGGAGGTAAGGTAAGTGTTTATTAACGCAAAATATTGGTTTAAAAGGAGACCTGATGTCCACACGGCGTGACTGCGCTCCGCTATCCAGACAAGGTCAAGTTGTCCGGCGCTAAGCAGCGCCTGTTTTTCAGCGGGCGGTAGCAGAGGAAGACAACGTTCGGCAAGTAGAGGCACGTAAGAGTCTGCGACGTCCACCAGAGCCGGCTCTTCGCGAGACAACTGCAACTTCTCCAGGAGAGCTTTTGTCTCCCTGAGTATGTGAACAGCCAAGCGTCGAGGATACGCCCTGCACTGGCACAACATGACCAGGGCCAATGCCTCGGCTCCTCTCACCACAGACGCCAACGGTTCCAACTTCACAGAGGCGCCCGTGGTCACTGGCTGTTCACCGTTCTTCCAACTGGTGATCAATTGGAGTAACATTCGAAGTCCGTTCTCCACCAATTGAGGCGAAGTATCCTGTTGACAAAAACGTAATGTATTCTTGATTATAAAACAGAATAAATATGTAATTTTGTGATACATGCATTCGGATGTCAGGGATGTCCAAAGTACATACATTCATTTTCTAATACTTTATTCTATTGCTTTTCTTGTGTTAACAAGCGACACGGTAGCTATTACTGGATCGTCAGCTGACTTTTACATTTAAAAAAATCTTGATAAATGTTAAAAATTTCAATGCATACCTGAACTTCTTTAGCAAGAAACTGGGTGAATCCTGCTAACACGTCCTGTCTCCATTCGGGAAAATCTACTATCAAGGTTTGAAGACTCTGAAAAGAGAGTCCTCTCAACTCTTCATCCATGTGAACTGTGAGTCTACACAGAAGGTCCACTAGCTCGCTGGAACTCATGCCCTCAGGAATAAGCCTGAAATAGATGAAAAAAATAATAGGATCTGTACAAAAAATTATGGATAACTTTAGGTAGCATTATTAAAATTTTGAAAATAGTAACCTCGGAATAGCAGCTACGCAGGTCCTGAACAAATCTATTCGCGGCTTTCGCTCGCCGGTGTTAATCTCTTGTTCCTTGGTGACGTTTTGCGTGTTGGTCAGCATTAAAGGTCTTCCATGGTGAGCGTCGAGTGCTCGTAGTATCTCTACAAGAACTCGCCTAACGTATGGAAAATAAGCACTCATGCCAATGGAACGAGCGGTTTCATCGGTGAGCATTTTGTTGAGGAATGTCTTTTTGACGCGTAAAGTGTTACCCGACGGCAGAGTTCCAGAGGTTCTCGGCATTGGCGGTTCGCCTTCTTTCTGTTGCAAACTATCGGCCACTACGAGAAATGCTCTTAGACCAATGGACATGCGTTCAGGGGTCATAATAATTTTGATAGGTCTACCGACCATTAAAAGATCGAATACAATCTCTCTCATTGCAAAATCCAACCTCTCCTGTGCTATAAATTGAATAATTTTGACAAATATATTCAATGGTGTGTCGCGCGGCACAACTCCCTTTGAGCCCTTTGGAAACAGTGAATTCACTATGCTCTGTAACCGGGACTGTGTTGCAGAATTGCTCTCGCACTTTATCCTTATCATGTAAACCCATAGCAATCGGTACAAAGACTCTGAAAAATAAACAAAAGAGTTACTTTACTGAATCATTTTAGAATAATGCTTCTATCCATATCAGCACACTTACCTAAAGCGACTCTGCACATTTTTGGATCGCGGTTTTTCAGATGAGACAAGCACATGGCCAAGAAATAGTGCCAGTTTGCCAAAAAGAACTGCTTCTGCGACACACAGAGCAGACAGGTGACGAGGGGGAAGAGTGCCAAGCGATGTTTGGATTTAGTGCTAGCATCCAACGTGTGACTGTACAGCATCTCCACAAAATTCTTTAAGCACGGTACATTCACTTCATTCTTTACAGTCTGAAAACAAACATACTCATGACATACTTTGCTTATGGTGTTAGGTGTAACAATAAAGAATTAATGCACAGAACAGAGCAAGAAAATCATACCGCAGCCACAGGGACAAGTATCTCGACGAAGAGACCAGCAAGAGCGTATCGTATGTCCTTGTCCTTTACTTCCAGAAAGTACTGTGCGCATTCTTGTAAGAATTGAAATGACGCTTCGAACTCTTCAATTGGCACCATTTTCACTCGAAAGAACTTCATTCCCATCAGTAGGGATATAATACTTTGGGTTGTGTGCGGTGAGGGTTCTCGAGACTTTAGCTCCTAATACATAATAATTAAAAACAATTAGTTATACAATAAAATAGATGAAAGTTAAATATAAAGTAAAAAGACATGTTAGGTACCTTTAGTTCAGCCATAAAGCGTTTTTTGACAGAGACGAAGCGGGACTGTGCAAGTACGCCAATCACTTCGGCGTACAGGTCAGCTATTATGTGGACGTTAGCTGCGTTCGGGTTAGATTGAAGCCTGTAAACATTGCAAGAATGAGAAATGCCTCTGATATTAATTAACATATCAGTCAAAGTAGATAGTCAACTCACCCCTCCTTGTGGTTGAAACGTTTGAAAGCAACATTTTCAATATACTGGACGAGGTCTTCGTGACCGGGGTGAAAAGGCAGCTGCTTGAGAACTTCGATGAGTGCCAGACAGAATAGAAATTCCACAGCTAGATCTCTTCTCTCTGCTTGCAACTCTTCAGAACTGCGTTCAACAGTCTCTGTGCCCGCTCCACTGCCCGAAACTATGTAGATTATGCTGTAAACATTTTACTTTTATTATTGTTTTTTCCTATTTATATTTTTGGACTTGGGCTCAGCTGTCAGTCAATACTGACAATAAGGTATGAAGCTTTCGAATTTCATGTGAGAATTGGAAATATAACAACAAGCTCACAACGGTGAAGCTTCGAACATTAAGACGAAATGATTGACATGGATTTAATGAACAAAATAAATGGATATTTTTTCTTATTTTTTCCAGAGCTGGTATAACCTAGTCTATCTCCTAAACACACAATCACACATCCATATTATGATTATATCAAAGCGTGACAGTCACGCGAGTTCAGCGCTTTTTCCCCATACAAAAAGTGCCCAACTAGCCTAAAGAAGTTTGCCTTTCAAATAGTTACCTTTTATTTCTAAGATCTTGATGAGGTTTCTTGGCTTGCTCGTTTAATTGTGGCGACTCAGCCATTTGTCGCTCTAGCCACCCGAACAAAGCGCGCAGCAACGACGGAAGGCAGTGCTCCGCCACAGTGCCAAATGCTGATAAAATCTGATCCAACTGTGGGTCTTCACCGCGTTGCAGAGTCTTGTTCAGCGGTTTCTCCTGCGAGGAAGCGACAATAATATTAACAACTAGCTGTGCTCGCGACTTCGTCCGCGTGGAATAGTTATTTTGAGAATCATTTGGGTATCTCGAACGGTTTTCGCAGCGCACGCAACGGAAGCCCTCAAAGATGAATAATTTTCCCCGCTTTTTCCACATTTTCGACTGTTATTCGTCTTCGCTCCTATTAGTCACAACGTGATGTTATATAGCCTAAAGCCTTCTTCGATAAATGATCTATCCAACACAAAAAGAATTTTTCAATACGAACCAGTAGTTCCAGAGATTAGCGCGTTCAAACAAACAAATTCTTCAGCTTTATAATATTAGTAAGTATAGATATGAACACAGACTAGAATATGCACACAAAAGAGGGCAAAGATTGTGAAAACAACTCACCAATGGTTCGGCCATAACAGCTTCCATTTTTCTCTCAGCTTGTACTGTGAACTCTGTGAAGAGAAGTCGCATCACAAATTCACCAGGCCGGATGTCGGTGTCGGGTGGAGGTACCACAGGGCCCTTATGTGAACCCCACGGCAACATTGCACCTGCGGAACCGATTGAAATTCGTAAAATTATATTGAATTAATTATAACATTTTATAATGTAGCTCTATCAAAAATACAACTCTACACTTCCAACTCAAATTGGAATATTGAAACATCTAATAGCCGGGAAATAGATAACTCACCACAATTAAACTATATATATATATAACAAAGAGCTTTTGGAGTAAACAGAAGACTATTGTTGCAACAATACTGCGAAATGTGTGTCACATTAACTATTAGCTTTTTACATAATAATATAAATTATTTCAAATACCTACTGAATAAAAATATATCAATACATCTTTGGCACAATGTAAGACAAAGTTCAAAGTTAGGAAAAAGAAAACAAATGTAGGTAATTTGTAAATTAACTAGCAGCTCACTCCTGGTTTTGCTTATACAAACCTACCACTTTTATCGCTGTTATCTTTTCTGTTAAAGTTTCTGTTAAATATGTTAAAATTTGCGGAGAAATGACAGTGCGAAGAGCCAATTTTTTTATAATTTTTATAAAAAAATAACAGTGACATGGAAATTTATAATTGTTATTACTTAATTGATATTTTTAGAGAAAAAGTTTTACACTATTAGATGTTTATGTCATACTGTATATCAAACAAGCTAATATAATTAGATTGAGAATTTACAAGATAAAAAAAAATTAATTATCAGTCTTGTCATAGAGAAAGAATATTTAACTATACGTAAATATAGTTAACTTGGGACTATAGTTAAAAAACACTGCTAGTTTAAAGAGCTCAAGTCTGTTATAGTAAACAGAGCCGAGCCTACCCACAAGATACCCCACCCTATTATCACACCCACACTACATTGATAGCTTTTATTTTTTTATTGACAAACAAATCTACAATAATAGCAAATGATATTTATATGTATGTCCTTCTTTATATTTACTATATATTGTGTAATTGTTTGTTTGTCCTAAATAAAATAAAATAAATGATTGTAATCTGAAATATTTTTTGAAATACTAATGATTTTCAATAACACACACTTCACACACTAGCTACTGAATCTCTACTCACTCCTTTTTACTCTTTTATTACAAATAGTATCTTCCCAATGTACAGAAGATTTTTCACGAAAAACCCTCAATGAACTTGCGCCATAAGGGAATCTTATCCTATCTAAAACGAAGATGATAAATTTATAATTTCAATATGTATTGCTTTTTATAAGGTAACTGACACACTTTTAGGTTACATGGGAAATGGCTAGTTAAAAAAAATGTTTTATGTAAACCGATTTAATATAAGCATATTAGTTTTCATGTAAACTTTCCTTTATTAATCTATACATAAAGAGAGATATGTATTTTTGTATGTTTGTAATGAATAAATTCAAAAACTACTGGGCCGTCTTTAAATTTTTTTAACCAAACTGAATAAAAGAGTGTACAAGGTCGCATTCGTCACTCGGCTTCTCTCGGCGAGATGTGGCAAGAGAACTCGCGGGAGAGTGTACAGCCATCATAATTATGTCCCGTGCAAATAAAGAAAAAATCTAATCTAATTACCTCTAGATGAGACCAACGAGGACACAGTGTTGCCAACGCTCCTCCAATCGCTGGATACTAGTGCTGGTGGCTTGTCTTGTAATGTAGTGTTTTGATCTAGGCTGGTTCCGTCGCCACTTTGTGCGGTACTGGTGTCCGCATTGTCGTGTCTAGTGTGCTCAGATAGCATACTATCAGATTCAGCCTCGCTTGACACCATAGACGATGGAGCCTCTTCTTTGTGAAAAAAACGCATAATTACCAAAGTATATGCAACAATTCAATCAGGAATAATGTCGGTGTCTGCCCAGCATGACATAGACCTTGATTCTGTGGTTACTAAATAGCGATTTATGGCTTACTTGCGTATATTTATGAAAAATTAATTTAATTTATGTGCATAAAAATATTAGTCAATTTAATCAAAAATGTGATGTACACAATATTAATACTAGGTTTAAAAATGATTTAGATTTACATAAAACGCGACTCAACAAAATAAGTAATTCTTTTGTGGGTCCAATGTATACGGTTTTATAATAAACTACCTGAGACTATCTTTAAGATAAACTATCTTTAAATAAATTTAAAAGTGTAATTAAAACTAAACTCCTCTCAAAAGGCTATTATAAAATCACTGATTATTTAAATGACAATGAAGCCAGGATTTCAGCGATTCGATATGTATACTTTATTATTATTATTTACATATATTTATTTCTTTTCTTAATGTTAAACTTTTTTACAATATAATTATATATTATATAAAAACAATAAATATTATAAAAAACTTGAAACTAGTAGTCCGCAGGCAACGGGGCAAGGCCCAAGCTACCGGTGGTTAGTGCTGCAGACTGGTAACCTCCTGACAATTCGTGCCGTGTCCAGAAGTACCACGTTCTGTATCTGACCCTTGATCCATCCATCTAGTGAGAGTCTCCTAAGATGTTGGTCTTAGCTATAAGACCGTTCACCGACACTACTATCGGGACGATGATTATTTTTATTATTATTATTTAAATTAACTGTAGGTAATTGTTATTTTATATTTTAAAAATGACAAAAAGATTAGTATCCTGAGTTTCTTTTGGGGTTTCTTCTCAGGATTGTCATCTTGGCTTTTTTTCCGAAACCCTGGTAAATTTAAATTTATAATGACGATGAGTTTCTTGTAGAAACTCCTGTTCTCCTGTTCCTGTTTTATACTTTTTTACATTGTTTTGTGCCTGTTTAAAGTATAAATATCTTAATCTTAATCTATATAGATTTACATAGATACAACATATATAGATACAAGTAATGTACAATTTTGTTTGTGTTCCCAAATAATATGAAAACTTCATAAACTTACCAATAGGATCTTTAGGATCCTCGGGGTGTCCGTCCGAATTGACAGTGCTTAAGGAGTCTGACTCTTCAGATGCCATCATTGTAGTTAATTTTTTAATTTAGAAATCTGAAATTGACTATATTAATAAAAATAGCAGAGCGGTTCTCTTTTTATTTTGTTTTCTTTAGGTTAACATGTAAAATTCTTACTGAATTACATATTCTATGCTGATTCTATGTAGGTAGCCATAGAAATTAAAACAATAAAAAATAAAAACCAGATATAGGATTCTGATTAAGGATAAGTAAAAGGGATTAAACTCGAGTGTTTATTTAATGTCATATAAATATGCCATGGATGTTAAACCTAGGCATTGACAGAGCAACTAGCAAATAAAATAAAAACTTGTCAGAATGGAATGGAGAGAAGTACTTAACGAGTTAAAAGTGTGGATAGAATAAAATTAAAAAACATAAAAAGTAGTACTAATTTCAAAAATGGCAATGGAGAGGGCCATAAATAATTATGATGAGAGAGAAAAATGAGAAATGGACTAGGATGGTGACAGAATGGTATCCACGAGATAATAAAAGAAACAGGGGTAGACAGAATAAAAGATGAGAAGATGGAATTTTGAAAGACAGAAATGAGTGGAAATCGTTAGAGGAGGCCTTGTCGGGAGACAAGCTGAATGACAACCGTTTGCCGATTTATTAAATAATAAAAATATTTTAAAATATATTTAGTTTAAGGCATTAATTTTAAGCAATAATTTAATAAAGGCTTTTTCATTTTTATTTTTTATTTATTTATTTCATTTTAAATATTATTTCATTGGTAATTTTGGAAATTAACTGATTAGAGAAATTAATTAAATATTAAAGTTCATTAGAACTAAATAATATTAAACTAAATACTAATTTTTTGTATTAATAATACCTACAAACTAGTATTATGAAAACAAATGCTCGATCGGAGGAATCTTATATTGCCTTCATACGAATGCAACAGTCTTAAGAAGAAGGGAATTTACTGATAGTATATTAATGTTAGGTGGAAATATGAAAATTGATACCTTTAATAAGATTGCACAAAAACACCACTTTTTTAAAATGTAAAAATGTTAAGTTGGATTGTGTATGCTTCAAAGTTGGATTGTGAATTATCAAGTTATTCAACCGATTTAATTCAGTTTTGACATTTAGAAAGAGGGATAAGCAGGGTAGATTTATATATAAAAATTGCACAACTATAATATAAATTTCTAATCACTAATATAACATAAAGACCATAGTAGGGTAGGTAATATCATGCTTTTTTTAAGGAAAATTGGCTCAATCTTAACACACATATTTGCAATCAGTTAAATATATTCTAAAGGTGTTTTTGAGGGGCAATCAAAACTAAATGAGACCTTAGATATAGGCAGATTTTAAAGAGACTGCTATGTCATATCTATAAAGTGAGTCATCATTTCTTTATTGAACATTAAACCTGGCAAATATTATTTACAGTGGGTAACTGATAATTTTGTAGATATATTATACAATTATCTTTTCAGCAAAGTAAATTGCTCTCTCATTAAAGAGACTTAGACATGTACGTGTCAATTTCTTTATTAGTTATTAATAAAAACAAATTTTTACTAGTTACCAAAATTATTTAGCAATATTTACCTACTCCAGTATGAGTTACCTGAATATTGGCTGCAATGCTATTTATATGTTAGAAGAAATTTATTGAAGTATATGTTGGATTGCAACGCATCTATTTTAGAATATTTTTTTAACTTTTAACATAATGAAACACTCGCGAGCTTTTTCAGTAATATGGAAAATTACGGAGTATAAAGTGTATAATTATATTTTTAAACGTTAATGGTTTTTAATCAATAAAATATTAAATCTGTAAAAGTTAATGCAGTTTAAAACGATTAAATGTATGTTATCAAGAGAAAATAGGTACCATAGATCACAGCTAAAAATACATACCTTTTATTGGATTTCTCAAACTCTTATAACTGCCATAATATTGAATGTTACACCCAGCTCTCCACATAACTCGTAAGATCTTTTAAATTCGCAAATACTACCTCTTTCCGAACAAAACAAAATTCAAGTAATCTCTTCTGACCTATTCCTTTAACATTAAATAGTAGGTAGGTAGTCTTTGCGAGGTGATTATATAGATACACAGCCACAGACCAAATAAAGTTTATGCAATCAAATCAACTCGCGCATACCACAGACCAATTAATAACAAAATATAGAGTGCGCAGGCAAAGATCAGAGTGTATATCATACGGTGTAATATCAATTATTCATCAATAATGATGATTAATATTAATGATTTTAAAGTAAGGATACGCCCAACGGAATATTTTACACCGTTTTTACACAAACTTACTTCTTATAGACAAATAGTAGCGCCATCTGTTAGAAAGCATTAGAACTCGTACGATCACCAGAGGAAGCGAGTCCTATACACATAGAGTAACTTATAATATATAATATACGGCCTATACAAAAACGATAGTTCCGAGTGTGGCAATTTTTTATTAGGGATTTTTATAATAATTTAGTAAAAAAGTTTTCTCAACCTCAATCTGGCGCGAGCGAGGGACGACGACTGCCGTTATATACGAGTTTTGTTTTGAAGTTAGTAAGAATTTTTTTTTACTCTAAAGTAAAAATAATTTTATGAACTATGCTAGAACCATAGATAAATGATTGGTCACGCTGCGCTCCACTAGATACAGCCGTCGTACTTGTAAAATGCAGCATAAAATAGTACGCCGAATTCGGCGTACCCGAGCCAGTCACACTGCAAACTGTCTGTGATCATGTGATGTGTACGTGCCGAATGTTTTATTAAATTTTAGGCATAATAAAATACCAGTTTGCGTACTGAAACTGTGTAAAAATATAATAAAACTGGGTGATAAAAAGTGACGATTTTTTACACACACTACAATAAAAAGTTGCCACATTATCGGAGCTTTTGCTTTTGTATAGCGTTCTATCTAGTCGAGCGCAGCGAGACCAATTGATTTATCTTTGGCTAGAATGATGTAAGTAAGTATTACCTTTTTTGAAGCGCAAAATTTGAATAAGTTTCAATGTTTCGGTACATATGCCAATGTTTTGGAAAACCCTAAATATCGATGATAATATTACTATTGGTATCGGATGCACCATTGGGGATACTAGGTGATGCCGGTGCTTTGTGAGGATGGGTAATGGATATTTATTACTCTTTCAGACAGCTTAACGGATATGTATGATATTTTGCATAGATTGTTACTGTGAGTTAACATAATATATATACAGGGCGTCCCACGACTATGTCACATGGAGGGAAAGTACCTTGAATATTGTAGATGGAACATTTTACTGAAAGAAGACATTATTTTAATTTAAAAAACAATTTAAACTGCATTCATAGATTTTTAAATAATTACATGGTTGAACCGGGAATCGAACCCGCTACACGAGAAAAAAAAATTACCCTATAGCTTTATCACACCGATCGAAAGTCTTCATCATATCATAAGGATTATTTTTTGCTAAATAACATAGTGTCAGAAATAAAAGGAAGACCATGAATTTTAACATATTTAATACAAAATTAATCAATTTATCAAATGCTCAAAATGAGTCCAAATAAAAAGAATTTTAATTGGTTTTAAGTCTATCAAGTTTTAGTTTTATGTGCAACTTAAAACGTATAGGTAAGGTAGGTACTTAGGCGTATCGGATTTCATGAAATTAATCCATGTAGGCTAGACTTGCTTGTCAGACAGTGAAATACGAACGAAGAGAGGTACTTGGTGGCTATTGCGCGGGGGAGTAAGAGGCAAGAGACGAGGAAAACGCCAGCTTTGTAACTCGTAGAGACTTTAGTTTCGTTATTAGTCTCGCTTAGAGAGTACTATATTCCTTGGTTATTAGTTAAGTAGTGCAAGGATACAGTTAACTGTTTAAAAGTGTTTTACCTACCTACCTACGGTCTCGGTTTATAATAAACACACACTTAGTAAGTGCGACAATTATAAGTCATATTATATTATCAATTATATTTCGTCGGTTATTAAGTTAGCGTGAATCGTATCAATTTTAGCATTAAGTTATTTAATTTAGGGAACTATAAACGTAGAAAATTTCTATATTATGTATTAATTTTCAACGAAATTGTTTCTGAAGTTGGTTTAAAAAAAAATGGTCTAAATCAAGTCCAAATTGGTCCAAATTAAGCACTTAGCATACATATCCCCATTAATTTTTTAGTGCTTTTTTTTAATGTGTATGTGTGTATTTATTTTTAGTTATCCAAATTATATCAAATAAATTCATTAGTTATTTAAAAAAATATCTATTTAAACTATGAAGTAGGTAGTTTAAAAAATTCTAATTTAAACATAATTTGTGGAAATAGGTATACCTATTTGATTGCTATCTAATTCCGCCATAGGAGATGGTACAATATTGAGGTTGTTAGTGAAATTCAGATATGGATATATATGTACTGCATCACACAACAACCAACAATATAAAAAACAACCATTTTTTTTTATTTTTTATAAAATAAATCTATTTAGGTTAGTTTTGTTTCCTGACAATTTTACGTCAATATGAGATGATTACCTACATATGTGATCATAATTTTAACATAAGGTGGGATAAACCAACGAAATAGTATATCTCTGGGATAAACTAGTCAGATGATAATATAACTTATTGTTAGGGTCTCTTTCACCACCTACAATTAATCTGTCAAGTAGGCTAACCGTCATTTAAAGTCACCTGTAACCGGGAATAATTTAGCTGATATACCTTTGTTTCTATGGTAAAAGTTCCGAACATTAAAAATAAAATAATAAAAAAAATCGCCTATCGAATTATGCACTAAACCGAGTGCATAATTTAATAAAACATAAAATTATTTCTAAAAGTAACTAATCAACACTTTACTTGTAGTTTATTTATTTATTTATTTTTCAAAAAGTACACAAACAGCACAAACAAAAAACTTACAATAGGTATAGATAACATAAAACTACAAATTAGATAACAAACGCGTAGCAACTAAACAATGATTAATATATGTCACTTAAACTTAACTTAAATTAAAATAAAATAAAACTATAACATAAAGAAAACAAAATGAAAAGAAAAGAAAAGAAAACAGCTCAGCTAAACAGTATAGCCGTCAATTTACGCTTAACTTCCGCCGATTTACAATTAAATATATCAATATCAGCACCCAGCCCGCCAAACAACAAGTTGAGCTTCCTACTAGCACTAGCACGCCAAAGAAAGCTATTAAGAAGCCAAAGAAAGCTAGTTGGTGAAAGAGGCCCTTACTGTAATAAATATTGTAATTTCTAGCAAGACATGGAGCGCGATCAGGAAGCTTCAACAAGCCACTCTCCGTCAGGTCGCACCAATGAATCTTCGGAGACAACACCGCTGGTCTCGAAATATGTAAGTTAATATTACATAGAGAGATTATTTGTATCTTAAATATTTGTAATGAATAAACTCAAAAACTACTGGACCAATTTTAAAAATTTTTTCACCATTGGAAAGCTACGCGGACGAAGTCGCATGCAACAGCTAGTAGTAAATATTTCTATAGATTTACTACTATTATATTGTATTTTGACATGAATATGTCTTTTCTCTGGGGTCTATTCGAAAGAATGTGTGTCACGAAAATCGTTACCATGACGTAAATGAATTAATTATAATTTGTTCGTTTGTTTATATATATATTTTATCCCTGTTGACCATAGAAGGATTAAGGATAAGGGGAAAGAATAAGGATAAGGATAAGGATAGGGATGGGGATAGGGATAGGGATGGGGATAGGGATAGGGATAGGGATAGGGATAGGGATAGGGATAGGGATAGGGATAGGGATAGGGATAGGGATAGGGATAGGGATAGGGACCATTTAAATCTTTCTTTTCATTTATGATATGAGACATATTCATGTCTACTGTGCCATCGAGAAGCCATGGCACTTTTTTTTTTTTCTTTTAAAGCATTAGTTGTTGTATCAAACCATTAGGTTAAATAAGTCCTCTTGCAATAATACTTATTATATTACAGATAATATATTACTATATTTTTCCGATCGTTTACGTCGCGTTGCACATACATACATACCTAATTGCATTTTAAATTACTTTTCGATTAATTCCTGTGAGTAGAATATTTACTTTAACGATATTTAGATAGAGTATTTGATTACTTAAAATTTTGAACTAAAAATTAATATGTATATTTTTTGCCAGGAAAGTTTATATTTGTCATCAATTTGTGTCATCTAATTACCTAATATATCGCCACAAAATATTTTCGTTCAAAACGCATAATTATAAAAAATATACATCTATCTATTAATGAAAGGTGTCCCGTGGCAGATTTAGTATTTTGAAATGAAATAATTCATATGTTAGTAAAATGGAAGTAAAATTTATTTCTAATCAAATTAAAGATCAGACGTTTTTAACTAAAAATTTTAAAAAAATTTAAAATTAATAAAATTAAAAATTTTGAAATATTCACGAAAAAAGTAAAAAAAACCTCACATTCATTAAACCATGGTAAAATGGTTGTGTTTTAATGGTGTGATAGATAAAACTGCCTGACTTTTGGTTTATCATAAAAAGAACAAACAAAGCGTTTTGTAATGTACCGTACATTTAGAACGTTTCAACTAGTTTACAGTCAGCTTATAGTGTCTTTTATTATACGTTTGAATAATAAAATGATAAAAAAATTAACAGTTTGAAACCTTTGTATTATACAAAATACTCGTAATAACTCAAAACGCGACAGCAGACAGACACCTTATCTAGATATCGTTGTATAGCACACGCACGGTCTTGTTTACTGGATTAAAGGCATCGTGTTACATACTCTACTAACTTAACGTAACCTATACTAGATTACATTTTAGCCGCAGCCACCTACTAAAGAAATACCTACCTACCTAAACCTACTTTCCGTTAATGATACAACAATCCTAATGATATATTGCGATGCCATGATGTTAGAGTATTAATGTACGCTTTTAAAAACTAAGATGCAGAGCCTGGCACATAGACGTAAAATCGCCTGTCTATGGGCTTCTTCTGGGTGAGCTCGCTAGCTCACCCAGAAGATGCCTATATTTACTGTAGGAGCGGCTAAACGGCTAGATGCTGGCCAAGAGCAAACCCATCTCCAAAAAATGAGAAAAAATGTTGCACTATAAACAATATAAAGCTACATATTCTAAGAACACTCCCGGGTATAAAAACTAAAAATCTTATAATACAACATCATTATCAGCAATAGTTGTATAAGTAATGCTACCTTTATTCAACAGATGCCTAAAAATGACGACGGAACAGATGGTTTACCAATCAAGCAAACCGCTCTCCTGATTGCCGGAGCAATGGCAGGCAGCGCGGTTCTCTCGCTGCCAAGAGCCCTTACTAAAACTGGTAAATTTTCTTTAAATTTTATACGTCTACTAGCGACGCTCCAACCTTCGTACAGCGCATTTTCTTAGCGAATGCTTACGTTATTAAAACATATTATTTTCATAGTTTTTATTTGAACCCGAGTCGGTAGCGGGCCACTAGTAATAATATAAAAAAATATATAATTATTTTCAGATGCTAATAAGTAGAATGTTGTTTGCTGACAATACTTTCTTAAATATATTATAAAATTCAGACTTGTGGCGAATAACTACCTGTTGTGAATTTACATATTTTTTTAACGATTATGGCGAATTAACTTTCAATGTATGGAAATAAATTTAACAATAACCCTTATTTGCCACATTTCAGTTTTCTAGACTTCTTAATTTAGTCAGGAAAAAAGATTTTATAAGTATATGCTTACTTACAGGGTGGATAGGTGTTCCGATTATAATAGGACTATGTGCGGTGGCTGCGATCAGTGCTAAGCGACTAGTTCAATGTCGGTCAATCATCGAAGAGATTCATCCTGAACTACGTGGTTCCAGTAGCACATATACAACTATAGCGGAGAAAGCAATCGGTAAAACTTGGAGGTATTATCATAATCCTTTTATCTATACTTATAATATTATAAAGCTGAAGAGTTTGTTTGTTTATTTGTTTGTTTTGAACGCGCTAATCTCAGGAACTACTAGTTAGAATTGAAAAATTCTTTTTGTGTTGGATAGATCATTTATCGAGGAAGGCTTTAGGTAATAACATCACGTTGCGACAAATAGGAGCGAAGAAACAGTCGAAAATGTGGAAAAAACGGGCTTTGAGGGCTTCCGTTGCGTGCGCTGCGAAAACCGTTCGAGATACCCAAATGATTCCCAAAATAACTAAGTATTCCACGCGGATGAAGTCGCGAGCACCAGCTAGTCACGTATAAATTACCAATACAAAGAGAACTTTTTATAAAAAAAGAGTATTATTTAAAAAAAATTAAAAAAAAATCAACATTAATCTTACTTAGAAAAAAAAAACCAATGAAATATTTTTTTATTTTGTACTTATGTACCTACGAGTAAAAACAAAATTGTATTTTTATATCAATAGAAGATTACATCGTCAAAGTTATATCTTATAGTCCTGTCTAACTTTATAGTCCATATTGAGGTCATTTAATTATCAAATTGAACTCAGACGAAACGATCAATTGCTAGTTGCAACTTCAACCAATTCGATACATGAATACCTACTGTGCAATCCATGTAGCAATCAATACGTAATTTTCGAATTATGAAGTTATACTTAGGCACTTATTACACTTTATCCTTATATAAAAATTACGTGTCACATGTTTGTCGCCTATGGACTCCTAAACTACTGAACCGATTTTGATAAAACTTAACTTAAAAGATAGGATATATAAAATGCACCCCTGGAGAAGCCGGGAGCGGGTCACTAGTTAGTTATATATATATTTATTTCAAAGCACACTTTAATCTATACTAATATTACAAAGAGAGTACTCTTTCACGTACATAAAAACGTCTGGGCCGATTTTAAAAATTCCTTCACCAGAAAGCTACATTATCACCGAGTAACTTTAGGCTATATCTAATATTAATATATATAGTAGGTATATATAATTATATCTAATAGTAGAATCTTTTATTATTGATACATATTTTTTATAGAATTATATTACTTAAATCGCAATGGGTAAGACAAAAAATAAAGGAATTAATTTAATTCCTTATTTAAATACATACCTACTTAGTTTATTTGTGTAATACATATTTATTTATCTGTTTTTTTAAACAAATTTGATCGCTTTCAGCAAAGTGGTATCGGTTTGCACTATAGTTACTTTAATTGGAACCGCCGTAGTGTATATGCTGATGGCTGCACAAATTGTGGAAGAGGCGTTTTTATACCTCGTTCCGGCATTTGGCTACTGCATTTGGTATCTGCTCTTGGTGGCGCTGTTAACTCCTCTTACGCTGTTCGATAAGGCCAAGGATCTACCGTAAGCATTTAACAATAATGAGAATCATTTATTTCAGATATGACATCTACATTAGTAGCTATAAAACTAATTAAATCCTAGTACAAGAGATGGCCCTTGGCCAACATCCAGCTGTGTAGCGAAGAAGGCCTATAATGGAGCGAGCTCGCCCAGAACATGCCTATTCACTCCAACTTTAAATGGATTTGGGTTATGAATATGAGCTCGGAAATACAGATTATCCAAGTAAATCCTACTTATAAGTAACCTATAAATTATAAGTAACATTATAAATGCGACCTTTTGTGTGTGTGTCAGACAGAACGTCTGCCCTACTAAAAATGCCCTGTGCTCTCGGTCCAAGTTAAGATCATACCTAAAGACAGTAGTGATAATGAGTTAATACTGTCTTAAGGGACCGACTGAGTCATTGAGCATTGAGTATAAAGTTTAAAAGTAAAGTTTTTCTTTATGTACGTATATTCGGCAGACTGGCTGACAGTCCACTTGATGGTGAGTGGCTAATGCGTGTTATTGTTAGTGCTAATGAGCTGCCCCGACCTTAGTAGATTGTACTTCTTCTAGAAGTTTATCAGTAGGGGATAGTTGAGATACGCCCCGCAACCTTCTCCTTCCGTCAGAAGCTTTCCCTTCTCACGTCCTTGTGGAAAGACGTGCCAGTAAAAACACACAACTGGATTGTGACACTCAGTCACTTACTTTGGTGCTGTTTCAGATTGACAGGTGTCATTGTTTTCGGCGCTGCGGTTGCTGCCTGCGTTCTGTACTTCGTACAAATTATATTAGACACCACACGTCCCCCTTACCGTTACGGATTAAAAGGATTTCAAGCATTCTTCTTTGCGTTAGGCACAATTATGTTCTCATTTGGTGGTATATCAGCAATTCCCATTATACAGAACGATGTTAACTCGAGAAGCAAATTCAATAGAAGTTTGCGCTATAGCTTTTTAGGTAAGTCATTACGCTTACTAATACAACGTTACAATTACAAAGTTATGCGGGCGAATTCGCAGGCAGCAGCTAGTATTATATAATACAAGTAGTGGCTAATATAATTTTTTTAGAAATAAGTAGATTCCATTACTTATTTTTTCTATATTTACATTATATTATGTAGATTATATGACAAAATCTCTTAATGTATTTAAATTATTTTTTTGTTAACGGTACCTACTTTAAATGCCATGGCGACCTAATTTTGTAAATGATATTTTTCCATAGCTATCCTCGCACTGTACTTGCCGATGGCGATTTCTGGGTACGCTGTGTATGGAGAATCTGTCGCTCCTAACATTGCCACCAGACTATCTACTACTCCTATAAGTGTTGTGGCCAATGTGCTGATGGCGGTCCACTTAGTGTGTGTCTCTCTCATACTCATCAATCCCGTCTTCAAGGAGGCTGAGGCTTTGTATGGTGTTGATAGAGGTAACATAATCATGAAATCTAAATTTTATTAGAGATAAGTCAAAGATAATTGATTGGCGCTCGACTAGATAGAGCGCTATACAAAAGCGATAGCTCCGTGAATGCGGCAACTTTTTATTGTAGTGTGTGTAAAACATCGTCACTTTTTATCACTTTTTACACAGTTTTATTATATTTTTACACAGTTTCACTACGCAAACTGGCAATTTATTAAGCTCAAAATGTAATAAAACATTCGGCACGTACACATCACAGACAGTTTGCAGTGTGACTGGCTCGGGTACGCCGAATTGGGCGTAATTTTTTTTGCCGCATTTTACAATTACAACGGCGGTATCTCGTCGAGCGCAGCGAGACCAATCATTCATCTATGGAGATAAGTATTTATAAGTTCCAGAACTTTTATACATACAATAGATTATACTTATGTATTGTATAATATTTCAGAGTCAATCGGTCGTAAAACATTTCTCCGAGTTGCTATAATGTTTATATTATTGTTCATTGGAGAGACGATACCGCGGTTTCACACCATTCAATCGCTGATAGGAGCATCAACCGTGTCATTACTATCGTTCATACTGCCTTCATATTGCTACATTAAACTTGTTGAAAAACTGCCAAGGTAAGTCGCGAATAAAGGTTATAATTTTATAATATTTAACACATTGGTATTCTAGAGTAATGCAAGTATGCCATTGGATCCCTTAGCCCTTAGCACCTGATTTCGAGTATAGTACCTATAGTCAGCCCAAAGAACAGTCGATATTTCTATTTTAAAAGTTAAAACATGTAACCTAACATTAGCGAATAAATATAATTTAGATATTTTATAAAACAGACTTAGAAATCCGTCGTCTTATACACAGTTATTATACTTAGGTATATTTGTATGTTACGTGAGTAAACTGAAGTTACGACGATTTATAGGTTGATTGCTTCTCTATTAAGTATTCTTAATATAAGCTTGTTGAATTTCTGTTACAGTGACCAGCAATCGAAGTGGTCTACGTCCGGTTGTTGGGAGTTAATTATTTTTAGCGTCGTTTGCGGAGTCGCCGCAACGCTCAGCGCCATTGGAGCTATAATGAACACCTCACGAGCACTGCCATGTTATATGTTGTAATTTTTCCATGAGTGGTCTGTATTATACCATTCACTGCTAATTAAATAAATTTATTATTTTGATAAGTTAATTTATGGTTGTAGACGTTTTATAGTTTGGCTTACCAACAAACTACGACTAATAAATGAAATCTATTTGATTGTGTGGACAGATATGGACAGATACGGGATACAGATATGGGGCTGTATCCAACGTAAATGCACCCTGGTGCATGAATGCAACTATTAAAAAATCCTTATGAAATACGAATAGGAATTACATCACCTTGCTTATGCTTGCGTAGGTTGAATCTTCTGCATTTCTCTACGTGTTTTAAGTTATTTTTGAGTTATTTTGCGTCGTTTAGGCAGTCTGTGACCACTTTTTTTGACGAATCTGTTCTATCGTAGAACTAATATTTGAACTGTTTGGACTAACCCACTTATGCTTCTGGATTTAATCACAACCAGTTCTGGTATACAGTCAATTTCTACTTTTGACCATTTCGTTTGATGAGTTCAATGTGAAAACAGTCGTACGGGAATAGTCTCACTGAACTGAGCAACTGGACTAATGGGAATTGACGATCCACTAACAGTACTTTGCATTTCAATACCAACATACCCAAGACAAATAAAAATGATAGATCAGTTAAAATTAATTTATTTCAATTAAACATCTTTACATAGTTCTCTTTGCCATTGAATACCAGAGGATGGCAAACGGCGCCCAGAGACCCGCTCCAAACATAACCGTCATAACCAAGGTAAGGGTATACCTGAAAATCAATTATAAATATGACAATGTATCTAGATTACTCTACGAACCCTGCTTCGCAAAAGTACAATCCGGATTTTCTTAGTGCTACATAGAAATGCTACCAACTAAGTATTACTTACATTTGAATTTACTGTAAATTATTCGCAGTAGGAATAGTCTCCAGCTAATTACAACTAGTTAAAAAAAAAGTATAGGTGGACCACGGGCACTGTCTTTTAAATTTTAGTGACATTATTAATGAGGTGGACCAAGCAGGTAGACCACGGCTTCTACCCGAATCTGCGGGCTTAGTACGAGTTTTAGCATGTCCTCAGTCCAGTGTAGCTACGAGTATACTATACTATGTAGTTTACGCAGAGCAGTTCTGTCGAATCCGTGTACATTATATTGTAAGTATACAAGTTTACATTTTATAAAATACTTGCAAAAATTGTTAAACGACGAAGGTTTTTATATAAGTATTTAGTAATATAAATCTTTTAAAAGAAATTCCTTCCCTTACTTATAACAAAACGATGATGAAAAACCACATCAAAATCAAATCCCATTTGCGTGATATTGAAGAAAAATAACAAAGCGAGTATTGGCAACACCGGTCGCGCCATGAGTGTGCGCAGTCGGAAGGAGTTACGAATAACGAAAAGAAGAAAATGGAAGCACTTTTATATTACTACTCGATATCTTATAACTATACTTGGAATAACTTGTAAAGTAGTGATTGGCAGTAATGTTAAACATTAAATAACTATTCATTGTATTTCAGTACACGATCTTATTTAATTCCACACGAGCAAGAATTAAACGAGACAAGGCATAATTTCGTTCTCCTTCTTGAGAGGTGGGATTAGCAAATGAAAGTAAAGTACACACATACCGATTTGTAACTCGAAATGGCATATTATCGAATGGCCTAGGAAACCCTCCGTGATATCTTTTAACAATTACAGGCGCTTGAATTCTCCATAGAGCGCCTCTTGCGCGTATCGCATTCACTAGAAGCGATCGTGCCTTATTCATTTCTTTAATAAATAAATTAAATATTTTATAAGCAAATTAAAAATGTTAATGACAATCAAATTGAAAATACTGAATATATATCAAACGTCGCACTGAAGTTACTCTATGGATAAATCACACTCTAAATTCAAATGCGAATGCGTTTTATTCTGGTTTTATTTTATTTTTAATTATAGGTATATGAATTTTTCTATATTTAAAAGTGAATAATGAAACTCGCCAGACTTTTCCTAAGGGTGGGTTGCACCATCTTACTTTAACTATAACAAACGTCGCAACTTCAGTTAAAGTAACGGTTAGGCCGAAAATGAGTTGCACCAGTTAACAAATAATCAAATGACGTCATAACTTTGACCGTACCCGTAACCGCACATTTTTCGCTGGTTAAGGGTTATTGTTATTGTTAACTATAACGTCAAGTGTCAAAACTGCCATATGAACGCGTCAAACTGTCAACTTTAACTAAGCTTACGAATATGGCGGTGCAACGCGTTTCGCAGAAACTGTTAAAGTCAGGGTTATTGTTAGTGACAATTTGACGTCAACTTTTACTTTAACCGTGCTACGATGCAACCCACCCTAAGGGTGAGTTGCACCATCTTACTTTAACTATAACAAACGTCGCAACTTCAGTTAAAGTAACGGTTAGGCCGAAAATGAGTTGCACCAGTTAACAAAAAGTCAAATGACGTCATAACTTAACCGCTAACCTTAACCGCTTCATATTGGCCGGCTAAAGTTATTGTTATGGTTATATCAACTGTCATCTTCAGGATAACCTACAAACTTTGTGAAGAAATATTTTGTTTTGTGTGAAAGTATTGATAATTACTTAATACCATGTCTTTACTCCGTGATATTCTATGGGAATCTAGTTCTTCTGAATCTTCTGATGAAGACAGTGACAATATAGTGGCCGAAATGCGAAAGAAAAAAATTTATCAACCTCGAATTGATAGATTTCGAGATGATCGCGAATTTTTAGACAGATTTCGTATTTCCAAGGGCTTCGCTCGATCGCTGGCTGCTCATTTAGGACCCTTGCTGAAAACTCGAACCATGAAGTAAGTGCCTATCTATCCTTACTAATATTATAAATGTGAATGTGTTTGTTACGCTTTCACCCAAAAACTACTGAACCGATCACCATGTAATTTTGCACACATGTTGCCTGGGACACCAGAAATAATCATCCAGAACGCGGTCGAAGTCGCGGGCACCAGCTAGTATAAAAATAAAACTGTAGATTTAGGTACCTACAAAAAGCAGGATACCAATTTTTATAGAAATCTTTATTTTTGATCGGATTTACTCGATACATTAAATACAAATAAACAAGATACTCTATTACAAATAAACATTAACATCTATAGTTTTCTCAATAATATGATACGAATCTGTACCTAACCTGTTATGCTGATTATGATTCCTATATTTTTTTCAGAAATTGTGCAATAACTCCAGAGTAACAAGTAGTGATGGCTCTAGAATTCTATGCAAGTGGCTCATTTCAACGCTGCATAGGGGATGCTGCAGGTGTTCATAAATCCAGTGTGTGTAGAATAATACATAGAGTGAGTAGAGCCATTGCCGGGCTTAGACCAGAGTGGGTGTCAATGCCTCAAAATATCCAAGAAATGGAAGTGGAGGCCAAAAAATTTTATGAAATTTCTGCCTTTCCTAAAGTAATAGGAACTATAGACTGCACCCATATTCCAATAAAATCTCCAGGTGGGACAGATGCAGAAACATATAGGAATAGGAAACATGTTTTCTCATTAAATGTACAAGTAATCACAAATGCAGAGATGTATATAACAAATATTGTAGCACGATGGCCAGGAAGCAGTCATGACTGTCATATATTTAATAGCAGTGTGATTAAAGGACGACTAGAAGATGGCGAGTTTACAGGTTTTTGGTTACTGGGGGATAAAGGCTATGCTGTGAAACCGTATCTGCTCACACCTCTGCGTAATCCTATCACAGGAGCCGAACAGCTTTACAATGAAAGCCACATACGGACTAGAAATGTTGTAGAACGAACATTTGGCTGCTGGAAAAAAAGGTTTCCTGCTTTAACATGGAAACTACGTACAAACCCAATAAGGGCTCAATGCGCTATCGTTGCCATGGCTGTGCTTCACAACATGTCTAAAAAATTAAGAGACCCAATGCCATCATCACCGAATGACAGTGATGATCTTTCCTCAGATTCATCTGATGAAGAAGATTGTTATACACAAAGCACAAACAATGCTCATAATAGGGACACATTGATTAATAATTATTTCGGTGGATTACAATAAGTGTATACTGTAATTAATATTTAGGTACATTTTCGTAGATTAATAAATATTTTGGTAAATTAAAATTAGTATGTGTATTATAAGTAGTATATGTTTAGTTTATGAGTGCTAGACTAGGGTATCTTATGCATAAGCCCTATTATTGTAATTAGATAACAAGCTCCCTGAAATAAGGTAGAGGTAAAGTGATAATATAGGTTTATGGCCTAGGCATGTAAAGTTATTTTACTAGCAAAAGTAATAATATATAAATGGCCATTCACAACCACTTGTTTTATTTTGTTATTATCAATAATTTGATTGTTGCGGACATACCTTATATACCACATTCTATTATCAACATTTGTACATGGTCCATAAATAATACACATATACAAAATATTTTGAATACTTTTTTTATTGTTTATATGATTGTGTTAAGTAACAAAAAAATAAAAAAATAATTATGTTTGATGATAACGGAGTTCATTTTTTTTTCCAGTATTTCAACTTCAACCTGAATTTTTTTTATCTCTAGCTTCTAGCTCTAGGAACGGGTGAGCGTTCAGTCTTCAATAAAACAATTTCAACAGATTAAGGCAAAAGTACATTTATTACTCAGTATCGTTTTATCGTTTTACATCAGAGAAAATAACCACCAATACGCCAAGAGGTAAATTACTGATTAATTGATTAAAATAAATAAACGTTGTAATATTATATTAAAGAAAGATACAACCTGGTTTTCCTTATACTCAACAATACACTTGAGACTTTTACACTTCGCTTTACTATTAACATTTTCACAAATTGTAGGTCTTCCCGGTGATAATAAATATAAAGCCTTTTTTCTTATAAAAAACCCCACCACTTAAATGATCTAACCCGTAAGAACAGTAGTACATTCAGTTGAGTTGGCCTTTATGAAAATATATGTCAAACTTACATTAATAATACTATGTCCTAACGCATATGAGGAAATAATAAACAATAACTTTTTAAATATATGTTTTTCATTTAATTAAACTAGTTTACAGAAGACCAGCATAAAATAACAGCATGTGTGCTGTAGTGTTTTAGTGAGTGAGTAAGGGATGCCAGAGCACATTTCCCTATCCCTTCCCAATCCCTTATCCTTAATCCTACTGTAGTCGGTAGCACATTCAGCTCCTGTGTGACGCTTGTGTTATAGATAGGCGACGGTAGCCACTACCATCAAATGGACCGTCGGCCTGTTTGCCGACCTGAACATATAAAAAACTAGTTTTTTATTGCATTTGGACATAAAAAAAAATTAAATTTAGAATTCTAAATTTTTTTTCAATATTTTTATGTCCAAATGCAATTTCTCAATTTCTAATCTATGTCGCTCCTCTTGATGGCGTATCGTCTGTTCATGCAGCTCCTGGCTGTGCCTGATGGATTCGCTGATTTTTTTGAGCTCCAGCTCCTGCAGGCCATCCATAATGGCTAACTTTTTTTCCTGCAGCAACTGGCGGACGATGTTGGCCTTATAATGCTCTGCAGTTTTTTGTTTCTTTGCTGAACCTGTTAATAAGTAAAGCCCATTAGATTTATTTACACACCTTTAGGTACATACATGATTTAGTATTCATGATTGTTAATCATTACGTTTTAGTGGTGATGATATGTGTTGTTTAAGTGAACTGTACGGTGTACTTGCGTCGAACTCCCTCTTCTCTTTATTACCAGAGGCCTCATTTGCATTTGCCGGCATTGTTTCGTTATCAGAAATCTGTAAAATAAGTAACAATATTGATTATGGGGTTCTTTTATTTTTGTTTACTCACGCATTGATCTCTCGAACCGACAATCAAAACTATAATGACAGCAGTGACAGTGAGGTTGGTTTAAAAGACTCTTTCTATCAAATAAAGAATGTTTTTTTTCTGTTTTTCTTATTTCAATTATAACCTCTTCTTTAAATTAAAACCCATTTACTTAAAGCATAAGTATATAACCACAATAAACCTGACAAGATCAACTATCGGTCTAAGACACCGTGTGCGAGTAGAATTGTTACTGCAGTACTAATTAAGTACATACATAATTACATTATCCTTTATATATTATGCATATATTATGTTCTGTATTTCAATGCAATATATAAATACCTTCTTTGTAAGATGAGACTCCTCAGCCATATGGTCATCAACCACTACAACTGTGATGGTGTCATCGTCACTTATTGACTTATTGCCATCTATTGACATTGGCATCATAGTTCTCAGCCAATCTCCAGCACTAGCATCGTCTGGGTTAGGTGGACGTGGCGGCGGCCCTCCACCAGTGCGGAGCATCTCCTGACGTTCCTTGCTAGCCTCCTGCAAACGTAAAGGTGTATATATATGTATTTTGAATAAAATATTAGAAAGCACTATGTACTTAAATAAAATATTTATGTCAATATAAATAAGCATACCTTCCTGGCAGTCTTCTTCAAATTCTCAAATTTATATTTGAGCTGCTTTACAGTGCGCGGAGTATCTCCCAATGCATTAAATTCGCAATGAATAACATTCCACACACTTTCTTTTTGCTTAGTACTAATACTATCTGTTTTTTTACAAAATAGAATGTTCTGGTGCTTAGTTTGTAGTCGACCCATTTCTCCTTTGTAGTCGACCCATTTCTCCTTTGGTAAAATTTACACTTCGTTCCCTGCAATAGGCAAATCACAAGCATGTTAGGTCAGGTAAGATAACAATTGAGTTCCAGAAATATAAACATGACTTGTTGCCTTTTGTTATTGTACGGGTTGAGAAACAATTCTACATGTGAAATACTATCAAAACTATCCACCCGTCTTCTAATTAACACGAAATAAGTTAGCATAATATAAACTACAAAATTATTTTCCTACAAAAAAAAACCTTTGTCACATTACGGCCAATATAATAAGTTGGTACTTACTTTGTTCGGACGTGAAATACGTTTTCTTCCATGTTTAAACGTTAATATGATAAATAATAACTATAATCACAACTTTTGATAAAATTATTGTTACGGATCTGAATTTATTTTCTAGTTTAGTTTACGTTACGTGTCAGATCAAAATTCAAATTATAGAAATGACATTAATGACAGCTCGAAAATATGAGTAAATATATAAGTTACTCTATGTAATGAGTGTATTTTTAGTGTTGTAATATCCAAAAAAATTTCCCACAACGATTCTGAGGTAAATTACAACTCATTAGACTGGCGACCCTGGTAACTTTAACTAAGCTTACAAATATGGCGGTGCAACGCGTTTCGCAGAAACTGTTAAAGTCAGGGTTATTGTTAGTGACAATTTGACGTTAACTTTTACTTTAACCGTGCTACGATGCAACCCACCCTAAGTTATCTAACCAATAACTCAAAGTAGTATTTAAACAATAAATTACCAGATTTAGACATTTTTGGTAATTCGCACTCATTCATTAGCCATAGTCATAATTTCTGTTTCTGACATACTGTTAGGTATCATCAAGGTATCATTGTCACAGATAAATATGTCAAAATCTTTCTTTCTTTTTTTATATATAAAATTCTCGTGTCACAGTTGGTCACACAGTGTTTGTAACATAACTCCACCGAAATGGCTAGACCAATTTTTATGTTTTTTTTTTTATGTGTATAATGGCTCTAGCATCCCTTATTCACTCATTGAAACAACGATACACGTGATTTCACGGTGGTCTTCTTTAAGGCTATTGCCGCCAGGTGGGCTGCCAAAAAGACTAAACGCAGTGTGACCTGCGCTACTAAGATCAACTTCACGAGGTTTGTAGAAAGAGACAAAATATATTTCTGTATAGAAGCAAATGGAGCAACAAAACAATATTAAAAGACTGCATCAAATGTTTAAACTTTCATTATTTATGTATAAGTAAATAGTTTTGATGAAATTTCGGGATCAGGGTCTGGGTAGTATTGTAATAGATCGGCCACTGGAGCTTCTTGGTCTTCATAAAAGTCACAAGCAAGGAGATATTCTCTTTTGGAATAATCATCTCCCTTGCAAAACATTTCACCTGCAAAATAGACAAGGTTAGTATGGCATCAAATTGTACTAAACTGCTCTTTTATTTCAAGTAGGTAGTGTTGTGTTTTGTATCTGGTTTCCAAGCACCTTCAATGTCCATAATATGTACTGGACTTTTAGATTCTAACGCTCCAACACAATAATGCTCTTCCATGAGATCTGGGTGCCAATACATTATCGCGTCTCTGCATGAAGTTCCAGCGATAGGGAGTAATATCCTATCCTGTAATACAACGTCCAAATTAATGAATGTTATGACAATTAAAAAAAATAAGTACAAAAAATATTTGCAAGTTAGCACCCAGTTACACTTACTTTACAAATTATTTTGTTATTCACTATGGGTTCTTTTACTTCGCCAGTGCAAAAAAACTTGCGTTTTTTTCTCATAATAACAGTACTAACTTCAAGAACTGTTTTTATGCTATTTCCTGTAGAGAAAAGGAGATGCAATATACTTTATACAAAATAAGTGATTATGCATAAATCATATGTTTTTTTTTTTATATTTTTAAATGCCTACCCTTTTCTCCATTTATTGCTTCCAATTCACGCATTCCTCTGGCTTGCGTCTCTCGACTATTTTGTTGTTTCATATAGTTAGCGAGCCTATACATCGCTTCAACAAATTCGTCAATAGGACCTTGAATATAAATGTTAACATGCATTAGTAGATGCCTAGAAACGTTGAATTATACATATAATTCAACGTATATCATTATATATCAGACATATATCAGACAGTACAGATATGTATATATCTGGACATACATCGATATACATCTGTATATCGTACGATATGTATACATATCTGTACGATATGTAAAATTTATAAATTTGTAATTTTGTAAAAGTTTCGCGAAATCGGTAATAACTTCCTTACCCCTTATCTTTACCCTACTAAGGTCAGCAGTAAACTTGTAGCATTTATCGTGTCGGCGATCAATTCCTAATTCTTATTTTTCAAAGCGAGTAATTTTGCAAATTATGGCGTTGCTTGTTTTAATAGGTGACGGTAACCTCCTACCATCAGGTGGACCGTCTTGTTTTCTGTTTTTTTGTTTCTGTAAGTTACCTACTACCTACGTTTGTAAGGAGATTAAAATAAGTTGTAGGTACCATAGCCAGAATGAACCCTAGATCCAGGCAATTAATATATTTATAAAATATTATAATTTATGAAAAATTATAATTATTATTGACTACGACTACAAACGCACAAACAGACAAAAAATTCTAAAAAGGCTAATAGGAGTACAACGTGTACAATTTTTTTTAATATTTAATTTAAAGACACGGAGATCAACTAGCAATGTGTAAGACGAGAGGAGATATTCAATTTACTTTACTCTACCTGTTCCGAAGCTACTACCGTCCAAATAATTAAGAAATTGATAGAATCGCAATGCCTCGTCCGATTCTATTTCGTCCATTACCGGTCTCTGTTACATAAAAAATTATTATTTTTAATTACATATAGTGCTTTTACTAATTGATTAAGGGATAAATGAATGCAAAACTTACAAATTTTCCACTCCAAGCTCCTACATCGGAATATAATGAATTAATTCTACTTGGCATCCAATCGAGAGAGGAACGGGCAACTGCAACAGGGTGCTATAACGGATATTGAATATTATTAAAAATAACTCTTAAATACATTTAACAAGGTAGTAATGCGTTATAATGTTACAATATTACCAGTGCCGGAAGTTTTGAATGGACATGTTTCGTTATGAATATTAATAGAAAAAAATTTAGAAAAACAATTTTCTCTTTCATTTTCCTTGTGTCACGAACACCAATTTTATTACTAAGCCATTTCGTTTCTTTTCATTTTATTGCTTTCGTACTTACGACTAATTGATTCCAATTATAATTTGTACTGTACAATTTATTTTCTACCGTTATTTAAGTGCATTTATTTAATTGGTGCACCATTTAACATTTGTTGGGGATTTTATATTTATTTACATTTGTTGTAAATTCATAGAAATTGTTATATTGCGTAACAATTATACAAAATTATTGCTTTGGATATTTTCCAAAAAAGTGCTTAATCAATTCTCTATAAAAATTATTTGGGATCATCTCTTCGTCCGATCAATCGGACTAAGCAATCTCAGGGTGAAACTTTGACCTATATAAATTTTGTCGAGAATTGATTCAGCGCTTTTTTGGAAAAAATAAAAAAACAGTAATTTTGTTTATTGATTAGGTGATTAGCTGATCGGAAAAAGATCGGTAGATCTGAGAATAGATTTTAACTACTTTTTATACCCCCAAATTCATTTTTTTTTAAATAACGTCAAAAAAACGAGACCACCTCACGATGGTGTAGATTTTTAGACCAATCAAGTTTAAATTCAATTTCAATAATAAATATATCTAGTTGTAAGAGACCACTTAAAGTTGCTTGTTTGATGTAGTAACTCACTAGGCACATTGTAATTCTCGCCAACCTTTTTTTTATGTTGGTTTTGCCAGACAGGCTGACTGTCCACTTGATGATAGGTAAAGGTCTACCGTTGTATGTAACACGAGCAAGACCATAGGTGCTGAAGTGCGCTGCCGACTACAAAAGATAGCATTAAGGATATAAAGGATCGCGAAAAGATCGGTAGGTCTGAGAATAGGTTTTAACTACTTTTTATACCCCAAAAACTTTTTTTTTTGCAAAATAACGTTTGCAAGGGCTACTATGATATAAATGTAAATAATTTTACACGAAATTTTTATATCTGTACTAATTTATATAAAAAGAGAAGATTTGTATGTTTGTAATGAATAAACTCAAAAACTTAAACAATTCTTTCCACCCATAAAAAGCTGCATTATCAGCGAATAACATAAGCTATATTTGATAAAGTTATGCAGACGAGGTCGCGTGCAACGGCTAGTAATTTATAAAAATACATGGCTGAATCTAGTATGATTACCTGTTATAAGGATATTATGTGCTTTAGTACAGTAAATATAAAATAGATCTGTATTTTTCAGATTTAATGCCCCATGTGGGATTCGAACCCACGACCTTCGCATTGAAACGCGACGCTCTAACCACTGAGCTAATAAGGCTTGTTATTAGAGCTAACAAATTGGAGCAACATATGATTAAAAATTGCAAGCGAATCATAATTATTATGATTCGCTTGCATATATCCATTTACATTTCCATATTAACGCTACATATTAGCGCCATCTTGAAAATTCCCGTGAAAACAACAAGGAAAATATACCACTACAAACTGACATTGTAATAAATTCGTTTAAACAATGTTAGATGGCGCAAGTATTTGCAATGTGACTAGCTCGAGTATATAATCTTTATCAATTATTTATCAATGGCCCACAGGATCAGTCATTTGACGTGACTCCAAACGACTTAAATCAAATGGAAGGACACCAAACATTGTTCCCATTCACGGTCTGTCCAATTTTCTTTCATGACATGAGCTCGAAGCGCGCCATGAATATACTGGAACTTAGCATTGCCATTTTGTTTTTTCGAAGTAATTAAAATATTATTTTCGACTTTTTAGTTTAAGTTACGTGTACATGTACAATTGTACAATATACAGCGCTTTTTTGGAAAAAATCAAAAACAGTAATTTTGTTTATTGATCAGCTGATTATTCTGGCAATTATGAATAAATATTAATAAAAAAAAAAATAAAGTAAAAACAATAACTTTAAGATTGTACATGTACAAACTTAAACTAAAAAGTCGAAAATAATATTTTAATTACTTCAAAGCAATGAACATTATAAGGCAATCTACGAAATTTTGAAATAACAAAGTGGCCATGCTAGGTTTCTGTAAATGCGGCGTAGTGTTTCTAGACTCGTGTCGTGACGTGTGATTGGAAATCCAGTGTGTTACAAATTAAGTTAATCTTAAGTAAGTAAGTGGTAAATCAGAAAACTCCTGTGAATTTTCGTCCCTGAGACCGCGTAGTCCGACTGATCTGACTGACTGACTGACTGACCGATATTTGCCTGTTGGTCCGATTCGCGCTCTCATAGACAATAAATAGGACGGGAATCACTTAATGAAATGAAATAAAATAAAAATGTTTTCATTTCTTTTATTTGTTTCAGTTACAATAACATCTATACATTGGTATTCTACGACTAAATGATTTATTTCATTATATCAATCCATGCATTAAATTAAATTAGCAATAAATGAAATAAAAACTAAAATTTGTAAATAAATTGTTTCAATAAATTAAATAAATAAAATTGTTCGCTATTTAAGATCACAAAGAGGTAACATAGTGTTTGATATAAAAAAAATTGTTGTACTAAAATTTAATTTATACATACTTATGAAATATAAATTAGCAACAAAAAAATTACCTGCAAATTTTATTAACATGTTGAATTTTTGTACAGTGAAAAAGTATATGTTATATAATGGTTTCTGCTGGCCGTATTTAGAATTGGATAAAGTTCAGAAATATGTGTTCATGTTTAGTTAGATCATTATTATTATATTATTATTAAATTGTCAGTTTTAAGAAAATAATTTTAAAAAAATAGAACGGATACTGCTCTGATTCGTTGAAAAAAAAACCTCTTGGAAAGGATAAAGGATTATTAGTTTTCATTCAAGTTCAACTACATTAACATTAGAATAAAACAGTTTTACTACATTTTCAGACACGTAAAATATTTAACTAATTTAATCATGAAAACTGTCAATTAATCTTTCAAAATAAAAAAGAAGCCTTCTAAAAAAGAATGGTTTATTCCCATCTCGGCACCATGCTTCCCCAAAAGAATAGCTCTTACTTGCAGCAGACAAAGGACATGCTGAGTTGAGTGCCAATTAAAGGCGATATATTGGTGCCACGCACTGCAAATACTGTGTACTATTTGCGTTAAAAATGGTAGGTTAGTAGTATTGTGTGCATTTTGAATCCGTTTTTGGAAAAATGTCTTTTCTTTCTTATATAAATTCTAGAGCTAAATTAATTTTGCTTTGCACACATACTTCCGAATTTATTGCAGTTGCAGGGTTATTTATATTCTATATTATATATCATCGATTCTCAGTAAAAAATTTAAAATTACAAACATTTTAAAATGTGGCCATATAGCTTTTTTTTGTAAAACTCTTCATTGAAATCAAGTATTTTCATTTAAGTTTCATTAAATATAAATAATTTAAATATAAAACAATCATACAACGTTATTACAAATTGTACTTTAAAAAATAAATAACATAATAATAAGTATACTATAGACATTTCACAGTCATGTCAATTAGAGTCTATAACTTGTAAAGTATTTCTAGCTATACAGATTTCTTTTAACAAGAAAAAAAAAATAGGACTTTTAAATTTTAAATACGAGTATAATGACAATATCTTCTCCCACAAATATGTAGGTACAATACTGTAATAAATAAATGTATCAATTAGTGTCTGTGCACACGCTATACGTAAGTAAGTAATGCTACTTGGAAAATTATAAATAAAGAATATTTCATTCTGAAATAAATGAATGAAAAATAGAAAATTTATGAAAGAAAATATGAAAATAAACATTTTGACAAATTAAATTTCGGTACAAGAAAACTTTTTTGGGTTTAAGGGAATATATTCATAACATTCTAAATGAGAGACTAGAAATGGGTAATTTTTGTAACAAATATGACAAACATTTTTTTTTGCCTAAGTTAAAAATCTCGAAAATAAAAAAAAATATTAATTACATTTTATAAAATAATTCAAGTAAAAATTTCGTAGTTTACTATGTGACAATCATTAAAATCACTGTATATATAATATTAAATTAAAAAAACAATACCTCCTGGAAATATTAAACTATATCAACAATATTATTATTTGTTAAAAAAATTGTATAATAAAATATCAACAGTTCGTCGGTATCTAATTTAAATTAAAATTACAAATAGAAAATTTATTTGATTTTTCCTTTTAAGTGAGCATGAAATTTTTTTCTTTGCAATACTGTTGGTAAATACACGTACATTATTTACATTAATAACATATACAAACATTGATATTAATTTGATATAACTAATTTAATAAAATCAGGTTTGGTTTTCTGCTAAAAGTCCAAATCCTTAGTAATGGCACAAAAGTTTCTTCACTCATTTTTGAGCTAAGTATTTAAAATCTGATTATTTTAATATTATCTTAAACTGTTTTAAGTGCTTTCAATTAAAATTTATTTTACAGATTATAACTTTGCTTATATGACCAAGACGCAATAGGGATACGATTTAGATCTTATTACAGACACTTAATTTTTTTTAAAAAAGACAAAGTGACAAAGGTAAAAGATAAAATATGTAGGGAACCAAAGAACATTATACGTAGTAGGTACAGATGTACAGATAGATCTCGCAGCATTGCGTCTGATTAGAAATACTTATGGTTATCCACAGTTGCGTCTTGAACATTTTCAAGCTTGTAATACTGATGAATATTATCACCGTTCATATATTTCAAGATGATGATGGTTAAAGAGTTTTTAGATCAGTAAATAACTATTAAAATAGGTATGCACAACATAGTTTTCTTTGTGTCGTCATAACTTTCGCCAATTCAGCTGCCAAGACAAGTGTTGACTATTGGCGTGTGACAAACAAAGTTATATTTCCACATAATTATTATTGCTGATAACTAAGTAACTCGAAACGGATATCATTCGTTATTTTTTATTTATACAGTAATCATACGACCAGTAATTTTTTTATATCCTACATAAATTTATTTATTAGGTATACTTAATTCACTATGAGTATCTATTATTTACAATCTTTGATTACGACTAGTCCATTTTTTTTTTGAGGTCATTTCCAACCTGTCGATTCCTTAACTAAACGAAATGCGTTTAATAATTTCAAAATTGTTTAATTAACTTTTAAATATCAATATTTAATTTGTCTTTTTTTATTTAAAATGTCTGATAAATAAAAAAAGTCTTTATATTTATTTTAAAGAAATATTGTAGAGGAAAACTTCGTGTAGTGACTAGACTGGCGCATCACTTTTTTTCAAAGAAATATCTTAATTTTAATACGTTTAGTCATTTTAGTTAAGGAATCAGTTTTATTTGTTTAGTAGATAAATGTATACCGACAATCATGGCCATCGAATATGACCACGTATATGTCTTTCACCTCAATTATGAAGCAGTAAAGTCAATTCAAATCAGAGTTATTTAATTTAATTTACTTTTTATACACACATTAAACTTGTGTGGTGAAATCACAAAATAATTGAATCACTATAATGGTAATAAGAGCGCAAACGATACCTTTTTGCCGTCGTTTTTTCATAGGAGTTTTACCATGGAGATATGAAACCCATTAAAACTAAAGGAATTTTATGAGAAAAATTTTTTTAAACTGCACTGCGCCATCCTTAAAGAGAATAGCTAAAACAATATTGATTAAATATGCGAAAAAGTTTTTTACGTGGTTCAGTAGAAGAAAAATTGGGCACAGTTTCAAATTTTGTTAGTTCCACTTCACGTGTACATGACGTTGTAGCTATAGGTAGCTATATGTTATCAGCCGGAGAAGGATCGGGCGCTGGTCTTGGGGAAGACTGTACGCCAAGGTCTGACTGTGAGCGTAGCCCTCCCGCGCTAGAAGTTTAGCCCCGCGTTAGCCGTTACGACACTGCTACAGTGAGCGTAGCTTTCCCCGCGCTAGAAGTTTAGCCCCGCGTTAGCCGGTACGACACTGCTACAGTGAGCGTAGCTTTCCCCGCGCTAGAAGTTTAGCCCCGCGTTAGCCGGTACGACACTGCTACAGTGAGCGTAGCTTTCCCCGCGCTAGAAGTTTAGCTCCGCGTTAGCCGGTACGACACTGCTACAGTGAGCGTAGCTTTCCCCGCGCTAGAAGTTTAGCCCCGCGTTAGCCGGTACGACACTGCTACATTATGTAATAACGATTTTTTTTCTAAAAAGTTTATCACAAAAATAAAATTACCTAAGTTAAAGTTACATGTTTCATTAAAATATATAATTACTAGCTATACGCTCAAGGCTTCGCCTGGGTTCAAAATAAAAATGCCTATCTTTAAGTTAGACCAAATTACACATAATTACGAAGTTTTACCAAAATCGGTTCAGTAGTTCAGGAGTTCATTGGCCTCAAACATGTGACACGAAATTTTTATATGTATAGAGATTATTACAAATAGTTTAAACTTTTAACGCAAACCTTAGTTACATTAAAAGTTATCTTTTATTGCGACAAGACACAAGTACCTAAATACGTATACATATATAAATAGGATAAATATTTAAATATTTTCAACAAGATCACTGCTCAATAAATGACTAGAATTAATTCATATAATATTTTAATTAATTATTCAGGTTCAGAAAATAAGAAAGCAAAAATCACTTTTTTGAAAACCGTTTAAGAATTTATTTGGGTCTCGCGTATCAAAATCTCAAAATCTTATCAATCTTATCATGGTTCCGTGTCTTAACAATTAGTAAAACGAAAAGCGTAGAGTAGCGAATTTATCTAAAAGTTGTTTAAACTAAAGTGTTTTGCCTCGATTTCATATGCCTCGTTAAGTAAGTAGGTACTCCATAATATTTGGTCATTTGGTCTCGTTTGCGCTCTTTTTTCTCTTTATAAATCAAATTTTTAAACAATAACAATAACATATTACCAATTTACAAGAGATCAACACTAAGATATGCAGAAAATAAATAGTTGCCTTATATTGCTCCATAGTCAAAATCGTTTGTTTATCACAAACTCAATTATTATAAATACATCACACCTTACTGGTGTGTTTTGGTTATAATTTAAATATCTTAACAATAAAGAAAAATATAATAAGGAATGTAATGAAAACATTTCGAGTATTCTTTCCTGTGCTTAATTTTAAAAATATTTTTAAAGAAACTCTACATACGGTCGGATCCTTAAAGATTTAATTAAATAATAAGAGCTACCAAACAGTACCTATAATATATAGTTTTACAAGGATCTTTTGGCACTCGGCAAAATATCGGAACTGCGCCCGCGATCTTTTAAATTGTCAAATGACAGACGGGTTTACTGTTATTTGTGGATTTTTTGTGATTTATTTCAATAAATATTTGAATAACATGTCAAAAGTGATAAAAGATTTCATGTTATATGTTATGCTAAAGGAGAAGGAGCTTTATTAAAGACAGAATAACTATTTACTGTCCCGTTTAATAGAAGACTAAATAAGCGAATTGCGTGCCAAAATTCTCTGGAAGAAATGACTTTTATTATAACTGATAACTTTTAGTTCACACCTAAGTCTGCCATTAATTAAATGTCACAAAGTGCCGAATGATCCTTGTAAGGGCAACTATAGTCTTATTATGTAATAAGTCTTTGAGTACTCGGTCCGTATTAATTCAAAATTTAAAAGTTTAGAGTATTGAATTGGAGATTCTCTAAAATGTATGTCCAATTTGTTATATTTAAAAATCACATCAATTGCAATATTACGTAGTCGTCGTTGGGAAGATCGTCGTTTTAAAAAGCCGGTCATGCGTAGTGCGGATACGAGCCGAGATGTGACGTCACATGAGGTGGAGCCATTGAGTGGGGGGAATACAAGTTGCTGCCTCCTCCACCCCAGTTACTCCACGAAGCTGACGGGAATATCGAAGCTGGAACAATCAAATTGGCTAACCTCAGTTAATAGGGAGAAACAAAAAACTAACCCCAGTTAATAAGGAGAGGGCCTTAACTAATGTGGGCTTTACCCAAGTTAGATAGATAAGGCCTTCTGACAACCAGTTTTAAATTTATGAATTTAATTCAATATTATTTAAATATAAATATTTAATTTAATATTATTCAAATTAAATTTAGTATAATTTAGAATTTATTTTAATACTTAGAAAAGTTCATCTGAAAAAGCCTGAGTCAGAGCGCTGGCTACCAAGAAAATTTAGATCTCAAGTAACCTTAAAACATCTTTGTATTAATTCTGAATAATTGTAAATTATTATATTATAATTAACACAAACAATTTAATTTTACAAAGGATTGAAAAAAAAAGCAAATACTTTAAATATTTATAGCAGTGCAAACAAAAAACAATGAATTAGACATCTAATACGAGTCTAATTTATTGCTTATATTTTAATGTTACCTACTATCGCAATAATTCGCTAGCTTTTAACAAAATGGCTTCGTAACACATTCCAGGCACTACTTAAATATAATTTGAAAAAAAAAAAAACTGTTAGTTGTTTTATTAGAGCATGTTTGGTGAAAATTCACATTCCATTATATCAAGTGGTCGGACGGACGTGGCATTGACAACCCGTTTCGAGTAGTGAACTAATATTTGTACAAGCAAGTGTACCGCTACATTAGCATTGAGAAATGCAGATTACACTGGCGTGCGAGTGAAGGGTGCATTATATTAACACTGTATTTGGCCACTTAGGGGGATAAGTTTTTTAGTTTGAAATTATTTTTTTAACCTACTTCATATGCTATATATATAAATAAAATATAAAAAAAGTGCCATGGCTTCTCGATGGCACAGTAGACATGAATATGTCTCATATCATAAATGAAAAGAAAGATTTAAATGGTCCCTATCCCTATCCCTATCCCTATCCCTATCCCTATCCCTATCCCTATCCCTATCCCTATCCCTATCCCTATCCCTATCCCCATCCCCATCCCTATCCTTATCCTTATCCTTATTCTTTCCCCTTATCCTTAATCCTTCTATGGTCAACAGGGATAATATATATATAAACAAACGAACAAACTATCCCTATCCCTATCCCTATCCCTATCCCTATCCCCATCCCTATCCCTATCCCCATCCCTATCCTTATCCTTATCCTTATTCTTTCCCCTTATCCTTAATCCTTCTATGGTCAACAGGGATAAAATATATATATAAACAAACGAACAAATTATAATTAATTCATTTACGTCATGGTAACGATTTTCGTGACACACATTCTTTCGAATTAATTCATTTACGTCATGGTAACGATTTTCGTGACACACATTCTTTCGAATAGACCCCAGAGAAAAGACATATTCATGTCAAAAAATTATGAGATTACAAGTTACTAATCTTAGGCCATACTTGGTTTGCGCAAAAATATATCATGATCAGTTTTAGTCAGAAAAAGTTGTAGCTACTTTTTAATTTTCTGTTATTTTTTTTATTCTGGAAAAGGCCGGCGAAAAGGCGGGTTTCGTTCGGGCCTCAGCACAGTGAACACACGCTGAGACGATTGAAATTATACAGAAAAATCACGAGTAAGTATAATCTGCTTCTGCGTGTGACCTTTGTGGACTGTGAGAAAGCCTTACAAAGTGGCAAAGGGCTGGTCAAATCTTTCACAGAGTGGATAACCGATGGGGTGGGTAGACGAGTTCTCGAATGGAGGTCCCGAATTGAAAACGTCAAGGCATCTCAGAGAGCGGCTGAATGGGACCGCTGAGGACCGTATGTGTGTGGTGGCGGGCCTTGGCCGAGGGATCATCAGATCACATAATACGAATTGAAAGAATTCTTATCAATTACAAATCAAACAGCCCCATACAAAGCAATAACGTTGTGATACGTCTTTTTTAACTTGTTACTCTTTTTAAAAAATATAATTAGTGTATATTTTTGAAATCATGGTTTTAGTAATGAAGCCATTTTGGTATTTTAATTTCGCTATAGCAAATCGCGACGACAAAGACATTACCTGTGGATGTTGGCATAGCTGCGTGTGGGGCCATAAAAGAAGACAGTTTCGCGGAATGATGGTACGAGCTCATGAACAAATCGCTCTGGTACTTGTAAGCGGGATCGCTTGCCGCTGGTTGAGTGGCCGCTGCCAATCCTTGGAAGTCGAATTTATACGCATATCTTTTTCCATGTACTTTAGTCATGATGTTCTTGTCGTAGTAATATCTGCACAGATTTCATAGTTTTTATAAATAAAAAAATCATAAAATTTATTTATTATTTATTCTAAATAGAGATGAAACAATCTTACTCTATTAATAAGTTCTAAATTTATTTAATTATGATTTATTGATTATTTCATCTCTACCTAGTAATAATAGATACAGTTTAAGACAAATCTATAATAAATGCGGGATAATGTATGACTAAATAAACAATAGATAAAACAAATTCGCAATGTCACATCGCAGACAAAATCGGGTACCCGGGTATTCGCAATGCGCGCAAATGGCTTACATATCTCTATTTTTACCTCAATGCCCGACTCAGTTTATCATAGTTCATGTTAGGTTTAGATTTGCGTTCGCCCCATCGACGGGCCACTTCGTCTGGGTCGGTTAACTTGAATTCTCCATTGGTGCCTTCCCATGTAATGCAGCCAGCGTTACTTGAGTCACTCAGCAGTTCGAGAAGAAATTGCCACAATTGAATTTGGCCTGAACCTGTAACAATGTCATAGAAAATTATGATTGTGATATGATTTCGGGATCGAGCCGATATAATATTAATTTATAATAATAAATAATAAACGCGACTTCAAGGTTATTCCTTATATTGCAGTCATTATTTCCCACTGGATTTTTAAAGTCAGAGTTCTCATTGTCTTTAAGAGTAGTCTAATAGTCTTTAAGACTATTAGACTATGAGTAGGTACTAATACTAATAGTTTATGATGATGGATGGATAATCACACGCAATAATTACCTACTATTTTTTTTTTAATTATTTTTATGAAAACTTAGTAATACCTACACATACGCTTCAGTTTATAAAGATACACTGATGAGGAAGTAGTGGGCAAAAGCTTAGTTCCGGTAAGCTTTAAAAGCTGTAAGCTCAAATGTACATTATTTTTTTGTACATTGGTATAAAACCTACTCTTTATACTGTTTTTATAGCCTGTGTTTGGAGCGCAAAGAGAGCATTCAACGTCATTATGACGTCGCACACTGTTGTTTGCAACTAGTATTTATTCACTAAGTTTGAAATGATAAAATGGTGGCGAATAATTTCATAATACGCATTCGTTTGCACTTTAAAAGAACTTTGCTGTATTATAATTTTTTTTTATAATACAGCAAAGTTTTTTGCTGCGTATTATAACTAGAGACATTTAATATTACTATAATGATTTTACATTTTTACATACACATACATACATACATTATTGTAATGTAAATACGTTATTTGTTTTACATTAATATACTTACTTATCTAGAGCTGAGTAAGAACAACTTCTACAAGGGCCGAACAGAATAATACATGTATAGAATACTAGCTGAATCGGCAAACGTTGTTTTGCGAAAAAATAAAAAATAAATTTTAGGGGTTGACCACCCTTAACATTTAGGGGTATAAAAAATAGATGTTGGCCGATTCTCAGACCTACACAAAATTTCATCAAAATCGGTCGGTTTCGGAGGAGTTTGGAAACAAACACCGCGACACGAGAATTTTACATATTAGATAGGTATATGGGAAGCAATCGGTAAACTTCGTCTTATCATTCCATCGCGACTACTCAATGACTTCGTCTATAACCAATTAATATTATCAGTTCTCACATACGTCATTGAAGAAATATCTCTTTTACAAATTACAACTCAATAAACGAACTCCATTCCCACTTTAGTTAACGTTATTCGCGCTATGAAAACCAAATCAATTTGGTTCTCCGACGGATCTCCTATTTCGAAGCATATCTTTTGGAGATATTCGAAGTTCCTTATTTTGACTATTTTATAAGTATGAATATGAAATATTATATTAACCTAACTTAAGAGAAATAAGCTGTATTAAAAATCTAAATTTGCCTTAATGCCTTTCACTAAAACTTTCACTATATAATACTTAAGATTAACCGATAAACTGTAAGAAAACGAAATAAAATCACATTCCGAAAAAATCAAGACCCCAGAAAACGCCCCAATGGAAGCGTAGAAATGTATAGTTTCTCGATCCCTCTACTTGGAATAACATGTTACACTATTGGGTGGCTATGTTGGTGTTCGCACGACTGATCCGAGCCTGTTCGCTCGTGTGCAACCAACCGTATATATACAGTCAGCAAATAAACCGTAAAAATCGCATATCTTTGCATTCGACTGATTTTATTTAATTAAAATTTTAATAATATTCATTTTATTATGTTTTTATCGCAGTAGAATTCATTGTATTGAGAGAAGTATATTGACATAAACAATCTCTTTAAAGCCGCTATTTTGACAGAATTATTTAGCAGCCCTAAATGTTATATATACAACAACCTAAATGTTATCTATAAACAAACGAGTACGTGTCGTCGTTGACAAAATTATAACAATTCGAGGGCAAAATCGTCATTTTAATTTTAATGCCGGCTTTCTAATTTACTTTATCGGTAAGTTTTATTTTATTTAATAGTCAAAAACGACATTTTGTGTTTAGAGCTAGTTTTTCGTCAATTTTACGTGAATATTATTAATATATCAAGACTCCAAGAGTGTCACTATTTGTGTAAAATGACGCTTTAATTAATATACACCTTCATAATATAAAATGGTAAAGTGTCACTAAACTTTTAAATAATTAATATCCTCTAGTTAACAATAAGTAAAATAATATTAAAAATGTGAGGAATAATAGTTATTAATGATATAAAAAACAATTATTCCTCAAAAGTTAACCTTATTTATATCAATTAATGTTTCCCATAAATCTTAAAATAGCTCTCCTGCACAATTTGCTTATTTGTGACGGTATTGGATTAAAGGTGCGATATGTATTTTTTAAAGAAACCCACATGGCCGTAGTTTATTTAATATTTATTACGATTTCAATTACTATTTCATATTATTTTTTCACATTTATATATATTTTTAAGTTTTCTAGTTTGCTGTTTTGTTGACTGTACAAACGAGTAAGTGTAGGCGCACACGAGCGTGGCATCCCCGTGATTTATTCCCGGAGCGACTACGTTCATGTCAAAACGTTTGTGCGCGCATCTCGCCTCGATTCGTCTATTGTTCATATGGTTCATCGGTTTTATGGCCTGCAATTAATGCCTTGATCGGCGAAATATTGGTCCTTCGGGGGAATTGGCAATATACATTTTTTTTCTCTACTTCAAATCGTTATAGTATGTATTGTGTGATGGTATGATCTTCACATGATCCAATGCAGCATTATATTGAAAAATAAACACTTTTTCGTAGTAATTTTCTTTGAGATCTTGAATCTTGTGTATTAATGATCTAGGTTTCCAGTAAATACAATTTTTTTTTCAAGTTAAGTCAGTTAACTTGTTGACTTCGAGCGAGTCGCTCGCTAGTGGCTACCTAACTGTGGACCTGGTTTCTGCCTGCCGGCTGGCCTTCAGTGGCAGTGGTTAGTTGGATAGGCTTCTAAGGATCTATCCAATTAAAACCCCATAAGACGCGTAGTTTGTGCATATGTAATGAATTAAATACTTAGTTATAGGTATATTAAAAACTAGCGACCCGCAACCGGCTTCGCACAGGGTTGAAATTTTAAGAAATCCTATGTCTTAGCGGAAGCTTATATGTATTATAAAAACTCGCCCGACCCGAGATAAATTCGGGCGATTTGTCCATTAACTCACCTATTTTCCAAATATCAGCTTTTATAGACTTATGTAGGTAATATGTGTTGATAATCAATCAGGACAAGCGATTCTATAATTATAACTAGATAATTGTTTTGTATAAATATGATTTACAAGGCTCAAAAAAAATTTTAAACAAATTTTACCCGCCCTAATATTTTGTATAATTTTCCATAGAATGCAATGTACATTTAATTCTATACACACGTCACTATAAAGTACTTAACTTAATATTAATCTATCGGCGCAATCACTTCCCGCAGGTCACATGGGTCACGTAACGTAGATGGAGCAAGTTTCGGCGTGTGAAAGTTCAGGTAATTATGAGTCAGGGTTGGCACGCGCCGATAATTGTTCCTCACGTATTGACAACGCACGGCAATGTACGCCACATAGAGATTTATTATCAGAAATTACACGCCTCTATATGAAGGTGAAAGGGGGCGGTGTCCGTGACATGTTTGAATTAGCTTTACACATTATAATTGCGGTTGTTGGCAAATGTTTTTTACGAATTGAAATATTAAATGTATACAAACAATTCAGAAATTCAGAATTCGTTATCAGACTAATTTAATTATATTATTATAAATAATAATTATTAATTACAATAATTATACATATATTAAATAAAATCATTTGTGTCAATCTGGGAGCGTGTAACTAGCTAATTTTAAACTACAATCATATTTTATGTCAGTAGAGTTATAAACAAAAGAGTAGGTACCTACAATCACAGAAGTCTCTCAGTGATTCTAATGTAGGTATAACGTTCATGTTTCGTTTATCAGAATTCTGATTTATCTTTTGTAGTTTTTATTCTGTCTTCGGATTTTTTGATACACATATTATATCGATCCTTCTCCCGCAGTATTTTAATACCTAATACTTAGATACATTCGTTCTGTTTCACTTTTATTCCTTTTTTCACTTTTTGGGCATACTTGAAAAAAGAACATTTCTACATTTTATCTATTATTTATAACTGCATAATTCACAGCCATTTACAGTAACTAGTTTACATTTACTACTTTACTACTTATGTATTATCCTATTAAGGTTATTGCGCATTTGCAATTCCTACGTTACATAAAAAAGAATAAGAACATAAAAATAAAAAATAAATTGCCAATAACTGTTTGTACGTCAGGAATATTAGCTGTAGTTTAAACTTAATATGTACTTAATATCAATATAATATCGGCAATTTACATGAATCAAGGTGGCTTGATAAGTGAATAGCGTGCCTCGGTTGGACACAACGTTACCCTGTTAACATTTTGACTTTCACAAGGGTTGATGGCAGACAGATAATATGGAGTACCATGCTCAAACTAATAAATGTGTGGCCCGACTGCTCGGTGTAATGTAGTCTTTAACTGTATTGAATAAGACACAAATTCATTTGGAAGTTACAGCGAATTGCGTACCTCGACGTCAAAGTTCACGTGAAATATAGTGGCCGTTATCATCACCATCTTTAGTTGCGTGTATTACAGTGCGCGATGTTATTTTCACTTTATCGACAGCCCTAAAGATTTTCTCACACTCGAGTTTTGTACAAATTTGTCTTGATTTAAGGTGTGATGTAAATTTTTAAAAATGAAATCGACATTCAACCATTTTATAAGTAGGCAAGTAGGTACCTACATAATTTGTTATAAGTTGTTATTTAAAAAATATATAGGTAAGACTAGTTGGTGCTCGCGACTTCGACCGCGTTGAAAAAGCAATATATCGCCTGACATCGTTATTGCTATTATACTTAGTCAGGAGTTAGTCAGGTTTAGATAATCCCTCGGGTAGTACTTTTTTTCTGGATGAAAGGTACCCTATGTTCTTTCATGCAAAATTTCACGGTGATCGGTCTGAACCGATAATGAATCTAATGATAGTTTTTGCGTGAAAGAGTTACAAACATCCATACATACATCCATACATCCATAAAAACTTTCCCATTTATAATAATAGTACGGATTCTAGCTACACGCTCCCGGCTTCGCCCGAAGTTCAAAATGAATCTTTTAAGTTGGACCAAATTACTTATAGTTACGAAGTTTTAGCAAAGTCGGTTCAGAAGTTTAGGAATTCATCGCGGACAAACAACGTGACACGTATAATTTATATATGTATACATAATTATAAGATAAGTTCGTTTTACATTAACATTAAATTGGCGAAACAGTACCATATGTAGGAGTAAGTACAAAAGTATACCTAACAAGAAAGTTGGCGAATACGTTTACGCTCGAAACCATGCGTCGCGTTGATAGCAGAATTTGATTCGCTTGCAACTTTTACATTATATGTTGCTCCAATTAGTCAGTACTAACAACAGGTCTCGTTAGCTCAGTGGTTAGAGCGTCGCGTTTCAACGCGAAGGTCGTGGGTTCGAATCCCACACGGGGCATCAAGTCTGAAAAATACAGATCTTTTTTTAAGTTTATATTTACTGTACTAACGCACATAATATCATTATGTGGCTACGAATAAATAATACTCGTGGGAATACGTTTTTATGCACAAAAATTTTTGTTTTCTTTTTAATTTATATTTACTGTACTAATGGTACTAACGCACATAGATACTAATATATATTATAAAGATGAAGAGTTTGTTTGTTTGGTTTATAACGCGTTATAATCTGGTTCGAATTTAAAAATTATTTTTGTGTTAGTTATATATGGTAGGTACCTAGTCCATTTATCGAGGAAGGCTTTAGGCCATATAACATTACGCTGCGACCAATGCGTCAATGCAATGGAAAATTTTGCAAAAACGGGGAAAATTATTACTTTTTGAGAGCTTCCGTCGCGTGCGCTGCGTCAAAGTCATGTATGATGGAAATTAAAAGTTCTAAAAACAAGTTCGCGACAGCAGCGACGCCGCTAGAAAAGGCTCTTTATTTGTATCTTGGTATTAATCCTTATCAAAATAAATTTACATTCGAACGATATCATAAGTTTAAAAGTGTCAAGTATTAGAAAAAAGTCGCGCTAGACAGCACCATAAGTAATTACTCACTCATATATTTTCCTTTTCAACGCGGACGAAGGTGCGGACACCAGCTAGTATCATTATACCTACTAATGTAATCCGTGTATTTTTACAAATTATTAGCTGTTTCACGCGACTTCGTCTGCGGCACTTTGTAAATTATATACTAAAAACCTTGCTCGAGAACCACTCTATCCATTGATGAAAACAGTATATAACAGACAGACAGACGCGGCGGAGGACTTTGTTTTATAATATTACCTATGTAGTGATAAGTATATATAATTTGTCTTCCGTAAGGATGCCCACATGACTGCGAAACGCAGTGTGCCCTGCCACTACAGAATTCAATAATAAAAAAGCGAATTGCGCATTTCTATGAATTTTTTACTAGAAGTAATCTAAGAAAATGAATTCTGAAACAGGTCAGTTATCGTAAAATTGCGTGCGCCAATCTTTGTTAGGTCACCCTGTATAATAGAGGTCATTTTAACCAAGTTCTAATGTTCCAATATTTTTGAGTCCATTCGGACCGTTGAAACAAAAACAATTGTTTTAATGGACATTTCATTTATATACCTATATAAAATTTTATGAAATACATATATTCATTAGAGAGCTACTTTACTTTGACTATCATCTACCTTAGGTATATATAAGTCAGCGATGACTGTTATGAAATAGTCAATTAAACAGTTAAACAGTTCCAAATTTGTATAAATATAAGTCTTTTCCAATAGCTCTACAAGTTAAGTTAAATGTATAGAATTTGATGTTACTTTGAGCCAAAAGAAGTAAAAAATATCACACGTATTGCGGATATTTTTTATTATCGTTACACGTCATACCTGAATTAGCTAGCCGACTACTTGTGGGTCCAAACATCTGGTAAGGATCTGAAAAAGAAAACAAAGTAAAATTAATTATGAAGATAACTAAAAAAATTGTAAAAAATGGTTTAGAAGTAAGTAAGTAGCGGCGAAACAGACAGACTGGATTGTTTCGGCGATTTACTCCTTAAGAATCGATTTGCATATATGTATATGTAATAGTACAGTCAAATTAAGCCGAATATCGGCAACCAGGGGAAATAAATCGTGTAAGTTTTGAAAATATGCAGAATTATACCTTACGGTATCCAGATGAACATACTAAAAGTCCTCAAGGGTGGGTGTTGTGCTGAGGGTGTAGGAGGGTTGAAGGTACCTTTTTTCAAGATTTTGCTCATATCTATTATTTGATTTTTCGATTGGATTATGTCAGAGAATGTCTCCCAAGTTTAAATCCAAGTTTGTGTCGTCCGAAACCGAGAGCATTAGCTGCCAAAATTATTCACAAAAGTGGTCGTTGTTAAAGCAAGTATTTTCACAGTCAAAGTAAATATTATTACGAAATGTATAATACTATAGGAAAATTCGAGGCAGTAGATTTAATTAACCTCGGTGAATTAAGTATACTAATCAGTAATTAAAAGTATCTACTTAAAGCGTGAGAGAGTAGCAAAAAAAAACATCTAACTCATATTAGTTAGCATACCTAATACCTTAAAATGTAATGTTAAACTGTAATGTTAAATGTAATGTTAAAATGTAACCTTAATGTTTGTATTTTATATTGTGTGTTTTGTTTCAGTTTGTTTCATTTTTTCATTTGTTTTGTTTCTGTTGAAATCTATGTTTGTATTTTATGTGTTCTATTTTATGGAACTCTAAGTTTTTAAGTATTTTATGTATATTGTGTAAATTTATGTATACTGACTGTTTGTTTCCTGAATAAATAAAAAATAAAATAAATAATTAGGTAATAGCAAAACTTTCCATTACTCTTACTCATGACTGTCATTAAGTAATTTAAACAAATTACAAACCTTTGAATATATAACTTATAGTTTTTATTATATTAAATCCATGATTTAAAAAAATTAGACAGGCAAATTCTCGTCACTTTCTTATCTATGTATTAGCCAGCGGTAGATCACGAGGCGGTCGTTGTGAAAGATAGCATGTATCCATGGCAACGCACTAACAACATTGCCGACCGAAAAAACTGTGATGTAGTGCATAGATTGCATTTCAAATAGCTATAATGAGACTGGGGGCTGCAGTTATCGAAAATTTACATAGATAACCACCGGTGTGTCAGGTTAGTCGCTGTCGTCACCGCTTTGTCCCCTCCACGGTATCTCAAGATGTCCCTTTCGTTTGTGGCATAGGCGTTCTTTGACATATTTTATTGGACCATAGTCACAACACCTTTTTTTTACAAGAGGAATCTATCATGCATTCCCACCGGCCTGGGGACAGACCGGTGGGTTATGTCGGACTCCTGCCCCGAGATGGTATTGGGGTAGACCTACCGAGCCTACCGACTAAACCTCTTGGGGTCCTTCGCGTCCTAAGGCGAGGCGATCATTGTGAAAAGAGTAAAATCATTTTAATACACTTACGTAATACTTAGGACCTTATTTACATTTAGATAAGTACTATACGTAAATTGGGTGATCTGTTTTATTAAGTGTAAGACAAGTAAGTATAAACTAAAGTTCGCTTATGTATTATACATTTAATTTCATAACCGTAGAATATCTCACCCTCGCCATAATTCTATAAGAGCGGTTATGCAAATTAAAGTAATAACTCTCGACTACATTAAAATTGAAACAATGGAGGCCCCTAACGACAGTTCGCGCCTTTTGTTAATATTGTAATAAAGTAGTAATTTAACTGCACTTGAGGCCCCGGACTATAAAAGTGGAGCTCTGTGACGAATTGGACCCTTAACTAAAAATAGTAGCGCAGTCTCCAGTGTGCGCATAACGCACGACAGGACAGGATATGCATCGAGGAACGGATATTATCTGCATCCGTTGCAGATAATATTTTAATGTAATTTCAACCAATAGGTACGACAAAATACAGGTACGAATATTATAAGATTATTGAGTTATTGATGCAGCAAACGCATATATTTTGTCATGTAAAATACATGCCTACATCCTACTATTTGGCATCGACCTCTCTTCTGTTTGTGAGCAGCTATGTGTTATTGCCTAATACGCTAGGTCACTATGGATCTCTAGTATTTCACAAGCCTTCGAAGTCTTCTGACAAACAGATTTCTTCGTGATTTTTTTATGTAAAAGTGGGGGCAGCAAGCTTGAAATAGCTTGCTGGTACTGCAACAGATACTGCAGACCAAGCAAGAAATAGTACCTTGGTGCCGTGTTGTAAATAAAGACTAAGTTCAACTAGATCTGCCATCTCTAAGATATGTTATAAATTTACAGGTCCTAACGAATTCAGAGCTTACCTGAATTGCTTAAAAAATAATGTTTTATAGAAATAATTACGATTCTTTGAGCGGTGCGTACTACATCCCGCTAATAAAGGAATTAACATATAATGTAAGGAGGTGACTCGCAACATGGACCGTTAATAACTTAATAATATGTACAAAAAATATACCTACCCATATTTCCGGAAACGGGAAGCCGTATGAACTGTTTTACATATTTTTAAAACATGCACAATAATTAAAAAAACGTGCAGTGTGTTTGTTTAAATGTTAACATCTGTAGGTTTTTTGATGTTTGTTACATTACATACATTACAATAAAAACTCGAACATATAAAATATCCGAGTTTCTTTTTAACTAGCCTTTTCCCGCGACTTCATAGGCCTTCCTATTATTCTTATTTTTAAATGATCCCTCGGTAACAATACTTTTTTCTGCTTTTTTTTACTTCATAGTGAATTATGGTGTAATATCTATATAAAAATTGATCTCGAGTGCGATTCCCAATAAGCTTTGTGATTTTCTAAAAAAGGTTAGACACAAGTAATGGAAATGGAAGAAATTGAAGAAAGTCAAAGCAAACACCGTCATTTCTAACTTCTCATGAAAAGGTGCTAATCAAAGCTGTCAAAGCACCATTAGACACGAAAGATGAATTTCCACTAAATATTACAAGTTACAATGACTAAGCTGGATAATAGAAGACACGTACTGAATCAAAAACTGTTCACAATAACAGTTAAATCGAGGGTGGTTAAATGGCCCCAGCTTGGAGGGGTAGGGCGCGATCTAATCGAGATGATTATGATAAATGACTGCTCCTCCCGTGTACTGCTGACAGGTACCACTGATAGCGTGGCATTGATGCGATAACAAGCGGAGAGTACTGCTACAAGCGGAACTGCGATAAGGTATACTAATTTCCAATAGAGCGTATGCAACATACTCATCTTCTTCGTCAATAGATTAGTAATTCTATAACTAAGGTGTTTATTATTTCAATAACTCAGTTCATAATAGTAGAAGCATAACATTCTTAAATAAGTCAATAATAAAGCGAATTTTGTGTATAGGGCGTTTAATTTAACGAGATAATTGGTTTGGTAGTCAAAACAAAATACTGACTGCCACGTAAGTACCTAATGCATCGAGGATGAAAGAATAATTATCGATATTGAAATTTACGATTGAAATATGCATCAATATATTCCGGTTTTAAGGTTTAATCATGCAACGCATTGAACCGAACTACTGCTACTACAAAGTTTCATTAGTTCGGACAACCGAACAAACAACCGTACTACTGATACTACACCGAAATGTTTGATTACGATTTTAACAGCTCTGCTTATAATTCCGCTCGCAGTGGGACTGTAAAGTTAAGTGCCTACGCGTTTGACGCTTTAGTCCGCCGCGATTGGCATGAGCATCCGGACGGACGAGCGAAATGATTATATTTATAAGCGAGACAAAAGGCACGAGTCTGCAATTTGCGTATTTGTTGCCGATTACACGACAATTTTCAAACGACCAATATGCTACATTTTTATTCTTGATTCTTTAATTTTAAATTTAAATATTTAGGACGTGAATGTATTGTTAAAGTTACTTCAAGAGTGGGAGGCAATTCAGAAAAATTATGATAACCAAATCGAGGGATACAATTTAATATTATAGCTAGACATCTACATCCAAAATTTAATTAAACCACTCGATAGCTAAAGGAGTAAAGAATATCTTTGTATTCTTGTATTATTTGTATTATTGAAATTTTTGATTATAATGCATATAGGTACATGAAGTAAATATTACTCGTAAAATGCACGGCCGTGTCCACGGCACAGCCACATCCCATATTCTCACGTTTTATATTGAATAAAAATTATATATAATAATTTTAAGTAGGTACATTTATATAACTACATGTTAGTTGCTGTTTGAAGTTTAAAAAATCATCGATTTTGTGGTGAGTGTGGGTAGGTAATAGGAAAAATATTGTTCAACCTTCGACACCTGACATCACAGATTGAATTACGCTCGTGAACTTCCACAAATAGAATTGTCAAAAAGTGATTACGTTTTCGATTTGCGATCGGAATTGGACCCGCCCGCCCCACTTCTGTTCAAACTCGTCATATGATTGTTTTCGTTTTGTTTCTACCATTTCAAAACTGCTCATTACAAAATATTATAAATATTATGTGCTTACATGTATTTAGTGTTTAGTAAATATGTTATACTGTGGGCCTATTTCACGAAATACAAGTAAAGTGTTGATTAGTAATTGGCGAGTAAATGTTACGAGTATATTGTGTCAATTTCATTGAAATTACCTACCCTCGAGTAATGCTACTCGAAGATGGTGAAATTAGTACGCTTTCTTACCGGTGACTTTAAATGGCGGTTAGCCTACTTGACACTTTACTCAGAATTGGTCAAAGAGGCCCTAAATCTACAAACTTATTTACTTTATTTAATTATGATGTTAATTTATGAAGTCAGATTTTAGTTAGTAGTTGTAATTAGATTTTATAATTATTCATTAAGCATGATCACAGCTCACAAGTACTAATATTGTAAATGCGAAAGTAACTCTGTCTGTCTGTCTGTCTGTCGCACTTTCACGCCAAAACAACCGATGATCCGAACATCATGAAATTTTGCATACATGTTGTTAGGGTAAGTATAAAACAAAAAAAATTAAGTAGGTAGGTAGATGGATTGTTAAGTATTTTTCCCTAAGGAATAATCAAGATACAGAATAACTTTCAGATATAGTGGTGTTAGCATAAAAAGGAAAGTATAAAAATAAAATATCATTTCTACCCTAATATTAACGTCGTAATACCTATTACCGAATCCGAAAGCCTGACAATCAATCAATTACTAAGTTGAATTTCTTCGCCGGACCTGTCAGCTTTAATTGTTTTTGTGTAAAACAATATTGTTACAGCAAATGTTTGGCCAACGTTTGATCAGACCCACCCAACACCAACCACATCGGCAAACACAAGAAAAGCAAACAAGGGTAAGTAAAAAGAAGCGATTTCAGCTTTAGTTTTTTAAGGCACACTTTACTATACAATATTCAAGGTGTTTGAAAGTTTAACATAATACAAAATAAATTATTACGAGCAACCTAAGTATAGGAGGGATTCTACTAAGAAACTAAGATGATTTGATGCAATAGTGTCATGCTCATGGATATGAGCTGGAACCTAGCTGGAACTGCTTGTATTTTTTTTTTGTTTTTTGCTTAAATTATACATCGGCTGCCACAGTCAAGCCACAGTTCAATAGTTTTTGACAGAACGACGTCTGTCGGGTCAGGTAGTATTAATTAAAAATTTTAGAAAAATACGCTAGGATACAACAGCATGTTTTTTAAAATGGACGAAACGATTCTGGAAATATAGTTAGAAAATAATACTCAAATACGGATTGAAAAAATAATCAATATTAAAAAGCATTGTGTCATACAAACGCCTATAAATCATTATTTAAATTACGTTTCTGGTTTCCTACATTTCAATGAGTCTGCAATGAGTACTGTAATTTACTAATTAATTACTGTAATTTTTAAAAAGATTATTTTAGAAAAAAATATTAAATATGTAATTTTTCTTTTATCAATCAGGATCCAGCGCACACGATTGACCCCACGAAGCAATTACCAACCAATAATCATGTGTCTTAACAAATAGAAATGTCAAAATACATCTACAGAGAGACTATATTGAATTCGTGATTGGGACAGCGATTCGCCATCAAATATCGAATAGAGTATCTCGAGAAAGCAGTATGGTAACTTTACAGAGTCGTATATTATAATATAAATATTATATCATTTTTATATTAGGTATATATTATTGTTGTACTTTATTTATATATAACTAACATATGCAGTTTTAGTTAAATTTATTGAAATAGAAGAATTTAAAATGCGCTTTGGCCGCGTATTATATAATGTCAAATCTTCATTATAGGAGATTTTTGGTACCTCTGGACTGATTATCATAGAACTATCAAAAAGACACTTCTTTTAAATTATCCCAATAATAATAAAAAAAAACACAGCGACACTCCGGGAATCCGACAGAAGTGAAAACTTGAACAATTACGCGTGTATTTTTTGAATCGTCAGGAAAGTACATACATACCTACTGTCGCTTACACGGTTACATTATACATACATAACAAGTCGCGAGTTCAATAGTTTTTCCTCTCTCAAGAATTGTTCTTTCTTTTAAACTGTCAGCGCTCAGTATAGTGTTAGCTCCTCTATAGGTGAAAATGTTGACGAATAACTTTTTGGAATATCACTGGCCGTTTTCTATTTTTATTTGAAATTACTGTGTTCTTTTATAATTGTCAACAGAGGTTTCGGTTACATTACGTTACATTACATGACAGTGTCGCGAGTTCAATGGTTTTTTTCCATCTTCAATAAAAATTCAAATTCTGTGATAATCTAGTAAGTAGGTAGAGATATATGAATATTACAATTCTCTACTGTATGAGCTATACAGTGGAGGCAACAAAATTGCAGTAACGACCCCAGAAGGGAGCAGTAATGCACCGAAATCGATTAATTATCCTTTTATTATTACTTTATGGCTCGCAAGGAGAATTGTCTATTGTCTGCTAGTCACATATTTCTTCAAAATGTTATATTGTTTCTCCTGCATGTTAGATAGACCTAAGTGAATAAAATGTACGATAAAATTGAATGATTACAGTAAATAGCTATATTTATTTAATTTAAATTCATTTATTTTTATGATTATGCTTGTAGGGCCCCACTAAGGGATCGTTTAAAAAAAGCCAAAATGCCATTAGGAATTACTTGCGAATTAATTATGGTTAAGGATTGCAATAGCAGAGTTTTCCGTTCCTAACTTTATAGGGCTATTAAAAAAATAAGTGTAACACTTTTATTGTAAAACATTCCGAAATGACCTGTGCTATCGATCGACGGGTGTCTGCCGGCATCATAATTGGAATACAAATTCGCTCTTTGACGCGGCCACACGTCGGGAGGGCCGTGATTTAGTCTTTTGTGCGTCACGCATTAACTCCTTCAAGCTAGCTGCCCCTAAGTGTCAGCGTTTACATCGAAAAATAAACCATAACCCCTTCTAATAAAACACCAGTTCGTTTACCTTCACGCATGACCAGCGATTTTGGATTTACAGCTAACGGAATAAGACTGATTTCGCTTTTAGAAGAAATGCCACCTCTATCCAAGGTGAAACGATAAACAACCTTAACCCACACACTTACAGACTAATCTTTTTTGTTGGTGTTATAATAGCCACCGGCAAGAGATTAGTGTTTGTAATGGAGGTATAATTACGGTAGAAAAGGCTAACATCGTAAGGTTCATTTGGTACACCAATCACCCGAAATGGGTGAATGGGGTTCCCTTTCAAGTGCCAGTGGAGGGTTAAAGCAGTACTGTTTCATTTAACACCACATACGGCACTTGGCAGAGTTGCGTTCATTGGCCTAAAATGTTGCTCACTTTTTATTTCGTCTTCCAAAGGACTAGCATGAATAATTCAGTTAAGTTATTATACTTTGTGATACATGGAGCAGTGGAATCTTGAAGATAAGGAGTCCGATACTCATCTTAACCTTTTTTAAAATTATTTTATTACTTATTATTAATTTTCTATTAGCTGTTACCCAGGTGCCCACGGCTTCGTCCGGGTTATTTTATATATAAAAATAAAAATATTTTTATATATATTTATCACTGTTGTGACGGATGCGATAATATATTTTTAGACAAACCCTCGAGATCCCAAAATTTTTCCATCACAAAAATATGCTATGTTTAATCCAGGTAAAAAATATCTGTATACCAAATCCGTGAAGCCTATTTATTATGTATTATCCCAGAATAATTCTCAAATTTTCGTTTAATAATGAAACAAGCGCTAGAGAACTGTCTAAGAGACTTATTTAATTGGCTACAATTATAAATTCAAGTTCAGTTTCAATGGAACAAACGAATAAACTGCTAAGAGTTAATAAAAAATTTTAGAACAAGATATATAATTGCAATGATTTTCAGAAATAAGGCAAGAAAAGAAATGCACCATTATTGTCTGGTACACGTTTGCAGTGGACAGAATGAACCCCGCATGTTGACTCAGAAGCTTTCCCCTAGCGCTTGTGCCAACAAAGCATTCGCACGACATACCACTGTGTCACTTAAATGAATTTCGTTGTCTTACTCGAATCTACTTTTAATATACTCAGGAGAATTTATTGTGTTCAATGATTCAGTTATTCGTCAGTCTATTTTTTTTTTCATTAATTGTAAGATATATAGTTGGCAACAGTAGAATGCAAGTAGTCTTTTGTTTAGTGCCTTTAAATTGTTGGAAACTGTTTATGTAAGCTGACTCAGCAAACGTCATACAGCCTAAGAATAAAAATGTATTAGAAAATGAATTTTATTTAAACATAATCTAAATAGCTATTAAATTTTAAGTTATATATATTTACATATTATATTATTTTATTTACATTTTCTTATATTTCTGATGTTTTAATAGTTATTCTGCTATTTGGGACGGAAACAAATTCAACAATTAAATAAAGATCCGAGCCGTTCCCGAGTTATAAATGTGTAACTAACGCGAGAAAGACTAAGCTATTTCAAATCAAATCAAATCAAATCATTTATTTATTTATAACAAATAACAGAAATAAAGAATTTCAATTACTCAACATAACGAATAATCGAATATGCTTTCAAAAGTGTCTTTATAAATACATATTATGTCAATAGAATTATTAATCTCCTATATCTAATTTTTTTTTGACCTCTTATGGTGAAAAACTAATAAAAAATGAAACACTAATAAGAAGAATAAGCTCTTTTTCAGTAATAAGAATAAAAAGTGTTCATTGAAATATGGATTCCCCTGTCCTCATCTTTACCCATCTTGCCCTGACCCTTGCATTGCATAGGTAACAGATTAGTGTGTGCGAATTTGAATCAGATTTCTGCTTTTATAGTACCTACTTTGTTTCTATGCAGTAAGTAGGTATTAAAGTTACTGAAACACTTCATTTATACAGTTTGCAACAAGACACTTCCCTAGTTTCATAATACTGCGTACATAGTGTCACTTCTCCATTTTATTAGAAAACATTCGGCGCCATGTTTGCGCTCGTGTCGGTCACGTGGCCGGTTGATAGAACCGTTAGGTCACGGCTTCGAATTACGGCGGGGTTCGCTTTGATTTGTTGTGGCTTGACGGCTGCGCGAAAAGTGAATAGGCATAGCATATTTGTAGCATATTCCTTATCAACTTGATACTCTTCATAATATATAGGCGACGCGTTGCCACACGACGTCTGCCTCACTTTAATTATAGTTATTTGGAAGTGAAGACGATGATACTCTGACGATACATTTCCTCAAGACAACAGGCTCCTTGGTTGGTCCACAGAAGCCTTATTATATATCAAACTTTTTCAGCAATTCATATTCATAATTAATGGAATAGGTATATTAAATTTTAATATCTTCTTCTTCTTCTTCGGTTTCACTCTTGACAGTTTTGTCGTGGTCGTCATTTCAGGTGTTGGTGGCAAGCTTCACAACATTTTAATATATTTTATTTTAATACAGTAGATAATATTTTTTACATACAGTAAATAAAAAGCAACTGAGGTACTTGTATCTAGCTCCAGTTCGGCACTCTGGTATTAATGGGTCATACGCAGGTTTCACAATGTTTTACTTAAACTTTAGATAGAGCATTCGTCATTATTTCTAAACCACGACCACAAATAACGCTGTCTTTAACGGGACTCGAACTTGAGTCTCTCGTGTCATTGTGCTGTCAATGCTTATTGGCATAGGTATCGGTATATTGTATTGTTTGCCGGACGTGTTCCATCCTTTATCAATAGTTTATGTTATCTCAGACTTGTGCATCGTTGCATTCAAATGCATTCAAGCGTTGGCATAACACACTGGTAAGTTAGTGATCAATTGGCTATATAACCATTGACCAAAGTTATTGATTATTTTAGCAAATATTGTTTTTTTTTTTTTAATTATAATTTTATTTTATAATCCGAGTTATACAGTAGACCACTGTGAAATAAAATTATGCTATTGCGTTTCCGTGTGTGATAGGATGTCAGATTCCACTCCCCTTTTCGCCTTTGTACCATGACCCTTATCAGTTATACTATCAAGTTTTCAACGCGGACGAAGTCGCGAGCACCTGATAGTATAATATAAAAAATAATATTGTTTGTTCAAAACCGCAATTCTCCGAAAATATTTTAGGATCGATCACCATGAAATCTTGCATGAAATCACACGTTGTCAGAAAAAGATATCAGAAACAGAAAAGGTACTTATCATTTATACTGTTTAACAGTCTAAAATGTCCACTGTCTAAAATATGTATATTCAATAAAGATTGAATAAATGTTAATAATGAATAAATGTTCAATCTTTATTGTACATTGAAGAAATAATAATTTTATAACAACAAAGTAATGTAACTGCGAGTCTAGTTAAGTATTTCACTAGTAAGTAGTGTGAATTATTTCTCTTTTATCGAAGGTTTTTTCTCTAGTAATTATCAGCTAATAGGGATCGTTATTCCACGTATAATGAACATTAGCACAACGATCACGTAGCTGCAAAGTGGGGACTAGTTACTTCGATAGCTGTTAAGAGTTCAGATAATGAAAATCGCCTAATTAAGTGAATTGCAAGAGGAACAATATTATAGAAATGTATAGATTTTTTTTAATGTATTGCTTATTTATATATTTGTGAAATATTGCTACTTCACTGTCGTGGCCTGGAATGTTTAATTCAAATTAGCTAATAATGACTTAAAAAGATAAAATGTGATAATAAGGTTACAGCATTCCTTACTTATGCACTTAAACACTCACGGTGGTCTTTTTTAAGGGAATGATTGCAGCTGCCAGAAGGGTAGCCTAAATTTTAATTGCGAGAAGCGCAGTGTGTTCGCTATCCGCTATATTTGTCTGTCTGACCATTTCTTCTAAACCACCCGATTTTCACTGATGGAAAAGGCGTTAAAAAAGTAGGTTTATAGAATTCGCGTTAGAAGGGCGGGTCGCTAGTTAAATATAATCTATACAATTTAAATTGTAAAAAATCTAGCTCTTGCGTCAGTCATCTTTTCTAAGTGAGCTTTTACTCCACTGGTGGAAATAGGCCTCCTCAATAATTTTCCTAAAGGACCTTATCAGATAGTCGGTCCACCTTGTGCGTGGAAGTCCTAGGCTGCGCTTCCGCTGCGGCCGTCGGCGCTCCGTAACTACGTACCCTGCCACTGTCTTGAAATTATTAATCCGCCGGGTTATGTCTTAAGCTATGTGTAAGTATGTCTTAAGCCGGGCTAAGTCATTAAAAGAAAAAACAAAAAAATACTTGCAGACTGTCTATAATTTGTTGTTACAAAATATTACAAAAATTAAAAAATTCAATCATTTTTATAAATACTCGTTTGAAATTTGCATTATTGCAAAAACACAAGGCTCAAAATGGCTTCGCTTTTGTATGTTGCAAAACGGTCCTGCTTGATTGGACAGTTTGTACCAAGCAGATGTACTAGTCCACAACTTCGAGTGTTGAATTCGCAACTGTTAGTGGGGTGGGCACAACACGGACATTAGACATTAGACATAAATTCAAATCCGGCAAGAAATGTATAGGCGCCCTTAAAGGAAAATCAGTCAATAGCAGTGCGACTGATCTTAAAACATAAGTTTAAATATGACAAAGTGAACAAGACATTGACAATGTTTTCCCGGGATTAAACGCCCTCGTCAACATAGAGATATTCCTCGGGTTACGTTGGCTTGGCACCCGGTCACAAATAACCTTTTATGTGTTCAGGGTAACTGACCGTGGACTGCAAACAGTAGGTACGAATCGGCCCTGCTATTCACTCAACTCAACTTTATAGTTCATTTATTCTATGACTTGAGATGGAAAATTGTATTTGTTCGTGTGATGCAGTAGTTTGGACATTGTACGAGTTTCCTTTTGCAACATGCATGTAGCTCAATAAATGCGCTTTCATATTCAGTTTTAAGGTATATTTTTTTATTCTTATTTGTAATTGTATGTATTGGTGTGTACTAACGTAAACATGATATTCTTCCAAGGACAATCGTCTAAAATACAGGCTCGGCCTAGTTTAGACGCTACGCTAAGGTTATAAACATAAATCTCAATTTATGTTTATAACCTTAAATTATGTGTATGACCTTTTATATGTTTATAGGTTTATAAATAAATTATTATTATTATTACCTGGTTGCCGTAGATGCGTATGAGCATCCAGCGTCGACTTCGACATAGCCGATAGTGAGTTGGTGCCATAGCCTGAAACAATAGCATAACTATAATATATTTTTTCAGAATATTCTAAGACGACATAAAATATACGAGAGAATAGAAACACTCGCTTAAAATGTAGCTTTCTATAGACCTCTGTTTATTCGAAACTATCCACCGCATTTTGATGTGCTTTTTACTTATGGAAAGAGCGATAAACGAGAAAGTATAAAAATTTTCGCGGGAAAATGCATACCTACGTGGGAAGCCGGAGGCAGATTACTCTTATTTGATTTTTACTCGTATAAGAAGCGATTCCCACTAGAATGAAGACTTATAGAAAGTCATTTCGGGAAAAGTTCTTTTTGCAGTAAGTACGTTATGTAGATCAGTACATTTTGACATTCAGACCTAACCACCCGGAAGTGATTTTTTAAATACTGGCCGTCAAAAGTAAGTAAGTAGGTACTACACTTTTAAAATTGCTATTTCTCCCAAACTATAGAAGTTAGTTTTGAAATAAAAACAATGTTTTATAGTAAAATTTATTACCTTTCTTTGAAGCTATAGTTACTTATACATTAGTAACGTTTTTAACTTTAAAAAAGACAAAAACTAAAAAATAGCCAATGAGTGAAGTTATTACAGCAAAAACTATTATATTCCTAGACAACATACGAACCATTTGTTCTTTTAGGGATGAGAGATGCCCTCGGCGTTCGTTGCGGAGGGGGGAATTATTCAATTTTTTACCTTACAATGAGAGCGTAGAGTGTTTTTCTGTGAAACTATTCCCGATTCAGGAATTAGATTGTCTTTGATGTTCACAATCAGATTTCACGCGTTGTTAGTGTCACAGCAACATTGAGGAGATTCCTTTGAATTTTGGTATGTTTTTGATTTCATGTTTTACGCTCTCTGATTTTTAGGGTACCATGAAGGTTTTGACGAACGATAACACAGTTCAAATATGTTTCTCTAATAGAAAAATAGTTTACGGTTATTTGTTACCTTACCTACTGCACTTCTCGAGTGCTGTAGAGAAAATATTTCTTTATTAAAAAAAATTGTTATGATAAGAAATGACAGGGCACTCTGCATTACGCAGTCATAAATAAGGTAGCCGGTGGCAGTGACCACCCCCTGTGGCTTATAACAGCATATGAGTGCTTACTCACTCATCGAAACACAACTCACATGCCAGACAGTTTTGCTTTATCCTTAATTCCAATGAGGTTGGCAGCCACACCTTGTAGCGTTCGTTGCTTGCGTTAATATGTGACGGTGACCACCTAAGTGGTGACCATCAAAGTGGATCATCATAATGTGACGGTACTATCAAAGTTTTAATTGCAACTGGAATCCATGAAATGCTTATTTTATAAAAATAAAACAAAAGACAAACAAGGTTTTATTTTTTATTTAGTAACTATTAATTAACTTTAATGTTATCAACAAAAAATAGTTAGGAACAGTTAATTTATATACCCGACCTTCGAAATTATTATAGTCAAATTTATTTTGTAAATAAATAGGTAAGGTCATTGTTTTTTTTTTTTTACTATTTAGCCATTACAATGTAAACCCGACACAAAACCATATTAAAACACGTAGTTATACGAGTATTCGTCTAGGATTATTTTATAGTAAGCAACCCGTCGTCTTGTCGCCCATCACTATCTACTGAACATCGATCATTGGTAACTCGATATTGTGCTATCAGTCACTAGTGGAGAATAAAAGCACTATCCGTGTTCAGCTATAGACAGCTACATCCCTAGTGACACAGATAAACCGTTGAACGTGAATTATGTCCAAGTTATTTTTCATAACTTGTACCTAGTATTATTTTATTAGCCTCCTATGAAAATGAAACGTTTTAAAATACTTAAATTGCGATATTTAATTACTGCTTTATCATCACATCAAAAAAGTGTAAGTAAAAAAAATGTGTTGTTGCTAAGCGCAAAACTCGAAAACGGCTGAACCAACTCCCTGGGCTATTTATTTTATTTTTCAAATAACTTTTATAAAGTCCCAGAGTTAATATGAAGAGAATAATGAGAAAAAATATATTTATTATTTCTACCGAAAATAATCTACAGTTAGGTGCCTATTCAGTTTATTACCACAATAAACGAAATGTCTTCTAAGAAAAATCTTTTGAAAACATAAATCCTATTAAATGCCGCTTGTGATCTGACGATAAAAATAATAATTCAAAACGAATTGTCTCCATCGCGCCTAAGGGCATAATCACGCCGAACCGGCATTTGACACTGCGCGTGTTCGTAATGAAGGTTAAAATAACACAAGCAAATCTCCAGCTTAAGTGAAAGGGACGACACAACCACAAATTAGATATCTCATTACTCGACATCAAAGGATTGGCGCGACTAAACTATTTGTCGACAACCCTAGCTCATTGTTAAGGGTGAACTTTAATGAAACGCCTCTTGCTGCCACAGCCACACCGCACAGATTATTCTTTTTTTAAATAAACACCACTTTCCAATTGAAGACGTGAGTGGATGAAGGTGATATGTCGCATTTTTGGGGTTTTCGTTTTTTTGCGTTAATGAATGTAATATGTCCATATAAATGATTACAGAACTTAAGGTCGTCGATTTAAGACATGTTTTGGAAAATAGAAAGTTGAAAAAGGTGTTATGTACAGTTAATTTTAAAAAGACAAAGTTTACTTTTGTTAATGGAAGAAGGAGGTATGTTCACTTTTTATTTTAAAAAATAATTCAAGTGTTTAATTGCTATCATACTATTAATATTTTAGGTTGTTTACACAACTTTGCATCACAATTTAGTACAAAAATCAGTTACGTGGCGACTTATCTCAAAAATTAAAAGTAAAACTCAAAATTGGATTTAGGCGACTTATCACCTTCATCCACTCCCGTATTAAATTTTAAGTGACACATTTTGTCAATTTTCTGTTACCATTAACATAATATTTTTATTAATAAAATCTGTGCATATTATAAATTGAAACGCTGTCCGCGTCTGTCCAAATTCTCAGCTAACTTCTTTTAAACCACCCATCAGATTTTGATACGGTTTTCACTAATCGAAAGAGCGATCAATGAGGAAAGTTTTGTGTATAAATTGTAGAAAAAAAATTGGATCCGTACGGAGCAGGGGGCGGGCGGTTGTTCATATTATATTTAGAAGAAGGTGCAATATTTTTGCCAGTTACTACTTTATACAACCTGCATTCATGAGTAACTAAAATTTAACCTAGTTGGTTGCGCCGTGATCGAATAGTTGGCTGTCAAGTACCTTTCTTTCTTTCACGTATACCCACCTTCCTAATAATATGGCCCTCACATTTTTCCTCTTTACCCTCTGATCAAAATAATGCACTACTGCCGATGACCGCCGCGTGAGAGGTCGAGGAGAAGAAGAAGGAACGCGCCCGCGCTTGAGCTGTGTTTCCAAGTATATATGGGTTTATCCCTAATCCGCGCCTTAACTCGTTCTCGGAAGTGAAGTGATTCATCCGCACCTTATCGCTGAACATTGAAATACATGTGAACAGTGTCTGCCAGTTGGACGTTTAGAGATTCCTGCAGGAGAGCGCACCAGAGCACCGGTATAAGGTATGTGCATTTCCTTCTGTTTCTAATCCTGTCCTTCAGACGGTCATACTGTTCGCTTACAGCCGCAACCAGATATACAGTCCACTAAACCGCTAATTCAGGGATTCATGGCGTGATTCTGTCGCAATCCCGCCGCAACGAAATTTAGATTTTGTCCACCCCTTCAGGGGTTTCACCGCGCCTCCATTTGTTGGTCCTTACGAACCGGATATTTTTTGTTTTTTTCGAATCATAGGGTTCCCGCGAAACGCATTATTATTACGTTACCGCGAAGAGATGTCGAGTTTATTCATACCTATTAGTATAAATTAATATTTCATATAATTTAGTTGCATTAGTATAATTATTCCGCATTCCCGTTAGATTTATTTAGATAAACGCATTAGAATTATTTGTACGCACGCATCCGTATTCATATACCTACATTAGTTTAATAATTTAAATTTCGCGCGCTCCGCACCGAACGTTGTTTCTTAGCTACCTACTTGTATTATTATTATTTCGCTTTTCGCACGAAATGTCTAAGACAAAAGCAACCGACGCAAAACATAATAATGAGCTTGTGCTATTACAATCGAAACTTGATGCACTTTTTGAAAATATACAACGAGTGTATGATTTGTCAAAAGAGGTTCATATTAACGATGAAAATAAAGAGAATTTTTTGTGTTCCGTAGAAACGTTAGAAGATACGCGTTCTGAATTTAAGAGTATTGTTGATCGTTTAAATAAGACATTACTCCTGGTAGACCCGGAAACCGCACCTAGTTATCAATGTTTGAATGCCTTTGAAGACCTTTACTGTCGAATTAAACGCGTATTGAAGCGTATCGAGTCCGTACCGTCGAGGGTGGACAGCGCTGACCACGACCAGAAAGGTTCAACTGACCGCGCAGATATGAGATATAGGATGCCTGCCCTTCCGCCTATAGAAATTATGTCATTTGATGGGGACATACGTACCTGGCCTTTGTTCTATGCAGGTTTTAAGTCCTTGGTACATGATAATCCGCATTTAAACAATTCGGAAAAATTATATTATCTGATGGGCAAGCTTTCCAGTAAGGCGCAATCTGTATTTTCGGGTATTACACCATGCGCAGATAATTATGATACTATATTAAAATGTCTCATTGATAGATATCAGGATATTCGTACGATTGCAAATACCTACTTGGAACAGATGATGAATGTTAAGTTGAACGGTCCCGCCTCGGAGTCTAAGTTCCAATTATTTATGGATCAGTTTGTAACTGCCGCGAACGCATTGAAAAATTTGAAACTCGAAGATTTGTCAGATTTTATTATGTTACATATGGCATTAAAGAAGTTTGATTTGGATACCGTCCGCGCCTTTGAATCACAGTATCGCGAATATAAGATACCTACTTTCACGCAACTAACTGACTTTATTAGGAGTCAGCATAAAATATTCCATAACGCGCAGAGCCCGCCTACTTACAGTAGTAGTACATATAAACCGCGAAATCGTATACCAAATCCGCACACTTATGTAGCAGTGTTACCTGCACGTAAGACATGTCTCTGTGAAAACATTGTGCACGATCACCTTTACAAATGTCCGCAGTTTAATGATTTAACACCTTCATTACGTTTTAAATTAGTTAAGGAACGTAACGCGTGTATAAATTGTCTTAGTATAAAACATAAATCTCGCGAGTGTGCTTCAAGTGTTAGATGTCGTAGTTGTAATCAAAAACATCATTCCGCGTTACATTTTGAAAATCATAATTTGAAGGTTCAAACCGCATCGCAATCGGACGAGCCGACTCGCTCTCCGTCGACACATTTTACCGCGAGACAGACGCCTCGAGCTAGATCGCCTACTGAAGCGCGTGATATGAATGTCTCGTCGATGCATACATTCATCGCTGCGCCGGTTGAGAGTGCCGCAAATAGTAGCGGTCAGAACGCGCAATGTATGCAACACACTACTGTATTACTATCAACCGCTCAAGTTATTATTTATGATAGTAAGGGGCGCTCGCACATTGTAAAATGTTTGCTTGATTCGGGATCGCAGCGTAACTTTATAACTAACGAATGTTGCGCGCGCTTAGGTTTGAATTGTAATAAAGATATACAAACGATTGTTCGCGGTTTCGGCGGTACAGAGAAATCTATTAGAGGCGCAACGGACTTTAAAATATTTTCTCGTTATCCGGATAACGTTCATTATGACGTATCGGCGCTTATTGTCGATCGGATAACGGACAAGCTGCCTTCTAGTCCGGTCGATCAATCCACGCTCGTGCACATAAGGGGATTGCCGCTTGCGGATAGTACTTTCGCAACTCCTTCGGAAGTAGAAGTCCTGATTGGAGCTGATATTTTCCCACACCTATTATTACCGGGCACGGTACAGGGTAATATTAGTGGAATGCCGCGAGCCGTAGAATCTGTTTTGGGATACATAATTATGGGATCCGCACCGGTCCTGATGCCTCGAAATAGGTCATTGTTAAAATCCGCATCCGCTTGTTGTACCGTCATGCAACAGTCTTCTTTGGACAACCTCCATAAAAGGTTTCGGGAGTTAGAGGAGGTCTCTGCTCCGCCCACCCACAGTCAAGACGATCTTGAATGTGAGACGCATTTTCGTAGTACCACTACGCGCGAGGATAACAGAAGATACACCGTGGCGCTGCCGTTTGGAGACGATGTATATCAATTAGGAGATTCTTACTCCGCTGCCCGCAGACAATTTCTATGCTTAGAACACAAGTTAGAATGTTCGAGTATGCCGCGCTCCGCCTATGACAACAGCACAGCTGCCGCGATAGAAGTACCCGATCTAAAGCCGCTTACACACACAGTCACCGCTACTTCGACTGATTCTTTAATTTATGTACTCGCTACTCGTACCTCTTCGTGGTCGAAGTTACTGCGCATAATTGTTTATATTTATCGTTTTTTGAAATTATTACCGCGCAGAACATATATAACGAGTTCAGATTTAAATTTCGCTGAAAATAAAATAATACTCGTACTTCAGAATATATATTTTGCAGATGACATAATTAAGTTAAAATGTAACCAAAGCTGTTCGAATGCTTTGCAAAAATTACATCCATTTTTTGACGAAAATGGTATCATGCGTGTTGGCGGTCGGCTATCAAATGCTGACGTTAGTTATTCGCAAAGATATCCGTCCCTACTCCCGCGACGCGACCACGTTATAGATCTGATAATAGATTATTATCATAAAACGCATTTACACGCAGGTCCAGAGCTTCTTATGTCCATACTTAGACAGAAGTACTGGATAATTGCAGCACGAAATATTGTTCGATACCGCATACATAAATGTAACACTTGCTTTAGAGCTAAACCGCGTCCGTCTTATCCTTTGATGGCAGATTTACCCGCGTATCGCGTTAATAAAGTGAGCAAACCATTTTTGCATACAGGCTGCGATTATGCAGGTCCATTGCAATACGCACCCGTACGTGGCAGAGGTGTTAGAAGCCGTAAGGCATGGATTTGTATTTTTACGTGTCTTACAACGCGCTGTCTACATATTGAATTAGCAACAGATTTGAGCACAGTCGCTTTCCTTGCAGCACTAAAGCGTTTTCTTTCTCGCCGCGGCCCAGTTCAGTGTCTTTACTCAGACAACGGCACGAACTTTGTAGGAAGTCGTTCATACTTGCGAGATCTTTATAAGTTCCTTGACGAATATCGCCCTCGACTTGAACATGAGCTAGCCGAAGATCGCATCGAATTTAAGCAGATCCCGCCAGCCAGCCCTCATTGGGGAGGATGTTGGGAATCCATGGTAAAGATAGTCAAGTCTCATTTGTTCATAGGAAAGCAGATACTGTCGTATGAGGAATTATTGACAGTGCTTACTCAGGTCGAGGCACTCGTAAACTCGCGCCCGCTAACTGCTATGAGTGGCGATCCCGCTGAGCCGTCAGCTCTAACGCCAGCTCATTTCTTGCATACCGCACCGCTATTGTCGCTACCCGCACCTCAAATAGACTCTTCTAGCTTACGCGAGAGACATTCGATGCTGGATAAAATGGTCCAGTCCTTCTGGAAACGTTGGAGGATAGAATATTTGCATAAATTGCAAGCTCGCTCCAAGTGGACTACGCCTTCCACTCCCATTCCGTTAGGGTCAGTTGTTGTCATTATGATGGACAATGCGCCACCGCTTGCATGGCCGCTGGGTGTGGTGGAGGCTGTTCACCCTTCGAAGGACGGAACAACGCGCGTAGTTACTGTTAGGACGAGTAGGGGAAGCTTCGTGCGCCCAGTAGTTAGACTTTGTCCTTTGCCTAGTCAATAACCGCGTTTATAGGCAGAGTAGCATTTCTACTCATTTATACTCATTTATGAATAATAGTTAGGAATTAGGATTAGTAATAGTTTAGTATAGTCGTTTAGTAGTAGATAGTTATTAGTTATGTAACCGCATTTATTATCACCTAGTTTTAGGATTAGTTATTAGGAACCGCATTTATTTTCGCGTAAATTACCGCATTCTTATTTTGAATAACCGCATCTTCTTTCGTATAAATTAACGTATATCGTTAAAATAACCGCATCTCGTTTAGCATTATTTACCGCATTTCTTTCGCATTCGCATTGTGAGATCTTTAAAGGTGACCCTTTAAGGCCGGGGGAGATGGTTGCGCCGTGATCGAATAGTTGGCTGTCAAGTACCTTTCTTTCTTTCACGTATACCCACCTTCCTAATAATATGGCCCTCACATTTTTCCTCTTTACCCTCTGATCAAAATAATGCACTACTGCCGATGACCGCCGCGTGAGAGGTCGAGGAGAAGAAGAAGGAACGCGCCCGCGCTTGAGCTGTGTTTCCAAGTATATATGGGTTTATCCCTAATCCGCGCCTTAACTCGTTCTCGGAAGTGAAGTGATTCATCCGCACCTTATCGCTGAACATTGAAATACATGTGAACAGTGTCTGCCAGTTGGACGTTTAGAGATTCCTGCAGGAGAGCGCACCAGAGCACCGGTATAAGGTATGTGCATTTCCTTCTGTTTCTAATCCTGTCCTTCAGACGGTCATACTGTTCGCTTACAGCCGCAACCAGATATACAGTCCACTAAACCGCTAATTCAGGGATTCATGGCGTGATTCTGTCGCAATCCCGCCGCAACGAAATTTAGATTTTGTCCACCCCTTCAGGGGTTTCACCGCGCCTCCACTAGTAACTATCCAATTCTAATATTGTAAATGCGAAAATGGAATTTTTGTTTATTTTTAGGCTTCGGAACTTCCGTTTCATTTCTTGTATCGTATATCACTTTAAAAGATGTAGTAAAGATAGTAACTTAAAGTATTTCAAGAATCTACTTACACTAAAATAATTAAAATAATAAAGAAGTAAATTTTGTTCGTATATAAATGTAATGGGTTGTTGAAAGGATTTTGAAAATTTTTCTGATCAATAGCTAAAACATCAGAGAATAACATAAAGATTAAGATTTATTTCACCTTTACTGTCTTAACAGCAACACCTACGCAATGAATCAAATCTTTCGAAAGAATATAAAAAAATTTGAGCCACCATGACTAAAATTACTAGATCCGAATGTACATGATTAACTTCGTACTTACCTACTGCGTGATTAAAACATCAAATAAGACATTACGCTACAAATAAAATTGTTCGTTTGAGTATGGAATGCCACTTGGCGTCGTTATTAAGGTTTAATACCTACATGAATTTTCGTTTTAAATTATAATGTCCTGACACCAGTCTACGTCTACGTATAATATGCCTCTTTCTTACGCTTGATAGCATGCAAAACAATAGGGAGCGGAGTTACCCTCCTAACGCCCGGAGCGCTTTTCTTGATCTACCTTCTCTTTTACACTAACGCGACCGTGTTCGGGAGGAAAACTAGTAGCTAATTTTCACAGGCGACGCCACACGCTCACTTTGTCTCATTTCAACTTTGACAAAGAGTAAGGTACTCTGCTTTCTGATTCTAATTTCAAAGTTAGACCAACGCTATTGTTTGAATATACGACTGCACAGCTACAGCTGTATAGTTCCAAAATAGAATGCAAAAACGGGCACCCATTATTAATTTAATACTTTCATAAATAAACAGAGTGACAATCCACTTGATGATAGGTGACTTGATGGCTACCATCAAGATCAAATCGTTGCACAACATTTCCGCGACCACGCATTGCGTAGCCTATAGGAGTCCGGCATAATCTCGAAGCGTTCCCTACGCTGCCGGATATCCATAAGGATTTTCAAACGATAAAAAAGGTAGCTATAACACAACCACACGTGTTTGCTGCGATATTTTACTGTGGTCTGTTAAAGCAGTGGTGATAATAACCATCTAATCAGAACCAGACTGCAAGTTTTCACTATTAAAACCTATGCTATGCCTTTTTTATTGGGCGCCACCACACTCTATCTTGTGCCTTCCGCACTGGCGCACCTTTACTTTACTTTATCTAACACTAAGCAGCCTGGTCGATCCAGGCTGCTTCTGACCGGTCCCATTGGAAAGTTATGGGGGAGGCCTATGTCCAGCAGTGGACGTCCTGCGGCTGAGATGATGATGATGATGATGAGGTATAACTTATGCATCCTGGCTTCTCCCGGGTAGCGGAGAAACAGACGGAAGCCGACAGCGACTTTTTTTATGGGAAGTATAATATGAAGTATGAAGATACATAATTATTAGTTTTAAGATTCATAATTGCTGTAATAATTACTTATTATAAGCTTTTTAACTTTTTAATTATATATTAAAAAAAATGGAATAACAATTCCAATTACAATGTATCCAAATTGTTTAAATTATGATTTCGTATTGTACCTATATCTTTTTAGTATTTTAGTAATAACGCACATATTATAAGGCTAAGCATATAAAGTCACAAACTGTTTTTGTTTAGAAGGGGAGAAATAGTAGAATTTGAATAATTTCCTTATTATTCCACCATAATCACAATTAAATAATTACAATAAATTATCAGCACCTAACAAATCTAAGCTAATGAATAACGTTTAGTTTAAATAATGCCGTGTAAGTCATTTAAAGTTCATTTCGTACGCTACCAGGGGGAATATAAAAGTTAGGGGTCAAATTGAAAGGGGACCTATTCTATAATATCTTATCGTAACACTATTCCGTGTATGCGACATTCTTTGCTACATTTGCTACGAATGAAAATATTCTTATATTAATTTATAGATTTAACAAATGCACTCAAAAATATATGAAATTCAAAATAGTCGAAAGATTGAATTGACGCGTTTTCCTGCTATGATTAATTTAGCTTCGCTATTCACTCTCACTGTTACCTTAGAACATCAATAATTGAAGATAATTTCATGTTTTTGTTAAGATAAAAACATAAATAAATCATAAAATGTAGGTTTTTTTTTTGAGATTAAATAGATAAATAACGTTGTTTTTTTTTAATAAAAAGCATGCAAGCTAACATAACACTTCATGTTATTGGGAAGTCTCTATCAGGCTCTAGCATTCTTTAGCTATTTAGGAATCAAGACGCAGAAACAACAGAACACTTGCTAATAGGTATATATTTTGAGCGTTATTACTGAAAATGGTCATTTTATGGCTGTGTTACGCAGAGTGCCCTACACTAACACAACTAATTAGGTATTAAATAAACCTAAGTTATGACGATTCTATATTCATTTGAATGATTTATGTTAAAGACACAATTTTGAAACTTTTATACAACACAAAAAAAAGGATAAAAATTTCACATTGAGTTTTTAATACTCCCCTGATAATGGGCCTCAGGGGAGAGTCGGGTAAATCGGTTGTAACTTTAACTATTGTTGGGGGGTTATTAAGTCGTCTCGGTCCAACGCGACTGTTCCCAGAGGACTCATATATTTTGTTATTATTGTGTCATCGGTTAAATGTCATCACATTATATTTATTATTGATATATTGCCGCGAATGGTTTAACATCTCAAAAATATTTTTCAAAAAACAATAATAAAGATTTTTTAACTAAAAAAGGACATTGACGGAGCCCATGACTTGTATAAAAATAGCATATCATAATGTAAAGAAAACTTTCTTTCTGTATATTCGAATAAACCTAACAAAAATATGTTATATAATTATTAGTAGGTAATTTTCATATCGATACAGATTTATTCAGACCGAGTAAATTTAAAAAAAAATATTAGTTGAAGTCCGAGGAAGGATATTGACGAGCAAAATTTGAAAAATTGCAATTTCAAGGCCGCCGGCGGATCGCATTGAAAATATGTGATTGATTTATTGTAATGCGAGATTATTCATTTGTACCGAGTATTACCGTTAAATCCTCTAAAAAGCGTCACAAAAAAAATTTTTTATAATTTCTGTTGGGCAAAGTGAAGTCAAGAGAGCACGTCACGTCACGATATGGTGACAATACGCGCGACGAGTGAAGCGTACGCCGCGATAATGGCGTCCATCCCCGGCTCCTGATAATCATCAAAATATTGCATCACTTACCGAAATATTGTAAGTGTCAATCAAAGAATTAAGTTGATATTGTTGGGAGTGGAAGCGGCGCGTGCGGGTCGCCCGCCGATCGGATTGCATGCGCTCGCGTGTTACATGTTAGGGGTCATTGTTTTCATTTTCGAATGCGAACTAAAAAAGCCGTGACGTCACAGTAGCCGTGTGAGCGTTGGCTTTTTAATTAACTTTATTCCCGCACACGGCGTTTCCATTTGCTCTATTTTCAAAATGCGAATCGAGAATTATTTAAGAATGTTTCATTAAATGTCACCTTTTGACGTGTGATAAAAATATTGGGTTAATTCAGGGTTGTCCGAAGTCAATACGTTCAAAAAATGTTAAATTAACCTTTCAGAGATTAACCACATTTTTAGCAGGTACCTACTACAGCTGATCCATGATAAAATCATTTTGCAAAGTTAACATATCTACTAATTTGAATCTTTCGACTAAGTTTATGTGTATAAGACGTTTGTATGTATAGGAACTTTGTAATAAGACTGTGTATTAAATTTGTTCTAAAATCATATTACGGAAAATATTTAAAGACATGTTAACTACAATATTGGTTATGGTTTACCTTGAGAACCCTGTGACGATGCGTGTGTTGACCAAGTACTTTTGTAAGATGCATCTGTAAAAGAAATGTATTGTTTAACACTTAATTGAAATCGTTAATATAAACATACTTTGTAGAAGAAAGGAACCTTTTACTAAGTAATAATACGAATAAATACGAATTTTATTTTCGTATTTACTACATAGGTACTATTAAATACGAATAGTAGTAAAATACGAAAATACGAGGAAGCTGGAAGCGGGTCGGGTCGCTAAAACAGTTTCTACCTATTATTTGAGGCAATGCTTTTAGAGTTCTAATTCAAAATGAAATTAACTTAACAAATTGCAGTTATCCTAAGTTTTGAATACAGCACTCACAATAATGTTTTTAAAAATGTAATTTATAAAAAATATTGTAATTTTTTTTTAGTTTGTCAAGATTTTTAGTTGTATTTAATGCGTAAATAGTTAAAAGGCTTTGATAAAAATTTAGCCAATTATTTACTCAAAGATTATTACAAAAGTAGGTATTTAAGTATGTCTAGTATAATATAACTATTATATTAGATTTTCTTTTATTTCTATTTTATTGTTACGAATTTTAAAAATTTATTTGTTGGTATTTATGTACCAAAGTGTTCAGCTCTAATTGGCTTGCACACTGGACCTAGATGTTGAGCGATAGGTTAGAATGTTAAGTGTGCTAAAAGAATGTTAATAAATAATGCTGTGTATCTAAAATATTATTGCATAAGATCTAGTACCTATCTAAAAAACAGAGCGCGTAAGCAATAAATTTTAATTGATTCTATTCACGTTAACAAGGTGTAAGTAAAGTGAAAAATCATGATCAAAAACAAATTTACACTCTATCTACTCCAACACGTGAATTGTTTGAGTTTACGCTAAATTACCATTTACCCTAAATTCTCTTTGACATGTAGGTACATAAATTCTAAGGTTTTCCAAGTTCTCGACGATAGTTGGTCGTAAATGACCCACGTAGGTAGGCCAATTTGCCCTCTACACATTTGCAGGAGTACCTACCTACGCTCGCTTAGCGCTCTTGTGCCAACATGCAGCCGTACGAAAATTAGACTCGACTCAAATTTTAAAATACCTACACAGCTTATCTCAATTTTATTATCACATTATATTATTATGTTAAAACTATTTGATTCAAATGCCTGAGTATTTTACGATCTTTTGATACACTTGTACTTTTAACACTAGATGCAACGGCCAGTCTACTTTATGATTTTTGCAAATTATCTGCAATAAATCAAATTATCTGCAATAAATCAAATTATCTGCAATTATCTGCAATTATCGCTCGTTATCTCTCTTTTAAACTGTAGCACAACCCGTTGGGTTGTTTAGAAGATGTTACCGTAGAAACAGAACGGCCAGTGACTTTTTTATATTATAGGTAATATAAAGAAAGAAACTAAGAAAGATAAGAGAGTAGAAAATAACAAGAAAGAATGATATACCTAATTCGTATAATTAACTCTGTTTAAATAGACAATAAGTATCATATACTCAGTCACATAAGCTATTTTTGATAGTATTTAATTTTTTTAAATACAAATACAGTAGATATTCAATGCGTGATAAGGTGCGTGAATGCACTTAGCTTTTAATCATGAATATGTCTTTTATTTGGCCTATAACGTATCCATTTCAATATAGGTTTAGTCATTTAAGGAGAGGCCTCTTCAGACGAAGCCTCTACGGTGTGATAATGCAAGCAAAGCTAGGGTTAGTGGCAGAAGGGTGTGTCGCAGCTGGAAAACGCCGTGGGGACTGATGAGGTATTTTTAGATGCGGGCAGTTGGAGTAACACGAGTGGCATTATAGATCTAGTTAAGAACTTAGAGTATACTAACATAAAATCGACAAAATGTAGTTTTTATGTTTTTATGTCTTTAAGAAATAAAGCCAGAATTTCCGTATATAAAAATTTAATTATTAAAATTCTTAAAAGAGACTGCAGTTGTTTTATTATATTGTCTTCCACAAACCTGCCTATTCTATTAAGTAGGTACTATCCTACTTTATATAAAAAAAATCGCTTTTTTTTTCAGATATTTCTTGAAGTGAGATGGAGAGAAAAATTGGAAAATTTGCATGGAAATATGAATCAGTGTTTCAGTGTATGGCCTAAGCAAGATTCACTGTCTGTTTTAGAAATAATGATAAAGTAAATTTCAATATTTTAATATTCTTAACTATTGAAGCTTGTACCTAAATTACCTAATCATAAAAAAAATTAAATTAATATGTTATACGAAAATATTATTATAATCATCATGTATAATATAAATAATAATGTGTATAAATAAATTACTAGCTATATTTTTTTATTTATTATACACAAACTTTCCTAGTTTATCCAGGAAAACCGAATTAAAATCCATGGTGAAGTAGTTAGCGAAAAAACAGACAGACGCGGATAATTTCGGCGACTCGCTTACAATTTTTTTTTCTCTTATGCAAAGGTCGATAAGCGACTGTATTCTATTGTTTTTTTTTTCTATTGTTGTATTAAAAAATATAGTCTTTTTTATTACATAAAAACTTAATTAGGTTTCACTATAGATAATATATTCCGTGAAAAATTAACTCACGCATAAATTTATTAGATTCGTAAAGCGAATATACCTACTAGATATTCAATTAATTCAGAGTTGCATAGGGATTATTTCATCCCACAACCCAATCATAAAAGCCTATAGCATTTAGAGAAGTCACGATCCAACGTCTGTGTCTATTTTGACAAATTCTATTGGGTTATATTATTTCGCAGTAGGTACCTAGGTACATACATAGGTATATAATTAACAAAGCAATTAGTTATTGTGAACACCAGACTAACGAAGCCTAACGCAAAAGTGAGTTGGTTTGTTAGGTTTTAACGCTTTAACTTTTCAGTTGTCAGGGATTTAGGGTATCCTTTAGGTATTATACAAAATAATGACTGCTCCCGAGGGATTAACTAAAAATAAAAATATATACCTACAAATTTTCAACGCCTGACAAAAAATTTTTTTAAAGATAAAGATGAAATAAAATCGCTATGAAAACTAGTAGTATATAAAAATCTTAGAATTGAGTAGGTACAGGTACTGAGAAGCTCATGACGCGTAATTAAGATCGGGGTCGTGGGTGGACTTATTTCGGTTATAGATAAAGCATGTGCAGCGGCTTAGGTATATGCGTTTTGTCATCATGACCTCTCCGGGAGCATTGCTTCAAATAAATCACTACATATTATAAAACAAAGTCCTTCGCCGCGTCTGTCTGTCTGTCTGTTCGCGATTAACTCAAAAACTACTGCACCGATTTTCATGCTGTTTTTATCAATGGATAGAGTAGTTCTCGAGGAAGGTTTTAGTATATAATTTACAAAGTTTCGCGGGCGAAGTCGCGGGCAGCAGTATGCTATAAACGTTTTTGAAAATTTGAACTTTTGGAACGCTTGTAACTCATCGAGCACACCACAAAACACTTTCACATCACAAATGAACAAATAAAAAATATTCACCCGCAAACAGCATAGAGAAGTTGGTAAAAGTGCCCGACCGACTGAGGTAGTCGGCGGAGCTTTTGATATCGAGCATTGTCCTACGGCGGCCTAACGGACATCACGCTATTGAGGTGTACGTCACTCACAGCGCCGCTCCTCTACTCAACTCAGCAGGCACTATCAGGCCGAGGGCGGGGCCGGAGTACGCTCCGCCCTCTATCAACCCCACACCACCACCCCCGCCAATCGCGAAACACTCCGGCTAATCTTTATCTGAGAAAAATAAACAGGATGGGCGGTAGATAATGACGAGGAGCTCCGACGGCGCCGGTAATCAGGAGGCTTTGTGGTCCGCGACAGCCTGTTAGCGAGCGGCACGCAGTTTGGCAAAAATTGAAAGCTTCACCCATCGATTGCGTCAGATGTTTTTTGAAGACGCCCGAAAGGCTTTCATTAAATAGCCATTGACGCCATTGACCGGCGATGAATTGCGCTCAGCCCGGGGCCACTCGTTTGTCACGGTTGCATATTGTTTTTTATATTTTTTGTTTTAATTCGACCATTCAGCCCGCTCGGGACAATGAGGCGACGGGAGCGCTTTTGTGTTCGCTTTTCATTTATTTTTTATAAATTGCTCCACTGTGCGGTACATCTCCTATCTTCATAATTGTCCATATAATTGGCTGAGTTTAGACATACTGTACTCGGAATTTCGCCCAATATTTTCAGGTGTCCATTGTGAAAATTGTCACTTTGTTATGTAAATGTATTTTGTCTTACCTACCATTCAAACAATAGGTAATGATCGTTTTATTAATTTCCTACGTAGGTATTCACAATATTATGAATTATGCACATAAAGAGTTTGACTGTAAGAAACGATGTTCATGGACCGTCAGAAACAATAAATACCTAGGTAATAACAATAATGTCCATATAAGAAACAAAATGCGACATATACCTACTAATATATCTAATGAAAAAAATAATGCTACGGTTTTACTGACTGAATAAATTGCTTAGGTAATGGGTAAATTACAAAATCATTAATATTAATAATACCTACTTGTACGAATTTGTAAAAAAAAATCAAGTGCGTATAAAACTTGAACATGTAATTTTGTTTGTATCCATCAATTTCCCTCGACTTTTCACCGCGAAAAGTTTGACGGTTACTGAACATTTCGTATGTAACCCGAAATCATTAGAAAATAAAACTAAGTTAAATGAATGTGCTGAAGATAAGGCATTTTTCTTCAAGCTGAATTTAAAAAATACAATATTAATTTGAATAAACTCAAATAACCACCGTGTTATTTAGAGGATGCTTTGGAAGCCCCTGGAATGGCAAAAATCACTCATCTTCGACTTGTCGTCCACTAAGTATGTGATCAAGATGAAGTCGATGCTCGATAGACCCAAATTAGTCTCTAAGAAGGTTGGCCATAAGATTGATTTAGATAGGTAGGTACTACGACAGTTATGTGAAATACCCCAGTAACAGTTGGAAACTCAACTCTCGAAGTTGTTGACGGGTACAGTCCAATTAGGAAGTATCAACTTCGAGAAGGATCCAGTCGTCGATTCTAGTTCCGATGTTAGATGCATTTGTGAATCTCCGAAATATCTTCTTGTCCAGACTTTATCGTTGATTTAAAAGAAAGGTTTTCGACGAATGTGTGTTACCAGTGATGACACACGGCGCTGAAATGACTCTGGCCACGCTGTGAGCTGTGGAGATAGATTACTCTGACAGATTGAATAGAGAATGAACAGATCTGTAGACAAACAAAAGTCATCGACGTAGCCTAGCCGATTAGTAGGTTTAAGTAGGAAAATTATCGAGTGTAGAACACGGCACGGATCAACAAGCGCAAATAATGAAGTCCACCCACAAGATAGATTGATGAAAATATAAGCGCGCCGCGGTTCGACTCTCAATCCAAGGTTGACTTTTGACTGGCCTCAGAGGAAAATTACAGGGGAGGCCTATATATTTTATGTTCGGCAGTGAACACATTATGGCTTAGGTATACTATATCTAATTAATTTTAAAAAATAACATTTTATTAACATATAAGTAGCGGTATAACAAGATGCAAGAGATGGAACTGTCACGTTTTATCTGGTTTTGTTTTTAACGAAGAGTGAGTATGAACATTTGTAACAAAGGAAACACAAACACAAACACAAAACAAAATACTCAGAGTCCCGACATAGTTCTAATGAAAGAGTCGATATTGAATCGTTTGCCACTCGTATCTCTGGCGGAGACATTTTCAGGGTGTACACACGTTTTGATTAAAAATGTAGCGGCGTTTTGTCTTTTTCTATTTACTTTCATACGTTATTTTCTCTAGGATTGACTACCTAAGTATCTTTTTTTTTTTTTTAAATATTCTGGTTGAATCTCAAGTAGGTACCTACCTACTGAATTCGGAAGAAGCGGCCACGCATAAATAGGCATAAAGCTACAGTAGAAGCGGCCGCGGTGTGATATCGGAGAAACATACAGAGAAGCTTCCTTCGGTAACGTACACCTATGCTCAATATTAGCGTGAAAAATTAACACCTCAATCCATTGAGTAAAGTGTCGGTGGTGCATATAACACGATTGTGTGAGTGTGGGGGTGTGTACTTGTATGGCTGTGTGCGTGTAGTCGTGATCGATGAGAGGCGACGCTGCCGCTCTTCCACTTCCGGTTGCGCGACGTTGCCACGTTTACCGTTGGGTGGCTTTAAACTGATTTTAAGGATTATAGCCTTTTTCAGCTGCTCTTCATTATGGACATTTGAACGTAATCATCTTCTATAAAATCACATAACACATTTCATTGCTATAGAACGGTAACAGTCTAGCATAAGTAGGTACCTACAATATTGTGAATTTAGCATATATAGTTACCTCCTTAAAAAAATATAAAATGCCAATTTATATACATCGCCTGAATAAATTAATATTGACAGACGCCTACTGCAGAAAATATACCTACCACCAAAAAACAGGACTAGTACCTAGTCTAGACTATATAGGTATAGTCTTTCAAAGCGTCAATAGAGGTTATATAGGTATCAATCAATACTAACAAGTGTAGGTATCGTATGTATGTTCCTCTAGGTATAACTCTTAAACGAATTAACTGATTTTCATTAAACTACTTTTTTCACGCGGGCGAAGTCGCGGGCGCCAGCTAGTACCTACTAATAATAAATCTGTAAGGGTTGGTCATGCATGGAATAAATTACTTTGTTTTCCGAGATATCGTGTTTATAGGCTGTATACATGATACTGAAACTAAATTGACGATTGTTAGCTTTTTTTCTGTATATGTAGGTATGTATGTTCCTCCATAACTCTTAAACGAATTAACCGATTTGCATAAACTTGGTAGATAAACATTTAGACGTACGGGACACAGGATAGGCTACTTTTTTTACGCGGGCGAAGTCGCAGGCGCCAGCTAGTATTAAATAAAAGTACCTATATGATCGCTCATCATCACTACAAGAATGCACGAGGAAGGCGCGGCTATCAAAAAGGAGAGCTTGCCACCAACACCTGAAATGATGACCACGACCACTCCGTCAAGAGTGAAACCAAAGAAGAAGAAGAACAAGATATGATGATTAGTAACTTTATGATCAGGCATTGGAAGCGTTACTAGGTGTAATTGTACCTACAGCGAGATGTATTGTTGTGCACATAATAAAATGCGAACATCCCAAAATTTTTACAAGTAAAGAAGTATACACACTAACTTCTAGGGCCGTTCGATCGTTGTATCACAGCTACCTTATATTATATCTTATAATGACAACTAATATGAAGACAATTTTTGTACTTCGTCTGTCTGACTGTTTAACTTTTAAAATAAAAAAATGTCTTTGTTTAATGACTTTATATAAGTAAGAGAGCAAGCAAATAGTAGATATAATTTGAAGTAGCGTCTCTCGTAAAACCTCCTAATAATTGAAATCTTTAACCACATCAAAATGATGCAGTTTTTCCCATCGTTTTTAGGACCATTTAAGTAGAACGCAGAGCTAGGAGACTCGTAGGCGACAGTACTCTTTTAAAATCTAAGATGCAGAGCCTGGCACATAGACGCAAAATTGCCAGTTTATGTGTCTTTTATAAGGTGTACTTCGGAGAGTGTGCTCAGGAACTGCATGAGCTGATACCGCCTTCCCCTTTCTTCCATCGGACATACAGACGTACGGCTGGCTACCATCCTCATCTTGTCGAAATCCCTCCTTTTCGGACCAAGCGCTTTGAAACATCCTTTATAATGCGCACTGCCAGGGTTTGGAACTCCCTGCCGGCGTCTGTATTTCCGAGCACATATAACCCTAATCTTTTCAAGGTTCGAGTGAATAGGCATCTTCTGGGTGAGCTCGCTCCATCTTAGGCCTCATCCTTGCCACATGGCTGGTTGTTGGTCAAGAGCTAACCCATCACTTATAAAAAAAAAAAAAAAAAAAAAAGTAGATAAAACAAGATTTTGCAACCAAATCAGAACTACTTCTAAACCACCTACTTTAACAGATTTTGATACGGTTTTCACTAATAGAAAGAAGAATAAACGAAGGTTTGTGTAAGTATATAAAAATTAGAACGGGTCGCTAGTCTATAGTCTAGTAAAAATGATAGAAAGAGAAATATTTGTATTTTTGAATTTTTACTCACAAACTACTAGACCGATTTTAGGAATTCTTTCACTTAAGTACCTATAGAAAGTTACATTATCAGCGAGTAACATAGCTTTTATATTTTAAGAAGTTACGCGGACGAAGACGAGTGCAACAGATAGTAGCTTAGCTTCACTTCATGACGAGAAATTAAAGAATTCAGTAAATCTTATAGCTGTCTTATAATAATAATGTGACACTTTTAGAATAAATATATATTATTTTTTTCATAAAATAAATTTTATATGTAGGCTTTGTAGAATGTTGTTATGGGGCTTCCTTTACTGGGAAACCCATTTCTTTATAATATTTTAGTGGAAAAATATCAAAGGGTGTAAAAGAGCTACTTAAGTAAATAGATAGGTATTGGTTTGCAATATTATAATACCTATTCTAGAACTAGACGCTCGAGAATATTAAGTTATAATGCGACGTGTCTGTGTGTGTTTGTTTTTGTCAAATTCGACGCTTTATCCACACTTAATTTTAAATTAATACTAGCAGGCGGCGCACAGGAAATGAGCTTAGAGTTGCGGGGGTGGCGCGGGGTAGGTGAGGGGTGAGGGGCGATACAGAGAGGCGACGGGCGAAGGGGAGTGACGAGAGACGGGGAGGGGAGTGTTGGAGGATTCGAATTAGTTCGAATCGTCGATATAATTCGATAAAAGACGCTCATTTCTCTGCAAACGGTTTTACCAGTTACTGTGACTATTTAATTGTCTCTCGATTAATATAATATTTTATAACAAAGGCTGTATAGGCATCATTTACTATATTTTCATGTTTTCAGCTCTCTTTCCTTATACCACACTGCCTCTACATAGATACATAGATTACCTTACATAGATAACCTGAATTTCTATACTCTATACGCCTTGCCGTGTAGGTACTTAGTATACCTAGGTACCTACTTACTTACTCAAGTGTATAATATAAGACCAAACCTTGGACGGTGGTTCTTACTTTGCTACCGTCCAAGGTTTCTTACTTTGCTTACTGGTTTCTTAAGGTTATTTTTACTTAGATCTTTTGCGTTATAGATTAAAAGAGAGGAAGATAAAGAGATTAATAGACATACCTACAGTATTTCAATTCAATAGCCACATGTTTACCTATTTAATTTAAGATTATCGCATGATTTAAGATTATAGCCATAGTTAAAAAACGCTTTTTATAAATATAAAGACATGCAGAGGTCCACCATAGAGAGATCCGTATAAACTAATTACAGTTTAAATGGTTGATAGTAGGTACTGTATAATAAACCAAAATATTTTGGATATTTGTAATATTGCAATCACACTGAATGATATAAATTCATACATTTTGGGCCTCTTTCACCATCTGTCAAGTAGGCTAACCGTTTTTAGCTAAGGCTAAAAAAGAACAATGTTGTTCTTTCGGTGTGGTCGAATTGTAAAAATTTAAATTTTTATCACTTTTTTTAAAACCACAACGTTAGCACTGAAATAAAATTAAATATATTTTTCACAAATCGTTCGCAAGTTAATTGCATTGCATATTTATTGCATATTTAGTCCTATTATTTACTAAGTCTACTATAGTTTATACTATAGTCATTTTGATACAATTTTGCTCCTTTAATTTTATTATTAATGTAAAATTTACTAGTTTAATTTTACTAAATGTAGTAAAATTAAATATTTATTAAGAATTACCTGTGCCTGGGACTTCGACTTCATACGCGTAACTGCGTTCGGAATAGCGCGTAACTTTTTTTGTTTGTAAACCGATTGGAATGAAACAAACACTAAATGTAGCAGAAAGCATATTACATAACATCAATAAGAACTACATTTAAATTGATTAAGCCGTTTCTATAGTTGATCGTGCACAAACGCACAGACAAACAACTAAGTATTTTATTATAATATGTGTCCGTTGACTACCCCGTTGGATGAGTGGTAAGGGAGCTTGTCTAACTTCTTAGGCGCCCCGGGTTCGATTTACGGCGGAGTCAACTTTGGAAATGAAATTTTCTAAATTTTATTGACTCCTGTCTGGATTTGGTTGGACAGTAGGTACCTAGTTGTAGTCGTAAATCTCATAATTAATATTTACAATATTATTGAACCGACTTTCTCCTTGCTAAATTAATTTAAAATTTTAATTATTTGTTAGAAAAAGAAAGAATTATTTTGTGCCTTGCAAAAAGGCATATTTCATATAGGTACTCATTGAACATACCTACTTCGGAAAATGAGCGCGCACTTTTAGGAAGACTGATACATAGTACCGTCTTGAAAAATGAAAATATCTTTTTTGCTTTTTATTTTTAAATAGTTATAAGAATAAATTATTTGGATAAGTACATAGCATAATGTTCAAGTCGCAAAATGTGCAGGCTACGCAAAATTTACAAATCTTATAGTGTGCAGATCGCTTCTGTTACTTATGTATAACATAGGTTATACTTATATAAATAAGCACATAATTTAGCATCCGGTAGTGCTTGGACATCTGAGTTTTTCAGTTCTGTGTCGTTCTAATCTAATGATTAGGTATTGCTATTTAGAAGACCTACATAATCTTCATTATATTTCATCATTAAAAGTCATTTCATCTAAATATTTATCTCCATCAGATCAGAGGATTTTAAAATAATTGTTATATAACTACCTATATAAGCTTATGTATGCAAATTATGCGTATATATATCGGGCTGTAATAAATGTAGGTAGGTATATATACAAACAATTCACGCCTTGGTATGCATAGGTAAACCTTACAAAGGAGCAAACAAATCATATTATCAGAACCTAGATTAGCTAGTAGGAAGATATGAGGGGAGCATTGTAGTTGCTGCGGGAGATTCAACGGAAGTGCCCCCCCCCTCACTCTCCCTTTGACCCCCCCTCCCATTGCGGAAATGGCGGCGGGGAGCGGAGACAGCGACATCCGGAGAGGTGAAGCCAGCGGTAGTAAGTTCAGTTGTCGCCCGGCCATTGTGTTGTAAGCACCTAGCCTGGCGCGACCCACTTCTGCTAAATTTGCTCTATTGCACCCGGTGTTCCGACGGATTGGAACATCTTAATTATGCATGCAAAGTAGGCCCCGCAATAGTACACACACACTAACTTTATATTATGATTTGCCAAATGAATACTACAGCGGTACAATTGCATTAGGGCGTTGCTTGAAAGAGCTGGGCCATAAATGTTATTTATACTGTAAGGGAATATGTTATCTTATTTTGGGAATGACCTATTTTAAATTGCAATGAAAACAATTTTTTTTTTTCATTTTTAATTTAACTGTTTATTAACTTAACAATTTGTTATAAACAATTTCAGTTTCATTCTTTTTTTCATAATGAATCGGTCAGCTATAATATTATCAGGGAGTAACATATTTATAAGTTATTACCTACGTGAAAGAAGTCGCGTGCAACAACTTTAATTCATGAAAATACTCTAACGTAATCACGGACAGAAATTAGTATGATTAGCTGTTATGATGAAATTAATTATGTGCGTTGGTACAGTAAATGTAAATTTTAAAAAAAATACAAAAAAAAACAAAAGTTTGACAATTTGCAGATAGGTTAGTGATAGAATGACTAAAAAAACATTTAAAAAAAGTTATCAGTTACATACAACTCAGGGCCCATGTGGGATTTGAACTCACGACCTTCGCGTTGAGGTCCTAGCCGCGACGCTTTATTAACCACGTCCTGACCTTAGCGGTCCTGTTATTATTACCTACTTAGAAATTGCAGCAACATATGCCAGCTAAACTATATTTATGGTTTTTATTATGATCTTAATGATAATAATGTCTGATGGGAAAACCATTTAATACTCATAGCCTATCATCTTTATTTGATACTCAGTTAATGTATGTACTCATCTAAATATAGAATACCTTATATGTAAAATTCTCGTGACACAGTCACAGTTTTAACAAAACTCCTTCGTATTATAATATCAAAGCTAGTATGATATAAAAAATGAAAATAATTTTACACGGAATTTTTATATCTATAGATACATACTAATATTACAAAGAGAGATTTTGTATGTTTGTAATGAATAAACTCAAAAACTACTGAACCGACTTCAAAAATTCTTTCACCCATAGAAAGCTGCATACCAACCCACGAATAACATAGGCTACTTTTTACAAAATTATGCAGATAAAGTCGCGTGCAAAATACAGGATGAAACTAGTATGATTAGCTGTTATAACGCTATTAATATGTGCGTTAGTACAGTAAATATAAACTTAAAAAAAAAACAGGTAAAAATGGGAAGGAAATTGGCCCGTGTGGGAATCGAACCCACGACCTTCGCGTGTAAATCCTAGCAGCGATGCTCTAACCAAACAGGCCTTGTATTAGTATTTGCAAATTGCTTATTATATAAATGTTGCCAACTGAACCATATAAATGGTTTTTAATTATCATAATTAAATGGTAATAACTTGAAACCTGCTCGCTTGGTTAATGATATCTAGAGCGGCTGGCAGTAGATCGATGTATGCATAGGACAGTGTTGGGGGCTCAAATAAAAAGACCTATGTGGATGACCTAATATAACCGTGGACGTTAGGGGCTGATAATAACGAATGAATGATGATGAATATCCACGATTGGAAACGCTGAGAAATAAAGCTAGTATGAACAAAATGTGTTCCAATCAAAATTTCTTTATACAACATAATGTTATTTAACGCCCTCTTTTAGAAATCGGTAGAATTACTACGTAGAGGGGTTGTAACACTACAAGTGAAAAGGCGCCATCTATTATAATTGCATTGAAATAACAATTGCATAACCAACGAGGTGTTGAAGTTTACAACCCTCGTAAAATGAGTGATAGTGCTGCCACAGAAAAAAGTTTGATTTATTTTATTTTTTGAATATTTCGATTTTTCTTTAAGAATGAATTGGCCTAAAGGCATACTAAAAGAATATCCTAGGATCCCATGGGATCCTAGACGTGGGAGCCAAGTGGAGGGAGGCAATATTATTTTGTGAAAACTTCGCTTGTTGACGTTTCAGAAAATTACTCTAATGTAGGTAGTTACTATTAACAGCACGGGTCGCTAGCCAACATATTTTTCCGGAATAATGCATAAGCGAAGTAGGTACCTCAATATGTACCTACCTACCGCAAACAACCATATTAAAATCCATTTCTAACTCATGTAGCTGTTATATATACACAAATACTTAGATAAGTATTAGATGAAGTTGTCCGGTGGACCCTGGATAAGAAATGAGTTATCTCACTATCTTTAAGAATAAGACTATTTTAAAAACGGAAACTGAATTATTAATTATTCATAAAAAATCTTTTTCCGGTAATTCGATAGCAAGCCAAAATGCTCCGTTCTCAGCTAGTTCCTTAGAACTAGCTGGTGCCCGCGACTTCGTCCGCGTTCTGGATGAAAGGTACCCTTCATCCAGACCCTTAGTGCAAATGTTAGTCTCTCTTGCGAAGACTACTTACTCTATAGAACGGCAAAAGAAAAGACATTTAAGCAACATTTTCTGTATTTTTAGAAAATTGTTATAACCCGTTAGTAATGAGTGACAGACTTCTACCTGAATTTCATGTGGGCGAAATTAAGTGATAGTGTTGCAATCATTTAGTGGAATGAATGTAATTGTATTTAACCCTGCTTCTTTTTCTTTTCCGCTTTTAGTTTGTATGCAAGTTGCGAGGCATACATCGCCATTAAATCTACATACTTCTGGCCATACGTTGTATTTGCCTCGTACCAGATTTTGTAAGCATCGTAATCTGTTTCAGTTACGTAATTAGCACCTGGACATTCAATTACAGCCGTAACAATTTCCATGGGTTCCAAAGGTTTATAATATAGTTCCGCCAATCGTTTTGCGTTCATTAATGTCTTGACGCCACGCTTTATTGAGTTTATATCGTAACCTCTCAAAGCTTGAGCCACGCTGTGAACATTGAACTCACGATCCATACCATGATATTCCATTAACATTTTTTTCAATATAAAACTTATACTACCATAGTCTGTTCTAGGTAAGAGAATTTGAGAAGGAAACACTTTGAACATTTGACTAGTTTTTGCCAGCCACGGCTCTGAAGCAGTTCCGAGTACTAAAATTTTATCAGTGGGAGCGATCGGCTTATTAACTTCCTTAAAAAAGTCTTTCGACAGCCTCTGCGGGTCGAACATTTTTTCCTCCTTAGGAACCTTCTTGTAAAACAATTTATCAGCATTATCGACCAATATAATCGTAGGTTGCATTAACCTTGATATTTTATTAACATACTGGAACATTGTTTTCATATTTTTAGGGCCAGGAAATTTATCGTATACGTTAAATGGAGACAGATCTATAAGGAGTGAGTTCGTTTCGGTAGCTATTGCATATATGAGCGTTCGTTTACCTGACCCTTTAGGACCCACGAGAAGCTGTGCTCTTAAAGCATTTGGACAATTGGAACAAAGGGCTAAAAGACAACGAGTCCTCACCTGTTCTCTCACATCGCCCATACAAGGCGGTGGAAATGCTGGTGTCCATAAAATTGCTCTCATATCGGCTGCTGCGTAATTCTGATCTCCCCAAAAATCTTCAAAGGTTGAATGTGGATATTTTCTGACAATACCTTCGTCAGCTAGTGCTTGAAACATTGCTTCTGGTGAAACCTTATCGGGTTTGGGAGGCTTAACCTTTTTCGGTTTTTTCCTTTTCTTTGTCAAAGGTATAGGTGCAGCTGCGGCTGCATAGTCATTTTTGAGTGAAGTTATTAACAACTTCAATTCTAGCCTCATCATTTCATCAACAATAGGTCTCAATTGTAAATGTACATCCTGATAAGCTGTTTCTGTTAATATCTCTTTAATGAAGCCCTTTAACACCGTCATAGGAGCGTCTGGGACATCAATGTATTTCCACTGATTTTGGTAAGCAAGCCAAGCTTCTTCTAATGGTCCAAAATTTTGACCGATGGAGATGTAAACACCAGGATCGTTATCTGGGTTAAGGCGAGCTTTTTTGTAATCTAGTAAACGTTTCTTCTCTCTTTCTCTCGCGTCTGCCTCCTGTTTCTTTTTCTCTTCTCGAGCAGCTAATTTTTCTGCTTTAATTTGTTCTTTACTCTTCGGATTTCCAGCTTCGGCTTTAAGCCTCTTCTCTTCAGCAGTTCGCCATTCAATATATTCGGGGATAGTAAATGTTTCACCCTTTACAACTAATATAGATCCTCCTTCATCGGGCCAAGGGAATTCATCAAAAACACGAACTTTATTGTACCATTCTCTAAACCATACTCTGATTTCGTCTGATATATCTTCCATCATGTCTCCTTCACGAAGTCTCAATACACGACTGTTTTCTTTAACGTTTTCTTCAAACCACTGTTCATAATACTTACGTCTGAAATTTCGACGTTCCGATTTTACTTTTTCTAATTGTACTTTGGCTGACGGAGGGGTCCAAGATGGTATGATCATTCCAAGTTTATTTTTGTAACTATATTCTCTCAAGCGTTCCCTCTTAATTTTCATAAATCGTCTGTACATCTTCTTTATTAGAGCACTGGCTCTTTTTCTAATTTCTTCCCTAGCTTGCGGCTTTTTTAATCCGGCTAATTCCAGATACAAATTCATATCTTTATATGATTTATGATGTATTTCTCTTATCACTATACGCGATTGTTCCATACGTTGAATATTGGCAACATGCATATTGTACTCTGCCTCAAGTCTCATTTGTTCCAACTCCTCAGCAGTATATACTACTTCTTCTACAGATTCTTCTATCTCTTCACCCATTGCCAACTTCCTTTTAATCTCTGCTTCCTTCTCTTCTTGTTTTATTCTCTCTTCTTCGAGACGTTCTTCTTCACGACGCTCAAGTTCAGAAGGTGTCGGCTCTGGATCACCAATACGATTACCGGCGAAAATTTGATCGATTATGTATTGCATTTCCGCATCACGAATTTCAAAGGAATAAAAAAAGGGACATAAAATTTGGATGTCATGGGGAATCATTATCATTTGTTGCAAAGCGTTATCAGGATATGTAAACTCAAAAGACTCTACCTCTTCTAGTGTCCACTTTAGTTCCAATATTCGACAGGTGAGTGCATCTATAATTTGTTTAATATACGGACGTCTTTGCACTTGTTCCATTTGATCATAACAGTCACAAAGTTTGTTGTACAGCTCACAATACTTAGTGTATACTCTTGCAACGATTTCGACAACTGTACCTTGTGGCTTGATACCCACATAAGCATTCGCTAACTCTTGAAGCCGGGCATCTTCGGCTACGGTTGTTTGTAATTGTTTTTTGATTTTTAACCACCGATCAAAATAATCCTTGTTAGACATTTTGTAGGTTCAAAACGAACATCAAATAGAACAAATTCAAAACTAATTTTGTACGAAAATTTACATGAAAACACAAAATGTATTAACAATATTCACAGGACGCTTAATTTCTTCATGTCAATACGTAAAGCGACACGTCGTCACGTTGTGTCAAACGAAAAAATGTCTATTGACTCTTTCTAACAACTAAATATAGTATTCTGTGATCACTTATATACACTTCTGTGATATATCACTTAGTTAGGTAATCATAGAGCTCATAATCTAAACTACTTCTCAGAGATATATTATTTCGAGGCTTACATCAATTATTATATAAAGGGATTGTAGAAATTAACATTATTGCATTGTGAGTTACACAAAACTAAATACCTACATCTAAATTAAATTCAGGCGTTACTCGCATGTTTTGCCGGGAAATTGTAGCGAATCGGTCACGACAAAAAAATATCGAATTGTGAAAATCTTTAACACTAAATCTGCATACGTAATTATAAATAATAATAATAAATAGTTTTCAAAAGTGCAAGGGGGAAGTACGACAATGACCACCCCCAAAGCGGTACAATAAAAATGTTATAAGTGCGCCTCCGTATGTGCCATTGAACAGTGAACAGAGCCGTCGCTGGCGCACGCGTCCCTTAGTTCCGGTGATGCCGCGTGCCGCTTGCCTTTCTACTGTCAGCGGGCCGCAATTTATAAGCGGAAGCGGGGAGACGTGCTAAGATCTGATGTCTTGAAAATTTCTTTGATATTTTATATGAGGGTAATCTTAATTTAAAAGTTGCCAGTGAAGTTATAGAACCAGGCACCTTAATTCTAGAAATAGGTCAACAAACGAATTAAAACTTGCATTAAGCATCTACTAGTCCGAAAGATATGTTCTTAAAAATATTCCAGAACTTTCACCTCTCTGTGCTGCCCGTGAAACCCGATAAGAAGGCGTAAGTGAAAAAAATCGACAGAGTCAAATGAGGAAATTCGTAGGAGAAATATTGATCGCCATAAATCATAGAAAGCTGAGGGACAGTAAGCAGATCAAAACGACAACCACCGGAAAAATATTCTCGATATTTTCAATAAATAAATAATTTTTATATCATAAAATTACGCTCTCATCTTATAACTTGTTCGATTGTTTACAACAGTATCGTCCGATATACAAGCAAAGGATGATTTATACAGTTTCCCTTCTATGTATTCATTACGGGTGTAGAAATTTAAGTCATTTATTTTGTTAACTCTGTTTCGGTCGATAAACTTTGCTAGGGTTGGATTAAAGGGATCGTAAGGCTGATTATAATCTTAAAGTCTTCTATGCAATCTTATTTCATTTTAGCGTATTTAATTCATTTTTTAAAAACATTTATTCGTTTCGATGCGTCACGCTCTAAACCTGGACAAAATTCTTCTCATATTATTGACAATCAAGACGGGATTTTTTCCAGTCAATATCGTTCTGTTAGTCAATGAAAATCATTCAGGCATTAGGCATTACTTCATAATACAAAATTAAACAAGAAAAGAGAAACAAAATAACTACGTGATTTACATTATCATAAATTCCGAACGGTCAAAAATAAATTAGGTATTGCTTAGAAAAGTAGCAATAATTAAAATATTTATTTCCCTTTTGAAATAGATACATTCTCACGCGTGAATCTCCGCTGTCGATTTATTCCGATTACAAAAGGGATAATCTATGGTTGAGGTCCGTGACAAATTATCAGAATTGAAGCACCACCCAACAACTTATATGGGGACGCACCGGAACTAAATGGCATTATGATTGACTGGCTAATGGACTGGGGATTCGTTTGTTTAAAAATAAAGTTAATCAATGTTGTCAGTCAATTAACAATGAAAATATTCACCGGTCTGTAATCTGTATTAATAAAATAAATATGAAGGTGTATGCATTGTTCAAACACAAGTAAGCACGTAACACACGTATTGAATGAAATTCATTACACAGATTAGATTACAGATTACAGATTCATACTAGGTAGGTACTACATATGATTACAGGATAAATAGGATCACTTATATGTGTAATTACAAATAAACTTATTCGTAACAAGTATAGGGGACCAAAAGAAAGAAAAGCTCCTGAACATTCGCATATATATGCGGAAGAAAGAATGTAAAAAGAAATGTAATAATTTATATTTATGTTAGAAAACTTTAAATAAATTCTGTTTTCTGTTCCCCACGCTAGAGTCTTTGCTCGCCGTATCGGGAAGTGAAAGATTTTCAATAAGTATTTTTATGTTATGTACAATAATAAAATATATAAAATATCATAACAAAAAATATTAAAATGATTTTTTTCAAAGAAAAAAACATTCTGCTGTTTCAAGGTAATTTAAAAAAATTATAGGTTAGGAGGACAATTAACGAGTTATTTCAACCCTAAAATGTCTATTGTATAATTTGTATGAGAAAAACACACCAGTGAATGGTTGTCACCGCAAATTTGTTGTTTAATTGTAGGGAAGAGACGCACGCGCAAGTATTCGATACGGCGCGTGTGATTGGAGCTTTCCCCTACTATTATCATGCATTTTGATATGGATTATTAAAAAAATATGATTAAATTTAACCTTAGTATATTTAATTTTAAAATATGTGATATTATTTTCCCATGTCACCAAATTTATAGTGTATTTTCTAAATATGTATTTTTTTAATTTTAATGAGTCAAATTAATAATTTTTAGTTTTATATACTTACTTAGTTGCTATTAACTGTACGTGTTTGTGCCTGTCTAGGTGGTACGTACGTACTGTACGTGATCAAGGTGTTTATATTGCTTTATGGTGCTTTTGAAGCATATTTACCTAATTTGCAATAGAATATAACTTAAATAAATTATATTCTATTAATATATAAAACAGACAATAAATTAAGTATTAAATGATCTAAGTCGGTTCACAGAATTTTCACCAAAAATTCCAGACATTCAAAGAAACTTCTTGTATGACGTTTACTATATTTAGATAAGATTACATTAAAAAGTACTTAGGAATAACTAATAACATTGTTATAAGTATTTGTAACTAGACTTCTATTTACATTAGAGAAAAAATTGAAAGAGTGACTATTCTATTTAGAGATTATACCTAACTTCTCGAATGTTTATTGATTCGAGAATTTGTAGTAGTGGACAGCGCTGTATTCGATGTGAAGCACTCTCGAAACACGGAGCTCTTAATTAAGGGGTGCATGTGGCGACGCGTGTTGGAATTTAGTTACGGACCTTACTATTACGCGTCATCGAGAATGCATTGTTAATTGTTAACATTGGCTGTTTCGAATGCGAGTGCGCGTTTAGACAAGGATTTCCAATTAGTTCTGTTCTCACTGATAAGAACAAGTTATCGTCAGCTTATTTATACCTATACAGTTATACCTATTTTGAGCCAATAGAATCAAGTCGCATTTAATCCGTGTGCAATCAATAATAATAAAAAAAATAATTAAAAAAAAAGTTAATAAATTGTTTTATTATAATAAATTTATTTTTGTTATTGATCATCAACTTGCTCTCGCAATATCTCCTTGTTGAGTCTCTTGTGCCCATACGTACCTAGCATATATATAGCATAGCAGGACTATAATATAATCGATCGATCCCAACGCAGCGCAATACTTATACTTATCGATACCATAATCCCATATGAAGAATACTTCACGTGTTTAGGTAACTAAGTAACTAGAACTTGGCTGACGAGGAGAACGACATGTGGAATGTCAATTCGACATTATTTCGATAATCGATTGGCAAAAGATCTCAAAGCAAGGAGCCTCGACTAATACCTCAAGAACGTCTGAATACATAGGTACCTATTTGTTAGAGATTCTTGGAAGACCATGATATAAGATAAGGATATTTCGTTAAGGTTTCATTGAAAATTTAAAGCTTTTCTGTGGTACAAGAGAACTAAATAAACTTTTATTCGACTATAACAATATAATATGTATAATAAGAGTTCTTAGTAAAGAAACGCGACATTCTTAGTAAATGCTGAACTATATTGTGTAAGTTCGATGACTTCTGTCCAACTATTTAACTGCAGACCAAGCGTAACGAGTGCCCCTCATAACAAAAGTAACGTTTTAATTGCGCTCTCTCTCAGACCTTTGATCCATTCGCCTTTGACTGTGCGCGTCGTCTCACCCAATTGACTTTGCAAAGATTTCTAACTTAAATTGTTGCCAAGTGTAATAATTATCTGCCGCAGACATTTTCCATTTAACGTTTTGTGGGCAATCTTAATCCATGCATAAAGAAGATGGGTTATTGGCAAGCGATAGATGTAATGAACGTTTGATGTCAATGTACTCGGGTTATGTAATTGCAACTTAATTACGAGTATTTTTCATATTCAAAGAAAAACGAGCAAGCTATCTGAGATCTGACGGTTCATATTTGGATGGTAGGTATATTAACCGAAATTGCTATGTTAAAATAACTAAGAATATTTATAGTTATTATAACTAATAATTACTATGTTCAAATTAATATAATTCTTAGTCTCTGTATTAAGTGGAAGAGACTTTAGTGCATTCTTTATAAGCAGCTCTAACGAAACATTGATTTAAATTAACTGTTTTATAATTTTACTGTGAGAGTTTTTTTTTCTTCAATTCAAAAGGTGGCAACCGAACAGTACTGCTACTAAACGGGCAGATATTATGACGGTACAATAAAATTGATAGTAAGCGCCTACCGTCCCTTAAAGACACAAGCAGGGCCAGGGGAGACGCAGGTAAGCTGTCCATTCCATCCTGCAAGAATTGATAAACAACCCTAGATGGTAGTTCTTCGAAAACTGGAACTGTTCCAAAACCTCCCTTCTTTCTATATTATTGTGTCGTCAACCTTCTTGGAGATTTGAAGAAAATTAAAGAGAACGTAATTCATATAATTTAATTCTTAGATAATGACAGTATAGGATACATAGGTAATAATATATCCACACTCTGTAGGACTTTATGCGTAGGGCGGTGCACACATTAATCAAGTTGGCGCGGCGATGACGTCATCGCAGTGAGATAACTGAAAGCGGGGACCTGCCCTAAACAACCCCCCAGCACCCTTCCCTCCCAATTTACATTTATGGTGTAGCTATCTCTAAGGTTGGTTACTTCAAATACTTTATGGATCTTGTTTCGTTATTCATTTCCATGCGATCATCATGTTGAACACTATTTTCTCTTTTTCTTTAGAGACATAAAAACCCATTGTATGGCACTATTAGACTTTTATTATGGGACAACCATACAACCGACAGAAGGCGAATAGAATTTTTTTAATTAGTTATCAAATCGCTTTCGTGATACACTGATAAAAGAAAATTCCAGATACAAAAATTGAGAAACAAAATGAAAAATTCAGCCTCATACTTGATTTTATTATTGATCTATTATTGATATAGATACCTATTATATAACAAAGATGATGAAATATAGTAGAATAGAGCTTTCTAAATGCAACATGCATTTATTTTACGTGAACTAGTTCAGTTACATTTTCAGCTACATTTTTGTTTTCACTGCCAATTAATTATCATTTTTCTTTCTTTTTTTGTCACATGAAAAAAATATTTAGAATGTTTTGAGTTTTTTAAAATTCAAATTCGACCCGAGGAGGCGAATACTAGTGTATTAGATTTAGATAGATGCATAGTGGAGTTATAATAGGTATATTGTCTTTACAAGAAAAGTAGAATTAACATGAAATTAAAACCGGTAGATATATAAGTCCGCAAATAATACTGAAAAGAGATTACATACAAAACAAAGTGAATTTAAAAAAAGCAATGCACTTATTGCTTACTCGCAGTTCGCTTACTCGTTGAAGCAACGATACGAACACTCATATTCGATATTGTGTGGAAAATCAACACGTTTTCCCGTTTGGTAAATACAGAAATTGAACAAACATAACAACATGTCGGCTGAAGCTTCCTTCCTAGCTAACCAATGTTAAATTGTGTATCTACCAAACAAACGCCATAACGTGCAAAAGTAGACAGAAAAAATTGCTCGCGTTACAAGTTTTTGTTTCTATAATACAAAGTTATAGTATAGGAATGTTTTTCTTAAAATATTTTCATTACAAATTCGTTTTAAGCCAGTGGAAAATGTATGTAGACTAACAGTTAATGAAAAACTAACATAGACGCCAGGAGGTATAAAATGTTCAAGCAGAAAAATAACAAATGTTTGCGGGTTCAGCTTAATATCTATCGTTGTTTTGCTAAAAATAAGTTTTTGGGGTATAAAAAATAGTTTACAACCTATTCTCAGACGGCTTCGGACCCTTTGGACCCGCAAGTTATGACCCACTGAATAAAACGCACCCACGGAACTGCTCTTCAGGCGGTGTGTGAGATTCGGGATTCGATTGTACTTATCGATAGCAAGCTTACTTTTGAATCTCATTATCGAACACATTCTAACCACCCGGAAGGGAACTTACATGTCATTTATGTAACTTCTACGTGTAATGCAGTTCTTGTAATGTGGCTAATGTTGTATACGCCTGTAATTGGTGCGCGTGTCAGCTGAAATACTATGTGAATCATTATTTATTGTCATAAATAATTTTAACACATGTAGGTATTGTTGGTGTATATTAAAATATAAATAAATAAAAATAGACCTAATCCAAAAAAGATAGTTTTGAGATAATGGCAAAATTAGAATGTGGAATTTTGAATTTGTTTTGTTTTGAACATTGTTTAATAATTATTTATGTGAGTGCTATATTTAAAGTTGCGAATTTGAAGTAAACAAATTGAGCTATTTATTTGATAAAAAAAAGTTCATCAAATAAATAGCAACCAAATCTTTCCTCTTTATAATATTTAGTATAGATTTTATAATTAATTTTCCACGACATATACCTAATGGAAAACAAATGAAAAAGCAAGAGAACTATTTTTTGTTATAAAATTTTGTGTAACTGCATTGTTTTGTAAATTATAATACTTATTGTAAATATTATTTAGATACGTATCTATCTATCATATGAATACCTACATACCTGTACATTTGGAAGCCCGTAGTGTCTCTGATAGGGTCGGTGTGGAGTAACCTTTAGCGAGACTGCTGGACAACTTGTCTGAACCTGGTGAAATTTGGAATAAATTATTTCATTTATTTTCTTTCAGGAATAAAATTTGTGTTAAACAGTCATTATTTATTTAAAATATTTGCCTATACATAATTGGTATACATATGGTATTATAATAACTATAATATCATTAGTTGAACTCAAAACATATATATAATAACTATATTTTCATTGGCTTAACTATACCTAGATAGATATTTATTGGAATTTTCCAATACATTCAAACTTTATAAACCCCTAATAAAAAATTGTTAAAACAAATTAATAACATTTATTTAATATATTTTATACTCAACAATACATTCTAATAAGTAAAAGGTTTTCTCAGTATTGACTTTCAACATTTATCTTTTAATATATAAAATATATTATGTACTAAAAAAAATATAGGTACCTATATCCAAAATAAAAAATAATAAAAAAAAATTTAAAGGTTTACTGATAACAAAAATGTTCGCTCTCCCACGCTAAAAAAGCTAATGTATCACTTCTAAATTGCTCCATACAATATGTTTGACTCTATTTTATTATCCAAATAAATATGTCGGGGTACTTTCGGACTGTCATGGTTATAAATCTTCGTATGTAAGGGAGACTATCATCATTACTGGTGATCCACTCGCGCAATTAACACGGCATTGTCTGGAGTACGGTTCCCATGAAATGTGACGTAACAAACAAAAGTGGGGTGCGCGAGCGCCGCACGAAACCAAGTCTCCGACGCGCGCCATCTTTTGTCACAATAATGCAACTAAAATGTCACAGTGAACCAGCACCATTATCTAACTGATTTATATTGTAATCCTTGCATGAGCGCACATTGATTGTGTAATAATTGTTTGTTTCGGTTACAGTGGGGCTATGAGAACTGAAGTGCCTCGGTATAATACTTATGAAGTACCATCGGATTAGCTTTGGTGTTAATAAAGTGTGCGATAATTTTATTTGATTTTACAATTATGGGGCACAATGCCATTTGACTTTTAAACTTGATTCTATTTATTTATGACATATTTATGAGTATTAACTATGACTTAAATAATATAATTTCTATTGTTGTAAGACATATAATATATATATTATTAATTTTTAAGGAGATAATTAAAGTTATTTTCAAAACAATTAAAGCTAAAAATCATCTGTTAGATTCTGTTAGAATCTAACAGATAGAAGTTATTATATTTTTTTAATAAAGTTATCTATTATAATAGTGCTTTTAGTTTCATTTTTAGGTACCTACTTACACGTGTACTTGAAATAGTAAAAAAATTTAATCAATTTATATGTAAATCTAAAACAGTATTAAATGAATTTACAATATTTACAAACTAATAACTAAATAAATTATACCTAAAAACAAAATTCAATACAAAAATGGACCCCGCGGCATTGTACCAAGGATGCTGGCAGCATTTCCTCGTTGAATGGCCAAACTAATACGTTGGCCGAGGAAAGCGCCAGCTCTCCGATCTCCCGTCGCATTAAAATGAGCTTAAAAAAACATATTAGCTTAAAATATGTTAAAATTAAATATACCTACTATAATTAAATTATTCATTATTGACATTGGTTTCATAAATAGTACAAAATTAACTGCAAATGTACTTAATTAGATGTACGAATCCGAGTTTTATAAAAGTGAGTCTTATTATGAGTCTTTTTAATAAAAGTGGTAAGTGTAACAAGCGTTCTAAATAATTTAATATTATAGACGATTGGGAAGATATTGACCGCCTTCAAAGCCGTCTGGTAAGTTAGACGGGCCTCCGTCGACTAATGAATATAAATTGTGAAACAACGGCCGTACCCCAGCCCTTTCGTTTATGCAATAAACATTAAAAAAATCAATATACGCGCACCTATCAGGCCCGTTGTAAACATGATTTATTGATATATATTTTATCGCGATACGATCTAAAGTACGGCGTCATAATTGATGACAATTGCACTGTATGGCAACTCACTGTAAAGTTATGGAAGCGGTGGTGAAATTGAGAAGTTCTTTAATTAAATACTGGTCCAATACAATAATTACATCCAGGAGAATTAAAGTTCAATAAATATATTGGGTGATTATTCTCAAGGTTAGGTATACCTACTTACCTACGTTGTTTTCATCAGTTTTTTTTTAAATTAAAAACATCCACAACACTAATACAGTCAAAGCGTTTATAATTCAACGAAAGTAAACAGTTTTAGGGAAAATAAGGCAAAACAAAATATTTTGTATGTTTTGAAAACACATTTACGAGACTTGTGTTAAATATGTTTTTAAAAATTATTAACAAAAATATAATGTTTTTATTATTTTTTGTGACTCATTGTGAATAATAATAAGGCTTCATTATTAATTTAGTCTTTCGCAATTATTATATTGGCATAGACTGTTGTATAATGTGTCGTGTGAAAGTACCCTAATATACACGGTTACAGAAAGTTTCATTACTGCCTCTTAATTTATTATAACCATTTGTAGATTCCAACGTCGATAGCCCAGCTAAATGTTGGTAAGTGTTCGCAGAGGGTGTTCCACAATCATTTTCGTGTTAACAACTCTTTAGCTAAGCTCCCGGACTCTTATAAATTTTTATATATTGCTCTTAATGACTCAAAGATTAGGGCAGTTCGCTAGGAGCGTGAGTTTTTGCACTTATTTGAATTTTATGTAAATATACTTAACGCTCGGCTTGCTTTGTTTATTACTTATTCTGTGAACGTACTTTGACTCGTCTATCCATCAACTCCAGCAGGGAGATTCTTCCAGAATGGAGCGTTTGTATTCATTAATACAAACTAGCTTTCGCTCACGGATTCGCGTGAACGAAAGCATGTACTACCTTTCTAACACTTTCAACCTACCTATTTCAAGGTTGATATTTTAACAACCTCAAACAAACGTCTGTATTTCTAACTGTGTGTATGTCTGTAAAATCGTAGCGTCTAAATATGTCAACTTTGTAATTTATTTTAAAAGTTCAACTTCTATTCGGTGGTATAACCATGACATGGTACTATTATTAGCCTATTATATATATTTAAATCAGTTATCAGAGAATAAACATTCCTTTACCATATTTCAATACGCTTTTTTTAATTAGAGTTATGTGTTAAGGACCTAATGTACTCTAAGTATACGTACTGGTAGAAGAATCGGTAGAAATATGTTTTTGAAAACCGGTTGATTTAAATAATTTTCAATATGAATTGAAATTAATAATTTAATTTAGAATTATTCATAAGTATAGCTACATATTGATTATTTCTAGTAGGTAAAGCGTAACAACTAAAGCGATCCCATTGTTCTATAGAACGCTATGAAGGCGTTGAAAAAAAGAGAAGGAATAAAATGCAGTCGGCAAAAATACTCTCGTCGTCTTTAAATATGAAAATACACCACTGTATTACTGTATAATAACTTCATAACGCCGGTGAAAACAAGATAAGAGGGGAATCGTAGCAAATTCAACTCGCAAAACATCCAATTTTGTTTTTACGGAGTTACATCGCCAACCATAAATTCAAACCTGCACAAATGCACAACCGAGAATTTTCAACTGCAAAAATTTCCATCGAAAGGCCGCTCGTTAAAACCCGGGAAACCGGTCCGCTTACCCCCGGCTAAGTTTCGAAATAATGAACTCGACGGAGATAATAAAATTTTATTTTTGCGTCACAACTAGTATTTATTAAGGCTCTGTGCAGATGATCTCCTGGCAGCGAAGGGGAGCGCGGGGCAACGGGGTTGGGCGGGTTGCGTTGCCGTGGCAACGGTTGAGTAAAATATCCCGCACGCCCCCGTTATGCTCCCTTGAGAGCGATTGTTATCTATGTGGAAGATGCTCGCTCCCCACCTTGCCTTCCGCCGCTTTATACCTACAGAGAATCTCCGCATCTAATCTGAAAGGGTTCAACGATGTCGCGTGGCCGCCGCAAAAAGAACTCTAATGTCGTATACGAAAAATCTTTTTTGTTACCGCTACTGTTTGTATAGCACGTGAGGTGATCGATAAATATTCTTTGTGAGCCCCAATCGTTGTGTGTCATTGTGTATCTGACGGCAAAAGCCGACCTTAAAAATAGAGATATCGGGTATTGATACATTTAAGATGGTGCAGCGAACTGATATTGATACCTACTTTTTTATGTTAACGTCTACAGACAGACAGGTCCACTTCATGATGGGCTATCGTCGCCTATAACACAAGTAACACCATAGGTGCTGCAAATGGGCTGCGGACTATGTATGACTATGTGTGACTATGTGTGACTATGTGTAACTATTCACTACTAGAATAGCAACTTAAGGTTAACTTAAGGTTCAGGTAAGCAACTTAACCACTCATCCTAGAGAACACTATAATAAATATTAGAATGGTATTTCTCACCAAGCCCTTTGTTCTTCTCTAACGATCCCAACATCGATTCTTCTGTACGTGACGTCCTTCCGAACCCTAGCGTTGTGCCTGTCGTGTCTTGGCCCAATTGTCCGCCGTAAAAGTCACCGAACGCTGTCGCCGTCCCGAGAAGTCCTGATCTGTCCTGTAGTGCTGCTTTCGCTTTCTCCACACTCTGTTTCAACTGTTCGAATGTCGACTGATGTAGCCTGTACGGGGGCCACTCTGTGGACGGCCATGGCTCTTCTTTGAGAGCGCTCCGTTTCAGTTCCAACGCTCCACCGTAGGAGCAACTGCTTTCGTACATTGCAGCTTTGATACCGGCACGAAGTGCGTTAGCACACTTCAATCCGCGAAGATCCACCCTAGAAATAAGAACATTGTATTAGGTCTATACACTTGTAAGAACTTGGTGTTTATTTGTAACAGTATAATCCGAACCCGATAATCCGATCGCAGCGACACCTATCGGGTCCAATTGTAAATCAAAACAATTCAGGAACCCACTCAAACAGAAAAAAATCATCAAATTTTCATGTGAGCAGTAACATTCACGTAAACACGGACAGAAGAAATTTATATGTAGAAGGGGATTGTACATATAATTTAAAGCACATAATATGCCATGGCTCATTTCTTCTCTATATATATCCCTTAATCCCAATATGGTCGGTAGAGGTAGGTTTAAGGCAGGCCATAGCCCTAAGCCTATGCCGTTAGGTCCTACTTAGTAGTGTTATAGGCGACCGTAGACGGTAGCCACCTACCATAAATTGGACTGTCATAATTGTTTTTCTAATATTTTTTTCTATTTTTTAGTGGAGGTAATTAAGTATTATATATTTTTATATTTATTCATAGTCAGTTTTAGTCTGGGTCTGTCTGTCTATCCGCTAACTCCTTCTAAACAGGTTTGTCATTATAAGGGAGTATTATTATTATTATTATTATTAGAGTGAAATTATTATTATTAAATAAAATGAAGTAGTTTTCTCCCTAACGCCCAAGGAAAGACAAGTAAGCCATAAACAAGTAAGGTTATAGAAAAAATTTGCAGTTTGCACACTTACAAAGTCGGAAATGCATAAGTACCTACTTAAGTAAGTGCTGTAGGTACTAATGTATTCAATGCATTGATAACGGAAACCATTATTTTACAATAATTCTAGTATTCTATAAATATATATATAAGTAAGTACGTGAATAGAGCGTTCAATATCTTAAAAAGTTAGTTAACTGTTAGTCTTTTTCTTACTGAAAAACCTTTGGAATTTTTAATTTGTATAGATATGAAATATTATGCTACTAATATATCCGTACTTAATAATAATCTTATTAATATTATAAATGCGAAAGTTTGTATGGATATATGGATGTATGGATGTTTGCAACTCTTTCACGCAAAAACTACTGAACCGATCACCATGAAATTTTACATACACGTTGTCTGCGACACCAGAAAGGACATAGGGTACAATACATCCAGAACGCGGACGAAGTCGCGGGCACCAGCTAGTATTTTTATATTAGGTATTTAATAACAATTAAGTACATTACAAATGGGTACTTAATTGTTATTAAAACATATTGTGTTAGTGAAATTGTGTCAGTACACATACTTATGTACGAATATCCATCTGTTAGCATAACTGAATAAGGAAACGACAAATTTGTCAAGCAAGTTATAAAGTGGCAATGTGAAGATGATTAACAGCAATATGCGTATAAAGGAATTCCTTTATTTAAACTTCCGTTTTATTTATTTCATATATTAGTGTTACATTTATACTAATATTATGATTTCTATGTTTGTAACGAATGAACTCAAAAACTATTGGACCGATTTTATAAAATGCTTTCACCTATAAAAAGCTTACATTATCAGCGAGTAAAATAGGCTATATTTTGTAAAGTTACGCGAACGAAGTCGCGTGCAAAAGCTAGTTTAAAATAAGTTGGTACGAGTATTAACTGGTATTAACTCATACAGCCTGCGGCTGAGATGATGACAATTGACACTCAAAGGAAAGGAAGTCAAGCAGATACGTAATAACTTTCTCTGATATGAATATTTTACTATTATGTATTAATATTTGTTATGACGAATATCTATCGAATTTATTTTGATTAAAACAAGAACATCTTAAAGAATGTCTACTCCGATTTTCATTGCCATGCCATGAGGAAGCCCTAAAAAGATTATTCACTTATGTTAATTAATATGAATCGCTTGGATTTATCTATTTTAAACCATTTTTTTTAAGGTTAACAGCCTATTTTTGCATGCACCTTTCGCCAATATAACTCAAAAGTTAGTGAAGACTTAATGAAAATTGAAATGTATTTCACATTATAACAAGTAATAATGCATTTTGTTACTCGACATCATCTTTACCTCATATCGGATATTCTCTTCCTTTTCAATGGCCTTTTCTCTTTCCTGAACTTTTCCGTGGTGACAGATATCATGTGGTATCACATGACAGTGATACCACATTAGTTTATACACAAAACATTCACTTCTACCGATAACTGCACTTATATTGGGTTTCCGTTACTTTAGTTCGTCACTTAGGAGGATGTTGGGATCTTGGAGACGTTGTTATACCGCCGTTTGGGTCGTTTTCATTGGATCTTAATAATGAATTATGATAAGGGCTGTATTGAAAATCCCAACCAGCGATGATCGCTTAACAGTAGCGATTCGTCGACTGTACTGGTGCGCCGTGCGCGAACGGTTAAATTGATTGCATCCGGCATGAGGGAAATGTGTCGTATAACCAATTTATATTTACTGCTCGATTTGACCACGGACGTGAATTGTCCTTTTCAAGTGTTTTATTTTAATATTTTAATTACCTCGTCACACAAACGCTCTTTTTCAATATGTTTATCAGCAATCTTTAACACTCAAGTTAAATTTTATTGTGACCCTCGGTTCACTTAGATGTATATTTCAATTGTTGAAACTCCGAAAATTTTGTATTGATATTTTAATAACGTGTCATTGTAGAAATGGGAACTAGCCATTTGCGTTGATTGTCGTCATGTAAGCCACTTTATCGCAGGAAGTGAGTACATTACCTTATTATATGCGGCAAAAAGTGGCATCCGTTGAGCCACACAGTGTTCTCAGGTGATTTAACCTTGACTACTCACATAGAAACATATTTAATGTTGGAAATATAATAATTTCATTTGAACTTTATAAAATTACAGAGATAGGTATCGGTTCCGGTGACGAATATCTAGTTCCGTGGGGTCCCAACGCGCATAATTTCTTTAAAATTTTAACAAATCTCATGGCCGACATAACTGACTGGTAGACTGTGTGACCTTTGAAGGTCCTAGCTTTACTGTTAGTTAGTTTTACTGTACTGACTAGAGTAAAACCAACCTTTCTATACAACGAGGCAATGAAGCTAGCAAGCTTGGAACCCTGCCTAAGTGGGTTCCCCTAGCCTTATTATTAATTTTAATTTTTTTTTTATACAGTTGAAGTTTTGATGATAGAACATAATTTATTAATATATATATTCTACAAAAACCATCACTAAAAGGTCACTGTAAAGAATATTTTCATCCATATCATCGATCAACGACTTCGCGCTCAAGAAGACATCGAGCATGATGTTTTCCTGCATGCATTAACTACAACTTATGCACTAAACTGTAATGACCTAAAGTACTAGAAATCTTTACTAATTTGATATTGCATGCATAACGTCATTAAAAAACAGTTCTATAACACTATTTTAAGCGTCGCGTACCATCTACCTATAAAGACATGACAGATTCCGGCTGTAAAGAATAATGATAGAAGAATAAAGTAGGAAGAAGAAGGCTGTCCTGGCTACCTAACATCAAAGAGTGGACCGCTATTAAAACAGTGGAGCAATTTAAAAAAATGACTGTTGAAAGGAGATTAATAACTATAATTCTCTTACAATAATATTCGTACTATGTTTGGCCACCATTGTACCCTAATAGATTTCTTGTAAGCGGTCACTTATCACGAGACAAATCGACCGCGAAATTTCACAGACCTCCGAGGGTTGATGTCTGGTAAAGCATATAACCGCTCTGTTACAGTAGTACCTACAACCAAGAAATACTACTGGTAGTACAAATACTACAATGTTGCATCACTAGTACATTTCTGAACTTATACAATAACTTATTCTAACCACACTTAGCAATAAGTTAATAGACTGTATGGGGGTACATAAAAATATCTTAATAATTGATCCATTTATGGCCTTCTCCAAATATGCCTAGGCATTAAAGTACAAAAGGATAGGTACGAAATAAATTATAGAGTATGTTGTACAAGTGGGTAATGCTAAACAGCTTTTGATGACCTCACACCCGGCGGCTTCATCGCGTCCGTCGCATTTCTTATGGGCTACATATACTGCATAACCTTATTTTTTAGAACATAAAGACTGTAACTGTACATTACCTATATTAAAATCAAAAAAACAACCGAATTTCACTAATATTACAAATGCGAGAATTTATAATGATAACGGATTTTGAAGATTTTTTTAAATATAAGCAGACAGGTTCGAGGAAAAATTTAGTTGGAATATTTTTTAGTCTCACTTAACAGCCGTAGGTTAGTATTTCTAGAGACCACTGAAAATTAAGAGTGTTTCGTTCGGTGGATAAGGGATGACAGATCCCATTTCTTTATCCCTTCCTGTTATTATTATCTTCTTAGTGGCTATTTCTGTCTGCTAGAGTACCAATACCTACCGCGTTAAGAAATGTAGTAACTTTTTTGATAAAGGCATTCCTCACATCTTCACAAGCCATTGTGTGGCTTCCTAGAATGTGACTACGCTTGTGCATCAAGGGGCCACACTCGCACAAGATATGTATTGGTGTTTCTATTGCCTTATGGCAGAACCGACACTCTCCTGTACTAGTGAGACCCATTATTTTAAGGTGCCTATTGAAGCGGCAGTGCATGCAGTAACGTATGCATGCATGCATGTGCATGCATATTATTCCTAACCCTTATCCCTAACCTTCTAAGATCATAATTACTCCCCCTTATTCTGTATTCACATTCACTTTATGCATAATGTAACCGTTATAGACATATTAACATTTAAATTCAAAGCGAAATGCCATTTTAAAAGTTAAAAATGTCTATAACAGTTGCGTTATGTTATCCATAAAGTGAATGATACGGAATAAGGGGGATTACTTGCCTAAGACCACGAGAGAGCGCAGACAAACCTATTATGATTTGACTACTTGAAAGTCTCATATTAACTTGATGGAAAAAATGTTTCTTTAAAACATCTTAAATTATGTTAATAAAGGATTTATTCGCTTAAAACAAACATTTACCCACAGATGTATGGTTTGGCACAGTCCGCGAAATAGCATAACAAATGCAAACGATAGCTTTAATGTCTTCTCATCTTAACTTAAATTCATTTTATTAAACATCTGTACCTAAATGAATCACTTGAAACTATTTATGTAAATATTTTGGAACTTATAAAAGAAAAATACATACACATTATTTCTATAAGTCTTATTGGGTTAGATACCATTATGTAATACTATAGAAACAGTATAGAAACCTGTGTTCAAATGTAACTAGCATAAGTATTAGACTTTTATTCGCAATTTACTTTATCGCATTTCAAAAACAGGCCGAGTTCATGTTGGAAAAATATTTAAAAGTACAATTAGAACTCTAAAAAGATAGACGATTTATTTTACAGTGGCTTGTTAGATACGCAAATGTATTCTAAGTAACATCAACATGTATTAGCATTCAGGCATAAATCTAGTCTGTATGCAACACAGTATAACTAACGGAGCAGTGAGGAAGAAGTTACGAACATTACTTATATTGTATTAAAAACAATTTGATTTGTTCCATCGGAGATAAATTGTTTTAGCCTTTGTTATGTTACCTTTATGTAAATTATATTTCACTACGGCTTCGCCCGGGTGCGATTAGGACAATTAGTAAATATAACATAATATAGCCTATGTTCATTTGAAATAATATACCTATAAAGCACTAAAAGAATTTTTCATACCTATATAGGTACCTATAAAGCACTTAATATTTTTTTCAATAATTCGTATTGAAATAGTTTTCCAGTATAAAAGTCTAAAAATTAGGGTTTTTTCCCTCTAAAAATTAGGATACATGTATACGAACTTGCTAAATCCCCTTTATCCATAATAACTCTCTCCATTAGTGTAGATTTGTAATTTTGTATTTTTGTACAATAATTACATACTGTGAGCGCATACTGTGGGTCATGTAAAGTTTCAGCGGCCTGTGTAGGTACACTAAGTGACTGCATAATATTCGCATGAATCAGTTTTGAATTAATTATTGCTTGTGATTGTGCCAGGGTTGTATATGTTAAATGTAGATATATTGTTCGTGCAATGTACCTACAGTGAATTGGGCATATGACAGAGACTGGATTAAGTAAACTTTTCTAATGATTCAAACGAGTTGAAAAATGAAAATATATGAGTCATCTAAAATGTTTTCAATTCTTCGCTTTCTGTTTTCAATATACTTTATTAATATGCCTAGGTATGTTTTGTATCTGACTGTACGTTTGAGATGCCAAAGTGGCATGTTGTCGAAACAAAAATCTGTCGAAATGGTAGGTAATAACTCCGAACGGTGCCGAATTTTCATAGGTATCGTTGGCAACTGGCTGGTTGGTGGCCACAATAGCTTTTAAATAATATTATAAAAAAAATATGTAAGATTAGCAAGACAGGGGCAGAAGCACAGATTATAAAGTTATATGTCTAAAGAAGAGAGTTGTCACTTGGTGTTTGTTAGTGTTAGTTTATTAGACAAAAATATATTTCTTTAATTTATCATCACCGTTTTCATCATTTTCATAATTACAGTCCTCCTTAACAGGTACCTATTGTAAAATATTAAAATAAGTATTATGCTGTATAAGCGTCGGACGCCTCCACGCTGAGGTTTACCACGGCAAAAACAATATAATTATTGCGTAGTTCTCCATCTCGTAGTAGGTACATAGGATCATCATACATCATCATAAAATAAATATTTTTATTACCTACTAGCTACCTGTCCCCGCGGCTTCCCATGAATGCAAATTCTAGCCAATTTTTCTCGGACTTAACGAATATTTGAAAATGAACTTTAGCCAACTTGGATCAGGTGCTCTCGAGTTTTGCCCTTAACCATCTCATTTATCTAATCATCTTTATTTATATGGATACCTAAATAGCTTAACCAGGCAGTCTTTTCATGTTAACTCTTTCCGTTTATTTTCTATTGAAGGGATTAGAAATATTCTTTACTTTCAAAAGGTTAGCTTTTCAAAAGGTCAGACTTTCAAATGGTTAGATTTTTAAATCGTCAGAATCACATATGGTCAGATTTGGTACTATCAGTCATTACTAAAATTACAAGTGTATTTTTTTTTATATTGTATACTTCTAAAAACTTCTTCCTGAAATTTATTATCGCTCTCTAGTAACTTCCAACTTTAAACGATGGAAAATTAATTTTTTCCTAATGAAACTCACTAAAGCTGTATTTATACAGAAGAGATAATGCCAGACAGACGTGCTAGTGACCCATTAAGACCTTATTGTATTAGTATAGGTACCGATGTCCTCTCTGGTCACTCACCTTCACTTAAGTAACTCCATTTTAAGACACAGATCAGTTCACACTTAAGACACTGTTCATTTTGGCGGACGCCCGGCACCGGTTACGTATCGTGACGGCACACGGAAGGGCCACGTCCGATCTATTTGTCGTAGCGCGGGAAAAATAAACAAATCGATATCGGTGAAGCAGGCGAGCGTTCGCGGACAGGAAGCCGGGATAATAGCGAGGTGCCTCGTCCGGTCGTCAGAGACGCGGCGCGAGGGGGGCAGATTCCACAGGGTGGTTGCTGAAAGGTGGTAGCCACGCCCCTGGGCGGGGACTCAGCTCGCCTGCGCGAGATCATTTCACCCAGGGGGTGAAGTGGTGATACTGGGTGGCTTGAGGCTTCACAGGATTTACTAAATTTGACACTCGAGACTTTTTCACTGTCCTGTCCCCATGGGTTTACCTTTTCCCGTTGTTAAATATACAGTCGTATTTAAGCCACAATCTGTAACTTTTTTTAAAACATTTACAAATAATTTTATACAACATTTGATTATAAATTCATTTTCGTAACTTACTCAAAATAAAACAGGAATAATTAGAGTCTAAGATCAGATTATTTCTGACAAGTCTTTGAAATCTAGTAGATTGCTCAATTTTTATTCATCAGATGTTTAGAATTCTTTGCAATAGGTAGATACTACATTCACCATTTTACATAGCCATTTTTTATTGCAATTTGCATCACTGATTTCTCTTTTGATTTCGAATGTGGCATTCTATAGAAAATGTTTCAAACTTACATCTGTGCAAGCTTAAGCCATAGCTAGAGATACGTTTTAAAAGGTAAAAAAATGAAAGAAGAATTAAGTGTTATCGGAACAGAGGCGTTAAGGGGTCACGCCCCGCCTCCACTCAACCCCCCGATTAGCGGGTAGCTTTTCATTGAGCATCACTAATTACCTACAAGTGTTAATGCTCGCCTAATATTTTAGGGGACGGATCTAATGAGCGCTGAAAATCGCTTGATTGTGGTCCTCTTTAGAGACCATTCGCAATTAAAAGTGAAATATTTCAAGTTACACAAGTAATATTTACATTTATAAAAGCTGATAAGAATTTTTCGTGAAATTTTGGAAATGGCGGTTTTTCAAAACGGCCAGCTGTGGCAATGATCCACTGATTGCAAACATTGACTATTTTTAACTTTTAACAATGCATTTCAAACCAGGTTGCGGAGAGATTTTTTTTGTATGAATTTGCATCCCTAACATTGTTTTGTTTGAGAATGATTTTATAGCCTATGTTACTCGCCTATGAAACTTTCTATAGGTAAGGTGAAAGAATTTTTAAAATCGGTCCAGTAGTTTCGAGCTTACTTATTCATTCAATGCATAGAAACAAACAATCATTAGTAAAATATCAGTAAGTAAGGTACTACCTATACCTAGGTTAAAACTCGATCTTATTGTATTTTATATTATTTGGAATACATACAATAATTTTTCTTCCTTAATATTATTATAACTAATCAAACACTATTTAAATCGAAAAAGTCGAAGTTTTTTTTATTTGTCTTGTGTGGTTCGTTTCCCCGTTCCTTTTAGAAGGTCTTGAGTAAATAAAATAAAAGTTAATAGAAAGCAATATATTTAAACTGTTGCGAGTTGTGCAATGAGTAAAACAGAAAGGAGTGATACCCCATCAATGTTTGCCGATCGATAAACGATTTATAGCGATAACACCTGGCAGTTTGGATGAGCCGACGAAAGGTGCGGTTTCTTTATCTAATTGGTTCATAATAATATGTTGGATCGAAATGAGTTGTCGGATTAATTGTATACAATTTTATTGATTCTTTAGTCACGGCAAATGGCTAAATAAAAAAAAATACGGAAATGGGTTATTTTGTTTATTCTCATAAGGACAGATTCTCAAAAAGACAGATTCTCAAAAAGACCGAGTAGTCAAAAACATATAATTTGTTTTTCTTTCTGTATGGACTAAATATAGATGCTGTTTAATTTTTATTTGTCTTTAATATGAGTGGACATAATAAGAATTATACGAGGTTTAGACATGACGTGACATTTTATTTCAGTAATTTTTAATGCCATCAGATTGTGGTATAGGTACCTACCTACCTAAGTAGGTGGACCACGGGCACTACCCGCTATAGGGTATACCTACCTACTTGTGGACAAAACATTTTATTTTTTAAACAGACGCAAACCGTATAAAAATAAACTACTGATTAATTAAACAGACCCTTTATTTGCGCTATTTAAAATATTTTTACTATGATAAGATCACAAGAAGTTTCACATTCTTTTGTCAATAAGTTCATAAATTATCCACTTGCTCAATAAACTCTTGGTACTGGCGGTATAGTCTGCACTTCATCATTCAGAGTCATATCGATCACTGGTCGGTAGGAGATTGTTACTTTGCCAGTAGCTAACTCAACAACTGTTACAGTGTGCTTCCTCCAATGTTGGTCGAGCGGCTTCTTAGTCTACAATAGAATTTTTATAGTTAAGTATCAATAATACATTGTAACTTGGTTCAGCACATGGTTAATGCTTAACATAAACTCCTAAAAGGTTCAAAATTTCACCTGGTCTTTTGTATCCTTACTATAATCCATTTCGTCGAGCCTTTTAGGAAAATCATCTCTAAAGTGGGCCCCTCTGCTTTCCACTCTATTCCTGGCGCTTGCTACAACTTGAACAGCCAACACAAGCATATTTTGCAATTCTAATGTTTCAAAAAGATCGCTGTTCCAATTCATACGTTTGTCAGTGACGCGAATTTGATCGAACGCTTTGTACCACTTCTGGATCTCCGTGTGTGCTGAAATAGCATGGTCATTTCAAATTATTATGTTTACAAAGTTTGCAACTCAAGTTTTCGAACTAGAAAGTCACTTTAAACAAATGGGAATATGTAAACCTTCATCCAAAAGGGCAGCAGTTCTAAAAACTCCACACTTATGTTGCATTGTGTTTCTCATTTCAGCTCTCAACTCGTGAGGTAAAACACATCCGTGTGCACCTCTTATCTTTTCATAGTTATCAATAGCGGCGTCGCAAATGTCCTAAAAAAATTTCTTTAATAAAATCCATCAGTATTGGCGGACAAAATGTAACATTCATCTCAGTGGTTTTTTTTTTACAAATGCTTACATCTTTTAGATTCTTCTGTGTTTCACCAGGTTTTGAGATATTTTTAATATTGTGACCGATCGACCTCCCAAAGACCACAATGTCCAAAATGGAATTAGCTCCAAGTCTGTTGGCTCCGTGGCAATTGCTGACGGCCTCGCCTGCTGCATGTAATCCCGGGTATACAACGTCACGGCCGTCTATATGAACTACTACCTGAAAACAAAAACGATATTATACATACTTACTACCTAAAAATAAGTTTTTATACACTTCACGTTTTGTTTATACTTTAATGGTGCTTTATTTCGAACGTTATTTTAATTACAATAAAAATATGAGTGTTATTTTTTATTTTATATAGGAGAAGTCATTGTGGAATGACTTCTTCCCACTATGGAAGCAAATTTAAAGACGTATTCACTTCAAAAGCTGGAGGGGGGCTGAATGTTGGCTTATATTTGGTTTTATTATCGACTAATATAGGTAATAAGCAACACCTGGGAAAGAAAAAAGGAATTAGGCTATTGGCTGCAAAAAAAAAAATCCACAAAGTTGCAGAATTTAACCAAATTTAACTCGTTCAACCAACCAAACAAACTCTACAAATTAATTATATTAATACTAGCTTTTGCACGCGACTTCGCCCGCTTAACTATATAAAATAATGTAGCCTATGTTACTCGCTGATAATGTGTAGTTTTCTTTAGATGAAAGAATTTTTAAAATCGTACCAGTAGTTTTTGAGTTTATTCATTACAAACTTACAAATCTTCTTTCTTTATAATAAAATGAAATAGTATAAATAAATAGACAAACAAACTTCCAAGTGTAAGTTGTACATTGATCTGTATACGAATCGATTGGGATGGTGTAATTTAGTGAACAAAAACAAACCTCTCCTTTGTAATTGATAGGCACTCCTCCCATTGTGTAATGGACAGTGGGCAAGACGGGCACTGGCTGGGTGTAAACGTCGACTCCCGCGAACGTGTGTGCCGTCTCCGAGATTCCCGGGAGTCTACTCTTTATCACCTCCGGACTGAGGTGGTGCAGTTGCAGATACATATGATCTTTCTTTGGGCCCACTCCTCGACCTGTCATCAAACAATCTTTGAGTTCTATTTTAATGCTATGTTCTCGCGTTTTCCATCCATAACATTGCAAACAGTAAGTACTGTTACAACAACAACAAACAACAAGTGCATTCTATTTATATGCTATGGGGGGGATCTCAATGGATAAACTAAAATTAAATTTTGCAAACATTAAGTATATTATTTTAACCTTCTCGTATTTCAGTGGCAATTGATCTGGATACAACGTCTCTGCTCGCCAAATCCTTCGCTTTGGGTGCATATTTTTCCATGAATCTAACACCTTCACTATTCACTAGGAAACCTCCTTCGCCGCGACTTCCTTCGGTCATAAGACAACCCGAACCGTATATGCCTAAAATTTTGTAGTGGTTAAATTAATTTATAAAAAACAAACTAGCTACATACACGCTCCCGGCTTCGTCCGGGTTCAAAATAAAAAATATTATATCTTTTAAGTTGGACCAAATTACACATAGTTATGAAGTTTTATCAAAATCGGTTCAAGAGTTCATTGGCCTCAAACATGTGACACGAAATTTTTATATATATAGAGATGTATGCTCTAAAATCGATTTTAATTAAACGTCTCTAAAATGCAAACGTGAACGAAAGTTTTTGCAATTGAATCGATGTGTCATCACGTACGTTCGAAACGCAGTATCAATATCGCATTTCCGTAAAAAAACCTTCAGCGCAATTTATGTTTTTTTTTATGAAAAAAATATGAGATAATAACTCTGTCACTAACCGCGCTGCAATGCGCGTCGGATGTTCGATAAAATCTAAGCAAACAATGTGACATACCTAACTGGCTCACCGTTGTAGTAAGACTACACACTAAGCCTATAGGAATTATTAAACACTAACCCTAGGATTCACTATGGGTTTCTATCTAAACAGTGTAGAAATATTCCCTTGGAAAAATAAACGTCACCCGTTACACATTTACAAGGAAAGGGATTAAAAGATTTAGGAAAATAAGTCCAACTTTATGTGCTGGACTAACAGCTTTTTTTTAAAATATGCACTGTTTAAAAATGGAAATTTTCTAAGTTCCTTGAAACTCGAAGTGATGGAGAGACGAGTTCGGATTTTTTAGATAGCGAAAAAAAATGTTTCGACCTTAAATTAAATTAAATACACCTTCGTACTGTCCGTGAGAATAATGTCGTCAGAAAACCACAAAGACATAACCGCATAGACGGATAAACTTTCTGAAGTCATTCGTTATTATCTAAAAAAAATATTACTTTAGACATTTTAGGCTTTACCGATACGAATATACATATATATTACTACCAGTAGGGTGAAACTGTATGAACTCCATATCTTGTAGTGGAATTCCTGCCCTAGTGACTAAAGCGCATCCGTCCCCTGTGCACGTATGGGCTGCTGTGCAAGAGAAGAACATTCTTGGATAACCACCCGTCGCTATAATTGTATTCTTAGCTTGAAATCTGAAAATAGAAAGGAGAAAAAAGAATTTTATTCACTCAAGACACACACAAACATAATACAAAAACCACAAAACACAAATTGAGTTTCATCAATTTAAGATAGTAATTGCGTCCAACTTCCTACTACGGTCGTTTCTATGTTTTTCTACTCACCTGTGCAGACTTCCGTCATCCATATCTACGGCTATTGCTCCGACCACCTCACAATCTTGAACAAGTAAGTCCAGAGCGAAAAATTCCGAAAACAAATCTATATTTTTAAATTTTGTGCTGTATCCGTACAAAGTATGGAGAAGAGCGTGACCGGTCCTAAAAGGAAAATGTCACGTTTTATACATTTACATAGATATCAGATCTAGGTAAATATTATTGCAGACTTTACACTTTTTTCTTCCATAAGAAATTCTTCGATCTAGTGACACTTTTGGGCCAATAAATGTGCTCAAAAGTGTCACCTATGATCAATCGAGTTGTGATGTGTGGACGGCTTGCTTTCTTTCGACAATAACAAAAAGTCTAAGAGTATTCATGATAGGTATATACATATTTAAATTCAGAATAACAACGCATTGTCCATAAAATTTTGCACTCGGAAATCACGGGACTTAAAGAGCATTGTTCTATCACATTAAAATCAAAAATGCCAGTAGAAAAGACGCTTGCGATGAAAAAGCCTTATACCTACTATAAATCACCTACCGATCTTCGGCAGCACACGTTCTCTTCGCGACGTTTTTTCCATTATGTGTAGAACCCCCGCCGAAAGGTCGCTGGTAAATTTTTCCCTCTTTTGTTCTCGAGAAAGGCATTCCCATATTTTCCAATTCAAACACCACGTGCGGTGCTTCACGGGTCAGATAGTGAATCGAATCCTAATAAATGAGAAGGTGGGCTAGATCACTTGTTAACTAATGTAAAGTAAAGTAAGTAAAGTAATAGTCTATGTATACCTGGTCTCCCAGCCAATCGGAACCTTTGACGGTGTCGTAGAAATGCCAACGCCAATCGTCTTCGTGCATGCTGCCTGTTTGCAACAAATTTATTTCTCTTGTGATTATTTTTATCTTTACATTATGTACCTTAGTTCTTATGTAATTTAATTATTGTAATAAACTGTATATTATAACTTACCTTACAAATATATACCTACATACATCTTGTAAGTAACGGAAAACTGACCGCGGTTTCTGTATTAGCCTAAGCGCACAGATACCTACTGTGCAAAAAAAAACTAAATAATTATATATATTTTCTGTTTCAATTGTTGGAATCTTCCAAAATTATAATGGCATTTAGTTATTAATGACATTCAATGCGTTACTGCGTTTTGTAATCTTAAATAGGACAGACCGCCAGCAGTAACCACCCCTTGAAGAAGAGTCAAATAACAGTACGTACTGTTATATTTCGGTAGGCAACCGGCAGCGCAAGTGCTGCACCTAATTTGGTGTTACGTTATTGCCGAGCTCTCGTTATTGTTACGCTATACACGACAGTAAATAGGAATGATGTAATGTAGGTACCTATTGCGGCGTTCATTCCACCTTGAGCTGCAATCGTATGAGATCTGGTCGGAAATAGCTTGCTAACAATAGCTACACTAAAGTTCTCCTTAGCTAAACCTATCGCAGCTCTCAGACCAGCGCCGCCGGCTCCGATCACCAGACAGTCATGGAGATGATGTTGGACCACGATTGACCTCGTGTTCGTGTTTGCCACTAAATCAAAACATTTAGCACTATATTTCTATACTAATATTATAAAGATATACTAATATTATAAGATTTGTTTGTTTGCATTGAATAGGCTCTGAAACTACTGGAGCGATTTGAAAAATTCTTTCACTGTTGGGAAGCTATATTTATCAGCGAGTAATGCGAGTTACGCGGACGAAGTCGCGTGCAACAGCTAGTATTTAATAAATGCATAGTGTATTTCTTATTTATCGTGAATTATTATTAAAAAATATTATATGTAAATTCGAAATTAATTGTATTTAATTGTAATAAAGAATCCGTGCAATTTCATTGAGGTCGGCAGCGTACTTGCCTAATTCTCCTACTTTAGTTAATTTTGATATATCAAAATATCAAGTAAATTATCAGCCTGTCGAGTCCACCGTTCTCTCTAAATAAAACTGTACAAATATTACCTTGAAGTTTAAGTTACCAAAAAAAGTGTATATATACTCAACATTTCAATGGACTTGTTCTAGTAATTATCTTCATGAATTCTAAACATTTCTGTGAACATATAAAAAAAATTGAAGATAATTAATTCTACTTATCTGTATATTTAGTAAATTTAAAATTTAATACAATTCACTTACTGGAGCTAGAAGAAACATAATCTTCAATAGGTATTAGAAAGTTTTCAATATAATAAGGCAATAATATATATCCAGTACCTATATATCTATTATTATTGATAAACAATCTTTCTTGACAGTTTATGAAAAGTCAAAATTCATTATTTTTAAATTACTGTTCTGATTAGTTATGGGTACCTACATTTTTTTAAATAGGTTTCATGTTCAATAGATAGAAATGATAGAATAATCATAATAGATAATCATGAGACATAATAGATAAATTTTATCCTCAATTTTCTAGCTTAATTTTAAAATATGACGAAAAAATTAAATAGTGTGAAATATTTAGTTCTAGCTAGCTCATATTGCATTTCCTACCTTTCAAAAAACTAATCTTCAAAAAAAAAATTAGTACGGGCATCAATTAAGCCATTCTCAATACTATATATTACTATATTGTCCGTAAACTGATAATTTGGAATAAAATAGATAATGAAAGTTTGCGTATTTTCTATTTCACTATGGCCCCGAAAAAACTTACAGGAAAAAGAATCTGAAAAATAGTTTGTCCTTAATCTGATTCTCTACACTACCTATAGATACCTACGTGATCAGCAAATCGCGTAAAGTTGGATATTTATCACAAAAAATAAATTTTTGTACGGATCGGAATGCGCCTGTAAAACTTTTAAAACTTTTACATACTCATTTAAAGGTTCCTTACAGGTTTCATTAATATACCTAAGTAGGTTGGCAGTACGAATACAAATGAAAAAATATCGCTTTTGACAATTCCCTTATTCAATTTCAATATCATCCTGTCAGCACAACATCAAATTTAATATAATGTATCCACAACAATTTAACTAATAAAAACATTAAATCGGAAAAAAATAGAAAAAATGGTACAATAGGAAATAATTAACTTAATATAACAATAAAATCTTACTTGAAAATTTAACACGAACACTTTTTTGGCTCATTCCACAATGGCGAAGTAAGTGTCATCTTTACTAACATTATAAAGAAGCAATAATATCATTATGGTTTATATGTTTGTGTGTTCATAAATATGTAGAAAGTTAACTATAATTGGTAGGTATAGGATATTACATCTTGATATAGTTATAGTATACGATATTAAATTACATAATATATAAAAATCTTTCGAGATCACTATCATCATTTCTTGATATCCAAAAAAAGGGCTTGCGTGATTGGAACTGCCATAGTTTCAATGGTATTTTCCTTTGATTATGGTTTTAGTACTTGTTGCACCTGTCCTGGAGCGAGAGGCGGAAGTGCTTCCGCGAACGAGTTAAAATCTAGCTTGCCTCTAATATGCTTGGTACCACGCGATTCTGGTGGTCCTTCCACGGGGAAGGGAAGCGCTCCAAACAAACCACGGCCGGCTTCAGCCGGCGCTCCTGCTTCGACTTTCCCGTTCTTGGATGAAGACTACATCAAGAAGCATTTTAAATTGGCACCAAGAGCATTATACTTGGATTCATACAGGTAACTATGCTTATCATAATTAATAATGAATCATAATAATGAATTGTTGATGCTTCCCACAAGACAGTACAGTACCTCATATCAGAATATAGGGTCGTAGTTACCGCAATATCTGTCCACCTTGGCCGCCATCGCAACCACCGGAACCACCGCAACCCGGTGGGGGTTACAAAGCCCCGAAGTGTGTAAAAGCCAAATTAGTAAAAATTATCTATATTTTTGTTTAAATTTTCAAGTCTTAAAAAACTTAATCTTAGAGTCTAGATTTAAAAGTCATAAATGCATTGCGTCTAAAAACACGAGAGCTATTTTTTTGTAAAAAAAAATCCTTCCATTTGGGTTAGCCACAGTCAAGTAGAAGGGAAAATATCCTCGACAAATATCAATACAGATTCCATATTATAGGGAAAGCCACGCTACTGTCATAGTACCATTAGCCCTGTAGTCATTAAACAAATTAAACAAATAATTTTCTTTACAGGAGACCATTGATTACATTTCCCATGACACAAGAAATTACTAAAAACTTTAATCAGTATCGTAAGTCTAAAATTAACCAACAAATTTTGGATGGCTTCCTCGACGCCAGTGAAGCTATATCCGCTCCTAGCGTGTTTGTAAGTAGCAATTCTCAACATCTTACTCTGAATCAACTTTTCAACTAAATCAACTGAATTTAATCATTATCAACATTCAGTAGGAATTTGTGGTGGTGCAATAGAAGAAATTGTTTACAACTAGCTGGTGTCCGCAACTTCGTATGCTTTGTAGTTCGTTTTTTTTTTTTTTTAAATCCAACAAGAATATAACATTTTTCCAAGATAAAAAGTATGTATCCTATAGCTTAATCCACGTAATTATCAATACATAAGTGAAAACCACATTGAAATTTGTTTAGCCGTTTCTGAGATTAGCGTGCACAAACAGACTAAAAATTCTAAAAACTTTTTTTGACCTGGGTAACATAAGTAACAACTTTGATTTTTTTTTTGAAAAAATATTTTAATAACAGACGCGACACATAAGTAAGTAAATTGTTCTCAAACGAAAACCATACACCTAAACCATGTATTAACCAAAACAATACCTATTGTGCAACATACCAAAACAATGGTCCGACTGCTTCGTCCGATTGACCGGACGATGCGGCCTTGTCACGACTTTAGGTAGCTAATAATAATTAATACTTTAGGTAGTAACACATATTGAGAGTAAAGTAAGCGACCTGAACCTGCAAATTATATATAAAATCCTTTCTCGTTTTACGCTCTTTCCATTAGTGAAAACCGCATGAAAATCAATTCAGTAATTTTTGAGATCAATGCGAACATACAGACCGACAGGCGCGACAGGGGACTTAGTTTTATTATATACTATCTGGTGCTCGCGACTTCGTCCGCGTGGAATAGTTATTTTGGGAATCATTTGGGTATCTCGAACGGTTTTCGCAGCGCACGCAACGGAAGCCCTCAAAGATGAATAATTTTCCCCGTTTTTTCCACATTTTCGACTGTTTCTTCGCTCCTATTAGTCGCAATGTGATGTTATATAGCCTAAAGCCTTCTTCGATAAATGATCTATCCAACACAAAAATAATTTTTCAATTCGAACTAGTAGTTCCTGAGATTAGCGCGTTCAAATAAACAAACAAACTCTTCAGCTTTATAATATTAGTATAGATTACAATATTTATGGATACATATTGACTGTTAAAAGTATTACTTGGTTTATGTTTTTATTAATTAATTAATTTAAACTTTAATAAAATACTACTAAAATAAAATTTAAAATACTTTTTAAATATATTTAGGTACAATGTTAAGTTATGTTTTAAAATGCCTTGCAACGCTTGCAACACAGTTTCATAATTTACAATATTTTTTTCTACGACCGTGCTCGTCATTCAAGTAGCCGTTGGTAATACGAACAAACACGAACCCAATGTTACTTGGAAGTCAAACAAAACTATGCCCATTGTACTAAATAATTCTGAAATGAGTTATTGTTATGACGTATTTATAGATTTCGAACGGAAGCACATTTATGTTAATTCCTTTGACTCGAACTGAGCTTAATTCGGTTTTATTTAAATTTTAATGATATTTCGCGAGTTTAATTAACTTTTATTCTAAAACTTTGTTCCAAAATAATGTATGCGCTAAACTATTTAAGCTGTTCGACATTTTGTGTTCTTATTTTCGTATAAATGTGGTGTTAGCTCAAAGAGATGTTTAGAAAATATTGTGAAGTGTAGTGTAGTGAAAAAAATCATGTGCATCACGGCCTACTCAAATCGCCGCCTAAAATATCCACCAGCCAATCTTTCATCTCTAGTAGTGATGAGTGCATATATATGTATTTTAATACTATCTAAAACCTCTCGTGAAAATCTTAACGAAGACATTCTGTACAAGTCCAGAGCTACCGTGTGCAATGTTGAAGCGCTATCAGCTTCACTTGCACATTCTTCCTCAGGATATAACTGGAATTCACCAGAAGACCATCCCAGTCTTCTCGTTTCACCGACAAATTTAATACTGTGAGTTATTTGTAATTCATACTTTAATCAAAATCTTAACCTTATCTATACTAATATTATAAAGCTGAAGAGTTTGTTTGCTTGTTTGTTTGAACGCGCTAATCTCAGGAACTACTGGTTCGAATTGAAAAATTATTTTGTGTTGGATAGATCATTTATCGAGGAAGGCTTTAGGCTATATAACATCACGTTGCGACTAATAGGAGCGAAGAAACAGTCGAAAATGTGGAAAAAAACGGGGAAAATTATTCATCTTTGAGGGCTTCCGTTGCGTGCGCTACGAAAACCGTTCGAGATACCCAAATGATTCCCAAAATAACTATTCCACGCGGACGAAGTCGCGAGCACCAGCTAGTGTTTTATATATCATAAAAACCATGATGATCCGCCACGAGCTCCGACGATCGAGCTGGGAGCACACGCTCGTGGTGCCCTCTTTGTTCCCCAGCGACAGTCCGATCAGCCAAGCGAAGGCCGGTGACCTGACCGGCCTCTGCAACCGCCCAGGTTAAGCGTACCACCACGTCTAGGTTTAGGCCAGTGTGCCCTATAACTGCTTAACTGCTATAACCGGGGCAGCTTTTTAAAAATTTAACACCAATTTGAACTTATAAAGATTGAAAAAATATCTGTTGTCTGTCCTGGTTAAATTTTATGTCACACAGATGAAACAAATGTTAGCTAATAGATTAAAAAGAGTGCAAAAAGTTCACCAATTATATTTTTTTATACAATTTATCTTAAACTAATGAGGAGGCGCCACATCAAGTTTCTGCTCCGGCTCGAAAAAATCGTAGATCCGGGCCTGCCTATGCAATAATTCGGGTAGTGCCCGTGGTCCACCTAGTTTGTACACCTGGGTGGACCACGGGCACGAAAAAGTGCCCGTGGTCCACCCAGGTGTACAAACTAGGTGGACCACGGGCACTACCCGCAATAATTGTATACGAGTTATAAACTGAGTTTAACAATACATTGAATATTTTATGTTTCCTTTAAGTAAAATTTGCTAAACTTCTCCCTGCGGGTCGTTTGAAAAATTTCCACCGTTTACACGTTTAAACTTTAAAATCTTATGTATATAGGTACATATTACTAATTTATACTAATAATATATAGAGAAGAAGTTTATGTGTTTGTATGGTAGGGGTTAAACTTAAAAATTGAGTAAAAAAGAATTTTTAAATCATAAAAGAAATCTTTTTATCAATGGTCAATGGTCTAAATTCATCAATGGTCTGAACAGAATTTCAGAATAGACATGGGCTATATAATTACATATTATCCCTTAAAATTATAAAAGTTTTTCGTGGTAATCTAATTTCCACCTAGTCGACGCAAAAACGGTTGAACGAAAACATTTCCTTCGAACACTGCTTTAATATGAAGAGATGATCTATCTATGATTGATTTCCATACAAAAGTTGTAGAGCTTAATAATGCTTACAAAAAGTCAGCGACAGCATAATTCTCTACCACAAACAAGTATTATACCTACTTATACTAAGTAATTTTCGAAACAACACATCAGGTTTAGAATATTCTTTCACCAGTAGTTAGACTAGAATTTCAAGATGAACATAGGCTATAATTATATTCATCGAGAGCGAAGCCGCAGGCACCAGCTATCTTCTATCAAAGACATGCAACTAACGCCTGTCAAATTTATAACAGCCATAAAGATGTCAGGCGTTATATTACTTTACACATTTAGTCAGGCGCTGTTCCCTTACTTTTCGCGGACGATAACGCGAGCGAGCACTACTTAAAAAAAAACGAGTGTGCTTATGACCACACGACTGAAGTGAAACTTCTTTCGCTCCATCTGTATGTATATATATATATATATGTGTGTACAATATATACATGTATACACATATACATATATTAATTTATGTATGTGTATATAATAATTAATTATTATTAGAGGAAGAGAGAAAGAAAATGTGCGCGCGCACTGCTGTCTCTTGCTTATATCCCCCACATAACTTCCGTTCGCCTTGCCCGATCACACTTTTCGTAACGCTTACGTCACGCGTTCGCCAGCTTACTCCCCAAGTCAAGCGTGCGTAAAGAAGTTTCACTTCAAAAATTAACGGTTGCATGAGTTTCGATCAGCTAAATAGGTACATAATACCAAGCATACATATATTTGAAATTTTAATAAATAAAGAACGGTCTCTAATATAAATTCTGTTGAATTGCAAGGTGACGAGACAGTGAGACCTTGCATTTCACGCTACTCTGTCATTCTTTAATCACTGTTAGATACTGTTACCAAAGAGATGGTACCAGAGCGCTTAGTGCGAGTTTTACTCGATCAAACGCGTAGAACGCGTAAACGTCCATTTGTATGGGAATGAAGCATACCTACACGGCCACCAGTAGCTATACCTAGTACAATCCATCCACGGTAATCCATACTAATATTATGAATTACGATAATAATACGGACCAGCAAGCGCAGCGTAGGACGTCCACCCACAAGGTGAACAGACGACCTAATAAAGGCCGCGGGTCAGCGGTGGATCCAGGCTGCTTCTGACCGGTCCCATTGGAAAATTATGGGGGAGGCCTATGTCTAGTAGTGGACGTCCTGCGGCTGCGATGATGATGATGATGAATATTATGAATATAAAAGTAACTCTGTCTATTACCTTTTCATGCCTAAACTATACTTTTTGCATACACGTTGTCAGGGATATAGGAACGGATATTAGAAAGTTAGGGAACAAAAGTAATCTTTATGCTAAACTTTTTTTTAAGCCATATGCGAAAACTGAAGCAGAGAAACGAAAAGAGGCAGACGACGATGAAGAAATCATTTATATTTTACAACTGCCAGATTGGGAATATAAATGTCCCGTCCACAATCAAACTATAAGGACACCGAGGTCAATTTTATCATTTTTAAATATATTATTAGTATTATTATATTGTATTAGTATTTTATTTACTTTCAATTTATTTATAGTCTAAGAGCAGTAAGAATGAAGTTTAATTATGTTTAATTTTTATAGATTTATATGGCATTCATGCAAAAAGGTTAAAAAAGATTCTGGCGGTGAACTGAAACGTGGTGGTGGACCGTTGAATAAACCAAAGCCTTGGTTACTTAGCAGACATACCGATTTCGATTTGTTATCTCAGTGGTAGTCGACGGGTTAATACAAAAAGTTATTGTGCATTCATTGAAATAGCCGAAATCTGTTAATAAATAAAAAGTTTCACGTGAGATGATTATTTATTTATTTATTTCTTGTCACAAGCTCTTTAAAAATATGGTAGCGGAATATTAAGAATTCAATGTTCACATTTAAAAAGGGGTTCTACAACGGGCCGTCGTTGTCGTTACCGTCCAAAATTATAAAAGCGGCCAATCGATCATCTATGCTGTTAATAGAGAAAATAAAGCCCATATGACAAATATTGTCGGCATTTCGGCAACTGTGAATAATAAACAAAACTATTTCGAAATGCATTTTTAGACGCAAGTATATCATTATTTTATCAAAGACTAGCTGACCCCCGGCGAACTTTGTTCCGCCTTAGAGGCAATAAATGAGCAGACTTTTGATTTTATCATGGTCAATTTTTTATTTGGATAATTAATGTAAATTAAAAAAGCAAGTATTTTAATTCACGGGAACGTAACGTGGGACGTGACATAAAACGTGGTAAAACAAAACGCAACTGAAAGCAAATTATCATTTATCAGTAAAAAAACAGTCTAGCCGTTCATTTGTTAAAAGTGGTATAACAAAACGCAACTGTCAGCTAAACATTATGTAAAAAATAAAAAATAAAAATAAAAAGCTAAATAAAAAGTATCCTATGTCCTTCTACTGGTTCTAAGGTGGTATAACAAAACGCAACTGTCAGCTAAACGTTATGTAAATAAAAAAAAAAAAAAAAAAGTATCCTATGTCCTTCTCCTGGTTCTAAGTCGTTCTCGAGTTATAAATGGTGTAACTAACACGACTTTCTTTTATATAGATTTCCTCAGTGCTTTTATGAAAATTTACAAAATAACACTTTTACAAAGACTTCTTTTCTTGAAAACCTGATGTGCTAGGAAAGACACCGATTCGTGATCAGCAAATCGGCATACCCCAATTCTTATAAGACACCAATCAGACTTGAAATTGAAACACTTTTTCATGAATAAATAAATGTAGGCCTGTGTGTGTGTTAATTTAGATAGAAAAAAAGCAAACAAATTTTTGAACATTGTGGGCTAGCGTGTAACATTAATTCCATGCGTGTAACGTATGTAAACCAACGAAATAGTATATCTCTGCGAGGTCTCTGGTATATCTCTATTCAAAGGTCGCTGATGTAAACTCAACCAAATAAAGTGCTTTATCACCCTAAGATCGAACATTCTTTGTATATTCTAGAATGATAACTGTTTTCCTTTGAAAATTCAAGGTGACAATTTCTATTGCTATCTTTATTAGCGATTGCAAATTATGTCAATCAGTAATCAATATGTACCTATTTCAAATCTAAGCCTTAGCGAATTTTGAAATGAAAGGAATTTGTAATCGAAACTGATAAAGCACTTTTCTTGTTCTTTTCTTTTCTTTTCTCAAATTATAATATCATTGTCTTTTCTTGTTTTCATTATACGAAAACGTATGTAAGTTAAGTAATGTATAGGATAGGGCCATAGAGTAACTTATAATATATACGATAGGGCGCACGGGTGACGTTTGTCACGGTGACATTTGTAACGGTGAGATAAGTTTTTGTCAATGTCACGTCATAACGTCAAAAAGGGAATGCGCCATTATTTTAGTTAGTTATTATTTTTCTACGGCGTCTGTATTATATACCACGTCAAAATTAGTTCTGACTACTTCCGACGGCGGCGTTTCAAAATGGTACACGAAATTATCTGTTATTTGTATGGGACAGCCTGTCCAGTGGTATAGATATATGTATTACGTCAGTGCGCCGTACGCTCACGAAGGATCCTCATTTTATATTATAATATCATTGATGACAATGACAAAAATTTAAAAAAGCATCATTTGTCTGGAAGGACTGGAACTGGAAGTCGTAAAGTGACGCGGTCGTCGCATGGCAACGCGTCGTCACGTGACGCGTCGCTCTAAACTGGCAACTCATCGGATTCAGAAAAAAAAACAAGGGAACAGAATACTGCAAAAACGTCACCTAGTTGTCACGTCGCGTCGTAACATGCGCGCATTTCCATACATGGCCTTGATATGAGCGACTGACGAAACAATCACGTTTAACAATTTGAGACCACAAAATAATGGGATGCAATAATAAAATATTTTTCCATAATTTAATTTATAATTTTTCTTAATTTATAATCTGTGGTCCTCATCAAAGATAGTATAGTTAAATATACCATAGCTCCTCCGCTTGTGACGCCACTTTAACTCTCCGAAATCCTTTTTTAAAAAATGGCAACTGAGATTTTCGGCAAACGTTTCAAATTATTATCTGTGTCCATTGTGGATGTGTACCCCTCTTACACAATTTTAGTAATTTTTTATAGTTTTAAGCCTCGTTTCGTAGATAGAGCTAGCACCAGACATAATTCGTATTTTATATGAAAAAATAATAACTACGCAAATTATTGCTTATATCGTTACAATATAAGCAATGGTAAAATATAACTCGAAAATTCCATGAAATAGAAAGTAAGAAAATCTCATGACTTATTTAAAAAATAATCGTAAACTTCGAATGGATTATTTACTTAATCTGTTTTATTATTATTACTAAAATATATTAATTACTAGCGACCCGCTCCCTGAACCCGGGGTTAATTTTTTTAAATATACAAACCTTCCCCGTTGATCCCGCTTTTAACAATCGACAGAAATAGAAACAGATTTTCCCTAAACCATTGATATTCAGTTCAAATATTAGATATGTTCAAATAAAAAATTAAATGTCAAAATAGCAAAAATATTAATCTATAATATATTTTTTAAATTTATGGCTAATCTAAATCTAAATAAATAAATAAAATAAAAAAAACTATTTTCTTCGTTTTAGGTTGTACTTTGTAATTTGAGCATGGTCACACTACGTTCCACAGATAAGTAGGCACCAATACTCACGAGTTGTCATAGAGCGGGTAGATAGATACTGCGTTTTTTTTTTATTGAAAAGCGAAATGAAATCCATCCATATGATGAGTGAAGTGAAGTAGCAGCCTTCGTGAAGGCGATTGTAATTTTGTTGGTTGGTTGGTTGGTAGTTGGTGGTTGGTGGTGAACTTTTGCTCAATCCACAGATATTTTGTCGTTATGAAGTTAATGTAATTATCCGACAATATTTGAGAATCACAGGTGAAGCCTTATTTCTGTTTTTTAAAGTTTTTTTTTGTTTTTTTACACACATCGTTTCAAAACCCCAGATGGACCTAAATTTACTTGGATGCGTTTTACTGCGCATGCAGTTTTTCTCCCGTATATTTCTCTCATAAATATCATAACGCGGTGTTCTAACATATAAATATATCCTAAGCGTTCACCAGTTAACGGAGTCGCTGTAAACAGTAAGCGTGAACATTTTTTTTCTATGTTTTTCACCCTGATCTATGTGAATCCCGATTTATTTACCCATATAAAAAAAAGGTTCTCACGGTCCGATCCATTTCGTGTGCATTGTATGTGAGGGAATTTTCGACATGTGTTTTACTTCCTGCGCCTGTTTAATCGCGATAGAAAATTTAAATTGATGACTTGCTTGACATTGACGCCATTCAAAGGAGATTGGTATTTAAAATACTTTGATGCTGTTTTTTAATTTATTGTATGTGCATTCATTTAAAATAAAATATTAGGTTGAAAAAATTATTATCGATTCAGTTTTGAGTATTTTTTGAGTGAGTGAAGTTCGTTAGTTGTGTTGCGTTTTGTTAAGAATATTTACTTTAACTTGAGTGTTGTTTATTAACTTTGAAGGATGGCCTTGTGAACTGTGCAGTGTTTTCTTCAAGTGTTTGAAGCGATTGCCATACACATTTTTTGCTCTTATGTGTTATTCCTGCTCCATAATTATCAAATGTATAGGAAAAATCCGGGAAAATACAAGTACTCGGGTATTTTTTTTCAATATCTACCTACCTTTCAATATACATAAAAATCATGAAATTGGCCCTTCCTATTTAATTTTATCGAATAATCGAAACCGTTACAAACATAAATCACTACAATTTGAAAGTTATAGATATAAATAACATTTTTAAAAATTCTAACCTCAAAATTGCAAATATAAATTAGTCTTTTCTTGTGGTATATATAAGTAATATTTATCCAAGTAGGCAAACCTCCTCTAAGTTTTTAATATACCTTCTCAAAATAATAATATAAGGACACTAATTTTTTGACAAAAGTAATATTTTGAATGTGCTTGCTTTGCATTTTCAGTTCACAAAACTGTGCAGTGTTTTCTTCAAGTGTTTGAAGCGTTACCGTGATCATTTTTTGCTCTTATGTGTTATTCCTGCTCCATAATTATCAAGTGTATAGGAACAATCCGGGAAAATAAAAGTACTCGGGTATTTTTTTCAATACCTACCTACCTTTATTACCTTTATGTGTTTCCGAGCACATATAACCCTAATCTTTTCAAGGTTCGAGTGAATAGGCATCTTCTGGGTGAGCTCGCTCCATCTTAGGCCTCATCCTTGCCACATAGCTGGTTGTTGGTCAAGAGCTAACCCATCTCTTATAAAAAAAAAAAAACAACCTTTCAATATACATAAAACTCATGAAATTGGCCCTTCCTATTTAACTTTTTTCGAATAATCGAAATCGTTACAAACATAAATCACTACAATTTGAAAGTTATAGGTATAAATAACTTTTTAAAATTCTAACCTCAAATTGCTTGCTTGCTTGCTTTGCATTTTCATATGCATTTGAGAACTTAATATTTAATATTAATGTATATATCTTATTTAAAAGTAAATTAATTAAAATGTTACGAAACAAAAATATAAACAGATTTTAAACTATTACATAAAAAAATGAAATCTGAAACTTGTTACCAGAGTTGGTAGAGGACAGTTAAATTCTATGGTTTTTTTTTGCAATTTCTGATAAGAACGGTGCCCGGAGACACTGTACAACATAATGTACTAATACTTAAATTTAAAAATATTAAAATTAATAAAAGAATTTACATTCTAGTCATTGTAGTTAACTTAGAAGGATTGTTTTGTTTATGATATTTGATACTAAACTGATTTTACAAGGAAATCATAAAGAACCTTGTCACAAAACAACACTTGACTAATCAGTGTTATTTTTATGTATAAACAAAACTGAAATAATAACAATAGATCTCTTTGTTTGATGCACTTGATGTCATAGTTTGTAATATGAAATCTGACTCTTCACATTTTCGTTTGGTAGCAGGTGTCAGTATTAAGTCATGTACTATGCACATTGTCTGATCATACCATCAATTCATTAGTATAAGTTTGATTAATTGGATATCAATACAATATTCTATCTTCTTAATATATAAAAGGCAATGTATGTATGTATGTATTGTATGTATGTATGTTCCCTATGGACTCCAAAACTGCTGAACCGACTTTGATGAAATTTTCAGAAAATCTTCAAATTTTCATAATAGTCCAGCGGGTAGTCCTGTGAAGTATGGTAGCGATCGGACGCGGACGACCGCGTGGTATTGCGTCTGCGTCATGTAGTGCGTGGTATTGCGCCTGCGTCATGTAGTGCTTGGTATTGCGTCTGCGTCATGTAGTGCGTGGTATTGCGTCTGCGTCATGTAGTGCGTGGTATTGCGCCTGCGTCATGTAGTGCATGGTATTGCGTCTGCGTCATGTAGTGCGTGGTATTGCGCCTGCGTCATGTAGTGCATGGTATTGCGTCTGCGTCATGTAGTGCGTGGTATTGCGTCTGCGTAATATTGAAGTGTAATTTTAAAGTCTATTTAGGTTTTTCAGAGACTATCTATCTACACAGCACATACAAATGTAATTTTATTTTGAAATTATCAAATGGTAAACGTACCTGGTCTACTTTTTATATTTATTATATACTAGCTTGTGCCCGCGACTTCGTCCGCGTCGAAAAATTAAAATAGATAAGTATCCTTGGGAACAGTTCTTTTTTTCTGGGTGAATGGTACCCTATGTCGTTTGTTGTATGCCTGATGATGTAGTTGAGTAGTTAAAGCGTGAAAAGGTAACAGACAGACAGACAGACACAGTTACTTTCACATTTATAATATTATAGTATGGATTATTATTTTATCTATGAATTTTTTTATTATTATTATGCAATCAGTCCATTCGAAGTGATTGAAAAATTATAATAATGTATTAAAGAGAAATTCTTTTGTCAACAGGTGCCCCGCTAATGAATTGGTGTGTTCGAGATTAAGGAAAACTGTGAGTACCTTTCTGTTCTAATTCTAATACAGTGTAACTTCAATATAACAAATGAAATTAGAAAATATTTGTTATGCCAAGTAATTTACAAGGTTAGAATATTTTTTTTAGTTTCCCTCAGGGGTTACGCTACCCCCACGGCCCGTATATTACTATCGTTATTTAAAGTAATGATTCTTTTTTCTACAAATTATAATATTTAGTACAATTTTAAATTAAACTACGGATGGGCCGAATGTGGTTTGAACCTAATACAAACTTCATTTATTATAATAGACAGATATTTGAATGATGTTTTGCTGCCTAGAGACCAGACCAATGTCCATATCGCTGGTGGGCTAAAAATAAGGACATGTCATGTTCTCTTACATGAGTTTTTTCGCATGAAGATTTTTATTGTGTCCGGAAGCTCGGTATATATTTCCTGAACAACTTTTCTCAGAGGCAGGAAATGTAGATACGAATAAAAATGTAACAGACTCCTCCCTGTTACATTTTTTGTAACAGGCAGGAGTTAAATTTTGAATAAAATCTTAAATCTTACATACTAGTGGGTAAGATTTAAGATATGAAGTGTAATTAATATTGTTATAAAAATTTAAATAGTTATTTTTGTATAATTATTTCAATGATTACCTACAAGTCAAAATTCTGATAAGAAGAATGCTAGTTTAGTTTAATTTTGTGATTTGAGTTTATAAAAACATTTAATTGTTAAATGAGTGAGTAGTTAACAAATAATTAATTAATAAGAGAACAACTTATTTTACTGATTTAGTTTCTATTCATTAACATCATCAACTCCTTTGGGGATAAGGTTTGAGGCCATAGTCCACTATGGTGCCCTAATGCGGGCCGGGGACTTCACATACAACTTGGAATTTTTTCTTTGATATAGGTAAGTTCTTTGGTATCACGATAATATTCCTTCACCGAAAAGTCTGTGGTATTATAATAATCCGTTCTGTTATTTTAGTAAAAACATTGAGTTCCTTTAATATTTTCTTGTACAGAAGGTTCGGCATCGAAGTTGATTTAAACTGAATGTGAAATTAATTTCGGCCCATCCCTAACTTAAACTAATATAATAATAAAATGGCATAACAAAATTATTGAAGCAATAACGTCAACGTTATTTAAAAAAAAGTAATGTGTTGCATTTGGTGCTTTATATTTTCTGCTATTTCTACAAAATTACAGTTCGTTCGTTAAAGAAACAATATTTGTACACGAAATTTCAAAGGCTAATATGTAAGAAAATAAATAGTTATTATTACAAAACATAAAGAAATTTGCTATATTGAGGTTTGTTACATTAAGGTTACACTGTAATATTATAAATATCAAAAATTTGTATATTTGGAGGTTTGTTACTCAATCATGCAACGGTTGAACGGATTTGGATGAAATTTGGCACACAGATAGGTAGTTTGTTTTTAGGATAAACATATAGTAAACTTTTTATCCAGGAAAAAGGTAGGATTAAAAAAAAACCAACGGCACAGCTAGTTTGTTTTGAAGTCAATTCTTCCTCATATTGCAAGGTACAGGACTCAACTTCGTTCTAAAAGGACATTTCTTTAAGAATATTATTCTTAAAGCAAGGCGTACCAATGTCAGCAATACTTTTATAAATCATATTCATCGCAAGCCATATTCAAGCATTACCATTATTCAAATTGTGGACAGTTGTTTTTGCAAAAAAAACCGTCTGCAGGTGGAAAAAATGTCTACTTTGCAATTGTAACTAGCACATATTATTATATTCCGAGAGACGGTAGACATTTTTTGGTAGGTGTTTGAGGCAAGCTGAAAACTTGTCCTCTTGATACCCTAACACAGAACTACAGACCTGGCTGGGGGGTAGTGAGTCTAAATCAATCATTTTTACTGGGGTTTAAAATTGGACTAAAAACAACTGTGAAACGTTCATTTCTTTAGAAATTTTCCAAGCATTAGAATAGCCGTATCTTTAAAACTATTTGGCCTACCAAGACATTCAATCATTCAATTGCAAAATTAATCTAATTAAAAACTATTGAAACCTGCTTTTGAGTATGCTTGAGAAATTACATGAATTTTACCTAGCACTCACTAATACCGAGAACTGTGCAATCGAAATAATACCGTCTCTCGGACCAACACTATAAATTGCTACTATGCATTTTCATGTTCAAGTCGCAATATTAACTTCGTGTGACGCCGTTGCCCGACACTGACGCTTCTCGGTAAGCAAGCAGCGGTGATATATCGGTTTTAATAATAATTTAATACTTTTTTAACTTGAACAAATTTAGCTCTGCCACACCCACTGATGATTGCTTTTTTAATTTTTTTATTTTAGAACTCGCAATGAACTCAGTATTTTCATTGTCCAAACGTGACTCCGATGATGAGAATCCCATAGCTGATACAAGCGAAAGCAATTCAGAGAGCAAGACTGATGAACAAAACGGTTCGGATGGGGCGAAAGATCAAAAAAGTCCCAGTGGAAGCAAGACTGAGGAAGAAACGCACACCGAACCGAAGAGAGACGAGAACATATTGAGGAATGTCGTTCCGATAGATGATCTTGAACTTGACGACTTTGAAGCGGAGAATAGAATATTGAACAGTTGTAATGAAGTGGGTAGGGAGAGAAAGACTCCTAATAGGGAGTCGAGACCCAATGAAGACAACGGCCCGCCTGGCTCAAGAACACCTCTGTTTTCTGGCATCCCAAGATACGACCTGCCGGGATGTAGCAACAGCAACGATACAATAAGGAATATGATGCGTCGTAAACCACTCTATCTGGTCGAGGCACCACCAAAAAAGAAACCAGTGATATCGCCCGATGGCACACCTCTGAAGAATTTAGAAAGACCAGTAGTGAGACCAACCTTCATGCAAAGGCTTTTAAGCAGTAACGTAGCGGAGGCCAAGGATATTCCAAGGGGGAAACTCTATAAAGCTGAAATTGCCGATTGCATTTGTGAAGGCAGAGACATATCGGACTCTTATAGCTTGAACGGGAGGACGAGTTCCGATGGTTCTAGCAGTTCCGACAATAGTAAGGACTTTTCAGTTCCCTCTACATCCAACGCTGACAAACTTCTCGGTTTGGTTAAGAGTGACGAGCCATCGGGAAGCTCTTCTACGTCTGAGGTAAGAATTTCTATATTAGTCCAAACATTCATCAAGGCAAATTCAAATTAAAAATATAGGCTTACGCCCACTTAAAATATTTTTATTAAGAAATAATAAAATAATACTTCTTAATTATTTACAAAAAATCTATTTATACTAAAAACATAACATTTTGTCAATTAGACTGATTAATTTATTAATGAAGAGATAAAAAGCTTCACGATTATATATTATATTATTGTCATTTATATTCCCATTGAACTATGTTTTACTTTTTTTAGGAATACAAGTACTACAAGGACGATGAATCTGATGACGACAGTGTTGACTTGCTATGCTGTACTTGCCTTTCATCTCATGAGGTAATTTTTCTACTATTTTGGTTACTTGTCATTAATTAATTATTAATAGTGTTGTAGACAGAGTGATTTTTTGAACAGTTTCAATACATAAAGTTTAAATTTTCTTTAAGTATTAATAACTATGGTGATGTAAAATAATTTGTTATATTTTATGTAAATTTTCGAGTGCTCTTTGACTAGCGGAGACAAATTATTTACAAGAAAAGTTTTAAAAACAGAAATTTCACTCGTGCAAAGCCGTGAGCGGATCGCTAGTAATAAAATAATACAAAGTTCAATGACCAGTTTTTGCCTACGATACCAAGTAACAACTTGAACCAGTTATTAAGTGCCGACGTAAAAAGTATGCACAAAATATGTATATCTTGCAAATAATAAAAAAGTGCATGTATTTTAATTTTTTTTAATTATTATGTAATTTTTTTTAGGATGAGGATGACGAAGACGAAGAAGAGCCCGGCGTTGACGAAAGACTTTGGGTAAGACTTTAAAATTCATTAGTGAAAAGGTTTTCGTTGGTGGTTTTCGCGGTTTAGAAGAACAGACAGAGGCGGAATGCAACTTTTTTATATAATACTAGCTGGCGCCTGCGACTTCGTCCGCGTGAAAAAAGTAGCCTATCCTGTGTCCCGTACGTCTAAAATGTTAAAAAATGAAAACATTTTTTAAATCGGTCCATTTTTGAATTTAAAAGAGAATACAAACCTTAGTATAGAAAAACACAGAATTACAGATACCTATCTTTAAAAACATCAGGTATTGAAAAAACTAAAACGATTTATTTTTTAATCGTACTTTTGTGAATATTGAATAATTATTTGTATAATTTTTGTACCCCCGTAGTAGGAGCAAATTCAGAAAACTGATTTTATCAGAAAACACAATTTGATCTACATACAAAGTTTAATTACACCACTCGATAACTAAGAGATTAAAGCAATTTTTGGTGTGAATAAATACAGAACGGTTTTCACCATCAGTTAGACGAAATACAGATAGGTACACAGAGCAAAAGGAGGACTTTGCTGATTTACATTTGCATAAATAAGTGTGTTTTATGATTATATTGAAATATTACAGAGAAAGAGACGAGGCGAGCCACAGTCTCCGCAAGATCAAAAGAAATTCTGCACTGTCGAATCGCCGGTGCCTTGTGAAGAAGAGAACTACCCTGTTAGCAATCCTGGCTCCAGTTTCTCATCTCCTGGATCTTCCACTCATATGTACGGACTTCCAGAAATAAAACAGTGGCTTCAAAAGTAAGAATTAATCTTATTTATCTACTGTCTCTTTTATGTAATTATTATCACTTTAAGCAATATATATCGTACAAAAGAGCCTCATATAAATTTTATATTTCCTTTAGAACCGCTTACATAATTAGGGGATAATAATTTCAGCTATATAAATCCAGTGCTAACTAAACAAACTAAGTTTATTTTCAATAAAAAAAAAACACAAAGTTATTTAATATATTTATTTCTTAGTACTTAACTCATTTAATATATTTATTTTTTTCTTTTAATCTTCTTAGGTTAATCATATAAAAAATCAGAATATCTGTAAATTATATTGTTTTATTTTTATTTGGATTGGTTTTATTGCTTTCTTTTTTATTTGAGCTCTTCTTTCGCTCCCGTTTTTCTTTTCTTTTTCTTATTTCTTCCTCCTTCTATTCTATTTTTCTTCTTTTCTAGCTTTTGCCATGCCGCCGACGCAAGAACAATAGGTGATTTTTTTTGTGTTCCTGACACCTTTATGTTCTTGTAAAACGTTACGGTGTGTTACACGGGCGGCAGGGGGGTTCGAACAACGCGTTACGTAACATTGTTTTTTTATTTAAATAAAAAAAGTTGGGAATTAAAATCTCCCAAATCGGCATCCCTTTACATTTATGTTTTACAGGGAAACCCTTGAGTGTTATTGTACGTCATTTTTATTTTATTCTCCCAAATTGGCAACCCGAGTGGGCGTAAGTAAATTGCTCAACAATTGAGCATTGAGTAATTTACTACCTCGAAGATAAATGAATCAATGAAGTCATGTGGTTCTCATGATTTTCCAGGTTCTTGTCATGGCCAGACAACGAAAAAGACGAGGCTTTGGATCAGTTGATCGGGCGCTGTTCAGTGGGCCAAGTGCGTTACATGATGAAGTCGATTGAGCCCCTGCTGCAGCGTGATTTCATCAGCCTACTGCCCAAAGAGTTGGCGTTGACTGTCTTGGCATATCTGGAACCCAAAGATCTCGCAAGGGCCGCGCGCACATGTCGATACTGGCGGTGAGTGACTTGTTTTTTTTTTTTCACTATTTGAAATGTAACATTTATTTATTCGAGACAGGCTTTCAATTAATTCATTTGGTGTAAGGGACGTCCTGCTACCACTAAAGGTATTGTTGTTATTTAGTTTTACATAATTGTATTTCATAGGTATTGATTCACATTTTATCCTTATAGGCGTCATCCCTTTGTTGCTAGTATTTATAGGTGTAGCCACCTATCATCAAATGCATTGTCATCTTGCCTGCCAATTCTGATATATGGTTGACATTAAAATTAAAAATGTCTCTTTATTTTTGTTTCGTGAATGAAACACAAAATCAGGGGTCCCGGGTTCGATTCCCGGCAGAGTCTAGGAAATGAACTTCTAGACAGTCTTCTCAGTCGGAAGACAACCGTGAAATAATAGCCTGTGGGCTGTTGTATTTCGGTAAGTGAGTAAGGTATATAATCTGGGCTATAAACCCAACCTCATCTTCATTGTCACTATAGCATTGCTTGTGTTGTAGGCGACGGTAGCCACTTACCATCATACGGACCGTGAGCCAGACCATAAAACCAGACCGGTTTTGACACCGGTCGATGTTAGAACCAAATGTGTGTTTAACGTATATGGTGGCCCTCGGGGCAGGTGTGCGCGGTGATTCAAGTTCCCGAAAAATTGTTTAAAATGCATATTTCGTAAGTACATGTTCTTTATGAATAATTGCGAGTCACCCGTGTCGATGACGCAATCCGCATTTGCACTTTATGTGTCGCAATTCTGTACGAACGGGCCGCCCCGCCCCACCCATGACGCTAACTCAGGTTTGACCTCAGGTGCCTTAATTTTATCAAACTTATTAATAAAATAATACAATACACAGATAAATGTAGGTAATTATGTTTTAGCAATAATAATATAATATGTTAAGAACATATCTTAATATATAAAAGGCGATGTATGTATGTGTGTATATATGTGTGTATGTCTCCTATAGACTCCAAAACCGCTGAACCAATTTTGATGAAACTTTTAGACAATCTTCAGATGTTCCAGCGGGTGTTCCTGTGAAGTTCGCTGACGAAGTCGCGGTCAAATACTAGTTTGTAACAAAATAAATGGACCCGAGTGGGTCATTTATCTTGTGCCTTGCAAACATGGGTGTACCATGTTTTGCAATCTCTACAGCCACCCGTATTGATGACGCATCCCTGGATGGATCATGTGTGTAACATAAAAAAAAATCCATAGGTAACATAACATAATTGATGTGTTCATTCGGTACAGATTCTTGGCGGATGATAACTTGCTGTGGAAAGACCAGTGTCGCCGTATCGGCATTACCACTCTGGACAAGAAGACTCGTACGGGCATCGCCTCCACTGTCGGTCCGTGGAAGGCCGCCTACATGCGTCAATACCTCATCGAGGACAACTGGCTCCACAAGCCAGTGTCCAACGCCAAAGTGATGAGAGGACACGACGACCACGTCATCACGTGCCTCCAGTTTTGCGGCAACCGTATTCTGAGTGGCAGCGATGACACCACTCTCAAGATTTGGTCGTCGGTCACCGGAAAGGTAATCTCATGAATTCATTTACTATGTTACTGAAAAAAATATCGCTCAACAAACACAACAGGAGAAAATTACAGATTTGTATAATTATTTTGAGGGCAAGTTCACAATGGTAACCTTTTACATAAGTTTTATGAATAATTTAAAAAAAAGTTATTTTTATTAAAAGAGCTTTTTAACTACTTTGCCTTTTTTATCTTAATGAATCTTAGAAATTCATCAATCTTATTGGAAAATTTTTAACAAATCTATAAAAAATTTTTTTATTTTTTTTTAAATATTTGGATACCTAAAAAAATGTGTTAGTGTTTTTTACTCAGGTTTTATTAAAAAAAAGAAGATATGTACTGAAAACGTCATGTGTCACATACCAGAAAAATATAATTAGGTACTTAAATATTTATTTTTGCAAAAACAAAACAAGACAACTTGGTGTATTTTACTTGTTATCTTCAAAGTATCTGTATGCTTTTATGTGTTTGACGTTTGTATCTGTGTATCTGTTGTGGTCCATATGTCTTGTCTGTGAAATCGTAGCTCCCAAACGGGTGGACCGATTTTGATTAGGTTTTTTTTTTTTTCGTTTAAAAGTTGACATGATCGAGATTGTTATTAGATATAATTTAAGACCTGTTCAAGCGTTTCAAGACCATCAGCCCATTTCCTAGTCGACGAAGAGATTTCACTAACTTGCACATGTTCGATTGATGTGAAATTTGTTACTTCATTGGTATTTTTCCATGACATGATAACGTTGTCCTGATGCTGCAGCATAAAGTAGTCTGCGGGACACCCAAATCAGATTTAGCTTGTTTTGACTCAATAGAAAGTAAGTAGGGGGTTAGTTTATAATGTCAGATGTTAAATTTTTATTTTCTTGATCCATTTCATGATAATAGGTTGAGTAGTAGAGGCGTGAAAGCGTAACTATAGTCTAGAATACAACCACAGTCTTTGTATTCACATATTTATTTTTTCTTAGTGCCTACGTACTCTAAGGGGTCACACTGGGGGTGTGTGGTCCTCCCAAATGGTTGGGGACCTGGTGATAAGTGGTTCCACTGATAGGACCTTACGCATTTGGAATGCAAACACGGGCCGATGCCTTAATATTCTTATGGGACACTCTTCCACGGTTCGCTGTATGCATCTATACAAAAAGAGGTAAACAACTTTTATATTTACAAGGTGGGTTATCAGACGAGTGGAGTAAAATCTAAATCCTATTAGAGGTTTTGATGTAAAGACATGCAGGCATGTTATTATTGTTAATTAAACGTAAACGTATTATATTTTTATAGCTTTTATTATTTTATTATATAATAAGTTGTTTTTAAATAATCAATGCTATAAATAAAAATTTAAAAATATTAACTATGAAATATTTAAAGAAAATATAAAAAAATAAAATGAATCAGTATATAACAGGCCTGCTCATTTTATAAGCGACTAATTTTAATGATAGAACATTATTGTATACCAGTTTTTGCCTCAAAGAATATGCATTCCGAACTGGTGTTACATATAAAATAATTGACCACTGTAAAAGAGACTGGAATATAATCTTGTGCAATGTAGTATAGAATTAATTTCTTTTTAAAAAAAATATATTTTTAAACATTTTGAATTAATTTTAATGTCGTACACTTACTTCTTCCGCAGAGTTGTGTCAGGATCTCGCGACACCACACTCCGCGTGTGGTCCATTCCCGGCGGGAAATGCCTTAGCGTCCTCTCTGGACATCTGGCGGCTGTGCGTTGCGTGCAGTACGACGGCAAAGTGGTCGTCTCCGGCGCTTACGATTATTATGTCAAAGTTTGGAACCCGGAGACTGGCGAGTGTTTGCACACCCTCGCCGGACACAAGAACAGAGTGTACAGTCTGCAAGTGAGTACAACACCGTTTTGGCTTATTCGTAAGCCTATAGTGCCGTTACGCTTACTATAGTCGGGCCGCTATAAGAATGCACATTTGACGTTTAGTGAAATTAAATGACCGGTACAATGTCAAACCTTTCATATTTTTTATACAAATGCTTTAAAAATTCGGCATTTAAATTTGGAAATTGATAAGGATTTTTAAAAAACCCTCGGAAAAATCCTCAAAAGTGATAACTAACAGATTAAGAGTTAAACGTGTTACATACATTTATTAGTGAAAATGTAAAGTCCCGGACGTCCGTCATGAACTGTCAAATGTGCATTCTTATAGCGGTCGGGCTATATGTTCCATATACACCTTGATGTGTTTTTTTAAATTCAATTATAGTTTGATGGAGTGCACGCTGTCAGCGGTTCTCTAGACACGACGATCTGCGTGTGGGATGTGGCGTCTGGAAAACTGAAACGCACACTGACCGGACATCAATCGCTCACGTCCGGCATGGAATTGCAGTCCAACATATTGGTTTCTGGAAATGCAGATTCCACTGTTAAAGTTTGGAACATCGCCACCGGCCATTGTCTTCACACATTATCTGGTGAGTCATCATAGTATTAAGCGCTGTCCCAATTGGCCACAATCGTGCGATGCTCATCGCACTCTTCAAACTCACGCAAGAACAGTTGCGTTCTCAAGGAAATGTTACAATGCAAAGCTTTATTTATCTATTAAGAAAGAGGGGGTACATATATAAATTATGTTTTTAAATTTTTATTGTATTCTAAAAGATACTGGTTATATAACCTGTTTAGTGGTAATTGAAATATTCCCCATTCTTTCGCCTTTTCTCCTCAAGAGTGCCATTCTAATGTTTAAGTCTCAATTGTTTCTGATGTACCTACTATGTGTATATATTTGTAATTGCAGGGCCGAACAAGCACCAGTCCGCCGTAACTTGCCTGCAAACGAGCAATCGCTTCGTGATAACGTCGTCCGACGACGGCACCGTGAAGCTGTGGGACATTCGTACCGGTGAGTTTTTGCGCAACCTTGTCGAATTGGGTTCCGGCGGATCTGGCGGTGTCGTGTGGCGGATAAGAGCTTCGGCGACCAAACTGATTTGCGCCGTCGGCTCGAGGAACGGCACCGAGGAGACCAAGTTGTTGCTCCTCAACTTCGACGTGCCCGGGGTGTGCCAAAAGTGCAAGAAATAGCATCGACTGAACCGACGCATGTTGCGTCACTACGCAAATTTGTACGCGCCGTGGCAATAGGTGATTTTTTATTGCCACATTTTCATCCCCTTTTTCTACTGTATATCATAACATAAGCAATGTTAAATGTATAACGAGTGTAGTAGTCAGTTTGATTGCGATTTGATGGAAGTGTGCAAATGTTAGCATAAACTAAAGGTGCAACACGGACAGGTCTCTTAGCCTTATCTAATTTTATATTACCGTGTTTTCTAATCAACTCAATAACATGTTGATATAATTTACTGAAGCACACACAAGGATTCATATTCAGTTTCTGATTTTCGCCCGTCTGTGTCGTGTCCGAATTTAAGCAATCATCAAAATACTCTATTTGCTAATACTACATACTGAATACATTAACTAAATCTATCTATATAATATAACCTGTAAAGCCTCTTTACAAATTGTAAAATCTTTGTTGTAATTATTGGGAACTAATGCGGCGTGGCAAATTTGCATAAGCACTCCAGTGCACATCATTATCTAATGATTCATTGATTTAGTTTATTTTAAAATTCTTTAAGATAAGTATGAAAAAAAATATATTAGAAAACTCACCACTTCATAAGGAGGATACGATTTCTGGACTTTTTTTATATTTTTCATTTTTTTTCATTAGGTAGGTATTACTTTCATTAAATTAGTTTCGGACATGCATTGTAGTAGCTGTCCAGTGTGTGTAAATAAAACCAATTTCAATTTTGGTCAATCAATCAATTTAATCAATTCAGAGACATAATCGCCATTATTGACATTGCATTGTTCGATTTTTTTTTTGGTGGTATATTTTTTTTACTAAATGTATTCTTTAATGTACTAGTATATGAAACATTAAATGAACTAATAAGTGAAATGTAACTACTTCGCGAAGTAGCCCCTTTTTTTTTTTGAAGGTTTTTCTGTTTTTTTTTTCTTCTTTTGAATTTTGCAAAAATTTACGTTGCATTGTGCGATTTTTTTTGTTTGGTATATATAATGTATTCTTTAATTTACTAGTATATGAAACATTAAATGAACTAATAGGTGAAATGTAACTACTTCGCGAAGTAGCCTCTTTTTTTTGAAGATTTTTCTGTTTCTTCTATTGAATTTTGCAAAAATTTACGTTGCATTGTTCGATTTTTTTGTTTGGTATATATAATGTATTCTTTTATTTACTAGTATATGAAACATTAATGAACTAATAGAACAAATGTAACTAACTACTTCGAAGTAGCCTCTTTTTTTTGAAGATTTTTCTGTTTCTTCTATTGAATTTTGCAAAAATTTACGTTGCATTGTGCGATTTTTTTTGTTTGGTATATATAATGTATTCTTTAATTTACTAGTATATGAAACATTAAATGAACTAATAGGTGAAATGTAACTACTTCGCGAAGTAGCCTCTTTTTTTTGAAGATTTTTCTGTTTCTTCTATTGAATTTTGCAAAAATTGACGTTGCATTGTTCGATTTTTTTTGTTTGGTATATATAATGTATTCTTTAATTTACTAGTATATGAAACATTAAATGAACTAATAGGTGAATGTAATTACTTCGAAGTAGCCTCTTTTTTTGAAGATATTTCTGTTTATTTTTTCTTTTATTGAATTTTGCAAATATTGACATTACGTTGTTCGATTTTTTTTTGGTGGTATATATTTTTTTACTAAATAATGTATTCTTTAATTTACTAGTATATGAAACATTAAATGAACTAATAGGTGAATGTAATTACTTCGAAGTAGCCTCTTTTTTTTGAAGATATTTCTGTTTATTTTTTTCTTTTATTGAATTTTGCAAATATTGACATTACGTTGTTCGATTTTTTTTTGGTGGTATATATTTTTTTACTAAATAATGTATTCTTTAATTTACTAGTATATGAAAAATTAAATGAACTAATAGGTGAAATGTAACTACTTCGAAGAACCCTCTTTTTTATTTTAAAGATTTCTCTATAGAAACTCTTGTCGCGTTATTTCTACTAGTGTTTACTATTTTTTTTTTACTATAAAAAAACATTTAATTATTTTTCTAAAAGATTGGTTTTCTGTTAAGCAAAAAAAAAAAGTAAAAAAGATAGCAAAAAGTCAAAAAATAAGGCTCTAATGGCGGTCAATTAATGAAAAAGGCATGTGTGCCAAGAAAATTGCATATTTTATTATTCCAAAGAGTTGCTTAACGACTGTTACGAGTTAAAACGACACGAGACGAGCTACTCAATAAACATTTGTATTGTTGATAAATGGGTTGAGATTTACCTTGGTAACTGCCTTTAATGATAACAACGAAAAATTAATTTTATATCGTTCTTCAGTAACTAGTTCGTAGCTTACTCAAAGGCGTCAAGAGATTTTTATTTCTTATATGTAAGGTATAGCCACAGTAAATATATGGACGGATCATATGTGAGTCGAGTTGGCGTCAGATTAGTATAGCTATAGTGTTATTAAACGTATTGTAAAAAAAAATAAAAAATATTGTACTGAATCAAAAAAAGCAATAAATTGTAATTTCTATTGAAAATATCTTAGAGCGCGAGGCATACAAATTTGAATTTATATGGGGACAAGGAACAACATTAGTTAGAACCATTATAATATTGTTAAAAAGAAAATTACTAGAGAACGATATAAAAACATTTTTCGTAGTCTGTTGTCAAGTTGGACAAGTAACGTTGACAGTGTTATTTATACGCTTATGAAACCAAGGAAATTAAACTCAACTCAGTTTCGTCAAATATGTTTGTCGTCGCGTTGCGTGACTTGCAAGTCTCGCTTATAGGCTAGTTTTTTTTTATATAGTAATAATTATTTTCGTTTTGTAAGGAATACCATATTTGCCACGTGCATTGATTGTTATTGAGGGAAAATTAAGAAAATACAAATTATATAATAATTTTGTACTTTTTGTTGCAAAGCAGGTAATTTTTTTATTTATTTACATTGTTACAATACTTCAGAAGTCACCGTGAATAATATAAAGTTGTTAGATTACGCAAGTTAATTTTTTTTTAAATTTCTTTTTTCAACGAATTTCAACTATTTAGCCAAATGTGTATTTTTCTTTTTGTTTATTTTTAGTTTAACTAAATGGCCAGCATATTAAACAAACACCTAGAATAGTTATAGTTCGCTAAAGTAATATTATGTATGTAATTTACCTATAATATTATCTATGTAATAAACGAATCGCACTCGTAGTTGGTGAATGCAATTTTGAATGAATGCAACATTACTTGGTTAATGAAAATTTTTCGGGACTATAAACATTAGACGCCAAAGGTCCGCTAATAGTTTGTGGTATAAAAAAATAATATACGAGTCACAAAAAAAAATACAAATCGAAACCTCAGTCCCAGTCCCAGTCCATGTCAGGATCATCATTGCATTCTCCACGCGTATAACACCATAAGAGTTACTACTGTGTATTTTGGATTAAACTATCTTAGTAACATAATAATAACATTTATTGATGACTAATTGTAAGTACTTATGTGGTAAGTTACACTTGCCTTTTCAATCTATCGTGTGTAAATATAATGTAACGTTTATCGTGCATATTTCTTAATCAGCGATAGGTATGTATGCAACCTGTCGTCTGATGGCTGATTTAAATGTTAATTAAACGAAGACTGAAGAATAGGTATAGTTTATATTTAATTAAAGTAAAATCAAACTTTAGTTATTGTGCTCTTGAATGTTGTTCAATTCTTTTTGTTCATATTCGGCAATATTTTTTTTTTGCGTTTGTGCTTCGTTATTGTTCTTTCTGTCTACTTACATATTATAGTGTTCAAAACACTTACAGTACGTATCATTATTATTAATATCTAATGGCGCTTTCTAAGCTATCTTCGCAGTAAATATTTGAATGTTTGTAGTAAATTGTATTTAACATTTATATCGTAGTTGTCAAACCAAAATCTGCTATATATGTAAACAATATATTTACTCTTGAGATTTTAACAAATAATAGTTTGAGGCTCTCACCAACTACAAGTAAAGTGTTGATTAGTTACTTTTCGAGTAAAGCTTATTGGCGAGTAAATGTTACAAGTATCTAGTGTCAATTTCATTGAAATCACCCTCAGTAGTCAGTAGGTAATGCTACTCAAAGATGATGAAACTCGTACGCTTTCATACCGGTGACTTTAAATGGCGGTTAGCCTTCTTGACACTTTACTCAGAGCTGGTGAAAGAGGCCCTAAGAGTTAACACCGAAAATTTCAAAAAGTAACGTAAAGGTTCCATTGAATTTAGTTTTCATGAAAGTGGCATTACATATTATTTAAAAAACCATTAGTATTTAAGCCGGCTAATATGTATCTATATTTTTTCTGAATATTTTTTAAAAACTATTATTTCAAAAATAATAACTTATGTAAGTATGAATATAGTTTAGTTAGTTTAGTCATCCTCATTCAAATGTCGTGCATCGTGGTAATTTGGTATTAGGTATAATTCCTGAACGGAAATATACTACGTGTTTCAAATCATTACCAAATAACTACTCAAAAAAAAATATAATTTCAATATGTATAACAGCAAAGGAAGTGTTAGTCTGTGTGTTAAAATCAGGATCGTTAAAAGTTTTTATTTTCTTTTTTCTTTTTCTGTTTTTTTTCTTGCATTGGAAAGTCAATTATAATTTTCGAATTTCTTTGTCAAACATAAATTTGTATTTATACATATTTGTAGAAATATTGACGCTTTAATATAAACTCAGTTTATTTTCTGATTAAAATAAAAGAAAGTACAGTGAGTCTAACCAATATAGTCTTGACGTGAATGTGCCTTTAAATTTGCTCCCATAGTAAGGGGAGCAAACCGTATGATGCTGATCACGTAAAACGTGTCCACATCACAGCCACACCCATATTTTTTATTTTCAATGGCTGGTCTGAAACCAAAAATCATGAGAGTTACTCTCGCTTCACAAAAAAATTGCATTGCTCCCAAAACCTAAGATTATTTCAATGATTGTTTGTATTAAATTTATGTCAATATTTTTACAATTTACATAAAAACGGAATCATGTGATCACTCTGTTAAGGACTACACTTCACGTAATGTAATTTTTTTTTTGTTACACTCTTTTTTTTATTTGCTTTATTTGTACTTTAATTAAATTTATTTGTTTTCAATACCTGTTGTTATATTATTTTAGTAGTGGCTATCCATTCTTCCTGGTCCCTTATTCTTAAATCCTGGGCGATGGTAGCCAACTACCATCAACAACCTGTCTGATGATCGTTACAACATATAAAATAAAACAGTTTCCACAGTAAAGCTAATTAAGTTACATTGCTATGAAGCATGGAGTAACTAGCAAAGAATCTAATTATATGCAGCTACCATACCAATACATAAGTATACACAATGGGTGGGTTCACCAGGATATAGGTATGTATAAAAGTAAAGTATAGTGAAATCAATAATCGACAGCAATTTAAAAAAAAAGTATAGGTGGACCACGGGTACTACCCGACTGAAACCTATACCACACACAGCATAGTTATTTCTTACAGTAGGCCGACGCCTTTGATGTTGGGCGATACCGCTGCCTGTGTAGGTACTTAAATATTACGGAAGGGTTGACACAAATCAAGTAATATAAAATGTGCTTAAGTACCTTTCTTCATCGTGCAGAAATTAATGAAAGCTTAGTTCTTTATTTATGCGAGATAAAGATTTGCACGCATTTACAGCACATGCCGTATGCACCATTTTGATTTATATAATAAATTAAAATCTGAAAGACGCGACAGCCCTGGAATATTTATCCCAAGCTACTAAGAACGACGGAGTATGCAGCCACTGGGGGTATTGTCGGTGGTACGGTGGGTCAGAAGCGCAGCTTGGGCACGTCCCACTCGCGGCTCACCCCTCACATCCCGCACGATTGCCCTGTCTAGACGTCTCCGTCGGCTTTCTGTATGAAATAAGTATGCTGTGCCTATACTAACTTTACAAAGAGGATTTGTATGTTTGTAATGAATAAACTTAAAAACTGGACCGATTTTAACAATTCTTTCACTTACAAAAAGCTACATTATCAGTGAGTAACATAGGCTGGATCCCATCACCCATGGGATCCTAACTAATATGTTACTGTAAATAAACTTCTACAATCAATATCATGATGCAAACACGAGCCTGATTGGATGTAGATGATATGTAGGATTGTAGGTAACCTTTCTTAACTGGGGTCTACCTGACAACTTCACCTGGGTGTTACCGCATCAAACTATCCCCTGATTTTGTTGGTATGTATAGCTTTACTGATTTGCCTCAGGCTATGGAATAATTTAAAGACTTATTCACATCAACATATTTAGCCTACATGTGGACCTGTGCATTATTTACAAATATGTACAGAACAGCCAGTAATTCGTATTTATTTTTAAATTTTATAATTTTTATCTTTAGGGACAGAATGTAAATAAAACAAAATTTAAACAATTCAAATATTTAAAAAAATATTTTTTTATTTTTATTTAATATGCAACTTTGACACGTACCACTCAACACACAATTCACTCACCCACGGTGGTCAAGTAAAGAATGCCACTTCTGTACGCGCGCGCCATCTAGTGTGCGTATCTATACTCATGACGTATTCGTATTCACTACAGCAACTATAAACTTTAATTATCTAAATAACAAGTAAAAAAAGTTCTATATAAATGTTAAATCTATATATTTGGTAGCATTTTTTCTATCCACTGCTTGATTATAAGCATGCCTTTCCTGTTGATGGAATGCCCTAGTGATTCCAATTGATGGAATTCGGCATCGACGCCAAGCCTTCTCAACTCGTTGTAAGTATTTTGGCCCCAGTCTAAATTCACTAATTCGTCCTTGATGCCGTGTAACTGTAGTAGAGGAGGCACTGTAAAAAAACAAAAGTAACTTTTTTTATAATAATAAACAACCGTGCGGCTACAGCTACCATAGCATAGCCTATTTACTTATACAAGCAAGTGCCACTGCACACCTTAGTAGGATTAATTAAGGGAGGCTAGAAAGGGATATTCCAAAATTAAACTGATTATAATGTAATTTAGTATTATCTTTTATTTGAAGTAATTAAATTATTTTCGACTTTTTAGTTTAAGTTTGTACATTTAGTCGTTTTTTTTAATAAAATTTTATTTTTAATTTTTTCCACGAGTTGTGTATGAATAAATTATTATTATTTTCAATTATAACATTGAGTTGGAAGCACGTATCCCACTGGACATTCACTGCTTCGGGGATGGATGGATACCAATTTTCAGAGGAAACTTACAATTGGTCATTGGAGATTCCTCTAGATTCTTGTACACTAATGACTTTTCATTTAAGAATGAACTAAAAGCAAATGCTCCGGCGAGATTGCGCTCCCATCTGTAGGCTGTGTGCAATGCTAAGGCTCCACCCATTGAAAAGCCACCTGAAAATAAATTTATATTATAAATTATACCTACATCATAGTTTGACACCTGCACACATAAGCTGAGTTTTTCTAAACATTGCCACTGGGTATCTAATGCCCATTTTGACCAACAGACACCCAGAGTTAGGGAATACCTAAGTGCTATTTAAGCCGGCCAATCACGGCAGTCTTCGTTGCAATCTGGTTCTTCATACAGGATGTTCCCTAACTAAGTGACAGTGGTGAAAACGGGCATAAGTGTTCCAAATTCACTTATAACTGCCACTAAATTTGATTTACATGTGAGTGGTTGAAAGAGATCATAAGGTCTATAGACATAGAGTATCTGTCTAACGTCCAATACTACCCACTTAACATGTTTAGTCATGTAGCTTATAGTACTTAATTAATTTTTGGTGTTTTCTTAAAGATTATGTGAGGGATATCTATTATTAATCCACGATCGGTCGCAAGACCATAATTGAATGCGTTTTGAGAATTGTGGCTTTGCGGGGAAAAGGCCAGTGCCTTGATTCCCGTATAGGACATTACCTCGCTTCAGTCTCCTAATATTGACTGTAGGGTTTATTAGCTCTGCAGCGAGGGGGTTTTTGAGGGTACAATTTTTTGAACCGGTTTATCTCAGAGTTGATTGTGGGCATGTTCAGATAATTGTGAACTTCGTCATTCCTAGTGTACCAAGGTGCATTCAGAATGGTCCTAAGTGCACAATTTTGTGCGCGCTATCTGCCAATCTAAATAAATATTATGAATGTGAAAGTTAGGTTGTTTCATTTCTAAATTCAGTAAGGACTTTGATAGTAATTAATAAGAGTGCTTAACAGTAAAACAGGACAGCCTTAAAATATATCATTAGAACGTAAGAGATATATGCCCAGCATTTGAGCACGAGAGATGACTGCTGAAAGTTTTAACTTAAAATAAAAAAATAAAATAAAATAATTTTTAATGTAAAGATGTATGCACCAACAATAATCCTTTTGCTAGGAATTCCGGAATCTATTTCAGACTTTATGAGTTTCTTAATTTCCACTTCTATTGCATCGATAGAGTTCTTCATCTCACGTACATTCTGCGATATTTTGGTACGGTCAAACCACACATTACTCAATGCACCTCCAGCTAGTGTGTATGGTTGTAATGGTGCAGTGGGATAAATCACTTTTATTTGGGGAAAACTGAAGTCATTGACCATAATATTAACCCACTCCTTCATATGGTCACCGGCAGCACCTAGAAAATATAATGCCTACATAAACCTTTGTGTAGGTACGACATTCCAAGTCGGGGTCTTATCCTTTTTTATTTGAATCCTTCGAGGGGCGCACATGCTACTTGGATACTGCTTTCTAAAATAAAAGTAGCCTATTATATTACTCAGATTATCTGAGGTTTATCTTAAACTAGCTGGTGCTTGCGACTTCGTCCGCGTGGAATAGTTATTTTGGGAACAATTTGGGTATCTCGAACGGTTTTCGCAGCGCACGCAATGGAAGTCCTCAATGATGAATAATTTTCCCCGTTTTTTCTACATTTTCGACTGTTTCTTCGCTCCTATTAGTCGCAACGTGATGTTATATAGCCTAAAGCCTTCCTCAATAAATGATCTATCCAACACGAAAAGAATTTTTCAATTCGAACCAGTAGTTCCTGAGATTAGCGCGTTCAAACAAACAAACAAACTCTTCAGCTTTATAATATTAGTATAGATTAAGCCTCTTGAGGTGTTTGTCGAGGCTCTTAGCTTTGAGAGCGTTCGCGATACGACTATCGAGACGATGATGGTCAAATCGACATTATTAACATCCCACATGGCAGCCACCGCGTGAGCCAAGTCTATGTACATTTTCGGCTCTCACGAGGTTTTCGTCATGCGGGGCAACATTAGTGTTATAAGATATATATGTACATCATCCTAAGAAATATTAATGACTATTCTATTCTAAAATAAAACAAAGAAATTACCCAATAGAAACTTACCGGATCCATGAAAAAATATCACTGTGCCTGTATGTTTTGCTCCGGAATGTTTTGTTATACAAAGTGCGCCTAATTTAGACATATTTAATTAGATTTTAGATATAGGTATCACTTTCGTTTCAACTATTTTTAATAAATAGAGACGAAACGCTGTGGAAGCACTTATTTTAAATTAATTTATATTCGTAGATATATAGAATAGAAAGAAAATTCATTAATCAACGTTTTTACATAATTCACATTTCCATTGACATCTGTAATTTGTATGTATCTATCTATATTCTATCCTCGTTGATTTGTATTTTGTTTGTATTGTATGGGTGAGACCATGGCGGAACAGCTGCACAGATTATAAAGTTATATGGACAGCTGCTTATATTACAGGTCAATGACAATTTCACATTTCACATCACATGACCACACAGACCACAAACACACAACACACGTCACACACAGTCCAACACAGTCAGTCATGGAAACAAACCACAGACTAAGAAGAGATAATTAATATATTCTAAGGTTAAATAAAGTAAATAATCTACTATTTAGTTTAGCATCTATTATCTACTACAATCTACTAATATCTAAGTAAAGCAAAATGGCCCTTAGTACAGGTAATAGAGGAGACGGTTACTCTTGTTCATACTTAATGCACTAAATTACAACTCTTTTTTTTTGTTTGAAATAGGTCCAGTATTACGTACTGAGGGCCTACTATCACCTCAGGCCCTACTATCACCTCTTAAAACGATGCAAAAACGAGTGAGTAAACGAGATGGCGCAATACATGATGTAAGGTGACATCTCCCTCACTCAATCGCATCGCTTTAAGAGGTGATAGTAGGCCCTCTGACCCTATATGCACAAAATCCTTACAAATTAGGCCGACGGAAGTGCCGCCATTTTGACAAAAACCGTTGGCCTATATCTCCGTAATCGTGCACTTGGAGCCAAAAATGGTAATAACCTTTATTGTTGATAAATATATTTCCTATCTTTTTGTCGAATATTTTTTTTTAATCACTTACCGTTTACGACCAAAATTTTAAATCAAGTGGACTAGACGGAGATATAGGCCGAAACGGTTTTTGTCAAAATGGCGGCACTTCCGTTCGCCTAATTTGTAAGGATTTTGTGCATTTAGGGTAATTACGTGATACTGAACCTATTTCAAACAAGAAATAAGAGTTGTAATTTAGTGCAGAAGAAAATTCTCTATTGCCTGTAGTACCTGGAATCCCTTACTCAATGCCACTGCTTAAGCTAAGGCTTTAATAGTGCTTCCCTTATGCATATTTAACTTTACATAAGTAGGGCCAGAATCTACATTATCAGACTCTACATTTACATGTACAAATCTAAATTACCAGCGAGTAACATGGGCTATATTTTATAAAGTTACGCGGACGAAGTCGCGAGCAACAGCTAGTTATTAGCAAAAAGAAGTGTGTCAAACAATGTAGGTATTTTTAGTTTAGCTGCTGCAAAACAATAATATTTTTTTTATTATCTAAATGATAAGCTCTAATATTCGTAAATTACTGTAAAATTTCAATACAGAAATAAACGATACATTAGTTAGGTATTATATAGTGTTTTAAATGAAAATATGAATGTAAATCCTGAAATTTAAATTCGTTTAAATTATACTATAAATGCTGACTATAATAGCAACGATCCAAAATATCGTAGTTTATTTTATTACGGCACAGAACAACAGATGTCGCTAAGCGCAAAGGATCTTTCAGCTGTCAGGTAGATATAAGGACCCTATCTGACATTTATCTCAAAAGTTTACCTACAATACAAGTTTACATTTACAAGTCTATAACAAGCTATATAAGCAAGTGTATCAAACCGGCGGGTTTTTAGATATTTTCTTTTATACGCGAATAAATGTTGTAAAGACTGTCCAACGTGTTAAGTTTAAGTGTTTTAAAGTTGTACACAGTCAGCCTGGTGAGTTTTAATTCAAGCGAATACACCACAACGTGAACTTAATAATCAAAACAGTGTGTTTGTTGTGTTTTAACTTAACATTACTTAAAACAAACTTTTATTGGTAAGTTTCACACATAATTATGTCTAGTGTAATTTAACTTTTAAGTAGTTTTGAGAACTAAATGTATACCTATATTAACTTTTAAATATTTGTTGCTAAATTAATGCGCACGCGAATCGTGCACACATTGTATTTGTATGTATCTAAGTTTTGACAGATACTTACAACCGTTCGTTTATGTTTTAAATTTTAAATTTAAACAAAAAGTATGAATTACATACTTTTTTTTGAATTAAAAGGTATATTTTTGAATTTTATTTAAGTAAGTACTTAGTTTAATTTTAATATACTGCAATACTTATATAACGAAGTCTTATAATTTAAAAATTATTAACTTATTTGTTTAGTGCAAGAAAGAAATATTTTTACATTCATTTGTTCTTTTATAAGGTTGCCTGGGCAGGCTGCATGCAAGCATACCAAAAAAAAGATAATTTGGTTTTAAAGAAAGTGGATTTTTACTACGTACGCCATAAGGTCTTGTTTCCGCTAAGCTATTGTAGAAGAGCGAAAGGGACGCGATAGCGGCGTCGTCGTCGTTCGGACGCCGCGCCGTCGCCTTCCCAGGTAGTTCGTCTCAGGCGCATACACTGTATAAACTTCCAAAGATTAGACTTTTAACAGAACTTCTATTAAGTAAACTTAATTCGATTTCAATCAATAACGCGATTCACTCAAAAAATTTTATCTCACCTAAATTTGCATATAAATTTTTCACTTGGGCTCGCTCGAATCAATCATTGTAGTCTGTTGAAAAAAAATCGCCTAGTCCATAATTATTATATATTTACATAAATATAGAAAGTATCAGGATATATATTGAAGTCATAGATGAATGATTGGTCTCGCTGCGCCCGACTAGATTACGCCGTCGTACCTACTTGTAAAATGCGGCATAAAATAGTACGCCGGATTCGGCGTACCCGAGCCAGTCACACTGCAAACTGTCTGTAAAGTGTACGTGCCGAATGTATTATTAAATTTTAGGCATAATAAAATAAAATAAAAATTTTACCTCCATTAATTTACGAGAAAATACGAGTGTGCTGACGTAATATTACGCTAGCATACCCATATATACCTACAATATCTTGACAAAGAAAGCACCTAGCGAGCCCATTCTAACGCCTTATTTTGTTGCTAATTTGTTGCTCGGAGATAATAATAATACGAAAGTTAAATCAATAAAACCGGATCAAAAATATTTTTAACGTAAAATATTATAACTAATTATTTAAGTAAAATCGATAGTAGTACAGTAATACGGAAAAAAACGCTGCTAACATTATATTAAATTTTGACATTAGGTTAGGACCATTAAAGAAAACACAATTGACAAATCCTTTCCTACTATAATATTACAAAATGCGAAAGTTTGTATGGATGTATGGATGTATGTATGGATGTATGGATGTATGTATGGATGTTTGTAACTCTTTCACGCAAAAACTACTGAACCGATCACCATCAAATTTCGCATACATGTTGTCTGGTCACACCAGAAAGGACGTAGGGTACCTTTCATCCAGAAAAAAGTACTGCTCCCGAGGGATCATCTAAAATTAAGAAAACTAACTCCTGGCTAAGTGTAATAGCAATAACGTTGTCAGGCGATATATTGCTTTTTCAACGCGGGCAAAGTCGCGGGCACCAGCTAGTACTATAATATTATATCGAATGTAATATCTGTATGTAGTTTAATCTATGACATGGCGTTACTTGTACTTATAGAATTGTCATGAAGCTTTTTTTTTGGTACGGGACAAGACCACATAAAATGAATACACAGTAGTTTCGTTTGTAGCATATAGATTATGCTAAATTGCTTGTTTCTCATTTGTATCTACTAATAAGTACCATAACTTAAATGTAGGCACGTAGGTAAGTAATTAAAACTTCTCTATACATAATAATTTTAAAAAAAGAACATTTTATTGTTATGTAGCGTGTTTCATTTGTTATTTTTCTATAAAATTATAAATTTGACTCGTAAGAATTGAAACCAGCGAACTCAAAATATATTATTATTTCGATGATTGAAACCGGTTCATTGGTGTCGATCTAGTTTAATTTAACTTTTGAAAGATGTCGCTTATATCAATAATGTTTTTAAAATTAACTAGAATAATTTTTAGAATAAATAATACCACATTTTATATCAAATTTTAACAGTGACATAAATACATTTATAACGTTTAATGAACTAAGTTGGAATCTCAAACCAAATCGTGATACAGGTTCGAAATTTACACCACAGATGTCCATATCATCTTTAATAGTCAAACATTAATGTTCACCGGATTTCTCCTAGATGGCGCAGCTTAGCACTTCGAATCCTAAGATACTGAGATAATTATAATGTAACTTTAACAAAAGCTTGTGATATACAAAAGCTCATGAAAATATCCCGTGATTTAAGTAATTTGTTTTTATATTTTTTTTATTTAGTCCACAAACATGTTTTACAGTTCATTTTACAATAACATTAAAAACTCATGTAAAAATGTATGCTCACGTATAACCAAACTAACTTTTGCCTACGACCACTTTCTTGCCCTCTTTTTGTTAGGTGTTAAAAACATTAATTTTCATTTTGAAATAATCCCCTGACAACGTATCAATGCAAATTTTCATGTTTATCAGTTGAGTCGTTATAATAAGTTGTAAAAGCGTGTTACGCTTACGCATATTTAGTATTAGTAACAATACACTACAATACTATACGTACTACTGTAATTAAGAGTAGATACACAATGGCTCTATCTATATCTATTTATTATTTCTAAGTTGGCAGTTCCCACGAAAGACTATTAAATAAAATATTATTTAATACGTAGTTTGTCAATGGGTACATACAACAATCCACTTATAGTAGGTATATAGGTATATGTCTGTATTATTAGTATAATTACAATAGGATGAAAAAAATACCCACGGTTACGGTCAGCATGAAAAACAGCACAAGTGCGCTGCCGTCTTTATAGTATTATTAAGGAAATGGGCTCTGTCATTCCCTTTACCCACTCAGCAGAAACACAAAAGCTCACATTCTGATATATTTCCCTACTTCTGTTAAGAGGTGGTTACTGGCACAAGACGGGCTGCTCAAATGACTGCCACTACTTGCCTCGAGCTCGTCAAAGGGCTCGTCAAAAGACGATGCTTTTCCTTGAAGACATATCTTGTTAAATTAAAAATCATATTAATGTTTTTTTATAATTCTACGAGGTTGTAAAATATAAAAAAAAATTGTACAATAAGTACATCTAATTCTACAAATGAATTTATGTCACTATAATATTAGGTATCGTGTTTTCTCTACACCATTTTGTCATAATTGAGGTAAATAGTAAATTTACCTTATCGAGTATCTACCAGTATACTCTGGTAAATAGTACCAGAGTATACTGGTAGATAAAAAAATAATAAAAACTAAGTATGTTTCATTAATAAATTAAAAAGCAACTCTTTAATATTTTATATTGTGTTTGTAGTGACTGCCTTTCTGATCGTAATATACTGTACTTATTTATTGTTCAGCACACAACTAAATACTTATTAAATGTTTAGCGAGTATCCCGGCCTTAATACGATAAAAATTACACGTTGCCAAGCACGCCCGCCATTTTTTACAATAAATAAATTCTGTCTGACGGCGAAATTATATTTTATGTTTATAAATAATTAAATTTAATAGAGGGTCTGTGGCGAATGCACGCGAAACCTCGTCGACGAGACGGATAGAATACGTACCTATATCCATTACGGATAGAATAGAATGTATACATTATTATATATACCAGTGTATAATAAAATAATTTAATCCGTACTAATATTATTATATAAATTAATGTTAGTAACTCTGTCTGTCTGTTACCTTTTCACGCCCTAACTGCTCAACCGATTGTCATTAAATTTTGCATACACATTGTCAGGGATACAGAAAAGGACATAGGGTATCTTTAATACAGACAATATGTATAAAGTATATTACTGCATAGTTTTATCGAAATTCGTTCAGTGGTTTTTGCACGAAATAAAAACAAACATCATCACAAAATTTCGCATTGATAATATTAGTAGTATAATACAACACCAATTGTATCATCAATTTATTGAGAGTACCTAAAATTTTTTTTTTATTTAAACCATGGATGCATTGACAATAACATTAATTAGAAGTTGGAATTGATTATAACATTTTAAAATATTTAAATAATTTTACTATATCTAAATATCAATATGTTTAAAAGTATTAGTGAAGTAACTTCATCGCAAAATATTAATGGTCTACAAAGTGAATGTTGCCATAAGTGTTTAACATCAATCAATGTGCGATTTGAACACGAATATGTATTATTTGAGGCTAAAATTTATGGTACTGAATTATATGGTTCCAAGTATAGCCGTGTGCTCGCCGCTTAAACTGTGCACAAAATGTACAATCCCGTAATATATAGTCAGATAAGAGTGTATCAAAACTGACCCTCAAACATCATGTTATGGATGTTTTAGGATTAACACATAGCCGTTTATTTAGAACAGAGGGCAAAATTATTCTGCTTTGGTTATTGCTAACAAAATGTTAAACTAGTTGGTGAGTTGAATCCGTACTAATATTATAAATGCGAAAGTTTGTATGGATGTTTGTAACTCTTTCACGCAAAAACTACTGAACTGATCAGCATGATATTTTGCGTACACGTTGTCTGGGACACCAGAAAGGACATAGCGTCTAGGGTACCTTTCATCCAGAACGCGGATGAAGTCGCGGGCACCAGCTAGTACCATATAAAGTAAGAAGCAGAGCGTTCACTTAAAATGTGTCCTGCCCACTGCCTCTTCAACTTACCTACTGGTCTCAGTAACTTAAAATAAATAAAATGTGAAATAATACTTCCCTAAAAACCCTTTAATATAAAAGAAAATTAATTTTCAATCAAATGAAAGAGAAGTTGATCAAACAATTAAATGCAAATAGGTTAACACTTACATTTAGTGACTAACTCAATGGGCGGTTATGAAATTATTTTACAAAGTTTGCCTAACATATTAGGGGCCCGCGGAGCACGCCCTGTGGTCTACGAGAGGCCCCGCCATGTTACAATTGCTCAAAATTATCCGATTCGCCGCGGGAGGTTCAAATATCAAAAGACTTATTCCCAATTCGACTAGAAACCGATTTATTTTGCATAAACAATTTTTTTTATTCCTTTACCGAATAGACTTCGCATATAGTTTTGTTGCGATACATGTCTTAGCAACTAAGTGCTTCGTTGCTTACATTTCCGTAGGTTACTCCTATTCTGTTCTTACTATAAACCCCCTAGTTTTTATAGTAAGAGCTAAGTATATAAGCTATATATATTTATGGTTTATAACTGATAAAACGGTGCATTTTGCTTAGCGCATACTTTGTTAGTTAGCTTGATCTACCTAATACAAAATACACGGAGTTGGAGGTTGCTAGCATAGTTTTATATGAATCGATAAATTCTCTTATTAGAACGATGTACGCGTATACTGTGGGCAGGCCAGCATTACATCCCTAAGACATCGTGAACTCGTAAACAGTTTAGAAAATAGTTCATTCTACTTAAGGAATTTGACATAACTTTGTTTTGTTATCTCGCTCCATAGTCAGAGTATGCGGTCAGATAATTGCAAGAAATTTGAAAGGTAGGAAATGTGTAATGCACAACATTAAGTACTAAAACCGCGTAGAAGCTGATTACACTGCTAAATGAACTGGGGCAGCAACCTTTTCTTTACCGAACTATGTGAAACAGCACATGTGCTGTTGTCATTCGGCCATTTTTTTTTCTAAATTCTCTTGTTACAGTACATTTTGTATTGCATTTACTTCCGGCTATTGCTTTTATTTCTAGAGGTTAGAAGGCACTTACCTGTCGCCATTTATTTCAAAAATATATTATGTGAAAATAAATCACCTCGTTGAACTCAGAATAGTCCTGTACAAATTTGTATAACGTTTTTAGACGGTGGTTTCAAGGCGTGTTGAACACTAACAGCGCCCCAAATGAAATCAAATACTGTTATCAAAATTGTGTTCATTGAGCCTTGTAATGGATTTTTAGATTCACAAGTCTTGTAGGGCGTTCTTATAAGATACTAATATCGCTTATATAGGTTTAGGTAATATTGCTTTTGCGTTTCTATAGACTTTTGCAAGATTTTAAAATTATTGTATCAGTCTGTCGGCCATCGGCCATCAGTCAATAATTATCTCTCTCTCTCTCTGGCCAACTGCCTCCTTAGTCTAGTCCAAAAGACTAAGCCGCAGACAAAAGCTAGTTATATGTGTAAACATAAATAACATAGTAATAACACGTATTATGAAAATTCAATTTACACTTTTTACCAAAAGATTTGTTATAAAAATGTAAAGTTTTAGGTCTGAAACTACAACAAAAGATGTAATTAAATTAATGAAGTATTGATGGAACAAATTATTTGAAGTATTCATTACTAATTTTGTGTAATATTAACAAGGTTGAATATATTCAAATTTACAGTGATTTTCCAATCATAAAATATTATTCCATTATTTATTGTTTCGAAAGTATCTTTTATTTTATGCACAGCATAAATACGACATTCGCTTTGGGTCGTGCGTGCACGCTTTAAGCGCATTCGAGTCTCTCATTAAGAATTATAAAAATATAATAAACAGTTGCATATCAGCGCTCTCCTACACAGTAGCCGACGGAAATTATAATGTATTAACTGGCACTGTTTACATTGGCACAAGCTGAGCGACAAGCGGGTTAGGAATTTATTTTATGCTAGCCCTTTTGTCATTAGCGTAAGAATTAGTTCATGCCTCGTAATAGAGCGTTAACTAAACATACAACAATAACGAATCGTCTTATTCGTCCACAAAACAACTTCTAACTAACTACTCAGCCGCCTTAATTATTTAACCGGTAATCATGAAATTTTGGATACACGTTCTCAGGGACAGGTCACATAAGGTATATGTGAAGTTCATCCTTTCATCCAGAAAAAGTACCAGAGTACCAGAAAAAAAATCATCTAAGAATTTAAAAAAATGTTGCGGCGCCATTTTTGTAAACAGTGGCGGCGCCACCGTCATCATGTCAATAAGATTCGGGCTTTTCGGCTGTTATATTTTTTATTTTTCAACGCGGACGTAGTCGTAGTAAAAAAAAAACAACGTACGTGTAGCGGACGTAGTCGCTTACAAAACAAGGTTGTAAGAACCCAATAAAGAATATACAAGGGGTGGGCCATGGCATCTTTTACTCCCTCATAGAAATTCAACATCGCACACGCGAGAAATAAAATATTCAGATATTTCATTTTTAAGAAAGTTTCACAGTTCACAGCCTTATTTTAAAGGGCATTTGCGTGCAAATTTTTTTTTATATTTTTTTAATATATAATCGAAACTTTTAAATGGTTTACATGAATCAATTTTATATCTCGTAACTGTCCAAGTATTAATTTAACACCATATTTGAATAAGGAACGCAATATGAAGGATGGAGAGTCTTGCTGGCCTGGAGTCCCAAAACAATTTTCAGTCAACAAATTGTTTTTAATCATTTATTTATATATGCTGGTGTCCGCGATTTCGTCCGCGTTGAAAAAGAAAATATATCCGTACTAATATTATAAATGCGAAAGTTTGTATGGATGTATCGATCTTTGTAACTCTTTCACGCAAAAACCACTGACCCGATCACCATGAAATTTTGCATACACGTTGCATATAGTATGGACTAATATTATAAAAGAGATTTGTAATGAATGATCTCAAAACTACTGGACCGATTTTGAAAATTCTTTCACATATCTAGCTACATTATCGGTGAGTATCACAGGCTATATTTTTTATAAAGTTACGCGGGCGAAGTCGCGTGCAATAGCTAGTTTATGATATTACTAAACGGATATTTAATTATTGATAAACTCTACGTCAGGTCAGAAGTGTCTAATTAAGTATTGTACAATTTAGTGTGAAGTCAAACTTAAGAAAGTCAGCGGATCATATAATAATTATTATATTTTATAATAATTGTTTTCTGTAACCGCTTCAGTAATAACATGTTGCGAACAAAAATTGGTAGTTGTATTTACGTGCATCGGTAATTCATTATATTACCTACTTGGGAATGGGTAAGCATTCGTAACGTATTCTACAAATTACTGTATAAATAATAACTACAATGTTATAATGGCAAACTGCAGGCAAAATATGTTCGTATGCTAAACCATAAATTACAATGTAATGCCTTGTATATTTTAAACTTTGTCCTCGAAAGGAGGTACTACTCGTGTGTCCATTATTATTTACTAAATTATACAAATTTGTACTTAAACTATGTTTATTTTCTACTCCAGGGTAGTTAATGTGACGTGGTCGTTCTTGTCGTCTTAAGATTAACTGTAGCTATGAAAAAGAGCCTATATTCTTAGTGGCGACAGTAACCGCCCTCGTACGTACGGAAACAGAATATTTCCTAGAAAACAGTTTTTAGTTTGCCGATTTTTTAAGTGAAGATTGGGGATATGCGGACGATCAATTTGATGGTAAGTAGCCAGAGTCTCAGCGGCCACCCACTGGTGGCTTTTTTTGCGTGGGAAAATCTGCGAACCAAGATCCCCACCTACCATGGCAAGATCGGTGGGTTCCCATATACCACTTATTTTGAACTGGTGTAGGTTTAAAAAAGTTAGCGGAGATCAACGTCTTTATTTTATTTTATTCTTATTTTTTTTACACTCGAAATTAACGGTGACATTTGTTATTTACTTTCACCCTATTAACAGTTTTTAAAATGATTTACGAGTAAGTAGTAATTCTTATAATAATTATCACGGCGACGGTTAATCTTCCGGAAACTCCCCTTGTTTTCATCGAAACATTCCGCAAGTAAGAACATAACCTGACGTTATTATGTTATAGGTAGGTATGTATAAAATAATAATGTTCGAACCGGCTCGGAACCGTCCAGTAATTCATGCAAATCGGCTACATATAAAGTATCTAATTCGTGCCGTTTCAAACAAAAAGCTTGCGTAATTTTAAGGCGAACGAAGCTACCGAGTTGGACTCCTTCATTATATGCCACAATCAAATTGTAAGTAATTCCAATAAATATGGATGTGGCCGGAGTTACCTCACTTGGCTATAGTTAACTGATCCTTTATATCGACATCTAATAAACAGTTGCAAATCACGAGAAAGCCGAACGAACCATAAATTGATATGTTTATTATTACTTTCTCACGATCCTCGGACGATAGATGAGGGACTTTTTAATCTGTATTAAACTTAAACGGATCCATTTTCATAACCCTGCCACTTCTGCCGTTAACGTTATATATATATACAACTTCCAATTCAAAGTTTAATTTTAGTGTTAGTTTGTTTATTTTTTTTTTCACGCTTTCACGCCGTAACTGAATAATATATTGCTCATATATTTTTGTGAGGCATTGGATTTTGAATTTAAGGGCGGCGGACGAGGTCGCAGGCTAAAGCTAGTTTCATATAATGAAGCTCTTTCGGTTGTTCCCTGGTGGAACAGTTTCAAATTTTTAACTTATTAAATATTACAACCTATATACTTTATTTGTAAATTTATTAACACTAATAATAATTTAAAAATCTAAATTTAAAATGATATTTTTTTTAATTTTTAATAACGCATAAAAAAGCGGCGCGGAGGAAGTCGCGGAACTAAACGAAAAATAAAATAAAAAATAAATCCTTGTTTAATTTTATGTTTTAAACAATTGTTACAAATGCAAACAATATTTAATAACAATTTAAAATGAAATACATATTATCGAGTCTTCGTGCAAAATTGTGTTTCAACTGTATGCATTACAACACATTACAATAACTTTGTTGGTTCTTATTTGCCATGTTATAACAACGTCCCGCCACCAATATAAGGTATAATTAATCACTTAGATAAACGCCACCAATGAAGGAAGGAAGTAAGCTACGTTTATATTTTGTGTGACAAAATACCTAGCAGTTTGATCCGGACATAAAAACTCAAACAGCCAACGCCTAGTGCTGTCCCACGCAACAACTGAATATATCGACATAATAATTATAATAATTTTATATAATAGAATAGAAAGGACTATAAAGTTAAAGTCAAAAAATTTTGTAGTTAATTTGACATTTTTTAAATGCTATTCGAGTGTTATAAATAATCGAAAATAGTATTTTAAAAATCAAAATAGTTGTTCTTTGGTATATTTATATTATTATTTTAAATTGTGACATAAATGAAATTCAATCTCCCTATATAAAACAGATTTTTTTTATTAAAAAAAATATAATTTTCATACGCTGTCCATTGTTATGGCAACCGTGGATGGAACGTTTCTTATTGAGCCACAGCGAAGCATGGCCGGGTGCAGCTAGTAATAAAATATTTATTTACACTTAATATGCTATTAGACGTTTTACACTTTGGACAAGATAGATGTGGCTATTATTTGGAATATTGGAATTTGGAATATTTTTTAATGGCAGAAGTGGGTAGTGGCAATAATAATTTGGGTCATTCGAGGCTTTTATCTCTGACATAAATACTCTGAATGTAGTTGTGAGTAAAATCTGTTCTGTCGATGAATAAAAAGTGAGTAAGGACATCCGTATCGTTTCACATTGGAGCCTCTCGCGCCAACGCTTATCGGCGCCCGTTTTACATTTTTATTGCCAGCGGATACGGACCGCGCAGTGCCGACATTATTATTTCTCCCTCGCAATTATTGTTTAGAGAAGTCCACTACCAGTCCCTTAACTGATCGTGTAACAAGTTCACTTCATTTTGTTCACAAAGTACAAATATCCAATTCCCTATTTATTCTGTATCAGACATCCATCAAACGGGAAAGTCGTTTGCTCTAAATATATTTTTCAAGCGAAAACTGACAATTAACCGGAACCTATGAGTAAATGTACTTTTTATTTTATTTGTGTTAGATACTTTCTAAAATAACTGTTTAGTAAAAATTAATTTAGAGAAATGTCCATAAATTACACTGGCATTTTTGCCATTGCAATATTTAATTTCAAATATTACAATATAAAACATTGGAAAATGTTTACAAAATTATCCCTTACCTATATTCATAAAATGTTACCTTATTCCTTATTTATCTAGGATTACTCATTCCCTATAATATAGTATCTAGGTATATTCTATCTTATATTTTATTAAATTAAACTATGGCGCTTGTAAGAGAACTCGACGCCAATAAATGAGTTATGAAAAGTTAATTTCTATGTTAGGGGTTTAGAATACCGAACTTAGGAATTAGGAGATCCATAGACAAACGAAAGTCAACGGACATAACCCAGTAAAGGTACATAGTTCGACGACCGCTGGAAGTCTGGAGGTAAACGTGGCCAGGGTTCGATGGATATTGTTTGTTACTGGCCGGTATAAAAATTATGGGGAGGCCTGTGTCCAGTAGTGGACCAACTTCGCTGGGTAAACAAAGTTTTAGTAGGAAAACATAAATGAAATCCATACGATTTTATAGTTATCATTGTTAAATCATTAGCCGAAAAGGAATACGGGCTTTTTAAATTTTTTATCTCGTAGTAACTAAAGATATCCAAGAGATTAATATCCAAAGATATCTAAGAGATTTATAAGGAACAAGAATTTTATTCTCTATCCGCATGAAGTATGGAAACTTATTAGTTTCCATACTTCCTATCAATACCTATTAATTATGATAATGCATATCAATACCTATTAATTGCTTATAGTTTGTACATAATTTGCAAACGTTATATATAAATGTAGCCACGAGTATATTCCAATCGAGAACAACCACGAATAGCCTCCAACTTGATTCAACCGACAAGTACCTAACACGCATTCAATACCGGCGAATAGTACCTAGTATCATGAATTGTGTCCGAAATTCTATCTTGATATCCGAGAATGGTATTCAATTCAATACACGTTAAGGTTACATGTGAAAATGCTTAATTGTACACATGTTTATACATACAATTAAAGCAGAGAATGTAATTTATTATTTATCTGAAATCGTTTACAATATTACATACATTTTAATTTAATTTACGTCTTATTTTAATTTGATGCCTGCCTCGTTGGGGGCCTTATGAAATAAATAAATAAATACATGTATATTTATTTGCAGATCACAAAACGCCCACAGGCAGGTTCCACTCTTGCATATTTTACTGTTTTTTTTTCACTGCAGATTAGTATACTTTAATAACTTTAAAGTTAAGGATTAGTAAAAAAGAAATATTGTGAAAAATCAACTTTATAGATTCCTCTTGTGTATTTCAAACTAATAGGCTAAGAAATAGTACCTAGTGATCTGGTATTGGGCGGCTGGGAATTGGGCCTTAAGACTATATTAACGAGTATAAAAAGTTACAGGTAAAATATACCTTGTGGTTATCAATGTAAACATTATGTAATCATCAATTAATAATTAGTAATCAACTAATAATAATAAATAATCAACATAACAATTTCGAACTAACATAAAATATTTTCTTGCAAAAATGCCGAGGATCGCTACTTTAATACTTTAAGAATATGTAATGAATGTTCCATGAAACGAATGCTGTAAGATATTTATTGGCAATGTGTTTGTTTACCGAAGTGCAGCGTTATATCAGATGTAACCAATCGAGAAATTTTTCAAGTGTGATTGAAAACTACATGTTTTCCTTTGCGTTCTTAAGGGATCGTTCGAAATTTACTCGCAAAAGAGTAAGTAAAATCATACAGCGCGTTTTATACCTCAAGGAACTTTTATATATGCATACAAAGCCTCCTTACCGCGTCTATCTGTCCGTCTTTACATATGTATGTTCGCGATGTTATCAAAAACTACTGAACGGAGGAATTCATAGGTGTATAATTTTTTGAAGTTTTATATGAATTGATTGAAATATGACGCCCAAAAAGTAGGCATATTATATAATATGCAGTGTAAGGTATCTTATTCTATTACAGCACACAGACAGTCCGTGGGCGTGAGCGGAAACCGTAGAGCAATATCCGCAAGGAAACGCCGTAGACCGCCCTTCTGTAAAGTCGCTACGGCGAGTTACTAAACGCTACGACTGCGCAAAGCTCGTCGGAGACACTTATTAGCGTTCATTACTGCTAATCGATTTAACCATTCACGATCGATCCATTGGGGTAGTGATTAACTACTAGATTCTAAAATGTTGATCGCTTTCTCTTATTAATCATTAAAGAATATATTTAAAAGGTGTATTCGCGATATCTTTGTCCGCTTCTGTGCATTCATTTTAAACTCAATTTATTTTTATTTGATCGGGCTGCCAGAATGACGGCATGTGTTTAGGTTTGAAATAAAGGAATACTAGAAGTATATTCCTATTAAAAAAAAAAAACCTATTAGGATTCCTTCCATACGTTATATGGCAAGTTCTTGAGACGAAAATTTTATGTAGAAATTTTTGTCAGAAGTAATCATAATCGTCAGCACAGTCGGTGCCCTTGAGGACTTTTAGTATGTTCATATGGATACTGAGGTGGAACCAGTGGCGTAGCTAGCATGAGTGGCACCCGGGGCGGATATTGTAGGTGTCACCCCAAAAATCAATCAAAACTATTAAAATAAAAAAGTAATAATAATTTATGTTTTATCAAAATACACTAAACACAACAATTAAAGGATAATTAAAAAAAAAATGCAAATTTTTTATGTGATGTTCAACAGGTTGTAACTGTGAAGAAAATTATCTTACAGTGCTCGTTAAAAAACCAAATTGTAGCTTTAAGTTTGTGTTTTTGAATCCGAGCTTCAAATATTTTTTTCGTTAGCGATTTATGAGTAATCGCAAAAAAAATTTTTTACCGATTACTCATATTTTTCATTTGAGATAATTTTTTAAAACTTTTGCTCGTCTTGAAATTGCTGTAAAAACAGTAATATTCTTTTTTTGTAATGGCACTATAAAGCCCGAGTAATTAATTATCAAAATTAAATGTGACTTTTTTGCTTTGTTCGACGATAACATAGTGCCATTACAAAAAAAAATTACTGTATTTACAGCAATTTCAAGACGAGCAAAAAATTTTGAAATTTTTTTTTGTTGGTTTTCTGACAATTACTCAGAAAACCAATAAAGAGAAAAATATTTGAAGCTCGGATTCAAAAACTAGAGACTTGAAGCTACAATTGACTTTTTTAATGAGCATTGTATGACCGTTTTCTTCGAAGTTACAGCCTGTTGAAAATCACCTAAAAATTTGAAACTTATTTTGTATTCTTGAATTGTTGTGTTTAGTATATTTTATTAGTGGCGGTTATGCAATCTGCCACAATTTACGAATTTTTAAAAGTGGTACTACTGATGTTCACGGTCGGGTGTCAACCCCCCCCCCCCCTGCCTACGCCACTGGGTGCAACTGTACCAATTATCAAAACTACACGAATTATGTCCCCTGATTGCCCGATTTCAATGTACTATATGTTAGTAGGCTCTGTGGCACCAATCATCAAATGGACCGTCAGCCTGTCTATTAAGTAACTTAGTTTAAATTATATATATATCAATGAAACTACGGTTTAGGTAAGCGTTGAAACCCTTCGATATATTTATTTATAAGGAAGTGAAGACAAATTAAATAAGCGCCCCGTCGAAAATAAATTGCAATATGCCGTAATCTCCGTCGGTGAGGTGACAATATTTGAATTATATCAATTTATCTACCGCCAATCAGGTGAAGAGAGCCTACTACCACCCACCAATCGCTACGCAGTATTTAAATTTAACTTTTTCCGCTCCGATTGTCGTCTGCCAGAGAATTACAGCAACGATCTTAGGGTGGAACTAAATAGGAACGAAGTGAGAGATCGAAAATTAGAAAACGATATTCTAAATTTTGAATTAAAAATTCAAATCTGAATTACGTTATAAGTATATAAATTATTATTTATAGATACACAGGGATATTATTCTTTTGATATGAAATTTGCTTCCATAGTGGAAGGCAGTTTATGTGGATCGTGAGGACAATTGGTTTACCTACATACATTGACGAGTTCGTTAATGTTCTGTTTCAATGGTCCCGCCGGGTTCGATTCCCGGATCACTCACCAAAAGTGGTTACCGCCGCCACGCAAGGTGGGCTGCCCAAATCCAGACCAGAGCCAACTTTGAAACGTTTACGGAAATTTCTCTGACCAACCTTGTTATCTTCTAATTTATACCATTTTATTTTCAGGTGCATTGGGTGAACGTGGTAACGGGTGCAGTGAAGCTATACTTTCTTAGTTTTTTTGTAAGTATTGCAACTTAATGCCAATTTAAATATAAAAAAATATATTTCAACTTAGTCCATTGATTTCGTATAACATTGAAGAATTAAAACATAGGTAGGTACATATATATGTATCATTAGTTATCGCGAGATAATTTAGCATTTATTTTCTATACAACTTTGCAGTATTATTATTTATTATAATTTACAAAAGTTATGATGCATATAGGTATTATTATGTTTTACAAGATACCCATTAGGTAAATGGATTAAAGAATGTCTCGCTATAATGCTATATATGTGATGAATATGGATATAAGTATTTATTACACAGTAAAAATGGAGTAAAAAATTTTCTTAGCTCATTGGAGTCGGTGGCTAGGTTAAGGATTCTCGATTGTAACGCCCGTGGTATCAGCAGCTAGATCGCTGTCCTACGCCCTTTTTTTTTGACGAGGAGAAATCCGCTTACAGATTCCCTACCGCTAACTAGGCGATAGGGATATGTGGAGGTCGCCCAGCACCTGATGTTAGCGCACTGGGAATACCTACTAAAACTCCCCGGTGCCTCCTTGCCCCTGATCCTACGCCCTAACTGACGATATCCCAACAGTAGTGGATGGTGCGTGGCCAGAATGTCCTGTTAAAAGTAGGATGGCATTCAACGTCCATAAAACATAGGCTATCCTTACGGACACTCTCACGAGCCTCGTTCGGTGCGCTGACCGACAAAGGACTATGAACCCACTCGCTTAATATGCCAATGTCAGTTTTCTCACATAAGCGTTACGTTACTCATGACGTCATTTCTCTCCATTACATAGATCGGTAATCGGTACATATAAATAATATAGTAGAGAATATAAAAAGTAAAGACATACTTACAACTTATTATAGCACTATTGAACAGTTGCACGCTACTTAGTTTGCTTAACTTTATAGAATATAGTCTATGTACTCAACGATAGCTTTCTATAAGTGAAAGAATTTTTAAAATCGGTCCAGTAGCTTCTGAGTAAGATAGTAGTTTTTCATTACAAACAAAAATACAAACCTTCTCGATTTATAATATTTAATTGTACCTATTAATGGAAAACAATAAAAAGCCTATAATCACAGACATACCTACATACGAGTAGCTGTAGATACTAAATATAGCACTTTTAGCTTCTCACCTGTGTTTAATTCCTGTACCTACTGCTATGGGCCAATAAATCTTCTAGGACTTTAGAAAATAACCATTAACTCCCAAACAGAAATCAAATTTGATTCAGTATTTTTTATATTTTTTTAATATTTTGGAATAAATAAGGTTTGGCCTAGTTTAAATTTATTTACAACATTCGATAGTATGAATATTTTGACAGTTTTTGAAAACTAAACCGCTTTAGAAAATAATGTAAGGGGTGAGATTTTACAATAGTAGCGAGACAATAGTTTGAAATCTCCATCCAATCAGTCAATCGTACGGTTAGTTAATTTGTAAACGCAGTTAGAAAACAGTGGTCAGTGAATTTCCTAGTGTGATCCGGGTGTGCCTACGAATGACGCACGTCCGTACAAACATTCGGCCGATAAAATATAAGTAACTTTATTATACCAACGCCCTCAACAATCATTAGGCAATGTTAAACATTGGCTTGGACTCGATATATGAGACCAGTTTATGAGTATTTACATTGTGCTCCCTGCCTACGTGTGCAGGGCTCACATTAAAAAAAAGCAATTCGTTTGTTATAGGTACTTTTTTTAAGTAAAGGTCGTTCGACAGACTGGATGTTTGTTTGATGGTAGTTGCTGCTAGTTATTCCTTTATTCATCTTTCGCTGTGGTCTTCATTAAGGGTGTGTGGCTTATGATTTTTCAATTATTGCGAAAATCAAAAACGTATTTCGAAAAGGAATGGTCTACTAAAAAAGTTTTAGCCTATAACTTATAATATAATTCTAACTTACTAATAAGTAAATATGCGTACATCTAATTGCAATGAAACTAACTCCATACAATTTCAATTTCATTTAATTGCAGTGGAAGTAATACTTACTTTTTATTAAAATGATTTCGTGGGAACAAAGTACAAGCCCTCATTGGCGTCTCCTTTTCGGACCAAGCGCTTTGAAACATCCTTTATAATGCGCACTGCCAGGGTTTGGAACTCCCTGCCGGCGTCTGTATTTCCGAGCACATATAACCCTAATCTTTTCAAGGTTCGAGTGAATAGGCATCTTCTGATGAGCTTGCTCCATCTTAGGCCTCATCCTTGCCACATGGCTGGTTGTTGGCCAAGAGCAAACCCATCTCTAATTAAAAAAAAAATTGTCTGTAAACAAAAATGTTTACAGAGTTAGGACACGGCCTAACAAACAAACTTAATTATAAATACGTAACTGTACCGATTTGGCTCATCAAAACATAGTATACCCAAAAAAAAAGCTACATAGACAACATAAAGATTTTATAAGTGTTTAAACAGAAGTTAATACTCATGAAATCGTTTGTTATTGCGCAATCTATTAATAAAAAAATCGATACACCCTAGACTGTTTTCTCCCTTATTATGCAAATTGTGGCTTTGATTTAACAGATTAAATCATATCTATAATTTTCACAGTAAGGGGTTCCTATTTGATTGCCACTATTGGTCTGAACTGAGTCTCTAACTGTGAATGCAATACTTGTTGTATACACTCAATATTAAACATAATTTGCTCAATTTGCATTCACTCTACAACTTTTGTAATCTAAGAACCTAAGAAAAGAAAGAGGCTCTAATTTCATATGTCTGAAAAAGCGCATAGAATGAAATTTAAAATAAAATCTATACTAATATTACAAAGCTGAAGAGTTTGTTTGTTTGTTTGAACGCGCTAATCTCAGGAACCACTGGTTCGAATTGAAAAATTCTTTTTGTATTGGATAGATCATTTATCGAGGAAGACTTTAGGCTATATAACATCACGTTGCGACTAATAGGAGCGAAGAAACAGTCGAAAATGTTGAAAAAACGGGAAAAATTATTCATCTTTGAGGGCTTCCGTTGCGTTCGCTGCGAAAACCGTTCGAGATACCCAAATGATTTCCAAAATAACTGTTCCACGCGGACGAAGTCGCGAGCACCAGCTAGTAACTAATAAAATAGCTTATTATTACCAAATTGTGTTTGTTTGCAGAATGTTTCCTTTTATGAATTAAACATTTTTTCCGAGAGTTGTGACCAGTAAATGGATAGCAAACACTGGATAGAGAGTCCTCAAATCCCCCCTGTAGAGGGCTTTAAGTGGGACACGGTATAAAGACGGCTAGATAGATAGGGATATGTGAGCAATGGGATGTAAGGGATTCATTTCATCTAAATTTAGTATATGTAAGTACTAAGTGTAATACTTCTAATTCCAGTATTTATATACATAAAGAAAAAAAAATATCATTTTAAAATTTAATATTTATTACATGTGAGATACATACACTTGAGACGTAAGGTTAAAATAAATCGAAGTTCTATGACGCTGTATTTATTACCTACAAAGTGGCCCTTTGATATGTTATTTGCACAAGACGTTCCTGCCCTGCATAGGTATACCTACAGAGGTACTTGTGCGTATATCCGTCAACGTCTTGGCCTGGACACGGCAATTCGATTAGGTGTTGAATAATTGGGGTGCCACAGATACTCGCCCACAGCTAATACATAACCAATATGTACTCCAGTACTACAATTAAAATAAGTCCCACACCAAAATAAGAATAATTAATATTTAATAGAAAATATTTACTGTTCGCATGTCCGGTACACATTAATATAAGAAGCTATAATCAAAAATTGTAAACTAACCACTCGACTTTCTATTCATCCAAAACACGCTATATCTGCTGTAAGTTGTCGAGGAATTAGATGTCTCGAATACTAATTGATGCTGCAGCATCAGATCAAGGTTACCATGTCATAGAAATACTATAGGTCATGTGTCATTAAAATGTTTTTGTGTGTTGTGTGTTTACAGAGGTTTATAAAAGTTGTCTACGGTAAGCAGCAGGGTGGCGCAGCGTAAGGCAACGGCTTTGGAGAGGAGCAGCATCGTGGATTCGACGGAGCGAGTGGATCGAGCAGTGCCAGCGAGGACCAGACATCGGAGGAGACGGCGACCTAGGAGTGGGAGTGACCGAGTGTTGAAAGAGACACGCTGCCAACAGACTAATTTAACTGCACCCGACCCGAATCGACCGGAGATTGTCATGATTAAGTAAGTAACATTTTCATAACACGCTAAATCTGTATAAAAAACGCTCCTCATAAGATAAGCAAAAACTTCCTAATCTCAACCTATGTTTCTTGCCTCCGTTATACCTATGTTTCCTGCCCCACAGGACATAACACGGCGGTATTAAATTTATTTACAGCAGTGGTAACATATTAAGGAATATTGCAGAGTGGGCGAAAGTGTAGACGCTTGTATAAATTTTCGTAGATTCGACATTACTTGCGTTATCATATATACGGCGCCGTATTTGACAAAGAAAAGCCGTTCCGCGCGACGTCGTTCTGGAAGCGAACTTGCAGTAAGAGCAAGATTAGTATAACCCCAATTTATTCTCTGTCCCTAAAGAAACTAATATAATTTATATAACTTTTTCTTCCATAGCAGTTATAAAACTACGAGTATGATATATATATATATATATATATGTTGATCAAACGCCCATTATTTCCATTGTCTATGGTTTAAAAATATATTGTAACTGTTGTATAATATTTCTAAATTGGATTTTGCGTATAGTAAATTAATAAAACGATGTGGACTGTATGTAGGTTTATTGTCGACTACTTGCTTATTTACAAAAAGAAAATAATAAATTTTAGTATGGAATTGGTAGGTAGCTTCAAAAGATAATTACTAAATTTTGTATGGGTTGCGTTAGGTAATTTGAAATAATTATGAGTACATTTTATATTGAAATCATCGAACAGTAACATAAAATTGCAAATTGCATTAAGAGTCCACCAAACCATTCTCACTGGGTCTTAAATTTGAAATTGAAAAAGAACAATGAGGTTGTGTTTACTTAATGTACACAAAACACTGTTGATTAAGAGTTGAAACCTAATCACTGCGTGTGGATTTTTAAGAACATTGCTTCGAACGTTGCTAACAATATAAGGCAAGAAAAAAAAAGCAATGGCTTCTGAGTTAATAATCTTTATACTTGCCGTGCCTCTCTGACTAATGAAGGTTGGCGATCAGTCTGGTAGAGTCTTCTCTGTCTTTTGTTTTTCGGAACAGGTCAACTGCGTTAGCTATCACGGTCCACTCTCTGATCTGATCCTCAGACAAGACTTCTTTCTTCACCCAACTTTTCTCTTTCCAGAGACTTTGCCCATCAGCACCGAGTTAAAATAAGTTTCTAATGTTAAACATTAATTTAACCTGGAAAATTAATGTTGAATACATACTTGCTCCACAATGTTCTCCTGTATGAGTTACAAAATACTTAGGTAGGACAAAGTATTAAATTCTTTAAACACACGGTGCAATACATGAGTAATATTGTACGATCGTTGCAAGCGCCATGCTCCGCGAGCCGTGTCTAAAATGGAGATACCCTGCCTCATTTGAAATTAATGCGTTGCACGAATGCACTTCGATGCAACTGACATATATTATTAAACTTTGTCACACAATGCGTCTTAAATAAATATTAATTGCACTGATTTCAAAACAATAGTCGTTTGGCCGACGACACGTTTGGTCTAGTGGCTAGTAACCCTAGCTGTTAACCAAGCGGTCGCGGGTTCGAATCCCGCTAGGGGCAAATGTTAATGTGCTAACATTTACCTTTGTACCTGAGTCATGGATGTTTAGTATTTATAATATGTATGTATTTACAAAAAAAAAAAAAAAAAAAAAAAAGTAATCTATGTAGTGTATCAGCTGTCTGGTATCCATAATACAAGCATTAAGTTGCTTAGTGTGGAACTAGATGGTGCTGTGTGAAATGTGTGAAGATATTTATTTATTTATTTATTTATTTATTTATTCCGTCGACACACCGCCAAAAATGCAATATGCACTTTTTTAAAAGAGATCAAGGTGTCTACTTCTTTTTCTTACGAACCGATTCGTATTTTTTATCATATATAGTTGCTTTAGTGCTTTAGTGTTATCACTCAACTATATGTAGAAGTTACTTTTTCTATCTATATAAAATTTATAAAAGTCTATAGTTCCTCCGTAAGTCTTTATCGATAACCGTAAAATTTTTCATACACGTTGTCAGGGATACAGAGTAAGTTCAGTAGGCTTTGTGACGTCAAAATCTAAATTGTTCAAACACAAAACTTTAACGAAATATTCATTTCGTTTACGTACTTACATACCCTGAAAAAATTAACATCAGGCAAATAAAAAGTAGCAATGATCTGTTGCAAACAACCTATCCCAAAATCATCATTAAAAGAATATGCATTATTTTTTTTCCTCATAACGAAAATTAACGAAGCTAATATCAATAATAAAATTATCCTATGATTGAAATTGCAATTGCTGAACTAAGATCCTGTATTCTAAGGCATATTACAAGGTAAATGATTATTTAGAGGATAATGACGCCTGGTCTACGGTTGCTCCAACTCAGCATAATGCATAAGAATAATATACATATGTATATACGTACTTTATTTATAATTAATATAATGTACTTAATATTTGTGTATGTAAAAAAGAAAAGATAAAAGATGCGATTCCTGTGGAGTTTCTTTGGGCGTTCTTCTCCACAGAGGAATGCACACTTTGGTAGTGAACGTACCACTCTTTGACTTCGAAAAGAGATTTTGTTAATTAATCCTATTTCGAATAAAATATTTTTGAATTTGAATTTTGAATTTGAATTTGAATTAAGTAAATATTTCCAAAAAAGTTAATGCCTACCTACACAATTAAAATTTTGTTTACACAAAATCATTTTCATTAATCGAATCTGAATAAAGCCTTTGAGGTAGAAAATTGTTTATTACACAAGCCGTAGGTATTAGTTTAAATAATCATGATTGCAATTAATTTTATTGTTAGTTTGCGAATTGTCTGGCTGGGGATCGTTCACTAATTTATTAGTAATTGTACATATTAACAGTATGATACTAGTCGTGTGCGTTTGGTCTATTCCAATACAGAGAAAGATATAGAAACATAACGTTTTACATCTCGTTCGGAAGAATAACAGTTTTAGTGCAGACTCGTCACTTCTAAAACCGGTTCATCTTCATCATCACCATTTATAACTGAATCCACGCAAAGTCCTCCGCCCTTTTAAGTTTGTTTTATCGCTAAATGAACAGGCCCTGATTCTGTATGGCAACTACTCTTGACAAGACAAGGCAAGATACGTTAATATCATTCCTTGTCTTGTCATGAAATTTTATGTCTTATGCCCCAAGACAATTATATATGGCACGATATGATTTCACAGAAACCACAGTATACTATTGTATCTATTTGACAATTCCACTGACAACACAGATATTATTATGTTATCTCAGCTGGGGGCATAAGACATAAGAATTTCATGACAAGACAAGGAATGATATTAACGTATCTTGCCTTGTCTTGTTAAGAGTAGTTGCCATACAGAATCAGGGCTCAGGCTGATTTTTCAATTGATGATAAGTGATCATCACTGTCTATGAGTCAACCATGTAGAAATGGACTCTGGCATCCAAAACAAGTAGGTCACTTTAGGAAGAAGTATAAAGAGAGCCCCATCGTGGCCAGCGCTTACTCGCGCACTCTGCGCACGGATATCTCCTGTGAGGGGATAGTTTCTAGAAAAAAGACGGTGTCGTGTCTGACTGTTGTTTATTGTTTGCCGCGACGTTCTGTGCAACGTATGTGGTGAACGCGATAATTCCTGATTGGACGAGCGGGGGCCGATTGTGCAAATATTACACGGCAAGCACCGGCCGGGTGGTCATTATTAATTCTAACTCGGCCGGCCTGCCGTCACTCTCGCATATGAATGAGAGATTTCAGATGGTCCGTCAATCGTGGCAACTCATAATTGATTGTATTAATTTCCACATTGTGCATCCTATGGTAATGCTAGTTGCCCACGCTTCTTTCTATTAGGAGAACACATCCACAAACTGTGTTTGTTTTTATTTTGGAAAGCAGGATAAAGTGGACAAGGGTTGCTAGATTTATAACACGTTCGTTTAAAATATTTTATCTGTCTCAAAAACTTAACAATTCTGATTAAAAAATAAGTAATAACAATTACCAATACTTATCAGGCATTACATATTTATAGCTAATAAAAATTCCATTTCTCATTTGCAAATATAAAAAATAATTACAAACATTTTGTAGGTACTTTTTGTACCTACTATGACAATTAAAATTTCAAGACAATAAATAGTTAGCCCTTGTAGGCTACTGTTTGACACTTATGTGTCTAACTGTTTAGACATAGGCCTTTTTAATTGATCGTCACCACAACCGTCTGTGTGGACTTGTAATGTTGCCTACTGTCTTGGATACGCGGGCTTGTTCTCGATGTTTCTTTGCTCGAGCATGTGATTGGTATATGTAATCGCTTAAAATGCAGACCTCAGAGTTCGAGATCGATCATCAAATATTAAGATATATTGATTAAGATTTATTATGAAATGACTTTTTAGAATCGATTTATTCGGAGATTAGCTCGTCATTAAACACTTAAAAACAAAGATTGGATTCCTCGTAAGTAGATGAAATTTTCATAACAGAATGGAAAATATAAAATAGTATTAGATATTTTCCATAACCACGACACGAGGATTAAATAGAAAAGCTTCTATGAATAGTGACAAGTATTGAAGAAATAAATAATTTGTACACAATTTAAATTCAGTTTAAATTTGACATTTTAAATTTTTCTTGTAGCGCTATCCAATTTTCTATAATACATTCTCTCATAGGAAACTGAAGGAAAATGTAATCGGTTTTCCTGTATTTGATCGGACCAATGTCTGGAAGTTGATCGAAAATTATTCGTATAACGCAAATTCAAGTTTGCAGTTCACAAAGTGACCGAGGACAGACCTAGTTGTTTTTGTTTGAGAATAAACAATATGAAAAGACATTTCAAATGAAATATCACATTTGTATCGTTTTGTGCACCTTTACTTACATAGACTTCAAATGTGTAAGTAGTCTGTTAGGAACGTTTAGGCTATGTTTTGTAAATTAATTTTTGAAATAAATAAAAAGAAGTCGCGTGTTAAAACTAGTGTAATATGATGCCTGAGGGTGAAACTTTAATGAAAGAAATTTGCGTACTTATAAACCTCTGTGCTGTAGAGTGAGGTAGCTAAATATATTGACAATTTCCTCCCATCTCATAGCACTCGAGCATTACCGCAGCCACCGTAAACAAGGGCTAATGGAAATTAAATCTTGACGAATAGATATTATAGTCCACTATCGTAACAATTAACACGAACGTAACTACACCTTATCCTTAATTACGTTAGACAGAATTATGAAGGCAGTAGCTTGAAGTGAAGTGAGGAATAATGTGATGTCTATCAAAAATAAGGATTAATGAATTTTAACATTATACAACACCATTTAAAAAGAATTTATAGAAAACTAGCTGGTGCCCGCAACTTCGTCCGCGTTGAAAAAGGAATATATCGCCTGACATAGTTATTGCTATTATACTTAGCCAGGAGTTAGTTTCCTTAATTTTAGATAATCCCTCGGGAGCAGTACTTTTTTTCTGGATGAAAGGTACCCTATGTCCTTTCTGGTGTCCCAGACAACGTGTATGCAAAATTTCATGATGATCGGTATAGTTGCTAAACATTTTTTTAACACAAACACAAACTAAACATTTTTTTAAATAAAAATAAAATTGCTTCTAAAGATTTCCTAAAAAAGATTGTTTGATTTTTGAAATTATTTGCGTTTTTTGTGAGTTTTTTATATATACCTAAGTAAATCTTGTGATGTAGGTATGTATAAATATAAGAGCTGTATTCTGTGTTAAACCAACACACGTCGTTCCGTCAAAAACTATTGAACTGTGGTGGTACCTATCTGTTGATCTTAATTGTCAGCTAGGAACTTTAAATGGGAAAAAGAGCTTTTCATGAGTTTTTTAAGATTTTCCGGACAATTTTTTTCAATTCTTTTCTTAAACCTTGAAAAGTTCTTTTCCTAACCTTTGAAAAGCTTCCTCGGATTTCAACTGATTAGGTAAATAAATTAGATGAGTTAATTTAAACGCCATTATTAATGGCAACATATTTAGCTATTCATTTTTATTTATATACGAGAAAATCCGTATTAGACGAATTGGTAACATTAACTGTTAGCTTGGCGGTAAATAAATAAATAAAAAACATTTTACACCTTTTCTAACTACTTTTGTAATATTTCCGTCTCAAATAACGTTCCCAATCGCAACCTATATTTATAATTAAATGTAAACCACAAAAAAAGTAACACATAAAGACAGAACCAAAGGCTTGTAATGTGTTTATTATCTGATATCACTTACATGTATTAACCCGCCGGGACCACAAAGTGATCGCGATCGGCACTTGATAAATTAATTTACTTAATTAAGTGAATCGCCTCGTAGCATATGATATAAATTAATATTCAGAGTAATTTTCGTATTATGAATAGATGACGTGTTGGGGTATACAAGAAAGCAGTTATTGCACACTCATTATTGCGGACATCTGACAGACTACATGCTTCATTGTATTCTTTGTTTGAGGTAGTAGTAGATCCGGCGGCGGTACTTTAACGTGTAAAAGTCTGATTGTACAAGAGTTATTGCTTCAACGTCAAAATGTACTACGATTATATCGTAAAAAATCAACCGCAAAATGATAAATTGGACTCCTAACTATAGTTATATAACTTTGTTCGAAACGTGAGTTCAAACCCTCTTTTCATTAAAATTTACTAAATCTTTATTGCTCATATTGTTTTGTCGGGCGTTGAATATTTATTTTTATTTTTAGATGATCCTGCAGGAACGCTACTTTTGTTTTCTAGATTTACTTAGTAGTACTTGCTATGTCCTTGACCCTATGACAATGTTTATGCATAACTTCACCATAAATCGGTTCAGTAGTTAAGTCGTAAAAGCGTAATAAACAAACATACAAATTACTAAGTTGCGATTACTAAATACTATGTAACTGTAGTCTGTACATTTGTGGCTCTAAAAAAAATATAAATCAAACCACCAGGAATTTTAAAAGTGTAAACTTTAAAAGCGCGTTGGGCATTTTTGCGATGGGAAAAGAAAATCCGCAGATTTTCTTTCTAAACTTTCTTTAAGAATAGATAACATGCAACTGATGAGCTACGGTGTAGAAATTCGGCCCTTCATACCCAAATAGGTAGGAATTATAATAATAGTGGCCACTGCTGCGGGTATGAAACGTAAAAAGTTTATTGTCAGTCACACAGCCTGTTTAAAAATTAATCGAAACAATAAAAAATAATTATAACGCAAGTGAACGTTCAAAAGAAACGATGAATAAGAATGAAACTAATAATTTGCAATCGACGTGCTATTTTCGAAACAGGAACCGCGTGTTTCACTTCGGTAATTATACAGCTACGTTGCGGGGGTAGGATAGGGTAGGGTAGGGGTGTGTGGTGGCCGGCGGCGGGGGAGGGGAGGGTGTATTGCGAAGTGAAAGCGAAGCAATAGTGGTAGGTGGCGCCCTCAGCGATTTATTGTTTTTAATAATAACGTGAACCCGTCACAAAGAGAACAAGTCGACGGCACGGGAGCGACGCAGCGCGGTGCGACCCAACGTTGCGCTACTAAAATTTTGTCAGAGAAGTTTTTTAGATTACATTTACATATAACGAATCATATTTCTTAATCCCATATAGTTTTGAAATATATATGAGTAAAGTCCCAGTCAATATTAGTCCTTGCTTCCACACTTACATGTGTTACTGTTCCATTAAAACACTAACACATGGTCGAGCAACAAACATTCATTAAAATTTCCGTATAATAATCCGATTTTTCCCCGGAAGATTCGATTTGGACTTTCGCTATATTGAATCAGATTAACAAGCTCTTGTTAACCTGGTTCAATACAGCGATCCAATGTTGTCTGGGTGGTAGAAATTTCTAGAAAAGCTTATACGAAATCTCTATAAAAATTTCGTGTCACGTTGTTTGACACCAATGAACTCCTAAACTACTGAACCGATTTTGATAAAACTTCGTGACTATGTGCAATTTGCTCCAACTTAAAAGATATAGGATAGTTTTTATTTTGAACCCGAGCGAAGCCGGGAGCATGTAGCTAGTTTTTATAGTTTTTATCTAGAAAAGGTAGTGACAATTCTAAGCTATTAACGATTAATACAGAAGAAACTCACTTCTCTCTTCCTAATACGAAATTTTATATGTCGTTGAAGACACAGATGTCCGCTCCAATAATTTGAAGCAGTGTTGTTTTGTTGGCTCACTGTAGCTGAGCGGTCCGCGGTCCCGATATTAACATTCGTACATTTCATCACACACTCATTGGGATTGTTTGCTAACTTTAAATGACAATTCATTTTTGTTGAATGAACCTAATATAAAATCGTTTAACAATTAAAATTTTAAAAAGAAACAACCATATAGGTATATGATTTATGCCTCGTTCGTCCCGATATTTAGTCCCACAATTGAACGACAGCTACCCACTATATCAAGTTTAGTGGACAGTTCTTTTTTAGACTGGGGTTAGACACAAAAAAATAAAATAAAATATTTAAATAGCTTTATTTAAAATTATTAATTATAATTGTTGTTTAAAAAAATAAAAAAATGTAAGTAGCACAAATTTTCTAAATGAAAAACGGAACAGCCACTGTCTAGCTAGTAAATTACTTTAGATAGTGTTACAGAATCAAATAGAAGTGATGGGATTACATCGCTTTTGCAGTGCATTAGATATGTTTGCAGAGGCTCAATGGACAAATTTTAGGAGATAATGCATAAAAGGCTTATCTCGCGTAGCGTAGGGTGAGATACCGAGTAGGTACCAAAACTATTCTGAATATGATCACAGCTTTACCCTCCATCTCGGTACATTACAGTCTAGTACGTACGTAACCTTTATCAAGACGTAGACTCTTACCTTTTGAAACTAAATCAATAAGCAGACAACTGAGAGACACTTTGAAATGGAATTTTAGTAGGACTGATAAATAATATGTAGCGAAGTTTTCTCTTTACGTATTTAGGTATATAATTGGTATATACCTAAATACGTATATTTTCGTACTATTTGCCTTTTTTGGTTCATGGAAGGCGGTTTAAGGCATTGTGATCATTAAATTACTTCACTGAATTGTAGCATAAAACTGTGTACAAATAAATAAGAAAATGTCTTACAGAAATAAATTCAGACATCTGCATCCGTCTTGAAGCGGTTACCACTTAACCTATTTAGCAAATGAATCGTGTAATGCAATTGTATTTTGTCATCTTTCTCGGCTTTGTTTACTCTTTTTATTTAACAATAAAAAAGAAAGCGATTTGCAGCGTTGCTGTGCGGTCCAGTAATTGAATTATATCATCGATTTTCCATTAAAATGCTTTATGGAATGAAATGTAAAAGTCTGGGAGGGGCACCGAGCAACGTCTTTGAGTGAAGGTGCGGTTACCTATCGCCGACTAAGTAACTCCAATGGTGTTATTTCTACAATATTACGAAGGAATAATTGTTCATGGATTTTATGGATTATTACGATCCTTGTATCATTGCATTTGATCATTTGCCTTGATCATTTGCACAATTTTACCTATTTGAAATAGTCTTAGGATGATTTTACTCTCACAAAAAAAAACCACACAATATTCGCTTACCTACGTGAGAAACTTTTAAAACATACTTACGTAAGTGATGGATGCAACTTTTTTGCTAATAATATAGGTACATAAACCATTCTCATGTCATTAGTGAAAACCGTATCAAAATCCTTAAAGTGGCTTTGAAGAAGTTAGGGGAGAAACTATAGATCTTCGAAATATCGAAATCATTAAGTAATAAACTAATATCCATTCAAACTACTTATATTGTGATTAATGTGTAATTGGAAAACTTAAATAACGACATACTTAAGCAAACATATTGAAAATATTTCACATTTATTGTAATACTTGATATTGCTGTTGGATCCGCTCGTACCAAGTTATTATTATTACATAAGTTCAGAAAGATTTTGATTGTCACCTACTACTGGCGCCAACTATGAATTTCTCTGGGAACTATTACACCATGGTAACTCATTTTACAGTTTTTCACACATACATCTGTGAGTTTTTTTTTAAAGAGGTTGGCCTCTTATAGGCAGTGTTATATGTACTTAACTATATAATTTTGTTCGATTCTAAATAAATTCTATAATATTATTATAGATAATAATATGTAATCTGTGATAACACTAGATAAAAAGTTTCTATTTTAAATTGTCTTAAAGTTCTCTTCCTGTGAACCATTATATAACAGCAAACATTAATTACAAAGAGTATAATTAATTAATATTTAGTGTAGGTACCTATAGGTAATGCTATACGTATGGTATCACTTCACTATTGATTAGCTAGGATACGTTGAAGTTACATTTGACGCCGTCCCTTGAATTTATTGTTGCACCATAAATATGCTAATTAAGCTATGACTCTTTTATAACTTAATTAATAACGTATGCTCAGCCCGGATATGATTTTAACAAGGAGCGAAACTAACCATGGAACAGTTATCTTGCCTTTATACATTACTTTTCACGTCACAAACAAAATAGTTAAATGAATTGTGTATAAATAACTGAGTATAAATAAAGGAAAAATATATATTTTATTAGGTATATTATCTACTAGCTGTATCACGCGACTTAGCTCGCGTTTTTTTTTTATATAAAGTATAGCCTACATTAGGTATACTCGCTGATATTGCAGCTTTCTATACCTAGGTGAACGAATTTTTAAAATCGGTTTAGTAGTTTTTGTGTTTATTTATTACAAAAATATACAATTTTTTCTCTTTATAATATTAGTAGACATACCTATACAAATTCCGTGTGATATTAGTTTTCCGTAGCATAAGAGTTAGGAGAAAACTTTACAAACTTCTTGTAAACTAATTTTTTTATCAATTAACCACAGCGCCATCTAACGTCGAGTCTCGAGTTCAGTATTTTATTTCTCCTACAAAATTCTCCACATTTAAAGCATATAATTTCAGTTGCCATTTGCATATAAAAAATATATGTGTGTGTATTATGTATTCAACATTAACTGATCAAATAAAGATGCATGCGTATTAATTGGTTTTCCCATCACACATTATTATCATTAAGATCCATTTATAATTATGATTCACTTGCAACTTTTATATCATATTATTATTTAGCTCCAATTTTTTAGTTCTAACAACAGGCCTTGTTAGCTCAGTGGTTAGAGCGTCGCGTCTCAACGCGAAGGTCATGGGTTCGAATCCCACATGGTGCATCAGATGTCATTATAACATCTAATCCTCGCTGTTGCACGTGACTTATTCGGTATAACTTTATAAAATATAGCCTACTAGCTGGTGCTCGCGACTTCGTCCGCGTTCTGGTTGAAAGGTACCTGGTGTCCCTTCTAGTGTTCCAGACAACGTGTATGCAAAATTTCATGGTGATCGCTTCAGTAGTTTAAGAGTTACAAACATCCATACATCCATACATCCATACAAACTTTCGCATATATAATATTAGTACGGATGTTACCTGCTGATAATGCAGCTTTCTATAGGTGAAAGAATATTAAAAATCGGCCCAGTAGTTTTTGAGTTTAGATAGATAGAGTCGGTTTCTTCATTGCTGAAGGTCGTGCCCGTTCTGAAATGCCTTGGTTGCATCAACCAACAGCAGTTTCCACTCCACCCTGTCCTTTTTAAGTTTATTCATTACAAAATCTTCTCTCTTTATAATATTACAATATGCGCCAACGCTATTGGCACACTGGGCCATAAAACGTTGGAGCAGCATCTTCATCGGAATAGTGATGACAAGCGCATCACTATCGATATCGATTATGTAAAAAAAACTTTTGTTTTATTACAACAAGTATATGTTTTATTATAAATTTAATCATATTTAATTATTTACTTGACAAAATTCACAGCCTAAAATTATACACAATTTAAAATATGAAACATCATATTTATAGGTAGGTACTAGAAACGAAGAAAAATCAACAACATGCTTACAATTAATTCCAGCTGCAACAAATTTCAATTGCAACATTAATTTCCAATCTTACAACTGATTGTAGATTAAAAAAAAAATCTTATCAACACTCAAAGTATTGACAATGCTTGCGGAACTTGCACAACCCCTAGCGCTTGAATGATTTATGTCCCAGTGTGCACGGAGCGTTTGCATTCAGATAGAAATTCTAGGATAGTTTCATAATATGGTTTATATGAGACTGAACTAACTGAAATTATCTAATTGACAGTGTTTTCCCTAGCATTATGCTACATTGTGTGATTTAGGATTTAGTGGCCATACAGACAGACGCGGAGAGCCACTTCAATTTATACTATGTAAAGATAAAGATTGAATGAACATTCCAATAACGTGCATTGAGTATTGCATGTTATTGAAATATAGAAATTCTGTTGAAGTCGAACACATAACGTACATAGGTACTGCACTATTGATACGTTATTGCATAGACTAAACGGGAACACAGATTGTTGTCAAAGAAAGAGCGCCGTTTCCTGGTTGTTTCGGATTCGTTTAGCGCAGTGAGGGATAACCAACGGAACTAGTGGGAAGGAACCAATTTTATTCATAGAAACGCAATAAATTAACTTCTCAATTTTGTCAGTGATAACGTCACATTATAGAAAATCTAAGTTTCTTGTATCTATATTAATTGTGACCTTTATTTTTATTTAGACGTTGAAATAATTATTACATTTTTTGTCAAGCGTTGAATTTTTCAATTTTAATTTTGTATGGTTCCTCGGGAATAGTACCTACCTATCTTTTCTGGATAAAGGAGGTCCCATACCCTATCCACTTCTGTACCCGTGACAGTGTATGCACAATTTTATGTTGAACGATAAAATACCTAGATACTTTCCGATATTTGTGGTATTTAATAAACGAACATAAAATTTAAATACTTATATTATGACTATTTAAATACTTCTAAGATAAGAAATATGTAGGTATTTGTTAAGTATAATAATATCTATTAACAAGTTATTAGTAACAACAAACACACAGTAATTTTGATGTTTTATTTATAATGAAAAATTGAACATAATTCCTACTTTTTAAAATGAATAGTTTCTTAAGAATTAGTTAAGAACTATTTAGTTCTTAGAACCTATATAGATTTTCTAAATTATATGGTATTTCTTTGTTTGTTATGTTAAGGTCGACAGACGGCTACCGCTCACGGTACACCTTGATGGTAGGTGGTCACCGTCGCCTAAAACACAATCAATGCCACAGGTGCTGTCGACCATAGAAGGATTAAGGATAAGGGATAAAGAAGAGAGAGATAGGGTAATTGGATCTGGCATCCCTTATTCATTTACTGAAACACAACAGCACATGTGCTTTTATTGCACTTTGGTCTTCTTACGGGTAGTCAGCTAGAGTGTGCTGCGCAGTGTCGACTGTGCAGCCACAATGGTGGCATTCGACGACACGTTTGGTCTAGTGGCTAGTAACCCTAGCTCTAGCTGTCAACCAAACGGTCGCGGGTTCGAATCCCGCTAGGGGCAAATGTTCATGTGTCAACATTTTACCTTTGTATTTTTGAATCATGGATGTTTTGTATTTATAATATGTATGTATTTACAAAAAAAAGTAATACATGTGGTACCTATATCAACTGTCTGGTATCCATAATACAAGCATTAGTTGCTTACTGTGGAACTAGATGGTGCTGTGTAGAATGTGTAGAATGAAGATATTTATTTATTTATTTTATTTATACCTCCTGAGGGTCCCGCGCCGCTTCACCAGCAATGCTTCACCAGGGACGATAAAGGCTGTATATGTACCAAATATTATTAAAAAAAAATTAAATTAGCTGATACTGGAACTACTGAAACGAATAACCAATAGAAGAGCCACATCCATTTAGCGTATGTCTTTGTATTCAGGTCATTCTATGTGGCAGTGTTTAATTGATGTACAAGGCTCTCGCGTGACCTACCAGCGGTCTTTTGTCGTCACATACACTTTATGACCGAAGTAAAATAATGAAAAAAAAAAAACCAGATAGCCGTTGTTTTTATGTTGCGCTTTTGATTTAGAACACCTCCAGTTTTATAGTTCAATCAATGTGTCTACTAAACTTAATTAAATTCACTAGAAAAAGAAAACACAACAGAAATTTTATTTTTCGTATTGTACGGAAGACACTTCTATATATATATATATATATCTTATTATATACTAGCGACCAACTCCCGGCTTCGCCCGGGGTGAAATTATTGTTGCCTATATTGGAAAAAGTGATAAAACATGAGACATAATATAATTTTTCAAAAAAAAAAAAAAATTACATTCTAGCAAAGCCAGGGGCGCGTCGCTAGTAGATTAACTTATAAATGTAACTAACTTATAATAATTAATTTAAATATAGGTACAATAATTTAGTCTACGGGTAATGTTAATTTATCATTAAACTAGCTCTTGCCCCGCGATTTCGTCCGCGCTCTTTTCTTAGGTTTTGAAAGATTAATCTTTCTATAGGATATTGACAGGCGTTAAATTTTGAGGTTATATCTCCTTAAAGTACTTTTTTCCGGATGAAAGCTGGCCCTATGTCGTTTTCTGTATCTCTGATAACGTGTCCTATGTAAAAATTCATGATAATTGTTTGTTTAGTTAAGGCGTGAAAGCAAATAAACAAATTTTGAGTTGAGAGCTCGTTGCAGCTAAAATAATGCTGGCCAAGGAGAAACCGGAGTTGGCTATGGAGGGCCTAGCGGTAGCGACAACCAACGGTTAAAGTCCATAATAATATAATATTCTCTAATGAGGTATAATTCAATAATTAGTTCAAATATAAATGAATTTATCTTTATGTAATGACTGTACCTAGGTAGTAGGAAATAACAAGTTGAAACTTTGCAACTATTTTGAACCTTCAGAAGGTTCAATTAATTAATTCTTCAATATACCTACCTACTTACCTACTTTTTTGTCATTATTTCGATCGAATCACGAATTTTATCATTTTAATTTGTCGTATTAATGAATAGACTTTGTTTATTCTTATACCTAGCTAACAAATTGGGTGTAAAACTGAATAGGTTATGAATTATGAATTACTCAAAAATAATTTCATAATTACTCAAAAAAAAAAGAACCGCGCAATTATTATTGAATCAGCTGTCAAATGATAATTCACACAGCGCCATCTACTGGCATTACTGAATCAGCATACAACGGCAAGTTCATTTTTGTTTCTGTCGTGTATTCAGAGATGGCGTTGGATGTTTTTTGATTTTCATAGGTACTTTTCCAATCCGCGAGACAACTTTTCGAGGCCAAGTTAAAAAAAAACAAAACAATGAAATCAGTCAATGTGTTATTGAAATATCATCAAAAACTCGTTCTATATAAAATGTTTGAGAAAAAGATTTTCTTTCGTAATTTTTTTTTCGTGAATGTTCTCGATGATTCCGAGTCCGAAGCTATGCCGAAGAAAATTTGCATGATCGGTTGTACCTACCTGCTATAGGAACTAAAATTAAACTTTAATTGTACTCACTTTTTAAATAGTCTCAAAAATATATTTCACAAACTCAGAACAGTAGCTTTTTAATGTAACAATTTATGGTAGGCTTTTCTCTGTCGGACTTAGAAACGGCTTTTGCACTTACAACTTCGCCCACATGTAGACTATTTCAGTAAGTTAGAAAAATTATAAGAAATGAGCGTTAGTGTATTTTGCCTTCTGCTGCTTAATAGTAGCTTAGCGCATATCGTGCGTTGGGTGCGCGGGCGCTGACGGAACGCGTTGTGCGATCGATGCGGGGGTGAGGACATAGCGGGAGGATCACTGGTAAGGCGTGTCAGCTGAGGCGGTGCGAGCCAATGGGGAGCTTAGTAGAGACCGAAACGGCCGGCCCACCTCCGCCCCCTCCCTCACCCCGCTGCCTCGAGCCACACACTCGTTTCAGTCAGTGGCTCGCGAGTTGACGCACGGTCTGTACGTGTCGCGAATTGATTTTACTTAACGTGTTGCGTTTCAGATGCGAGCCCGTTGCCGCTAAAAAAATGCCGGCCGAGGAGGAACCGGGAACGGCTATGGAGGGCCGCGGTAGCGACAATGATTCGCCGCAGCAATTTTGCCTGCGGTGGAACAACTACCAGAGCAACCTTGCCAACTGTTTCGACCAGCTACTCCAGACCGAACTGTTTGTGGACGTTACGCTCGCTTGTGATGGACAAAGTTTGAAGGCGCATAAAGTGGTGTTGTCGGCTTGCAGCCCCTACTTCCAGGCGCTGTTCGTGGAGAACCCGTGTCGTCATCCGATCATTATAATGCGGGATATAAAGTACTGCGATTTAAAGGCGGTTGTCGATTTTATGTATCGCGGAGAGATCAACGTGTCGCAGGACCAGATCTCGGCTCTGCTGAAGGTGGCCGAGACGCTGAAGATTCGAGGATTGACGGATGTGAGCGGCGAGAACGCTGTGCTGCGTCCTGGAAACGTTTCTGATGCTCGTGCCAATAGCAAAAGACCGGTAAGCCGTGAGGGCGATTCCCCGGCCAAGTTCCGCAGGAGAGGGTCTCCAGAGAGGAGTCCAGGCCCTAGCCCACGTCGCTCGCCCAGTTCTCCTACAACACCAGGAGCGGAGCTAGTGGTACCGGCGGCCACGGACTCTGCTCAGCCGATGGTGGTGCCTCCTATGCCGCCTATCCTCACCGATGACGTCGACATACGACCAGGGATTGCGGAGATGATTCGCGAAGAGGAAAGGGTGAGTGTTTCGCTTGTAACTTACTCCTGGCTGCCCGGTCACGCGGCGCGATGCTCGTAAAACTTTTCCCGCCGTCTTTAGCTTCCCCGCGTCCCTCCCCCCCCCCCCTTTTCCACCCGCTCTATCCTCCCCTGTTTCACCCTTGCCGCACCTCGCCGGCACTGGCTCGGGAAAAACTTTTCGCTCCTTCCCTGACGTATTACGTACTTAATTTACCATATTATATTTTAGTAGATATTAAAATTAACTGACTAAGTAGGTACATCACCGTGTAGAAACCGGTGATAATTTACATTACCAGTTAGAAATCCTAAAAGTTAATTTTAATTCTGTATTCGAAGTATTGAAATTAAGAAAATGAACATTAACAAGTTGATAATTCCTTACTACCTACCTTCGATATCATGTTTCTCGTGATAAATACTCGCGTGGTCAGTATTCGTATGAATTGAACCAGTTAGACTAGTACCTAGTGTAGTATCGCATTCGAAAATAGGATTCTCTACAATTTTCCTGCCACAACTACCTTTGCACTTATAGGTAGGTCCTAGCTACTCAGGCAAGTAAGTAAGCATACAAGCAACAGTTACTTTAATTATGTATTCATATAATTGAATATAAATATCGAAAACTAAGTAGGGCTAAGTATACCTACCTATATTTACAAGTTAAAAATACTACATGTTAAGGTTGAAATAATGTCAAATTTATTCATCTTATCAGTGTGATATGACTTATAAAATACGACTATTTATAAGCGATAAAAAATATAGCTCTACTTACCTCAATATTTATTCGTAGAATAACCTATAGGTATATATTTTATCGATTTTTAATAGAAATTGTTGAAAGAAACAAAAATTTCGGTAATAATTTAAAAATCACATTAAAATATTAAATCTTTCTAAGTATAGGTAGGTTTAAATAAGTAAAAATAAGTAACTAGCTGTAATCAAATTAATGGCATACTTTTGGAGAAAAATGTATTTAGGTAATTATAAAATTTCCTATAATTAGGTAGGTAGTTACTTATGCTAACAATGAAAAAAGTTCATTTAAAAAAATACAATGTGTGCTCAAGAAAAAAAAATCCACAAATAAATTATCAGATCTAACTTCAGATGATACATCATAAATCATAAATATGTACCTACATAAAGTGCATCTTCAGTTTTAATTACCTATTTAGGTATATAAAAATTACGTATTAGTATGGTATTAGTCACATTAGTCATCGCACCTTTTGTTTTGCAGAAAATATAGTAGATATTAAAAATCAAAAAAATATTATTTTTTTATCAAACATTATGATAAAAGGTAGAGTAGTCCAAGATTTTTAGCTCCAAAAATGGGTTCGCACAAAAAATCAATCAACAATCAAACAAAAAAAAATTTGTTTTGCGAATATCTAAAAATCTTAGACTAGATGTCATTTACATTTATTTAATACATTTTTTTAGAAACAACAAAATGATCGGTTACTTTTTATTACCCAAACAATAATAATGTTATTGTTTGGGAATGTTATCAACAAAACAATTAAATAATATTTCAAAGTAAGTACCTAATTATTTTTAAAGCCGTTAATTTTTTAAGTCCATGACTAATATTGAATTTATATGGTTATATTAATTAAACAAAATTGAAAATAATCATCAATTTTGTTAGATTTTTAAATAAATATCTTAAAAAATATAATATATATCTACCTACCTATTTAAAATTATTCCTATCTATAATTGATACATATCTATTGCGGGAATTTTTAATCTTTTTGATCGATTTCTACTTGTACCTACTTGTAGTACCTAGGTAATTCACTTTCATTTTGACGATTTCTCTTTTATTATTTAAAAATAAATATATAGTAAATAATGAACTTCAAGGATCAATAATTTCTATGCTTTGAATATCCATCATCTTTCGATTCTACTCGTGTTGTGATTGATTAAACAAAAAAACGGTTATTGTAACTTAACTATCTAGTAGTATCATTAATAGGTTTCCCAACGTTGGTATGCCAAAGCCAAAATAATATATTCATTATTGTAATTTTTGTATATTATTGTGATTTTACTCGCTATGGGTCAAAGTATTTTTAAAATTAGTAGGTACCTATATTGTCACAAAAAATATTGTCCTACCTACTAGTTAAGGAGAATATTTTTTGCTTAGTGAGGTGCAAAATTAATGAACAATAAGGTTTTTTTTAACTTTTTTTACTCTATTACAAATCGTGTAGATTCTTTAAAAGGAATAGAATAAAGTTATAATGAACGGATTTAGAATGTTTTTTTTTTGTGGGGTTTCTAATGCTAATTAAAAAAAATCTTGTTTGTTTATTAATTTTTATGAGACGGTTATTCTATCATTTTATTAGCTTCATTATTTTTTTATATAAATATATAATATTTATATAAAAAATTCAGATCGTCAGATCAGATAATTCTGATCGTGAACACCGCATTAATGTCCGTTGCGTGGTTGCGTAGGAGTAGATAGTTAGTGAAAATACTCCAGCGCGCGATACCTCGGAGCTCTCCCTCGAACTTTTACATATCTGCCTACCCTACCTACCTGTGAAGATATAATAATAATAATATGTGTATACCTATGTATATGCTCATGCATTTATTGTGAGAAATATGTTTATAAAAAAAAATTAAAAAAAAATTACTCGCTTCAAAAAAATATAAATAATAAATAAAAGCAAAAAAAAAATAAGTGGCAATTTTTAATAAGTAGGTAAAATTATTATTTGGGGCCCAAAGATAATAGATTGGTCTCGCTGTCGAGCGCAGCGAGACCCAATCATTTATCTATGTTGGGGCCTATAGAAGCCTAAGAAAAATAATTAAGACTTAAATAATTAATAATTAATTAATTATTAATTTAAATAATTAATAACTACTTAATTAATTAAATAATTAATAACTATCAAAAATAAAATTTAAGGACTTTGTGAGGAGTCTTATCTGTGACGAATTATTTTGTTTCTATGCGTATCTTTAATGTTTTGTAAGTTACACATTATAGTTTTTCTATTTCTCAGGAGTTGACGGTGACCTGTCATTGTGACCTTCCTGTGCACAATTTTATATATGACATGCCACTGCCATTCCTTCTGCCCATGTGTTGGGGTGGGGTGGAGAAATATTACTTGCTATTTTAGTTGCAGTGTAAACAAACGTGAAATCTGATTTGGTATTATTATGTATTTGAAAATAATGAAACGGCGTTGATTATATCGCCACTAAACCGTTGAACCATTGTTTGCCGTGCGTTGTATAGGTAATTTTGTATTTTGCGTATAAAACTAGGTCTTTCTTACAACAAAAGGATATTGTTTCACTACAATTAGCAACGCAATCAACATAGATAAGTGAGTGTTTTCATTATGCAACTTCAATTAGGAAAAATGTTTTTCACATTATAAAACGGAACGGTTTACGACTTACCTACATTACCTAGTTTTTATCAGTTACAGTGAGGATACCGCTGACACTGTCATTAACTATTAAGTATACTTAGTAGATTTCAATTTTTTTTTCTATTATCATTGTTCAATATTATAAAAAATTACTCGTAGCAAAGGTAGCTTCCATGTTTGTAGATGTGGGAGTCGACCGTCAGGGTCGACTCGATAGTTGGCTGCTATAAACACAAGCATTAGTGAACCTGACAGAATATTTGGTCAAGATAAAGGTATAATTTTATTAGGTAGAGGCAACTTCGAGAAGCAGGTCAATCGTCGAATCCAGCTCTGATGCGTTCGGGTAGCTCCGAGACATCTTCTCGTCCAAAATACCTCAGTGTCTCAAAACAAATGTTTTCGACCAATGTGTGTTACCAGTGATGATATGGCGCTGAAACATTGTATCTAACTATGAGCCTCGTAAGAAAGCTCAACGCCGCTCAACGAGCTATGGCTATGGTCGGATTACACTGCGTAATCGAATCAGAATAGAGACGTACGAAAGTTACCGAGTTCGAAATAAGCAATTGACTTTGTTCACAGATTTAGTTAGCATTGTAAGTTATAATATATGTGACTAATAAATTTAGGCTGATAAGTATTATTAGGTTGAATATTTGAATTTCAATTGAAACTATAAATGAAAGTATTAAATAAAGAATATTCAATTATTTTTGTCAAAATAATATTTAAAATTTACTTAGGTAGGTATATGTATTAATACTTCATTTGAGCGCAATATGTACCTACTACCTATTCATTGCAATTATAGGGTTTGAAATGAAATTATAATTATTATAACAACATCATTCATTATTTGTAACTAGAGCCGGCTCCAGCTTCGCACGGTTGTAAATTTTTCAGCTAAATCCTGCCTATCCTGACAAGATATAGATATGATCATAGAACATTTATTGTCATTGGATAATAATAATGATAGTGATCAATGTAGGTATGTCTACAGTTCTTATTGTATTTTGTTAATTAATATTTCTATATCGAATTAAGTATTGAAATACGCACTAGAAGAACAATTGCAATGTAAAATAGAGAGCTTTTTTAGGATTAGCGCGCAAAGGGACTTTAAAAAGAACTTAAAACATCTTATTATCCATCACGAAAGTGCACACAGTCATATAAACGCTTTTATGACAGACGCAAAGGTCACAGTGACAAGTCAACTTTTTTTTTAGTTTTTGTTAACAAAAAATTATTTCAAACAGGTACTTACTTACAACGTATAAAACTTAGAACATATTTCAATTAACTTGCGTAATTAAAAAGTGAGGTGACGGATGCAAAAATGTACCTACTTATAAGTATTAGCCACCAGATTAATTTATGCCACGCGATAACACTATTTATTGTATTGTGTTCGATTAATTTCTAGTGAGGTAATGTAGTGATCGTTTGATAAGCCTGGGCTTTTACTGCTTCGTTTTAGTTTTATTATTTATCCAGGCACCACCGCTTTACTGGTCTTTTATTTAATCGAATTGTTGTAGTTTGCTCACTAATCAACACTTTACAGAAGATCACAGTAAAATGCAAAAGCACTTATGTCTAGTCTACGCAAGTCCTTATCAATAAATTCCGCGTACTTTGTGTGATATGTAGCACAGCTTAGGCGACATCCCTATTTGCTGTTTGTAAGTTAGACTTCCATCAAATCAAACCTCACAATAAAAGTTAGAAAATAAGAAGAATTTGACTTATATTGAAATTTTTTTTCAAAACGGCTTATTGCGCGCAAATGATTCCTGCACCGATTAATAAATCAATGTCAGTTAAAAAAAAGTATTGCTTTTTTTAAATGTTGTTTTAATTGTAAATACAAAAAAAACACAATTTTTTGACAATTGGTGAGGCCTGTTGAATTGTTTCCGCCGCCTCGGAACTCTAAATATATGGAGCTACAGTGTCTCAGTGACTGCGTTGAGGTGTGGACTACGTTTGTGTTTTTCGTGCGGAATTAGTTTGATATAGTTTGATTAGTTGATTAGTTTGATATTGATATAGGTGCGGAAATGTTTGATAAACATTTTAAAGGTCAAATCGATGAAGGTCAAATCGTCAATGTCATTGGCTTATGTGAATCCCTTAACAAAAAATCGCCATTGAAAGGATGGAATCACGAGACATTTCGTCTGTATTTAATACTAGCTATTGCACGCGACTTCGTCCTCGTAACTTTATGAAGTGAAGTAAATAATTTTTCAAATCGGTCCAGTAGTTTCGCAGCCTATTCAATTCAAACAATTGAAAAATGTCCAATTGGAAAATGATATTACCTTCATTCCTAGCTTATTGGCTTACCGCTCACCTTACTTATTCTATTTACCGAACTATAAATCAGCTAAATACTCTAAATACCCCTTTAAGGCCTTTAATAAAAGAATCCCGTCCGAATTGATTCCGTATTGCCAAGTTCAATTATTGTTAAGTCTTCTGGGAAATGAACTTTATATATATTTATTAATATTGACGACCGCATTGGTCGAGTGCTTAAAGTGATTGCTTGAGCGCTCTGACTTGGGGGATCCACGTTCGAGTCCCATAAGGGCCAAATTTAGAAATGAAATGTTTGAAGTTTAAAGTTTAAATCATCAAGGTCTAACAATCTGATGAGGTCATTAATCGTTTTGAGAATTTTCAAGAAGTTACTTGTTATCTAAAATATCTACAAAGTTGTTTTTGTACAAAAATTGCCTTCTCGAACCTCAAAACTTGAGAGATTAGCACTTTAAGTTATATTTAAACAATAGCCTGATGTACATATTTTTGCTTGCATAAGTCCACGTGCTGTGATAAAATAATATTTTCGAGTCAGCTGTTTAATGAGGGAATCGGTTTTGTAAATTAGGTTGATTTAAAATTATGTTAGGATGTAAGTAAGCTATTGACTTAACTACACAATAACGAAATGTTTCTAACCCGTTTAAAACAGCGTACATAATAATATAATGTCAATTACTCTTTGATACCTACCTGCCAAGGATTTTTATACAGATCTTACATAACACGCTCTTTTAAATTTAACACCTACTGAGTTAACCAAACATAAGCCTCAATTACGTAATATTTTGATGCTAATACGTATTTTGTAAGCTGATTTATCTGAATCAACACAAGACACTTATTGAGTGATTACTCTAGTAATTGATTCCAAAAATATATTTTTATTAAGCAAGTTCTAAAAAAATGTATACTTACTTAAATTTTTCTAAAATTATGAATACCGTTTCAGTTATAATAATGGTACGATATTGTAGTAGCAGCAATAACTACTGTCTTACCAAGACCACCGAGAAGTAATAGCACATATGCTTTTAGTGAATAAGAGATGCCGTAGCCCATTTCAATACGGTCTCAAATTGCTTCAAGATTTCTTTTCATTAATCCTAGTAAAAATGCTTAATTAGTAGGGCACGGTATGTGGATCATCAGATTAGCAACAGACACGTATATAAAAAGAAATTTCAAAATAATTATATGTTAAAAATAATAATACTGTGATAATCGTATAGCGCAGGCCACATTGCGAACGTACCTACCAAAACGAAACTAAGTTTCGTTCGTTTAGCTTCATTCCCAATACAGCCTGCACTTAATAGCAGACCTTCGACCAACACCTCACAAAGCTCTAACTATAGATAAAAAAAAGTCAGTGTAAATTTTCAGGTTTTAATCGCTGCCGGCCGGCGGCTTTGTATTTTCATAAAATTTAATTTAAAAATATATATATTTTTTAAAATTTAAAGTTATGAAAAAGCTAAGTGAAAATGTAAAATTATAGTTTACATGCGAGCAAGTCCTGAACAATTTTCAACACTGTTCAACACTATTATTATGTGGAAAGGTGTAAGTTAAATTTTATTTATCAAGTAACATTTAAATCTTCAAAATTAAGGTATTTATTTACCTTAATTTTTGTTATTATCAACGCGTCATTGTTTAGGTACATTATGTTTGTCGCATAATGTAAACAAAGACTAGTTAGTTACAGTGAAACATTATTCACTCTATGTTTGTTTATGTGGTCTATTCCCAGTAGTCCGGTTTACAAACATGGTGACCTCTTACTGGCTTCATATTAAAATTGGGAGGTCATTTTATTTATTTTTTCTTTTCTTTTTTAACAAAAACTCCTCCAGCATCAAGCGCTGAAGTTTTTTCATGTTCTTCAAATATCATGTTTCAATTTTGTTTTAAATGATATTTTCTATTAATTAAAATGTATCTTTTCTAACTTCGTTATAATTTTTAAAATATTTTGGCTATAGCTGCTGATTTAGTGTTAGGAAATAGTGTAAAGAACCTTAAGTAGGAATTTTTTGAAATTTATTATTAAAAACGAGACACACATCTTTCGGAATCATTCTTGTCCTGTAATAACAAACAGAATTGGAGCGAATGCATTAGATTCTTAAATGTATATGCATCATAGAGTCTATTATATTGAATTATTCATTCTAAAACGCGTCTCAAGATAGAGCTTCATTATAATTTTATATTAAACAAAGTAGGGTGCCTTTGTGAGTTATAGGGGCACACTAGCGACTGTCTGACGATCTATTTACTATTAATACCTATTTATTACCATATATTCGGTGTTCTCTGGGAATTTCAAAATCGGTGACTGCTTACTTAGATAACCGCTTTCACCATTAGCTAATACCTACATATCCTTTTACACAGTATTATTCGTCTAAATACATGAATATCTCATAGATTTGCTCATCTTATACGAGCATTTCCTGAGAATTTTACGTAATATCTCGAGTGTTTCATAATATTTTTTACTTTGTTCATAGAGGAACGGAAGCGAAAAGAAGGCATCGGTATGTTTTTATTAATTTTTATACTTTCCATATGTAGTTTGATTAAAAAAAATACACGAAGCTTATACAGTTACACAAGAATGTTGGGTTGGAAGTCTGACGAGTGACGACGCATTTACATAGAATCAAAGTCGGATCTTGAAAGCTACTTTTTAATTACATTTGTGCTGCATACGTTGGTTTGGTTTCCTTTAACTATTTTCAGTAAAAAAAAAAAAATTCCTCATTGGTTTGATTAGTTCGTCACAGGAATAAGTAAGTAAATCAACGCTGGCTTATTCAAATGGAATTAATAAAAATATTGGATTAGGTTTCCCTTTGATAAATTTATTTCCAATCAGTGTAATAAGCTAGTTCCATGATTGATTTTTTTTAGTTTCATTTCTACTTTTCAATTGATACAGTACATACTAGCTATTAACCCGCGACTTCGTCCACACACCATTTTCTTAAGAGTAGAAAAAAAATTAACGCCTGATAAAATGATATAGCAAATTATTTAATATTTTTTGCTCATATATTTCTGTCTAACTTTGAATTTTTTACTATATATTTTTGAATATATAATAAAAGAAATGTAGGTACTTTTTCTGGATGAAGTTCGTGATGGTCGGTTGTGTTGTAAGGACGTGAAACAAGCAACAAACAAATAAGTTTGATTTGGTAGCGTGCATATATAGCGTGAATTCTGAAGAAATGTATAGTTATATAGATAGAGGCTTAAATACATAATTAAGATATCACGCGACCGAAGCCTCGGACGAAAGTTTGTATAAAATTAATTTAAATTAATATTCAGTTAAGAAAAGAAGGCTTAATTGGGATTCGAACGTGCGTCTTCCACCTCGCAAGCGTTATAACTTAGGTAGGTCTGGTATTAGTTATCACCCAATTTGAGCGTCGAAATCATGAGTAAACGAAACAATTTATCATTTGTGCGCATATTAAAATATATAGAACAATACTGAAGCAATTGTTCATAGGCCATAAAGATAAAGTTAATTAGGTTCGCAACAGCGTGATTCACACGCGGTCGTTCCTTTAGTGAATAAGCTTGTTGTATGACCTAACCATTTTACGAGGGTGACTGGCAAAGTCTATAATAGCTAAATCTACAACATATTACCTATATGCGGTACTTCTGTTATATCGCGATATTAAAGTTAGAAATTAGACGTTTTTAAAATGATATATTTTCTATAAGTACAAAAAGCATTTAAGATATTTAACGAACGATAATTATGAATAGTTAAAAAAAATTAAGTATACGTAGATACACATATACAATTTTTTTATTATATTAAATTACTTAATATTTTAAAATAATTAGTACCTAGATATTGTAACAGATTTTAGCTTTTTTTTTCAGTCCAATATTTTTAAATTTTTTTTCGTGATAAACCCTCACTGTACAATATAACAAAAAAAAAGTTTATAATAAAAAGTAGGTCACGGACGCTATGCGGAATGGATTCGTACAGGGGTGGCTTAATAGAGAAGGGATAGATTTTACCTACATATTGAGCAATGTGTGTAGGGTGGTATACACAGGCATATCAGCCCGCTTTGACCACCGCATACTAACTGATGCATGACCAAGACCATCCATCAGTTCATATGAAGTAGTCAAGAGTAAAAACAAACATCTTTCAAAACCTAATATTTATCAGTTAGGTAAGTAAGTTGCAAAATAGTAATTACTCATCTTTAATTTAACGCTAAAACAGTAAAATATAAAGTAATATTAAATATCAAACGTCCGTTTTAATTATAATATATAATTAATATTTTATTTAACCGTGAAATTAAAAATATATATTGATGTAAAAAATTCACGCTTCTTGCATCGCTTAATTTCAGATTAACTTTTTTACGAGTAGTGTTTTTGCATGAATTACATTTAGTCTTATTAGAAATTAGATATTTATAACCTCATTATAACTTATAAGAAAATGACTAAAATGGTTCAATTGTGAATACAAATAATTCTGGAATCAACTTAATCGCACGCAAAATTTCATCAAAGTCGGTCCAGCCAGTCGTTTAGAAGGGATTCAGTCACATACACACGGAATAAATATAAGTAGGTACCAAGATAATGTAATATAATATAATACAATACAGTATAATATAATCTAACATTATGTAATATAACCTATTTATACTTTCCTAATATGACGAAGCATATATACGTTACATACGTATGCTTACGTATGTATACGTAGAACGTAGATCATGTCCCAAAAACAAATGGTTTTTACAATTAAAACCTATTATTATTCTCATATATCCATTTTAATTCTTAATTCTAAATTTTTTTTCAAACATATATTATATAAAAAACAATAAATATTATAAAAAAAACTTAAAACTAGTGTTTTAAATTAAAAATTAAAAAATAAAATTAAAATAGAATATTATTATTATTTAGATATTTGCATTTTTTCTAAGAGAAAACAAGAAGCAATAAAATTAATACCGAAGAGACATTGATCTGCTAAACGCGCACGCAACTGAATCAAATGATCGAACTCAACGGAGCATACTCAAATTGAAATTTAAATTCATGTCAACAGCGGTCGTCGAACTAGACATGTTACTTGACTTTTTGACTCGATTTTCAGCAGTAAATGTGATAATTCCATTTGACGTCGACTATTCAAAGAGCTCTACTAGTTTGTTCTTTGACACTTGGTAGTATATTGTTACGTAGCACAACAGGGTTGCCAGTTATGTTGCGAAATAACTACCAACAATCCAATAATCTCGTAGTTACCCTAACAATAGGCGGTGATATTGTTATCTATTTGCTGTTTCATCATTTTTAAACATTAAGTTGGTATATTTTAATCTTTCAGTTTCGGCACTTTGAACGGTTCGCGCCTTACATTAATAAATACACCTGTTATCTATATGGCCTTTCACAATTTGTTAATTAAACAACGGCTAATTCTTTTTAATGTTAATAATTAAGCCAAAGTACACTATGTTATCTTAACCGTTTAACTAGATCAGCGTTACGTTTTTAAATAACCAAATTTTAAAGGATTTAATCGCAACACTTGCTTGTAGGCATTTACAACGTTTAAGTGTCCGAATTGTTGGCAATGGGATTTATTTTATTAGTTAGAGAATACGCAGAAATTTTGAGTATATTATTACTCGTATAGCTGCATTATAATTAATGTTACATTTAAATTAAACAAAACAGGATAATAATATGATGAAAAATTGTGTAATATCGTTACGCGGTTCATCTCCATGATAAATTTCAATAAGATAACATTTCACAAATATTCAAACTCCTTCATAAAATAATATATTAGTGCTTTGATAAAGTATCTATACAATAGATTCAGGGTCTCAAACAAAATCATTGCGAAAAAGTGTCCATTCCATTTTTTTATACATGCTATCATTTTTTATCGTTAATTTCTGATAATAAGACGAATAATGTAAATGTTGCATGACTGACCTGAACCTTAACATTTAGTAATAAAGGTTCAAGTCGCAACACGTGTTCACCTTAAGGACAACTTTGTGCAACTAATTTGTAATATCACCCCAAGCTATGAGTGCGGTGATATTCTACTATGCCACTTTTAGTGAAGCAACCCAGAATCTAGTGTATCCTTTATCAAAGTATTAGTGAGATAAAATACTTAGGCGACATGTTAAAAATTAAATATTGGAACTAGAAGAGAAAAATGACACCCTAAAAAGCGTCGAAAGGTGTCATTTCTTTTGAATTAAGTTACTTATAATGTTTGTATGTTGATTCCCGTGAGCGCTTGTGCAAATAAGGCTTTATAATGAAGTGTGCCTTGACAATGAAAACGAATTTAAATAGATATGCACTTAAAACAATAATGGTGATGATTCTAGAGACGTGCCACAGCTTTAATTTTTTCAATATTCAGCGGGATGTTGTCTTTCAAAAGAAATTTTTCATTTTAATATAATTGTGTAAGTAAGTGTAGTTTTCGAATAAGTGATATTTGACTAGAACTCAATAGGCACGCAGATACCTTTGAAGATTGCGATGTATAGACAATAGATATTCTACCTATTTTATTGATAACTTGTGAAGATATACTAATCTTCGTACCCTACGAATACACTCTTAGGGGAGTAATGAGCAATATGGTGCGCTGTTTCTAAATATATTTTCTCAAACTTAATAATGATGTAGATTTTTTTAATCCTTATATAATATTATAAATGCGAAAATTTGTATATTTGGATGTTTGTTCCTGAATAACGCAATAAAGGCTAAACGGATTTGGATGAAGTTTGACATTAACCAATTCATTACCTGGAGTAACATATAGGATAAAGATGACAGGCGTTTATAACGCATATTTATTTTTATTTTTCAACACGTCGCGGGCACAACTGAGTAGGTAATTAATAAATTATTATTTAACATTAGGTAAGTGCCATCGTTCTTCTGTAGTTAGGGGCTACGTGCTTGACTTACAAGTATTATTATTTCGACGAAAATTACTTCGTAATTTCTCGTGTGCTTATAATGTTAAATGGATTGAAAAAAAAAAACCGTTGGCAAATTGCATGTCAATACAAAAATGTGTCACTAAGTGGGTGGATTCCAAAAATTTATAAATAAATATGTATTTTGAAATAATTGTGACAAATAGCCGTGGTCACTTCTACATAACATATAAGTATATGCACATAATAAAGACCAAATAAAGATTAGTTTGTTTAAACATGAGATAATATTTGCCTTTTTAGTATTTAATCTTATATAGATAACAAGTTTTTGCGTTTCCCCGCCTCATAGTCAACAACCAATTGAAATAAAGTTTATAGCATTTATTTATCTTTTAAAAAGTACACTTAACGTTCACTTATATACTTACTTAAGTATATAAAGTTTCACATGATGTAGACACTATAATACATATTTCATAATAGGTATTTGGGCAAAAAGAAATTAAGTATTTTTATGAACGAGCTTTACCTTCGTTTTATATTATATTATAATAACTGGATTTTTTAATTAACTAAAATTAGTTAATTAGTAGAAACGTAGTCATATGACTACGCTTCGCATTCATAAACAAAACAAGCCATGACTATCACCCTATAGAATGCCATCGTGAAATAGAAGACCAAAGCTCATCTAAATCCTTACACAGAAGAGAGCTAACCGAAAACAAAATCTCTATAGAAAGATATTGTGATGGAAAGACATCTCTATATAAAAAAATCGTAGCTCTGTGTGAACTTTGTCGAGATCTCAGTAAAATAGATACCCGAAAGTCACCCTTCTATTGAATAAGTACATAATTAGTTCTCAAAAGTTTGAACAGGTAGTAATGCAGAGTGTAAAAAGTCAGTGACATTAACAAGCTTTTGAGGTGCCGCCTTTCAAGAAAATATTTTGTCGTTTTTGAAGACGGCTAATTTGACTTTCGTACACGAGTTTAATGTAAATATTGGCACATGAGTGAGCGCGTGCGCTCGGAGAAACTCACAACTTCATGTGTTGGTTGATACAAACAAAAGATACCGGAGTTCAAAAGTAAGCCGAATCATAAGCGTTCATTGCTAAATATTTTACTATTGCAGCCATTGAGCAGCGTATTTTTTACTAGTTTGCGTTAGCTGCTTCGCTCGCTTTATTGTTAACATTTGTTATGATATCATCCATGTATCATCAGATTTCATCAAATCCGTAAAAATCTAAAAGTGTTATCCTACTAGGTAATAATTATTATAAATGCAAAAGGAAACAGCCGCACAGATATTGTTGAAATTTGTCACTCAGGTAGTTTATTACCTGGTACTTATATAGTATCCAGGTAAAAAGTACCTGGATAGGTAATAGTTATAAAAAACTGGATCGTCTAAAATTAAAAAAATACATTTTTCCATGATAAAGAGTATCTTAAGATAAATACGAGTACAACTGTGTGCCAAATTTTGTCCAAAGCTGGTTTTAAAAGTTGCAATACATGCATACATCCCAACATCCTCACAAACTTTCGAAGTATTTATTATATTAGTACTAAGAATTATTATCCTATGTACTAATATAATAGTTACGGACGAAGTCGCGCGAAAATCACGTAGATTGGTCCAGTCTACCTGCCGTTCGAAATACTAAAGAAGCATAATAATATCTTATGCACAAAAATTGTTATTTCACAAACAGTTACTAACAAACAATAATTGTCATAATTGTGATAATGATTACAATTAAAACAATTACGCGCCGATGAGTTCGTTCTGAAGCCGCCGGAATGTCGGGAAGGTTGTCGTTGCATACCTATTTATTCGTTAATTTCTTTTATTTAACCGTAAGATATTTTTAATGTTTCCAACCGTCATTATTGCACAGCGGCATTAACAAGCATTGAATACTATTTTAATTAAATTAATCAAGAAAATTAGGCTTCTTAAGCTGTACATACCATCTATATGTTATGTAACATGAAACGAAAGTGATGCCATTTTCGGGCTGACCAATGTTTTAATAAGTATTTTGATTAAATATACTCTAGCTAGAGAATTTGATTATTGGTAGCAAAAGCTCAGGCAGAGGAAGCAAAATCAAGATTGCGTAAATGTTATAGAAATAGATTTCCTAATTATGGAGACGATAGTAAGTGACTATTAGTTATTTAGTTCATTTTTAATTAATTAAATTTGTCTATTACCAATCTTACGAGCGTTATATAGGTACCTACTTTATAATAAATTAGAAAGGTACTAACATTAGGTACCTATACCTACTCAGTTTCGTAAGTTATACCTAATTCGAATATATAATTTTTTGTTGAGTATGGGGGAGTGTTTGATTTATTTATTTTCTAACTACAGACTAGGATCCTCGTTTAAAGCGTATAAAAATCGTTGCGTGGTTTATAAGAAGTTAGCCGAGAAACAGATCTGAGAAACAGAGAACAAGGGCAAACAAGTCTCAAAAAATGAACAAATGGGATGAAAATAAACATTAGCATACCGAAGGAAAAGCCGCTAGTTTGACAAATGAGGCTAATACGAGTATGACGTAGGCAACTTAATAAGCACTCTAATGGTGTATGAACACCGTTAATTTTCCAGTGATGCGTCGCAAACTTTCTGGTAGTTATCGCCGTAAACAGTAAGCCTGTGAGGAAAGTAGGTGCCTCCTTAATCACCTATTAGACAATATTGTTAATTAGTCTATGGTTATGTATAAGTATATACGGCTTTCTAAAAAAACCTCGTTATCTTTATGGATGCCGCAATATTCCAATTTAGTTTACTAAATACTCTAAAAAAGGAACTATAATTATAAAATGTAATACTAAAAGTAAAATATAGTATGCCTCTAATAGCCAAGGCCTTCATTGAATAAATTTCATAAGCATTGAAAAATAAAGCATTTATTTAAATGTTTTTTCGATGGCTAACAATCATTATATCATCAATAAATGCGTGGGTGCTAGAATTTCACTGCCGACCATAGTACTTGTAGTAGGTATTTAGAATAAGGTAAGAGATATCTACTTTACTCACGGAAACACCTTATTTACCTTATTATTACCTTTTTTACCTTATACCTTACTCGCCGAAACACATCAGCACACATGTTTTTATTTCACGGTAGTCTTTTGTCAAATCAGTGCTTTTGCACTTATTGCCGCTAGATGGGCTGTCCAAATTAGTCTAAAAGCTAAAAGCAGTGTGCCCTGCCACTACTGTTTTTTAATGCTTTAAATATTCAATGATTAAAATCAAAATGTATATTTCGTGACTATAGATGTCGCTATTATACACTAAAAATTATAATTTTTTATATAAAAAACATGAAAATTTTAAAGAAGTAGAGTGTCTTGAAGTGAATATATACTGTTTATTATTTATATTCAATTATAGAACTTATTATATTCAATCACTGGGTTTTTTAGTTAGGCTTTGTGTCATAGAAGTTTAGGTCTAAAAAGTCTATCAGGACCTCCTGAAAGCCTGATTGAATTCTGCAGCCCCAACTGAGATTCGCGCCTGGGTTTGTTTTTTTAGAGTCGGTAACTGACTGAGCGTTTGTAGTAAGTACTAAGTCATCACTGTTAAATATAAGGAGAAAATAAATAAAAAAATGAATCCATTCCGATTATTCAAAACGATTAATATTTGGTATATATCGCGCGCAAAGCTCTTCGCTAATCGATATCGGAACATTTCGATACACTACTGGTCCGGTGTAATTATTTTGATGATTTTAAATTTCATTATAGAACCATATTTCGGCGAGTCCAATGCCGACTGATCCGATCGAGGATTAAAATGACTCGTATTCGGTACAAAATTATAATTAAAATATTCCTTATGAATATTTTTAGCATTACCAATGTTGAGACGGATACATTTTAAGTATTTTACGTCGCTTACATAAAATTTACATTTAAAATGTTAACACTGTGTCGAATGAGGATGCTGAACGGCAGTTTGTTAAGTTTTTAACATCTCGCGGCTCTAGATAGGGGACTTGCCCTATTAGTAGCATTCAATATGACTTTATACAATTTAATAAAGGAAATAATAAGTTTAACATAGAGTTTGTGGAATGTTTAAGATAACATTTTTTTTAAATAAAAATCGTTTACCAGAAATGACTCCATAATAATAATATATTTTCACAGAGACCTCATAATATCTTAATTTACTTGGGGCATCTTTTGCAAGGAGCTTATAGTTTGTTTTTCGAATGTAGAAACTAAGATATTCATTGTTTCAATAATGTGGTTTTATATAGGTATATGTATATAACATTTTTAGTTTGATTAACGAATTCAATTTATTCTATACTCTAACATTATTCATATTTAAAAATATAACATTATGTGATAACTATCAAAAGACTTTCGCTATGGAGGGTTCTTGTATTTTTTTTTTAAAGAACCATCATCCCGTATCATGTATATTTAAATATACTTGGTGAATATATAAAAATGAATTTAATCATTTAAAATATGTTCACATTCATTTATGGTATTAGATAAGTACAAACCTCCTTCAAGAAATAAAAGGAAGAATAGACTATACCTATATAACCTTTTTAAAACAGTTTTAAACACCAGATTAGATACATATACATTGGAAAAATAGAGATGTTAAAAATAGTTCCAGATTTTTATAGCAAATAAAAAAATATATAGATTTTTATAGCAATCTCATAGCAGAAAAGATGGCTTCCTAATGAGTCGATGTGTTCTTGATTAACATTTTTATAAAAAATAAAAATAAAATATAAATTTATAAAAATTATATTAATATTTTTTATTGACAAAAATAAATATATTTTTTTTATAAAAAATAGAAATACCTTGAACAGGTGGATTACATCTTTTATTTACGAATGTGCTATTTTTAAGAAGTGTTTGTGTAACCGACCGTCCTGTAGGTACTTTTATAAGAATTAGTGAAACATTTTTAATTGATAAAATAGATTAGAAAAAAGTGGTACCTACAATAATTTATCTCGCGGTTAACGGTCACGTGACAATGCGTGCGTTTTTCTGCTATATGCCATTGCAAAACATGCAGCAGGTGTACCGCGGTTAACCTTTCGCTTTCTTACCGCTCGTTTTTGTGATATTGTATAATTATTATAAACGCATGTAATACACACAATATGTTAATATAATTAATTGTATTCTGCCGTGTACACCACACTTTACGGACATTCTTGAAATTGTTTTTGTTCAAATATTATATACCTACTAGGTACTAGTGGCCCGCTAACGGCTTCACCCGGGATGCAATTTTTTAATTACATATAACTTCCTTGTTTATCCGACTCTCCATAAGTGAAACCTGAATAAAAATCACATCACAATACAGACATACAGACAGTTTCGGCAAATTGGTCGAATAATATTGTTTTTGTTTTTCTGCTTAAATAAAAACGTAAATTTATGTTTAAAACTTACATTAAAAAAAATACTTATTGTGAACACAGCATCAAAATGCATTGAGTGATGGCTTAGGAGATGTTAGCGGATACAACAAACTGACAGACGTGGAAAACTACTTCAATTAGGTATTTAAATCTTTACACGGGCAAGGATTTAAATACTGAGCTGGATGTCGCGTAATTACAGGATCCTATTCCGTAATTCATTTTATATGGATCCCAAATGATGTGTAAGATTTCCTAAAGTAACGTTAAGTATTTTGATGAGATTCATATGCGACTGTGCGGAACGGTTAGCGAAGCACCCTAAGTATAATTATAAAATACACAAGGAGATTATAAAATACATGGTTATATTATGCGTAGTTATAGAGTTTATAGTTAGTTATAGTTTACATTAGGTACAAATTATACCGTCGGGGCCGCGACGCCGTACCTAACCGTCGGATATATGCCGAACTCTTGAGAATCTAAACCAAGAGAAAATTAATAAGTATGTATATGAGGTTATTAAAAAAATGAGAAAATAATTTTCCCTTTGTCTTCGGCACGAGTTTGGAGGTAAATTAGTGTCACTTACTGTCACTTAGTCACTTAGATATCTATTACGACCTGAGTTTTCATACCAGAATGGCAACAAAGAATGGCGTTAGTAGCAGCCCTGATTGTAACAGTCGAACAAGTCCGTGTGAATGCACGCTTAACCATTCGGTCAAATAGACAATAGGGAAAAAAAGCGCATACAAATACAATGCACAACTCAGCGTAACTGAATGACATAAAATTAAAAATAATTAAATATAAGTACAACCGCTAATGCATGATCGGGCTCTCGTTAGTTGAATTATTGTGAACAATGACTGAATGCATGTTTTTAATAATCGTGCGCGACTCGGATGGGTAAGGCTTGTGACATAATTAAGTGGTAATAATTATTCGATCACGGTGGTCATCGGTGCGAGACTGTCTGCTGGTTACATACCAGAGGTACGTATTCGCAAACGGATACGACACATTCATTTTTTTACTAGCGACCCGCCCCTGGCTACGCACTGAGTTGAAATTTATAAAAATCCTTTGTTAAGTAGTTGGTTTATCTATATTTTCAATTAAATTCTGATTTTTTTAATAGTAGTGTGTAATTACTAAGCATTTTCCACACAATATGTGACACAGCTAATGAATTTATTTACACCAGACCTTAGGTTCCAAAGTTATATTATCTGTATTAATGTTTTATATAAATTTCTTGTCAGGACAACAAAGAATTTAATTGCAAAAATGATAACAATTTGCAAATGCAATTCCATTGTTAAACTAAATAAATATTATGAAACAGTTTAATAGTAATTAAAAGCTATTATCAGTTGGAATTATTAAGAATTTAATAAAATGAATAGTTTAATCACGAATTACTGGGTAGGAAGAATTTTATCAAGGCTTCAAGAATCCTGCACAAGTCTCTTTGCCATTCAATAAATTATATCTATAAATTATTTATCGTTGGCAACAGATTGACTGAAATCAGATCACTTACATATCTAGTAGATCTTCTTATTTGTCAATATTATAAAAGGAAAGTTCTCAAACTCACGTAAACCGCTAAACGTTGTTGGATAAAACTTGATTGACAGATTGTCCTTGTCCTGGAATAAAATATGATGTATTCCATCTCGGTACATTTAGTTTTTTTTTTGTGGTAAACCTTTGTTGTTTTAGTTAGCACTTTAGTTTTAAAACTAGATACACACACGTTATCTAGATAGCCTAATGAAATGGTAATTAAAAATAAATAATCAATCAATAACACCCTTCAGACGTTCTATGTTTATCTGGAAAAGAACTTTTCTCTTCTATGTCTAGGTTAGATTCAATATTTTTTGATACCTTAAGCTATACGTTTGAATTCCTTTAGGAACTTCATCTTCAAAGCAGATAGCCGCATTCGTGAAAGTCAACATCAGTCATTTTGTTGGCATTTCACGCGAATGCTTATTCGCTACAATTTTATACAGTGTTCTTTATCACCTGCATTTAATATTGGATCATCGATTTTCATACTAAAACAAAATTGTAACAAATTGTTATAATATAATTATATAAAAACATTACTAGTATGAATCTACTTTACTTTGCATAGCCTTCTATTTTTACTATAAGTGTATGTTATGGGTAGATGGGTTACAGAAAATTGTAGAAATCATAGGATGACAAGTATCATTTGCTTTGAATGTCCGTGGGAGTAGTGTAAGAGATATAGTCTGTCGGTAGTTAAAGACATTATTTTGCTTATGCATTGTAAAAATCAATCAAAAGTTCAATTTAATTTTGTAACAGTAATCTTGGAAGTATCTGCACGAGTGGTTCTATTTCTGTGCAAATTAAGAGGTTAGCGTACCACTGGTCAGTTTCCTTACTTCGTCATTTCACTAATTCACCAGTTTACTCATTAGACAGTTTCTGAATTCGCCAATTTCCAGAAATGGACTAAACAAAAATCCTAGCAATTACGAATCTGTAGAATACAGAAACAACCGTTAATGTACTTGTCGAGCTAATTAGTGCACTATTTTTAAGATTATAACACAAGTTCGTTCTTTCTAAAGTCTTAATTCAATGTAGACACTTCCTTATATCCTGTACATGTAAACATTACACAAATGGTATGTATCTATTAGTTAAATAGAAAAAGGAATTAGGGTTAATTTACACTGTGCCCATTTTTAATTTCATATCTAAAAGCTATGTAAACATTGAAGCGAAACATTTTATAAAGTAGGTTGAAAAGAAACTAAAGTTTTAACAAGTAAAGACAACACAATAGAATCAGTGGAAAATATTTGTTACGATGACGTAGTCGCTTAAAGGTGCGGTTTCATTGCAAGCGATTTTTTTTGTTTCAAATTTAGAAAATAAATAAAAAATTGTAATAAAAACCCTCAACTAAGGAATTTGATCGTAATGCACGCGATGTGTACAATTTTTGTCTTTTATTAACAATAAAAAATTAACTTTCAAACAATTTTAAGTTTTTTGTAAATAAAAAATCACAACTTGAATACAGATATATTATTTCTATGTAAAATCTCTTTTTTTTTTCAAATTCGTATGCTAAATGAAGTATTAACAAAATAATAAGCAATTTTTTTTTCTGAATTGTTTTACGCTAAAAGACACTGTAACTGAAAATGTTTGTGGTGATCGATCAAGATTTTCTTTTTCCGAATTTCATTGAAAATTTTCAATCATCTTCAATATATATATATTTTTTATTTGTAACGTGATGAATTGTATGACAAAAATCGCAGAAATGCTGCGATCGAGGCTTTCATGGTACTTTTTGAGTTCGCTATCAATGAGTACGATCCTAATATGATTCACACGATAGGAAGCGGCGCGTACGCTCGTAATGTGCGTTAATTTCATCTAAAAATAACACCCATTCTTTGTCTGTTAAAAATTTACGAAATCTGCCCGTGTTTATTATGTGTATTTCTTTACTGGTATTTTGGTCGATGTCGTTGTTGCATTTTTCATATAAAAAATCCGCTTTTAAAAAAATTTTTTTTTTGTCCGAAACTTTCATCTAAAACACTTAATATATAGATTTATGCCTCGTATGTCCCAATCTTATGTTCCACATTACAAAAATTTCCTCATTTGTCCCATAACAATATTCGATTCCTGGTTTGTCCCAAAAACTTAAAAAGTTCAAAGTATAGTTAACAAAAACAAAGCTAAACAATATTCTATACCTACTTTATGAAGACGAAATTGCAACTGAAATGAACATTTACGTGTTGTGTGTCATTAGCAGAATTTCGATGAGGGCTTAAATTATTTATTTGACTACTATTATTGTACTACCACCTCACAAAATGAAGCTAATCATGCATTGATTCAAATATTCGGCGTTGTTAAACATCTCTACAGCCCAATCATAGATATTGGTAAAACATTGGTAATAATATCTGTATTGAATACTGAAATATCGAAACCTGTTGATATGGGAATCGTCTAAAGCGATTGCGTTGTGGTTAATGGATATCGAATAGACACCAATTTACAATTTATGTTATATTAAATGCAAATTATTTTTGTTCGCAGGTAAGTTTTTTTTTGATGTTGTTTTGGATGCGCCAAATTCTACGAATGGTAAGAAGTTATCGAGTCGTCGCCAAAGGAAGCATTTAATTCGTCGCAAAAATGGATTTTACAATTAATAACCCCGCTGCCGGCTCCCGGCTTCGCCCGTGTTCAAAATAAAAACTATCCTATCTTTTGAGTTGACGAAGTTTTATCAAAATCGGTTCAGTAGTTTAGGAGTTCATTGGCGTCTAACAACGTGACACGTAATTTTTATAAACGAGATATAAAAATGTAAACTGAACGCCAAACAAAACGTTAGTCTCGCAAAAACTGAAATGGCTAGATCGATTTTATGTCAGATAAAGATAACAGATAAACAGGTACATAATTATAATTTTTTTTTTATTTCTATGTAATTTCGAGTCGAAAATTAATTCTTCTCTTATATAATACGAGTAAGCTGACAGAGAAAGCTGATATAGTTAATATACCTAATATTATAAAAAAAATTACTCAAATTTTTCAACGTATTTTTCTTTTCTTTCTTTCTTTAAAACAGTTCTGGCGATAATCAAGAAAACATGTTGCAAATATTCGATTTCTATTCGAAAATAAATTTATAATAATAGGTTATTGATTCTCTTTTATAAGCTGAAAGATAATAATATATCTACTTTTTCAATTATTACCTTATACGTTGGATGATTGACCTATTTTACAAGAGAGTGCTATTCACTGCCTTCTCAACAATGACAATGTGACCCTCAATACAATGCAAGAATATATCCGACAATTTGTGGCCACACCACTACTTTGGAACACAAATGACATTTTTTTATTATAGATATCTCATTTCCAATTTTGCAGGGCAAGTAATCGTTGGAGGGCGTATGACAACCAACGTTTACGGGATGTTTCAAATAACGTATTAAAAATAGGAAGTCACTTAATAATACTGAAATAGTTCATTACTATATGATCAAAATAATGAACTTATTACATAATTATAGTTAATTAATGAAACACTCGATACAGGCTTGCATGCCTAGTGTGTATTTTCATAGGCAATAAACTAAATATATTATGTTCCTGTAATTAAATAATTAAATTAAAAATAAACTGTACCAATGAATCGGTAATATGATTCGATTATTGCTTAAAATTGCTGTTATTGCTTTAAATTTCAGAAACTGCAAATTTAAAACCTATGGAATAGGTGGGAAATATGGAAATATTAAATTATATCTGCTTTAATAAACCTTAAAAGTTGTACTGATATTTTCATAGCGCTTTCTGTTGAATTTAAATGAAAAAATGAAATTAATGCACGATCAATAGTTACGAAATCCAGGAATCAGACTATCCCGGAAGCAGGCTTCATTGAATTATAAAAAATGTAAAATGTGAATTTTCACCAATATTTTACAAAATCTGAATTCATTCAGAGAAGATATATTATTAAGATGATTCAGAGGGATCGTTTTTTGGTTTTTGTAGCCTTTAATTATGGACTTGCATTGTTTGAAATAAAATAATTTAAAAAAAAAAGGTTGTTTAAGGTGAACTTGGTATGCTGGTCGCAGTAACCACTCACCAACAACCGCCAACTATTAACGACTCGTAATGCAGAACAGCTTCAGTAAATAACTCATCTGCAATGAATGTACTCCCTCCAATACTGCTTCTATTATTAAATGAAAGTCACAAACCAACACAAAGTCTAACAGTTTTCTTCAGAATTATTTGGAATTTCTTTCTAATTTTAGAATACTGTCCATTACTTTTATTACTTAAAATCTTTGGTCGGTAACAGGGTGTATTCCCAGTAGTTCGGTCGAACAAATCAACCGAAGTAGTGAGACTATTTTTTCTCTGGTCCATTCCCACTACTTCGGTTGACAGTAGGTACTTTTTGGGACGAAAAGTAACCTGTACCCTGACAACGTGGCGTGTGCAAAATTTCATATAAGTCGATTGCGTAGTTAAGGCGTGAAAGCATAATAAACAAACTTACTTATGTCATCTGGCATACAGATTTTCTGCTTCTAATATTAAAAGGAATTATTTAGGATTCATTCCACTGTCCCGATACAATATACATACCAGCTGACATTTATTTTAAAAAAATATAATTAATTTTTATGTCTTTATTACAAGTTTGTGCTTTATTTTGACACTTAAAAAAAATGTGACTAATCAATACTTTTATAGTATCTGTAATATTTTTTTAAAAATCGTGTTGTACAAAGCGAAACAGGTGTCAAGTAAATGAGTAGGTAAAATAAAAAGAGGTCTCGTGTCAACATCGACATTAACATGATTTGTTCACCCCTTCTGAGCTATTTCAATCAACCTGTATATAAACTATACTGCTGTTCTCAAATTAATAACTAGCTGTCAACGTAAATAAAGTAGTACTGTTAAATGGGAAATAAGTAATGGAGTTGTTAAGAAACCTGCTATTATATGTCTCCTCAACAACAACCTAACGATTCCTATACCTATTAATATTACAAGCTTTCCATTAAATTTAAAAGTCGCACAGATATTTAAATTCCATTAATATTTTAATATTGAAGCGATTAGGCAAAAATTAAATTATTTATTATTTTATCTATTTTTTTGTTTGTTTGTTAGTTTGTTTGAGTTAGTTTGAGTATGCTTCAAAAACTTGAAAACTAGTCGAATGATTTATTTGAGTTTTTTTTCTGAACATTGCATTCATAGGAATTATCTTATGTACCTACTTTTTTCAGGATGTACTATTATAAGTAGGTATATTATATCGACTTGACCTGACTGCTTTGGACTTGACTGCTTTGGACCTGTTTTGGAAAACTAAGAAAAATTATAGACTTGACTTGAATCTGACTAGCCTCGGGATCTGCTACTTTTGATTTTAATTTCAATTTTGCCTTTTTTATTTTAAAAAAGGCTATTACAAATTGCTATTTTTACTAATGACTAATGGCAAAATCATCGGAGAAGATCTGATGGAGCCAAGACATTAAAAGAGAAGAAGAAGAAGAAGTATATATCGGTATTTCGTGTTGAATTACCGATGCGTTGAGTTGAGTTGAGTATGCTATACAATATTTAATATCGTGTATCGCCGCTGAAACAGTCGCAAGCAAGTATATTTTATGATGTAGGTACCAGTACATAAGCCTGGCCAAAAGCCAAAGTGCAATAAACATCAGAATGTTTTGTTTAATACACATCGATTTAGTTTTTGGAACATAATTTTTGAATGTTTACGCTAATTTATTGTTTACGCTAATACTTAATCTGTCAATATCGCAAAGTGGTAAAATACAACAGCTATTTTTGTACAAGCATCTGAAGTGCGGCTTCTCAATAATCACACAATCAGCGCAGTTTCCCTTGAGCGCAAGTTTGAGACCACAGATTTCCATTTGCAACGAATCACACACAATGATGTATCGGTTTGCTCATACCGTATTCGTTATTACGTTTAAGCAATCAACTAGATATTAGATGATATATATGGTGTTTAAATCGGTGTTTATATTTAACATGTAACTCAAATCTTCAAAAATCAAAAATTCTTAATAGGTATACCTTTTAGCAAATCTTTAATATTGTTTTCTCCATTCCCACGAATAAATAATACTCAGTACGACATATTCATTTAATAAAAAAAACACCCACTGCGTCTTGTCATGTGCTTTGTATAGGTATATGTGTACATATGTAATATAAACTGACGATGTTAATGACGACTAACATTCTAAGAACCTTAACAAAGAGACACAAGTGAAAAAATCCAACTAATCTTGTGTTATCCGAAAGTGTGTGTTTGTTTGGAACTTGAAACGCTTTCACGGCTTAACTATTCAATCGATCATTATAATTTTTTATAACTACACTAAAAAATGTATATATACATGAAAGGATATAGTACATTTCACTGTTAAAAACCTATATTATATGAAATTTAAAATGTTTTAATATCTAAGAAAAAAGGGCGCATTCGAAGTCGCGGGCAAAAACTGAAATAGATAGACCTCTGTAACCTGAAATTCAATATCAATGTTGTAATAAGGCTTTCAGCTTTGTGTTGAAGCTTAAGCTTCATAAAGCTTTCAGTGGAAATATTCTACGAATTCATTGATGGGCAGAACCAGCTTTACGAGATTATGTGGACACGTATCAAAGCAATCAATTAGCGATGCATATTACTGATGATATTAAACCAATAAACACGAGTCGTTGTCTGTAAAATTGCATTCATCGTCAGATATTACAATCTGCAATTTTATTTATATATTTATTTAATTAAAAGGTACACTAACAGCACAAACAAATTTTTTTATAATAGGTAGGTATAGGTAACACGAGGGAATTTTAAGGTACACACAAATAAATAACAAAATATAAATCGAGACGAATGATAACATATGCATTTAGTTCTTTTAATAAAATTAGAAATTTGGGCATTAAAATAATAAATAATCGTTATTGTTCATGTTTCTTGGTTATTTTTTTTACAATATAAATATATAAAAATAATAAATATTGAAAAAAATATCTTAAAATTATTATTTTAATTATATTATATAATGTAACTAGCACTATAAAGTATTTTAAGTCATATTGTCTGGATGTCCCAGACAACGTGTATGCAAAATTTCATGTTTGCGTGTTGTGTAGTTTATGCATGAAAGTGTAACAAACAAACAAACAAACTCACATTCACATTTATAATATTAGTTGGTCGTTTACATTAAAATCATTGCCCGTGGATGAAGTGTCATACACAGTGTAAGCAAATAAGTAAGGTAACTGAAAATTTTAAATATTAATACTGTTTTTCGACATCAAAAGTCTAATATCATATTCCTACTATAAACATAAAATAATTTTTCAGTTGTTAATGATTATTACATATATCATTTGAATGGACGATTTTCTTTGTTTGCACTGCAAAATTAAAAATAAGAGATATTGTTTAATTGTGCACAACATTTCGAGTTTTGTATGCGATTTGAACTTCTTCAGTAGATTGTACTGTGACCCGTGATACAAGCAAGATAGCCCTATTGTTTTGTCAGCACTTGGCGTGAAACAGATAACATAAAATTTAACGATCGCCTAGATGAATATATTAAATTCGGCTTGTTTATAACACCGTGAATAATTACAACGGTTAAGAAGGAATGCGTAAACAGATTTTTGTGTTTACTTACTTGTGTTTTTATTTTTTATTTAATGCTTAATTGCTATTCTTATTAGGTTATAGTGAATGCAATTATATTTTTAAAATAGCTTTAAAAATTTAAAAATTTCGTAAAATCGCAAATTTTGTAATTTCGCGAAATCGTAAATTTCGCTTTAAATTATTTTTAATTTTCATAAACAAAAATCTTATTAATGACTATAAATCTAACATAATTTGCCCTTTTTTGACATTATATATGAAATTAATTTTGATTTTTGGGTGGTTTTTACACAACTATTGTACGGCCCATACCGCTAGCGGTTTCCCTCCGCGATTCACAACTGAAATGTGTCAACGTGACCGGAACAGATTTAACTATTATGATGAGGCGTGGATTCGTTTGGAAATTACTAACTAGCTTCGCAACGCAACGGTCCTCTCCTAAATAAACCCAAAACTTATGTTCTAGTTGGACTGCTATATTAGCAAAGGTTAAAGTTATCTATCAAGCTAAAATGAACTTAAAACTAACTTAGAGAACTAAGTTTACTTTGAATTGAGTTTTATACCTTACTGGCTTATAACCTTCGTCTTCATTGAAAAATTAAAAACATGAGATTTTAGATAAAATATTTGACATCTTTATAATTGTGATGACGGTGACGTTTTTAGACTATACATCGGAATTTGTTTTTTTACCTGGGGATCATGAATAATAAATTATTGTCACTGTTATGTCAAGCAAAAAGAAGATAAGTCACAAAATCGAACTTTTCAGTAGAGACAAATGAATGAAATCACTTACCTATTTGTTTTTTTAGAAATCGCTTATTTATTTCTTAATAAAAAAACATGCACACAATTCAATGTTGAGAGTAACATATTTAAGTAGCAAGGGCTTAATTTACTCAGTGCTTAAATATTTACTTACATATTTAAGCACTGATAACGAATGTGAAACTATTATTATATATATATACTATAATATATATAAATTTATCGATAATTACAGTCAGAACAACTCGCGTTGGACAACAGGTCATCGCGTGATTTTTACACGAGTTGACTATTATCTCATTTATACCTCTTTTAATGAGCGCGTAAAGTGAGACAACTATTTAACCCTTTTTTTTCTAAATTGACTATTTATACTTTGTGAATAACTCGATCTGTTTTATAGACATTAAAAGAAAAGTAATAGATTTTATTACTTATCTCATTAATTCCGTGTTAGATATTGAATATTCTGTATTTCCGAGCTCATATAACCCACATCTTTTCAAAGTTTGAGTGAATGGGCATTTTCTGGGTGAGCTCGCTCCATCATAGGCCTCATCTTCGCTACACGGGTGTATGTTGGCCAAGAGTAAACCTATATCTCTAATAAATAAAAATATGCAGGTACAGTATATTGACTTTTAACCAACACTCTAAAATTTATACATCGTACATCCCGATTCTACAGTGGCTCTTCCATCAGGCGTAAGATGATCGTACAAAGCTTCTTAGCTTTATAACGAACTAGCTGCTGCCCGCGACTTCGCCCGCGTAACTTTGTAAATTATATACTAAAACCTTTCTCGAAACCCACTCTATCCATTAGTGAAAACCGCATTAAAATCCGTTGCGTAGTTTTAAACATCTAAGCATACATAGGGACAGACAGACAGACAGACAGATATGTAGTGATGATGCTGACTGACACTATAGTTTCGATATAAAAATTTGTCCTTAGTTGAATCTAAAAGAAAAACTTTTAGAATAGTCAAAAATTAGTGCTTAATTAGACTTTTACTAAAGTTACTATAGACGAAAAAACATGACTCATCGGTTTTGGGCTAAAATGAGTGCTTAATTGTGCTGTGTTTGATTTATATTTTGATTATTAAAACTTCTTTCTAAATTTTTTTTAATAATATATAATTTCAGTTCTTTCCGCAGTTATATCGCGCATAATTTATGAAATGTCTTAAAATGTATACAGATTATATATGTTTGGATTGGCGCTAATGCGTTTGTTCGAAATAATGGTTGTTTAAAATAATGTTATTTCCATCATGTCTCATTAATCATACGACATTTTTGGCACGAGTTATTTGAACCGGTGACCTTGATGAAGCTTTAGAGTCAAATCAAACTTTTTGTCACAATTGCTTTTAATAAAAATACTATTATTTTTTTTGTTCAAAATGGTGAGGCCGTCTCTAAGATTTGTCGCATTAACGCGGGAGTACCACAGGGTAGCGTGCTGGGTCCAGTACTTTACCTACTCTACACGTCAGATCTACCAACATCTGATTATACTACTACCGGAACCTTTGCTGACGACACGGCAATCCTAGCTTCCCATCAGGACCCTGTAGAGGCAGCGAGAATATTGCAAAGCGGACTCAATGAAATCTCTGATTGGCTGAAAATGTGGAGAATTAAAGCAAATGAATCCAAGTCGGTTAATGTTACTTTCACCTTGAGAAGAGGCAAATGTCCGCCAGTGAAGCTAAATAATCTAGAAGTCCCACAGGCGGACCACTTGACCCCACTAAAAATTTGGGTGAAATAAATCAACTATCTAAATCCGTGACATGGTGTAGGTCGCCAGGAAATATTGAACGAAAGCTACATTTGGCGTTATGACGGTGTATGGGGTATGCCTATGTCCAGCAATCTATAATGATCTATAAAGCCAATCTATATTTATGTAAGGGAACTATATATGTATACCTACATATATATATATATGTAAAACTATACACAACAAATATATAGATTTAGTTGTACCATCAGAAAGAATATAGTTTTTTTTAAAGCTAAAAGTTACTCGTTATTAGAATATACAGCAAGATTAATAACAAATTTTTAGAGCGACTTTTCATATCACAGCGCTCCAGTGTCCTATGAGTGAAATGTGTGTACAAATAGAATCTCTATTTGTATACATTTTAGTACGTAGCAGAATTTTAATATCAACGAGATAAACACAGGATATTTTCATTTAGTCTTTGTAAACAAGAAATTCAATTTGCTGCGTTCTTTGGTGTTCCTTGCAACGTAATATATTATCTACTATAAGTTGGCTTTATTTAATGCTCTCTGAGAACATTTATTTTTTTCTTATTAAAATTAATATATGCTTTATCAAACCAAACGTTACTTTTCAAACGTTCGTGATATTTAAACAATGCACACACATTATACATTTCTTACAATACTCAACACATTCATGCATCATTTCATACATATGCTAATTTGAACTTTAAATAAAAAGAGGTAATTACACTCGTACATAAACCAGTCCGCTGCTGCTATCGACATTAGAGTTTAATAAAGTCCGTATAGATAAACTTTAAGCACGTTAATTCCTATAAAATGTCTTCCACTCATGAATTATTACATACGGTCAATATTGGTGTCGGCTGCCCGTGTTTGTTCTTTAGAAGCGGACGCATCGGACCTGCACTATACTATTCAAATGTATTCAAACAAAGGGCGAACGGAGAGACGGCCCAGCAATAGTATAAATATATCAGTAGAGTCACAGTCCAACCTCTCAAGCATTCTGTTCTAAAGACTTTTTAGTTAAGTATCTTATTAACATTATCGCCCTAAGCCCTATAGACACATGCTTTGTTTGTCTTAAAAAAAAACTCAGATACGAAAACACCACTCGGGTACTTCTTACAAAAATAATTAAATACTCATAATCTAGAAAAGGGAGGTATTTTATACAATTTAATACGAAAGTTTGTGAGCATGTATGGATATTTGTTAATCTTTCACGCAAAAACGGCCTAACAGATTTGGATGAAATTCGTCACACAGATAGCTTATTACCTAGATTAACATATAACATACTTTTTATACTTCAAAAATGTTTGGTTCCAGAGTGACCGTAAAAATATAAAAATCTCGAAAAAGCGGGCGCCAGATATTTTATCTATCTAAATACACGTATGTATGTTTGATAGACACCATAATATGTAGACACGTTAAAAATTACAAAAAGTTTAGCTTGATTGACTGAAATTAATTAGTTTCAGTCAGTATTAAGTTTTTAATACACAGATGAGTTACCGCATTCTCTAATATGTGTAAAGTCTGTGTAAGAGGGGTAACGCCGCATCTACCACTATGTATTGTGCCTAATTGAAACAACGTTTACTGCAATCACCACTTTTTGATACTTGTTGTATTTGGCGTGTTAACACCACTTTAAAATGATTACAAGATAATGTAAGTTTTTCAATTTTTTTTTTTTTTTTCGGCCGTCTATCTTTTTTATGTCGGCCGGCTGGATGGTCTATCTACATGGTGATTGGTGACCACCGTCGACCATGGAATTCAAGTAAGAATTGATGAGCCATTGATAGAATAAATATTGATTTTTAAGCGGTTTTAAGTAAAGGGCTTGTAATTTCAGTTTTTTTGAGATCGTGCTGGATACGAGATAGTTACTTGTGAGGTCTATAAAATTGAGCTTCCTTTGATGTTTCTTCATAGATTACCATATTAGCGAGCTAAAGAGGCAACAGGCAAAGCACGTCACTCTCACACACAATAATATTGAAAATATATGATGAAGAAAGGTTCTCGAGCAGAGACAGGGTGCTTTGACGTCACCTTAGACTTGATGGGCCATCGTGGTGCTGGAAAGGCATTTTTAATAAGCACGTCAATCAATCGCGCTTTATAGCGGCTCATTGAGGTAGTTTATAGTATAAAATAACTAGAAAATTATGATGGGGTTGACATTCCTTTCAACTACATAAAGATGTCTGAAGTTATTTAATCGAAAAGCTTACTCAGACATGAAAATGTAGGTACTTGGTAAGTTATCCGGCCTTCATCACCCCCGGCTTCAGACGCAATTGAATATTTCAAAGATCCTTATTTAGCGGATGCTTACATTATAGAATAAGCCCGTTCCTATAATATCAGCTTTCAAGACTTAATAGTTTTGTGCGTTGATAGTCAGTCAGTACAAACTATATTATATATATCTATACTATATTACATTGTATAGATATAGTATATCTCATGAACCACATTTATATGGTAGATATATAACAGTTCTCAATGAAACTGTCAACAGTACTTCAACAGTCACCTTTTGACTTTACTTTAATTTTTGTTTAATCAATCAAATTTTAACTTAAGAACTTTAAAATTCTGTTCTGCTACTAATCTGTGTTACTTGTGCGAGTGTGGTATCGATGTATTTGATATACGAACAAACAAATTGTTCATCAAGTATCAAGAGTGTTATTTCCGCTCATAGAAAGAACCGCCGGGCAGCTTTTAAGTTTACTTATAATATTAAGATAAATATTTCACATGGGCATGTGAAACTGCTTTATGGTTCGAGAATATCACTTTAAATATCGTACTGCGTCCGTTTCTCGTATGTTTTTTATAACAATTAGACGTATTTTAGCCACCCCTATTGTTGGTGGCCAGGTTTATATTGACATTCTGTCAATAATTCATGGTGTTCAGTTTGTTCTCTTTGTATTTTGTGTTTACTCGTTAAAAATGTGGACTACTTTATTTTTTGGTGTAAACAGACTACCACGGGTTGAGGGCTAACCGAATACACTAATATTGAACGTTGTTCGATGTCCGAGGTGGTCGGGCGGCCACACATTTTCATACAATTTTTATTATCGACTCACACTTTCTTGTGTATAATAGTTTATACAATAGTTATCTTGCTTTTAAATAACACAAACTACATCAGAGTAATATGCAAACTACGTGTGAACATTGCACATTTTATTTCCGTGGCCCTGTTTACACTTTGTGAACGGAATCTTATAAGAGATACACATTAATATCTTATAAGAATCTCATACTTTTTTTTATGTAAGGGGCTAGAATAATTTATTAAACGGAAAAACTACATACAGATGTTTTGAACCTAACTCATTGGACTTAATGATGAATTTTTTTTTTAAAAACATTTTGCGAATCATTACAACGCGGTGTAGAATGTATAGAGGAGTCGGCCCGCTTCTTGGCTTTCCGAGTTTGACTATATTGAGAAATTTTGCAATCAGCATTTACGGCGAATATAGACTTACAGCTTGACAATATCATACAAACTGTTAATTTTTTATACGAGTCACAAACTCACCTAAAGAACCGTGTAATACATTTTTATGACGTGTACGTGTCATAAACTAAACATACTATTGGAAAGTTAAACATTGCTTCCACCTTCGGAGCTAAGTATCTATTTTGTATTTTAAAAAAAAGAACTCAAATTTGGACTTTGGTGTCGTTTTTAGTGCTTTTTTAACTACGTTTTGTTGAGAATGATGATGTATTTAATAAAGCCAGTACAGTACGGCTTTGATGCGGTCACATTTACCAGAACAATATTAATAAATTCCATACAAACTAATTAATTAAATTGCTCCATTGGATTATTTGCTTTGTTAACACCAAAATACATTGAACATGTCGGTGGCTGATCTGGTTGGTACGCGAGCTGGCATTGTGGCGCCGCGCTCCCAGCTTCCACTCTTATAATAATATCGGATAACTTGCCTCATTTTAATGTTGTTTCCTGGCAAAGTTTAAATATAAAATATAATGATGCCTTGAGAATGAGTCATTGAGAGCGTGCGTGTGGACCTGCCGTCCAACTTTCACCCCTCATATAGCAACAATAGAAGTTAAAACAAATGGAAAATAAACTTTTCAAATAAAATAAAAATAACCCTCTTGGCGGCGAGGGTGGCGGCCCTCTCCAATAAAAAATATAATAACTTTTCTTTTTATTCGGCGTAATGGCAACGATTGTTCCCTTCTAATATTGTTGCTGTCCCGCTTTCGCGCAGATTATTATAATAGGGTGCGGGCGGGGAACTGTGTACCCCGTGCCATAAACAACTGTGCCCTCCTTACATTTTTGGGTAAAATTCAAATACACAATGTCGAAATGAGTTTTCACGTCGCCATTACTTTATTAACAAAACGTCATAAAATATAAATACAACGTCATTATTGCTCTAGATATACATACCTAGTCCGTGGTCAGATTTTAAACTTATAGAAACATATATTATTATAATATATACGTCTTCATACAAAAGCAAATAAGGAGTAGGTTGGTCTGTACCTGCATGCTACTCATACGCACAACAGTCTTTTTCACATCTTTGCACACACACACACACACACAAACATACTCACACATGCACACTTACTAACGTTCTTGCTACCGTGTAAAACATCATCAACGTTGTAATAGTGTTGCATACATTTAGATCAAAAGGTTTTGCAGTAGACATCTAAACAGACAGACAAGGGGAGACTTTCACCTTTATAATGTTAGTAAAAGTATAGTATGCATAAGGTGGGTAAACGAATATCATATTTCGTTTGCTTAATAGCCATTATATGCTATAGACTGCGTTCAAATGCAGCACATTAAGTTATTGAGCATCGTGCAACGTCGCCGTCAAGCCGCGGCCAACTGACCCAACAATGACATTCTGTTGTGTTTGATAACTGTCATTATATTTTCTTTATTGTAGCCGAGAAGATTCTCTCTTGTATAAATAATATATAATAAATACACTATACCTAAACCTAAACCTAAAATAATAACCATGTATTTGTTGTGAATAATTGCGCCCATAAATATCGTCTGCCACTAATAAATTGCATTTATCACTGAACCTATTTCTATACATTTCATATAGAGATAATAATTGAATGCCAAAGAAGCATTACATTTGTTGTTACAATTAAAAAAAGTCTATTAAACCAATCAAAGTCGCTCCTTTTATTTATGAAGGCCGTGTCCTGTCCTCTCTTGTCCTCAGCTTTCTTCGTATTGGTCTCCTACTCACATCCTCCTTGATTGGAATTAATGACTTCATATAAACAAATTAGACAACGAATTTGTAATCTCTGCCCATGACCATTCTTATCTCTACACTCCTTTACTCCCCTCTGAAGTGGAGTGTAGTGACTAATATAGAAAATAATAGTATTTTAGGACATACTCACGACTTTTTTTAAAAGCACGACGTGTTAGTTTTATTCCTTTTACATTTCGAGTCGTCGGAAATGTTTTTGTAGTTAAATGTAAATATAAATAGGACATTTTTTAAAAATCGGTCCAACTAAACAAATAGACAGACTGACAGAGCAAACATTATGTGATGTTATTGTGAACTGATTTTTCACATCGCCCTTTATTTTAGTAGGAGTTGCTGTTTGTGTGTTCGTTGGCCCTTCGTCAAACAGAACTGAGAATTAAATTTTTGTAACCATAAAATAAATCAGATAGTATTAAAATAGACTACCTATAGGTATAAGGTTTATATTTCACTGTAGATGCAAACAATTTGAGGAGACATTTTAAACCGGATATTGAGCGGATGCTCAAACTAGAATAAAATTCCTCAAGGAACTCTTCAAGAGATCATTAAATAATTTCCAACAGGGTCTTTCCTGCCTCTGGTCATCAATTAAACTATTAACATGTCAGCTGCCTTTAATTACAAAATATAGTTAACGAAAAAAGGAGTATTAAAAATTGACATAATGCTGGGAGAATTATGAAAGTACCTAATGGTTGAAATCCTATTGCTGCCTCTAATATTTAGTATTGCAGGCTCAGAAGTAAATGGAATTTTATTCAAGCTACAAATACAAGCCCCTTTCACTATATTTGATAAAACCATTTTTGGTCGGAAGTTTTGAGATAATGTATTCTTCGTCAATATATATTTTTTTGTTTACCCAACCTGTGTTTTTATAGTCATAACAGCCGTACACTATTTACATTTGTTCTCTCCATTTCTAAAATAAATACCACATCAAAATTTTTCGTAGTTTCCAAACGAATTGGGACTCTTTGGTGGTGTACATTTTAAGTAGAATTTTGCTTGTGTAAAGTTTCTGAAGTAAGAAATACTCCTGGAGCCGATGCTGTGGTTCGTTTTGTAGTTTTTAATAGATTTTAATTAGCGTGAATTCATTTATTGCTTGCCTTTTTTTTTCTAAAATATTACATTAGTAGAGGACACAGGTTTAGCAAAATATTTATTTTTTATGAAGCAACCCATGGTCCCAAACCCAACACAGACAAAGCAAGGACCGTCAATAAACCTTGTCCTTGACCAGGTTTTGTATTCGTTTGTTGTCTATTATTTTGTAAACGCTCTTTTTGTCCCTTTTGGCCGATTTCTATTTCAATATAAATAAATAAAATAAACCATTCTTTGAAAAAATATTTAAAAAAATACAACCAAAATAACAATGGAAACTTGGTGACGTCAACTTGTTATAGATATTTCTATTTCTTTTATCATATGAGTTAGGTAATATACTTACTTCGTTTAGCGTTCTTTCTATTTTATGTTTGTTTGGCTTCTAAGGGTCAGAACGTAAAGGTACCTAAATCGTATCGAATGCAAAACTATTTTTTAATCCTAGCTACACGTGTAGTTCCAGATTAGCCAACTATTCAACCAACTACCAACCAACAAAAAAACTGTTATTATATTAGTTTAGATTTATAATAATTATTCTGATAGAGAAATAAATAGCACATTCTTTTTAATACTTAAATAAAAATAGAGCATGGTCTATTTTATACATTGTCATACAAAACTTATATTAGGTAATATATAATTCAGAAGTATTAATATTATACATATTTATATATTATAGTATTTTTTACATAAGATTCCTTTGATTTTCAAATTAGTATTCTTCACACCGAAACACGACGCGACACCACGCGGGGTGCACGTTTTAAGATAACAATAGAATATAGAAGTTATTTATTACAAAAAAACGTACACAGCTCAGTGTAATATAAATGTATAAATATAAATGTCATTATCACTGTATAATATACAAAAAATACAAAAATAATACAAAATAATTTATTGACATAACTTAGGTAAGCCTAGGTACAAAAAGGTTGTAGGGGACCTCCTATTAAGTATAAAAATACTTGTATCAGGAGCAAATGTATTTAATATAAATTTTGTTTAGCCTTAAGTATTTGCTATCAAATAAACGGTGTTCTGTGAGAACGTCACATGTTATATCGCGTCGCGTTTCTGTGTGAACTGACCCTTAATGTATACAGAATAGTCATCAATATTCACCACATTGTGGGCGATTACACATTGAAAAATTATATTTATTCCAAACTGATTCAATATCCCAGTTTTGTTATTGACTGTACTTACCTATGCATTTTTCAAAGTCAAGTCCTAAATGTTTCCTGGTAATCTGTTTAGAAGTTTTTAATATATGTATTTATTTCTCGACTGTATCTAGCTAACACAAGAAAATATTCAAATGTAACCATAGCTTGCATTCACCCTTGCCGATATTTGGAAGGCCTCGCATCGGACCGAGCCCATCGGAGCGGGATACAGAATACCGTAATTATGTTCAATATAAACCGAACGCGCTGTTATTAGCATTTTTTGGAGCCAAAAATATATGTTTAATAACAATGAAAGGTATCATTGTCGTATATTATGTTATGACTAATCTAACTTGATAGTAAGGTCCGTACTCACCGGACCGGTTGTTTTTTCACCACATATCCACTTAAAATGTTTGAGGCTGTCTATTTTTTTTTGTCCAAATTATATAAAACTACCACAAATAGTATGGAATAAAAGATATGAAAAGTAGACGAGGAATAATTTGATGTCGATACATTACATTGGACTAAATAGTACAAATTTGTCAGTTTTATACTCAGCTAACTTTATCACAAATCAATATCTAAATAAAAATTAAAACAACAGTATATACATGATTGTTTTTCAAAACACTTTACTGCCTTAAATATACTATATTATTATGTCAATGCAAATTATATATGTATGTCTTTTTATGCCTATTGCTCATTTTCGTGTCCTTTTCCAATCCAAAAATATAAATTTTTGTCACATATTTTAAAATTAAAAATAAATAAACAATTCATATTATAATGACGCTTAAATGTTTATGAAGACAAGCAGAAGTCTACCAAGAACTTCCTCAATCAATAAAGGGATTTTTTTTGGGTAATATATAAAAAAATATTTCAAAGTTATGTATGCTGATTTTATATCCCAATTACGGTTGTCTAACTTTCCACTCTGGAAGAATGTCAGTTGTGTTTACGACCGCATAACTAGAAAGACTAAGTAGAGCTGATAGGGAATAATAGTAACTAGTGGAATTACATATATTAAAAAAAAATGTTCGCTCAACAAACACTAAACTTTTTCTTTTCTATTGTAACAGCGAGCGGTGTTCGCAATGCCAACTAACATTTCCCAGCGAGACTTATTAATTAAAATATTTATGTTAATAAAGACGTAGAAATAAATGTCTTGCTTCAGTTGTTAAGAACAATTATATGTGCTTTATATGGTGTAATTTATTCATAAATGTATTAACATCAATGTTGTTAAATTGACAGTAAAAAGCGGACGCATTAAAATTTTCTGTGAATTACTTTTTACGATGTCCTGTTTTGTTATTCATCAAAATGTCGTGTATCAGAATTGCTTAATTATCAGCTGTGGATACGTATTAACGTTGGCTTACAGCATTATAAAACATTTACTTTCGATATAATTAAAACACGACACGATCCAAACTATTTAGAAATGCGAAGAACGGACGGAAAGTTTTTTTAAAAATAATTGTAGTTATATTTTAAATTTAAATTTTACAATAAAAATAACTATACCTAATAATAAAAACAACAATGAACAATGTAGGTACTGTGTACCATATTACCAAACTTTCAACTTAATTACGCGTTCCATAATTTTTATAAGATATTCAAGATCGCTCAAGTTGGTTGCAAATCTTCTAATACCACAACACTTTACCATTGGCATTGTATTGGCTTTTAAATAACATCTTTATTGTTACTTCATATTTAGTTATTTATTTATTTATTTAATCAAGTACACATACAGAAATGAATACTATAAAATACGTGTGTATGATGATTAACTAAGACTTAAATTTAGTCATTAGGTACAAAGTGTAATCAAACAAGTTAAGTACCTTTTAAAAGTATTTTCCTAATAGATAATAAATAATATATTTGAACAAACTCATAAAATGACTACATACAAAAAAGTCTGTAGCGTGGAATCAATGTATGTAAAAGGTTCAAGCAAAAATTTACCTCCAAGCAAAAACGGTATACTTTGAATTTTTTTTAATAGGTAAACTGACTCAGCCTGAACCCGAATAAAATCTGTATAACTCGTTTGCAGCACCATCTATGGGGTCCAATTGTCAGTCTCTAGTTATCCAGCTTACACCGCCATCTGTTAGAATCTTATGGAACATACAACCCTTTTGTCCTATGGAAAAAACTGGTTCAATCTTGCATTACAATTTCTACTCCCATTCATTCATACATATTTTATCTTACAAGATAGTAGGTTGGTTTCAAATTATCTAATACATAGGTATACAAAAAAAATATTTACGCCTCTTGGCACATACCTAGTATTTACTAGTGCTCCTGGCTCACTGGGCCATAAATCATTCAAGCGCTAGGGTTGTGCGTGTTCCGCACGCATTGTCGCTACTTTGAGTGTTGCTAAGAGAGTTTTTTTTTTCAGTTTAATCCACAATCTTGTAAGACTAATTGGAAATGTTGCAATTGAAATTTGTTGCAGCTATAATTGATTGTAAGCATGTTGATTTTTTTTCGATTCTAGTACCTACCTGATAAATATGATGTTTCTATTTTAAATTGCGTATAATTTTAGGCTGTGGAATTTGTTAAGTAAATAAATAAATATTATTAAAAATATAACAAAATATAATAAAACATATACTTGTAATAAAACAAAAGTTTTATTTACATAACACGGGACAACAACAGCATTTTTTTTACGTAGGAGAAACCAAAATTTCATATTATGCAGAAGCCAGACCCAAAAATTGTGTTGACTGATGTAGGTATTCGATAGTGATGCGCTTGTTATCGCTATTTCGATGGCGAAGATGCTCCAACGTTTTATGGCCCAGTGTGCCAACAGCGTTGGCGCATACTAAGGTTCAACACTTGCCCCTTATGACCTATGTCCATATACCTACCCCTATCCGCTAGGTATCCGTGCTATACCCTTTATACAATTTACCTTTAGTGCCATATAAAATACTAGCTGCTGTCCGCGACTTCGCCCGCGTAACTTAGTAAATTATGTACTTATAAACCTTCCTCGAGAACCACTCTACCCATTAGTGAAAACCGCATTAAAATCCGTTGCGTAGTTTTAAAGATCTAAGCATACAAAGGGACATAGGGACAGAAAAAGCGACTTTGTTTTATACTATGTAAAGATAATTTAGAATTTATTATCAATACCGCGTTCTTTATTTAAATACATTATTATTAAGTAAAAATCACAATAAATTAAATTTATTCATAATTAACACTACCGTGTTGACAACAAAATAAATACATGCAATCTAAGGCTTAACTCAGACGCGTCTATCGACCTTAAGCTTGTAATAGCTTCAATAATAACGCATTGTCCTTTGAAATAACGACTCCTTTATTTCTACAAATTCTCATTGTCAAAATGAATTAGATAAGAGAATAAGAATAGATAATAAGAGGAAAGTGTGAGGGACGCAGCGTGCATGGATATCTAGCTGCTGTGTGTCACCCCGACGACTCGTGCCTGACGCGAATCGCGGCGGCAAAATGTAGACGGGCCCGTCCACAGAATTTAACCTGTCGCTGAGAAAGGACGCCAAGACTTTTAAACGACAACTTTTTCGCGCCAAAAAGTCGCTCACATGACGTCCGTCTGATTTAAGCCTAATAGCACCGGTGTCATTAACGCGATCACACGTCGCGCGTGTTAAACATGTATGTCCATATACTTAGTGTAATTTTGTCTCTTTTTCTCTCTTTTAAGTGTTACTATAGAAAAATTATAATACTTTGTAATATTATCTAGTAGGATTATGAATAGTTTTTACAGCTTTACAATTAAATTGATTTACACATTGTAACATATATTGTATTTTTATAGATTGTTACATATCAATGAATTCATCCAAAGTTCAATAAAAAGAATGCACCGTGACTTTAAAAGTAATAAAACTGTATTTACATAAATCGAGTTACAAAGCCAAGACGCACGACCACATAATGAATAGAATTAAAAATATAAGCCGTCAGCGACGTTGACTTAACCAGTGGAAAAAAGTTAACTTCAGAAAAATGAATTATCTACTAGAGCACACAGATTTTATTCATGAATTGAAGTTTCAAATGAAAAACTGTATTTTAACGCCACTGAAGCCTTATAAATAGTGGTAATGACGTCAACAATGACAACCACCGGCACATTTCGAAATTTGCTTACTCAACCAAATTGATTGAAGCACTTTAAAAGATTAATCCTTAGAATGCTTTGAAAGTGAAATACTTGGATTTGATCTTAATAAACATGTGTTTTGATTTATATATGATTTAATTATTTGAACATAAGCTATAAAGCCCGCGGGTCAGCGGTGGATCCAGGCAGCTTCTGACCGGTCCTATTGGAAAATTATGGGGGAGGCCTATGTCCAGCAGTGGACGTCCTACGGCTGAGATGATGATGATGATGAAGCTATATTTATAAAAAGTGTTAAATTCACATCCGATCAGTTCATAGTGATAATTCCACTAATATTATAAATGCAAAAGTTTGTGAGGATGGATGTACGTATGTATGGATATGTTTGTTACTCTTTCACGCTAGGATGAAATTTGGCATACTACTTTTTAATTTATCCTGGAAAAACGTTAGGTGTCATTGTCGTCAGATACTTATAACTTTTTTTATAACTGTAAAAAAATGTAATCAATATTATTTGTTATAAGTAACTGTAATTTGTAAGGTTACAAAAAGCAAATAGCTAACGGAACGGTAGTAATACTAAATCTATGGCAAATAGTCTAAAAAGTCTCATTGCATTCACTGGCGTTACAGTATGTGTCATGTATTACGGTGTATTGGAGAAATGACGTATCGTTTTACTCTGTATCCGTGTTGTATATACAATACATGAGTACATAGATAGATGATAGATAGATATATATATTCTGAAATTCCAATCTCTAGTAAAAAGTGCAACCATAGTAGGTATATATCAGTATCAGTAGGTTGGTATATATAGTTACTGGGAAGGTATTGCGGAGGGCCTTAAGATATCATCACCTGCCCGTCAAACGAGTCGAGCAATAATTGAAACATACGTCGCCGATGGTCTTACCCAAATAAGGAATCACGCAAAAACTATTCAATTTACACTATTGTATTAAATTCGTTACAGAGTAAGTTCATTTCACAGTTGTATTCCTCAAAGTGTTTAAAGTTCTTGCGGCAATTGCATGAAAACGTGACATTATTAAAAATAGCTTAACATACTTCCGAAGTCACTACGTGGCAGCCGGCAGCCAAGTTTACTAGCTTTTGCATACGTCTTCATCCCTCGGAAATTTTATTTTTTTAATAAATATTTCAGCCGGGAGTGGGCCACTAGTAATAATATTAAAAAAATATTATTATTTTCGGATGCTAATAAGTAGAATTATTTTAAAATTGAGACTTGTGGCGAATTAACAACAATTCTTATCTACCTGTTGTGAATTTACATACATATTATATCAGTTTGGATTTTATTTTCCTGGACGATCTGGAAACAAGTTACTAATTATTTTAGTATCTGACACCAAATTAAAGATTTGATACATATTTTTTGTGGGCTTAATGCATGCCTGTGTGTGGTCAAATAAGTGTGTAAACATAGAATATATTGTAACGTGAATCAAAATTGATATTAAAATAACAGAGACGAAAATTTGAGCCATAAATGTATATTTTTAATCAATAAAATTTAATATTCAATATTCGTTTGTTAAAAACCGCAAATCTCCGAAAGTACTTTATCGGATCACCATGAAATTTTGTATACACGTCGTCGGGTTTACAGAGTATGTTGTAGGGTACCTTTCACCCATAAAAAATTACTGTTCCCGCGGAATCATCTTAATAAAAAATTCAACGCCTGACAAAAATATATGAGCAATAAAGATAGAATAAATGTTAAACGTCTAAGAAAATGGAGTACTTTTGCAGTAGATGGCGGGCAAAAGTTGTATTATAAAATTATGTGTTACCCAGTTCTACTTAATTCTTCTTAATACTAATTAGGAAGTATTGTCGGTACTACTATGTTTTGTATCAGTATTAGTAGTGGCATTGTGTTTCGCAGTTCGACTGATTCAACCGCTCTCTTTATCTATTCTATCTATATTTTCTATATTCTATTACAAAGTACCTGTCCGCCTCTGTCAGTTTCTCCGCCAACTTCTTCTAAGCCCACGGATTTTGATACGATTTTCACCAAAAGAAAGAGCGATAACTACCCATGGTCTGTTTACGTTTACTCAAACTTACATTAAAATTTGCAATATAATTAGAGCTTTTTTTGATATTATATGACACTTTCTAATTAATATTTAGTAGGTACATTTAACATTTGGTTGGAATATTGAATGAAATGTTCGTTCACTAGTTCGTCTATATATAATAACCCTTTGAACAAATTACTACAGATCCCGTGACAGTATAAAATATTCATAATTTAAAATAGAAATTACTGTATTATTTTTAATTGTCTCTCGCACATTGTCTTTATCACATCTGCAAGAGCAACAAACTTGTGCAGATGATTTCGACAATCATAAAACTCACGAATCCGAACATTACTACGGGTTTATTGTTCTTGTACCTATTTATAAACACTAGGTCTCAGAATAGACAGTTCCATTGACGTGTGGTCCCAAATTGCAGGCAAAGTTCAGCGGAACCATCATTTTTATTGAATCTATATGCATTTATGCTTTATGTATAGTATGTATCAATTTGTTCGGCCGCTTGAGCGCGAGCGGCTGCATATTTTTCAATTACGTCAATTTAAAATAATACTTAATTCGCTATTGTGACTCATTGAGAACATTATTGTGTCAGTCGTCTCGCTCGGTGCGGACAAATAAAGCCCGTATTTATATTTCATACATTTTACATACAGGTTGATTATTATTTTTAAAAGCATTATATTCGTGTTATAATTGATTTCATGTTTGTGTTCATAATTTTTTAAATTTATTAATATAAAGCACCTGATTGTACGAATGGTGAAGAGGTTTGTCAGGGGTTTTTACTGGATAAGAAATTTATTCAAAAAGAACATAGGCTCTGATTTTAGTTCAAATCTAGAATTATATATTCGTCTACATATTATCTCCGAGTGCAAACGGTACTTACCCCAATTTGCGTAGTATTTTAAAATTATTTATATACTAATTATCATAATAATTATAATTATTAATGAATTAATTATAATAATTATATTTTATTATTATTTTTTATTTATAATTAGGTTTTATATTATTTTCATAAATGCTTACACGAAATACGAAGCACTAATAGGCTTCGTATTTATTGTTATATCTCAATGACAGGGATTACCTGTTTATGTAATTGTGAGAATCAGAAGAAAATGATTACAATTCTGAGTACTGTTTGTAAAGAGATAAAATAAGTCATGTCGGTCCAATATTTTCTGAAAAATAAAAATATATGCACATATTCTTTATTAGTAAAAATAAAAATAAGTAGGTAACTAAAAAAATGAAATGTACGAGAATATATCTACATACTTAACTCGCTTTGAAAAATAAGAATTAGGAATTGATCGCCGACACGATTTATTTCGACACAATATTTTTTTTTATCAAAATATAAACCTATCTGACTTACATTATTGTTTTCAACAGCTCATGTATTTTATATCGATATTTTACAAATAGGAGACACAGATCATAATCCCGTAGTACTGTTTTATTTTTACAAAGTTAATCAAGTAATTAAATTGCTAATGACCACTGTTAATTGACAGATGTCCGAAGAATAACGTAATTAAGTATTCGTGAAGTACTAAAAAGATCTAATTATGTACATCCTGTCCTGTTTATAATCTGGATTTTACACAAAAATCCCATACATGAAAAATTCTTTAAATTTCTCACAACAAGGCTAGTATAATCTTAAACAGTATTTCTTTATTAAAAAAGCTGGCTCTTAATGTGTTAGAGTTAGACGGTAGCACAGATGATCACCATGAAAAACAGGCAAGTCTGCTATTTTATTTCGGTGATGCATTTAGTAATTCAAAAACGACTATAGGAGCAGTTGTTCTTGATACATTTATACATTGGACTGGATTTGCTTGTGTTTCTAAGCGACAGTAGTCAGCTATCATTTGCCTCCTTGTCGTCCTGTAACATAAAAACAACACACCGTCAGCCTGTCTATATTGTTACATCGATTTAATTATGTAATAGCAAAATAAATTATTCCTACCTATTTTAATTTACCTATTTTAACTTCAATCAGACAATATTCTAAATAAACAAAAAAATTGGAATCCACAGACTAATGAGGAAAAAGAAGACTTAGGAATAATTCTTTTCATTAATGTATATTAAAAATAAATTGTAAAAACAGAATGAGGAACTAGGGAAATAAATACCTACTGACTTTATGTATAGAATATTTTAATTCACACTGAAAATTATTTCATGTGAATAGTTATACCAATATTGCGTAAAAGTGGTAATACGTATCCGTTTATTAGTATTCGACGGTTCTGACAGTCTGACTGAACGTGACAGAGTGCCTCCGAAATTGAGGAATATTTAAAGCCATCGCACCATTTGGATGACAAAAACTAACAGGCCGGCGCAGCGAAATGATGTGGTTTACTTTAAGTATATTAGATTGTAAGCAAAACGACTGTCCGGTACGTATAGGCATGTATCGCGTGTCGTCTATACTGTGTATGTATCCTCTATACGGTCGAGTGCGACGGTTCAAGGCTGACGTGAATTGCTAATAAATTATGATTAATTTATTTAATAAAAAGTAATTGCAATAACTAGTGTCATTGTAAAGAATTTCACTTGGCCTTGTTACACGACACAATATGTTACTACTATATTGATGGGTTCTTTGATCTATAAACCGTAGATTCTCAAACTTTATAAAATTTATTTTTACATTAGTAGCAATGTCATTAAGCATTGCTTGTTTAATACAAAATAATAATTAGTTAACAATATATATATACAATACATATCTTTACAATATTGCAATTCTTAAATCTTCTAATTATATCAGAAACACCGATTTTTTAATTATTTGCAAAAACGTTTATTTTTTAATTATAAGTACCTGCCTGAATCGAAGACTCAGTAGGTAGAGAATGAGCGATAAGACGGAGTTAGCCGTGAACTTTTGCAGTCCTGAATTTGACCGTTTTACTCATCACACATTTTTATCAATTTAGAATAAGAATTTACAGTAGCTCTTTTTTCTAGATTGTGTATTATTTTTTTATCTTTCGAGTGACATGAAAAACGTAAAATCGTTAAAAATTGAATTTGCAGGTCTACACTCTAAGCAGACGATATGGGGATAGAGAAATGGGCTATCTCATTCATATTCAATCCAGACTTCCTGTCTGCTCTTGTTTGTTACGTTTTTGAGTACATTAAAGTAGGTCGTGGCGTACCTACGTTTTAATATTATAAGCATTCGAAACCGCGCATAAAAGCTAGTTAAATTAAAATACAATAAATGTATTAAGAGTTCAAAGTGGTTGCGACGTCGATACAATGTACCCAATGGAAGCAGGTGAAACGACTCGCCACCGGAAAGAGAAAGAAATAATAATACATACATTCAACGTACAGTTAACATACTTAATATAATAAATATGTACATAGTAATTATTATAATTTGAATTTCTCATGAGGAAGTCAATATGTGCGCACAGTCGGTAAAGGTGCCTATACAATAAATTCGTTACTAGGTATTTATTTACTTTTCAGGTTTGTTTTCATTAACATTTCAAAAAACTTAGTTTATTTTATGGACATTTACCTACTTATTTCATATTAAAAAAACTCGCTGTAGCCGTATTAGAAAATCCACACCAAGAACATTTAAATACACGCAAATGTTTTATAAAACTCATTTAAATAATCCTCATGCAAATTACATATATTATTATGAGTTGGGGAACGGAACGTACAGCTTTACATTGTATAATATGTTAGCATATAGAAAATATCCAATGTTATGAACACCTTTAAAATAAAACCTAGAATAAAACTTATATTTAAATACAGGTTTTGTTAAAGCATTAATAAGGGTGTCATTTCGCGACTCGACTCGTGTCCGCTTCGATCTTTACATATTGCAAAGAATATAGTTAATCGTAGAAGGGGCACTCCTTTGAATCTTTTTAATAGTCTACAAGATTAGTCATACTAAAAGCGCGTGCTAAACCTAATTGCAATTAAATGCCACGCGCGAGAGTTGCTTTGACTTATTGCCTTAACAGCAAACGGGATCTTTAAAATGAAACCATTATGTATGTAATTTTTTTATCACTTACCTACTGCTTAAAATCAACACTCAAAATCAGTTTAGCTTTTTAGCCAACATTTTCTCTGAAAAAGCTGAACTGAAAGTTTTGAACTTAAGTTATTAACTTTATGTAATTTAATGATTTAATTAATGATTTAATTTAATAAGTTACTGTTTTTCTACAATCACACATCACGACCTCTTAGGCCATATTTTTTCTGAATAATAGTAGTTATTATCAGATTACTTAAGTGTTTTTTGTCGCTTGATGCTGCGTTAAATTCACTGCACTTATTTTTACTAAAAAAATATTATCTATTAAAATATTCAGAGTAAATTGGAAGTCTTGTAACTAAATTAATTGATTCAAGAGTCCTTTTAATTAGGTACTCAGATTTGGCTTTTGCCGATATCACGTTTTGGAATGAAATTTTCAATGTTAACATTTCGCGGTAGCCGATAGGCACATAGGTGTTCGACCCTAGTCTAGTGTACCTAGATAGTTGATATAAGATAGATAATAATAGTACATATTGCTGTTATTGTCTGGTGATATCAATACTTACTAATAATATATATCTGTAAGTGTAGTATTTTATGTATGTATGTATATAACGAATTAACTGATTATCATGAAACTTGGTAGGTAAATATTTAGACGCACGGGACACAGGATAGGCTACTTTTTTCACGCGGATGTAACATAATTATTAGTTTTAACAGATACGAAAATTTGTATAAGAAAATTACTTTATTTTATTTCAAACTGTTAACAGTTATGTCGTGTCACTAAAAGTTTATTTCCCAGTTTATGCCGTTTTTACCAAAAGGTAACAAGCGAACTGATAAAAAAAATTCTAGAGAGCATTCATTGTCTTATTTTACAAGGACGAGTTGTCATTTTTGACGGATTTTAATTGGCACGCGTCCAGAGCCAGTTTTCCTCAGGAAAAATCATTTTATCGTATTTTGAACGCTGATCAGCCGTTATACGTATTAGATTTCATGCACAAATTATTATTCATGACTATTCGTGGACAGATGAAGTCATTGAGGGCCAATGAAAGCAAATTTTTAAATAATCACGGCTCCAAATCAAGAAATCTAGCGGATATTTGTTGGTCAAATATGCGTCAAATTTTATATTTTATTTTTCTATGAGATATTTTTAGTTGCGTCGGTTTGGAAATATTGAAGTCACTATTAAGATAATTAATATCATAATACGATACAACACCACACGAATAAGGTATGGTACTAAAAGCTTTTCAAAGTTGCAAACAGCAGGAAGATATGGGGGAACCCAATTACAATTATTATTGCAATCACATAACAGCATATTAAGATAACAAAAAAAAATGTATATTTTAGTGCCTATACTGTAAATTGATCATGTGGTGTACTTGGATTAAAATGAATAAAATATTTCCAGAGAATTGTGCTACATTGCTCACTGTATTTTAATTTGTGCGGTGGTTCGCCACTGTATTTGGTTAATATTCTACCGTTTAACTTTAATTAGCCTATTTGTATTCAAGTTGTACAAAGCAGTATTCTATATTATTTATTGCGTAAATTAATAATATGTTTTGTTATATTTTAACGCAACAAACGTCTTGGAGAGCGTAACCGCCGGATAATCTTTAAAATATATGTAAAAATGTAAAATGGTTTTTGTTTTAAAATTCTCAAAGCGTGTTAATTAAGAGTCCGGAAAATTGAGAATTGGTGAAAAAATTAAAGTACAATGAGTACCTACCTAGAACCTTGATAATTTTTGCCCAACTAACTAAAGTTCCAGCCTCTGCTCGTGCAAGTGACGGTTGAATTTATAGATTTTTTAAAAATACAATATGAAATATATATCTACGTGCATGAATAGAGAATATTTCAACCAAGCCATTTGATCAACTTTTGCACACATATGTAGGTAAGTATGTGCGACATTATAATATTTTGTAAATTTAGTTTCCATGGGGTAAATCATGCGTATATTTACACTTTATGTCTTCATTATTAAACTAGAGGGCATTCATTGTACACGATTTGTGTGGTATGGTTCTGAGATAACAGTTGGAAAGAAATAGGATAATTTTTAAGTGTCCTCGGGGTTAAACTCGACAAACGCTAATTTATCTCTATTAAAAGTTATGTTAAAAGTACTATTAAAAGAATGTCAATATGATATAATACGTTTCACTATGGACTCAGTGATAATTTATCACGTAACAAGATTTAGTTAGGTTTGTCGCCACGATTTAGTGGTTATTGTAAACGGCCCTTTACAAATATTGATGTGAATCATTTAAGATTTTAAATTAAGATTCCACTCGTTTAATTACTATCAATTTATTACAAAAACAATCTCGCGTGTTAAATCGCGTATATGAAAAAAGAAATAAGAACGCAATTGCATTTTGTCAAGTGCTTAAAATGGCTAAATTATAATATATTACCTATAGATGGAGGTACCTTGATTATATTACCTATACATTTTGAATATTGATGTAATACTTTTCTCTGTAAATTATACTTATAAAATTATTAAAATAATATTTTTACCGCCGATATGCCGGGATTTCTCCCGCATTCTGCACTTTATTGAAACATAATATAAATATTATAGTAGGTAATACTAGCTGACCCAACAAACGTTGTTTTGCCAAAAAATAAAAAAATAATTTTTGCGGTGGACCACCCTTAACATTTAGGGGTATAAAAAATAGATGTTGGCCGATTCTCAGACCTACCCGATAAGCACACAAAATTTCATCAAAATCGGTCCAGCCGTTTCTGAGGAGTTTTGCAACAAACACTGCGACACGAGAATTTTATATATTAGATATAAAATATAGGTACTAAAATATGAGAATACAGCGGTGACCTAGTATTTTAAAGATGGTCAAGCGATTGGGGTAAACATTTTTTAGATATATTATGTAGGTACCTAGGTAGATAGCAAGCCGTAAGGTATTGGCTCTGGTCCGACCGCAAGGTGTACTCGTCTCGTAGTTATTTTTAATACTATACTTAGATCGGACTCGCTTCCAACATTGTAAGTGAGCCCTGTTAATTGCATTCATTTTACAGTCATTCGCTCGTAGGTGGGTACGTATTTATTAATTGGTCTACTCCATACACAACTAATTTAAAGGCAACATAATTCAAAAGACATTGCTAACGTTTCATTTGTAGAGAAATAGTTTATATTAAACTTTAGACCGTTCAAAAGTTAATTTAAGACTCAATATTCCTTACAGGTCTAATAAAATTTCTATGTTTTTTCTGTTGATTGATTGATTGGGTTGATTGTTCTGAAATTATTAAACAAAAGCAAATCGTATTTAAAATATAATATATATATATTTTTTAATATTATTTATTTTATACATCGATGATTTATCCCACTTATTTTATTTTAAAAAAGAGAAGCTATTCCATTTTTATTTTTAGCATTGACAGTTTTTAAGAATTTATTAGCAGTATGACGGTTAGGAATAGACGCTTAAACTTTGGTATAAACTCTTAAATAATGTAATAAATAAAAGGTACATGTTTTAATAAATTTTCGTGATTTTCTATTCGTGATTCGTGATTGATATTTGTCAAAGATACAACTAACGCCATAGAATATTTAGTGTTAGTGTATATAGTCTATAGTCGGTTTCTCCTAAAACTGTTTCATCATCTAAGGAGAATTCTTCTTTGAATTGTAAACCACTTTGTTTAATGCGCAATTTGTAACAAGCGATAAGATAAAATCATTATTAATGTATAATTCTTGTGAATACTAAACCCAATGAAGTTTGTATGAGAGTTGTGGCGTAATATATTGGAAGAATTTAAACCTGATGGTATATGACCCACATTACAAAAGTTCTTATAGGCTTTCCATAGGGATCCTTGTAAAAAGTTGAGATCGTTCGTTTCTTTTACTATTGTGCGATATTTAAACGTAATCGCGACTTACAATTACGAAATATATTTGATGATTTAAAGGGTAAAGCATGAATGAGGGATGGATAAAAGAAAGATACAGTATGAAGAATTAAAGTGCGAGAGGCATGCTTGAGAACTGGAATAAATGAGAATATGTAAAAATAGGCTTCAGCGCATGATGCTGGAGGGATTAAAGAAAAAAAAAATTATAAAAATCAAAATATTTATTTATCAATTGGGTTTCTACAAGAAACTCTTATGATCGTCATTATAAATTTAAATTTACCAGGGTTTCGGAAAAAAAGGCAAAATGAATATTTAAAATGAATCTTAAACATTTATTACATAGTGTAAATTAATTTTACATTTTACCAGACTATGTAAACATAAATCGTGTGTGTAGTTCACATAAAAAGAAAAATAAAACATTTATTATTGAAATATGTATGTACTAGCTGGTGCCCGCGACTTCGTCCGCGTTGAAAAAGCAATATATATCGCCTGACATTGTTATTGCTATTATACTTAGCCAGGAGTTAGTTTCCTTAATTTTAGAAAATCCCTCGGGAGCAGTACTTTTTTCTGGATGAAAGTACCCTATGTTCTTTCTGGTGTCCCAAACAACGTGTATGCAAAATTTCATGGTGATCGGTTCAGTAGTTTTTGCGTGAAGGAGTTGCAAACATCCATACATACATCCATACAAACTTTAGCATTTATAGTACTAGCTGATTCCCGCGACTTCGTCCGCGTTCTGGATAAAAGGTACCCTATGTCCTCTCTGGTGTTCCAGACAACGTGTATGCAAAATTTCATGGTGATTGGTTCATTAGTTTTTGCGTGAAAGAGTTACATACATCCATACAAACTTTCGCATTTATAATATTAGTACGGATTATTGTACTACTTGAACATTTTACATTGTAATACGTGGATGTTGTAAAAGTGGGCCTGGAATTACATGTATTTATTATTAGGGTCGTATAATTAAAAGTATGCATAATTATTGTAAATTAAAACTGCATGGTAGGTAATAGGTATTATATTCTCGAATGGCCCAACAGAAACAGCACAATCATTTGCCTTCAGTTGACCTTTGAATACTTTATGTAGCAGTTTTTATTAATCAATTCACTTTAATTGAGGATAATATATTAATATTAAAATATATTATGCCTATTAACAATGTTGCTTGCAACTTGCGGAGATAATTTTTTATTGATAATAATCTCTCTCGGGACACAATACTGTCTTTTATTATTCGACCTTCATCATTTAATAAATCATAAATTATCTAAAAAATGTTGATTTATTAACAGTTATATTACTAACTATCTTCGGACAGATGCAATTTTTTTCTGCTAATTTTATACACAATTTATCACTCTTTCCATTAGTGAAAACCGTATCAAAATCAGGTTTAGAAGAAGTTAGCGAAGCAACAGACTATCTGTCTGCCTCTGAACAGCGGCTTTTATAATATGTAAAATCTATATAATATATGAAAGTAGATACCTAATTATAGCGTTAACACTATAATTTATTATTTTTTTATAAAATCATTAATATTTTAATGTTCTTTAAATAAAACGCAAATACAACATTATTACCAAAATTATCATTATTATTGAAAATAATTCAAAATTGAATTCGTAACATAACATTAAAACATAAATAAAAAAAAATACTTTTTTTATGTTTTACCCTTTGGTTTTACCTAATTATTCACCTAAATTCTAAAAAAAAGTTATGTAATACTTCTTTATTAGCGCTCCCGTCCATTTGCGCGCCAAATGTGTTTTGTAGTCCATTACATAAGGAACGGTTGACAATGTATCAATGTGAACACGTCCTTATCAAAAGTATGCGCGCACGCAGTGCGGATCATCATATTAATAAGTTGTTTTTTACCAATAGAAATAGTTGCATGTGAAACTTTAACAATGTATAAAAAAAACACTCGCGTGCGGCTATATCTATTCCATTTCTAATTAGCTTAATCCGTTCATATAATAAAATGTGGCTTTTCTTTCCTCCATTTTTTTTTCAATTTAATTATTTTTTAAAAATTTAAAGACATTTTCGATAACTTCCATTTAATCTAGCCTTTTATTATATCAGGTTTAGCTGACACGCATAACATATTTTAGCACTAGTGCTTATTCTCTTACTATAAGTGACAATAGCCACTTACAATAAATTTACCCTTTAGGCATTAAATATATGTTCCTTTAGTTTAATTGAAGGACTCGGTGATTACCCGGCGATGGTCTATTTTACCCGGTTGAAGTGGCAGTGAGCAGAACACATTAGTATGGAGGTTCTAGAGTGGAGGCCACGGACAGACAAGCGCAGGTAATCCACCCACAAGGTGGACAGCCGATCTGATCTGATAAGTGCCACGGGTCGACTGTGGATCTAAGCTGCTTCTGACTACTATTAAAATCTGTTGAGTGTTTGGGAGGGTCCGTGCAGACAGTGGCGGGCGGCTACTTTATTTTATTTTATATAATATAGTATAATGAATAATGCGAAATTATCAAGTAGATTCCATTAAACATCATGTTTAGTTTACCCTCTCATAATTTATTCCCTTCATTTTGCATTTCGAGAGACTTAGCTAAAGATCATAGACGTCGTTGCAGCTTAATATTTATCGAAAACTTCATTCAAATTTTGCTTTAAAGTTTAACCTAACACGCGTCCAATATTCGAAATAATTCAACTGTATAATGTAAGGTGGCATATTAATCACGAGAAATGTAATATTAACCGCTTGATTTTGTAGGAGTTGTAGTGCCTAACTCGTAATTTGTAAAAAAAAATTAAATTTAAAAATTTTAAGAGGAATTTATCGTATTTATTGGGCTAATCCCGACTCTGGCGGCTAAAGGGTTAAAATCCGTTGAATAGTTTATGTAGAAGAAATTAGCAGGGAAACGGACATTGATTATTTGGTTAATTAATTAACTGCTCAATTAAGTATTTGGTTTATTGCGATTACAAAATCGCAGTTTTAGAACTAGCTGTTATGCCCGTTGATCCCTGTGGTACTGAATGTTTTATTGTTTCATTGAAGTGTTAACCTGTACCTGCTTGAGGGGCTGTGAACCATTTTCTCGTTGATATTTATATAAAAAAGTAACCGCGGCCGGTTTTATAGAATTACAAATCAAAATTATTTATACATTCAAGCAAAATCATTGCAAGTTTCTAGCAATTAGCTATTGTGTAAAAATTTATTAACTATATAACTACTAACAAACAATACGCGCTATTAATCGTCTTATAATTATCGATTTCTTGTTATTGTAATATCTGAATTGTTTTTGTATTCCTATTTGACTTTTATGGCGCTTTAGAACATTTTTTTTAATACCTATTCGCATCTTGTCATGGATTGTAACGACGTGTTGTTTAAACCAAGAGGTGATCGTATTTAAACCTAGAAGTATAATAATATATGTATAAAACAGTATTTAAAAAAAATAGTAAGATTGAGACCTAACTTTGTGAACCCTGATAGCATAAAGGATAAGGTACAGGTTGAGGATAAGGGAAACTGAAGACAACATCTCTTTCAGCTCTTAAAACAATAATTAATTAATGAATTAACGTCTTATTTTAATTTGATGCCTGCCTCGTTGGGGGCCTTGTGAGATAAATAAATAAATAAAAAAATTCAAAGAAAGTAAAGTCATCTTTTACTATTTATGAACGGATTAATTACCCAGTTAATTCATTAGTTAGGTACAGTTCTATCAATTCTATTGGTTTATTGTATAACTAATATAACCTTTGTTTAGGATTAGGGCATTTATTTAATTAGGAACTTTAATTGCAATTTAAGGTACATTTTAAACTTAAAAAAATTTTTTTTTTGTGATTTTTTTTATTATCATTTATAATAAAAATATAGGTCGGTTTATTATAACCTACTCACACGTTAAGATACTTCGTTGTTAAAATCGCGGATCGTTAAAGTTATTTTATTAACCCTTTTTTAAAGTTAGAATGTTATCTAAACTTGTCTAGTGTCATTGATATTAATAAAGATATGTAAAAAAGTATTGTATTGAAGTAGTCGATAGGCGACGATTATATTAAAAGGTGTCCACATAGTTGCATGACATTTTCAGGCTTATAAGCAACATTCGTAATAATTTCTATTTGTCAAACACGCGATGCCCAATATCAGTAGAATCTGTACCCACTGATAATAATTCAAATAACATCTACAAGAGCCGCGTTGATGTGATGTATACTTTTTAATAATGTTATAAATTTGCTAATTTCGTTTTTAACTTTGATTTTGGCATGCACGATGCAAAGTTGACGCCCGACGCCTATCGCGATACTGTTGCATAGTCGACCACACATGCAGTTAACCGGTCGTAAATTCATTAAGCACTTCAGCTTGAAACATGTTCACTCCGTGCTATTGTCGTACAAGTGTAAACGTCTCTTTACGCGCATTCACGCAAAACGCGTTTTTGCTAACCTTCACCGTTCGTCAGCCGCTCGTCATTCCCATAGGGGGGTATTTAAAAAAAAGCCAATAACTTGCGGTTACATATCCATTGATTATACGATAAAATGTAAGCAGCCGCGTCCATTACGTGGCGAAGGTCGATTTCATTTGCGATCCTGTATTTGAACATGTTATTGCCTTATATTAATGCTCGCACACACCGCCACGGCTGAGTACTTACACCGCGCGGAGGTCCGTGTGAGACCCCGCTCCTCTGTGTGGGTATTATTAGACGTTTGAGACAGGGAGGTCGATGACTTATTCTCCTCATTGTAATTTACAATTTATTTAAATGTTATGATTTGATAGATGAACAAAGATTTCGCAATCTACAACGCTCATAATGTAAGTAAGTACTGCTCCGTAACTGGAATGGTAACGTAACGATGTAAGTATAAACTGTTTTTGTACATGCAATTATACTTTTTGCGGTGTCTTTTATTGTCGCTAATAAGATGGTTCCTCCACCATTTCGTACATTGTCGGCACAAGTATATTGCATTATGTTCGCTTCAATCGAGACTCTATTCTACACTGTCTTTTTGTGTAATACTACTAATATTATTAATGCGAAACTTTGTGATGATTGATGGATCTTTATTACTCTTTCACGCATATTTGCATCAAATTTGACACACAGAAAATTTAATACCTGGATTAACATACAGGATACTTTTTATCGGTTGTCGAGGGATCGTCTAAAATAAAAATAAAATTAGGCGCCACTATCGTTAACAGTGGCGGCGCCACAGTCGTAACAGCGATAAAGATGTCGGGCGGAGGTTATATCAGGTGTTACATTTTTAATTTTACAACGCGGACAAAGTCGCGAGCACTAGGTAGTATGTGATATTGTTGAATTGGGATCTGCATGCATTATGGAACGAATTGTAATAGGTACCCTGCTCGCAATAAACCCACTTACATAAATATTTACAATACATATATAATAATAATATTATTTATCATTGTTGCTGAAACACAATAGATCGTATCATTTGAATAATTTTATCTGATACAAGTATACGTAAAATCGAGCTCAACGAAAGTACTGTCGCTAACAGAAGGTTTAAACTTTTGTCGCGCGTCGATTGTTTGCAGAATGTACGCAGTCTCTCATTAATCTCGGCATTGTTTGTGATAACACAACTTCGCTATTAAAATAAATATTATTACTTTTAAAATATTTTTACTTGACGAGCAATAATTTATCGAAAACAATTCTAACAACTTGACGTTTCTAGGTCTCAAATGTTTCTAGATGATATTTTAGGTGTAAGCAGTATTTCACATGGGGCTTAATCTGGACATTAAAGGAGCTGTTTCCACATTAAGTAACTCTTATTGTAACCTATGTTCGGCAAATAAATAAATTATTATTATTATTATTATTATTATTATTCACATATATTTATTTTATTTCTTAATTTTAATTTTTTTTACAATAATTATATAAAAAACAATAAATATTATAAAAAAAACTAAAACTAGATTGCCGCAGGTAGCGGGGCAAGGCCCAAGCTACCGGTGGTTAGGGCTGCAGAGTGAGGAACCTCCTGACAATTCGTGCCGTGTCAAGAAGTACCGCTTTCTGTATCTGACCCTTGATCCAGCCATCTAGTGAGAGCCTCTTGAGGTGTTGGTCGAGGCTCTTCGCTATAAGACCGTTCGCCGATACGACTATCGGGACGATGATGGTCGAATCAACATCCCACATGGCGGTTACCTCGTGAGCTAAGTCTAAATATTTACTTAGTTTATCTTTTTCGGCTTTCACGAGGTTTTCGTCATGCGGGATAGTGATGTCAACAAGCATCGTCCGGCGTTGAGATCGATCGATAACCACGATGTCAGGCTTATTGGCGACAATAGTCCTGTCCGTGATTATGGATCGATCCCAATATGACCATTTTCGAGAACGGGCGCAGGCATGTATTTGTAATATGGTACTTCAAATTCAACAAGGTGATATTGAAGAGCAAGTTGTTGGTGAATAATCCTGGCTACTTGGTTATGTCTGTGCAAATACTCGCCGTTAGCAAGATGAGAACAACCGGAAATAATATGTCTCAGTGTTTCACCTGGACGGTGGCATGCTCGACAAATGTCGGCCGTACCGTCTTTGAGAATTCTTTATTATTATTATTATTAGCTCTGTTCAATGCGCAAATTTTTTTGAAGCCATAGTAGCCTTCTCTACCAAATGACACACCTAAATTCAACCTTACTCGAAATATCTACAACCAGGATACCAATAAATAAATAATATATCTTCACACATTCTACACAGCACCATCTAGTTCCACAGTAAGCAACTAATGCTTGTATTATGGATACCAGAGAGTTGATATACTATATAAATTACTTTTTTTTAAGTACAAAGGTAAAATGTTAACACAAACATTTGCCCCTAGCGGGCAAATGACCAATGCTCTTTGATATTTTGTAGAGGCTACCCTAAAATTTAGGTGTCTTTATAAAATGGGTTATTATAGATACATATTGTATTATACCGCGTAAAGGGAAATAAAATAATTTAACATGATGTATAAGTTTTATCGGCGGCAGCGAAGCGTGTTATAATTTTTATGGTAAACAGTTTTTTCTCCGATTATACAATGTTGGATGTTAGCGCTTCAACGCGCCCCGGGGCACATTTCGAACTCTCAACTTTATACGCACAGCTTAAAGTCCAAATTAAGTATTCGCTTACACTTTCACTTACGTGTTGTTGTGTCACTAATAGTCAACAGTTTAGCTACTTTGGGGCTATCTACGCGCAATGGTTAGGACTTATCTTGATAGTATCACTGGCGGGGGGTTCCAATCCGGCCTTGAGAGTTTTGTTCGGCTTACTGAATTTTCCCGTTTCATAAATATGAATTTTAGTTTTACCGCCTCTAATATACAAAATACAGACCTGTATTTAATCACAATTAGGAAGTTTGTCATAGTCCCCCTCTTTCATGCAAGTCCAAGGTTGATAATACAATAATAGATAGTATTTGTTTGTGAACATCTTGCACAATACTTGCGTTGCGTGGCTCTCTCGCTCTACATTAATAAACAGTACACTGATACTAAAAAAAGTTTATGTCAAATAAACATGAACCCTTCGTTTGTGGACGCACAGTTGGAGTTGATTTTAATTTATTTCACAGTTTTACAATCTATGCAGTAGAGAAACGGATGTGATTCTGCAAAATAACATTTATCCCTAGGAGTTGATTTTTTAAATTTTTATGTTAATATCGACAGACAGACCGACAGGCTAATTTTTATTTAAAACATTCTACTAAATTATATTTATGTATGATCGTGTTTACACTAAATACCTAATTTGTGTTAATTTTTAAACGGTCTAAATAAATAAATAATTAAAATCACATGATTATTACTTAAATATCGTTTAGGTATATAATTACTTAAATATTTATTTTCTCTTGAATTAAAATAATAGGTTTTCTTTTCTATTGTAATATTTGGGAATGTGGGCTAAGTACATAATAATATTTGATCCAAGGCGTCGGCAATGTCGGCATCAGTGAAGATGAAAGGCGTTGCATCACTGTAGGCAAGATATATTGTAACAGTGTGTTTATTGTATGTAATGTGCGGTGGACGCCGCCACGGGAACGTTCTGGATGCCGTTTTTATGTGTTTATGTATTCTAATTTTATTGTTTTCTTTATTTGCGTCCCACTTTTGTTTGGTTCGGAGCTCAGCATTGTTCCCTGTCGTAAACGCTGATTTAGATGATAAATAAAATGTTGTACTGAATATTGTTCTATCCGATTTTCGCAAGCACGCGCTCCGTCACGCCACGCTCGATCCATTTTATGTGTATTCAATGTAATTTCTTTGTTAAATAATATAAAACGAAGTGTCGAGTCGTTGCACGCGGCGCAGCAAGAACTCTTGTATCGGGGGATCGAGACGAAACCTGTTTTTATTGCGAATTAATATTAATAATGAATACTTGAAACGGGCGCGATTGTGAGTTGTATAGTTGTAATTAAGCGCGATTATAGCGGCACCAGCAATTACCAACAATGTCTGCGCCTTGCACCGGCGACGTAGCCAACCGAGTGCTGCTTGTTCTTGCTCGACACACTCGTCACCACTCGGCATCGCTCGTGCGAGCTCGCCAACACTCGGCCGCGGCGCGTCTTATCACCACGTGCTCGTCCGGTTTCATTGTACGAACTACGAATGTTTCAGAACCAATTGAAACTTTGTTTCCATATATTTGATGTGGATCATCTTTTGCGCCGGGTGACACCACTTTGGCGGAACTTGTAACTCTATAACTCTCCACCGCACTGAGCTCGTATGAGCTTAATATAATCTGCTAAATTAGTTTGTCTTAAACTTCTTAATTTCATTATCTACTTTAATTATCTAGTAACACAATACCTCCGCCCCTATGAGGCAACTATGCAAGGAAATCGTTCAAGGCCTGGGGGAGGTTTACCCACCATCTAGCGGGTAGAATTTTTACGTAGGTAATTGTTACGAAACCCTTCAAATGTGCTAAGCAAGTCTTAAATTATAATAAATATTTAACTAAATTACTTATGAAATTTAATAAATTCATGGAATATAAAGTGTAATAAGGTTTTCTTTGTCTTAAAAATATATTATACTAGCTAGTGCCCGCTACTTACTCCGCGTTAAAAAATTAAAAAATATAACACCTGAGAAATTAAGGTAATATAACGCGTGACTTCTTTATCGCTATGGCAACAATGGCACCGCCACCATTAATGACAGTGACGCCGATTTTTTTATCTTATTAGACGATTTCTCGTTCCAGGATAAAAAGTATCCTATAGCTATGTAACAAATTACCTAGTTTGTTTGCCAAATTTCATCCAAATCCTTTGAGCCATTTTTGCGTCATCCAAACACACCAACATAAAAATCTTCACAATTAAAATGTTATTAGGATTAAGATAAAATCACTTTAACATTTATACAAAATTGATTGATGCACGAAGAAAACAATAATTTTTTATGCTGCTAGTGCATTGCATCTCACGCAAGTGTATTTTGAAGTGCAAAGTGTAGGTAAATTGGGTTCGACTTGGGTTCGACGCACATTTGTACACGCTAAACAACATCTTAAACATAATTGGAAACTTACCTAAATTTAGAAATAACGAGTAGGTACGGTGAAGTTTGGTATTTAATCGAACTAAAAATATCGATCTTAGAATCTTGTCATTAAGAAACACTTTTCATAATTTACAAAAACTTAACCCATGCTATGTGAATGTAATTTCGCTGTCTGAATTTAATTTTCAAGTTATACTTATATAGAAGTATGCAACGATCTGCATTAGCCACTACATATAATACGGGCGATATGTGGAAGGGTTCTCAATATAAGTTTGTAAAGAGTTTAATAAACACGTAAAACGGTTTCGGTGCGCCCCCAAAGCAAGCTAAGTTCGCGGGCCACGGATCGATGCGGGGCAACATTTTACGTTCTATTTCCGAAGAAACGCGAAACCGGCACGAGCATCAGCCGTAATAAATTTCTTGTCTTATAAAAATAAAACTTTTCTTTTTGGCGGCGTTGCGCGGGAGGGGGTGCTACGGGGTGCCGTGGCGGGGTGGAGGGGTGGCAGGAGGGGGCAGCCGGGCCCCGGCGAACTTGTGAATTGGCCACGCACACAAACGCCGCGGAACATTATCGTGATTCATATCGTTTATAATTTTATATTATGTTAAAGCGGGGAGCCGGGAGAGGGGGGGCGATATTAAAAATACAAGAGCCGACTGCCAGGGAAGTACTTTTTGCCGGTACCGTCTGGATGGGAACCAACTTTGTTTGTGCTCAAACTATTGATCGATTCAAATTGAAAGCACTCTTGAATGCTTTAATTTAACTTTTTAAATGTTGAGTGCATTTCGGTAACATAAAAATTATTGCGATGAACGTGCGTTATTGCGAGAGGCAATGAGTCAATGAGTCAATGAGGCGGGTAACACAGAAACGAGAAACGAACTCGTCTCACCCGGGCATCAAACCCGTACGGTTCGATTGGCGTGACGATGGAGAGCGGACATCTGCGGCCCCTAAGCGATTTACATTATACAAAGTAACAGATAATATTTTATTTATAATTACTATTATTATAGGCAAGTTAGTGACATGCCCGATTATAAACTTGCGATGACCTGACCATATAGCCAGCTAGCTACCAGTTCCATTAGCTGATATAGGTAATATAAATTTCCTTGCAACATCATGTTTGAAATGTGTATGTTTTACACATGTCATTTAAATAGAATTAAAGAGAAGCTAGTAGTAGCAGGGCACACTGTCATTCGCATTCATTTAAACTTGTCATTGCGCTAGACCAGAATCGTATTAGGTTCACTGTCCATTCTACTCCTTTGTGGGCTTTGGATGAGGAGGCTAGCCTCCTGTGCAATATTATAAAATATTTCTGGTTATCTTACATAAACAATATTCTTCTTAGCTGTTAAAGCAAAGGATCGTTATTTGGAAGATACACGTAAAAATTGAAAAAAAAAAAGTAATAAAATAATTATAATTTAAGTTGTATAGTTTTTCCTTATAGGTAGCTACCGTTCGCCCAAGCTACAGGTGCTGCAAGTGACGATAAGGGATTATTAAGGAAAGGAAGGAAAATTACGGATTTTTACGAAGAACTTGGTTGTTCACTACCGCAACACGAACTGAAAATTATTAGAAAATTATTGAAGTTATCAGAAAATTAGTAAATATATAAAAATCCAAAGTGAGCCTTAAACTTATCAAGTAGGTTACCTATATGACCAACTTTATCATCACAATAACATGCTAAAAATCCACATTTATAGGCTACGAACTAACAACGGCTACGAAGTATAGCATTATGAAAAATTAATTAAAATCACCTAGAGTTTGGCTCTCCCTCGCGTCTGTATAGAGGTTTAGTGAAAAGGTACTCATATTTACTTTGTCTTGTCTGGTCATTAACTTGAGTGATAATTTTTTTGTCGTTTCAACACTTACATTAAACGCGACAGACAGACGCGTCGGAGTGCGTTTGCAACTTTGCACCCTTTGAGAGCGTGACCTAAAAAATAGGGGAGGTGTTCCGTACAACAGCGGAACACATGCGTGAATTAAAAAAAAAGTTTCACTAGAAACGTGTCGGTCGTAGCTACCGAAAGTTAGAGAACGCCACAAAACATTTCGTTCGTACTTACACATTGTACCTAAGCAAAGCAGTGTCACATGTATAATATTAAGTGTTGAGAGGATAATTACCCAAAAAGAAGTTTTGACTGAAGTTTTAGTGGAAAAGCTTTTTTAATGTGCACGTCGTTAGACAGGTTGACAGTCCACTTGATGGGAGATGGCACCCGTCCCTTATAATACAAGCAACGATATAGGCAGATACTGTAAGTGCGCCTGGCTCAGGCTTAGGAAATCAGGCTTAGGAGGCTTAGGATTAAGGAAAAGGAAATCGGAAGGGTCTCTTGTAAAGGGCTCTAAGGTGTCCTCGCTGGATAAAGAGGACAAATATTGAAGTCCTGAATAAGTCATGTCTTCCTACTGCATCTTACTGCAGGTGTAATTATATCCATTATGAAAATAAAATTAAGAAAGATAAATTAAAAGTAAGTATATTAAAATAAATTAAAATATATTAAAATTCTTGAATAAAAGTCCAAGAATTAATAAATAAATAAATAAATTATTAAGAATTAATAAATTAATTTATCAATAATTAATTAATTAATAATTAATAATTTAGAAAAAAGGTCATCTGTAAAGGACCTAGGAGTTCTTTTCGATGATAAGTTGACTTTCCGTGACCACTATGATAGTATCATCAGTAGAAGTACTAGAACATTGGGTTTTTTGACTAGAGCTACCAAAGATTTTAGGAACCCTAAAACATTTTTGTATCTATATAATACGTTAGTCCGCAGTGTTCTTGAATATAATTCCTGTGTTTGGTCCCCTTACTACGCGATTCATTGTGGCCGTATTGAAAGTGTGCAAAAAAAGTGCTTGAGCATTCTTAGTCACAGATATGGCTTTTACCGGAGTATTCCCTTATATCGTGATAGGCTAACAAAATTTAATATGACTACACTCGAGGACCGCCGTAATTGTCATAACCTCTTGTGTCTTTTCAAAATTATTCATTCCCGCATAGACTCACCTTATCTTTTGTCGCTTATTAATTTCAATATAAAACTTAGAAAGCGAAATCCTTTTGTCAATACCTTTTCTTTACAGGTACACACTAATAATACCTCTTTTTACAACCCCCTCGTTAGGATGTGTCGACAATACAATGACCTCCTGCTTAACCATGGTGATAAAGTTGACATATTCCAAAATAGTATAACTAAATTTAAGAAGCATATCACGGCCATTGTGGCTGCGAGTGTACTTAAATAACTTAAATAAATATATGTATATGTTTGTGTGTGTATGTGTATGTATATGTGTGTATATACGTATATGTGCACACATGTATCTTGTTTTTTTCTTATGTTTCGTCTTGGAATCATGTATGAAACACTGTTTTGATCATGCTGTGTACACATAGCTCACTTCTTTGTAATTGTATATATTCAATGTATTTATTGTCAGTGTCCTGTTTTGTGTATCTTATTAAATAAAAAATTAATAAATTAAGTTCTTAATCTTAATCGGAGCTCTCTTTCTGGGCAGTCCTATTAAGAATACTCATTCTTAATTCTTAAGCTCTGCTCTAATCACTGTTAGGTGATTAGGTGAGTTTATTTTGAAAAGCCCTCCGTACTATGTGATCGGTCGTATTATATCGGTAACTTTCGTTCGACTACGGATCTCCTCCTTCCTGATTCGATCTCGCGGTGTACCTAACCCCGAGCATAGCCTTCTCCATATCTTGTTGAGCGACGTTTCGCTTTCTTACGAGTCGCATAGTTAGTAGGTAGTTAGAGACTACATTTCAGCGCCATATGTTATTTGTGGCAATACACATTGGTCGAAAGCTTTTGTTTTAAGGAGTTTTGATGTTATTTGTAAGTTCTGCTAGAGCAGGGTACAGACAGTCGTGATGTGGCTTCAGAGGGATCGGCGACAAGCGACAGTGGGTTTAAAACATGCGGAAATATCCGTAATAAACAACGTAATGCGTTATTAAACGGTCCGTCGAACCGAGTAACGCGTTATAAAACCACATATATTTATATGCAATACAATTTCATTATTAGCTGCCTATTTGTGACTCGTTATTTCTATTGTCGCTTTTTCTATTTATTATCCGGCACACAATATATGATTATAATGTGCCTTATAACAAATGAGATATGTGGGAGTTAGTGCGTTCCACACGGGTGGGTACACACAAAATTTGTATGTTACCATCAAACTAACCGGTGAAGATTTTTTCGTTTAAAACTAATTGCTGTTTAAGAAGATATGCTGTCAACTATCTCACAACTGGCTTTTACCCGCGACTTTGTCGGCATTCCTTTAAGTAATTTTAATTATTATTTAGCATACACAGCAAACAGTTTTATTGTAACATATAAATAATATACCCACGTCGCTAATTATTACATTTTTTACAAGAGTTTGAACCGGGGTTTTGGTACACATTTTTGGTACGCCCAAGAAATATCCTATTAAATAAAATCATGCCGTAGTAAATATTATAATTTCATTTCGAAATGCACTAAAGACAAAAATTGCTAACTTTATGCAACTTTTAAAACTCTAGTAGTGTGACATGATCGTTTCTCTACAGACGCGAGACGCCTTTAAGAGCTAGTTGAGTACAAGCGATATGTTATAAGTGCTGCGATGTTAAACATACAAAACTAGACTTTTACCTTTAAATGTCAATGCACCTTATCGACTGCATGCTGCCCGTGTGCTTGCTTTGAACGTTAAGCTTAACTCTCTAACAGCCTATGAGTATTCTAGGATCGAAAGAATATGCATCTTCGCAAATAGTGTTAATAAAGTCTACTTTTATTCTTCTTAATTTGCCTCAAAATAAATAGCTATTGTCATTTGATACTGTCTCGGCTGAGGAAATTGTTTAATATAAGGTTATGTAGTACAATGCGATTAATTAGAGATGTCTGTTGCTCCGAGTATGTCAGTTTTAAATATACGTATTATGACATGATTATGACCCATACAAGGTCATACAGAACACTAATATATATTATATTAGTGATATTTAGTGCTGTAAAGAGTTACGACTGTTAGGTCAACTTAGTTCACTGCTCACACGACAGTAGTTAGCTAATTTGGCCCTGACGTTTATTGCCCTATATGTGCCTATTCTAGCAATAGACTGCCCATCTTAATCGAACCATGTGCCTATGGTAAAGCCTTTACGAAAAATTAATTTCATTTTCAAAAATTAAAGTATAGCATTTTCGAAAGCATTTACGAAAAATTACTGAATAAAGAAGGCTTGCACCAACATGTTATTTCCGAAGAAAATTTAATATAATTTTCGGTGAACAGCAGTTTGTTTAGAGTGATAGCAATTTTAGTTATAATTTTTTAAATTTTTGAATGGTATTTTTCAGTATTGAAAAAAAATTCTTCATTATTTTCAACTTACGACTATGACACAATGATCGGATAAAGTCCGCATTAAGGAGTACTTCCTAGTTGGAGTATTGTATTGTATTATCCCCTCGCCGTATCTTCTGCTTCGTGGCAGCTATTGTGAAATATCTTGTAAAAGGAGCAGCAAAATGGCTACATTTTTCCTTAACTTTCACGGAAGTATCAATGATTTTTAAGCTGAAATCAAATCATTTTGTACAATACAGTTATACCTACAATGGGATACAATGGAATGGAATAATGCTACCACAACAATATTATAAATTGTTTATACCTATGTTTAAATTTGTTAATTCCGAGAACTATTCGATGAACACTCATTGCTCTATTTTATTAATAACAAAATTTTGTTTGTTCTTTAATAATTATCTACTAATTTGTTTATTCACATTCTACATGTGGTCAATTCCCAGGAATCGTTTAATAAACAAAAAAAAGCGATGTCAACTGAAAGCAATCATGCAATTTTATATTGCTATTTATCAACGTTAATATGCAGCGAGCTGCGTTTGCGCAGATCTTCCAAAAATAATGATTTAGCATTTATATGTTGATTTTATATTCGGTTTCGTAGAATCCATACTGTGCATTCTACGATTTCCGTCTGGACATATTGGTGACCTGCACATTATGCTATGTAACCATAATTTTTGAAGACGGAATGAAATTTTTTCAACATATGTTCTTGTTACTGCTAACAATGTGGGAACTTCCAGAATTGTAGATTTCAGGAGGTTCTCACAATCTTGAAAAATCTGCAGAACCTTCTTCCGTTGCATCCGACAGATGATGAAATTGGTTCTTCTATATATTTGTATCTGTGAAAGATACAAATGAATTTTTGGTATGAACGCACTTTACCACATCAGCCGTGTGAAAGAAAAACTCCTTACTGAGCGGTTTTCATCCTGTTATAGTGCTAGGCTTAGTAATTATACGAGCCACAATTAGATCCAATGATTTTCATACTATAATATCATTTTATTCTTTTTGTCACTGATTCCTTTTAACTATCGCCCGTACTATAGGCATTATTGGCACCTGCTTCGCTTATTGTACTACTAATATGCAAATTGACGTTAGCCGTCTAAAGTTTTTCGCTTAGCTATTTTATGATTTTGTGATTAAGGCTGTCTACATTATGTATTGTAGTCATTATCTTTATTTTGCGCTTAAGTTAGATGAAAAGGCTTTACTTCTTTACTTATATTGTTATTTATTTTGTGTTTAGTCCAGAAGTGACTCGTCCGTAATAAAATTTAACAAAATCTCAATAAGAATTTCATATTGTTTACCGAGACGACGACGGGGCTGTACAAACTTTTCAAACTAATAAAGAGAACATTCGCAAACAATTTCGTTCTTGAAATTACTCTTCAAAGAAGATTCGAATTACAAGAAAGTAATAAGAAAGTAGTATAAAGAAAAAAAGTTAATACGTATACACAGGACAAAGTCAGTCTACCTTCCTGGATACGAAAAAAGACTGTAATTTTATTTTAGTGATAGTTTAGTATTCATTTTCACTTCGAACTGGCTGAACAAAATATCCTGCTAAAAGATAGCTTACGAAATATCAATCAGCTTTGAAATAATTCAATAGTTTTCATTCCCTAGGTTATAGTTAAGCTCGCACGACAAGTTAACCTACTCATAAATGTCAAATCGATTTAAGCAATTCTATCCCTTTCATGTAATAAACATGGTTGATATAGACAGCCCATCGTTACGAACAACCCTGAATATTAAGTTTCTTTTAATGACGTCAATGCAAAACAGACACTTTGTTCTATAGGTACGAATATAAACTTTCATTTACTCTCTAATGTGAGATAAATATGCATGAATTCAACAAGTAGGTAGTTTTCATTTGTTTATTCATATTTTCATTTAAAGTTTGTTGCAAGTTGCAAGCAAATGTTGCAAGCATTTTTTAAGCAAGACTTAAATTAAAATCTTTGACTAATACAAAATGTACAAAATTCTTCTAAATTAACGACATTCATTTATATCTTTAGTAAAAAGTGGACAGAATGCGCTATAATTATGTTGGCAGATTATTATTTTTTATAACTAAACTTATAATACAACTTTAAAACGATACTTATACCTACCTATACCTACTGGCTGGAAATTCAGAACGTAATATGCTAATTAATGCTTATAATGCAATTAATCTGATAATTAATTGCATTATAAGTAAACTATTGAGGTTATATATTTTTTACATAAATAAGATTAGGTACTCTTTAGTCATTTTAATTTCACATAGAAGGGGTGGCAAGGTACTTATTGCGCTCTTGAGACGTGCCGTTACAAAACTGAACCATTGTAAAACACTTGTACTACTCGAGGAATCATTGGTCTATGTCGCTAACTAGCACCTATTTGTCATTTCAGCATAATTTTGTATTTCTAATAACATAATTAATTCAACTTATAATTAGAAAACCACATGTTGTGGTCGCAAATGTTAGTGTCATGAATTATGCATCTATATTTTGTATTAGAATTTCAAAGGTATAAGTAATTTACTGTTTGCAAAATATATTTATAATTTTTGTTTATCGACTTGAATTAATTTGAATTAGTCGCTTTCCGGGTCTGTCTGTATAACCGCTATATGTCTGTATTTTTTTCGGTATTGTTTTTGATAGAAAATAAATGAAAATATTTCTTTGCGAGTGGCAATATTTCAAAGTTTAGAGTGATATTGGTTGACGCCAAAGATTTAGTTGACGTCATGTCTCGATTTTTCACAAGAAATCAGACGTCATTCACACCTCAGCCACCTTAGTTTCGGGGTTAGTTAGTTTGAAATAAAGTCTGAATATTGAACATTTCGAAGCCTAATAGATGTTTAGGAATGAATGCCTACATAATTATTTTGTATAAATATTTTGGCCTATTTGTAGGCAATGGAATTTGGAATAACATAACAATTTAACGTGTATTCATTGTACTTTAAATGTGTTAAGCGTTAAATTTTGTTAATATATCACCAAAATGTTTTAGCTACTAAATAGAGAATGAAAAAGTTCATTTTGACAAAAGTTTAGCTTGTAATGTACAGAGTAAATCAAGTAGCAAATTCCCAAGATAGTCCAATGCTAGTAAGTTTGTATTTAAGAACAAATTTAATAATTAACAATTATATTTTAAAGGTAATATTTTTAAAAGTAATATGTATAAGAATTAAGAAATTGTTTGAAATTTGATATAATTTATTCAGTTGAGTTCTACATAGTTGAACGCGCGCCTAACCCCCAACGCGCCCCTCATTTCCTAAAACTAAGTAAACTTTACACGCATTGACTGTAGACAATAAGGGTGAGTTTACATAGAAGGCTTTAATAAATCCAAAATAATTTATATCATATATACCTAACTGTAAAAACGGCATGGCATACTATGTTTGGCAGTCATCTGGCGGCAGTAACCACCTGCTGTGTTAGGATGAGTGAGCAAGATTCTCTATCTCTAATACTTATCCTTTGCTTGTATTTATGGAAGACAGTAGCATTATGTGGACCTTACAAATTTTGGAGTTTACCTATGATCTCCTTAAGAATCGATTTTCATATATCCTAATAGGATATGAAAATTTATGGGAGAAAAATCAAAATTGTCCCACGGTATACGTTATGCGTTAGTTTTAATTTTAGTTATCTCTGAAGTTTCAATTTCATTCAAAGTTTCAGTTCAAACAAGAATATGTTACGTAACGTACATCCTTGCGAAAACTAGATGGCGCCGGTAATCATTCGAACAGAGATGGTGCTGATATTCGTTATGTTAAATGTTATTATAATTTTTATTGTGTATTTTATAATCGTTCGTAAGGAGTAAACTCCAGTCAAGCGTCGGAGCTGACACACACACTTTTTTTGTTAAACAAGCAACAGTCTATGTCTTTTTTGATTCTTTATGCCTGACAACGTGTATGCAAAATTTCATGGTGATCGGTTCAGTAGTTTTTGCGTGAAAGAGTTACAAACATCCATACATACATTTATACAAACTTTCGCATTTATAATATTACCTAGTACGGATTAGTACGAATGTTCATTAAGATTTTATAATATTATTTTAGTTCTACCGCGAATTTGTAAATTCTGCTTCTCTATAATAAAGGGGGTTACACACGCATTAATCTATTTAAAATAGATACATATTTCATTGAAGTATATTTGATTTAATAGTTTTGAATTGATTTTCTGAAAGTTATATAAAAAACAATTTGCTATTCAATACAAATGCAATATAATAGAATTATCGTGCACTAATAAGGTTGAAATATGCGAATAAGCTATTACAATAAAAAAATATTCAAGTTAATTATTCATAAATGTACTTAAAGTTATAAATAACGAACAATAAATGCAATTAGTGCGTGTTAATTTAATTGTTTATACTTTTGTAGGTAATCATCTGTAATTGGTTTCAAAGAAAAGTTTAAACTTGCAGACTTAAAAATAAGAAATGAATTATGAAGAATTTACTACATATTTACTTTGCTAATTTCAATTAAAAGAAGTTATTTCAGATTTTACCAATTTTTTTTTAAATATATCAGACGTCCTTGACAATTCGGAAAAATTAATATGGATATATTTATAATAGTTTTATAAAATCTATCTATCTATAAAATTGTTCTATCTATTGGAATTTTTGAAAATTTCAAATCCGCTCGAAGCCTAGCGGGTGTTATGCAGTATGCATATATGAAATCTCATTGTGAACCAATATGTGCAACATAATATGTCGAACATCGAACTATTGTTTACATCGACAACAATGTGATTATAATTAAAATTATTTAAACACAAACACAGCTATTATTGTTACTCTTGTATTATATATTTTTTTATTCTAATAAAGTCGGCTTGAAAGACTCGGCTTCCCAGTGTGTAACCGGACGGGTCATTGTCCTGCCGAGCGAGCGCTGTACGATGTTGACTCAAATTAAAGTATATTTTATTGTTCCCCTCACTATTGCGCTATTGATATAGCGCAATAGTGTAACGTGCCGCCGCCAGCATGAATGCGGGCAAATAATTATAATTACATTTTATTTTTATTTCATTTTATTAATAGCCCCGCGCGACCTTCCCAACGCCCGCAAGCCCGCAACATTGTTACCGCCGGTGTTTTTTCTGTGTGCGTAAACACAACGTTTTCCCTCACACACACTCCGCCGATGATGGATACGCTCTGTTTTTGTACGAGTCACTTTTCTGCATTGTTTCTTTTATAATATAACTCGCGATATTCTATTCAATATGTTGAACAATGGAATGATTAACTTCTAATCTACCGCCTTATTATATATTTTTTTAAATGAAATTTAATAGTTCCTCCCGCGAAGCGTCGCGTTCTACGATTTTAATTTAATTTCTAAGTTATATTTACAAATTGATATTAAAATAATATTTTAATATCGTGTTCCTTCTGAATATCGTCAACTATTGCGCGCCCTTATAATAAGTACTTATTATACACCTGACCTATCGACCTATCAACGATAATAACTTCTTTAAACTTTATTATTCTAAGGGTTCGCAACACACTTTGCCTGGACGACGTTTAGCATAAAAAAATCAACGTATGACCACAAAATAAATATATATAACAATCTATAATAAGACGAATACAGAGTTACCGACCGACCCCTATATCGACGCATAATGTTGGAAGTAAATTATTCCACAACCCTCGGGTCCGCGGCATAAAATGTTCTACAAAAAGTACCTACTGGCCACGTAAAAGATGACTGGAGCTTTTTAATTTATTCCAATTCTAATTTATGGACATCCTTATTTTTTACAGTAATGGGAGTTGGTGAACGAAATATTCTTATAAAAAAAACCGTGATCATAGCGTCGTCGGTGTGCGAATGTTTACTCGATCCATGGATCTACAAAAAAAGTTTGTACTTGTGACAAAAAAAGTCCCGTTCAGATAATTATCATTGTATTAAATTAATAGAAATAATGATTTTTTAATACTTTTATACAAATTATCTGCGATCTTTTGTTATTTTGTTATTGTGGTAAATTCTGTAATAATGTAATATTTAAATGTGTTTCGCGTGTATTTTTTGCAAGAAAAGTGATTGTATTCCTCGTAGTATTATCATTGGAAACAATTAAGTTGTTATGTTAATAGTTGTTATTTTGTCAGTCGCTAATTACTCTGCACACATCTTATTTTTTTATACGTCTTTCTTGCCAGTTCTTAGTAAGGCAGTTGTTCTTTTATAAGTTTTGTAAACAAATAATAATTCGTTCATCCTTTTTTTCTGCCGTATTAAAATATGTAGAGGAATGTATACTTGTACTTCACGTTAAATAAATATAAACTTAATTCTTAAGAAACGATGAATATTTAATGCAAAACATTGTTCTAAGAAATAGAATTACATAATAAATTGGCTGAATTTTCCTTATAAAAAGATTTGGTAAACTTGGTCTCACAGATTTCCTCAAATATACATGCATCAATAAATACAAATAGTATTTCTACAATTTCAATAACTATAACAAACCATTTTCCACATCATATAATCGGGACTCACCACTTAACAAGGATAAATACTTAAATTTATACGCTTCAACAGATTTTCTGACATACCCAGACAACTCTGAATAAGTTATCCCGCTATACAGAGAAGATTTATTTGAAAATGTTTTTCCATAATTTTTAAACTATTTTTTTATAAGTTATAATATAAAAAATTAAAATAAACACATGCGCGTCAGAAGAAAAACGTACACGTGATCACATAAAATTCGTCTTTGAAATTTTACTCTCATCGTGCGCATAGAAGTTTCATTTCAAAAACTAATCGAAATACCATACAATTTATGAGGTTTACAAGTAAATTTTGTAATTACCTATTTTAAGAAAATGTAAATATGCCTCTAAATACCTTAAAGAACGGTGTAATTCCGGCGTAGTATCAAATAGTTGAGAACATTAACACGAACGCAAGTCGGCGAAGACAAGATGAACCAAAGGGTTACAAACCCCCTCAGACTTGTAGCGTTACGATTACAGGCTAATTAAACAGCACCGCACTCAAATAGTGGAGTGTGGTACGAAAGGTGCAAAGTAAGGGGTGATACAAAGGCCGCCATGGGGTTGAAGTGTGATAACGAACCCGCTCCATAACACAACACGTGATACTTGTTAAAAATATCTGACGTCAACGAAAAACTTCTTTATTACTCAATACGTCTGGCTTAAGGGATTCTTAAGGGACAAGGGCGAATGACATTGACGATTTGACCTTCACCGATATGACCTTTAGAACGTTTATATATATCATACCGCACGAAAAACACAAACGTAATCCACACCTCAACGCAGTCACTGAGACACTGTAGCTCCATATATTTAGAGTTCCGAGGCGGCGGAAACAATTCAACAGGCCTGATAAATGTGGTTTTTTGTACTTTTCATTAAAACTACATTAAATAAAAATAAAAAAATCAATATATTTTTTTTAAATGATATTGACTTATTATTCGGTGTAGGAATCATTTGCGCGCAATAAACCGTTTTCGCAACAATTTTCAATATAAGTCAAATTCTTCTTATGTTCTAACTTTTATTGTGGGGTTTCTACTACTTTGATGGAATTTATAAACAATACAATTTGTTCTTCACATGTTTAAGTATAACATATATTTTTTTCAAAGCAATTGCATTGACAGTTTCTTCTAACATATTTTTTTTAAAATGCCAATTTTTAGGATTGGCGTGTGTTTACACCTTAAAGATCGACTCTTGCTCAACAATATGTAAGTAGGTAAAACTCAACAATAAAAAGATAACCAATTGTGAAAAAATATTGTAAGAATTTTTTAAATATTACTTAACATATTTTAAATCAGAGCCGCTGTCTGTCCTGTCTGTTTCTATGTTAACTCCTTCTAAAGCACCCAACGGATTTTTACGTGGTTTTCACTAATGGAGAGAGAGAAAAATGAGGAAGGCATGTATATTATTTGCAGGAAAAGACCAAGGGCCTTTCTCTAGTTAAAAAAAACCGCAGGTCTTTTCTGCATCTGTCTAACTTTGTTGTCGCAAGTTGGACATCTCAATGCTGAAATTAGATTTTGTTTTTACAACGAAAGCAGCTTTTCATGCTGCATTGATGCTTTGAGAAAATAAGCAAGAGATATTTCAAGCAGCTTGTATTTCTCGCTAAGAAAAGTATCAATAAGTCATCTTAATCAAGGGGAGGTACAGGAAAACAGACAAACAAAGAATCAGATTGAATGGAGCTTATCAATGTTGAAGTAAAAATATATTAGAACTGCAAGAGCTTTATTGCAAGCTTCAGTTAAATTTATTAGTGTCTATTCATTTTATACTCAGTTTTATATAATACCTACTTACAAGTTTATATTTTTAAACTAAGAATATAATTCACAAGGTTTTAAAAGCAGATCAGAGTAGTACGAAAGTTTTATTTTTATTTAGTTTTATGATCTATTCGGTCGGTTGCTCGGTCTTATTATAACATATTAATTAATATGTTTGTTATAATATAACTTACAAATAGTGAGATTTTTTTTGAGGATTCCCTACGAATACAAATACACTTAGAAAATTCGCATTCTAATAACTTTGAATAAATGTTGATAGGTTGACGATGGCTGGATTGTTTGATTGACAGTATAACAACGAAGTTTGTTTGAGAACAGTGTTAAGTTGTTTCTCAAGAGGATTAAAAAAAATAAGCAAATTTAAGCTACTTACTGCTAAGTAAAAAAAGAAGCAGCTAACTGTGAAACGCGATTCGATTTCTTCGACGCGTAGACATCAACAAATATCTCAATTAGGAAAAGAATCTAAATTTAAACCCTGGACCTATACAATATTATATTTTAACAGAAATTATACAACAGAACAGAATGTCATGCTAGAAAGTTAATTTTTAATGACAATTCATTAACAAAATTATAACAAATTAAAAATGGATGTGCACTTAGTCTTTGTTCTATTTGTTTGTAACATATGTAAGGCTATGTTTACACGAGGCAACATGCATCCGTATATTTATCAAAGAACGTCATCAATACAACGGAAAAATTTGTATGTTGAGAGAAACAAGCTCGCAGCCAGATTTATTTCCATTGTATCAACTGTAGTCGATACCCTTTGATATTGTTGCTTTGAAGAAAGTAATAAAACTATATAACGAACATTCTACAAGTTTTAATAGCCTGTTAAGCCATGACTTTACACTTTGTTCGCTCTGTAGGACGCGTGACGGGAGCAAACGCGTCTTACAACAAACAATATACAAAATAGGAGTGAAAAGTGCTCTTGCGCACGTGCGTCTGCCGCCCACGCTTATCTCTTTGAAATTTAAATAAAGTAATTTTTCTATAAAAAAAATTCATACAAATAAATAAAATTTAAGCGTATTTTCCTAATGAAAAATTAATTGCTCTTACTATTGTTATCTTACCATATTTTTAATATATACGGGACTTTCACCTGTGTTACGGCTAGCCTCCGAAACGGCTAGACGGGATTATGACAAGACTTTCACTGGCACATAGTATAAGCCGATAGTATAAGGAGTGATTTAGGCTATTTTGTTTTAGAAAAATAAAAAATAAAATTATAATCAATACCTAATAAATCTGTAAGTGTAGGTATTGTATGTATGTTCTTTCATAACTCTTAAACGAATTAACTGATTTTCATGAAACTTTTAGACGTACAAGAAACAGGATAGGCTACATTTTTCAAGCGTACGAAGTCGCGGGCGCTAGCTAGTATTGTATAATAATGTGCAGTGTCCAGTCGTTCCACGTGCACTTTGCATTGAAGCGTGGCCGGGTTTCAGCTAGTTCTAGATACAAAAGTTGTAAATTTATCTGTTCTAAATTCTATATTGTCGAAATTGATTCTAAATAAATCGTTAGTTTAATAAGGTGTCATTAATTAAATAAATATAGTTAGTTAAGATCTTATGAAATTTATAAATAAAAATATGTGTCGCACGCGTCACTGTGGATGAAGACGATTTTGAAGATAGTGTGTAGGTTGCCTAAACGCCAGCTGCCGTCCACTACCATAAAGTCGAAATAAAACTTTTTGCCGGCTTCCGCCTCGAGGGTCGGCGTAGAGAACGGTTTTTATGAATACTTAAACTAATAATTAACGCTACACTTAGTCGTGTTTAGAACACTGTTTATATATGTCGACACTTTTCTTTGCACAATTTGTTTTTATTCTGACCGTTTAGCGTGTCAGGATAAACGTCACGTAGGTAAGTAACAAGACTTCATGAGAAAAAAACTCCCAAAGTCCCAAAGTCTTTTCTGTTATGGTCGACAGCGCATTTGCATTGGTACACCACCACCAAGTAGATTGCCAGTTTGCTTGTAAAAAATAGAATATACCTAAATATTTTCATAGAAAAATTTTACTTAAATAATACCTACTAATTTCATGAGTTTTTTAAATGTAAAGATCCACCTGATCGTAAATGGCTCTACCGTCGCCTATTTACAAACTACGCCATAGGCGCTTGCCGCACACAGATTAGTAGGAGATATGGGGCTCTGGCATCCTTTGGCACAACAATACAAATGCTGTTATTTCAATATGGTCTTTTGTAAGTGGCCACCTCCTGGTGCCAGATGAGCTTCCCAATTGATGACTGCGAAACTCAGTAGGTACAATTTTACTACATATAAATCGCTTGAAATCACTCTCGAAGCGCAGTACAGTAGCGAATTGAGTAAAGTAAAAGAGTACTCAGTAGCTCGTTTAGTGCAGCGTCAGTCGCTGACAGAGCCAACCGGACAAACAGTTTTACCATACAAGTGGCATTCCATTATTGCGGCAAAAAGACGACATCTGTCGGCGGTGGTGTGAGGCAATCATCCTACATTGTTATTCACCACACCGGGGCACAACACTACAGGTGCATTTTAAATAATAAAAACAATTAAAAGGAGCGGGCGTAAATTAAAAATAATAACATAGTGGTCGGCGGGGGTGAGGTAGCGCGGCGGGGGAGGGGCGGCTGGATGTCTGAATGAGAATAAGGTGCGGGGAGTGGATGAGGTCAACTGGTATAGTCCCAATACAACACATAGAGCAGTGGATGATCTCTCTAATTCGTAATTAAATTGTTGCTGGTAATTTCGTTTCTATGTGGACATTTCTTTTTGTTTTTTCTTTGACCTACATACTTTTTTGTCAACTTCATAGTTTTACCTCAATTAATTAAAAAACCAAAATCCATTTTGCTTGGGGATTATATGATGGAGCTGTTGTGTGCCGCATTAAATAAATAAATTAGTAAGTCTATCAAAACGTTATCTTAAAAAAAAATATCGCGACATACTGACAGTTAAGATTCTGTTTTCGCACTACACTGTGGCTACATTGTGAGGATCCCTTGTAATAAAGTTGACTTTCACTTACACTGTCCAATGGCCTGTTTAGCGTGTTTTTATCTCATATCCGCCGCCGATTTATTCAGAGGCACACGACTTTCTGAAGCATGAACCGTAGGACAAAATATTCATTGACCTTGTATTGGTCGAGTTGAAATTTAATCTCACGCCTAAGTAAAACAAAAGGCTTCATAAGATTGGTTTTGTGAGCATAAAAGGGTTTACTAAAAATGTTGTCGCAATTAAATTTTGCAACTGTTGTTTAAACAAACATTATTGTTATGTCTGCGCAATGTCCGGGAGTGTGTGCGTTAGCCATAATAAATTCAACGGGTGCATTCTAACAATAAATATTAATTATTAAGACATTCTATAATTTAATACTACAATAATGCTAACGTCCGGATTAAGATAACAGAGCATCACATTGTGTCGGAGCGACAACAATGGTCTCGGCGAGGATAAAAGTACGTATTATTTTACTGTACAGTCGGTTAATAAAGTCACAACGGTCGCGTTGCGGTTCACAATCCGCCATGCGCTACCACCGATGTAATATTAGTCGCCCCACGGAGCCGGTGCGGAGCCAAGCTCTCACAAAATTCAAAATTAGATCTCATTTTCTGCTAATAAAACGTGATAAAAAATAATTTAATTAATCCACTTTTCCCCGCGACTGTCCCTATACGACAGATTCGTTCCGACGTTGCACAATTAATATTAATTAAGATTTAAATTGGTCTAATTACATAGAGCCGGGACCATCTTCGGCCGGCAAGCTATTGGACTGATTCTTCCAACAATAACGCACCTTATACATTTCATAATTCTTTATTATGTATATTATTATTAACTAACTTAGTATTTTAATTAAAAAAATAAGTTAAATAAAAATAAATTTTAACCATGCTTTTGTTTTTTTGGGGTTGGTTGGAATTTTAGGCTTATCTAAAAATATTTTTATTTTCTTTTAATTTTAATTCTTTAGTTCAATTTCAAGTTCTTAAAAAAGTTTGGTGGGATCTTAACACCTCTCTCTATATATTAAGATGACACAGTCAGCACATGGTGATATTGTGTGTGTGTGAATTCCGGTAGTGACGATTTCTCTTAAAAGTTCTATGGCCAGCAACATTTTTTACAGCATAGCATAAATGCTTCCTTGAATATTTTTACTTTTGGGACATTACACTTCATTCAGTAATTAACATGTGACACGCATTTTCGTTTTTAATAATTTGTGCCTTTCCTTTTCCAGGTAAGTGGTGTGTTATTATCAACGGGACAACGGTATGTGGTGAGTGTATCGCGCCGTAACATCTGCGAATATTTCTTCGAAGACGAATAAGCGTTATGTTGTAGAGGCGGTAGTATATCTTATAAAATGAGGTTTAATTGTTCTATTATTTCTTGGAAACTCTTTGGTCATATCAATTAAATATCTTAAGATGCCCATATTTTGAACCAAATTTACAATTAGTGCCAATTGGTATAAGATTATTTCTCTGAGCTAGTTTCATTAATGGTTGGTTGTTTTGAAGTAATTATTATTTTAACGAGTTGAACAAATATATTAATTTGTTTGTGTTGAAGATATAAAGAAAAAAAATCTTCATAAACACAAAAGTAAGTAATTTTGGCCAGCGCCATGTTTGTTATGGGTCAACTTTATATTTTTATTTTCACAAACCATAACCTGATACACATTGGGTGGTGGAAATATAAAGAAGCACCATTCACGGGCACTCCATTTGGCAGCGGTCCTCTCCATCACTACATCGGTGGATGACATCCAAATTCTGCCTCCCTCCACTTGGCTCCCCCCACGTCTAGGATCCCATAGGATCCTACTTACCACCTAGGCCGCCATTCACGGGCTAAATGGAGTCATTTGGGCTTTGGCAGCGCTCCGCATCGGTGGACGACGACGAAATGAGCTCAATATGGATTTCGGTTTAAACACTCACGAGTGGCGCGGCGTGAAACGGCGCCACGTGGCGCGCGAGTTCCGCATTCACGGTGAGTTGGACTGCGGGCATTGGAGCCGCGCCGCACTGGATTTGGAATGTTTGGAAATCCAACACGCGGAGCGATGCCACACAATTGACGTGATTTTTTAAATTCACGATGAGATTTGGAGTGAATGGAGTGGAGCGCTGCCAAATAGAGTGCACGTGAATGGTGGCCTTTAAAGGGGCCTATGTCCTTGTCAAGGCCCAAGGGTTCAAATTAATTTATCTATAATAAAAATCAAAACAGAATCATTAAACTCGCGAAACGTAACAGATGACACTTTTGCATTATATTTATATTTTTATTTATTGATAAGCACTAAATTCAAATTAGAAAAAAGGCATCCTAAGATTTCGCTTGAAGTATTCAATGATGGTTACTTAGCGAGCACCATTTCATGAGATTGTCTTGTTGTAATGCATGATTGTTTCTTCAGATTTGTTTTATTTACAATTCAAAGGAAGTGGTAAAATCCCTTTGTCCCTAAATATGGAGTAAGGAGTCGATGCGTTGCATTGTGTGTGAACCTGTAGGCGGGCGTGGCGGCCACTCAAATCGCGTCTAGAGAACCACTCGCGGCTAGAGTAAATACCACACACACAGCTATATGTTAAAACGCCTGATTGTTTCCCGACTTAAGCGTTAACAGCTTCTTTTAGTTTTCAGCTAGTAGCTTTTTGTGAGCGTAGCCGCAATTACCCCTTTCACTTGGCGTGCGGAGGCTTTTATTTTATACGCGCTCTGTCTGCGGAGTTTTTTATATGCGCCGTGTTGCATATCTTTTAATAACGACTGAAGGCGCGCGTGTAACTTTCCTTTCATCCGAGGCGCTTTTGTCGTCGGCGCGCGCTCGGAAAAATTATATGCTTACCTATGTACCGGCGCGGTGTGAATTGTCTCTTAATTTGTGGTTTTAGAACGCGTTTAAACGTCTGCACGCCGCTGTTAGCGGATCATTGAGAGCGGCAGCGCTTTCGGTTCGGCGGGAGTGCGAGTTTTTCCGCGATAATGGCGCACCGGCTTGCGGGTAATGTTTTTAGTGGCGCGTTGCCGACTCATTTTGTCTGTGATGTAACCGTCGAAGCCGACACGTAATTGCTCGTTTCCTATTATATTTTTAGGTGTTTCTTCTAACGCGTTCAAACTCCGCGCCTAATGCATTTTTGACATGAACACCGCGCGACAATGTCTCAAGTGTTATCGTCAACTCGACAGAGAGAGAGAGTTAAACTAAACGCCAACCTGGCTCGCATTCAAAGTTAAATGTTGAAATGTAAGCTAAATAAAGTTAACGAGCCCCGTCACCTCTTAGGCCCCTATGGTCGCGTTGAGCCCTCGGCGGGCAGTGGACTAATTACAAGGATTCCTATTTCACACTCCTCCTTAAATAGCCTTCTACATTTCTTTACACTATAAAGATATTTGTAGGGGCTTAATTATGACTTGAATGTTAAATGCTAAGTGGGAGAGTGAAAGGCCTTCGCCCCCCTCATTAAATTAGTCCGGCGGTTGGAGCACTATAACTTTACTTCATATTCGCACTGATTGACACAAGTGTGAAATACTCCTAACACTTGTATTAGTGAATTACGCTGAACCTCGTGCAACCAATAAACACTCGGGGATCACTTTTGAATGCGTCTGTTTCAATTGAGATTTTTGTGTGTTCCTTTGTTGCTAGTACGGGTTCGTAGCTTCCAAACTAATTGTCACACCACTTGCTTCTTTAGGTGATTACTTTACCTTTCATACACATTAGTGCTTGTTTAAGACAAATTGTGAGAAAATCTTTTTCTATGTAAGTACAAAAATTATTGAAGTATTATTCAAGTTTGAAATAAGATGTTTCATGCCGATATGACTAAAACCTTTATTCGATAATTGCTTTACTTGTAGGAATTTTAAATATAAGTATTTTTATAGGTGTTTTGTTGTTTCAGAATGTTTAATAATATAAATTTTTAGACTGTTGTCTTTATAAGTAACTAATCAACACTTTATTTTTAGTTAGTGAAAGAGGCCCTTAGATTATAAAAATATTTTTTTGGCATTTCAGCAGTTGGTTGTATAATAGGATAGATTGAGATGAATAAAAAATTTAAATAATATTTGTTGAAATATTAATATACATTAAATAATGTTGTGATTGAGCACCTACTCGCAGCGCATTATGACTATTGTGTGTTATAATGTATTACTCTGTGTTTTGGAAACAATTCAATTGATAACTAATTACCTATTATGTTTACAAATATTTGGTTCACTTTTCAATTAGCCTTATAACATGTATTAGTTAATACAAAATATAGCCGCCACGTTCCCCTAGGACTCGAACATACTACGGAAACAGGCACATTATTTGTTTGTTTTGAGCAAAAGTTTGCAATGCAATATTGTTTTTAGTTTCATTGATTATACGCGGCCGCGGCCAGTGCATTTCTCTTCAATTTCAACTTTTCAGTCGCGCTATTTTTTTTACACAGACGTGTTGCGAACGTGGCTTTCAGACGAGGCTTCCTATTGTCATGCATTTATTTAATCATTTCTTTTTTGTTACCCCACAAACGTTGAATCTGATTTTGAGGTTATTCAGTCGTGTAAACCTGCAGTCCGGACTGCACGATGAAAATACAACAATTTTGGCCTTAATGAATCCTTTCACGGAAAAGCAAAGTGGTTTTTGTTAGAAAAATAATAAAAACATACACAACAACGTAGGAACAATATAGTAAATTGAAAAATACGAAAGTAAATTACGATACGAATTATGTACTGACAATACAATACAGTTGTAAGACCTTTGCTCTCCTGTTCCAGGCATTTGTACCCAAGAGCGTCTATGATGATGTCCATCATACCAATATTATAAATGTGAAAGTATTAATTTCTGTTTGTCTGTCTCTCTTTAACCTTTTCGGTCGTCATTAAATTTTATATAGGTACACGTTGTCATGGATACATGAAAGCAAATATAGGGTAGGTACTGTTACAAAAAGTATTGTCCGGAGGAAACATCTAAAAGGAATAAAAAAATGTCAGGTGTCATATTAGGTACTCATATATTTACTCATCTGTTTAGGTACCTATTTGTTTAATTTTTCAATGCGGACGAAGTCGGATACACCAAGAAGCTATATATAAAAATATCACCACGTCATAATAGAATCACAATAATTATTATTATAACCATGTTCGGAAACATAAAAACCCCATTGTCTACCCGGTAGATTTTATTTTAATGCGGTAGAGTCTACCGCATTAAAATATGCGAATCAAAAACGGACGCAGCCAAACAAAAAAGCCCCTTCAAAGAAGATTAGTCGTTTCATATCGACCGGTCGCGATATAATTATGGGCGAGAACGTACAATGAGTTGGGGGCGAGGAATAAAATGTAAAATATGTCAATGATAGGGTTGCAGGAACGAGCTCGCGATCTTCGCGAGAGACATTCGGTGCCGCGTGCGCAGTGAGCTAAAAACTCACGGACTGCGCACGCGACCAGCTGCAACGACCCGACGAACACATCTCGACTGCTTTATTAGGGGCACCGCCGTATTGATTGGACAAGCACTTGTAATTTGTATAACCCAATTTTAATGCCACCGCCACTGGAAAAACTTTTGCTCGGTGCTATGTCCGCGATTTATATTATAGCGACGACATTTGAATTTTTTTTCTCCAATTGATTACATATTTATTTGATTTTTACCAATTTAGGGGCAGGATTTTTAATGCCATTACAAGTCTGTCTACAAAGTTCCGCCATGGCATGGCGCAAAATTGTAGTGTCGTAAACTTCTTGATGATTCAAAACTCTAGTCTTAGACTTTGTGAAAAGGCCCTATTTCTTCATGGATTAGCATTTGTTTATACAATATGTGTTTGTAGTTTTTATAGAAAGACGAAATTTGCACCCTTGTAAATTTATTTTTGATATTTTGTAACATTACATATTTGAATACTTTCAAAACCTTTGACAATAAACTTATTATAAACTTATTGTAAAACATAACTTAGTTCAGTTGAAATAGATTCTTATTTATTTATTTTTTCTTTAACCAACCATAGCCAATAACTACTTTGGCTTGACAAACTAAGTTTTGAGCCTAACAATATGGCTGTGGTAGCCTTACACCCGAGACGTCACAGCATTTAGGTACTTTTAGTTTTTTAAAGAACCAATTGATAAGTACGTACACGTGGTGATCAAAAAATGCATGCTTGTCCCATAAAACCCTTTATTAAAAAATAGATTGATGTATAAAATTTGGGATTAGGTGTTACAAAAAAAGACATTGAATTAATTTTACTGTAACATTCGCTCGCTAAGGGATCGGAGCTGTTGATAAATTCACATTTTCAACATTTCAAACAATTTCGACACAAAACAAATGCATTGTAAATAGAATTCTATTGTTGTAACTTGACGATGCTACTTTCAATGTCTGTTGAAATTTTTGAAAGTTTAAAATGAGCAAACTTTGTTCAACTGAACAGTATACAACGTTTTCTAGCGAAGCGTATTTTAATTCGAGACAAGTGTAAAACATTTCTCATTTTCACACGAATGCAACGCGTCGACAATATTAATGTGAATCATGTTGTCTCAATAAACAGGATCATATTAATGCAAAACTCATAAAACTCAAAGTGTGAGAAAACCAGGTAGATCATTTCTCCCACATTAGCAAACGACAAAACGAAATATGATTCTTGCATGGGTTTATCGTGCGTCAACTTATACGAGTAATTACATCGATTTAAAGTGAGTAGGTAGTGGAGTTTTTTGCAAGCGTTGTCAACTTTAATTCTTTTCCTTGTCACAGTTTTAAATAATAAATTTACTAAGTGACAGCAAATTATACTCCGCGGAACGTTTAATAAGACGTTTTTATTGAGAACACATTGTGCTGTAGTATCAATTTAGTTTGGTTGGATGGTAACTTACAAATCACACAACCCTTGTTCAAGTTAGTCTTTTCAATTTGTTTTAATGAATATGTCATCAAGACAGGTTGACTGTCCACTTGATTGTAGGGGGAACCCAACGCCACATGTGCTGTGCTTTTGCCAAAAGTAGTAGGATTAAGGATAAGGGATCAGGAAGAGGGAAGAGGTAGAGAAATGGGCCCTGACATCTCTTCCTCGAAACACAGAAGCACATAATGCTGTAATACCGTAATTTCAAGGTAAGGTGATGGTTACCACCTTTAGACGCGCTGCTCTATATTTTTTATATTAACTTTCGACGACACGTTTGGTGTAGTCGCTAGTAACCCTAGGGTTTAAATCGGAGCTTTGCTTACTTTTGTTGACAAGGGGGAAGGGAGGGGATTTTAGTAATTGTAATAAATCTGCTTACGTAATATTTGAACAGCCCCTTAGACGGGCAATACAATACAATACGCTAGGTGCCCTGCCAGTTCTTGCCAGATGAAGGCCAGAGATAAGTTATGTGTTACGGTTATTAAAAAAGTTCAAGGCTTCACATAACTTATAGCCAATAGTTGGCCCTTTTCAGTTCTACATTTCGATGCAGTCCTAAAAGAGCATTTAGAAATATCCACTCTCAATAGAAACAATAAAGGGGAAAAAAGAAGAAGATTAAAATTCAGGCAGAGGAAGCTCTCGCAATTTCTGACTAACAAGCGAGTTGCTGGTGGACGGATTGCCTAGTTTCTTTTCTAACTATAGTACGTGCTAACAGAAAAAAACCAGTACATACGTCTAGTTTTAATTCTAATAAATACCGCTGGGCTTTGGATTATGTAAAATTTTTGTTTTATAGTGTTACGATAAAATACAATCTCGCTGATTTAATTTATTAATTTAATTTAATTTAATTTTTTCATCTGGTTAATTCGTTGATTTTGGTTAATACTGATTTATATTGTTAATAATCGACTCAGTAATAATATTGTTACGTTTTGCTGTAGTTTAATATTAAATTTAGTCTTTTGCTAGACAAACTTTAAAAATAAAAAATAAAAATAAAAGGCGACTTTCGCAACTATTTGCGAAAATAACTAAGGCGGCTGAATTTTTAAAGAAGCCACTGAATACATGATATATTCATTATAATGACTCGAAACGAGAATACCTATTGCAATTTTTTGCCCTGGGTTACATAGAAAATTGTTTTTCTTTTATTTTAACAGTGCATTAAAAAATAGTTTGAAATCTTTTTTTTATTCAAAAATCAAAATCTGGTTTCAGATTTCACCTGACTGATACATTTTTATACTACTAACGACCAAGGCTTTGCACGGATGGATTTTTTTCTGAAAATTTATCGTTCTTTCTATTAGTAAAAACCGTTTCAAAATAGACAGCGACTTTATTACATTCATAATAGGGTGACTAGACTTGTATATTATGACATTGAACATCTCTAAGCCATTCGGTTACAGCCTATCCATTGATTGATTGATTGAAATTTACATAAAAAAGTTTAACTTGCTTTTCAAAGCTCCATACTGTTTTCCTTTCCGAGTCCTATATCAATTTAATATTCATATAAATACAAAGTTAATGTTCACAATATTACGCGTCGGTATCTCAGAAATTTGTTCCAGGTCTGGTTCTAGTAGGCAACTATTTTAAAATAGACAATCGTTGATTCATAACAAGCACGGTGGTCGTCGCGATTATCATTATGAAATTGCCCTTAATGGTCGTTCGAGTTATGCCCATCACAGTTTACGGCTTTACCATTCATTACGTAGATATATAACGAGATGGAATGGCACGCGGTACCTATGCGCCCCCTATTTTGACTTGCTGAAAATCACTAACTCACAACACCGAGCCCACGCTTTATGTTTGAGTGCGAGAAAAATGTTCCAAGTCATTAATGTTATAGATTAAATTGTTCCTTGCCGTTCCATTAAGTTTTATATCTGTGATTCATTATGTATTAAAGAAAATAATCTCGGCCAATGTCTGAATAATTTATAGAGGAGCGCGATTTGCCTCACGTAAACTCTGATATTTCCGCGTCCGCTTGCCGCGAACCAACAACCGTGCCATTGATATTTGCAATTTTTATATGAATAAATCAATGGAGATAACAAGAAACTTTACTTTCCTAATTTAAATTAACAATCAATACACTTTTTACTTGTTAAATGCGATTGGGGGATTCTATTTGTTACATTGTTGTTTCTTCGCGTTTTGCCATGGAACTCCAAAAATCGATCAACCTAAATAAAGTGCTTATAAAATTATTATTTTTATAACAGATTGTAACATATACCAACATTGTTTCAAGTTACAAAACAATAATTATATATGTATTTATAAATTGTATTGAACTTTCCAAACAATGCGTCTCAACCGACAACCCTTTGTTTAACATTTTCGTATCGTAACGATTAAGTTCCCTTTGGCCCGTGCGAATATAACAATTTACAAATACCTCACACAAATTACCTATTCATCAAATCGTTTTAATATTTTCCATTCACTCAGAAAACGAAAATTTGACACGGAACCTTAAACATAAGGCGTCGCGTCGCCACCTCTAAGCTAAAACAAAAAATAACACAAATTAATTAGCTAGGTATTACATTAAAATCTTGAACCTATTGTCTTACTTCACAGAAGACTACCGTGATAAAACAGCAAATACCTATGCCACTGTGTTTCGCTGAATGAGTAAGAGATGTCAAAACAAAGGCCAACAGCGCATGCATTTTGTTGTTTTAATGGGCGAGCTACGAATTAAAACGTCAGCCTGTCTGACGAATTTTACATTAAAAAAAAGCTTGCTCGTTTAAGTTGTCTATACATTGTATGGACGTTACTTATATTATGTATGATCCGTGGATTTTCTTGTATCGTGGGCACAACAAGACATACCTACGACTCTGTACCCTGATCAACAATGATCAAATTATACAAAGAGTAGACGATTCCTTGCAAATGTATAAAGATAGCCATTAGGAAGAATATAATTCTGTATTGGTTAGGTTGACAATCGATAGAGTCAGTGGAGCTAGATATAATTCGTGGCTAGCCGCATTATTAGGCCGCTTCGCTGAAGCTACGCCACTCCGCTTTCGGAAGCCCACATACGCAGCCGGTACCTAATCTAATTAATTGTCGTATTACCTTCTAACCAGAATAATAGGATCATAGCGCTGTTTCCTAATTAGAAACGCTAATAATTAACCAGATTGATTACAAGCTTGCTCAGTCAATACCTACTTTATCGTCAATTGCGAGTGTTGCACAATAAATAGACAGTTTTGTTATTATATAAATATTAATAAACAAAAAGAAAGTTGCTATTAAAAAACACATTAAGAATAACTTCACCTAGATTTTATATTACCTACCTAAATCCTATTCTATCTATAACTACTATAAAAGTTGTGAGTACGCTCGCGCCATCTATGGGTAAATTCTTGAAATAAATGTAACGGATATGTATTTCTACTACGGAGAAGAATTCTATCAGTTCAAAAATTTAATCTATATCTATCTGTCAGATTTTTTCAACGGTTTTCTTTGTTTGGCTGCCGAAATAGCAATGCCCTTTTTTTTAATAGGTCGAGTTACGGACAGGTTGATTTTGATTTTCATGTAGGTATTTATTACGTGACCTTAGAAGACTAGCAAGTTTTGTTTTGGTACACATTGGTGGTCTGTGAAAAAGTTGTTTATACAAAAGCTTATAATTGAAAGTTATCTTGTTAACCCGATCACCATGAAAATTAAATTTAAAGTTAGTAAGTAATTTTTCATAGAGAAGGATTTTATGCATTCGGATTCTAAGGCGGTCAAAGCCACATGATCAGCTAGTATATTATAAAAATACACACATAGAAATGACGTACATCTTTTATAGGAAAATACATTTCAAAAAGGCGTTCATTTATCTAGTTTTAGTTCTACATTTTCGTTTTTTTTTATCAGTCCGTACGAAGTATTAAAAAAGTCAGTTGTAGCGTTTTAAAGCTGCCAATTTGCCGAATTGCACCGTTTCCTGACTTCCAGCGACCTTCTCTATTGACTCAATAGCTTCGCTTCAATGGCAGTACGAGTCCAGAGTCAATTCTCAGTGTCGTGACGGGAACAATCCGCGGATGTATTCATTAAAGCAATTATTTAATACTTGAATATAAAGATGGCGGAACTGGCCCACACGGCATTACACGTGCATTACGGAACAACCATTTTATCGTTTTTTTTTCTTTGTTTATATTCCACTTACAGACATTCTTCATCATTATCACTTACTTATTTTTTTAAAAGTTTATTTAAAAACAATGTATCTGCAATACAATCAAAGAGAAACAAATTAAGCCAAAAACATTCTCTGCAATTATTCATGCGATTTGCAATGTTGCTTTGCGATGCGTGCTTGTCGCCCGGTTTTAATAGTTTGATATTGACTTTAAAGGACGTCGAATTTTCTCATCGTTAAATAAGGATATATCTGTATCAGCCTTTATAATAAATTAATTCTTTAAATGTATTTTGTTACCTTTATTCGCTAAATGACAGATTCTGTAAAAGGCAGATTCTGGGAATGGCATATTCTGTTAATGGCAGATTCTGTAGGTGGCAAAAATTGTACAATGTACAGTTAGTTCGTTTGAATAAATTACTTAATGATAATTATTTATCTTTTACATATTCCAAAAGCCATGCTCTACAAAAATAAGTTAATTATTAAGTATTAAGTTAAGTTTTTAATAATACCGGGAGGAAAGCCAAAAATGTTCAAAAAACATTTGTTAAATATCTACTACATATTATTAAATATAGATACTAATAACTAAACGGTACTAACGAACCATTAGAACCAAAGTTCGAACACGCTCTGATTTAAATCCTCTAAGCCTTTATCTGCACTTCTAACAACATTGAGTAAGCGCAAAGCAAAGCTTATGTCGTACAGATTCTAATCACTGCCTGAAACTAAAAAGGAGTGAAACTCTTCCATTAGCTTTTAGAAATATTTCGTTATATGGGAAAAAAATTACGATGGCATACCGTAAGGCATTGCGGGAAAATGTTAACATTTTTCTAGATATACCACGTTTTGTTCAATGCGAATTTCATAACGCCCGCCGTCCATTAGAGGCACCTATCAAGTTTACAGTATACAGAGACACACATGCTCAGAAGGTGAGTCTCGCCAAAAAACTCACCCCGTTTCAACAAATAGAACAGCAAGTGGCCTCAGCCGGTATTGATTTAATACAGGGTACATGCATTCGCCCAGCGTCGTCGGCACAGCAGAGGGGGGAACACAAAAAATAAAATTAAAAAATATGCATAATAAAAATTTGGTCGATAACGATGAGCCCCAACGGCGGGAACAGACGCTATTAATGTTTAGGGTGGGGGATCGATTATTTTTCAAATTACACCTCGTACGCGTCGCTTACCGCACTAACAATACTCTGAATACTCACACTTCCTTTTACTTAATTTTATAACTTAAATTAGCACTGTATTTATACCACTGAAATTATAAAAAAAGTGGTTTTGGATCACAATTTAAAACAAAATTAGAGACCGTTAGGAACAAATGAACTCATTTTCATACGGGTTTTTGTGAAACTAAAATACATGTACAATAAGTTATCCTTGTGTATGTTTTAGTAGTCACGCAATCGTTCGCGAACACATCAATAGCTGTAACTTATTCTAAATTTTAGTATAATTAGTAATAACAACTTTTTACAGGATTTAATTATTTTCTCGTGCGCGCAACTTAATGATGTGAATGAATTATTTATTAATCAATGTTCAACTTATTATACAATTACAGTTTTTATATATATATATGCGATGTACGCGTATTACTTATAGACATAAAACATATAAAACTCACACTCACTAAAATCAATAAATTACTATCCTCTCATCCTTGCTTTATTTCATCACAGAGGCGTAAAGAAGACAGAGGCTTCTAAAAGGACAGATGTGTAAATTCGTGTAATAATTTATCCCAGAATCGTGCAAACAAGGTATACTGCAAGGTGTTCCAAAAGGAGTAGGTACATAAGACACTAATAACTTTTGAAGACAGCAAAACGTACACATACACACACGTTATACTTATAACAGCCTTTTTTTTGCGTCGGGGTTAAATATTATAATAATAGACCACTGACTCTTTTTAGATAAAAGGTTGAAACGACATATAAATACCATTTTCAGTAAAACTAAAACAATGCTTGATAAGTTGAAACGCGATGAAAAATAAGTTTGGGGGAAGAAAAAAAAACATCGGATCAGAGAAAATATGTATTTATCCATTTCTCAAAGTTTCTAACAGCCTAGTCAAACGGTTCCTGCAAGATCTGCGAGTTGTTTGAGTCTGAAAGCTATTTCTTAATGAAGTCAATAGTTTGAGATTATATGAAGATGGAAGACCAACTTTGACTGTTCACTGTCCTGTAGGATTGGCGAGTTGTCATAAAGCTTGTAATTAATCGATGGTTACTCGATAAAAAGCCTGCATTTTTTTTTGTATAAAATACAGCATCAAGGCTTCTTTAGTTTGCAAGGAAGCACCGACCGACACCAGATACCCGTGACAGTGAAGAATTTGATGTCAAAATCTTGTTCGCCCTTTCCGCTCGATTTAATTTTGAAGGCGTTGGTTTATTTTTAAACAACCAAACTAAAGATTACCGCCTCTTTTCTGGACCATACTGGTTTTCTCAAGGTAAGCGTAACCGCTTCAGGACGATCTTATTTCTGGAAGATCTGGACAGAAGGTTTAGTTGGCCGCCAAATATGTATACAATTTTAAAGAAATATTAAAAGACCTAAAAAAGGTCTTTTTGCTTAAATATTAATATGTTTTTTTCAAAATATAGAGTATATTCAACGTATCTTTCAAACGTCCAGAATACTGAAATGTTGATCCTCTACAATCTCTAGGGTAATTCAATATTGCTTTTATTTTTTATAAGATTAGTTTCGTACTGCAAAGCGTAATTTAGTTAGCGTAAACACCTCGCTTGTTATCTGTTTGTAACTGATTACGTAAACGTATACATATATATTAGTTATGTTTACTGGACGATATTGTATTTGTGGGTCAATTGGATTAATGCACTGTTTTCATACTGAATACAGAATGTTTGTTTTATGTATTTACCTAAAACTGGGTTAGTTGGATTCATTTTATGCCGGTATCTGCCTATTCTCTATGAGTCTAAACAAATTTACGAATTTATTCATATACATTTTAGCGCTTGTTTCTCTTTTCATTGCGCAAAAGCGCCACCACCAAATATAATCACTAATATGAGCACGAATTCCAATAATGCCTTAATATTTAGTGTTTCTTGAATAAAAATAAATAAATAAATAAAAAGGCAGCGCAGCTCACTAATCTCACTATCACTAGAGACTAAAACAGATAAACCGTTAATTCTAACATAAGTTTACATCACAAATATTTGAATTTGGCTTTGAGATCATTAAAACTGCTGTTAACATGGAAGAATTAGTCTGAAGAAGTAGTTCGCAAAATTCCATCAAATGATTCTTTACAGTACAGAGGCCAACTTTAACTTTCGCTTTTGCTTGAGCATGATATTTTAACTATAATACGAAATAAAGAATTACCTACTGGGATAGCTTCCCGAAGTTCTACTGATTCCTATGTCTACTATCTTTTTCAAAAAAACTAAGGAATGACAGCTGGACCTAGGCCTTCCCCATAATTTTCTGGCTGGACCGGTCAGAATCAGCTTGGATAAATCGTCGACCTGTGCCCTATAGAAAATGCGAACTTTTAAAGTTATGGCTGAATTCCAATCAGCCATAACTTGATAAACTTTTAATGAAAATTTCAACGAATATATTACGTTGTCAGTAACAGGCCAGGGTAACATCCAATTTATGAGAAATATTAGGATATAATTTTATGTGACGTTGACAACTGGCCTGTCACACTCCGATGTAAAGAGAACAAAAATTTTTATACCAAAATCACCCTTTGTAAAAACAGCGAGTAAATGACAAATTCGGTTTTATAAAAACAGGAGCACAGATTGTTTGTTACGTGGAAATAAATGGATAAAGTTTTTTTTTTTTGGTAACGCGGACCTTTTCGAGAGACATATACATATACAAACATTTAAACATGAATAATTCGATGCAATTGGCCCTTACTTGTGAAGAGATATTAGGTAGGTAGACTAAATTATTTTTCAAGCGTCAGTGAGACTTTAGATAGATAGAGGTTACGCAAAAAAGTAGTGGGTGGTATTTTGCTTTTAGAAGATGTCATGTACAATGATAATAATGGATGGTGCCTTCAATATTGGTATATATTTTTTTGTTTTTCAACGCGAACAGAGATGCTGGCACCAGGCTGTATAGTAAACTTAAAATGAAGGTAGATATTTATCAATCGATTATTTTTCATAACACAAATATCGATGTATATCGAAGTAACCGTAGTAATATGTCTTTGATTCAAGTTAACACGAAGTTTCAAAAGAACTTATCGAAAAATAGTGATTTCACCATGAGTTTTGGGCGCAACCCAAAACTCTTTGTGTTTTCCACAAATTTGTATGAATCGCAAAAATAATGAAATATCTCTACTAACCGGACGCTACAGTAAATATGGTTTATTGAATATCCCGATGTTTCAGTTTGTTGTTGAATAATTTCGATCTTCATTGTTGCCCAGACAATATCACTTAAGGAGTCTCTATGCTCTTTGTAGTCTGTGTTTGTTGAGTTCGAATTGTGCATAGATTTCATTAGTTCCGGCCAAATAGGTCGCATTTTGCTTTGATATTGTGAAAGGACACTGACACACTAACTCCCAATTTTTGGACTTTGGGTGCATCAGACTCGTTGTTGACGGATGTTGCTCCGACAACATGACCCCAATTTTCTTAAAACGAGAATCAAAGTTTTCGCTTTTCTTATTAATATTATATAGATTATATAACTATTTTTTAAAAAAAATAATGTCTAATTAATAAATATTTGAGTTACTTGAAGGCATAATTAATATTAATGAATATTTTTTTAATTCTGCTCGTAATAAAATGCTCGTCTCTTTTGCCCATTATATAAGTATCATTACAGAAAATAGAGACTAGTTATTTTAACAGTTTAAAAAACGAACGCGTAACTTCATTACGTATTTGAATTTAGTTACCCTTTCTTGCTTTGACGGCTAATCTATTTCCAGCGTGGAAGCAGCGAGATGCACTATATCTACGTATCTTTTCACTCGTGACTGTAATATAAGCTGCTATAGCTTTATCCCTCCTTCATACGGGGGCAATTTTAGGGGCTGCGCTTTTTCCAAGTTGATGCATGTTCTTTTTTGTTAACTTTTTTGATCGCCCCGCGTTGTACGGTCAGCACAGTTCGAGAATTTAATTTTTTTTCACATTATACATTTAAGCGTACCTACCATACTTTCGCTCGCTGAATATTGTATGGGTTATATTATCTATAAAAGAAATTATTTCAATTGTACCACCCTATTTATTTTAAAATTATCGGTTGATATCGGTAATGACGAGTACTCCTCGACTGCTAGTCCTAATCTTTTAAAATAAAAGTCTGGTTCTAGCTATTGTAGGTCTGGCTGTTAAGTATATTTTACTTAATAAAATCCACTTCGGGACAAGATATCTTCAATTCTTTTTCCTCTGTTTTTCGTTTATTTCACGTATTTTACATGAACTGATCTTTTTCTGTCACACACGGTGAACGTTTTCATTTTGCCTATCTAATACAAAGCGAATGGAGAGTTTAAAAAAATTGGATTTTACTCCATACCTATTTTGAGTAATCACAGCAATACGGTTCGCTTTATCACCCCACTCGATTTTAATATACCGGGAATTTTTAATATTACCGACGACGACACCAAACCCCACGTCAGCAGTCCTTTGAAGTTAATTAATTGAAACAAAAGTAAAAACAAAAACGATATAAGTACCTATATACCATAGGCTATTTCATTTTTGTTTTCAGAAGCCAGACTTAACTTATAAAACTGCAGATACCTGTGTACGATACGGACTACTATTTTTTTACATACCATTTTGTGATACCGTTGTTAAATATATACTAGCTGGTCCCCGCGACTTCGTCCGCGTTCAAAATTAAAAAATTAATTTAAAGCAATATAGTTAGTTCTTAAATTAGTTTCTTTAAATTTATTTTAGATGATCCCTCGGGACCAGTACTTTTTTTCTAATTGAAAAGTTGAAACGTTGAAAATAATTTAAATAAGATAAGATTAAACTGAATACTTAAATAAAATTAATAAAATTTCAAAAGAAAATAAACTGGTAAAAATTGAGGCCAGCAAAAAGCTGAACCTCTCTGTGTGAAGACGGGCAACAAAAGACGCTCTGCTATCTGAAAATTTTGAATATTGAAAAGTCAAATGATGGAATACGTACATTCTATTTATTTTAAAAATAATAAGGTTTAAATACATACTTAGATAAATAAACAAATAAGGTAATATAACTAAATATAATATAATATAATAAAATAAAATAAATAAATAATACTACGTTACAAAGTAGGTACCCTTAATTGTATTCCTGACAACGTGTATCAAATTTTTTTAACAAAAAAATTAAACCGCCGAGGAAACTGAAAAGATATTTTTTTTATTTAACCTTAATAATTACCTACGTGTGGCGCCGCGCATCACGCTTTACGTAATTAATTAATTTTCTTGTTCGGCGCCGACTTAAAATTACTTAGGTATAGGTACTTACATTAGTTTAAGAACTTAGTTATTAAGGTTAAATAAAATTATTTTTTGCTTTTCATTTTTTTTGGCCGTTTTAATTTTTTTGTAAAAAAAAATTAATTTTATAATTTTTTGTGGCTATAATCTACTGCTTAATTTTTGATTACTCTTTTTTTAATTGTAATAGACAACTCCGCATTAAAATCTGTGAAAATCTGAAAATGTATATTATTATGATAACCTGTGGTGACATAAGTTTCATTAACCTATATTTTGTTTAAATTATATAGATAAGTTTTATTACTTGCGTGACTTGTTCATTCGTTGCATTATAATAATAATAATATTATTGTAATTTATTTCCTGCGAGCATTGCGGATGTTTCGCGTGTTTCCTACACAACGAATGACTGCTACATTTTCTGCAAAATCTTTTATAATATTTCACATTATTTTAGATCGAGACTTGCATTTTTCGACAATCGGTTCATAAAAAATAATTACCTCTTTGTATTTACGTGACAGCTCTTATTGAAAATTCGCATTTAATTGAAGCAAATACATTTTACTCCCGTGAGGTCATTATACTGATAGGTGGACCACGGGCACTACCCGCACTAATCGTAGATATTTTTACAGTATTTTTATCTTTACATAAAACCGTCACCGTCAGAAACGTACTTACATCTCATTTATCATAAAATTGCCATTAATTGGCGTAGGTGCTTCGGTTTTAAATCATAGTTGTCACGTTAACACCACCAGACGAGCGGATATTTTAATTGAATTTCCCCACCACTGTGCCCTGTCGATCACTTCCCCCGAATTTAATTCATCATTTTCCCTGTTTAACTGACGTATTGATGGACCGCGCCGACATACGCATTTAAATTGGTGTGTTTGGTTTTATGTCGAGGTTTCACCGCATTGATTGCAATCTGATTGTTTATTACGACTCATACTCGTTTATTATGTCCAAGGTGTTATAATAATATCATAGTAATAAAATAGTGTGGGTAGCCATTCAGTTGTAAGTAGATGAGAGGAGCCATTTAGATGTGAAACTAAAATTTGAAAATTATAAATTTTATAAAAATTATTATTTAAATTTTATACAAATTTACGCGTAATTGAGTAACAAAACACACAAATATTTTCACATGATAAATGAATCAACATTTTTCTTACTAAGCAATTTAAACTTCAAAAACTTTGGTTCCTAAATATTTTGGAACATACATGGTATGGTTTACATATTTTTAACTTATTTGTTAGCACGTGGAAAAGGTACAGACGTGCTCTTATTTAAATAGATTGTCCACGTTTATCAAGTAAAAATAAGAGAAACATTCCTACGTGTCTTTATATTACTTTATATTAGTCCCATAGCGGTATTAGGTAAGGTTAATAATAAACCACATCGATAAAATTAGTATCAAAACAGAGATTGAGAGCAGCGAGACACGTCCTCATTAACTGATAAATAATTAGCATACAATTTACAATTTTTAAACTGACCAATGGCGGCGCCCGGCCACTGAAAAACAGTTCATGTCACACAGATATAAATTATGAATAGAATGGCCACAGAGAATTTAGTTTTTTTTTTCTTTTTCTTCTTCCTTTCGTTTTCTATACTTTACAATAACTTTTATATTATAAAAAAAAATACATTTTACAATTAACATTGATATTTATTCTATACTCACTTCCTAACACATCTTTTTTTACGAGCCCACTGGTCGAGTTGTTCAGGAACTTACCTTAGCGCTCTCAAGGTCTCAAGGGACCACCTGGTTTGATTTCCGGCAGGGCCAACTTTGAAAGGAACTTTTCAAAGCTCATTTCCGTCTGAGCAAAAGCATACGAGCTGTTGTGGTTCGATGGGATAGTGAGGGATGCCAGAGTCCATTACCATATTCCATCCTAGACCCTTTTCATTACTTAATCTTACTAAGTTCGGGTTCGGTAGCGTATTTACAGCACCTGTGACGTTTATTGAAAGTTGAAGTTCTTTGATTGTCTTTACTTAGAAATATAAGTAACATCTAAGAGGAAAGAAAAGCTTTGTTAACCCTTGATATGATAAAGTCTAAAAGACATGGTTGGTAAGTATGCCAACTCTTTACTCTGATTTCGTTAAATTACCTGCCTCTCTTTGCCTAAAAATGTATGCTCAGTTTCCTATTAAAGTGGTATGTTAATATGGCAATATTATGTTGCTGTTATAAATGTCCGCTCCGCAGGCTTTTATTTCTGTGTAAACAGCCGCAATGTACACAATTGTACCCAATCGGTTTAACACCGCGTAGATTATTCTGCTCAAATGTGTGGACGCGTAAAAAGCGCTTAATTGGCTCCTGTACGCGACACGGATCACTCGCAATCACTCCGTTCAAAGGTCGCACTATCCGACTAGTGATTGGGGTTTGTCGATGAAAAAAAAAAGATTTCGTAATTTTTTTACTATTTTGAATAGTTTTGTAATTAGCATTTTTTGTTTAGACTACGTCTCAAATTTCAACAAGTTTAATATAAAGCTATCATGTCAGTCATAGAAGGGCTACTAGAATAGTAATAAATGTCTACAGTATTACTCAATTTAAAAATTGTAATTTTAAAATTTACTCGTATTTAGAACAGAGTACGCGTTTCAGGAGTGAAATTTCTTTGGAGATGAAATATAAATATTAAGCAGTAGATGTCACGTAGAAATGTTACAGGAAATTACGACACGTCATCGTTACTCTGAAACGTCACACAATATTCGACCTTGAAATTTTATCGCGCGCAAAGAAGTTTCTTATAATTGAAAACTCTGGAATATTGTTTTTACAGTGAATTAAAACACATATAAATAATCGCGACTATAAATTACTTATAGTGATATAATATATTTTTATAATAGTGGAAATTAATACTTATAACAGACTACCAATTGCCCACAATACACAATAATTACACGCAGTAACGCAAAAGTGTATACTTAACTGTACGACAAAAAGCTCTTTGAATGTGAGCATTATAATACAGACTGAATAAATTAGACAAAAAAAAATATTTTGAATAAAAAAAATCATTCACAATTTTATGGGGAATATTAATCGTTATGACAACAGGTGTCAGGCGTCGCATCACTAGTCGCCGCGCGGGACACGTAAAAATAGTGCGATATCTGGCAACCTGTTAGCGGGAGCCACCGATGACATAGCGGTCGACGGTCGACCGACAGCGCGGTTGGAACGTGGTCGCAGCCGCACACCCACCCTGACTCGTACTACCCACCAATCGTACAACTTTACCCGCTCAAACTTTATGTTCACAATTCGAATTTTTAAATTTTCAACAACCGAATGTAACAATGTAGGGTAAAGCGTTCCTCTTTTTTTCCCCAGAACCTATGCTTCAAAAGGGTATTTTTCTTTATTATTTTTTAAGTCATAAGAGAGGGTAAAATCAGCAACATTTTGACGGAACACAATAACTTACAATAAAAAATACGTTTTAATTTATATAGTGAAATAAAGAAAAATATTAGAGCATGGCAATAAATGAACAAATTAACTTAAAATTAACTTGATTCAAAATACCACTAAAACCAATGCTTATCTATACTAATATTATAAAGAGGAAAGATTTGTTTGTTTGTTTGTTTATAAAAAGATCTAATATAGCTTTTGACGGAACGACGAATGTCGGGTTTGATTGGGTTGACGAAACTGTGTAATTGCATCGTATTTTGGAAAAGAACTCCTCAATTAATGTGTAGCTGTAAAGGTAACATTGTAGTTGGCGAGAAATTGGCGAGAAAATTAATTGTGTTTTGAACAAACATAGGTCAGAACTTCAAACCTGACATTGGAGTCCCCAGTACTTAACCACTAGCTGGGCTATTTAGTGCTAAACTAATTGATATTAGAGATCGGAACAGACGTTTGGAGTGCGCGCTCCGAGAAATTCGATTACGACTGCTGGCCATGTCAATGACTTGAATTTCAATTAGTACAAATTATCAAGGGATGCGCCGCAGCAAACTTGATTTGTTAACGCAAGCGCAGTACACTCGGTTAGGTTCCCAGCCACGAGTCATCAGCTTAGCTTCATTTCGGTCCTGCTATGCTTGCATGTCGATATAAACATACACACAAATATAATTATGTTATCCATTATCGAAAACATACGTGTCTATATACTGCAATCGTGTTTTTATAAGCGATACTTTTCTATTATTGCATAAAAATAATAAGCTCGAGAGTGGTCGACTAGACCTTGCACTTTTAAATTACAGCACTGGTGCTGTTAGATTCCCTTTATTCTGCTATCTTTCTTTTTATTTATTTATTTATTTATTAAAGTATACAGACAGAATATAATTATATTCATGAATACTAAAAATACGTTACGTGTGTGTGATAATTAACTAAATTGCAGTCCTAAATAGCGTACATAGCATGATTAACTTTATGCCACATTGTCTCTACGATTCCCCCCTATGCACTATGCACATGTCTATCCCATTTATTGGTCTATAATAAGCACTACGTGAGAAACCCATGTGCTCTATTATTGTATTGCTTGAGTGATTAGTGAGAACTCCTTCTCCTTTCATGAGAATTAATCCTATCATGAGATCTTCTCTTGTTTGTGAACACCTCTTATCAACTACACTTTCTCATAAAAATACTATGTTTTCTAAGGTCTCACTAGTCTTTTCAAAATGTCGAAATATATGGTGCACTCGTCGTTATACATATGTACATATTTTCCCTGCGAGATTACCCAGTTAATTCAAACACTTTGTACATGTAATAACCCATCAAGCTTGCCTAAGTGACCCAAACCCAACCTATACGCAATTAGAACTGGCCAGTCCCCTCACTACCTCTTATTAACGTTACATGTTATATCTAACTTTCAAGATATTATATTTGATATTTGAATTGTATTATAATTCTCGTCACATGAATTCAGACCTGAATCAAATTTTTAATAAACGAATGGCGTCAATTTGGTGTCATAAAGGGAACATTTAATTAAGTTTATTCCATTTTTTTTTATCTGAGGAAGATGAAAAATTGATTTTTTTAAATTGGACATTAAAATTTGTGTAAACCTAATTTGAAATAATTATTAAAAATTTAGAATAAAAGTATTTCATTAAGTAATTTTTTTTGGGCTTTTTTGTCTGAGCCTCTTCGATCAAGTTGTTAAATATAATAAATAAATATTTACCACAAACGCACCAGACAGTCCTCCCAGATGCCTTCTAAAGCCATAGCCAATTATGGTTCCGTTTATTGGAACCTCAATGTGGTGGCATTATACGAGTATTTGCATCATTAAATTTTCTTGCGACTGTAAAAAGATATGCCTTCTTTCTAATGACATTAAATCCGCATTTTCAGAGGAAGAATAAAGCTAAGAGTAACCATAACATAACCTTCAAATACCCTATACATTCTATTTTTGTAATCGGAATGAATGATATCATATTATTAGATGAAAATTATTTGGCACCTTTAGATTTTATACGTTACCATTTGAGTCTATTTTGTGTTAATTGAAAAATATTTTATAACTTTAAAAGTAATTGTAATGTAGATGAACCTGTTAAAGTAAGCAATTGGAATATAACCATATAAAATTATATAACTTCGAAACCATATAAAATGCATCAAATTAAAAAAAAAAGTACTTTAAACTTCTTAATTTCTTATATTCAATATTTTCTCATATTTATAAACCGCGTGCCAAACAACTCGTTCCAAACCCTCTACAACCTAACTTGAGATCAAATTTCATCTTCAGGTTCTTCGCCACTAGAAAGCTTTTAGCGACAAGACAGCCAGTTACATTTGTTTGAGAAAAAAAATGCATAGATGCTTCTCAACATTTATGATTCGTTAACATTTTCTTTGTAGTGTTTTTCTAATGTTAAATTAACGTATTTGGCTATGTTTCCTGCTTCCTCAATAGGTAATAAGAATTTGTTATTTCCTTTTTATATTAATCAACACATTTTGTTTTGTATATTAACGGCAATTTTTGCGTACTTTAGTTTGTTTATTAGCAAAGAAATGAAATAAAATAAATTACTTGGAAAGAAAATGGTACAAAGCAATAAACGAAGGATATTTAATAGGTTTGTTTTAAAAGTTTGTTTGCTTTCCGTTTAAAAAAAATGTACGCGTGACATCTTTGAGTCGACAGGCGCAGTGAAGCAATTTAAAACGGAGTTTCCCAAAACTGAACTTGAATGTGACTGAAAACCATTCAGAAAGCTGACATTGAATTAATTGAATCACCTGCCAATAACATGAGAGGCGCGTGGCATCAAAAAATTCGTCTGAAACGGGTAGAAGACACCCCCAGTCCCCAATGTGGCAAATGTGGCGGCCACGTTCGGTTCCCGCATATAAATCTGAATTGCTAAACATCGCAGCTTACGACGCGTCTATGTGTGCCTGTTCACACACATAATGACCACAGCTCGCGTGCTTACTTTATCTATGCTAATATATAAAATTGCTATATGCAGATTTAAATCAAAAACTGCAGTGAAATATCGATTTCGCTATTCGAGCAATAAAGTTGGAATATAGTATCTTATATTTGGTCGGTCTACTAAGGAATCTACTATCTACTTATTCTTAGTAGATAGTCGGTCTACTATCTACTAAGAATTGGGCTAGCAAATGCATAAATATTTTTTTAATCTGACTGACGGACTCTTTAGCCTTATATTTACTAACTGGTGACTGCGACTTCGTCCGCGTTGAAAAAGAAAATATATGAATGGATTGCTACGGCGCCAGTGGCAGCGCCCTTTTTTTTATTTTTAGACGATCCCTGGGTATAATAGTACAAATTAATTGGTGTGGTAATTTAAGCCTATCCTTTGATTGGTTTCAGTCTATAGCGGATAAAGGTACAAATAATATTATAAAGTTTGTAACATACGAACAAATTTATTATACTTTTAACTAAAGAATTTTTAACGCAGTTAACTACTTAATGGTCTTCTCAAGTCCTTGATTTAGGCTTAGTTAAATATAACCTTACTTAGGTATAGTTCATTTGACAATTTTTTTAAACTCCCGTTCCCATTGCTCTCTTAGATCTCTATATCTACAAAATATCAGTTTGTTAATAGTAATTTAATTAATTAAATAATTTATTATTGATTAATTCAAAGGTCCAAATCGGTGTACCGGCTAATACACGACATATTTTAATTTAAGTAAGTAGTTCACTGTTTTTGAGTTATAAGATTTTTTTTATACTAATAAATGGATGAATTTTTTTTCTGTACTAATAAATGGAGTAGACGGTCTGGCGGCAGTAACCATGACCTTACTATAGTTAGAAATGTCATCGTCCTATATCTGATTGTTCCTTTACTTTTACCCTGTTCAAAAAGTTGGTATTTTGTAGGGAAGTCAAGCTGTTGGTGCGGAAAAAACTAATGCCTCTGCGATAAGTTTATTATGAAACATTACTTTAAATAGGTAAATATTCATTTTCCACTTTGTCGATGAATATTTATCGTCAGTTTAACAGACTTGCACCCATCACTAGTTACCTGTCAGTGTATTGTTAAAGTGTAACATTATTTAATGTATTCATGTTGATAACGGGTTCAGCGATATATTAGAGCTTCGGAGCCAATTATCTACACAATTTACCTATAATATTATCGTCCGCAGCAAATTCCCATAAACAAGCCTTTCGATAGCGTTAATAACAAATAACTTTAATAATGTAAATATTTGGCAAGTTAGAGTAGAGGAATGTCTTTATAATTTTGGTCAACGTTACTTAATGAACCTGCTTTGATGGATTCAAAAAGCCTAAGGCGTTTTTTGTACTGCCACGTTTTACATGAAGTGTAATATATATTTCCTATTTGTATTTGAATTTAATTTAAATGTCTGAAAAGTACTTCCAGATCCACTAACAAAATTCTCAACTACTTAATGCAATTGATCAATAATTCGTTTATTTAGTAGGAAATAAGTGTGTTTTTTCATAATTGGCGGAATAATTTTTTTTATTTTATTTAAAAAAAAAGCGTTGAATAAAAATGTCGATAAAATTTATATGGGACCCATTATTTATCATTAAAATCAATTTACAAAAAAACATACAGTCGAATTAAGAATCTCCTCCTTTTTTGAAGTCTTGAAAACTCAAAACAGTATTTTAGGACACTTTGTTTTCGAGTAGAATCGAGTTCGCCCAAAAGAGATCATTACTTGAGATGTTCGTGTACAGGAGATGTAAATGACCAATGAATTATTTAATATTCCAATAACAGCACGGATAGAACGCAAATAGCGTTTGATACAGGCGGTCGGAATGTTTGCGAGGCATTGCCTATCTACAGAGATATCTAATCAAGAGCGAATGGACGAGTCGACGAGACTCGTGGTTTATGATCAAACTGCCAATACGAACTCGCTGATGAAGTACACATATTTACTGAAACAGTTGCCTCTAGGTACGTGCGTTAGATGCGGTAAGCTTAGATTAAGTACCCACAGCTACTTACGCTAAGCTACCTCGGCAGTCAGAGTCGGCAGGTAGACTGACGGTTCATACACTAATTTTATGAGGATACAAACCAATTTACACAAATGACCAGTCACGTGATGCGCTCGCCCTGGATGCGACACGATTTTAGGCACAGGATTCTCTCACAAATTTCTTCTTAACAACACAATATTCTTAAATTTTAGATTCTTAAAATAGTAATTAAACTGAGAATTAAATTAAGCTACATTTAACTAACAGATATCGCTGTTCTCCATGTTATATCGCGAAGTGCCGGCCTAATTGATTAATGTGATTTGAATTTTGATTCAATCAAAAATAAATGCATAAATTTTCTTGTTTTTTTTTTAATATTTCATAGCGAATTAATTACAAAAAAGAGTTTTATATAGTAAGCCTCGAATTTATATTTAAATTCTACGTACGGATAAAGTTGAATTCGCTCAGGCGAGTAGTTAAGTAATTTCAAATTTAAGTGTAAGCGGCGCTTAACTGCGGTCCATTTAAGGAAAATTATTTTGATTTACATTAATTACACTTTAGTATTACACTCCTTTTGTGGATCATTTTCACTTAGTTATTTCACACACTCTTCCAATTCATTTCCAAAAATTTAATATTTCTATATTATATACCGAAGTAGGTAAATTACTATAGACTTATAAGGACAATGGATTTTTAGTAGTGAAAGTAAAGATAATTTAAAATCGCCCCGTATAAATAATAAAGACATATGTATCAACTGTTTTAGCGATACGAACTGGTGTTCTTCGACGCATGGACATATATCGCACTTGCGTTAACTAGATTAGCTGACTGCTTTTCAAAATGAAGATTGAGATTTCATTTAAAATTGTTTAAAAAGTATTCAGCGTTGAACTCAGCAGTAATGAGAATAGAGACTGTTTTACAATGGACGCGTCATTCGCATTGGACATCAATGCTAAACGCATTGTTGTGGGCAGGCATCGTTTATACGAAGTTTCCATTGTCGTTGCAATGTGTAAAGTTTGAGCTATCGACATGCTGATAGCGAATGACAGGGATGTTTGTTCAAAGGACCTCTGTGACGGCAAGTGAATTAATCGGGACTAATGCTGTTCACAAATGAGATGCACTGAATCTATTTGAATCGAAATCTGCAATGGAATGGAGGGGGCGTTGGATTAGATACAATACAATAGATAGCGCCGCCCGTCTCCTTCATTCGGCCACAATATATTTCAAAAACTGTTAAATTTTCGAAAATTTTATTTATAATATATCTTATCAATTTTATTTTATAGCTATTTGACACATATATTTATACTCCTATTTTTTTTTTATTATTTCAAGTCAACGTTAAAGTCCACCGTTTCAAAGATTCATTCATGATCTTTGATCATGATCATTCATGATCTTCGTTATTCATGATTTAAGTAGGTACCTCAAAGTCTCAAAGTTCGATTTTCGAGTGGAGACCTCGGACTCGCAGAGCAATATATGACCTCAAGATGGACCGATTAGATAATAAGGGGTCAGGATCACAGGTCGACGATCCAGGCTGCTAATGGAAAATTTTGGGAGAACCCTATGTCCAAAGCGGACTACGGACCTACGGCCTACGATCCTACGGCTGAGATACTTATGGAGAACAATGAAAAGGTGTATATCGGTCAAGTTTAGTGTCTTATTAGTTACCATCTCGATTATAGTACTGCCAGGAAGCCAATCACAGCCGCATTTGGTTGTACTGTACCCAAAATGCCGAAATAAATATAAGCGCGTAACATTCACGCCCTCATACAAAATGAATAGCTTAGCGTATTACTGCTCCCTTTAGATTAACGGCTGAACAGAAGCGCACTGTTGACATAACTTATGTATGGCAGTTTGTCTGTCCGTGGAAGGAGAGCCCTCGCCCCACCTGTAATCCATATTAATCATTAATGAAAATTGCAATACATATAACGTCTCCTCAAATATTTAGGGGCGCAGTATCCTCGCCAGATCCTCGGCCCGGACGCTACGTAATGGCGGACCTGAATTATTGATAGCAATTTTATGTCTCGTCTTCTGCGCCTTTCTAAATAATACTTTTGATTTCTTTGCTGTTAAAAGTAATTTAAGTCTCCTGTCTCTTAATTAATTTCTTACTATTTAATCAAGCAACTATGATTGGACCTACCTAACCTACAATGTAATAATAATAAAATTATCGATGCTAAACTGATCAAATAGACTTACCTATGGGAACAAAACAAACACAACTGGGGGCACACCGATTTGAAGGCCAACTTTGTTGTTTGCTTTCGTTGCTGACCGGAATCTAACCAGACGTCCTTGACTTCTAGCTCTAATAAACACTTTGACAATCAAATGAAATAGAGAAGAACTAGGCAAAGAAAAATTGTTGATCTGTCTTTTTATTTCATACTAAGTAGCTGAACCCGGCCGGCCACGTTTCGCTGCGGCGCGGTATCTACTGGACATACTGTTTATATAAAATATTTATAATGATATTTTATATTTTTCTAAAATAAAAGAAGCCTAATTTCTCATAACTTTTTTCTTATTAGCTATCTGCCTGTAAAAGTCGCGTAAAAACGGTCCAGCTATTTCGGAGATTAGCCAGAATAAACAGAAAGACCGACAAAATGTTATAAGTATGGTATATATTTTGTTACTTATAAGCATGGTATATACTTATACTCTTGGTAAAAAACAGTTGTTGTGAAATGTGCAAACGAACACTGCAATTTTATTTATTTGTATAGAAAAGAAGTGTCGGTGAAATTGAAAAAGCCGCGAACCGCTATTGATGTCAAAGTACGCGCGCGCCTTTTTACAATCTGCCGCCTTCATTTTCAGCTTATTAGGAGTATCGGCTACACAAAAACAATACACCATCGGAGAGTGGACACCTTAACAATAGATAGGTCCCGTTAATTATCTGCATCAGTGGGAGAGGCGGTTGGTTGGGGGGTTCGGGGTTGAGGGTTGGGGGTCGGGCGGCGTAACGGAGGCACGCGAGGGGGTCACAGAGAAGGGAGGGGGGCCGGCCATGAGTGCCGGGTTTGTCGAACAAATGCGCCTGATTAGCCCCGCTTTGTCGTATGCCTCCCGACGCCGCTCTCTCAAACGTTAGTGATTTGAGATCACATTTTTATCGATGGTTTTTCACACTTTTGTAAGTGTGCGTTTTAAAAATAATAGCTCGCGCACTTGCGTGTCTGAAGAGTGTCTAAGTGGTGTTTGTTTGTTTTTATTTTAATGTGTACCAGTTTTTTTTTCTTTCCAGTAGTGCGTTGTATTCAGGAAAAGATTTATTTTTAGATTGATTGATTCCTCATCCTTCCTTTATGATTAAAGTCAATTGTTATTATTTAGACAATCAATATTATTTAGAAAAAAAAAAAAAAAAAAAAAAAAAAACAATTTGATGAGATTGATGTTTAAGAAAAAGAAAATAAGTATATCGAGTCCATTCTGGTTAAATTACTATCAGTAGGTATCTAAATGTCGAAGGAAAATTAATTTTACAATATAATATTTTTAATCATTGTTTTCTGAAAACACAGTGATTACGTCAGAGGATACCTTAGTTACTAGATATCTAATAAACGTAATCGTTGGACTGGAATATTATATGTTGAATATCTGTCTATCATAAATGGTCCACTTTGAAGCAAATTAGTTATAAAGATAGGAACACGGGAACTGGACATGCAATTAAATTAGGATATAAGTTACAGGTCAAAGTGAAGTTAGGATATTGCCTCGAGGTGTTTGTAAGGGGTTGGTTACTGCGGTCAGACTGACTGCCCAGTTTGTAACTGAACTTGTATCGAGTGCTCTGCTACTGCTAAGTTCTCATAAAGTTTATAATTTCCAATATGGTTTGACTAATTGCAGCGTTAGGGAGTAATTTAATTTGAATGTATGGCATAACTTACCTATGGCATTTATAAAATATAGTAAAAAATGTATGCGTCAGTCCAAAACTAACAGCGTCAAAAGTGAAACTTTTTATGTAATTCAAAAACTGTCAATAAGTGTACAAAAAAATACATTGCAGCAAAGAAAAATTGACTGGAAATTATAATAAAAATGATTTATAATAAAAATCAAGAAAAATCTACAGACTATCCCGAATTAATTACTACGGAAGTTTCACTCGTACGTACTATTATTTACATATACATAAAACTATATACATATACGTACAAGTGAAACTTCCATAGTAATTAATTCGGGATAGTCTGTAGATTTTTCTTGATTTTTATTATAAATCATTTTTATTATAATTTCCAGTCAATTTTTCTTTGCTGCAATGTATTTTTTTGTACACTTATTGACAGTTTTTGAATTACATAAAAAGTTTCACTTTTGACGCTGTTAGTTTTGGACTGACGCATACATTTTTTGTATCTTCATTGACAATAACTGAGAATAAAAACAATATTAAAAATTTTTTAATATGAAATAATTTAATAGACATATACATATATATATATATATATATATATATATATATATATATATATATATATATATATATATATTACATATACATAAACATTCTACATTAAGAAAAGAACTATATAAGTAATTAATATGACTTATGTTAACGAGTTAACTCTCATGACAAAACGCTAGTGTCCCATAAAAAGTTTCACTTCAATAAACTCACCAATGTCATGATATCATTTGCCAAATCTCTTGCTAGATCATGAGATATGAAACAACTCAGTCCACTGAGTGCTAATCCTGCTTCATATTGATTCTGAGCATTTAAATCTTTCCTTATCATATTTGTAGTGAGCATAAGTAACTCTGAGTCTGCATGGAATGATTGACTAGCTGCTAAGTACCCGATTCTTTTGTAAGTGAATTTGTTTGAACTCATCACCTCAATAATATTGAATATAGCCCATGATATGTCATATCCTAACATTTGAAGCTAAAATAAATGTCAATTTAATTAATAATTACAACAGTTACACTTACAAATTCGATCTACTTAAGACCTAAGTACTTACGTATGTCAGCTTAGCGACAGCGTTAGCTTTCTTATGTTATGTTATCTTGTCGTAGTTCCACTTTAATTTCTTCCATACATTGTGCTATGTACTTGGCCTAAAATCGAATATTATATAAAAAAATATAACATTCAAAACTTATTTACATGTTTATTAAGTAAATAGTAACAATTTCTGATGTGTACCTACCTCGTTATCTTTATTATTCCTTATACCACGCACTAAATCGGTGAGATTTTTATCGAACATTCTTTCGAAGTTCCCCTTTACTTTCTTTAGTGCCATTTTATTGAATTATTTTCCATAAACATATAATTAAAAAATAAGGACGTTGAACACTTGAAGCATGACTGTATTATCTTAAAGAAGATAAGTTTTACACAACACTAAATTAAAAATAAAATTCAGGATTCGCCAGGCAGTCATAAAACCAAACTTTGTCATTTGTGATTTGTTAGTTAAACGTCAGACAGATGGATGACAGTAATGTCATCCATCTGTATATAGTATGATAAGATCATACTCTATAATCCGTAGCATATAGAGAATGAACTATGTCTGTGTAGTACTCATTTTTTCCATAATATTAATTAGTTGTTCTGTATTTATCCAATTTATCCGACACAGACTGTCAATGTCAACAGTGTCACTGTCAGTCAACATCAACAATTTTCTTTCCGCCTCTCTCACTCTGCTAGAGTGAGAGAGGCGGTAATAAGAAAGAGACAAGGAGTTTAACATCTGTGAGTTTAACAGTTTAACACTTAACAGTTTGTTAGCTCGACGAGTTCACTCTCATGACAAAAAGTTTCACTTCAATAGTGTCCCATAAAAAGTTTCACTTCAAAAATAAATTATCGACTTGTTGATTAGTATAAGTATTTGAAATTACTTTCTTCATCATTCGTTCTAGTCTAGGGGTTCTAGAATTATTGTCTTAACCCATTAAATTAGATCTCGCTTTCAGAAAATATCTATCTATCCTTTGCTTGATATGATTCAATAAAAGCGTTCAATTCAGTCGCCGTTTGATTTTATTGGCATACTTTCATCTGTTCAAAGATTTCTTTCATAACTAAGTAGATAAAATTACAAAACTAGTCACGCCTCGTTATTCTTAAAGTTTATTTTTAAAGTTGGACACGAGAAAATTTTTTTTCATGAATAACATTTAGTTCTATCAACTTACATCGTGAAAACGATATTCCATTCAATTGATCCGAGTTTTAAAACAACTATGTCATTAATTCGTATTTACTTTCATACATTACTAGTGACCCGCTTCGGCTCCGCCTGGGGTGCAATTTTTATAATACAAACCTTCCCTGTATCTAGCCTTTCTTGAGGTGATTTTTCACGGCTATTGAGTTGATTCTTCTCGAAACCCAGCCTTAACGGAGGTAACTGAGGAACTGAGGATTAAATTAATAACTACGTTAGCAGTAAACCGAATTTAACAATGTTTGAAGTATTTCATGAGCCATCTAAATAGAATACAAAGCCCGTATCGTTATTATGAACGGCGGCACGTTTATCGAATGGGCTTATTGCTAACACAGAAGCAGGTGGTGTATCCTGCATCTAATTCACTTTTAGCCTACACTCCGCTCCACGGATTTGGACAATGAACGCGTCCGATGCGGGCACATCGATGTCGATAAATGAAAACGACAGGTACGTCCCTATTGCTGTACTTTATGCCTCGGCAGGTCGACGATGCGATATTTTGATTCTATGTACACACTCATTAATTTTAAATTGACATTTTTAATACTTTTCGTTTAATCTCGTGTAAATTAAATTATTCCTAACGAATTTTTTAATGCAAATATATTGTATTGCTCTGTAATTATTATTATTTTTTATTACAAATTGTTATAAGTATTGTATTTCACTAAATTACATTTTCTATATATGTATTCTAACTCATATGTAATAGAAAGCATATGGGTCAAGTTGACCGTCAGCCTGTGTGTTTACCTCAAATTAAAAAAAAATCTTTGATAAAATCAATAATTCTTGATCTTGATAATTTTCTGTAATTTTCTCTCTGTTTTTCCGCTTACTTCTTCTAAATTACTCAAAGTATTGTAATATGTATGATTTTCACTAACGGAAAAATAGTTAAACCAATAAAAGTATAAAGAAAATAAATTTCATCCGTACGAAGCCGGGATGGTACTACCTACCATTATAAATGGAAACATTCCAGAAGACGTTCAATAAGTGGTTAGGCAAAATAGAAGAAAGAAAAGAAAAAAAAATGGTTTTTATTATTATTATTTACTATTTAACTACGTCTTGATTGTAGCTCGTAGCAACGAACTACGAAATTGTGTAGTATCGTAGCACTACTCGTAGAATGTTTCAAATTCATAGATCACGCGGTTTATCGGCATCGATTGCTAGCGGACACCATAACCAACGCCAGACATTGATATATTTTGTAATATATCCTTTGCTTTCAAATGGTCAGATTTTCAAATCGTCAGAATTACAAAATACTTAACTACAATTCAGATTTGATTTTTTTTTTCTTTTATATCATATCCAAGTTGTTGGCAAAGATTATAGGCTATTTAAAGTCATGCTACTACTCTCAAGAGCTGAGAAAACAGAAAGAAAAGTACCTATAGAAATAACGCTAAACAACAACTTAAATAAAGAAAGAATAACGCGTGCAGACGTTGCAGAGTCGAATACCTAGCATTTCTGGGAATATCGGAAACTTAAGCGCCTATGGTAATTTGGGGGTGGTGAAACCGCAATATATAAACTAAAACATAAAAAAATATATTTTATCGATACCTTTTACGGTATGGGTTCTCTGTGTTTGAGTGCTCTATTTCTGTTTGAAAAAAATGACATTTCGGTCGTTAAAAGGCAAAATATGTACGATCCTTGGTTCTACTAAACGAGTACAAGTCGATCCAATTTATTAATGCAGATTGAGTGACGTAACAAATAAGGTACGTACGTTCTGCTAGCTGAAATTGGTTAGATCGATAATATCCCTTCGACGATTAGAACATATCCGAGACCAATTGTACTGATTAGCGAACTAGCTTAGGAGTTCGTGGTTGTGTTCTATCTCGTTAAACGTTGATGGCACAGTAACGACATAGCAAATGAGGTTTCGATACCGGTCAGGCCTGTATTTCTATGTTTTTTCGATTTTATGTAGAAATAGGTTAATGGTAGTGCCTGATAAGTTCACCTGAGCCCTAGCCAAGATGTAAACGCTTCGTTGCGTACTTCTGAAACGAAGAAAGAACGCTAAGGCGGATATAGCAAACTTGTATCAACCATGAGGTGGTGGTTGGAATTAGGCACCGGATTACAAAGTATGTAATAATACACAAATATAAAATCGCATAGGCCTCTACGCAAGGAGATATGTATACAATATTTAGAGGACTTCAGTATTCTTCGAAAACTGCTAATCTTGTCTATGAGAATGGTCAGAATCTAGTCCTGAAAACAGGCTTTGAACTAATATCTGCTATATCTAGAGTCCTTTCAGCATACATAAACAGAAAATGAGTTCATCCCACTAGTATTATTACTTTTTTAATATAAGTTTGGGTGCACTGGGTGACTATTATTACTTATGCTACTAATATGAATACCCCTTTTAATGAAGTGTGAAGTGAAAAGTGTGAATGTAGTTAATGAAATAAACAACACAGTTCGCTACGCGTAAATGCATATTCCGTCGGGCTCTGGTTGTACATTATACCGCTCAAAATATATTAATGAGGAGCATAAACAATTAATTGAGCGATACATTTTGTTTTATCTAACGATACGTACGTAAACTATAGCCGTCCTAATCACGAACACACTCATGAATTTAGATTTGGCCGACGTCGGTCGCCTCCCATTTGGTAGGGTTGACACTGCAACACGATATTATTTATTATACATGGGAATTAAAGGGAAAACTGAATACGACATCGCTGTTTTTACAACCCTATCTACTACTTCCGTGCGTCTATTTCCGTTTACTTCCGTGCATCCAATAATCGCATGCCAGTTCTAAAGTTTCATACATTCATAGACTATAGAGGTAATAAGGGCCGGATTAACCAGATTAATACGCGGTAACAGATTAAACAGATTATTTCACGGGGCCTTTTTATCTTTTTATAGCTAGAAACTAGTCTCCGGCTTCATACAGATGTATTTTTTTACTGAAAATTGTACACACAAACCTTTTCGTTTATCGCTATTTTCATTAGCGAAAACCGTATCTATACCATTGGGTGCAATTTCATTTTATGTTTCTAAAACTTCTAAATCACCCAATGGTATTGCGTTTTCAGGGCCCGAGGGAGGACATAAGCCACTTTACACTCGGGCGAAGTAGCATACGAAATAAAAGCACTGTGGCCACCCTGTCGTGTATACGAATAAGTCGCGATACTATACGAGGCCTAATATATACACGTACGACAAAACGTCACTACGCCGCCGCCGACACGCATTTGGATTCAATTTTCGTGCCGAGCGGCATCGAAGCGGAAATTGCCGAAAGCCCCTTGGACTCCGCAGACTGGGTTCTGTACGCATTATAGCACTACCACGTAATACGCAATTGTATTACCCGACTGTTGCACACTCCGTTCAAAGTGTGAACGAAAATCGTTTCAGCAAACATACCATAATCTTTTCAATAGCCCCTTTTCACTATTGTACTCGTAGATCGAACGATTCAGCAGTACATCATTCCTCTACGAATAACGGCTTTCATGCGAGAAATTTAATATTTTCATTTAACGTGTGCAGACAAAAACTATCTTCAGGTATACAAGAGACTCACAATTTTTTACTTTGCAATAAATTTTAAGCAAAAATACTCAATAATTTTAAAGATGGCTCTGGTCAGATTTTGGATAAAAGTGGCAGGGCAAACTGAATTCATCACTCTATCCTACTGTTATCGGCAGCGCACTTGCTAAACCTGTGGCAACGATTATGTGCTAACCTGTGCTAACCTATAGCCACTTACCATCAAGTCGCCGGTTATCCTGTTTACTGACCCTAACATAAAAAAGTATTGGACTGTGCCAGTCTGATGAGTGATCGGATTTTTACGTAATTCCGGGAATTTTTTTAAAATTTTTCGTATATGAATCTTATACGAGTTTTGAGCTTGAAACACATTTTGCTGTTAAATTAAACAAGATTTAATAATTCTCGTCCGAAATGAAAATCTAAATGTCTGTCCATTGTTATGAATTCTAAGCGATATGTGGAGGAGGACATTTTTTGTGGCATGTTTCCATCAAATACTCATATTCCAAATATGGACCTAATCGCTTGAGATACTACGCTTGAGATGCTTAATCGCGTACTGAGTGTAACTATAGAGATACGGTATTGAATGTGTTTTATTGAGGAGAAACTAGACGTACACTTGCCGACACGTATTTCTTGGCTTCTTAAAGTTGTTGCCTACTTTTTTTGTATTTTTATCAAATATTTTTATCAATCCAGTAGTTTTCGAGTTTATATATTACAAACAAATATATATATATATATATATATATATATATATATATATATATATATATATATATATATATATATATATATATATTATATTAGACATTAGTATATACAAGGTTTATAGTAATGCAGGTATATTACTTATGGTGACTAGCATTCTACAACGAGTAATTATGTAGAATGTAAACTTAATTAAAATTTGTACTGCAACGCTGCGACCAAGTCGGAAACGAAGCGTTTATCAATGCCACGTATTTCGTATACAAATTAATTCGACATTTATCTAAACACGAAAACTGTCCTAGGTCTCGGGTCTAAATCTAAAACGCTGTGTTAACAATATTCAGTGAACGAAGATCTTTAATTTAATCGTCTTTTAAGTGCTGAAACAAAATATGTTAACCGATTACAAATCTATTTGATTTCGGGGTAAAGATACATGGGGTAAAGAAAATTGAGCCAACTTCTTCCTTCTCCGCGTCTAACCGACAGACACATCTTCGAAAAAAAAGGTTGACTTTCTTACCTAACGCATTTTAGCAATGTAGCTAGTAATTTCTGCTAGCTTCTTTTCTACTATACTGCAGTGGCCTTAAATTTTATTGTAATTAAACAAATTATTGTGACATAAAAATAGGTAAATAAATAATTGTAACCACTGGACATGGTCTCTAATTAAGAGATCATAAAACTTTCCTTATAGATTCAGTCGCCTTTAAGGGGTAAAATAGCAACTCTCACATAATCATCAATCCAGTATTATACTCATTAATTTCGCAATAACAGGCCATTAACTCATTTATTGCCAAAAAAATATTAAAAAGCAAATTCTAATAAAATGTAATAAAATATTGAGCAATAAATATAGCAATATGTGAATATAGCAATAATATGAATTAGAAATTGTATACACTAAAAAATTGCACAACATATTATATTTTATCAATATTAATATTATGATTTAATAATAATAATCACGTAGAATATTAGTTTAAAAGTAATTTTAATATCCATTTCAAAATGCACAAAGGGTTAAGACAGTTGTTTGAAGCTCAAAGTAAATACATCGACACAAACATTTTGCCGAGCGCTCAAGTTTTGTATGAACGGATTTATTTTTCGCAAATCAAAAACCATTGCACAAACGTTTACTCTCTATTCGTACTCATAAACTTTTAATAAAATGTCACAGCAGCGTTTACATACTGCATGTTCAAAGTATACAAGCGTTTTGTACGTCTCTGTTCAAAGAACGCCTAAATGTTGCGCGAACCACCACAGTACATTTCAGACGCAGTGGTAGATTTTGACGTTTTTTTTTATTGTTACAAGGTTTATATTATATGCTTAGTGACTTCAATTAAAAAGCTGACGTCAGATAAGTTGGTAGGTGGCCTTAAAGAATAAATGTGAATATATGAAAGGCAAATAAATAAATTTTGTCTGAAATTTTCTAACTAGAACGATTTTTCTATATTTTTCGTTTATTTAGAAACGATTTTTCCAACTGTTGATAAACATTTTTATTTTATTTTTTAGTGTCAATAAAGAAATAAATATTAGTAGGTATGTATATTAAAATTTGGATAGTAAATTAACAAATCAACATGTATAGATGTATGGCCGTTTTATTATTCGTTTTACAGACAGAGCTACTTAAACGAAGTTTTCGCATTTTGTTTATTTTTTTCTTTTTTTTCGGGATTTCTTTTCAGAAAATAGACTAAACGGTGTCTATTTGATGCTATTCAACTTTTAAGGGGATGATGCACGAGTATTTATATACGAAATTTAATATATGGTGACTGATAAATAGAGGCGTGTCTACTGTCTAGTCTAGTTCGGTCACCGTTTCTATGCGTGACAGTGATGTTGGTGTAGTATAATGATTCTGTGCACCGGGGAGGCGCGGCGGGCGTCTATTTGTTTTGCCATAGCTTTGTCGGGCTAGGGACATGCAGGTCATTAATTGTTGTGAACGGCGGCTCCTAATCGATAGCGCAGCGTTCGATTCTAGTTTATATTAATGCTATTTGTGTTATCCTTACTATCTGTATTTGCAGCACATTTCTAACTAATACATTGTGTGACACTGCAACTTCAAAATCAACCTACATTTATTCTTATTCGAAGAAGATGTAACCTTAAGTCAAATGCTTACATTTAAATTTGTTGTTCACATAATAATATAATTTAACTTTTTGTATGTACAGGAGAATGAATATTTAAAACTACTGAGTTTTTGTGTTCAGCCATTACAAACAAACATATAAAAAAACTTTTATTTTCAAATATGATTAATTTTCACTTATTATCGAGTCAATAACGATTAGCTAAATAGTAAATAATACTTAAAGTAATGGTGTAATTTAATTTTTAGTGTGGTATGGCCTTAAATTATCACATTTGAGTTTCAAAATAAACAATACATGGAATGCATTATTTAGCTTTAGTCGTAGCTGTGAAAAAAACGTGATCTTATTGCAAACAATATCAGAACAAAGAAGGTTTACATTTTATCAGAATCATTATAAGGTGGTTACTTAAACACATGAGTTTTGTTTCTTGTGACCAACAAACAGAACACAGCCAATGTTAACATGAGTTTTCTAAATAACATTGTCTTTCGATTCTAACAATTGTTGGAATTATGTTGTGGTGTTTTAAAAAGACGATGTTAAAACAACGCTTATCGAGAACTTGAAAGTAAACATATAATGCTTTTAACACCTCCAATAACAGTTTGTAAGATATTTTCAAGAACTAAGTATAGACTTTCAAATACTGTCAATATTGGTTTATATATTTAAAAAAATAAAACTAGCTGACCCGACAGTCGTTGCCCTGTCAAATTCATAAAAAAATGCCAACTAAATTTCCGCATTTTCTCGTGGTATTTCCAAAAAAAATTAGGTTACAAGTAATAAGTATTTTCATTGAGCATATTACCTACATGTATATAATCTCTATTCGAATATACCATAGATTATACACCAAAAAAAATCTTTGATCCTTTAGCTGTCGAGTTGTGTATTGAAATTTCGGATGTAGGCAGATGATGATGATAGTATGGTATCATCATCACTTTTTTTAAATAGCCTTCCACATTCAACCTACCGAAACTGTCTAATGAGTAAACTTTAACGAGTAAGGAAACTGACCAGTGGTACGCTAACTCAATGGAAGCTTTAAAGAAATATTCACGTGAAATCCACTTATATGTGGAATCCGCTATTTGACTAATTTTAGAAAATCGTTTTAAATTATTCTTTATTACATAATAAGCACACTACATTGATATTTCCGGGAGATCTACTGTATTATTGATAAAAATCAATGTTAAAGTTTAAATTTCCAAAACCGCGCCAAAAACGCCGTTTCTGTAATGGTCTTTGATACGTGTGACGTCACACGCTAGTAAACAACTCAAAAGCAATGTTTACTAGCGTATGACGTCATCAGAGTTGCAACCAATCACAGGTTGTTTCGGTTACAGATAAAATTTCAAAAATTATGATTTTTTTAAATATAATTTGCAAAAAATATACATAAATCAGCTTAAAATAAAGTGACATAATGTGTTTTTTACGCTATTTTCTGATAGGATGACCACAATTTGTAGTATATTTTAAATGTTGTTAAATAGCCAATTGTGTCTGTTTTAGACGCGACAGTTAGTTATATTTCTGTTGTTCAACGAGTGCACAACTGTTTTGTCCGTGCACCTACAGTGTACATTGCACAATACAATGTTTTGTTCGTCTACCCACACTAACTGGATGTATTTCATATCAATTCCGTTTAGCAGAGTAGTCTTTCTGCTAGTTGTGAAGATAGACGGACGTGTCATTTCCTAGCGTCACTCCAAGGGTAACGCACTATTGTCCAAATAAAGAGCGAATCATAATACTTTTGTTCTCGATAGTATGAAGGAGGAGGTTTGCTTTTTTACACGTCTGTACATAAAAAGCAGACGCCAAATAAGTCATAATTTGTACGGAAATAATTCAGCAGCCATTAACTGAGAAGAAAGCTTCTGACAGCAATAACTATTTTCTTACAAAAACCATTTCATGATCCCCCACCTTATCCTATATGTAAATAATATAAATGCGTAACTAGCTAAAAGAAGAAAGAAAATTGCGTTTGATCTCATGTCATCTGATGATCTGATTGTCGTAGAATAGCGACAGCAACGCTAAGTAAGATATTAAATTGAACAGTGTCTTTTAGTAACCCTATGTTCGCATTTACCTACGTATACGCGTTCAAGTGTTACGTAACGCAATTATTGAAGATTTTTACACTTAAGTATAATAAAATAATACTAGGCAGACTGACCCACAGCGAGGCGTGTGGCCGCGTTCAGCTAATAAATTAACCAATTATTTATTAATTGCAATCAAAACGTAGGTATTCTGCTTAATACGTAATTGTTAAATTTAATGAGGCCTGCACTAAAAAAGCTGGCCATTCCAAAAATTCTTGAAATTTTAGATTTAGGTGATTCATCTTCAGATATGCTACAGCCAGACACGAAGAGCTAGCGCGATGTAATGTAGCGTGTAGAAACAGCGACATCTGTTAGTTAAAGGTGGTATCACTATGCGCTCTTTAACCATTTTTTTTTTAGCATTATAAGAACGAGGATTCTGTCTACTATTTTAATTATCTACAATAAGAAAGGAATTTTAAATTCTTCTATAAATTTTATATTACCTATAACAGCTAATTTTAACATATTTCCTTATAAACTCAGTAACAGCGCCATTTATTCGCCGTTTAAGCCAACAAATATATCTTTTAAGAGAGTTGTGTTGTCGAAGTGTTTAAATAACAATTAGTTCGGAGTGAAAACATATTTCTTGTAATTTGGTCTAATGAAGATTGTGGATCAGTGGTAATGTTGGCGAACAAACAACATTAGGATGTTTTTGGTGATTAAATCCAGCGTGTAATTGCGAGGGGCGGTTAAGGCGTCTGAGTGGTATTGGAACGCGTCAGCTATTTTCATAATACGGCTAATAACACATTGAGAAGTCGATTAGGTGAGCGCCATCCGTAATGAATGGGAATAGCGGTACCAGTGTTGGAATACCTCACGTCTGTAATTCACATTTCAATGGTTCGAGCGGCGGGATTCTTAACAAGGCCCTGGGGCAGTCCGACAGCTGAAAATCTCGAAAATTCCACCGCAGATCGCACGAGGATCGGAATATGCGATAAGGCATTTAGCGAAACGATTCATTTGATTCGATCGTTGTTGAAACGGACTTGTAGCATTCCTTCTCTGTTTCATTCATGCGATCAGTACAACTTTTTCATTATCACCTCATCAAAAAGTTCATTGTGGCGCTAAAGGCTGCAGAAGCTCACTATTGAAATACTCAAAAGCTTTATATATAAAAATAAAATTTCATTTGTATTATAAATAGACAAATAAATCAAAAATTAAAAACTTTTTCTAATTCTTAAAATAATATTTTGCAAATACAATTTTCTAAGTAAATCTTAATTTTTATGGATGGAATAATTTTAGATGTTCTTACCCAATGTTATATAATAAGACACCTTTTAGGGCTTAGTCGAATTATCCCTCAATCGAACTAGATAGAAAATAACTAGATATTTAAATTTTTATTACATAAACAATACATAAGTAGGTAGGTATTTTAATATTAATAATGATACACTCCCAATTTATCTTCATTTAATACCGTACGTGTTTGTTGACTGAAATTATCTGCTATCAGCTTGCGTTCGTATTAATTATGATTGAACTGTTACAATAAAGGAAAGTGCTAACGAACCTTCCGCCCTGGTTCTCATGGAAAATATGTCATTAAAATACAAAAAAAATAAAAAATAATGAGTATTTCTTGTTTCATACATCTGCAACAATAGCGGCTCATATCATTCGCCGCGACTTTGTTCGAAGGCTGTTTATAAATAGCCCTCGGTTTCGAACAATAACTGGCGATTGTTTTATACGCTTTTTTTTTAATATTAATGACGTTAATTCAACTTTTTCGTTTCAGGTAAGTTGGACACAATAAAATTGCGAGCTGTTTAGAATTCCGTCGCGATATTTCTCTACGTCAGAACAATAAAGGTAAGTAGAGCATGTGTGCGTATTGGAGTGTTCACGTATACGCCAAGTGGGGGCGTGTGTGCTTCTGTAACCCTACGACGTGTTTAGTACATAAAACAATACCTTTATTTACAGTGAATTGTTAGCCTTACGTGGAAGCACGTTGAAAACTAATCCCCTGATATACATACAGTAATTTTAGATCATAATTCGTAATAAGTGATACGTAAACAGAGAATATGCATTCAAATTGTATGTAAATTAAAGGCAGTCGCGAATATAATAACGATCCAGTAGGTAGGTATTTGCTGTTGATGTCATACTGGACTTGAGTACATTACGCACTCAGCAATATTAATATTATATTAATTGAATACTTTCTTAACTACGATTTGGTTTATTTGTACCGAAATATAATCGGTGGAAATTCATCTTCAAATAAAGTAATATTATATTAAATTATTTATAATCTCCGAATATAATATAATTTATAATTCTTTATACATAATTAATAAAAATAAAGTCCACCACCCATGCAGAGGATTTTAATACATTTGTGAGTGGATTTTGATTTTGAACCCAAAATACTGTAATTCTATTGTCATTTTTATGTCGGCTAGAATTTTCTAGGATTTAGGATTCAAATTTTTAAAATTGCTAATAATATACCTATGTAGTTGAAAAGTTAAAAAGAACCTGTTAGAGGTTTAAAATAATCTTGCTTGAGTTTTTCTTATTTTAATAAAACATGAGCTTAAGACAATTATAAAATCATTATGAATGTAGACCGTAATGAATATCACAATATGTAAGTTCCAGTACGAAGTTGTTTAGAGAAATATAAAGCCCTCTTACAAAGAGTCGCCTTTTACTTTCAGAATAGGCGAAACGCCAAATGAAAAATGGCGTATTGAGAGTAATGGGTCACGTGATTTCTATACAGACATTTTGTCATACATTTTCGTAATGTACGGTAAGAGGAACGTTTTCTGTGTAGGCCCAGTTTCTGTCACTGAAAACAATTTGATACAAAATATTTTGTTAAGATCTAGAGTAAACTTTTTATTTGTAGTGAGAAAACAATTTTAAAAAGAATTGTCTATCTGTTTGTTCTAGCTAATCTCCGAAACGGTTAGACCGATTTGGAATGGGACTTTAACTGACAGATAGCTCATGCTATAAAGAGTAACGTAGGCTACTTTTGTTCTAGAAAAATAATATTATTATTATTCTAGAACAATATATATATATATATATATATATATATATATATATATAGGGAGTGTCCAGTACCGTGCGCGCTCTACGCGCACGCCGCAACGAAGCGTGGCCGGGTTCAGCTAGTCTGGAATAAAAAAAATGTAACCGGATGCTTTCAATATTGTTCAATAAAGATATCGACAGAGTAAAACGATCGAGGTTCCGTGTCAGAAAACTTTAAAGGGAACAAATTGGTATCACATGATGTTTCCAGTGTTTCGGTGCGAAATTTGGAACGGTCGATAACGAATGTTGGAGCCTAAACGTATTGGCTGTTGAGAAAAGCGGTACCTACTCGGTAACAAAGTTTAGTGTTAAAATAAAACAGTTATGAAACTAAGTTATAAGAAAAGGATTAATATATTTATTTTAATAAGTACAAAGAGTTTATTCTGGTTAAAGATATGTTTTTCAAATCATGCATGAATTTAGTGATTAAATTCAATATGAAGCTCTAATGGGACCTGATTTTATTTTTAATATTAATTTTTAACTGCTATGTTGTGTACATATGTGTATCCTTCATTGAAGTACAAAATTTTAAAAAATGTGATGCGATTTGACGTACGTGAATACGAGTTCGTTACCAGTAATATTTTCTTTGAGCGTTACCAGAAATATATATTATGTTTTTGTTATTATCACTTTTTAAAGCAGTTTAAAAAAGTAAAAAATTTGAAACATCAAAATAATATTAAATTCTAAAGCTGTAGGTATTTGTAAGTAAAATTAAAAAATAAATCGAATAAAAATATCACACAGTAAAGGGAGTATGGAAATACAGAATTTATTCAACGTCCACAGGTTTGCAAACGGTGAATAGTCTGCTCAAATAGAAATTCCAACATCTAATCGTTTGAACGACCTGTTAGAAGCACCAACTTGAGATATATTGAATAGCTACGCTATTGGCTGTCATAATATACCTATCACAAACATCCATGAATGTCGGGGCTCTATTCCAACTTAAACGTTCAATAAGCACAGGTCATATTGTATGATAAATTTGACTGTAAAATAATTTCAATATTAAGTTTTGTAAATTTATGTTTTTAAATATTTTATGTCATTAATAAAATAATAGAGCTCATAATTCAACTCTTTTAATTGAATTCTGCTATGTATTTCAATATTTGTGGGACTAATGGAAGCTTTTGTTAGCGACTTTGTCCGCGTCCTTCGGGAACAGTATTAACTTTTTCTGGTATATATTAACAATCTCAAATTCAAATAATTTCATTTTGCACAAATTGCGTTTTTATAATAATAAATTTTATAATAAAATCTATTAACAGTTAAATTTAGGTCAGCAGCAATTACTCTCAGGTTAACAGATAAACCTATAAATAGGTATATTATAAAATTGGTTAAATTTGAAGTTTACTATGAAAATTTAACCAAATTGTGAATTTACACACGAAATATAATTACATGACTTTGACTAACTACCGCATTGCCAATATTTAGTGCATTGGAAAATTCAATTGAGGTTTATGATGAAACCGTAACTCGAATTAACGCCTTATAGATTTTAGTTAAATAGTAGGTAATAAAAATGGGCAAAATAGAAAATAGAGACGACGCTTTGGAAGAAGGTAAGATCAGGAATCTTCTTTTTGGAATATTTTCTTGTAATGCTTGTCTAATATATAAAATTCTCGTGTCGGCGGTGTTTGTTGCAAAACTCCTCCTAAACGGCTGGACCGATTTTGATGAAATTTTGTGTGCATATCAGGTAGGTCTGAGAATCGGCCAACATCTATTTTTTATATCCCTAAATGTTAAGGGTGGTCCAATTCCAAAAAAAAATTTTTTTTTATTTTTTCGCAAAACAACGTTTGCCGGGTCAGCTAGTCTCTTTATAATTTTCTCTTTGTATTGAATATTTTCTATATAACCAGCTTTCTATTCCTAAATCGTACCAAGTCTTCCATTTCCTCGATACACATTTTATGTGTGATCTATACAGCTTCCATAGCACCCCAGTTTCCTTGGTGGACATTTAAAGGGCGTCCTGCTTATTGGGTTGGACATAATTTGCTTAAAGAAAAATTTAATTTACAAAATTTTCATTTATTTTTAAACTACCAGGAAAATTAATTAATTGAATCGCAATCGAAATGTGAACTTTCATAGTAGGTATTTAATTTACGGATTCACGTAAGCAAATAATGAATTAATGTTAACTGATTTTATTACTCACAGTTGTGTCCGTACATTAATCATTTCACCAATTACATCAATTAAAAAGATTCTTTAAAACATCGAACGCACAAAATTACTATAATGTGATATCCAGTTCACCCGAATGGCTCTGTTTGCTCTACGCTACTCTATAGTGAAATATTTATAAAGGGAAACAAATTAATATATTCGTATAACATTATAATGGTCTTTAAAATTACAAAGAATATTTTTTTAGAAATTTAAAATTTTTTTAAACTTAATCAAAATTAAATCTCACAAAATAACATCTTTCACCAACTACGGGCAAAGTGTTTAGTTACTTTTCAAGTAACGCTAATCGCTAATTGGCGAGTAAATGTTACTAGTATCTTGTATAGCAATTTCATTGAAATACCCTTGAATAATGCTACTCGAAGATGGTGAAACTCGTACTTAACGCTTAATGGCAGTTAGCCTACTTGACACATTACACAGAGATGGTGAAAGAGACCCTTAGCCTTATCCAAGATTAAGAGTAATAACTAAAAATATAATTAGTTTACTTACTATTCCTGCGTGCTATAGGTGCGATACCTATACTTATTACTTACTCCAACAGCGGTGACTTTTAGAAGCAGCAAATTAGCATTGGGTTTAAAAGTGACGAATGAAAATAAGGCGCGCAAGACATTAGTTCAGATCAGTTGGATACTTCATTAGGAGAAACTTTCCGATAATAGAGTGAGGCGGCAAAAATATAAACAACGGCGAACTTTTTGTTGTTGTTGTTTAATTTGTTTGCAATTTAAACGTCCAACTTTGACGTAAAACTTTTACATCCGAACGCGAACTAGGCATAGCCGATGTAACTTTTTTTCACTTGCCGGTAACTACGCGTGGGTCTACGAAAACAGGGAGGCATATTTTTTAAACTTTTTACTCCCATTTGTCATAAAGACGTAAAAAATTCTCGTTGGGCGGCGTCCACGCCGCTCTAAAATATTGGCAAAGAACTGACGGCAAACATTACTCGGGCTTAATGTTCAATGGAAAAACTTTGCTCTAACAAATGACATTGAGACACTTTTCATACTTCCATTAGAATCCATTAGAATACGCCTATCTCTACCTAGTATTTATAGTACATTTACAGATATATAATCTATACTAATATTATAAAGAGGTAAAGTTAGTAAGTTCGTAAGTTCAAAACTGAGTCATTCGATTTAAAAAAAATCATTAACCAATAGTTAGAATAGAATTTCAGGTTGCACATAATCTTAATATTCCAGACGGGCGAAGCCACGGGCACCAGCTATCTAAATAAAATAGTCAACGCTCTATGTCAGGCGTTATTTTATTTTACATACTTACCTATTAGTCAAGCGTTATAATATTATTTTTCAACGCGGACGAAGTCGCGGGCACAATTTAGTAACGTTTAAAGAATTTAAGAACATTGTTTTTTAAAGAAAATTGAAAAAAAAATGGTAATGGATAGTACAGATCCATACATCACAAAAATGTTCATCCACTGTAGCGGAAAATGCAAAAGAATCATATAAAACTAACATTCTCTGTTTTGACGGGTTTGAAAAGGAAAAATAGTAGTTACTTTGACGACACGTTTGGTCTAGCTAGTGGCTAGTTAACCAAACGGTCGCAGGTTCGAATCCCGCTAGGGGCAAATGTTTATAAGTTAACATTTTACCTTTGTACCTGAGTTATGGATGTTTTGTATTATAAATACTATTATACATAGTATATCAACTGTCTGGTATCCATAATATGTACAAGCATTAGTTGCTTACTGTGGAACTAGATGGTGCTGTGTGGAATGTGTTATTTATTTATTTACTTTTTATCTAGATGGAAGTCGTCGTGTTCTGTTGTTTCTGACCTTTTCTGTTGTTATTCTGGAAATGTGTATGCAAAATTTCATTATTGTCGAATTAGTAGTTATTGCATGAAAGCGATAGAAAACAACAAACAAACTCACTTTCGCATTTATAATACTAATAGCTATTGCACGCGACTTCGCCTGCGTAACTTCATAAAATATAGCCTATATTACTCGCTGATAATATAGCTTTCCATATTATCAAAAGAATCAAAATGGGTAAAAGAATTTACAATATCAGTCCAGTACCTACTTTGTTTTTGAGTTTATTCATAACAAACATAAAAATCTTAGATGGTATAGACTATTTAGGGTTAGTTTATTGTAGTCTTTATATGTATTTATTATACCTATATAGGAGTAAATTAACTTGCTCATATGATATTGTTTAAAAATGGATTTGAACGTGGAAAGGGTAGTGAAACAGGAAAACCCGAGTGCGGTACACAAATTATAAATAATAGAGGATATTTTTGTATACATTTTTCATTTTGTATTGTAAGGGAGCGCGAGGAAGGGTGTCGCGGAGGAGGCGAGGGAGTTAAAATAAAGAGAAGCGCAATTGAATTTTTAATATTTCATGAAGAGGAACGGGGAGCCAGGCGCACCTATAGCACTTTTAATGGGTTTACGGCGCGACTATACTCACTCTCTACTCTCTCAAATCTAGTCTTCCGTCACTCAATTTCCTCAAAAAAAGCAGCTAATATACTTCAAGAGGATCGTGGCGACCTTAACATAAAAAAAATTAAGTACTTATCATCTCAAATAATCACATTTATTTGTATTAGAAAAAATATATTAGTTACTACAAATTGCTCGTATTACTTTATTAATCCTAGTATTACTAATTTGTTATCGAATAGTTTTGTAATTTCCAAGCGAGAATTCTAATTCTTTGTATCAGATATAAATGCTCTTTTGTAAGTATTTTTTGTGATATCCTAACTATGTAACGATATAGTATATCTCAGTAACTATGTAGTAAGGAAGCTGTCATCAAAACAACGCTCACGCAACAAAACTTTACAAGATCTTCGATTAGAAACTCTCCTTAAGACATGACTGTATCTTACTGATTAGTACTACAATAAATTGAAGATTAATATTCTCAATGAAATTTCAGTCTCATTTCAATCAATTAATCCTATTAGGGCCTCTTTCACCATATGTCAAGTAGACTAACCGTCATTTAACGTCACCTGTCACTGGGAATAATTTAGCTAATAATTTACGATGTAATACAAAAAAAATAATCGTAATTTTTCACTAATATTATATTTAAAAGACTACAATGAATAAAGTGAGGGAGCGAGAGACACAGCTGATAGGTGTGCTAGCATCAATATCACATTCCATACTCACATGTCCCATTCAATTTAGTCGTACAGTTATGTTACGCGATCATAATATCCTGCATTATATTGTGTTTACTTTTTAGTGGAAACTCTATAATGAGCCAGTGCAACAATATTCCGTATGTGAACACGGTCGAAGTACGAGTTTATATAATGAGACATTATAAACCGGACAAGATCGGATTTTGCTTTTGTTTGACGACCGTTAACGGATCGAGTGGCGTATATACTTATTTTGCAATAGGTTTTAATTCACTATATTTTCTCAATGAGTTGTGAATGTAAAATGACTATAATAATTATACCAAGTTGACCGATGTATTTTATTTTATTTAACACTACGAATAAATCATCTATTCGTAAATTTGACATACAAAACGTCCTTTATTATGAACTAGCTGTTGCCCGCGACTTCGTTCGCGTTCAAAATGTTATATAGCCTAAAGCCTTCCTCGATAAATGGAATATCTAAAACAAAAAGAATTTTTCAATTCGAACCAGTAGTTCCTGAGATTAACGCGTTCAAACAAACAAACAAACAAACAATCTCTTCAGCTTTATATATTAGTATAGATTTTCATCGGAAAGTTGTTGAGCTACTATAATAATTATGCTTATCCTTTTATAAATTTTAATTGAAACATTTAAAGTGTTATCAATATTAAAATCCACGCTTTTAAGTATTTAAACTATTTATATTATAGATACATGTCGGTTAGAGTACCTACAGGAGCAGAGCACACAGTCAATACATTGCAAAGAGGCGTGAGACAGGGGGATGTAATCTCCCTGAAACTGTACACTTGGAGCTTTGGAAGATGCATTTAAGCTCCCGAAATGGCAAGGGCTTGGCATCAACATCAACATTCGGTTTACCAACGATATTGTGATCTTGGCGACGTCGATGAGAGACCTCGATACGATGCTCGAAGACCTCAACCGAGTTTCTCAAATGGTGCATGGGCCTTAAGATGGATATATGGACAAGACGAAAGTTATGTCTATGTTATTCACACCCCAGTAAATTATTTCAATTCTCGAAGTTGTTCACGAGTTCATATACTTACTTGGTTAGGTAGAGCCAACTTCAGCCAGGAGGTCATTCATCGAATCCAGCTCAGATGGGCAGGCGAAGGGAAGCTTCGTCTCTCGTCTAAACTTTCTCAGTGTCTCAAAACAAAAGTTTTCGACTAGTATATGTTGCCAGAAAAATTTTTGACATGACGGAGAAAAAGCTCAGAGGATTAGTAACATGCTCACATATGTGTCCATAGGTTTATTTCTGACCAGCTGTGTAATATAGTTTTACTCGCCATTTCATTCAAATTGACAGGCTTGCACATTTCGGTTCTGGCCCTTGACCCAACGCGTCGCATGTCATCGCTGGCACTCACTTTTTTGCTCTATTGCTCTGAATTTCATGGAAATATAATATTATGCTACCTATATCATATATATGCTTGAGGTCATAGCATGATGATAAATAGCTTATCTTATTCGAGTAGGTATTTCAATATAAAATAATTTTGTTTTAATCCGACTGATACTCGTAGTTCCAAAGCTTAGTGCGCTCAAACAAACAAACAAACTCTTCAACTATAGATTTATATTATTATATTCAACTATGTATATTTGTAAGTATGGATAAATAAAAGTAAGTACCTATAATTAGCTTTTATGAATAACAAGGCATGTAAGCGGTCCGAGATATTTATGGGCACATCCGATTTCGAAAGACTAAAAAGCTATCTTAAAACAGATTCGGTCGTCACGGCTTTTATCTTAATTGAGATTTAATTATTCGGACAGTTTTAACTCAATTAGCAAGATCAGTGGATTGAACTGTTCATTGAAATATATTTAGTTTCTGTTTAAAATGGTCTCGATGAAACTTTAATGAGAATCTGTACCTAACCGTTACCCTAGCTGTTTAACCAAACGGTCGCGGGTTCGAATCCCGCTAGGGGCAAATGTTTATTTAAAATTTTACCTTTGTATTTTTGAGTCATGGATGTTTTGTATTTATAATATGTAGGTATGTATTTACACAAAAAAAGTAATCTATATGTAGTACCTATATCAACTGTCTGGTATCCATAATACAAGCATTAGTTGCTTAGTGTGGAACTAGATGGTGCTGTGTGAAATGTGTGAAATGTGTGAAGATATTTTTTTTTTATTTTTTTTTATCATTACTTAGTTGCGGCACAGAAAAAAGGCGCCAGTCCGCTTCTGCACACTGACGGTCACGTTTCGCATATAAACCTGTCTTTGTCCCTTTACCAACAAACTAACATCTTCGCTTTTTAAGAAAATATAGATTACAATAACTACTATCGCGCCCAAGTATTATCGTCTTTTTTTTCAATATCAATTCGTCTTTTTTATTTATTCAGCTGAAACAAGCATCCGGTTAAATGATATTTAACTATAAAATATCTTAGTTAATACTTAATAGTCTTAATATTATACTATGCCTACATAAACCAATTAATCCATAGTTAGAAAGTAAAAAGGCAAGATAGATTAAATATAACGATCAATGGGGCTCGGCAAATTAGGAGAATTTGTAAAATGAGGGCTCGATAGTGAGTGGTGACAAGGTAAAGAGGTCACGGCGGCCGTCTGGACCCATTCCTCTGACCCAAATAGACACAATACGCTTCCGTTTAGCGCTACGCAATTAAGCGCTACACAAGACATAAAAAAAATTAGTGAAACAAAAGCGAATAGCCCCCGAACGCCGCCCACGCCACACCACCCCCAGCACTTACAATTTATCATAGCGAATAAAAAATGTGAACAAATAAAAAGAAAAGCAGAAAGCGAAGCAAGAGGGAACGACACAATCGCGCTGCGGCCAAACATTCAAAATATAATGTTGTTTATTTTCATTTTCGTCCAGGGTCGGTTAGAACAGTGGGGTGTTCGCGAAAAATCGATACCTTCGACCTGACCAATTACAAAAGAACCACCCCCAATATTCACTATTTTGTTAATCCTACTAATATTATAAATGCGAAAGTTTGTCAGGATGGATGTATAGACGCAAAAATGACTCAATGGATTTATATTTGGCTTATTTAATTATCTGGATTAACATAGGATACCTGGAAAAATGTCATGTACCCGAGGGAACGTCTAAAAATAAAAATAAAATATAAAAATTTGGGCGCCTCTGTCGCTGTGGTAGCGCAGCGCTACTTGTCGCCACAGCGATAAAGATATTACGCGTTGTATTATACAATATATTAATTTATTAATATTTTACGTTTCAGAAGCTCACTATAAAATTAAAATATTGTTCCATGAAATTCTTCATCCATTTCCCCCCGTTCGCCTTGAAGCATTTAATACTTACTTCGTTGAGGAATCTATTTGTGATATCGTATACTTTATTAACGACCAATATGTCTGCCGATTCGTTCGGTAAACAACAATTCCTTCACTTACATTATTAATGACGGATGTTAATAAATACTTTATTATGGCGTGACGAGAAAATTATTTACCCCCATAAAATATTCCCGTCAAATTTTCTTTATTACTTAGCTTAATTACACTAATAAATTATAGATTCACTAATCAAACTATAGCTAATTATACTGTTAATTAATAAATTATATGCTTAGGGATTTGAAGACGGAAACTTCTACTAATTTTATTTATTACGTGTGGCAACTTTGTAATGAAGAAAAACATCGGTTATTCTTGTGTAAAGTCAAATGTATGACTTAATTAAATACTGGTTAATGAAATTCTTACAAGAATTAATTTTCAGTGTGTGGGGTTTATTAGGGTGACAATAAAATAATAATTGTATGGAATAGATCTTTTTTTTTTCTTTAAAGCCGTCAGACACGCTGAAATTCCACTTGATTGTAGGTGGCTACGGGCGCTACAGGTGTTGAAATTGCGCTGCCGAACATAGCTTTAAGAGATAGGGGAACTGGGCTTACTCTCTCAACGAAACACAACAGACAACAGCACACGTGCTATCACGGTGTTGCAATGGTTAAAATTAAGGTTTTAGGTTATAAATAATGATATAATGATATCATGGCAAAAAAAATTCATTATATATTTTTGCGAATAAAAAATTCTTCTATACTAAGCTATTAGCAATGAAAGTATTATTATTCGTTGGGACTCTTTCACAAATTACAAGTAAATTGTTGATTAGTTACTTTTAGAAATAATTTTATGTTTTATTAAATTGTACACTCGGTTTAGTGCATCCTTACCCTACTTGACAGATGGTGAAAGAGGCCCTTAATAATTTTCATATACAGAAGTCATCGTCTGTGATAGTTTAGAATTTAAATTCAAAATCATCTTCTCTTTACTGCATTTGTTAAAAAATATATGACATGGCGCCTAACACGGTAAGTCTAATATGTCTATAAACGTTTCTAGGAAAAGTTAACAACAATTTGAACGCATAAAATTTAATCCGCATTTGAACGCATAAAATCCGCCGTTGGTCGGAGTTGTGTTCTGTTATAAATAAAATGGCTACATTGTGGCGTCTCACGGGCACGAGTGGCACTAGAGTGGGGCTATTGATAAACAAGCCATATCGAGCAACCCACGGAAGTCTCCAACACTAATTAAATATGTTTTTTTTTCTACTCGAAAACCCCAGTGAATGGGCGCCTTCTAATTAATCCACCGCTTCGCATCCCTTCATCCTCATTTTTGAATTGGTAATCATTTGGTATCAAAGGCTTCTACTACACTCATCTTCGCGGGTCTCGATAGATTCACTTAGCTTTCAATTAATTATTGATCGAAGCCCGTCTGCTACCAATTAGTTTAGTTACATAAAAGCAGCCAGAATGTTCGCGAAAACTAACACAGTATCTCATTTACGTACATGAATTAATTCGTTAGTAAGTAGTCGCGTTGGGCGCCCCACCTTTTTGTTCAAGTGAGGGGGAAGTCCCGCCTAGCGACTTAGGTTATGGCGTGAAACAATGCGTTACCACACATTACTCCCGCGGACACTGTTCACTCCGAAACAAAATCCCGACGAGAATTTGCGAAATAATTTTACTTGACGTGCAACTAGCGATCAGAAGAGAGAGAGCAGGCGGTACCTTTGATCTGCGCTCGGTGCGAGCCTCTCAGAGGCTACTACCCCTATTACTGTATGCAGATTTATACTTTGTGTCATTTTTGTGCGAACACCGCGCTGCCGACGCGTCTCGCAACCCCTCCCCCCGAAACCTCGCCTCTAGCCCCGCACCCGCGCAAGGCCGCCCCTCCTAACACCTCATGGGGAGCGCTACTTAGCTGATGACTTATTAAGAGTGCATTCTTCAGAGGTGTCTGCCTGTCGCGGTAGGTTTAATGACGTGGGTAGAGAATGCAATCCCGTAAGATAATTTCAATCCCGCCATTCATGAGACTGACGAACTGATCCTGAACACTGGGAAATTTTAGCCCTAATTAAACACATTTAAAATCTTCCGTATATATACGACTCACATTCGCCGGTAGTTGTAATGACAGCGCGTCGGATATGTTTCAAACCCTTAGTTATCATTATACTCGTCCTTCCGAAGGCTTATCCCGCACGCTACTGTGGGACCGCTGCTTTTCCCAGTATTTCTGTTATTGCATTCATAGAGTGCTCAGAAGCTTTTTGCAATTCCTTGGCGCATTTTCAAATGGCCGTCTGCGATTGTTCGAATAATCGAAGAAATAGAAAAATGAGATTATAATTCACGCAACAATAGTGCAAATGCCTTCGTAGAAAACTTGCCCTCGACACAGATTGTGGCGAGACGTTTGCAAAAGAAACACAACGATAGTGAAATAAAAGCGTAAATAGTACAATTAACCTTTTAAACGGTTCAGAGAAAGGAATTACAGGGAAAAAGTTTTATGATGAATGCGTCCCAACGTGAACTTTAATTGGCCTGTGTTGTTTCCTTGTCCAACAAATTGCCTTTGTGTTAAAGCCACAGACAGTAGTGACATTTTGAGCTATAGGTAAGTGAAAGGTATTCGGTGAAAGGTAAGTTATTCGATATTTATTATGTTAACGATATAGTTGGCAATGATGGCTCAAACGTTTAATATTTCTCTATTAATCAACTTTAAAAAAAATATTTCAATTGTTTGATGAACGAGGAAAACGATGGTAAAAAGGCGTCTTTTGAAAACAACTCAACTCAACGATTACGTACGAGAATAATAGGCAATTAGACATTTGTCGTAACTTCGATTCTGCCAACAAATAGTCTATTGCGGGACCGAGTGGAACACGCTTAATAATGCTGTAAAAATTTAAAAAGCTTTCTGTCGTCAGAAATAAAGCGCTTAATGTTGTCCTTTAATATAGGGATCGCGTGCAACTGTAAGTGTCGAAAGGGAAGTTTGTTGGACTGACGTGAACTTTTTGGATTTTTACACGTTTCGCAACTTCTAGATTTTTGTACCGATAGAACGTGCTTTACGTGCTTCGTGTGAGCTTTGACGAGTGCTCGTATTAATGTTGCCAGTTACCATTACCGGGGGCGGATTGTCGTGCGGTTTTCGCAGACGGTTGTTCTTTTGCGCTGCATAGCACAACATTCGACGCAGCTCGAATCATTAAGCACCAGTACCTTTTTAATTAAGCATTGTTGCGTTCGCCAACATTTATATTTAATAATCACAAGCCGAGAGCTAAATGAATTATTTAACTCTTTTGCATGTGTTTTATATTCGCGTTTGTGTTACATACATCCGTAATTATATATCAGATGTGTCGTTCTGCGTGCGGTGGTTCCATTACGAATCGATGCTTTTTTTATTGCGATCATATGGTGCCCATTGTTTCACGGGCCGGTCTCCACTCGCGTACGGAGTTATTGCTTTAATAAAGTGATTAAATAGCGTAGTGCGACACTGCGCGAGCTAATTTCAGAAAGTTGATATAAGTCGTGGGACTCGGATTAATATTGTAGCCGAACGCTATGGCGTCCGGTGACTGACGAGGGAAGTCATACGCACGGCGGCGTACGCTGTCGACGAAAAATCTTTCTTTTTCTATATGTATAGGGTCGCTCACTTATTCATGCGAGCGGGATTGTAGTTTTTCTACTTTTTGCATGCGCCGTATATAGATATTTTGGCCGGCTCCTATTTTTTCCTGGCTGAAACTCGGCCGGGTCGTATACTTTTTACGTGGTGGGCTCGACTGGGGCGGGTGCGAGCGAGCCAGTTCGAGGAGGGGTGCTCACAGTTAGAGAATTATTCATTGCCTACCCACTCCGAACGGGCTTTCCGTTATTTCTGTTTGTTATGAATTATGTCCAATGACTTTTCCGCCGTCCGCGATTCTTTCGCTTTTACTAATTACTTCGGTATACTTTCCGCAGAAACTATAAATCTGCGGGCCTTCCGCTGGTCATATAGTCAGCCCTACAGCTACTCTTTGTAGTGAGTATCGCATTCGGTCGATGGTCCTAACTGTATTTCATCCGTATCGCTTACCGATTAGATTAGACAATTGATACATACCTACGATCGTGATAAAACACTGTTTTCCAGTGCAAACTGACGTTCTAAATGCTAACAAAAGATTCAAATTCACACTCGGCTGCCTACTAAAATATGTAGAAGAGCTCGCTCCCGACCCGCTACAAATTTGAATTTCATATGTATGTTTCGCCTATTACGGATGCACTCATTAATATCTTAAGTGATGTGTGGAATAGAGGCGCATGCGAATTTGAACTTTACCGCTACGTTATTAAGGTTCGATGCGCCCGTGCGTTTTGTGACAGTCTCAGTTTATACAGAGCACGCGTAAAGATTATGTTAGGTGAAAAATGCTGCAAATTGTATGACCCCCATGAAAAAACATTATCATTACTGGTGTATTACGCGCGGCGGTCGGATGTATCGCATGCAAATCTTGAGAGCCTGTGTTCAAACGCTTTACTTCAAACACTTGTGTAAATACGTTCCTTATTACGTTTAATGTTAAGGCACTATTACACTTTCAAAGTAACAAATAAAATACGAACACTAGTTTAGTCTATTAGTTACCTACACATTATATTTTTGTTTTGTTCACTACGTGAACGAAGCCGCACATATCGACTAGTATTTATTATTATTGTCACTATTTTTAGAACTTAGTCTAATAAAATAATTTTAAATATTGGACACGAAATTTTATAAAAAAGTTATCCATTTAAATTAAACTGCTTCGCAATAAAAATAAACATTACTAACAAATGACTTGTCGATAAATTTTATAGATTAAAAAATATATATAATCAGCTGAATACTCATATAAGCTTAACAGCTAAAATGCCACGTTTACTTTAAACTGGTTTCAATTAAAATCAATTGATTGAATGTACAGTTTGAATTAAAAATAAATATTTAACTAATTATAAATTTTAGAGTAAACCATTTTAAAATGTTCAGTATTTGTAGTTCAATTTGTAAGAACATTGTGATCGGGACTGCATTTCAGATGTAGGTACCGATCGGGTTGTCGGTTTTAAATTTGTCGCACGTTTTATTAGCTATTAGCGAAACTAGCTCTTGTTATTTATTGTATATTTACATGTATATGTAGGTGGAATATCCTGTGCTCTAGATTGAGAAATTTTCCTTTTTACAACTTCTCACACCTTTATACATTATATCATTACCTGAAAAAATTGACTAGAAAAAGTTCATGTAACACCTAAACAATGTATTTTTGTGTAAATAAATTTAAAAAAAAAAATAGAAAACATTTGGCTCAAATTAAGCTTATTGATTCTAAGCTTAAAGCTTCTAATATCATGTTAAGAAAATTGTTAAATTTGTCCATGTCCTTGTTTAGGTACTTTCCACCTTTAGGTATACTTAATTAACGAGTTGCTTATTCATGAACGTTTAGTGGCTCTTATTCAAGTGCTACATAGTTATAAGGTAAGTCTAAAATTAAAACACGATGTAAAACAAAAGTTTGAAATTAAAAACTTGTGCGATACGGAAACAGTTTGTCGAAGTGGTTGAAGTCAGAAAGTTTATCCGAGAGCTAAATTAATATTGAGTATTTTATTTTACTTAAAATCAACCATCCATTTTTAAATAATAAATTAATAATTGCCGGAGTTGAATGTATTTAAAAATAATACCTAGATCTACTTAATTTGTATTTAAATATATGCAAATGTATACGAATTGGAATGATAACAATAAGTAGTTAAGTTACAGATGAGTTGCATTGTATGTTGTAAATTCTTCGATAAAGTAGCAATATCTTCGATTTCTTTCATCTGATACACTCAAAGATTGATGTGTATGCGATTGCAACAGCCACGCCACTAAAAATATTCGATTTATTTTTAAATATTTGCACAAACTTACACGAACGACGCGAATGTGACGGCCTTTGATGAAAAAGGACCTGTGTTCCCATTCATTCATACAGAACATGGGAAAACTGGGGAAAATCGCTTCTCGAGCGCGCTCCCTGCGCAGGGACGGACTTTAAATATTTAATTTTTATTTTTATTTTCAAACTTTATTTCCTTTATAATATTACTCATGTAATTTGTTACAATTATTAATAAAAAAATATTTTGTATACAACAAAAGTGTACATACTGTTCCTAGAAAACATACTGTCTTTATTTTTCCTTTTCTACTTCCATATTACTAATGTTGTAAATTCGAATCAACAATGTCCTAGGATTAACACAAAAATGTATATTTAAAATTTAAGTGAAGTAATTGTTTAAATTTTCACAGAATATTACAGGTAAATTTATCTTGCTGTTTTGTAATATACCTTTAATAGTTTAGTTAGACTATGTTTAGGTCTCACCGCGCGCACATCAGACAGCCGAAAGGAAGCCAGTCTTGGTGCTAATTAATAATTCGTCGCTCGAATACGTCCCTGTGCATCTTGGAGGCAAACCCTCATATTAATAGAGGTATGGTGCAGCCTCCTCTCATACTTTGACAAAGGGTAGCGCGAGACGACTATTTTTATTAAAACCTACAGCAAAAGCACACTTTTTTTAATAACTTATGTACGTAGGTGCAGGTCGAGTCATTTGAATTGCTCTCCGGGCGTAGTTCGCGCGCGCCGCGGTTTTTTTTTTTTGAGAAAATTGTGGAGTGCAATCCTTTGTGCATGGAGGCTTTGCCGCCTTGAGTCGCGGGTTTGTTTCGTATTCTTCTTTTAGCCCTCTCTCTATATTGCTATCTGCATTACGCAATAAATTTACACTTCATTATGATACATCCATTTTATTTGTTTATTTTTTCAAACTCGCATTTTATGGCTAATAATAAACAAATAACAAAGGAAATAATTGGCCTCATATCATGAGTTCTTTATTTCACAGAATATTGAAGGGTCTGGCATATCACTTAGTTTATATATTATATATTTATGACTACTTACAAAATTGTTCTTAATTTTAAATGCTTACAAATAAATTTTACTTACAAATGCTTATTAAGTTTATTAAATAAAATTAACAAAGAATTTTAAAATTTAAATTCTAATAAGAAAACTTAGAAAAAAGCCTGAAATTTACTACGAAGGTAAGAGTTCTAGATATGCATAATATGTAAAATAAATTTAATCAAAGAAAAACAAAAAATCAACTTCTATGTTTTTAAACATAAATGTCCATAAGTGCACCGGTTATTTCAAATTTGATCCAAAACTTTATAAAATGACGTATGTTATTGTAAATATTAATATATTAAAATATTTTTCAAAAACGCATTCAAACCCTACACAACGATTTTGTGTTTCACAACTATTCCTAATATTCCGTATTCCCTTTAAATAAAACCCCTGATGAGTTTAATATCTACATATTTTCCTTAAATCTTAATGTTTACATAATCTTATCATAATGTTTAAAAATTTTGCTCTTGAATGTACTAACATAGAGTTCACGAAGTGCGCATGTCAACCATCTCATAGAAGTTGTTTTCTCGCATTGCCTTTCATACATTTTCCTTTTTCCTTTGGGCCTTCGTCTATTTTCTTTGACGTGAAACTCTTTCTGATGTGTTCTAATATTTATAATTCTATATGCAGTGTCGTCGCGACTCTTACTATAATTACTTTGTCGTTCCCCTAAATACGGTATGCTTGGTGAAGATTTTGCTGTCAGTATGATTTCAATATTCATAATGTTTTTTTTATTTGCTATTTTTAAAATGTACCCGAATTTAAATCAAAATAAGAAACTTTTTACATAAGCTCTACACAAAAAATTAATTATAATTTTTTTTTTTTTGCAATGCAGGCTTGCTTACTACTACGTAAATATATTATAATGTTCAATTCGAACGTTACTTTTAACATAGAAAATAATTCTAAACTTGCTTTAACGATGCTTTCATTACCTATTCGTTTACACTTTTTCCAATTTTTTCTCAGAACATGTATAGATATTTTTTATTCAATTTGCATGTATAGATATTTTTTTACATAGAATAAAAATCTATTTTGGGCTACGAAATTGTTAGTTTTCGTAGAACTTGTGACATTGCGTCTACGCTGAAAATACTTCGGACGAACCGATCGTAGCCAACGAGAACGCTACGAAAATGCGTAGACATTAAATAGCTCTACGTAACATTTGGGGTACTGTCTAATTTTATTGTGCTGTGGTTTGTACACATATAAAAATATTTCGTATCATAGAAGTTCCATGAAGATCAGTGTTTAAGTATTAATTGAAAATTAATTTCAGACTATATTCCTCTTCACCAGATCTTTACATTTATAAGACTTTTTTTAAAAAATAAAACATAACACATGTCTAATATTAACAATATATCTATATAATTATAGTATAGGTACCTACTACAAAATCGCAATTATCTCAATAATCTTTGTTACAACTTTAATGTGTCAAATACATGTCAAATATGGTCTTTTCCCTAACCCTTCCTTAAACTTAGCACTAATGCTTAGTAATCCTATGGCTGGTAGTGTACATGCACCACCTGTGGCGTTGCTTGTGTTATAGGCGACGGTAGCCACTTACAATTAAGTGGACCGTCAACGTGTCTGGTGACATAAACATAAATAAATGTAATTAAATAAATAAACATAGAGATATACTATATTATGTAAACTTTCACATTTTAAACGGTTCGGTATGGCCGTTAGCCAAAAGGTGTATTAGGTATTTCAAGTTCAATTCAAATTTCTGAGACTCTAAATAGTCGATAATTTTTTTTTTTGTATATTATAAAGTAATAATAAATACTAACGTTGTTCGGTCGGTACCGATATTCAATTTTAAAACGTTCGTATGTTTGTGGAGCCGCAATGTTCTGATTTAGTGGAGTGTAAGGGTCGTTGCTTGCATTCGTACCCTAATCGTCGCCCGCTTGAAACATTGATGAGGTACCGTTGAGCGCGTGCGCGACTGTCGTCTCAAGATGACTAACTTTACATTCGTAAATGTATTGGCCTAAAAATTCTACAACATTTAATATTTTATTTTATTGTACTATTTTCATTTGTGGAAATAGACTTTTACTTAAAATTTAAAATTACTACAGATAATTAATTCAGGGAACCGGCACAGTGATTGCTAACGCTTATATTGCAATCTTTTATTAATAAAAATACGTATTTATTCTGCACAGAGGTCAGAGGCGGCTTTTACACAGAGGTCAGAGGCAACATTTACTAATATAAAATATTTAGTTCCGGAATTAAGTCAGATATTCTATATTTACAAGAACTTTAAGAGAATGATTACCGGATCGTTGTCATTACGGCTTTAAAGACTGTTATAGTAAAAACTTGTTCGTTTATTTTTAAACATATTTAGTTATTAGGACAATTAAAAATTAATAATAAAATTTAAAATGAAATTTTTTAAAATAAAAATTTAGAGAAAACTTAAAATTTCTAGTTTGAAGTTCAAATTTAATAAGATTACATCTTTTAAAGAATTATAACGTATTCATAGTAGGGATTTCAAATAAAAATTGTCATGTAGGTACTCGTATCTGCACGTTCTCTTAACTTTAAAATTGTCGTTAATTGAAAGCCCAAATGTGGTTCAGGGGTGCCTAATGAATTAGGTTAGTATGGCTTGCACTGAATGCACTCAGGATATGCGGCGAACCTTTTACATGCTCTAATCCGCTCCATCCCTTTTAGTGTTACATCCCTTATCGCGCACAAAGGGGCGGTTATACACTATACGATTTACACATTGCAACTAGTTGAATTGAGCCTTGCCTGGTTTGATTGATTTCATTCATATTTGGGAAACTACACAATTTCAAATATATATGAATTTTATGGCGCCAAACTAACTATTAGGCTAAACATTAGTTAAACATTAGTTAACATTAGTTAAACATTAGTTAACATTAGTTAAACATTAACATTTTATTTTAAGTTTAACAATGAATTCTGTTTTTCCATGTATGGTGTTATGTTTTCGTCGGTAAACTCATACAGCAATTTTCATCAAATTTGATTAACTTGATATTTGAAAAAAAAAACACATATACCCTGTTCTCTGGTTCCTTACAATAGAATGATTTCAAATTTGTTAAATTTCATAACTTTTTAGCTTGTGTATAAAAAAAATGTTTTCAATGTTACTCGGCGAGGATAACGAACGAGCATTCTTTCTATGTTATTATTGTAATGTAGGGGTCAATTAATCTCTATTTATTCTAAATGATCATTAGATTACTTTGAGTAGGTAATTTACTTTTTAAATTCTTATTGAAGCTCACGAATTCTGTTAATTTTATAAATTCTCAAATTGAATAGTATATTACTAAGGAATGAGGTCCATTTATAAGTAATTTAACTAGACGCCTCGTTTGTATTAAGTACAATGGTACACATTTCACACAGAAATTAATATTAAACGCCACACAAACGTTACAAATGCAAATATATACGAACGTTATACGAGCACAATGTAAGTTTACACACAAGTTTAGTACATAGAGGGAGCCGCCTTAAGAGAGTGTCCTAAAAGAAATAGTAAATATTTAATTAAGGTTTTTAGTTCGCGTCGTTAAACACCAAACCTTAAGAATTCTTACGAGAATTTCTTAACAAACGTTTAATGAACTTTTTTAATGAACGAACGGGAGGCTGAGAACCGGCGTGCTAACCATAATGAATGAAATCTTATAAAGGTGTTCCAGAAACGACCGGCGTTCTTATTTCAACACGTAAAACTTACTTTATCGGCTCTTTTTTTTTTGTACACACATTGCTGTGCTCTGGTGACAGTGACTAGTAGACATTACAATGAAAATATATATAATTTTCTTTTTTCATTATAAAGTTAATTTTGTGAAATCGGAGAAGCCGCACAATTAGGTAAACTCTGTCCTTAGCTGGCACCGACTCCAAAATTAACTGACTATAAATTGTAAATAGGTACAAAATAGTATCAATAAAATAGATAGTTGATGGTTCTTTTATGCTCTTTGCTTTGAAGGAAATAAAATATTTGTTTTTGTTTTATAAAATTTTATTTAGCTTTTTAGCTTAAAATGTAATGTTAATGTTAATTTCTTCTTTTCCCGGTGGACACTCTGTATAAAAATGATATAGGTATGGACATAATCCACCATAAATTCATACCACAGTGGCATAATCGACTGCAAATTGGCAAATCTTTCACTTAGAACCTACTGACTGGTATTCAAACCGTCATTGGCAATGGTCGAGGCAAACTTCCAACAAATTTTGGGAGATAGAGAATTGCATCGTAATGTTAGGAATATGAGCAGTTAACGTGTCGTTACGCTCTGTAATGATATCGTGTGTTTGAATATCTGCCTAATTAATTACATTTACAAGGCAATACTAATGCGCTGAAACAACTTTATGAAACCGTATTCGCGTAACATCTTGTTGCGATGCGTCGGAACGCATAACACCACTGAAGTTTAACTGTAGCGACGTGGCCCCGTCGTTTCTGTAGACGAAAGACGTCTGGAATTAAAAGGGATCAAATATGAATGGCGTATGCATGATACATGAATAACCCGGGCCGCTCTTGGCGGCCGGGCGCGCCATTGCTCTCCGACAACTAAAACTGATACATTAATAATGCGTTTGCTTACAATGCGCTTTAAATGTAGATCTAGAGGCTATCTCTGTCGCGCAGACGTCTCTCTCGCACGGCGCACACGGCGCGCCGTCCATGCAAAATGTATGCGAAACGCGACTAACGTAACGTTCCCATACTTCCCTCTCAAGATAATGCTGTCGGCGATTGCCCCCTCCTCCCCCTCCTCCCCCTTCACCTATTCCTTTCTAATCGGCCCGTATCGGTGGTCATCGCTGCGTCCTATCCGTCAAATCATCCACACTAGCTCCATTTCCACCATGGCGACACTGGTATGTTGTTTTATATGCATTATGTAGAGTCAATATCGCGAGCCGAGACTAGGAAATGTGAGTGTGAATAAATCATTAGATACAGCGCGTTTCACTAAAATATGCAATAGTTTTGTGTAAGTTGGACGCCTAGGGCGGGCGGCGCGCCGTCACTAAGTAGGCACCGATATTTTATATTTAATAAACTTACTATGTAGGTAATAACCGTCGTTGCTCAACTCCAAGTTTGTGTGTTTTCACCCATTATTTGTATAGCGGCACGTTTGCTCGGATTAATGTTAATGACCGGGACAAATGTGTGTACGTCCAGTGTTATAATATTTAACTTACTACGTTCTGGTATTACGATACATTTTTAATACACCCCAACAGCCATGAAGGACGCGGTGGGTGATGTATAACTTGGTAGTTTTAAATTGTGTTTCAAACTATACACACTGTAATACAATAACACGAACTGTAAACACGTAAATTAAATTATCTATTGATAAATTTAGTATCTTAAGGAACTGGAAATATGCATTTTTCGGATTTTATTCTGCATACTATGACGAAGAAAACATTCACAGCAGTCTATACAACCTTAACAATGCAATCTGTGTGGGACTCTGCGGCGAGGTGGAACGGCGACCTGAAAGACATCACAGGAAGCGGCCGGATGCGAAGGACCAACGGAGACACTGTGAAAGACAGATAAAAGTGTTACAGACTGCACCTCATTAACCTCCTATTACAGTTTTCTGGTAGATTATTTTACCTCTGTGGATCCTATTCGCAATGTTTTCTTTTAAACTGTATATTACATGTTGGGAATGTTGGGATCCCAGAGAATGTAAGGAAAATTGTAAATTTCTATCAAGGCGGCTAAGGGTCAGTCACCTGCGCCTATCAAAGCCCCGGTGATTACTCATTGGTGTATAACACATGACAGCTAAAACGTTGATTGGAAAGAATCACGTCCGCTCCGTACTTCGATTCGTTCTTGCACCAACCGGGAACCAATCAAGGCGTAGGATCCGCTTGTGAAATTGAAATCATAGCGACTACGACGTAACAAGTTTCTTTCAATTCAAACGACAAAACTGGTCGGTAACGAAGTTTAGCTTTTAATTCCACGCCCAGTACGTACATGGCCGGCCGGACCGGTTTTAATTGATCTTGGTCGTTTTCTATTCGCTCCGCGAGAGGCGAATATCCGATTCTCTATGAACGGCGGACTCTGTGTTTTGCGTTCCTCTGATGTGTCATCTTCTTTAAAATTTCTACTTAGTCAAACTATGTAAGCTATTTCCAATGTAAACTGACATGGCACGTGAAAAGCAAAATTTATAGTTTGCGGAACGGAAATAACATGGTCAATACTGTAAAGATTTAAGAAGGTAGAATATCATTTATGGCTTCAATGTGCTTGAAAATGTTCAAAATAGTTGGAGGCAATTCAAAAAATGATGATAACAAAATCGGGGATAAAGTTTGATGCTGTAGCTCTATTATATAGTAGGTATTAGATCGAAATGGATACCACTCTAGAGGAGGAAATGGACACCACGCTACAGGATTTTAGATTTTTGAAGTAAAAACTTCTTTAGGCGCGTTGGGCATTTTTGCTTTGTTTTTGAAATGGGAAAAAACTATTGAACTCGTTACCGTAACCGTGTAACCAGCATATATTCATTGTAATTATATTTCCTGACGATTCAAAAAATACACACGTAATTTTTTTCAAGTTTTCACATCTGTCAATACTCCCAGAGTGCCACTGTTTTTTTTTCTATATGTGGTATATTCGAATTCGAATATTGGCAAATATTCGAATTCGTTTTTTTGGATACATACACATAAATAATACGCTCAAAGGAAATATTACTCGTAACGTACACGTATTCACGTAAAACACACGGCCTGTGTCCACGACACACACACGTCCCATTTTTTTATTTTTAATATTGCGATAACCTGATAACATTGCGAAAGCGACTACAAAGTCCCAACCGATAAATATAACGCACCTCAATTTTTTCAGCAAAGGAATCGCAAAACTGAATCGAGTATATTGGATTTCAAATTCGTTATTGCAAGCCTTAGTTTGCCTTAGGATTTTTTTCTGCGGTGGACACAATTGCAAGTCTATATTGCTTTTTTCAGTTGACACTCGTCATTGGGTCGGTCGCCAGAATGTTTTATGGCTTTTGTAATAACGCGACTGGGGGGCGACTACTACTGATATACGAGACCGCATTATTTTAGCCCCTATTGCCGTTTCGTTAAGGCTCTGCATGAAACAACTCATATCAAATATATATTTAACTATATCACCTTATTTATGTAATTTGTTTCACATCTGGTGGCAGTAAGTAACTACCCCCTGAAAATTTCCTATCCTTTTCCTAATTCGAACTTGTCCCTATTTCTTTTTCCTAACATGGTCGGAATTCCCACTTCTATCTTTTTGATGTTCTAAATACAGTTACCCTGAGGATTTTTATCATTAAAAATATACCAGTCAAAAATCTTTATCTAAACGTTATTTTGAGAAAACAACAAGTCCTGCGGACATAATAAAGAAATTCGAACAAAATTTATTTTTAAGCTAGCTTCTTTTATCGGGAAACAAAGTAAAAAAAAGAGTACCTTCCTACATTAAAACTCGATAATGTTGTTCTAAAATCGATTATAGGCGACAACAATCGGACTGAAACTAAATCGCGATGTCAGTAGCGGCTATTTGCAACTGCACGACATTCGCCGGTCGTTACTAAGTGCGGCTCAATCTGTTTACAGAGCTAACTAATTGCATTGAAAAACATTGCTTATTGAGCACTGAATAAGGAATATTCTTTTACGACTAATGGCGATATTCAGGTTGGCGGCTCACTTAAGTGTAGAAAGGGGTATGAGGGTGAAATCCACGTGATATTTGTAAGCACAGCCGGGTTTATCATGTGTTTAGTTTGAATCCACACAATTTAGTGTATTTTTACTACGGCTACCATTGTCTAATAGAGGTCTAATAGAGGTTACAAAGTGCGCTGTAGACTTTAATATGATAAAGAATTAGAAATAAAAATGGGAGGAGAAACTACAGCCCAAGATATGGATACTATACTGTTATTGTTTAAGGTGGTAGTTACTACCTACTAGGATGACAGGATGTCCTGGTGACCAGGTGACCAGGATGTGACTGCGGTACGAAGTAACAAAATAAAAATAAAACATTAAACAAAATAAATGCCTTTATTACAAGAACGTGGTTGGCTAAATATTTATAACTAGCTGGTGCCCGCGACTTCGTCCGCGTTGAAAAAGCAATATATAGCCTGACATCGTTATTGCTATTATACTTAGCCAGGAGTTAGTTTCCTTAATTTTATTTGATCCCTCAGGAACAGTACTTTTTTTCTGGATGAAAGGTACCCTATGTCCTTTTTGGTGTCGCAGACAACGTGTTTGCAAAATTTCATGGTAATCGGTTCAGAAGTTTTTGCGTGAAAGAGTTACAAACATCCATACATACATCCATACATACATCCATACATTCATACAAACTTTCGCATTTATAATATTATTTATAATATATATAGTAGGATTGTACAATGGACCCGCTCACGGCTTCGCCCGGGTTCAAAATAAAAACTATCCTATCTTTTAAGTTGGACCAAATTACACCATAGTTACGAAGTTTTAGTAGTTTAGAAGTCCCTTGGCGTCAAACAACGTGACACGTAATTTTTATTATAATATAGGATATATTACCGAAACATCATTTATTTATTCATTTATCTGAAAAGGCTTATCAACTAAAGACATATACGACAACACTCACAGAAATATCTAAACGTCTATAAAACTAAATGCTAAATGAAATGTTACATTTCAGGCGAATGCTCCCTGCGAATGCTGAGGAGCACCTTTAAAACAAACAATGTCAGATAAGCTTCTGGCCACAACAAACAAAACAGAAGCCGTTAATCTTGACAGTTTTCAGTTTATTTTATTGAAACAAATAAACGTTTTAATACAAAGTTCAATAAATTAAACGGTCGACGCTGCATAATTTATAGACTATAATTTCAGTTCAATCAAACGTTGACCGTGCAACATACGCAATTTAAATTCGCCGGTATTTTTGTTTAAAACGAATACTCGTTATTAATAAAAGTTTCATTTGGTCGATTAGTGAGGGGCCCGCGGCTGAGAGTGATGGAATTCGGGATTCGTCTGGTATCCGAGTACCAGTTCGGCACGGCCCGGTATTCTCCACACAATAGAGCCGAAATGCGTTATCTTTAATTTGTGAAACAATAAATGTTAATACATCAGACGCCCGGCTCGCTATCCGAATATTCGGTTCAATTAAATTTTTTTGCAGCGCCGAACTAATTTGTGAACTACACCGTTCGGTTTTCGGTCCGTGTTCCCGCGGCGATTGTAATTATTTTGTTTGCAAATGTTTTTCGCGAGAAAATTTAACATGTTGGCCGATGGTCAATATTTGTGATCCGGACGGTGTTGAAGCAACGAAGTTGAAGCCACTTTCGGTGCCGGAAATTATTTCAATTTAATTTTTATTCACAATTCGTCGCGTATTTAACCACTTTAAATAGTACACAGTTTGAATAAAGTGTTTATGCTTCATGTAAAGCTGATGTTCCGGACGGATGCGGCTTATTCAATCGTAATTGGGTCATTTGGGTCACTTTAGCTCGTTAAGACGCTCTGTTTACCTCCAATTCTTTTTAAACTCTATTGTCTTTAACTATGTGACGCCACAGGCCGATAAATATAGTGACGTTTTATGGCACGGTTGGGTTAACACAAATAATAAATGTTATTATTTATTCTAATTCTAATTTCAAACGATAGATGGTGTTCAGAAAAATAAACGGCAAGATGTAAAGTAAAAGTATAGTTGCAATGTTTAAATTTACAAGTTCTGGAAAATAACAAATATATGAAACCAAGGTTAGGTTAGTTATAATGATGTTGATTTTTCGCAAACACTCGAATGTTCAGTTGCTGTTGACATGTCATAAGTACGAGGCAGGCATCAAACAAAATCGTAGTCATCTAAGTCAAGTAGCACTCGGTGTTACAATTACAGTTATTTCGGTAGTAAATTAATAAATTTACCCATCGAATTTAACCTATAATAATGGTAATGTCTACAAATATGTAAAATATAATTGCATGAAAAGTGTAGCAATTTTTTGCGAATTACAAACGTTAACGATCATTAAGCTTATTACAGGAAAAGTGGTACCTAACATATATTTTTTATTAATCACATTGAAATGAAACTGCGGAACATGATAAAGACATTTTATTTTAAAATTAAGAGTATCACAACTGCTCACAACTGCTGATAAAATGTCGAAAACATTTTATCGATTTTTATTCATTTGACAATAGTTATGTCAGATTCCCAATCTGACATCATCATCATCATCATCTCAGCCGCAGGACGTCCACTGCTGGACATAGGCCTCCCCCACAATTTTCAAATAGGACCGGTCAGAAGCAGCCGGAAGCATAATGTCCATAAAACAATGTAATTTTAAATGGAACCTGAAATGTTTGAACCAGTTTTTATACTAAACTGAAAATATCACATGTTTTAAAAATAATTTCTTATCGATATTTTTGCTATGAGAATCGTTATCGATAAAATTTAATTGCATATTGTCACAGTCATACATGATTATATATAATTTCAATGTAGTGAGAGGGCGTACTGGGTAACCGCTATCATAAATTGAGCCATCTATTTCTGCTACAGAGTCTACTCCTGTACAGAAGAATATCATTACATAACAGTAAACCGTTGTCATTTTGCGTGTTCTAAGGGATTCTTAAGAAGGAAGGGCTTCAAATGGATCACCATGGCAGGAAGCGAATTTTTTATAGACAGGGGTAGCTTGCCTACGAACAAGATAAGTCACAACATGGCGCCAATTTATGTAGTAGTAGGAGGGGACATTGAATTTCCCAGTTTAATTTAGCAGCCCGTTTGGCGGCAGTAATGACCTTCTCACAGTAAAGCACCGTTACCATACCAGGTGTGATGTGAAATACCAGTCACATCCATTATGAGCCAGAGTAAGAGATGCCAGAGCCTACTTCCTTATCCCTTCCTACTTTTTTTTATCCTACTATGGTTGGCAGCACACTGAAATGACGAGTCTTGCATGAAAATAGTGGCGCCAACAGTCATACAAAAATAGAAATAGGGTACATTTTTAAAATTTTGTACCTATTAGGTACCTACTTTAAAAGGTTACCAATGCAACTGTTGTGTTGAATTAATAAATACGTACTTACGAATGAGGTTACTAAATGCCAACCTGTTACGAAAGAGAGGCTTAGGATTAGGAACACTGTTAATAATTTTATTTTAAAACGACCAACTAAAAAAATGGTTTTTCGTCGGTGACATATCGCAGGAGTCAACTGTTGTGTCACGATGCGTCCACATTTCACAACACCCAATATATTACTTTTATTACTGGACTCGTTAAATGCGCAATGAATTCAAACGGTTTTTCATTTCGTTTAGCGCGTTCACTTTAAATAAAATAAAATAAAATAAAAACCGATTAATATCCAGTTAATATTATTACTTTATTACTGACTAGCTGGCGCCCGCGACTTCGTTCGCGTGAAAAAAGTAGCCTATCCTGTGTCCCGTACGTCTAAATGTTTATCTACTAAGTTTCATGAAAATCAGTATGGAGGAACATACATACAATCATACCTACAGACAATACACTTACAGATTTATTATTAGTATTAATTTGATTATGTTTTCCATTATCCTTAGAGATTTTTATCAACCCAGTTTTGGTGCTAGAGTCACGTGGTCTGACCATGGTGCGACAAGTGGTCGAAACAAAGACTATTGAAAAAAAGACCACGTGGTTTCTTAAACATATATAAATTTTGATATTCTACTGGATTAAACACCCTAGGATCACTTATGCTTGCCGGCAACGATTAAGTGTAAAATTAAATATTTTAAAAATTAAATAATTAACTCACCAAAAAAGAAAAGGTGATGTGACGAAGTGGAATCCTATCCGAGATTGGTCTCTTGGTCACTCATCGTCACACCACCATCATCGTCATCATCAGCTTGTGTCTTTCCACTTTTGGTTATGGGCCTTTCCTAAGTCTCGCCACCACACACGATCCCCTGTCAAAATATGGATTAATACAAAATTTCCACTCAGGTCTTTAAATAACCTGCGCGGGAGTGCAAATTTTGATGTTTCACCGACAGTTACGTTTTTTTAGGGGTGAGCGTCGAGACGCCTGCGTCGTCCACCTACCCCTGCGTTCCCATCCGTAATATTAGATTGAAATGTTTGGTTTAGTATAAAACGTAAATTTTTAATTTAATAAATTTTATTACATGCATAATGCGTTTGCATAATTTGTATAATTATTTTGTTTTGATATAGAAATCGCTGAAATTACAAGAGTTAAGACACATTTCGATGGGCGAGATTTTTTTTAAAATGCGTGGTGGGATGCGGTGTGCAGGGGGGGGGGAAACTTCGCACAAAGCAATGCTATTATTACTTGCATTCCAGAATCAAGCGTCGGTCATCGGCTAAGTGACGATTCGAAAATCGAACACTACTTCTCCGAATTACTCGTAACACTTTTTAATTTTACATTTTTTCACCGACTGACACTATGTAAAATGATAAATGACCATGAAAGCAAAAGGTCAGATTAAAAACGTTTAAAAAACGTAAAGGTACCTATTAATATCAACTGTCTGGCTAGTATCCATAATACAAGCATTAGTTGCTTACTGTGGAACTAGATGGTGCTGTGTCGAATGTGTGAAGCTAAGACTATATATAAGTTAATTTAGATGAATGGTGTGAAGATATTTATTACTATTATTATCATGTATTTAATAATACATTATTAATTATCTTTTAACCTTCAAATCACACTTGCCAGTGACTCGAGCGAGAGATACTTGCCTAAATGACTCACCTTTCCATAGATAAGAAATTATTGTCGTATCAACGATGAAAAAGAATTTATTGTTCTCAAAAATAAAATAACAAAGAAAGCCGCATGCCGGACATGGACCGAAGGTTTTTGTTTGTGGTTCTCACTTTATGTTAAACATTGTATGTATTTTTATATTTATTATACTTGGTTCCATTCAAAGATTTAAATCGGTTCCATTGATAGTTACTACGACAAATATTTTTTGCTTTGGCCCTATAGGCCTTTCTTATTATTATTGTACATCCATAAAATAAATGTAATAAATTCCAAAATAAAATAATAAAAAAAAACTTTTTTTTAACATGAAATGCAGAATATTCCAGAAACAATCTAAACCAAAATTTTATTATCGATGACTATTGAGACCACTAGGAAATGCAGTTTTTACTGTACTTCAAAAGAATTACTGTAACAAAAAAAAGCATTTGTCCAAATTTGAATATTAGTGTTATTAATTGCTTTGTTAAAAGTTAACAATGACGATATTAATTTTGTTCAAACTAATAATTTATTTTATTAGTTTATTAGCACTTATTTTGTTAGTAATGAGCAGGTACGCCCTATTTATTTGCTAAACAAGGTTTTATTAGGGTGTGTGTACACTGAAAAACTTCTGGTCAAAAATAGTCCAGAAATCTTTTATTTTCATATTTTTATAAAGTATGAAATAAAAAAAAATAACTAAAATATGAACATAACCGGCAGCATTTACTTGATAATATTCAGTGGTTTATTTATAGATCTCCTCCCACGAGGCGTAATATAATAATGGTAGCCACAATATTTAAATCTATATACAGCTAACAGAACAGAAAATTACTTTTCATCCAGATATATACCTACTGATACTATTATCTGAAATATATAAAAAAAGCATGTCAAGGCCTTAGAAATATTTTATTATAATTACTAAAAATTTGTAAAGAGGGAACGCGGATTAAGGGAATAGCTGTTATTAGAATACAGAGAAGAAAGTAGACTGGCATCCCCTACTCGACAATTTACTACTGGTGTATCTACTAATTACTTGTGTACTAATTTAGAGACATTTTTAAAAAAACTTATAATAAAAAAAAATGGTTGTGTCAGCTCCGACACTCCTTTACTCCTTACGAACGATTAATAAATTTTAAATTTTCACAATTCGAACACGCCGAAAGAACAACATTGTTCTTTTTTTAATAATATTGTCTAGATGGCGCAATATCTCCGAAATTTGTGATATTCTAAAATATAAAAAAATAACGCATAACATAACGCATTTGTGTGACAATTTTGATTTTACTCCCATAAATTTTCATACCATGGGTGAGTAAACTCCAAATATATCTTGTTCAAGTTAAAAAGTTAAAATTAAATATCTTCATAGTTGAGTCTTGTTTGTCGTACTTATATGTGGAATGCTGTGTGCACAGACCTTTTCATGTCACGAGATTATCGGCCATATACAATATCCAGTTGGTTAATGAATTAAGCCGAGCGAGCCCGAAAACAATTTTGTCGGCACAGGGGTGATAATGCGAATTTATTATATCATTTAAATGTCCAAGCGTTAACAAAATGATAGTTATACAACATTGGGTAGCCATCCGCCCGTTTACACTATTCGTACTCAATCGATATCATATTATTATGGATCTGCCAAAATTATTATACATGTATGCGTTCACATAACATCTAAATTTTGTGGATTAGCTTGTTTTTAAATTTGAATTTGAAGTGTCTCATCTTTAATAATATTAATGACGAATATTCTAAAAGACAATATATAGGTAAGCAAAATATTAAATTTCAATATATTTTAATAATATTTTTTCATTTAAGTAAGTTGTCCTCATACTGTCCTCCTCCTATTTTTAGAAAACGTTTGAAAATATGGCAAAGATTGACACACAGAGAAGCCTGACTGTTACAAAGAATTGCATAGAAATCATTACCTATTGCAAAAATCTTTCATTCAAAAGTTTGGCGCCATCATGGCGGGCTTATATGCCAGTAATATACGTGTAAAACAGGTATTCCTGTCAAAACGGTCATAGGCTTTCCATTTTCCAAACCCAAAGTCGATGTTGACAGCCCGTGTTGACAGCCTTGTAACGGTTGTGTTGAAGCCAATATTTTTTTTTTAGAAAATCGGTCCCTAAATATTTTGATATCTAGTGAAAGTAATTTAATTAATTGGTTATCCTATTATTTTACCATGTATCTAAAATAAAAATTATTAAGGTAACTTTATATTAATATTTTGTCTATTGTTGGAAAATACCGCTAAAATAAAAAGGCGTTCAGTTTTAAATAATATGGCTTGAAAATGTAGTGGCAATTGTCGGGAACGTGTGCCGATTTAACACGACAGACAGACTGTGCAAACATTGAACGGATTTTAGTGGGAACAACTAAAAAAGGCTCGCGTCCGCGAACGGTTTATCGTAAACCAACAGTGATACAGGCCCAGTAATAATTGGTCACGGCAATTAACGCAGTGCCCTGCGACCGGTGCTGCATCGGCCGGTCCGGCACTCTAACACCACATTACAATCAAATCACAGTATGAAAACTACAAGAAAAAATGCAAGTATCGGTACTTAGCATACCCGTCTGTCTATGAGTTAATATAGCGACCCACCGTTATACGGTCCTGGCTCAGCTAGAGGGGTGCTTTGTCTGGCCTAGCTCCTTTGCTTTTTTTCACAAAGCACGATAGTTAAAGTAGAAAATAAAGTAGGTAATATAGTGGTTTTATTCATTATGTAAAAAGCACTCAATATAGAATCCACTCGACTGCATTTTTCCGCCAAATTAAGAATATCGCTAATCAAGAATCTACCAAAAAATATAAAAACCCAAACAACCTTACTATTATGCCATCTCAGGAAATTTTAAAGTAACAGTTGTCGATCAGCAAAAGTAATCGATCGGCAACTAATACAAGCACCATGAAGAAATACAACTATATACTCTATAGGTAGGTATATAATATTAACTGTATGGATTGACTTTAAAAGAGGCAGAGGACTGATAATCAACTTTTCTTGCTCATCAGCTAATGACCATCAACCATCATGTAGTATATAAGATGGTATACAAATTTAAAATAAATAAGAGTAAGGAACAGGTTAACGGAACTAGGCTCACGAACACACATACATTACCTACTCAGATTTTTATTGGTCTACGTACGTGGACGCAATATTTCCTCTGCTGTTTGTTTACTCGTTCTGTGACCAGTGGTTAAATTTGACGTGAGTTTTTAACCACAATCGGTACATAGAGCGGCCCACGGGTATTATTCGGTGCGCGATCGACCGACGAAACGAGTTGACACTTTAGGGAAACCATCCACTTGTGGTCAATTGATGCAGATAAAAAATATGTAGGTATCCGGGAGTTTAGTTTAAGGCGACACTAAACTCGATCGCTAACTAACTTCGTCGCTGAAACGGTCCGCGTCTTCAAAACCACGTATGTTGATACGGTTTTCACTAATGGAAACAGTAATAAACGAGGAAAGTTTATTTAATATAATTAGCAAAAAAAAATTGCATCCTGCTCAATGTGAGAATACCAACACAAAATTTAAGCAACAATTCATAATTCCCGTTCCATCATTTTGATAATAAACAATGCGAAACAGGTCAACGTGATAACGTTAATGAATAACGTCCAAATAATATAATTGTCAGGTGCTAATTGATAATAATTATGTGTTGAATATCACGATTCACGGCACTAAGTTTAATAGAACACGAAGATGAAAATAAATGGAAAATTGTGCCTCGTAAAATAATTAGGGACGCCGGGTGTGGTGTGTGTGTGTCCAGTGAAATCGGACACTTAAAATTCGTATTGTTGATAAATGGTTTAATTGTTTCGGCAATTAACTAGGGGGTCAAACAAACCGTAAGGACTCTGTAATTTGCGACCGTTGACGCTAGTCGCGTCGCTTCCTAATCTAACAAATATAATTAGTAGGTAAAACTAGGAGTACCTACACCTGTTCAAATTAGTGACAGAGCGCACGGCCTAATATTGTTGTACACAGAACGCTTAGCTTGGTTTGTTGAAGTACCTACTAAAAAACTTAATAAACCGTTAACTTTATGTCTAACGTGCAAAATAATATCTAAAAATAAATAAAATAAAAACACAATCTCCCTTAAGTTCCGTATTGGATGGACTTAATGGACTAACGCAACCATTTTTAATTTTTATCCTTTAAAATGACATATCGCTTTGATTTTAAAGGTCTATAACGGTTGCGTAATCCATAAAGTGAATGATACGGAATAAGGGGGAATATCTATAGTGTTTCGTGAAAGTTTCTATATGTATTTTATATTCAACTAGTGTTTTTGCCCGCGATTTCGTCCGCGTCCGATCGCTACCTTTACCTTGCCTTTACCCCGACCCATGCAAGATAGGTAAGTATATGAGGGCGATTTGTCTATTAACTCAACTTTTTTAACTATAATATAGGAGACATACACATACACACATCGGCTTTTATATATTAAGTTATAACTGTATAGAATAGACTAGAACATCTTAGTACTATCTAGGCTCGATAGCTTTTTGGTAAACTTCGCCATGTCTCTAATATCGCCAATCCTCTAATGACTTACGATGCTAGTTATATTAACCATATAACTGGTTTTGAAAAATGATACTGATACCAACGACTTTTAGTGCAAGTAATTATTTTACTTTTCTGCACACCTGCACAAATTAGCAGAATCCTCTAAATTGAAATGAAAAAAGCATCCTAATCTGCTTCTCTATCCGTACTGAATAAACTTTATACTTACTCTATACAGAACCGCGTAGAACAATTCATTTAATTTTTATTTTCAATAAAAATTAAATGAATTCAATTTAAAATAGATGAATTATATGTATCACATTCGGAACCCATCTCGCCTTTTGTTTTATGCTGTTGAATAAAAACATTAAATTTTATACATAATACATAGAATATATCGATATATTTTACATATTTAGTAATGAGGATGCATCGTTCCGAGTATTCATGGGGATTCGGTAATACATGAATAAAGCATGAAATGGTAATATGTATTTTCTATCTTTTCTTTGCCACATATCCAGGCCAATGCTCCCGCCACATCTCAACGAATATTATAAAAGGGCCGTGTTGTTTCTCTCTATGCTTAATCATGTAATACGTTTGAATCCATTCAGTCGTAATTTAATGCGACGCCTGAAAGCATGCCAGGTCCCCATGAGGGCGCGGGAAACACTGAACATTTCATTTATACAATAGCGCGTTCAACTTTTTATAGGAATAAATTATTATATTTTTTTTTATGCGAAATAAGAGCGGATTCATATTTTATTGTCTCATATTGACGTTCGGAAAATAAAACATTCAACGTCGACTGTTTATTCGGAGAGAAATTAAATTGCCACCGAATCGACGAAAATGTATACTGAACCGACTGTTGGGTTATGGTTAGTGATGTTTCGGGTATCAGTAACCGCGGATATTAGAACTGTGTTCGAACTAGAAAAAAATCCGCATCCCTATTACGTATATCCGTTTTGGTAGATCTTGAATGGATCTTTTAAATTATTAAATTTTTAGGCGTATTTTTTCGCTTAGAGCGACGCGGTCGTCACGTATGTTAAACAGAACAGTGCTCTGCCTGGTCATAATTTTTCTACCTTTTGAATCGGCTAAATCTTGGCCAGCTGTCATACGATTTTATATCTAAATATACTGCTGACTAACTAAAATTCTGACAACAGGTCGTCCCAGCACCATCGAATAAATCTAGCTTGTTCAATATGTCTAAACGATTACTGGAACACAGCCCAGCCATAGATAGGAAATATCTATAATTATTAATTTTAACTCCTAATGTCGCCAATAGTTAGCAATAGTTAGCAAACTGAGTTACCTATACCAATGGGAATGGTAAACAAAAATAATACAAAATCGACTACTTGTAAAAATACTCTGCTTACGAGATAAAGAATTAGGCTAGACTTAAACCCAGAGAGCACTCTAGTGTTGTATTACTGACTAATCTTATTAGAAAGAGGTAGAGAGCGTGTGTCTCGTAAAGAGATATATTTATGTGTGTTCCTATAATGCAGAGCAGCAAAGTTTGCGAGCACAAAAGTGCCGCGGGCGACCCATGTATGTAAAAAAAAGTGTACCGATTCGCAGTCGACATGCCAACACCACCCAAATGTACCTAACACTCGAAATGTTTTTAAAACGAAAGCGCAACAAATCGAAATTCACAAAATGTTTGCAGTTATGTAATCCTGCTTCTTTTTTCCAATTTTCATATAAACTCTTTTTGTTTAAATAAAACATGATTTTCACAAACAACACTGCATACACAAATCAAGTAAACATTTTCTTCATTAACAATAACAATGAGTTTTGGCTAAATTAAACTTGTCTGTGATATAAAGTAAATGTATTTTTATTTATGTTTTTGAAATTCGTCAACTATAGACTAAACACAAATAATTGAGTTGATCTTGATATGAAGGACTTAGGTAGGTACTTGTTGGATTCATAACAAGATATCCATAGGTAATGTTATCTACCTAAAAAGTTTACCTCTTATAAAAAAATGTTATAGAAACATGCAATAATCTAATAAAAGGGAACATAACAAATTAAAATTCCATATGTTAAATTGCATGCCGCTTTATCTTTTGTATCACTGTTAGTTTTTTTTTCTAGTCTCATTTCTTTTGTACTTTGTATTAAATACGAACGCAAACTTTCAAATACTTCACGGGTAATAAATGTTTCATAAAGAAGTTTTATAGTATTTTTTTTTTAATTTTAATTGATACCGCAAAAACATGATTATGGATAGAGGCCGCTCAATATTTCCACTGAAGCATTGTCAGCCATGCAACTGATTTTTTCTAGATTATAATTAATTTGTGATGAATTAATTGCTACGGCCAATACTAAAATATAATTACAATATTCTAACATTTATAAGAGTTTCATTACTTTTTTCTTTCAGTTAATATTTATGTTAAGGTCGACAGACAGGCTGAAGGTCCAGTTTATGGTGCTGTCACAGTAGGATTAAGGATAAGGGATTGGAACGAGATAGGGAAGTGGGCTCCGTAGACTATCTATCGAATTTGCTTAATCATGAAACATGTCCTAAACGCATTGACAAATTCATACTAGGTTAAGATCATAATTCATATCGATAGTTAGGAATATATTAAGGATGTCCAGTTTGTATACTGCCTCTTTAAAATATCGCCCTTTATGCCGATTGCATTTGATAAATAATTAACAATAAGTAGGTATTTTATATTATATTTAGTCTCTATTTTAAGTTTGAAATATTTGTGTTATACTCGTCTGTGAATTCTAAACGTATCACAAAGACTTTAGAATTTAGATTAGAAAATTTAAAAAACAAAATTAATCCGAACTATTATTATAAATGCGTAAGTTTGTATGGATGTATGGATGGATACCTATATAGATGTTTGTAGCTCTTTCACGCAAAAACTAATGAAGCGATCACCATGAAATTTTGCATACACGTTGTCTGGGACACCAGAAAGGACATAGGGTACCTTTCACCCAGAACGCGGACGAAGTCGCGGGCACCAGCTAGTCCACAATAATGATGCAATATGAGGACCCTAGTCCTCATATTGCATCATTATAGTGGTATAATATGGTATCAATATGGTATCAACATAGTGGTGGTATCAATATGAAGTTATAGGAACCCAGTCGTCCCGCTTCTTCATAAACTTCTCTACCTAAATAGAATAAGAATATCTAATCACAGCAATCTAAATTATTTCTTGTAATTTTGTTTTTACAGTTTGTTTGATTTGTCTATTTCAATTAGGAATTCAATTGATTGAACTATTGGGACTTTATAGTCTCAGTTGTTCAATTACATTAAATAATTCGGTATCGTGGAACACCGCCGTGTGTTTTGTGTTTTTTTATATCCAATTTATTTAACCTTACAGCATGTAACATTTAGTAGGTATGGACTGTTTTATTATTTTATTTTATTTCTCTTTTCAGGTAAGTCCAATGCTGCTCCTTTTAAGTGCGGATCTACCTTTGACGAATCGTAAAATAGGTAAGCCAGGAATGAGTGCTGTTTTTTTTTTTGGATTTCATGCGAACTGCCACAATGAGAGAACACAATATAGTGGTCAAAAATTACATTAACCCCATTGGCGTTCGCGTGAATCCACAAAAATCTCTACAGAGTTGTCTTCTATTTTCTAATTGAACGCTTTGGAACGCACCCCCCAATTAGTCCACCACGTGTGAAGTAGCAGGCCGGACAGATAAAAACTCACTCCTTTACCGAAACGATCGATCGTGGACATAAAAAGTACAATTCGAAGTGCATCGCCTTTTTTCGAACTCTCGGGCGCGGCGCGGCCTAGGAAAGGGGTGAGGGGATAGCGGCTGAGTGGGGCTGTAGCGCACCCCACCCACCATCACCCCTACAAGTCGAGTGCTTGACGCGCTCGGGAAGTGCTTTTTGGGTGCCGGGATGACGGGAAGGCGTCAGCGACGCCTACGGTAGCCCGCCGGAATTACCTTCTACTTTCTAGTGGTCCGCTCGATGGACGCTTACTTACAATCCCAATACAATACTGATTAATTTATACCTTTCTATTTTCGCACCAATAAAACGTTAGTTAGTACTCTAGTTTGCGGTTTCATCTGCCGTTCTATTCCGGCTAATTGTTTAACAAAGTCTAAAAATAAGTATTTGTCTAATTTCGTTGCGGACTTGTAGCTTGCCGGCAAAACGGACAACGAGCGACAGAACAAAATTATAAATACAAATTAAAAAACATGCAACGAACACCCGCAGCCAGTGTAAAAAGCACTTTATCATAAATTAACATTCCAATGTGCGTTAATTATTAACGTCTGTACTATTTTAATCATTTATTGATATAATTTATATAGTTGCGTACAGAACCGCTTTAATATGTAATTATGCATTCAGTTTATACTTTGCAATCGTTACGAAAGTTGGACGGGAGTTGAAGATCTGCTTTTTTAAACTACTTCATGAAACAAACTCGAAGAAGCACATATATTTGATATTGCGATTGAGAGAGTTTTTTCAATTACACATTCAATGGAGCAATTTAGAATTTTTTCTAAATTGAAGATTGAAGTAGACAGTGAACTATTATTTTATACTTAATCACATTATGTCACTCTTAATTTACTTTAATTATAGGTACCTAAACGGCAATGTTAGTCGCTAAAATAAAAATAATAAAAATTCCAAAATAAAAATAATAAAATTTTAACGCCTGACAAAATTTTATAGCAATAATTATCGAATGAATGTTTTAACACATAAGAAAAAGGCTCTTATTAGCCTTTATAATAACCTGTATGCACACATAGTTTTTGAGGAAGAATTTTATACGTAATTTATAACTAATTTGTAATGAGTTAACGAGACATGCTGATAATTTATCGCTGATAACTAGTGATGTGCCGGATATCCGTATCCGTATCTTTTTACTGATCTTTAACCTTATTAATTTTTAATTCATAGATATAGGTGATTAGATAGCAATGAAAAAGTATTAAATTCCATTCAGATTATTTTTCAAAGATTTGACACCTTTATAATGCAAGCGTCAAGTGGCGGGCGTCCACTATAGTTTCAAGGTCACGCGCATCGATATACATTTTTAACGAACCGGCACATCACTACTGATAACTCAAATAATGTGATGTGAAATGGAAGCCGCAGTAGACCATTTGCCGCTTTACAATAAAATTAAAACCGTAAAAAATTATTGCCACTGGAATTGTAAGTCGCTCATGTTAAATCTATCATTAGTCACTTATAATTTGTTGGCTTGCTGTGTCAGGTTATGAAGGAAAACCACATTTTTAAACCGGGAGATAACAATCGAATAAGTTTTAAAGCGAAATAATTATCGATTTTATTTTAGATAAATCGTACCCATTAAATTAAACACATGAAAATAATTACTATATATGAAAAATGTTATAGTTTACATCAACAGTGTAACATGTGCCTTGAGATAGTATGACGTTCCGCGGCGTCACAGCGAGCGCTATACCCATAGAGAGTGGCTTTCGTCGAGTAGTCTAATTATTGATAGATAGACTCAAGATAGACTAGTATCATAAAACTCAGTGGATTTATACTATAGTGGGCGATATTTACATTAAAGCACCAACAGACCGCTCAATTTAATTCTATTTTATTTTAACTTTTCTAAAGCAAAAATTTAAACAATTACCTATAGGTAGGTATAGGTATAGGTTTCAATGTTTCTCTACAAGTATCGATATTTAAGTGTATAACTCATTTATAAGTAACGTCTTCCACCAGTTCGTTGGCAACGGTACTTGCGTTAATATTTAAACTTTTAATTGTAAGAAACCTTTCGAGTGTGCGAATTATTAATCATTTTAAATTAATGTACGACACAAAATATCGATTATAAAACGCCATTAATAAATTTAAAGTTTAATAGGTTTAATTAAACACATTTGAGCAATGCTTCATTAATGAAAGAAATTTATTTAAAATCGAATTATGTTTTATGTGCGATTGCTTTTTGCGATTGTGCGACCTTATACTACATATATGTATAAATTATCACATATTACATTTTGAAATAGTAAATACCTATGTAATGTTTTTTTTTGTTTTCTCTTAATGTTATTTAAATACGATCCCTACTGTATATTAGTATACTGTATATTAGTGTACTGTATATCTACAGAAAGTGATAAAATCATAAATAGGTATGTACCTATTTATGATTTTATCACTTTCTGTAGAATGTTGACGCGAAGTTACGATAGATAGATAGATCAAAGTGTTATACTATTTTTAATCACTAAACATATTATTATAAAAAGAAAGATTATTCTTTGCAGTCTTTCACTTCTGATTATAGTTAGAAAGAGTTTAAAAACGTTATGTTTTAATAAAAATTGTACATTATGCAAGCAAAAAAGTAGAATTTCTTGTATCAAAGTGGTTGTAATCTCGTCACGCCTTCGGATCTCTAGCTGTCGGTACACTTTTTGCTAATATCTAGTATCCTTTTCGCACACACGCCGTATGAATGAGACAGGTAGTTTGATTAAACGCTTGGTCAGACGATTAAAATAAGTAAATATGGCTTACAAGTAAGTATATAATCTAATAAATGAGTGTTGATGACCGATCGACATACTTAAACGTCCACGTCGATTAAAGGTTACAATAATTTTAACGGGACTGTGTTATGTGACATTACTAACTATATTTTTTACTTTTTCTCTAATATTATTATTATTGCTTATAACAGTTAACGGGATCAGATTTTAAAATTCTCATTGTTAGGCCTGAATAGAAAATGAAACCTTAAAAGTGCTCAGAAAATTCATGCTAACAATTTTGATAAAATTAAACTTTCAGATAGCTTAAATCCCTGGGAGTTATTATAAATTATCTCAAGGATTAAACTGGCAGCTTATTTTTTGAAGTTGTGACCTTAAACTCTGTATAAAAACGAATTTTGATTTCTTATCGGAATTCGAAAATGTTTTTCTTTGCGAAAGCTTTTTTTACTAACAAATTAAAAACAGATTTTTAAACAGTAATTATAATTTAAAAATGTTTTAAAACATTAACTTACTTACTACAAAAACATTAAACACACTTTAATCAGGCATAAAACACGTGTTAAAAAAAAACTTTACTACAAAAGAGTGTTTATGCATTGTTTAGGGTTTAACAATGCTTGAGCATTATTTAAATTTAACCACCGCCATATGCTAGTTTAACGAGTGTATATCTAGTTAACGGCCTCTCTTCCTCTGACGTATTGTGTCAAATTTCGTTTTGCATATACTTAATAGTTAATATTAAAGATTTCTTTTGATTTTATAAATGAGTATGGATATTTTAAATTTAATTGAGGATATGGATTACATGGATAATTTTTGAGATAGAATACATCGTGAGAGAATTCATCCATTCGAATATATAACTTTGGTAACAAGATTATTTATTTAATAAAGGATGATCTACCATGTGATGCTAGAGGTGGATCCTCAAATAAAAATTTTATTTAACAATTTTAACAAATCAAACTTTACATTTGACCACATTTGACAATTACGTCAGTGTTAGTTACGTTCCATTATGCTCAATATTTTTTGGTATTACGAAATTTTATAAATAATCTAACGTATTTGTTGTAATTTATTACTTATTCCAATCTTATAATTTGCTGATATCATTAATATAGTCCGTAATAATAGCTTGTGAAAACCAAAATTCATCATTATACGCCTATCAGATCTGCGTAAAATGAAAACGACATGAATGCAGGGTGAGTGACTGAACGAATGTTTGCCAAGGTTGCCATAATTCAATAACATTCACGTACTTTAACACTGTCTACCGAAACAAGCGCTAAATAAGGTTTTGTGGTAGGGACATTTTAAACGCTCGCTGACCAATGCTTAAATGCTTAATGCTTGTCTAACTAAGCATGTGTTTGAACAGTGCTTACTGAATCTTTTGTAGTAAGACCGTAAAATTTTTAACGCAATAAAATGAAGAATATGAACGCAAGAGTAAGTGTACCGTGTTCGCAATAAATAATTCGTGCTCCAAATAAAATAAACACGAATCGGTTTTATTCAGTTGTGCGGCGCGATGTGCAGTTTCTACGAAGGAAGACGGTTTAGTGGCGGATGTTGAGTCGGATGTGCCGGCAGGACACTTGCCGCGTCCTACTTGCTCGTTTCCTATTCGTAAGGCCCCCATTTTGCCAATAACCGCTCATATTTCGCTCACTTGAATACACTTCACTTGTGTTGTAAAGGTGCTACAGACCATTAAGCTTACATTCTTGAAACTCTATTTAATTTCCTAGTTGAATTGTAAATATTGCAAGATGAACGCCTGTGTTTCGCAATGACAAACTTAGAATTTTTTTTAGGCCGTCATTAGACTTTAGTTCTAGTTCTTCAATACGGTGAAATTTAATTAATTTTTATTTTTAATTTAATTTATACATATATTTGTAAAAATCCTAACCTTAACAAAATTTGAAATTCTACTTGATATTACATAATAATAAAATAACTAACAGGTAATTTTATTAACAATCACAGTAATTAACCACTTCGTTGATCCCTAACATTTGTTGTTTGGATATTCTTTTATGAAGTAAACTTTAACTGTTATTGAATATTGATAACAAGAGCAATTACATTGAAGTGCGATCGGGAGAATACTGGAAAAACGATAGCATTAATGTCATATCCGCACCCGTAAGTCGTCCGTACTCCGCCCCGTCTCAAGGTGAATGGCCGAAGTCTGTTTCTACTCGCCGCCCGCCCGACCATGTGACCCGCCCAGCACTTAGCCTAGGTCAGGGTCGCCCCGCGACATCTGCGCCGGTGTCGGACGACCCCTCGCGAGAAACGATCTTCTAGTGTGCAAGGCTCTCGAATTAATGGACACGTCTCTCCTTGCCGCGTCGTCGCCGACAACTCGCCCGGTTTTTCCGTTCGAATAGTTTCTGATAGCTACAAGTTTATTGAACCCATTGGGATAGGTCAAGATTTCGTGGCGTATTTTCTCTTTCTATTGACGTTTGGGGATTCACACACCATTTTCATCCAATCTGTAAATTATTTTATAATGACAACAGTCAAATTCAAATCAAATTACTTTTATTCCTTCTTATATTTTAATTTTCAAAGTAATATTAATTATGAGAAAAAATACAATCTCCAAATACGAAACGAACTTTAATTTTTTCATGCAAGCAATTTCTACAAAGAATTTCTTGACTTTAGGCTTTCAATAATAAATAATCTCCACTAAGTAATATTATATAATGTATTATATAATTAGTAATATGTTCTGGAATTCTTTTTAAAACAATTATGAGAGTTAACGTTAGAAGCCACAAGGGGGCTTAAGCAACAGCAAGTAAAAGAATAAAACCAAAAGAGGATCGAATATCGAACGAGTCTAGCAATTTCGTTGGTGGGTGATTTACAAAGGTGAAGGGGTTGACACAAACTTCCAAACTCTCGTTTCACTTTTTTTAATGCCCGTATCAGTGGAGACAGATCCGATATCAATACCGCGATATCGGACCAAATTCGTCCCCCTTTGAGTAGCGGCCTTAACTTGAGTACCTAGGTACTCACTCAGCTCTACTGCTGAGAGCTGAGTAGAGTTTACGTGAAAGACTAACAAACAAAAATCTATACATCCTATCCATGCTTACAATAAATTTTTTATCATTTTTCGTCCGCGTGAAAAAAGTAGCCTATCTACCAAGTTTAATGAAAATCAGTTAATTCGTTTAAGAGTTATGGAGGAACATACATACATACTTACAGATTTATTATTAGTACTGATGCTGATTAGTATTATTATAACAGTTGAGGGAAACAATTTATTTTTTAATTTTTCTCATCAATTAAGTTACTCATAAAAATGATTATATTATAATAGTTTTAAGAATTCCTACAATGCAGCTTTAACTTGGTACCTATAAGCGTAGAACCTTCAGTCGTGTCATTGTTATAGAAGTGCATTTGTCGATTGTTCCTTGTAATGTGAACGCGACATTATTATATTGAGCAATCACATACACATCCATAGTCTATTTTCTTTCTTTTAGTTATTTCTTGAAAGTTAGTGTTTGTTAGGTTTTATTGCGCCATTCGCTTTTTCCCACATTAGTTTCGCATCACGACTCCAATAGAAGGCCCTGTTAACGATCATTGCCAATAAAAAGTCAAAGAAAAACATTTACAATTGTATATTATTTTAAACATAGCTCGTTAAATTGCATTCGGCATCAAAAGAAAATGTTCAATTGAAAAACTTTCTCCAAGCATATTATTATAGAAATGTTGTTCAGAGCTTAAAAATGAAGAATAGGAAAGTACGAGTCGTTCCTTTGAGCCCCGATTACTGAATAAATTATTATTCGGCATTCACAACAATTGCATACTTTGACTGACATACGAACCGACGCCTTCATATTAATGAACAAATGCAAATTAATTCCAAGAAATAAATCCAAGCGGTGTATTCATTCTCTTTGCCAACTCTTCAACGTCCTTCCTTTTGAAATATTAACATCAATTTGGATATTCCCTTGAATATTTGTGTTTAGATGGAAGATTCTAATCCTAATGTATCCTTTATCCTAATGACGTGGAAGCCGATGGTGGATTATCTGCCGATTTCCATTAGGTACATTAACAAAACAGTGAAACAGTTATTTATTCATTAAATAAGTTTTAATGGTCATTAGGTACATATATTTTACCATGGTTTCGAAAAAAAAAACAGCCAAGGATCCCCCGGAAGAAATTCAAAAGAAAGACTAGAGAGAGGCATGTCATATATTCGTATATGACATTCAATGTGAGGGCTTCACCGAACGTAAATTCAATTACAAAAATTAATATTAACAAAAGAAAAGTTGGAATTTTTCAAACGCAAAAAGATAAAATATACAAAAGGGGGAGAAGCGTACGATTTTGTTTTTCTAAAACAATTTATACAGTGAGTGTCCTGAATCCAATTTGCATTGCGTAAACAAAAGATTTTTTTTTTGAGTAGGTACTTAGGCGCGAGACGAGTAAGTAATAGCGGAGACATACATCGACTTAGAACTAGCCGAGTACCGGGATCACATCATGCACGATTTGTGTAATATTATGATTTTATTATTAAATTTAAATATCGTACGCGATCCGACGGAGTGTGCCGTAGCAATTTCATTATTATTTCAATCAACTGAATGTAAATTTATTCAACAATCTCACGAGGTAATTGCGATGTTCTCTGTCCCGCTCTCCGGGCCGATGCCCTCTCCCTCTAACACATTACAATATTCGCTAGTTCCCCACATTCTTATGCGTTCAATCAAACCTAAACACTCTTGTATTATTACATTGTGGCTCTGCCTACATCTTGCGGAGTCGCATTGTTTGCTCCTTTTGTTTTGTTATGAAAATTAGACGCCGAGGACTATTGTGCGGTTATATGTATTATAATAATTCAAGAGAAATTTCATATAATTACATCCCTGCATAAGTGAATTAATGTCTAGCAGGAAAAGTAATAATCTCAACAGTAATAATGCCAATTACAGCGATAATACAAAAGTATTCATTGTTGATATTAATATCGGTTTTCTATATTTTCATTGTTATTATCGTTTTATGAAAGACAATAAAACAACAATTATATCAATTTTTAACTGCACGCCATTTTGTTTAATTAACTTATAAACTGACCTTTACTAGCTTTGCTTGCGTCATAGGCTTCTATTTCTAATGTACAGACGTAAGTAGATATATTATATTAGGTACCAAAAAAGAAGTGAAAGTGGCAGGAATAACAATCGACACTATTAGTCTATCGACCACGTAATAACATTAATAATAAAAACTTGTCAAGTGAAATATGCCATCTTGTAACTCTGTTCTTATATCATTTGAGTTTTAAAGATGTCGCTATCACTAAAAATGTTAAGGCTTAGGATATTCAAAGACAATTTATTTCTGGATCAACAGTAAACAATTAAATAATATTGATTTGTATCGGAAAAAATATAATATTTTATAGTTAATAAACTTTAACCGATCATAAAATAACACGAAGGAAGATTTTGTTTGATTTTCGGGTCGTAATTAAAATGTATCCTTATAAATATACCTAGTAGTGTAAATTTATCTTTTTTGACGTTTATACTAAGATATCATTTCATTAGGTACTGTACCTACGCGAATTTTGTGATAAAACACAAATCCACATATATCCCATTTCAGTTGCTTTTGAACATATTCAGACAAATACGTTGCAAATAACGAAATTGCGTTCCACTTGTAATTTAAGCAGTTGAAACGTTATAGTTCGGGCACGTTATCACATGAATCGTTTAACAGGAGTGGCTCATACTTTACGAGCGAGTATCCGTCGAGTTACAGGCCGTATTGCCATTTCATACGATTGTTAATAATAGAAAATTCGGTGCGACTTTATCTGCCGATTCGCTATTTAACCATTTATTATTAATTCAATAACGTTTCAAAAGCGACGCATCGACATCACCTTTTTTTAAAACATATACCCTTTATAATAGTTCTTACCTATAGTAAATATTGGTTAAGACTTATTCTCTAAAGCAACCTTTTCTTAATTGTAACAAACCAGCCGCTTGCATCTTAACTAAAAAATATATCTAGACTTAAGATGCTAGTAAAATCGTCGTCTGATGTCGATAAACTGAAAAACAAATTATTTCGTTACTAAGTATAGATAGGGTTAGGGTTACTATAATAGGTGAAGAGCCAACACTGCTTTCGCTATTATTCTCTCCCTCAAAGAGAAAACTATTGGGAAATAACAGCAGGCGTGCTTTTTGTGTCGGTGCACGAGTAGAGAATATCGGTACGACAAGGTACCACAAGTGTTACTCTTACTCTTACACAAGTGTACACACCTTACTCAATTATTTTATACTTGCGGCCCCCTCCGGCTTGCTCTTCAGTCTTTGTACGGCTGTATTTTTTTCTGAATATTTTGAACATAAATGTATTGATACCAGGTCTCTTCTTGATTTGCCTTCTAATTTCACTAATGCTATTTCTACTGTCGATTTATCAATTGAGATATTCTATTTTTAATTCATAATATTAAAAAGAGACTTAAAAGCAGGCTCGAACGGGAATTCAAACCTGCGTTTACCATCTGACAGTCAGGTGTGTGGCACATTTTTGTTAGTTATCTTGTCAAAATTGTGCTCTATACTTCTATCAATAACTAATTTATAATATCGAACAGTCTTAAAAATTAGACGCCAATTTCAAACCTACGTTTACCGTCTGACAGACAGGGGAGGTAGTTGGTAGTTAGTTGAAAATGGCGATCCATACGACAAATATCCTTTTTCTCGAAACCGACGAAGGAAGTGGCCATTGAAATAGTGTTTGGGATGACTTTAAAAAAAAGTGCAATTGAATGCATTTCGGTATGGAATATTGAAACCTCAGAGTGGGCGCGGGCATTTCTCATCCGTGCACGCACGGGGAGAGTGGGGTCTAAACGGGGGCGACACACCGCCGGCTACCTACTCCTGCCTCCTGAAACGAACCCCCGCGCAAACCAGCAAGCGCCTGCTTTCTGAACCTACACGCAAACACATACACGTTTGCTTGGCAACATTTCATGCTTAGTGTGTACAAATAATGTGCGGTGCGGCCACGAACTGCGCAAAGGGAATACTAATAGTATGCGCCTAAACTTGAATCAAACATTTCGCCAATCATCGTTCACATTCTAGTAATGCATGCCTAATGTTTAATCGCAAGATTGGATGCACCTTTGATCCACATTTCATTCGTTTACTACTACGGATCAATGCATCAAATTGCGGACAAATTGCACGTCTTAGATTTTCCTCATTTTTACTCATTTTCATTAAACAAGCAATTGGAAAATAATACTTTTATGTCTATGTTTAAATAGATAAACAAAAAAGTTTAGTATGTCGAGTACATACTAAACTTTTTTGTTTTATTGATTTACCTAATCTGCAATAAAATACTTAATAATTCTTAATGCATTTTCTTTCTTAACTTAAAAAAATATGTATTATTAGGTGAAATTTAGATTAGACCAGTGGCCTAGCACTAGTTTACTTAAATGTAACTCTATACATAATGCTATATATTTTAAAGTTGTATCTTCCGGCATTTTTTATAATATAAATTGTATGATATACACAAACTAACTCGTCACATGTATGTACATACGTACGAATCCTCCTTTGGCTCTACAGTTGTTACATTATATTCAAGTTACAAACCAATCTACTCACTTGTTATTTTTGAACATCGTTTTAAAAATTCATCGTCCTCCCGGACTCTTGAATTGTGTCTACTGAATGGTTTAGTCTGTTAAACTTAACTCGAATTTTCCCTCCGATATTTCGCCATTTCATTAATACCGTTTTATATATTATTCACCACATTTTAAATGTTCTCTTTGATACTTTTACTGTAATAAATATTAAATTATGTGTTTAATAAATCATGTCTGTTCTCTTTAATAAATATTTTAAACCCGATCGGAATCTGTGCTAACACACAGTGTTTAGCAAAACTAATTGAAATATGTTCAAATAGTCATAATAAATTATGACAGGCGCTCTGTTGTGCTCAGGAGCTGCATGAGCTCATACCGCCTTCCCCCTTTCTTCCATGGGACATTCAAACGTATGACTGGCTACCATCCTTTACTTGTCGAAATCCCTCTTTGACAAGCGCTTTAATACATCCGTGTAGTTAGTAGGTAGTTATAATAAGTAAACAGATTGTAGAGGGCGCATATTGAGCATCTGAACCCACAGTTTGCATGCATCGTTTAACATAACGCAGTTCGGTGAATGCGGTCGATGATTAACGTTTTACGTGCTGGGCCCGAGAATTGGTACAGAATCCGTGCAACGAGCAATCCCCAAGTGGCCGGACAATTCAGCAAAAGGCCGAGTCCAAAATCTGCCGGTGACGTGGGCGCTAAACATTGGAGCTCCCTAGGGCAGCTCTTCGCACAAAGTCGGACTGATTCGCAATGCAAAACGCATCGGCCGCCCACCTATCTAATATTGCCCGATGTATTTTGAATAATTGCTGGCTACGGCCGACGGGTGATTGCACTACGTACTGTATGTACAAAGAGGACATGGACTGGAAAATGTCTTCTAATCTTCTGCTATAGCTCTGCTTTATGCTCGATTGCTCGCCGATTGCTTACAGTATGTTGTGTGCGTGTATGTGTAATTCAATGTAAACCATACGGGGACTTTATTTACTACGGCATACGTTTCATATACGAGCACTTTCGAGTGAACTGTGAGTTTCATTATTTTACTATATTTTTTTCCTTTTACACGTTTTCCAATAAATTTAATTAATTATTTTTTTATAATATGAATAAAAGCATAGGATAATTTTCAATGCCAGATGACTAGGTATCTATCTCTACTTTCATTCAATAAAGATAAGATATTATAAAGTATCGCCTTACGTTTATAATAGTTTCATTTCCTTCGCTGCCTTTGCCTTAAATTATTTCTAATAACACAATTTAAATCCTTTTAATTATATTATATTCAACTATAAAGTCGCCTTCAAAGAAAGGCAACTGCAGAATGTTTTCACAATTTATTTATGTTACAAAGTATTCTTAAATTTTAGCTTCAATATTTTAGTAGTATTTTCAATAGTTCCTACAAGTAGGTATTTGGATGTAACATCTTAATGCGTTATTTCCTAACAATTTATCTACTATACAGAATATTTTTCTATTTTTAAGCAACTATGCTTTTCTTTCTTGTCACTTTGCCTTTGTGTTATTGTTTCTCGTTTATGTTAACAATATAGCCTTCGCTAATAACGATGTCAACAGCACTTCGCATCAAATCTTTACATTGCTGGCGTCACGAGTAAAGAGTGTTGTCATCTAGCCGAGATTCTATACGTCAATGTAAAAGCCTCTTTGAAAGCATTAGTGCTTAAATTAATCCACAGACGACGCCATCCTCGCTTATTGACAGTAACACGTCAATACTCGCGTAGGAGGTTCAGGGAGCGTCTTTTATGTGTGGCAGAATGTTGTTCTATTTTTGTAAGATGTATATTTTCAAATACTTTAAAAAAAAAAATTGTTATTAATATGTAAGTCTATTAAATAGATTCGTTTATTATGTTTTGTGTAGTATTTAAAACTAACTAAAACGTCTTTTCCAAGATAGACAATTTCCGAAAATGACAACTTACTAAGCTATATAGTCCCAATTTCATCCCTCAGTTGTTAAATGTCAAAAATGTCAAATCTATACGAGTCATATGAGTAAAAATATATGCTTGAGTTTTAATGAGGCAATGAGGAAGTAGCAATTTGAGAGAAAGGTAAAGAAATCGAACACTAAAAATATAGGCACAAAATAATTTTGTCAAGTTAGATGAATGTCTAACTATAAAAATGATTACTACTTTTACCCCCGGTGGACCGGGGAATCAATTTAAGTGTTTGTCGTTTTAGGAAGTTGTCGTGTCACCCTGAGGGCTAGCCACTAACACTAAGACTACTGATCCACCTCTTCACCTCTCCTCCCTCTCTTGCTCTAGTTAATGGTGATTAAGAAGAAAAATCTCGGCGATTCCAACGGCAGTCTTAATTCAGCTTCGAAGAAGAAAGCTTATAGATAGACTATATATATGTACAGGATGGAAATTTTTAACGCCAACTGGATGAAAGGCCCTCTAAATACTGGAGATAAGCAAAAATCTCCAGAGCCTTAGTTCCGGAGCCGTACAAGATCTCAAAATAAAAGTGTCAGTACAAAAGTAAATACAATAATTGCCACCGGTTCCGCTTGTACATGTTCTCCTTACTTCGCGTAGGTACCTTTTATGGTTATAATAAAGCATAGTTTGTCGCCGGTATGCAATGCAAATTAATTTTCTTTAAATATATAACTGCTATATATTCTAAAGAACACTTACTACATTACCCTTGCGATATTACAATGCTTTGAGCATTGTAATATCGCAAGGCCATTGTTACTTAAAAACTTTTACATGTTAGAAATTTAATTGAAAGAGTTATAACTTGCTTTTGCTTTGAAGGGTCTTATGCCTTGATGGGAACTTCTGTCGTGTCCCTAAAACTTTAATTGAAAGAGTAATAACTTGCTTTTGCTATGAAGTGTCTTATGCGTTTATGGGAACAACTTTCGTGTCCCTAAAACTTTAATTGAAAGAGTTATTACCTTGGCTTTGCCGTGAAGTCTTTGATATGAGCTCATTTTGAGTTCCTAGAAGTTGGAAACGTGTTTGCAGAATTTATGAAGGTATTCTACCTTTTAAGCCGGGGCCACTTAAGCAACGCTCGAAAACAATATATGCTCCTCATCACAAGCGGTAGGTAGCGTTAGTTATATGGTGTAATAATTTGTAAACAAAGGCTAAATCCTAAAAATTTGCATTGTTTAATAAAGATGTTACAAGAAAGTGTCAACGCAATTGGTTTGAAAAATATGTTATACTCAAACATGTGAAGAACAAATTGTATTGTTTACAATTTCCATCGAAGTAATAGAAACCCCACAATAAAAAGAAGAATTTAACTTATATTGAAAATTGTATACTCCTTGTATTGTAAAATATATACTCCTATTAATTATAAATATTATAAAGAGTTTGTATGATTTTTGTAAGTAAGGCCTACTTACAAAAATACAATAATCTTCGAAACTATACAATCTGACTTAAAAAATTCTTTCATCAATAGTTAGAATAGAATATTGTTAATATTATTATTATTATCTTTTTAGTGCTATTTGTGTCTGCTAGAGTACCAGTATCACTTCGTCCATTGCTGAAATATTGTGATCGCCAGGTAAACTAAAGCTCTCTACCTATACCTACCCCGCTAAGAAACTCTAGTACTTTTTTGATAGAGACATTCCTCACATCTTCACAAGCCATTGTTAATATTAACAAGATGATGAAAATTAATAAATAAATATATTATATTTGTTGTATGTTCGTAAGTAGTTGTAACAGTTTTCATGAAAATGTACATTGCAATGCGACAGCGTCGTGCCGTTGCCGTGGCAACATTATGTTTACTTCGCTCAGACTAGCCAAACAGTAAAGTAATACCCTGTAAATTATTATTTCCTTACTATTTGCCATTTCGCACTTCTAAATTTACCTAACATATTATATTTTACTCTCCGTTTCCGAGGAGCAGCAGTATTTTGTTGCATGTTCTTCGTGTTAACCATATTAATGTTTTCGTATTCATTTCCATCTGGACTGTTTTCCAACAGATTTAGTAGGTGGATTTTATAATCCATGTGCTGGATTTTTTTATTCACTGTAAATTTACAATTTATAAAGGTGGAAAGTGGACAGACGATCTGACAAGGGCCGTGGGTCGACGGTGGATCCAGGGTGCTTCTGACCGGTAGTATTGGAAAATTACGAGGGAAGTCTATGTTGAGATGATGAGAATTTTTGAAGTGAAACTTCTTTACGCACGCTTGACTTGGGGAGTAAGCTGGCGAACGCGTGACGTAAGCGTTACGAAAAGTGTGATCGGGCAAGGCGAACGGAAGTTATGTGGGGGATATAAGCAAGAGACAGCAGTGCGCGCGCACATTTTCTTTCTCTCTTCCTCTAATAATAATTAATTATTATATACACATATACATAAATTAATATATGTATATGTGTATACATGTATATATTGTACACACATATATATATATATATATACATACAGATGGAGCGAAAGAAGTTTCACTTCAGTCGTGTGGTCATAAGCACACTCGTTTTTTTTAACATAGTAACTGTCGAATAAAAGTACTGTAAAATAAAAGCACTCGCTTTGTTCCCCAAGCACCAAACACCAATTTGTATTTTAAACTTAGAGCCTCGTTCACCATCTGTCTTTTAAAGTCACCTTTCACTGGGAATAATTTAGCTTTGTTGTACCTTTGTTTGTAGGGTAAAAGTCTCAAAAATTAAAAAACAAAATAATAAAAAAAATTCGCTTATCGAATATAAAATTATTTCTAAAAGTAACTAATCAACACTTTACTTGTAGTTTGTGAAAGATGAAAGTTAAACTTACAAATCGGTTACGCATTTCCTAGTTTGTAACCATTTGTATAGTTAGTTTGTAAAACCTCTGCGTACTGCCGTTTAGAGCTTAATTTTAGTTTATTCAATATCCAAATTTATAAATGCAAACATAACACAAACATTCTGTATTTCCGAGCTCATATAACCCAAATCTTTTCAAAGCTCGAGTCAATAGTCAATCTTCTGGGTTGACTATTGACTATTGACATCTTAGGCCTCATCTTCGCTACACAGCTGGATGTTGGCGAAGAGCAAACCCATCTCTAATAAAAAAATAATGAAAAATAATTCTTTATGTTCAGTTTAAATCACTAATCCCATTTTAATATAACTCATTAAACTCCCACTGGCCGGAGGAGCTCTTAAGAAATGAAGTCGCAACATTTACGATTGTTCAAGTTTAGTGTGGTAACAAAAAGGAAAAGAGCAGAAAATATTCTCTTAGTGTTAATTGAAGCAGCACCTTGCATAATTTAGTTCTGTTTCCCATTTTCCATTTTCTTGTTACTTAAATCTGATTAGAGCAATTTAAATGAGGCGGCCGCTGCGTTTCATTATCGCCTCTCTAAAATCTATGGATGTTACACGCAATTTCCACATTTTGTTCTTTAATATTATTAAGTACTAGCTGGTGCCAGCGACTTCGTCCGCGTTGAAAAAGCAATATATCGCCTGACATCGTTATTGCTATTATACTTAGCCAGGAGTTAGTTTCCTTAATTTTAGATGATCCCTCGGGAGCAGTACTTTTTTTCTGGATGAAAGGTACCCTATGTCCTTTCTGGTGTCCCTGACAACGTGTATGCAAAATTTCATTGAAATTCATTCAGCAGTTTTTGCGTGAAAGAGTTACAAACATCCATACATACATCCAAACAAACTTTCGCATTTATAATATTAGTAGGATTTCTTAGGCTTACATTAATTTAATATACTAAAAAATATAGGGTTGGATTTTGTTAATTTACATTTAATTTGTAATTGTAATTGTATTAAATTGAATTTTTGAAATTTTGATATGGTACGAAATATAGGTAAGACAAAGCTACCTAGGTGTCGATGCGTAATAATAGAACCTTCAATGTCCAAACAGTTTACTTTTACAGTAGGTATCTTTGAACACTCTTGGTAATCTACGAAGACTCACAACATCCGTCCTCTTATGCAGATAGGTATAAAGGCTTCAAACGATGCTGGGTCACTAATGGATTCGAATCCAACTTATCAGATAAAAGATGTAGGGGGCGATGCATTGCGTCGTAAATATGCGACATCCTCTTACGATTTTAAATTCCTATAGTTGTAGCACGAGAGGTCAGTGCTAAGAATCGCAACAGATACACTAAACATGCAAATTCCACAAATGAGTACTCTAACAAATCTTTTGCTTCCTAGAAATAATAATTATTACAATGTAGGTGTCACGTCATGATAACATTTGAAATTAAAATTGAAATAAAAAAAACTTTAAAGTTGATCCAAATCTTATGTTACCTACGCTACGTATTTACAAAACCAGGAGATAGTATTTTTTTAAATAGGGTAAATTTTTATACGACACATTTTTATAGTATTCGAATATAACAATTATAAAATTAAATTAAGTTTTTCAAAAATTTAAAGCTTTATATGAAAAAATATAAATTTCAAATAAAACATTAAATTACTATTTCTATTTGTGACATTGATTTAAAAAATTAATGAAAAACTCCAATGTAGCCATGAGCTTGGTAACCGTTTGTGTAGGTAAATTCGCATTTGTGTACGATCCTATATCGAAGTGCATTATAACTGCTCGTAGGTACTTGAAAGCGCGGATTCTAATTACCACAGAATAATATCGTCGATAGAAATCGATCTAACAGTGGTAGACCCCCCTTTTCACCGACCGCCCACTGTTCTATCAAACCTACTTCGCGTCATAAGTATATACAAGTCAAACAAGGATTTCTATTGTGTCTATTATACCAATTTGTCGCGCAATACCAATTGTCACTTCCTGCTTTATGATGTCTACCGACTATAGCATGAGTACCGACTATAAATTGTTCGCAATATATCTACGTAGGTATATAATATGATCAAAAATCGGAAAAATTATCAACCTCAAATAATCTATCGTAAGATAATTGAATTCGTAAAAAACTTAATGAGTCTCGAATCCCGACGTCAAAGGTCGTCAGATCTGTTGTGAGCCCGCCCGTCTCCCTGTCTCCTGTGTAATGGGATTACTGATGTAGGTGTGACCGACTAAGGCGGGCCCTAATTAAAAGAGGCTCTGATGATCGAAATATATCCCTGTAACTAGACTAGCGTCCATTAGTCGCCGCTACTGCGAAGTGCTATGTCGCGCAAAAGAAAATTAGCCTCTGTTACCTTTGCTAGAAATCCTTTGACTTATGGGTCATCACTCATTCAGTTTTCCCGAAAATATTCGTATATTCACGTAGATCGTAGACGTATATTATACAGTCTTGTTACTTTGGATCTGTGTGTGAATTTGTAAGAAAATATCGCGGACGCGTGCAGGTGGCACGTCAAACATTTTTTCAGCGACCTATTTGACTCTGCAAAAAGCGTCGCGCGCCGCCGAACAATAAGTAGAGGCAAAAGTGCCGGCTCGCGTTTACCCCTTCCGAGAGACTTCACACATGGGCTTTGTTCAAACTAACATACGATAGCGGCAAAGAAAAGTGTACTCGTATTCGGGAACAGTGACATAAAGTTCATTAAAGGCGCGCAGAGCGTGTTGGAGTGGATGCTGGCGCGAAGGGCCGCCGGCGATCGCCACCACCGAACACCCCGGTACCTCCCTCGTCCCGGCTTCCCCGCCCCCGCGTCCCTCACGGTACCACCACCTTCGCTACGCCCGCCTAATATTTTCTATATCAATATTAACAACATCGACTAAACAAGCCCACCGCGAGCCACAACCTCAAGCATGCCTCGACCTCGAATAGCGTTGCGACATCAGCACCCGACTGTCAGTCGGCATTTTAAGTTCAGTATGATTGTCATGAATTTTTTTGCATCGGCTCCTCGCCCGTGACGCAAGTAGGGACGCGCTGTGATATGATAAAGGTTAGGCAACGGGTGAGCCGAAAGCTCGCAACTTGTAATAGCTTGCGGTGGCACGCTAATGGGTGCCCCCGACGCACTTAGCGAAGATTTAACATTCTATTATTTGCCATAAGTTCGATGGCCGCGTGAACTAAAAAAGCGGTTCATACACATTGAAGTAGTAGCAACTGAATAACTTTGGGCGCGATCGATTCAGCGAGCAATTTAAAATCCACTTAAAGACAACCGCAGACTGTTAATCGAAAAGTTTGCCGTGAAGCTCGCTCACTATCCAACGGGTACCTCTAATTGCTTGTATTAAAATAACAGACTGATGTCAAACATATCTAGGGCGGTGTGCGCGCCGCTCGGCGCCTGGTACGGGTTTCACATGTTAATAATCATTATGATAGCATCAAGTGTGCGATAGCCGGCCTGTTGGCTGTTGGTGCTTTTGTGTTCAGCATTCAAAATAAATGCTGACTACGTGGCGACGGGTGTTTCCCGACATGTAGGCTACATTTTTTTAAGTCACTGTTTAAATTAATTTTTTTTTAAATTATCACTAACTACCTGTGACTGTGACCTCGACTAACTTACGTATATAGGTAGTTTTCGGAATTCTAAGATAGGGTGGTGTCCCAGACAACGTGTATGCAAAATTTCATGGTGATCGGTTCAGTAGTTTTTGCGTGAAAGAGTTACAAACATCCATACATACAAACTTTCGGATTTATAATATTAGTAAGGATAAAGTACGGATAATTAATTCAATTATAAGAATTGATCCGTTTTAAGCAACTGTAATCAAATATTGTGTAAACTTTTCATACACAAAATTTTATTTGAAAAAAGTTTACAATTTTTTACAATCCACTCGTGTTTCGAAACTGGCCACCGCGAAGCTTTTTATCTGAACCACATAGACACACACATATTATGAATACAGAGTCGGAAAAACTAAGTACTTTTCTACAACTGTCACTCACTGTCAATTTCATAGATATATTGAATAGCAAATCATGTTGATCCAAAGATCCTTACCTGCCTAATAAATAATATATTGTTGCTTACAATAACATATAAAGTAAAACCACTAATTTAATAAACAATATTATCTTCACTTACCACAACATGGACACATGGTTAGGAAAGAGTATGCGGAAAAAAATGCAAAATAAAATAGGCAGACAGGATTAAACAGCTGTTAGAGAGATAATTTCAAACGAACAGGTGTTTTATTTTTAAGCGGGTGTGTATTAATTATATTGTGCGCTTGGCACAATATAAATTTATATAAATATTTATGCATTCAGATGAATATAATATTGAATAATATTTAACAGAAAAATAATAATAGTAAGGATTTAAAAATAAAATTTGTAATTATGTTTAATAGTTTACGTTTTACCAAAAAAGCATTACAAAGTAAGTCGTAATTGTCATAAAATGCTAAATATATAAAAAGTGTAATTTTTGCCTTCAATATTGAATGACGTGCATTTGTCATTCTCCCTCCTTTCTGTTCATGTTTCATGAGGAACTCGACGGCACCTATTAGACAGAATATTACTACAATAAAATAAATAACACTTCATTATAGCAATTGACATCCACTTCGCAAAACGGCGTGTGATCGTTGATAGAGTGTTTCTGTTTATACAACTTTCTTGAGAAATAATAAAAATAGTATTTTCTTTCACTTCAACATTTTATTTACATAATAAATTCTAAAAGTTGAATTGTAAAAACTCTCTTTCAGATTATTAACCAAACCAGTGTAAACAAATGGAAGTTGCCGTCGGTGTCTAGTCGAAAAATCGGTCGGGAAATAATCGAGAGATGAGTATCGAATCATCGCGGAAATTGCGCCATTTGACGCCATTTTAAAAGGTGTCGGTGTTCGTATGATTGGCGCGGAGCAACTTTTTATATATCTAACTGCCTCTAAAAAGTATATGCATCTGCTAAGGGTAGGCAGGCAGTCAGGTGAAGCGTTTAAAATAGCGTAGAATTTTGAACGCTGTTAAAACGCAGTTGTGTTCCTTTATTTTTAACATTTTCCTGTTCATGAAAGGTTGACTGAGTGAGTGCCCATAGCATAGAAATCTTTGAATACACCGACTCAGCCGGTACGAATTATTGACCTTTTCAAGGGTCGATATTTCAGGGAAAATTTTGTAACTAATAAATTTTATTAGACCACGCAATGAAATAATAGCAAGTGTGCTATTGTAATTCTGGGACGAGTGAGAAATACCAGAAATAGAGAAAATAAAATTATATATTTATGTGAGGTGTTGATTTTTTTTTAACCTTTAGAATTTCCTCGAGAACAATTACTTACTATTTTTAATGAAGGGTACCCTAATTTCTTTTCTATAATGAAGACAACGTGATGAAGACTCTATCTATCTATATAATATATGTATTTATCGTCTGATACAATTAATACACATATAAGTTATACAGAATAGAAACATACATACACAGTCTAAAAAACTAATTTTAGATAAGAATGAGTAGGCACTAATTAGTTAAAAATTAGGTTGGTGTAACATTTGAAATAATATTCAGACGTAGACACTACCGCTTTATAGACATTTGCCGTCTACAAAGCCGCAAAAGCCAAAAAGTTTTATAAGCTTCACGCTCCATTAGACTCCTGTTTGAGCTTTCAAGTTTAGCATCGCTCAGTCCTAATAATGCCACTATCCCCACGGTGTGTAAAATAGTCTGAGCATGCACTTACAACTTCAACCGCTTCGTTTATCGTCATGTAAAAATAACAAGTAATCGATAAAACTTACCTTTGTTTTTGCTTAAGTTACTGTATGTACTGTATGTATTTTATATGCTTATATTTATTACTCGAGGAAAGTCCCACTCAAGGTAGGCACAGGCACTATTCCCTAAGCCAATTAGATAATTAAATAAATAATTACTGTAATAATAGACAGAACTAATCTTATAATACCTAAGTCTTTTTTTAAAAAAACATATTAATATTCAATATTAATCCGAGATAAATATAAAATCAATTTATTTTATATGTAAGTTTATAACTTTTTATACCTACACGTTATTTAAAAATGTCTCAAAAATAAAAAAAAAATATCAGAGGCTTCATTTTTTAAAGAGTTAGTTATTTTTATTAAAAGCAATGTGATTTTGGAAAGAGTTTGTACTCTTCAAAAAAGATAGTATTGTACGCCGTCAACTATTTTAAATGACTTTAATTGTAATAAGTGAGCGTATAACAAATAGCAATTACTTTAAACGTTTGTCTTTGTATGGTAATGTATGCAAAGCGGGCGTCTAGATACGTATCGAATATTTATTATAAATTGTATATTCATATTTTGAGTACGAAAAACGCCCACGTACTTAATCAATAAGGATTATTTCCATTTTAATATATGTATTTAACAAGATATAACGTTAGCCTAAACAATAAATTGTTGCCGTGGCCTTAAATTTAAAATACTTGCGACCCGCTTCCGGCTTCGCGCAGAATGAATTTTTTTTATATGTCGTGGGCAGATCGTAGAATATGGGCAGATCGTAAAGTATGAAATCAAAAATCTTTCACCAAAAGTCAAAAATAGGTGCGACGAGGAGCGTAGCGAAGCAAAGCGAAGAGGAGCGTGTTAGGTTTACATGGAAATAAATTTGAGGCGGAGTGAGGCCCTCTCAGTTTTATTAACAGAAATTTGATCTGACCAGGAATATCATGATATGCCCAATTCTACGATGTGCCGACAACATATACACACAAATCTTCCTCTGTGTTTCAAAGTTTCAAACAAACTTACTTTGGCATTTATAATATTAGTAGGTAAGTAATACAAAGAAGCTTGGAAAAGTTAGTTAGCAAAACCTAGAACTGTTATTTGTTACCATTTAGTTACTACCTTCTCTCTATGTATTGAAAATAATACAATTTTCACATAAGAACTCCATTTAGTGAAGGTTGGACTATATGTGTTGGCGGTAAGGTTCAAATTTACTTTGCAATATCTATACGACGTCGTCGTCGGTTCGATCCAGTTTAGATGTGTGTTGACCTTATAAAGGTTTACAAATTAATTAAATCTTTACTTATGGCCTATATCTTACCTCAATTTCATAATTTAGCAGGTAACTGGGTAGCGTATTATAATCTATTATTTATTCCAATTTGGTTTTCTTTCTTGTTATAAAATAATACATAAATTTATAATTTATAAAGTAATTATTTATTATCTAATATCAAATACATAGGTACACTTAATATTTTTACTACAACAGCGGCTTGCACATTACATAATACGTCTTTACCTAAGTGTGAAGCATTTTTGAAAACTAATATTAACAAAATAGAGGGATGCACTTTTCTGTGATTATGGCGAAGTTTAGATGAAGGTTTTAAATGAGTCTCTTGCGCACCATTACACAATGGTGACCGGCGATCGAGGCGCCTACAAATCGCATTACGAACTAATCACGTACCGCTCAATCAGAGGAAATTCATTAATATCCTGCCACAAGTGGGCGTCGGACGAAGGAAAAATGTGCTCTGCTCATGTTTACTCCATGCCAACTTTCAATTTGATTTTGCTCATATCTAGTTTTCGTTTCAATATATCATATTGGTTGTTTTTTTTTTAATTTATTTATCTTGGACCTGTCTTTTGTATATTTGTATATCACCCCTTCATGATTTATAAAGTCTAATTTATAAAAAGAACAGAATAATTCAAGACTTGAAAACTAAATTATTTTGACTTTGTTCTTTTATTTCATATATATCCAACTTAGTTTTAAAACTTAATTAAAATAAAAGGAAAAACTCTGCTTTTTTTATATATGAATAAAAAAATAAAAAATAAAAAAATATCGTAAGTGCGGTGATATTCTACTATGCCACTTTTAGTGAAGCAACCCAGAATCTAAAGTAGGTATCCTTTATCAAAGTTTCAAATAGATTTTTATGATGGTCTTCTTAGGAGTGCTCTATGTAGCCGACTTAAACATTTCACAATATTGTACTGACTTTAAAATATATTTTTATTATATTAATATATATTAAGTCCTGTATAGTGCAAATAAAGAAAATAGTTATGATAAGTAATTATGATAAGCATACATTATATGTTTGTACTAGGCATAGTAGGCACACATTTCAAAGCTGTATAATTATTATGTCTTGATCTTATCTAATCAGTTCTACCTAAATCCGATAGATGTCGCGTGACCCCCTCTATCGCTTCACCTATAATTCTATTTTAAATTACAATAGATGCCTAGATGGCGCTATCAAATTAGTGTATCCCGGGCAAAGCCGCAAACGGGTCGCTAGTAAGCGTATAATATAAAATTTGTTTAAGCACTTTCTTTATTAAGTGTACGTTGTAATTTGGTAGGGTTTTTATTGGCCTCCCATGAAGGCAGTAAGCGAACCGAAAAGATATAAATCAACTTCATATTGTGATTTAGCAAGACTCGTTAATACAACAATGCCATATTTACATATAAAACATTATTTTCGTGCTTATTTATCGTTCGTTGTAACCCAATATGTTTCGCTTCGTTGTAAGCTCTGGCTACTACGCGCATTATTATTTGCGTATTAATTTATAACTCATTTCTTTCATATTGTTTTTCGCTCTCGTTTCGTGGCGTTCCGTTTCGGGAAACGCCGAAATCTAAAAGAGTTACAATTGATTGTGTACAGTCGACTGCACAATTGCTGGCAATTTTATTAACATAATAAATCCACTAGATATTTTATTGAGAATGTATTGAATGGGCTCGTAACAGTATCGTGCACTATTATTCAACCTTTTTTAATTTTTTATTAATGATTATGACTGCCTACTTGTGTGTTTAAATTGCAACCTTTTTTGTCAAAAAGATTTTCTATCACGATTCCAAGTATTTTTAAATCAATAGTTTAGCATCAATATCCCAGGATCTAAATACTGATGGGATGTAAGGGTTCAAGGGCAGTGATAAGAGCAATAATCTCAGGTAAATCTTACTAACGCATCGAAACACAAAAGCACATATATGACAGTTTTGTTTTACTTATGCGACAAGTCAAATTTTTCTACGTAAAAAAAAATTAATTAAATTCAATTGTACATTTTTTTTCTAACAAACAAACAACCCTCCGTACGGATAATGATGTCCATACTTATTACTTACATACGAGACATAAGGATAATTAAGATATTCCACGCCCAATAAATTGCTTCATATTTTTAATTGACCAAAATAATACACTAATGTTTTAAGGGACGAAATTACATAATTAATTTTTAAAAGCGAAACGTCTCTTTTTTCATATTAGCTTTTTTGAATTTAATTGTTACGGAGAAATACGAACGTGACGCTGACGTCAAAGGTTTTGGTTACACAGTCAAACGCTTTGGTTACACCAATCCTAACATTAAATGCGAAAGGGAGTTTGTTTGCTACTCTTTCACGCCTTAACTGTTCAACTGATTATTAACTTATTATTAGAAATACAGAAAAGGACATAGGGTTACCTTTCATCCATAAAAGAGTATAATTCCCGATGGATCATCTAAAAATAAAATATTCAACGCCTGACAAAAATTTGTGTTTTAACACCTAAGAAAATAGAGGACGAAGGTAGTCCCAGGCGAAACCTAGTATTGAATAATTGAATAAATTTATATAATTTTAATTTTCTTCATTGACATAATTGAACTGAGACTAGTATCTATAACCAAATATAACAAAAAGTCCACTTCAGCACGTCGTGGATTCTAGTGTCCAATAAATCCGTTCAAATCCATTGATAGATATGGAACGCACAAAAGGTTCATTCGGATCCATAATGGATCCTACAAAATAGATTTTATTGGACGGAGGGAAACCTTGTAGGTACTTATTTACGTACTTATCTCTTTGTTAAGAAGGGTAGTAACAGGCTGGTGGTCCACACGATAATAAGCGGCTAACATTGCTTAAGAACACAAGTACAAGTCTAGGCTACTGTTAAAATTTCTAGAGTCAACTGTTTACTGTAGGTATTCCTAATGACAAATTTGAAAAGGATCAAAAAAATATTTGTATACGCATTATTTATCTTTATTCCAAGCCGACGACACGCGACCTCTAAGACTTTATTACAAGTAAATACATTAGTGTGCGTGAGCGATGTGTATGTGTTTACAATCATAAGGCGAAACAATACCACTGCGGTTAGGCGTGCTTTCCACTGCAAATAGAACGCTGACATTTCACAATCTGTACTAATATTATAAATGCGAAAGTTGGTATGGATATATGGATGTATGTATGGATGTTTCACGCAAAAATTTTGCATACACGTTGTCTGGGACTCCAGAAAGGACATAGGGTACATTTCATCCAGAAAAAAAGTACTGCTCCCGAGGGATCATCTAAAATTAAGGAAACTAACTCCTGGCTAAGTGTAATAGCAATAACGATGTCAGGCGATATATTGCTTTTTCTACGCGGACGAAGTCGCGAGCACCAGCTAGTAAGTATATAAAACAGAATATTTTTTAATACAAATTGTCAATCACATTCTACTAAAACTGTATAAAACAATTTTATCACTAGCTTTTGCTCGCGACTTCGTCCAAATTCCTCGAAAACGCGACAACCTGGATAAAACATCTTTTTATAGAAAAATATTTTATACCTATATTTTATTTTGCAAAATATACTGATTACCGCTTGAGTAGTTGAAGCGTGTAACAAGCAAACAAGTGTACGATTTTCTCTTCAACCTAACTTAATTTAAAACTTAGTATTACTTAAGAGTTCGTATCACATTACTGCGGGTGTATTATGGAGTTGCGACTTTAAAGGCGAGATTAAATCCAGTCAGTATTCAGTTGAAAATAATATAGCTTGGCAACTCAATATTATAATACTTACACAATTTAACCATAAAAACTGCAGAACTGATTAAATATTTCAATCTGACAGTTTAAAAAAAAAGGAAATCATAAAAACCTTACCTACGTATCATATGTGTATACGAATGTATATAAAATTACCTGAAACTGTAAGATAATAACATATTCCAGTGTAATGAGCTACCCTCGGGATTATTCCATTGTTACAAAACAAGGAAATTCTTAAAGAATTTAAACTAAAAAAAAACTCAGTAACTATCCTGTAACTTTAAAACTTTTCCTAGTTTTTTCTTGTTTTTCAACGGCATTCATCTAGTTTTTTTTTGTTAAATGTGATGATTTTTTTTTTCTGAATATATATTGAAAAAATGCAATTTAAAACAACTATTTTAACCAATATAATATAAATAATAACATCTTTAAAACTGAAACCAACTGAAATAAATTCAGATAATTTCATTCAAAATAGGATATAAAATAATTCGTATCATCAATATTCATTGTTTACGTTCATACCAATGCTAAAAACAATATGGTATGATGAAGCAGACGCACATAATAGAGATGTAAGCCTCCGGTTTTTTAATGTTTCCAATAAATAAATTGTTGGTAGATTGAGTGAATAAGACCGAATAACTGGATTACGTGCACCGCATAATAAAAGAGAAGGTATACCTAAATATGTTTCATGATAGAAAATTTGATTTAATAGCATTGAAACGCGATCGTCACACATTTAGACTGTGTGCTAATAGGCTAAAATAACTCAAATTTTCAATGCTACATTTCTAACTTGAAGTTCTCGAAATAACTTTATTTTCGTAAGCTAAATTTAAGATGACTCCACCATTTTTCAAAATATAATCTGATCATGATTTTCAGTTACAAGGTAAATAATAGAATTATGTTTCATTAATAGGTAGGTATATATTATTTAGTTTATCTTATTATAAAATATACTCACTACAATATCTCATAGTCCACTAGACAACTAATTTTTGATTTAATGCACTAAACAATAACTGGATTCGTACAAAACTGAGATAACTGAATTACCTTTGTCTAGATTTTGAAACCGCTGCTTGATTGTTCGGTTTTATCCTATACGTTAAGTTAACGGTAAAAGTATCAAGTGATTCGTCCAATAAAAACTTTTCAATAGTAACAAACTATGCACTGGAAGGTAAAATTTCAATTAATCTCAGAGAGTAAAAAAAATACAACTTGTGTTAAATCAGCTTGTTAAATTAACTTGCGTAATATTTAATATCTTATGGCCTAACAACAGTATATCTGCTGTAAATTGCTAAGGAGTTGGATATCCCGCAGACTACTTGATGCTGCACGTCAGGTCAAGGTTACGGTACATCAAATTTCACAGCAATCGAACTGGTGGAAGATAGTAAGATCTCTTCGTCAACTAGTAAAAAAACTTAAACTCCTTCTAATAAATAATTAATAGCTAAGAACCATTTCGATCACGTTATCTTTCAGACCAAAAAAACCGGATAAAAATCGGTTCCTACATTTGGGATCTACGATGCAACAGACAGACAAGGATACACAGATACTAAGTAAACTTTACAACTACACTCTGGTGCAATGAAATCGCACATGTAAAGATTTTTTGAAAAGTATTGTTTATTTTTTTTATTTGAAAAGACATATATATATATTTTAAGTGGGATGAAAGGCTATTTCAATACCTATTCAATGATACCATATAAGCGGTAATAAGTTTACCTTACTGCCGAAAAGAGAAGCAAAAACAACAAATACATTTTTATCAGCGGATTTTTGCTTAACTAAAAAGTTCGAAAATTGGGGATTATTAAAAAAAATCACAAAATGTAGTGAAAAAACATTTATTAATAAGAAGTGTTACCCCCTCTTGCCCGAATAACCGCTTGACACCGGTTTTCCATAGACTCTATTAAGTGTTTGACAAAGTCTTGTGCTATGGCTTCCCATTCCTCCTTTAGCGCATTTTGTAGCTCCAGAAGATTGGCTGGAGCAATATTTCTGCCTCTTATTTTTCTTTTTAACTCGTCCCATAAGTGCTCGATCGGATTAAGGTCCGGGCTTCGAGCTGGCCACTCCATCACGGGGATATTTACCTCTTGCAAGTATTGTTGTACTATAGCAGCTGTATGGGGTCTTGCATTGTCATGCATAAAGAGAAAGTTCTCTCCAACAAAACCGCTAAATGGTACGACATGTTCCTGGAGAACTTCCTCAATGTACCGCTGAGATGTCAATCCTCTTGTTTGTCGCCTGATATTGGCCCCCGTGATGAAGACAAGCTCCGTTTTCGCTTCGAGTGAAATGCCTCCCCAGAACATACACGAACCACCGCCGTATGCCACACGTTCTGTGATGCAACACTGGGAGAATCTCTCTGTAGGCCTTCTATAGACCCTTCCTCGACCATCATTGCCGTGAAGACACATCCTGGACTCATCTGAGAACAGGACTGCTCTCCATTGGTCGAGTGTCCAGTGCACATGTTCTTGTGCAAATTGAAGACGGTCGCGGCGGTGAGCTGGTGTTAGATTAGGAGCATTTACTGACCTACGCGCAGTCAGGCCACCTTCGGCAAGTCTTCTTCTAACTGTCCACCGGCTGACTTCCACTTCACGTACCTCTTGAAGGTGTTGTGCAAGATCAACGGCAGTCAGTCGTCGATTTCGCAATGACGTCGTTACGAGAAATCGGTTGTCCCGTTGAGTTGTAGCTCTGGCGCGACCAGATCCTCGTCGCCGTTCATAGCCACCAGTCTCCCGATAGCGCTGGTATACACGACGAACTGAATATCGGCTGATATTCAGCTGTCTAGCTACTGCACTCTGGTTCTGGCCTGCTTCAATTAGAGCAACGACTTGAGCGGCTTTTTCCGGAGTAGTATCCATTTTCTTCAGAATGTTGCAACTGTAGTCACTAGGCGTCCTTTCACGTAGAGCGTTGAAATGCAAATGATGACGTTTTACTCAAAACAGGCCTTTTTATACCTGCAATTGCTATCGCAAACTGCAGTGCGCTAAGTAAGCAATTTTGGGGTTTGTTGTTTTTGCTTTCCTTTTCGGCAGTAAAGTAAACTTATCACCGCTTATATGGTATCATTGAATAGGTATTGAAATAACCTTTCATCCTATTGTAAAAAATATGTGACTTTTTAAATAAAAAAAAAATAACACCATATTCTTCAAAAAAATGTTTACATGTGCGATTTCATTGCACCAGAGTGTATAATGTTGTTTGGACGTAATATATCTGTCGAAGCTAAATTTAGATCTTCAGTAGACGTCAAATATCAGTGTCTCGTCGAGGTAATGTAACCGTCTCACACGTGAGCAACGTCGAATCCTTAAAATATTAATGCAAGATAATAAATACCTATTTGACTTTGTTATCTCTTGTCCTGTTGCATTTTATATGAATCATTCATATGCGCAGTGATATCGAAAATAAACGGGGTTTATTCATTCATATCATTCATTCATGAATTCTATTGCGTATAAGTCTTCAGACGTTTTGCGTTTGTCGTTTACCTACAGCTTACTCCTTTCTGCACTTATTCTCTATTAAAAAGTTATAATATTGGGCAGTAAAAGTAAATAATATATATTATTATGATACGCAAAACTTGTGCTAGCTGTTAAGAACGCATGAAAATTTATAAAGTAACCTATGACATAATCAACTACCTTAATCGCAGTTCAGTAGTTTAAAATTAGTTTAATTTAGTTAGTTGAATATAGTTTTGTTTTAAAGTAGTTTCTCGACGTGTATTTTTCATACGTAAGGAACTTTGAAGTTTAAATCACTAGTCAATTGCTAATCATCTTTTAAAACCGTCTCCCGAGATACAATGAGATACAATACAAGATTCATCAAATTTTTGATTATTCGATCACGTCGCTGGCTTCCTGTAAATACATTTGCTATGTTGAACAATGCAGTTCGATGGCGTCACTGCATCCTATGCATATATTGTAACCGATTTCAATTTCATGGTTGCAATAAATTTCAATAATGCTCACAAATAAAACATTCTAGTTACATTGCGAACGGATAGTTTATACGAAATATAATGTGCATCTGGATACAGACAGAGTTCACAATCTGCTCAACGATTTGTCAGGTTTTTCATAATTTATAAAAGTATTTTCTCATACAGTCATAACAAACTAATACTGAATTATAATTTATGTATTCACCTTTTCATTATTTTTTTATATAATTACCTACTAGTTGACCCCGCGAACTTCGTACCGCCAAACTCGTTTCAAAGTACCAATATTATTATTTGCATTTTAAAGAAAAGAAATTTTTTAGTAGTTAAATTTTTATTTAGGTTTTTCTGTATATTATTGAATATATATTATTATATTATATTATAATATATATTAAATATCTTTAAGACGATTATCAAACTTTTAAATGTTTCCATTGTATTTTAATATGAGATCGATTACTATAATTCGCGCTGCGAATTTGTTAACTGCATCGAATAAATCATCGCTTTCTCTGGAACACATCACTATACATTAAATGCATGAAATATGCTCTGATTTGAAACAATGGCAAAATATACATATAATAACATCAATGAATAACAATGGCGTATAAATTATCATTTATACTGTTGTGTATATTTAATAAAATATAGTCCTTACAAAACACAACTCAACAAACACATGATTAAATATTTTTACTATAACATAGACAATATTTATACTATACATACAATATAACCAGTGTACTAATTCGTGGAAAATGTCGTTGATTGCACTTTTACCTTTATTTATGATTTTTTCTCTTTTATCAAATTTACTATAATATAATAATAATAATTTATTTCAATTATCAATTTACAAATCCACATGTGAATATCAAGTCACATTTTGAATTTAATTAGGTTGAGTACTAGCGTTTAAACTAGGCCGAGCCTGTATCTTAGACGCTAGTTACTTCCAATGACATTTTAACACAATATGGTGTAATTGTTTGTTTTCCCATTTGAAAAAAAATAAATTTTTGAAAAATTCGATGTATAAGTATTCACGTAAAACACACAGCAGTCAATCCTATTTTTATGTGTCGAAACAATACACTCAATATTAGATTTTAAACAATAGAACAGAGTTAAAAATCGAATAAAGAGGTTTTTTTTTAATTTCGAAGCGTCCGCGTCATATTCCTATTTCGTTGAAACAGTAGGTCGTGCCGACTGACACGCAATTAAGTTTTTGCAATCGAATTTCGATTTGAAGTATTTTTCGTATGCAGTTCATGAAAAGGTAGATCGGAATTAGACTCCTCCAATTAAATATACGTACCTAAATCTGACGTTTTCTCGTAACTAACCTCACTGTTATTTCATATTTCATCTTCGTAATTTGTTATGGTGAAAATTTCCAATGATGTTTTTAGAGTCATCAACCCAGCATAATCTCAATTTAGGTGATGTTATTATTGTAATAAAAATGGTGTATAGTATAGTATAGTGAGAGCACGATCAAAAAAAGTTGACGCATTTCTACAGCGAGTCGAGTTTACATGACTACCGTTTTCTGTCGTGAACCATAAGCTCACGACTGGCTTGTAGATGATTTTTTCGTGATCAACCATTCATTGTTCGGTAGCATTTATTGGTTTGAAATTGTTTACAACGACCGCCGTGCGCTGGCCCACTATGCAACCTACTCACGTCCCTCCATCATGTATACCTAAAGTCGCTCTAACAAGCAATACGTGGACTTTGTTCGTGTCATTGTATATTTTTGGCATGACGAATTCGTGTTTGTGCGAAAGAGAGACATCATATACGTTAGTCTAGCTGATATGCCAAACTTTCTTTTAAATTTCCGAAATTCCAACTACCAGTTCCGATTTCGCACAAGTACCTCCTTATTGCATACATTTATATAGAACAAGCTGTTGCACGCGACTTTGTCCGAGTAGCTTTATAAAATGTAGCCTGTTATCTGATAATAGCTAAACTATAAGCGCAAATGGCAAACGTAATATTTATTTTGTGTATAAAAGTGAAATTTATTTTATAAAAAACATTACTAACTGAAACAGTAATATTAAGATACAATAGTGGAAAAAAAAGCTTTGTTTGATATTAATATTTATTCCCTTAGTGTAGGTATAAACCTGAAGGGAGAGAACGAAGTATCGCTACCCCTTGAAAGAAACATCGCTGCAGCATTCTCTATAAATTAAAAATAATAATAATTTACGTTCAGTGCAACGTTTATTCATTTCAACGTAGTCGTTTTTACGCGATCGTAGATGTGAGAAAAAGCAAACAAGATTTACTTATCTTTCCCAGCTTTGAAAAATAGTAATTTGCCTCATCGAGCGTCTAGAAAAACAGCGCAACAACAATTTGTATTTCAAACTGTGAAACACTGTTAAATATCTTCAGGTGGGTACAATCGACGACAGAAGTCCTTTAAATTGCATTATTTTAGAGAGAAAATAAACTGCTAATGCTAGTAGAATGCAAATTTTCGATTTTCAGTATAGGGAAAAATTAATTATCACTTGAAAAAAAATCTCTTGTCTAATAGACTAATAGGCCGGTGTAGTCTAATAGACTCTTCAAAAATATATAAAATACTGACCTGTGTTTTTGCTTTTGAACCATATACTTAGGTACCCTTTGTTGGGACGTAAAATATTATAGTATTAGTTGGATATCGTCGCGGCTAATTCAAGTTTTGTAACGTTTCTAATGTAATGGTCGGCAGACAGGTTAACGGTTTACTTGATTGTAGGCAGCTAACACAAATAACCCCATAGGTAAGTGCTCGACTCGGTGTGCTGCATCTTAAGTAAGATGAAGGATTGAGTTATGAACATCTCTCACTCACCGAAACAAATCTGTAAGGCTGTCCAAATGAGCCTGAGAACAGTGTCATTTGCCAATATTAAACTTAGTTCGAAACCTATCTATCCAGCAGTGCATCAATCAGTGGTTGGGAAGTACGGTTGTAACTATGTTTGTTGGAAACAAATTAAAACTGAAATTAAAATTAAAACAAATAAAAACGAAATTAAAGTTAAAACAAATAAAAACGAAATTAAAATTAAAACAAATAAAAACGAAATTATAACTGAAAACGGCTAATAAAAGTTTTAACATTTTACTCAACGACTGTACTCGGTCGGTCGTTTCGTCCTACACTCAATGCATTTATGCAAAGTACTGCAAATATCTCAACGGTCCCAACTACTTACTTGTTAGGCATTTTTACATTCTACTGTTAGTCATTTCCGACTTGTTTAAGCAAAAAAATGAGTTAGTATTTATTAGAGAGTACAGTCGACAAAAGGATAATTTATATAAAACATTGAATGAACCGCTGAATGTGTTGTCTTTTGAATAGGGCGCAACTAATCTTTGTGCACTTAGTGGGAACTATTATTTATAGTTGCTTTAAAAACCTGCTGATAATTTTGACACTCAATAGTTGCTTCGAAGTGCTTATTTTAAAACAAGTTTGCCGGGTTTATAACTTTATATAATATTTTAATAAAGTGTTTATACAAAGCCTGTAAGCTGTATACAACCTGTTGCATCCATGCAAATATCTTATAAAACATAATGAGTACACGCAGACATTCGCGAAGGTGCTATCTCATATCAAATGTACTCATTGTTACATCTGTAGCAGCGAGTCGATATTTCCACAATTTTCGCCGTTCTCTCGCCAATTTTCCACAAGGCTGGCCACACTTAGTGCGCCCGTATAATGATGTGCGCTCACCCGAACATACGGAAGGCGCTCGCCGTATACATTTTTCCGTTACATCACACACCACGCGTACCCTAATTTCAATAAACACCAAGATAACCTCATACACAAACAGTTCTCTTAAACCAACAAAAACTTGACATCGCCAATAAGATTTTGATGACTGATTTATAATTACTTTAGAAACTATATGAACTTCTTTCAACCTACACCTTAATTAAAATAATAAAATCACGTGTAGTAATAAATAAATAAATATTTTAAAGTACCTAAACTTATTTTTGTTTATACGCTTGGACAGCTCCTATCTTTGTATAAGGCGCAAGTCCGATCCTTCTTCTTCTTCCAGTGCCATCTCCTATCGGAGGTTGGCTATCATTATGGCTATCCTAACCCTTGAGGCGGCGGCTCGAAATAGCGATCTGGTACTTTGGCCATACCATTCGCGGAGATTCTTGAGCCAAGAAGTACGTCGTCTGCCTGGCTTGCGTCTACCTTGTATTTTCCCCTGCATGATCAGCTGCAGGAGATTATACTTCTCGCCGCGCATGATATGTCCAAAGTATTCCAGTTTCCTGACTTTTATAGTTTTCAAAACCTCAACCTTCTTGTTCATTCTCTGCAAAACCGTTTCGTTCCTCATCCGATCTGTCCAGGACACCCGTAGCATGCGCCTGTATACCCACATCTCAAAAGCTTCTAAGCGTCTGGTCATTGTATTGGTGAGTGTCCATGCCTCGACACCGTACAACAACACAGAGAATACGAAGCACCGGACCAAGCGCATACGAGTCACAATCTCTAAGGAACGGTTGCAGAGAATGTGGCTCAACTTCATGAAGGAGCTGCGTGCCTGTTCTATACGACACCTTATCTCAATACTGTGATCCTCTTGATCGTTCACTATGCAGCCAAGGTATTTGAATGAATTAACCCTCTCCAACGGCTGAGCACCCACATAGAGTGGAGCTGAGTACCGGTTATTAGGTCTGCCTACTGTCATATATTTGGTCTTCTTGGCGTTAATATTCAGACCGTACCTTATGCTGGTTTCGTAGACACGATTGAGTAGATATTGCAGGTCTTGTTGCGAAGAAGCAAGAAGTATAGTGTCATCAGCATACCGGATGTTGTTTATCGCGCGACCATTCACACTAACCCCAACCCCACATTCCTCCAGAGCCTCAGCAATTACTTCTTCAGAATATATGTTGAAAAGAAGAGGGGAGAGCGTACATCCCTGCCTTACACCTCTCAGAATCTTCACCCTCTCAGATAGCCGTCCCTCCACTCGTACCCGTGCTGATTGCTGCCAATACAGATTTTGTATAACCCTTACATCCTTACTATCGACACCTATTTTCTGAAGAATATTAACCATTTTTACATGTTGGACCCTATCAAATGCTTTTTCATAATCAATGAAAGCGACATATACATCACTACCCATGTCCCAGCAGCGCTGCATTAATACTTGATATCCAAACAATGCATCCCGTGTGCCCAAGCCATTTCTGAAACCGAACTGAGTGTTCGAAACATTACTGTCTATTATTTTGTAAATCCGGTTATGAATAATCTTCAGAAATATCTTTAGAACGTGGCTCATAAGAGAGATGGTGCGGTATTCATTACATCGTTTAGCATTGCTAGTTTTAGGTAGCGTTATAAAGGTGGACTCAAGCCAGTCGTCAGGGATGATACCACTGTCATAAATACTATTAAAAAGCTGCACAAGTATATGAATATTTTCGTCAGCCAGCAGCTTCAACACTTCAGCAAAAATTTCGTCGGAACCAACAGCCTTCCTGTTTTTAGCAGAGTTTATAGCTTTGACTACTTCGGACTTTGTTATTGAAGGTCCACTAAGTTCGTTTAAGTCTTGCTGGAGAGATGGTCTTATGTCATCGAATAGCTTTTTAATGTAATGTTCCCATAGTGACAGTTTTTCTTGCAACGTCATGGCTGGTTTATTGTTGTCATCAAATAGAGTTACAAATTTATTTTGCTTGCGATTACCCATGATTTCCTTTAGCTTTTTGTACATGTTAAAATAGTCGTGTCTTTCTTGAAGTTTCTCAATCTCGAAACACAGGCTATTCATCCAATCCTCCTTAGCTTTAACACACATTCTACCAATTTCTTTGTGAAGTGTTTTATATTTTTGGATATCCCTTCCCTTTACCTGACGTCTCTCCTCCATAAGTCCCAATATTTCCTCTGTTATCCACTCACTTCTCCTCACACAAGGCAAGGGTGACAACAATTCTTTCGACGTCTGAACTATTGTTGTTTTAATCAATTCCCAGGTTTGTCTCGGATCTTGTGGCAATAAGAGTTCCCCCTGTCTGAGGTCAAATAAATCGTTGTTTAGCCTATTATAAAAATTATCTTTGGTATTTTTATCACTCAAGCGAGTTACGTCGATAATAGACTTACGATCCGGTTTTAAAGTTTTCTTAACTCTTACTGCTATTTTTGCAACAACCGGGTTGTGATCGGAACCTATGTCTGCTCCGGGGTATGTTTTTGCGGCTTTCACGCTATTCTTGAATCGTCTATTTATAAGAATATAGTCAATTTGGTTTCGGACTATATTAGATGCCGTATGAGCAGGTGAGGTCCATGTATAAAGTCGGCGTGGTGGTAATTTGAATATAGTATTTGCAACAACCATGTCATTCTCCTGGCAAAATTGTATTAAGCGGTCTCCGCGTTCATTACGATCTCCGTGACCAAACCGGCCAGTTATATTTTGGACAATTACCGCCCCTACCTTAGCGTTAAAATCGCCCATAACAATATTGCACTCATGATGTTTTAGTTTTCTTAGGGTATTCTCAATCTGCTGGTACAAGACCTCTACCTTTTGGTCATTACAAACTTCCCCCGTGGGTGCATATACTTGGATGATATTAATATTAACCGGTTTGGCCCGAATTTGTAGTAGCATTACACGGTCCGATATTGGCAAAAAGTTCAGTACCGATCCTTTCAGGTGTTTGCTCACCATTACAGCCACTCCATTCTTATGTTTACGGTCATCATTTCCACTGAAAAATAAAGTGCTATCCTTGAGATCTTCTGTACCACTTCCCATTAGTCTTGTTTCGCTGATTCCGATTATGTCAATATTTAGTCGTTTGGCCTCTCTTTCCAAATTCAAAAGATTTTCTCTCTGAAACACACTGCGAACATTCCATGTCGCTATTTTTAGGGGCAACCCGGGGATTCTTAGCACCCTCTGGCCACTGAAGGCCTGCCGGGGACTGAGGGCCTTTATTAAAGGATTTCCTGCCATAATGATTTTCCTGGGAAAAATAATGTGGTGGTTTTCCCTTTGCCTTCCACATCGCGGTTTGTTTCCAGTTGGAAACAATATTGACCCACAGCTGTTCTGATCTCCCTGATCTCCACCCGTGAGCTTACTGCATGCGCCGCTGCTCGCATACAGGGAGAGTGCTTATTTGATGGCGGCACTTACTCGCCATGACGCTGATGTCATCATCGGGTCTTTGTAGCATTTTATAGGTTACCCCCTTTACCTGGAAGGTATCCACTACACCCTCAAACACAGCCGCTGTTTGGTCGGGGACTGCTTTCGCAGCTAGCAAGGATATCTCCAAGCCGTTCCATGATCCGCCACCTATGGACCCCGGTAGTAGCCTACAGCTCCAGCCCTACCCTGGCTCATGGTTGAGCCATCAGCGATGGCTCAGCCAAATACCAACTTGCTGTCTTCGACTCAGTGAAACGCAGAGTTGGGAGACTCATTGGAGACAGTACGCTTTTAAAAACTAAGATGCAGAGCCTGGCACATAGACGCAAAATTGCCAGTCTATGTGTCTTTTATAAGATGTACTTCAGAGAGTGTTCTTTTGGTTACCATCCTCATCTTGTCGAAATCCCTATTTTTCGGACCAAGCGCTTTAAAACATCCTTTATAAAGCGCACTGCCAAGGTTTGGAACTCCCTGCCGGCGTCTGTATTTCCGAGCTCATATAACCCAAATTTTTTCAAAGTTCGAGTGAATAGGCATCATCTGTGCTCGCTCCATCTTAGGCCTCATCATGCTACACAGTTGGTTGTTGGCCGAGAGCAAACCCACCTCTAATAAAAAACAGGTATGTTACGGCTTTTAATTTTAATTTCCCTGAATTTCCCTGAATTTTAATAATTTTACTTTATTTAAAAGTTTATTTTTTTAGATACAATATAATTTATATAGTTTTTTTTTAATAATGTGGCAGATGTTTCTAATGCGCTGTCAAAGCTATCGATCACTGTGCGATGACGGACGCTTTACAACCTCCGTTCACCTCCGTCAGCTTGAGAACTCATTAAACATACATCGCAATACATTTTAGAGGATTTATCAGAAGAGAGGAGTACACAACCCTCTTTAAAGGTAACGGCCGACCGGTCATTTCCCATTTGAATTTTGATCAATCGTTTCAACTGATTGGAAACACTGGTATCAGAGAATTAGGTTGGCATCCCATTCGCGTATTGAGCCTTGTTCGCGGGAGGCAGGATTGAGACGGGAGGGGGGGTAGTACGTTTTGGTTTGGAGGGTAGGCGACGGTGCAACGAGTTATAAATAAGGTTAATATCGGAACAACAATGCGTCGTTCGGGCCGCAAATTTCGCATAGCTACCGCACCTTCCATTTAGTGCTAGATTGTGTTTTCCGTAGGTACCCCGTGAGGTATTCCGCAGTTTTATTGGTGCGACAAAATGAGTTGCAATACGTGACTTTTTATGTTAAGATCGACGGATTAAGTAGGTATATGTATATGGGATTAGGAATGGATAGGGCAATAGGCTCTGGCTGTCCAAATATGAGTTCTAAACGCAGTGGGTTCAGACAGGAGCCCACTTTGACTGGTACCTCTGAAACAGAGTGTTAACCTTTAAGTACCGACGTGCGTCTGTGACGCCCCGGCAGGCACTTGATTTGTTAGTTTACCACTTTCCCGGCGCAATACCTATCCTCGCTTTTAAGTAGCTGCAAGGACAGTGGTCACGTCGACATTGATGCAGAAATTTATTAAAATTGATTTTCTTTCTATACCTACTTAATTTTGCTTAAAACCCTTTATTTTTCATCGTAATGAAAAGACAGATATTTAAATCGTCATCATTTTCTTAAAAAAAAAAACACAACAAAATGTTCGCGGTCTCTCAGGCCTCACATCGGTACCTACTACCGTTACAAAAAAATACACGTCCAACCAATAATTCTAGCGACTGTTGGCTACTATTTAAAAATTGTCTAACTTGGGCGTTATTCTATAATTATACGACGTATCAGATGAGTAGTAGGACGGCGATGCGAGGCGCCGGCTGGCGCCCGCAAGAAATCTTCCCAAATAACAATAGTGAGAGGAGAGAGAGAGTCATAAGATCAAAGCCGAACCGCGCGCCGCCGCCTCGCTTTGTTTACGCGAACGCCGACGAACCATCGACTAATCAACCGACTGATTAATTTAATTAAACATTACGAGAAAGTTCTGTTTATTTTACGTTTCCTCGGGCCCACATGCGAGTTCAAAGGAAATAGGCCGGGAATATAAACAAGTGTATATTGTTGAGACGGGCGCGCGACGAGAGAGGTTATTGTGTACGCGCGTCACTCCCTCATACCTCGACTTGTCGACTCGCGTGACTCACGACTCAGAGACTGACTCGCGAGTGCCTCAACTCGGCTCGTCTCAAAATGTCCCTCACGTCCAACCCTAAACTTATCGGTCAATTAATGATGAATTGTATGAATAAATACTATTAAATCGTTGTCTTAAACGGTTCGGCTTTTAAAGCTCGGTAAGCTTATTAATTGTCGAGCTTGGTGAGCACGAAGAAAAAACCAAAATGCTCGTGCTCAGTCCAGTCTCCAAAAATAGAATAAAATTGCATCAAAACACATGAATGTCCTTAACCCGCATTAACTGAACGAAAGGGAAAGTGCGCCAAAAAGAAAGAGTTTTAATTCGGGAAAGCCAGTTTCCCCTACGTTGAAGTGGAGCTTTCTCGTTTTGTTTTTTAATTAGTTGCCGCTTAACTTTAGCGCGTTAACGTTCACTTGTATTTTTTTATATTTTTTGTTTTTTTTTTTTTATTTATTTTTCCAGTCGTTTTCAATTATGTTTGAAGGACAGTTGAATTGAAAACGTTGAAAACTCGTTAAGGTTTCGGAAAAATTGTAAATTCGTATACCTACACCTATTCTGAGTACAATTAATTCTGAGGTCTTGGAGGCAGACGAATGGATCTGGTGCTCGGTAAGGTGCGGGCTTTATATCGCAACTATAAATCAAGGCATTTTCTGATTTAATAGTTCTCTTATGCGATCTACGAGTATTAACACTTCACAGACGTGAGCGTAGTTCATAAATTAATTATAGGTAATATTCAAGTCCCCAAATTTAGTACTACTTGCTTTGCTTTGAGTTGATCTCGCCGTGGATTGAATCCCATACCCTTAGGCCTTAGGCCCTTAGCAATGGTTTGCTTCTATCTACGACTAGGTAATAGAATAGTTAAATTTTTTTTTGATTGAGTAGATAGATTTTCCTACAACGAAATTAAATAAAGGAATATATTTCTCTATAACAGTATAGTCCAGTTGAAACTAATGTAATTTTTAAAACAATCTAAAAATATCGCAAATTTAATATGAACCATGGACATTAGGAATTCTGACCATGACATTATATTAAATAAAGTATATCGATTGTAGAGTGGTGCCTATTAAAAGCAGAAGGCGGTCGTTGCAAGCTCGACACGATCTTACAATTGCGGAACAGTCGTACGAGAACGCTATAAAAGTGATATTAAATTAAAAATAAATGTTCGTCAAAGTTGGCATTGAATAATTCAGTCATTCCGGCCCCCTCCGCCCGGACGCGTTGTAATTGGGTGTGTGGGGGGGTTGGGAAGGCTTCGAGGGGGGGGGGGGGGGGGTTAGCGAGGGGGTCGGGAAACTGGAGGGTGAAAATTAACATGTTTGTCTTGCTTACATCGTCGCCAACACCGAAACTACGCCGAAGTCAAATAAATTCCGAGTCGTTTTGCATAAGTACGCGTGTAGTGTTTGAGTTGTCACGGGCGCTCGTTTGTCGCCAGTCGGCACTAATTAATGCTAAGAATTAAAACTTTCCTATGTTCGAGTGTGTCTTAGCTTTATTTTATTACAGACATGTTCCATTTGTACAAAGGAACGCGACGCTCTTGTGCTATTGACAACAGAGTAATTATATCCGGATTTTCGTATTACAATGCAGCTTCTCATACGCTTGTACATTTTTATTAGGTAAATGCACCTATATTAGAACCTACACTCTTCTTTAAACTGATTTTACAATGCAAGATTGTGATAATTAAGTCACAAATGCCAATGAACCTTTGAAATCGTTTTAAATTGCTCTTAACAAATTAATATAATACCTATTAGTTTAAGTTTCTTCCGATTCTTAATCCTAAAATCCAAGCTAAACCAGAACTCTAGCTCTTTAAAGAAAGATTTTATTCAACTGGCCTTTTCTGCAGTCTAATAAAAAGTGCTATTTAAAATAAATCGCAAAATTAAATTTGCCGCAGATAAGAGTAAGACTTATTATTAAAGAAAAGAAAAATGTAACTCCAATAGCCACCGCGTGAAAATAGTTAAACTTATTTCAGCTTAACTTTTTATACTGCGGTCGAAGCGAATTAAAGAACAAAATTGAAAATGAAATTTCAAATATTAAACGAGCTTTGCTTTATGTATTCCTTCCTTTTATCTTTTAACTGGAATAACGTATAGCTTTTTCTCATGGAAAACGAAATGTTTTACTGGATATCTTACACTTTTGTTTTTGTACTTTCCCCATGCTGGTTCAGCTTAAACCAAGGGGTTGAAGGACCATAGTAAATTTAAGTGAGATACTTATTATAATAATAGAGGCAGATAGACAGAGTTTCTTTCGCATTTAAAGCATTATTTTAGTAAAAATATGGATCATAATAACATAACCGAATAACAAATCATACCAATACCCCAAATTACGGAATTTATAACACAAAATAAATAAAAATTAAATTTTGTCAAGAAAATTGTATTTAAAAATATTGAGATAAGTATGTAAATATAGTTCAATTATTTTGTTATTTCAATTATTCAATTACGTTTTTTTGCATAATAATAAAAATTAAGGTTTTGTGTTTTCCCTCAATTTAATATTATAATTCCTTAACCTTTTACTAAGTAAATAATATAAAATTTTCAGTGGATAAAGTACGCGTTTAGTAATTTGTATGTAGCTCGCAACCGCCAACACACCACAAAAGTTGTAAAGCGACATTTGAGAATACGTTTTAATTGCCTGAGTTAGAATATTATAAATTGAGACCAGCAATACTCACACACAACATAAACACGCTTATAGCTTCTATAGAAAAAGTTCGTTTCACGAAACGTCATAGACCGTATCAAATTACTTACAGCATAGAAAAATGATCGCATCCAGTAATTTTCATTATAACAATAATTAATGTATTAAGTATACTGTGTATTTTGCTAAGACACATCACAATTTTAAGTATTACGATACGTATACAAATGTTGTTTCACAAATAAAAAAAACACTTAATAATATGACGACAACAACATTGTTGTTATAAATAATAATAGGTTTATAGCTAAAGAATAAAATAACTCAAGACAGTAAGTTAGTTTTGGACTTGAGACTTTTTATTCGAAAAATAGCTGTTGTCCGCGACTTCGTCCGAGTTGATAATTAAAAAAAAGGTGATCTCATGGGAATAGTTTTTTTTTCTGGATGACTGGACAAGGACATCCTTGTCCATGACAATTTTTATTTAAGGTGTGATAAAGTATCAAACAGATAGAGTTACTTTCACATGTATAATATTAGTAGATTAAGTGTGGGTTGAACGCATTGCGTACAGCAGTTATTAAGTGGACAGTTCTTTTGCGTACTTTACCAATATTCAAATTCCTTAAAAAAAACAAAAGCAGAAAATAGCAGCATGTGTGCTATTGTCTTTCTACGAGCTTATCCAGTATTCCTTTATCCTACCGAAGTCGCCAAAGCATCATCATCCATAATCATAATTCATAAGGATATGAGACCTAATTCGACAGCCTACCTGCTGCTGAACTTTTCAAACTTCTACAAAAATTTCAATTCTAAACATTGTCAATACAATGAAAGTAATTCTTTGTGTATAAATAAAATAATATATATAGTGTATAAATAATAAAATAGTATATAAGTGTGATAAACGAATAAATCTTTCCGGAACTACTTTTCTCATTTTTTTTATTAGAAATCGTACCGTTTCAGTCGTGGAAGCTTGCATTTTAATTGCGTTATAAAAATTAAATGAATAAACTGATGCTCCATTTAGCATTTGCCGTGGAAAAATATAGTTTTATATTGAATTTTAATGGATTCATTTGACGTGCCGTGTTCAAGATATTTATGAAAAGTTGTTATGAGAATTTTATTAGCCTCATATTGGGAGAGATAAATTAATGGCATTTTCACATTTTCTGAGAGCACTATTTAATTTACATTATAAAAAAATTATACATACTATGAATGGTTTATCCGTGTTCTGCTTAAGTAAATAAAATTCACAATAGTTAGTAGCAGTCCTAAATTGGTCAACTAGTCTGGCGACAGTTCTTTTGTCGCGAGTTATCATACAGCAAATATATATAAAATGCGATATATGTATTTATGTATGTTCCCTATGGACTCCAAAACCGCTGAACCGATTTTGATGATATTTTGAGACAATATTCAGATTAGTCCATCGGGTAATCCTGTGAAGTTCGGTAGCGATCGGACGCTGACGAAGTCGCGGGAAAAACTTAGTAGCAAATAAAATACTTTATTATTAATACAATACAAAAGGATGAGCCAAAAAAAATATCGGTGCATTACATCGATTAAAACTTCTTCATAAATAAAGACTTTAAGAAATTCGGTAACGCATTAACGCATAGCATCAAAAACTTAAGTTGTTAAAAATAAAATAAATCCAGAGTATAATACTAATACATAAAGTTATAAATGTAAAACAAATCACACAGACAAATAAAAGTATTAAAAGCGATTTTTGTTTTGGTTATAAAAAATAGCACAAGTAGCTACCATGTTTGTTCGGACTTGGACTTGCTCTCTTTATAAATACATACCACTTGAATATCAAATAACCGACGCAAGACTTTTCCAACAAAAAACAAGAGAGTATAATCGCACCTTATGTTTTATTCAGAAGTTGGCTTGTATTGTAATATTAAAATAAGAAAATCCATATCTTTCATAACGAATAAATATTCCATTATATTGAGTGTCAGCGCACCACCTCTTCCATCGCATTACAATATACAAAAAACAAAACGATGGCCAAACGGGAACACGGAATAAACAAGGCGGAAAATGTGCTCTATTATGTAAATAAATAAGTATAGAACAAAAGCAAAGTCAACGGACAAACAAACAATGGGAAAAACGTGTAATAGAGAAGTAAAGTGGCCATCAAGCCTTCAGATGCTGTAAACATATAAAATGAAGGCAGTTATTGTTCCTCAGAAACAATAAGAGTAACATTTTTCCACAATTGACTGAAGCCATTTCAAGTGAAAGCGCTATGAAAAAATACGACCACTGGATACCACATCGACGCACGTTTAAACAATCAAACGTGGAACAAAAAGACAGTAATGCGGAAATGGATAATGCAGAAGCGGCTTCGAAAGGTGCGAACGCGTCATAAGCGGAAGCGGACGCTTAAGCGATTTGATATTACTATTCCTTTTATACAAATACATTTTTTTTACAAAATAATTTGTAAATAAAATTCGAAAAAATAAGTTTATTTAAATAATAAAATCAAAAGTAGATCCAGTGATCCTATGCAGAATAAATTGTACAATATTTTATAGGCGTAACACGTAAAAATACAATGTAAAGAAAAAAATATGGGTCAAATAATTACAATGAAAATATGGTCAACACGAATAACTAAAAACGCTTCGAGGTCACAGACATCTTGAACCTTCGCCGCTGTCAACAAAATTTGTCAATTTTCGGGTATTTTATATATTACTAGCGACCCACTCCCGGCTTCGGCCGCTGCTGATCGCTACCAAACTTCACAGGATTACCCGCTAGACTAATCTGAAGATTGTCTGAAAGTTTCATTAAAATCGGTTCAGCGGTTTTGGAGTCCATAGGGAACATACAAAAACACATCGCCTTTTATATATTAAGAAGAATTTTATATATTTTTATTATTTATTGTTTTATATTCTTTTGAGATTTTTTTTATCAGATAATACAAATTTGTAAAAAGGTAAAATTTGGAAAACATCGCTCTTTAATATATCCTCAATCTATTCCTCTGTGGAAGAGGATGTGTGATTAGTTTTATCCTTCGCCCCTCACAGCGCCTCTCACCCCGCTCCGCCTCCCGACCCTCCTTTACCACCCTTGTCCATTCTTCACCAACTCTATCCCTGCACACGCAAATGAATCGCCTTGTATTAACGTGAAAATGGCTAAGCGGTGTTCCAGCAAATTGGAATTAATAATACAAGCATTTCTTTCTTTTTAAACCAATTTCAATAAGACACATAGCCTATTTGTTTCTATTTAACCACAACTGGCGTCGAATACAATTTTTTTTATTAATTAATTTGAATCAATTGAAACCTACCCTTATACGCATCTTTACATAATGTAATTATTTTATGTCAATTGACTTATTTTTATTTCCGGTGTACACACAGCACTAGATTTTTTGAATATTCTAACAATATTGAAAAATTGGTCATTATTTATTGTTAAATTAAATACCTAGCTGACTAGTTGTTGTACAACTCTTTCCGTTACGACCAAACACGCAGGTTTTTCTTTTTTTTTTTCACTTTATGTTAACCCGTTACTACTTTGGCTTTTACTTTAAATTTGGCTCTCTATTATTTTTTTTTTAAATAAAAACAACAATAAACTAGCTGCAACTTTTTTATCTACATCCTAAAGGTCAAAAGTTGTATTAACACATAGAATCCTATCCTTTTATTTACTTTTATAAATAAACTTCTACATGAAAAATATAAATAAAATGTTAAATAAACGATTATGATTTTTTTTTTTGATAATTATTACTGCAAGCAATATTAATTTTCCTTTTAAGAAATTTCATTAAAATCTAACCTATTGGTATGGCCTTATTTTTAATAATTCATACTTAAAGAAATGTAGGGACAAATCTTTCTAAAAAAACAAAAGAACAAAACTGCATATTATAAATTTAAGCTGCCTATTTAAAGTATTTATCATTTTATTTTATAGTATTAGTAGATAATATAGTAAATATAAATCTTTTTCCTTTACGACTTTTTTTAAGAAAGCTCGTCCAAATTCCATGAAAACGTAGTTATCGATTATTATGATTGAAGCCACGTAACACCCAATTTTATTTGAATAAGTTACTACCGCTCATTCCGTTGTCCATCCTTGTATTGTACTAATAAAAATGCATTCAGTGTTTCTGGTTTCTATCATATTTTATTCAGAACTAATATAATTCTCTTGCAGCGCAGTGTCGGATTTTACGTAATATTTTTTTTTCCAATATATTTTTCCATTCAGTTTTGTTACCACTTTTATACTGATCCATTTGAAACTAAACCTTGTTACCGGATTGCGATAAATAAGTTGTTAGCTGTCACGCATAGTGCCTATTGTGATATTAATTGATTTATTTATTGGCGCTACTGTTTTACCTTTATTTATTGAATTTAAAACTAAATTTTCATAGATTTTAATGTTTTATATTCTTATTAGTTATTTTTTGACTTTTATAAAATACTAGCTCTGCCCTCGAGATCGTTCACCATGAAAAATGAAAAATATAACATCTATTTTTAATATTTTTTTAAATATTTTTAAACGATCCCTTGTATCCTATCTGTGTGTTAAATTTCATCCGAATCCGTTCAGCCATTTACACATACAAACTTTTGAATTTATAATATTATATTAGGATTCTGCTATATTCGTATACTCAACTTAATATTTAGTAATGCCTATTCCTAAATCAGAATTATAAGCTACTTAATTAATTAATTATATCGACTTCATTCACGATTTTTAAATTACCAATATTAATAGATATTAATTTGCCATCTTCCTTTTCCATTTACAAATTATTTTTGGCGTAAGCGAAGCTTTCATGTAATTTTCCTTAAAAGCTCTCTAAGAAAAATAAACAAAAGTTAGACTCCACGTGAATGAAGCAAAGATAATTATTATTTCGATGATGTTACTGGTGCATCAACGATTAAAAAAATGTAGGTATTTATTTATGAAGTCAAAACAAATCCAAGGTATATTGAATAATAAAGTTCTCTTTTAAATTATATCTACTAGTGTTTTTGCCCGCGACTTCGTCCGCGTCCGATCGCTACAAATCTTAACAGGAACACCCGCTGTACTAATCTAAAGATTGTCTGAAAGTTTCATCAAAATCGGTTCAGCAGATTTGGAGTTTATAGGAGACATACAGACTTACATATACACATCCCCTTTTATATATTATATTCGTATAAGAAGATTACTTACATTTTTTCTTATATAATATTTTGCTAAAATATAAATTGATAAATGGCGCTGTAATAATAGTCCGACGAAGAAAATGATTTCCGGATCCTCTTACTTGTGAGTTTCGCACTAGAAATGTTATTTGCATATTTTGTGTTCAGGTAATGTAAGTGACCCCTAATCTAAATGAACTTATTACATACATATTCCTCGTAATTGCAGTCCAATGCGGAAGTTTATTATGGCGCTCATACGTAGGAAAGTTTCGATTAGAGAGACTAACGCCGACTGCGGTATAAGATAAATAATGGCTGAATGAATGCGTCGGATTGCTCTCAACGCCAGTAGGAAGTTATTTGTACGCAAAACAAGGGGCGGGGAGAGGGGGGGGGGGGATTTTATTCATAATGCTGTTTACACGCAGAAAGTTTCGAATTAAAATAATTTAAATGCATCTAAACTCGCCCATCTAATATGCTGATCTAACTTCTAATTACCTATTGTAAGGTATTTTAGTATACGTTAGGATATTAAAATGTAAGAAAAAGATCATAAAAAAATAAACATTGAGATGGTTTTGGTTTGTATTTAACTTTGGTTCAGTAATTTAAGTAAACTTGCCATTTCAAATGCCGACTAAACAAGAAAAGCATAGCTAGTAGTCATTTAGACAGCTTTGCAAAATAAAACATATTCGGTCTTACTACAAAAGATTCAGTAAGCACTGTTCAAACACATGCTTAGTTAGACAAGCATTAATCATTTAAGCATTGGTCAGCGAGCGTTTAAAATGTCCCTACCACAAAACCTTATTTAGCGCTTGTTTCGGTAGACAGTGTTAAAGTACGTGAATGTTATTGAATTATGGCAACCTTGGCAAACATTCATTCAGTCACTCGCCCTGCATTCATGTCGTTTTCATTTTACGCAGATCTGATAGGCGTATAATGATGAATTTTGGTTTTCACAAGCTATTATTACGGACTATATTAATGATATCAGCAAATTATAAGATTGGAATAAGTAATAAATTACAACAAATACGTTTTATAATTATTTATAAAATTTCGTAATACCAAAAAATATTGAGCATAATGGAACGTAACTAACACTGACGTAATTGTCAAATGTGGTCAAATGTAAAGTTTGATTTGTTAAAATTGTTAAATAAAATTTTTATTTGAGGATCCACCTCTAGCATCACATGGTAGATCATCCTTTATTAAATAAATAATCTTGTTACCAAAGTTATATATTCGAATGGATTAATACTCTCACGATGTATTCTATCTCAAAAATTATCCATGTAATCCATATCCTCCATGTCAATTAAATTTAAAATATCCATACTCATTTATAAAATCAAAAGAAATCTTTAATATTAACTATTAAGTATACGCAAAACGAAATTTGACACAATACGTCAGAGGAAGAGAGGCCGTTAACTAGATAGACACTCGTTAAACTAGCATATGGCGGTGGTTAAATTTAAATAATGCTCAAGCATTGTTAAACCCTAAACAATGCCTAGACACTCTTTTGTAGTAAAGTTTTTTTTTAACACGTGTTTTAAGCCTGATTAAAGTGTGTTTAATGTTTTTGTAGTAAGACCGATTATGTTCACAATGCAAAACCTCTGTCCATCCCCTTAGCGGTCTGTCCACGCAACTTATGTGCATATTATATGACTCGGTGTCTCATCAAGATAAAGAAAATTTATGAAATTCGCCCCTGTAAGCCCACGAAACTAAATGTTATAATATTGAATTGTTAAAAAAATTAATAACCTCTGGGAGTGTCCATTGTCGTTTATAATATTGATCGACCGTTAGCCGGACTGTTATTTACAAATATGAATTTTTTATTTAGTTTGCATAAGAACGAGCCAGGCTAAACCCCCCCCCCCCTCTTTGCCTCCCTACTATTAATGACCTAAGCACCTACTAAATGTTACACCCCCATATTATAACGACTCTTGAAACGACCTCAGCGAACGTAACAAGCAACCTTACAATATAATATACTAGCTGCTGCCCGCGACTTCGCCCGCGTAACTTTGTAACGTTGTATTAATAAGGATAAATATAAAAATATCCCGCGTCTAGACATCTGTTAATTTAAATTAATAACATTACATAAGTAAACCTCTTTTCTGCAGCCTTGTTTGTTGCTAAAAATCTTACCAGATGTCGCCTTCATATTTAATTAAATGGTTGTTTATAATACTTACGACTCCACCCGCGTAACTTTGTAAATTATATACTAAAACCTTCCTCGAGAACCATTCTATCCATTAAAATCCGTTGCGTAGTTTTAAAGATCTAAGCATCATATGGACAGACAGACAGACAGACAGCGGGAAGCGACTTTGTTACTATGTAGTGACTATTACAAATACAAAAGGCACTTGGCATTATCTGCGAAAGCGCCTTCCGACAGCGGCGAGAACAATAAAACACCAAATAATTTGTTATTCAAAGCAACATAACGGTCATAATGTACTCGGTGACCTTTTCTGTGGGTATCAATAATTTAAATAATAGTTAAACTTTATCGGGTTCGTTTTAATAATTGTGTTGCCAGATACACCTCCCTACACGCTCGTGCAAACATCAATTCCACATTGATATGCACTTTGTATTGCATATGTTTTTGGCTTATTGTTCGGCTATTCTACTGGTTGAGTATAAACAAGATTGTTTGATGTAGAAAAAAAATGTTTTTGAATTAATTTGTCATAAAGAATAACATAAATTACACATAAATTAAAGAATACTTAATGCACAAATATTACGTACTTAACTTAACAGTTAACTTAAGTTTCTTAACACATTTTTACGAAATCTGTAATGAAGACAGCTTGAAGTCACTTAAGCTATCTTCATATTGACTTGAAATATTACCACTTATAGTAATGTCAGAGTGCATTGCATTTTATAGGTTTCAAATTGTGCTGTTCGTCTGGAAGCGGAAACCACTCTTGCAGTAGACCACTGTGAATTGTGTTTTGCTGAATAAGTAACATTTCCCTGTCCAATCTTAATGACAGCGGACAGAATGGACGGAGCGGTCTTTAGCCGATACATTAACCTGCATTTTGTTCGCTAAATGTTTATAATTATTATCTTTAATTACTTGAAAATGTAAAAAGTTAAGTTTAGTATAGTTAGTTTAATTTATGTTAATTTTTTATGTAATTGACTATGGAATAATTAAATTTGTCTGAAAATAAATAAATAATTTTATTTTCATTAAAAAAAATATATAGATAATAATATTATATAATTTTAAATTAACAATTGCTTACTGGTGCATTGGTGAGTGAGTACGTAACACTGGCACGTAAAAAAAACGAGCATTATTAGTAAAGTTGGTGTGCAAATGGAGGTATATGAGAAAATGCAGGTTAAGCAATGATATGAAAGGAAAACGGCCTGTGGGGAAGTACCGGCGCATTGTTCACATCAAATAGAAATGAATGTGCGGTGATTAGACAAATAGTGAAGGGCTCCCATTTTCTTTCTTTTTTTTTTAAATAATAGACTAAACATTCTACGAAGTAATGATGGGCCGTGTCTCTGAACAACAGCAGCGAAACACTTCATTAGTGTTCGGGATATGGGATATCCTGTTTAATGATAATGACATGTCCTTTTGTCAGAGAGATTAATTAAATATCTATGAGCGACGAATGTTTTGTTTTAAAAAGATCTAATTAAAATTTTCGCAGACTTTGGTGCTTGTTTTTTTAATAAGAATCCGAGTACAAAAATTTTTTTGTTCAGCAATTTTCACGACGATTCTCAAATCGCACAAAAGTACAAAATCGCGTTTAGCATTCGTGCTGAAAGCCGAGAAGTTAATACTATTGCATGATTTGCCTGAAATATCTCTTAAGGATTTATTGCTTAGGATCTAATTTTATTCTTGTAAATGTAGGATCTGGTAATAAGAACGAAGTAAGACCAATAATGAAAAATAACTACCTACTAGACTAGAAGTCTACAACAGCAAATTGTCCAGCAGCCAAATCTTTGTTCTGTTGAGTTATTTAATGTAATGTGACGAAATAGAACAGCGCCAGCGGATATTAGCAACTATAAATCCGCATTTATAGTAATGTACGAAATTAAACATACTGTCGTCATACACACAATCGAACACAATAGGAACTCAATAGGCTATTAGCCATAAGTCCGACGCACTCGCTGTAGCCGTTCTATTTTCGACTTTATTTTGATCGCTTGCGAAACCATAATCGCGTGCATAAATATGTCATAATGCGAAGGCACCTATATTTACTCTTGAAAATGGTAGGGGACCTAATAAGACCGGCAAGTCGGTCGACGCACAGCGGTCGGGTCCCCCGCGGCCCGCTCTCCGCACGCATACATAAATCTATTTTATCGTACAACGAGCAATAAATTTTATTTCGGGATCTTTAATTCTTTGTTATTGAATTGGATTTTAGTGTTTTATACGAGTAAACAAACAATATATCGCCCGGTACTTAAAGCACGTGCGCATTCGCTTGAACGAGACAAGCGCCGCGCGCCTTACTGCGCTCGTAACACAACTTAATATAACTTAATAAAAACATTTTATTCGTAGATTGCACAGTTTCGTTATTTTATTATGGCGTTTTATAGCCGGCTTTTCTCTGTGTTCACAATTAAAAGTTCAGCCTTAGCCGGACACAAAGAAACGCCGATCTTTGCCCGAACAATTAAATGTTGAGCGTAAATAAACTGATGCTACATTAGACCAGTGAATTACACGTACATTAGACAGTCAGTAGCAAAGCGCCCGATAAAATGTGCAACTTGTAAACTTCCCGTCCGAACATGGGAAATGTAAATTAACCAACATTTTGTTCTTTTCACATCTGACGTTCATAAATCTAATAATATGCATCTGATAATGGTCCTTATGTATGTTTGTAATTCCCTAAAATACATTACATCAGTTGAAAGAATTTGGTATTTATGGTGTATACTTACAAATTGCTATACTTAGTATTTCCAACAAATTCCTGGTTGTTATAAACTTTGGATAAGTGGTAAGGGTGCTTGCCTAATATCTCAGGGGCCCCGGGTTCGATTTCCGACGCGGTCAACTTTGGAAAAGCACTTTTCCAAAGTTCAGAATAAACTTTTCAATTTCAGAGTAAACTCGGTACTTATTTTACAATGATTTTTATTCAGAGCTCATAATACGATCTCTAAAACTGTTTCAAATGTTTAGTTGAAAATATAGGAATGTAAATGAATTTTTTCTCTCTCCTCTTTGCAGGCAAAGCTTTTGGAAAACTCGCATGCATGGCTTGGGGCTTCGACATCATCAATTGCAGGTCAGTTGGTTTAACTATATATTTTTACTATATATCTACATTAGTTAGTGTAGGTTTTTGTTACTTGATTGTTTGAGTTTAAATTTATTTTTTAATAAACTTAACATACTATTTATTTTAAATATATTGATTATATCGGATATCGGTATAATAATTATCAAGGCGAGAGGTTACTTCAAATATTTTAAAACAAGTTTAATTTTTAATTCCAAGTTACTCATTACAACAAAAAATTATCACTCAATATAAATTTGCTTTTTAGGAAAAAAAAAAACCCTTTTTTAAGGGGTAAATTTTAAATGTTGCCATTGGCTAATTATAGTAAAATTATAGTCACTCTTTGTAACGTCAAGAGATGAGTATGAAAAGTAACGTAGTAATTTTTATACTTACCAAATCTGCGTGAGTTAGGCGTGAGTGATGTAATTATTTTGATTGCATAATATGAAGTGGTTCTATATATATTAGTGAAAAAGTTTAAAAAGCTTTTGAGATTGTATACATGTGTTAAACATACACGTATCTTTACATAATAAAATAGTACAAACGTGGCTCTAAGTCTAGATAGATGTACGCGCATTGTATGTGCAACTAATTTAGTCAGCTTCAGAGAACAATGGATCTGACAGAAGTGTCTCAGTGAGTGCTCTAAAACCATGTCAGCATAATTTCCCCTTCCTCTCATAAACTAATACTTGTCTCTTGTTCTCGACTCCACCACAATATAACAAAAAGGGAAAAAAAAATGAAAAATAGTAATTGCTTTCTTTTGTAACTTTTTTGCTCATTCGTTTCATATATTATTGCCTATTTGGTTATTATGTTGAGTGATGAATCTCTGTATATTGTTATCTTTATTTTGAGATTCACACTTTTGTGCTCCTGTCTGTCGATCCCAAAAATAAATAAATAATTTTAATTTTCTTTCAATTTTAAGTTACAAATTTGAACTTTATAAGCAAAAAAAATTAATGAACCTTCCCGGATCCTTTTCTGCCTTCCTCGTTTATCCCTGTTTCCATTGGTAAAAACCAAATCAAAATTCATTCTATAATTTGTAGGTATAGATACCTATACATAGAAGATAAAGATGTTTTGATTAGATCTAAACATATTAACAATTAGTCATTTTGTCTAAATATAATTTTTACTGTTAAAATGAACATACAATAACATACTTAACAGAGCATAGACAGTATTATTTTAAAATAATATAAAACATGTAGATCTATTTCTTGGTCGAAAAATATCCGTGTAGCGTAAAGTGCATAGTTTACAACTTGAACCTTGTTTAGTAACCGCTAGATAATCCGTACAAATAACGATGTAATTTACTAACATTACTCACGTTCCGACAACATAACTATCCAACTTGGTAATATTATATTTTATTTAGTACTATCACTGAATAGGAATAAGCAGCAGTAGTAGAAGTGGCTGCAAAAACGAATAAATATTGTTATTGTGAAATGTATTATAAATTATTGATATCTGTCAAAATTTGCATAGTATTGATTAATTAATTAATTATATAATGCAAATTTCATTATGTTTTGTACTTTGAGCCAATATATTATATTAATTAATAATTATAAGCTTTAAGGTTTTTCAGACAATTATTTTTATTGTCTATTTTGTCAATATTTTGTTCAAGAAATTTATAGTAATACCTTTTCATAATATAAAATAAAGTCGCTTCCCGACATTTGTCCGTCTGTATTTGCGATTAGAATTTTTTTAAATACGCAACAGATTTTAATACGGTTTTCACTAATAGAAAGAGCGTTACATGAGGAAAGTTTTTTTAGGTGCTGGTGCCATCAAGGCTAAATGAACCACTTTTTATTATATATAAACACAAGTTGATTATTTAATCTTTTTGATATTTTTTATATACATTAGTAGATTAATAACTTAGATCTATGTTACGAACCAACTTATAGACTAAATAATATAAAAGTTTAATCAAAGTTTTAGTAATATTCAGATCGCATACTGACAATTTTCTTTACGATTTATCATGTCGTGAGAAAATCCCACGACAGTGGAAACGCAAAATAAGATGTACTTAATGCAAGTTAAATCGAGACATTATCTCTCGGTAAAACTTAATATTTGTATATTTATATGTATATTATTTATTAGATTAATATTTATTAATTTGTATTTTTTATTAGTAAGTTTAATCTGGTAAAAGGGATTATATAATAAAAGTAAACTTTTATTTAGCTCAGTTAAGCTTATTATTTAAAAAAAAAACAGCAGTTTTTTATGGAGACAAAACTGCTGCTTAAACATTGACAAAATCTTTTAAGCTTAATAAAGCTAAATTGAATTTTTATTCTCTTAAATGTCTTTTTGTATTTATATTTTCTTATTGTATTCTTATTGTCTTGTAAAAATACGCGGCTTGTTTGCGCCGTGATCGAATAGTTGGGTGTCAAGTCCTTTTTTTCTTTCACGTATTACCCACCTTCCTAATAATTGTGGCCCTCATATTTTTCCTCTTTACCCAATTACCAAAATAATGCATTGCTACCGATGACCGTCGCGCGAGGGTCGGAAGAGAAATGCGCCCGCGCTTGAGCGGTGTTTCCACGCCTATATGAGTTTATCCGCGCCTTAACTCGATCTCGGTAGTGAAGTTTGAAATACATGTGAACAATGTCTGCCAGTTGGACATTTAGAAGTTCCTGTGTAGATAGGTACGTGCATTTCCTTCTGCTAGTTATCCTGTCTTATCCTACTTATCCTAAGGTAGTAAATCTTAATTGTCCGAAACTTATTTGCCCAACCTGACTGTAGTCCTGTGGGAAAGTTCGCATATGGAGATTTTTTTCAGAAATGTTCAGTAGGAGTCAGTAAGTAATTTAGACTTTGGTGGATATCCGCCACCTAGTAGGTGTTTCGTGACACTTCATTTAGATGTTTCGTGAAAAATTAATAACATATTCAAAACAATTTTCTTATAAGAAAATAATCTAATAAAATAAGTATTAATATTTTCCGAATTTCTTTCATTGTGTTAGATATGAGGATATAACGAGTCATTTGGCGTATATTTTAGAAAAAAATCATTCAGCATTTTCCTGTCAAGAATAGTAAGTTTTTTTACGAAACGCTGAATATTGTGCTATATTTTAGGAAACAGGAACCCTTTCATTTGTAACTCCCCTTGATAAGTTTCGATTTTGAAGAAAAATAACGTCAAAACTGGAAAATGTACCAGGTAAAAAAAAATTCTTCATATGCGAACTTTCCCACAGGTCTGCGCAATCAGTCAGTTGGAATACTTTTACATATTAGTTCTGTTGCGTTAGAGCTCCACGGTCACGGCAAATCGAAGACACCAACATGGAGCCACACTCAACTACAGGACGCGATACACGCAGTCGTCGGGCAACGGCTGCGATTCACACAGGCTGCAGCTATATACGGCATCCCCAAGGGAACGCTATACGATAACATTTTAGGGAAATCTAAACGTATGGCGATACTCGACGAAACAGGATTGCAACACAGCGAAGAACAAGCTATATTGGAATTCTGTTGCGGCGCGACCGTCCCACCTTATAACAGAAGGACGAAAAAGTCCATAACCGAAGTTCTTACCTTTATGGAAAAATTAAAAAGAAAGAGGGACCCGAATTTCTCTTTAGATGAATTGAAGGGATTTAGATGGTGGTGGGCGTTTTGCAAGAAATACTCCATACTGTCGTTGCATTACGATTATAAAATATAACTTAACTTATTCATTGAACAATTAGTAGGTATTAGGGCCTCTTTCACAAACTACAAGTAAAGTGTTGATTAGTTACTTTTAGAAATAATTTTATGTTTTTAAAATTTTATGTAAAAGAGGCCCTTAGTGTTATTACAACTATAAGGGGTTTTAATATTGAAATTGACAAAGATTATTCTAGTAGTTTAAATTTAAAATAAAAAATCTTTAGTTTTTTTATAATTCAACTCCAAGTAACACGTGAAAAATGCTAGTTAGTTAGTTGATTACGATTTACCTGCTCATGATCTTAAATAATGAAATTTCAGTTTCAAACTATCTACTAGCAAATTATAAAAATAAACCCCTTAATAGTTATAAACACGTATAATTATATTTAATATTGCTCTTATACTTTAATAATATGTAATTGTTTTACAATTTTACATTCTAGTTTTAAGTTAATTTAAGCTTCCTTTTACTTAAAATTACTTAAATGACTGACTAAGATTAAACAAAAAAAAACGTATTTTAGGAAAATAAAAAAAAAATGTTAATTTGTTCAAAATGTGAATAAATAATTTCAAGGATGAGAGGCTCCCCCTATAAATAGGTATTTTTTCTAATTGTGGGGAATTTTTTGTTAGTTTTGTAAGAAATACGTGCATATCAATGAATAATTGTGATATATAAATTAAGGTTTATTTTTTGGTGAACTTAATTATAAATAATATTATTTGTAAGAAAGTTTTGATAATATGTAAAAACTTGAAACAAACAAATTTTCCAATAAGTCATCACAATATTTATTTTTTTGTGATAATTCTCTTGTTGTGTGTTACGAGTATTGTAAGTACCTTAGTATTTAGGCTAAGTTCAGATGACCGCGCGGCGGAAGCATTCACATGGCAGCATTTGTACACGCTGCAGTCTGGGATCAACATTTATTAAAATTTCTTTGATCGATGCGTCTGTCCGTCTCAAGCTCAACCGCGCGGATCATCTGAACCACTGGTTATAATATTAGTTACTAACTGAATAGGTCGAAACATCTTTGTTGAACTTGTACCGTGCGGTACCGCTCGCTGACCGCGCGGTTATGTAGACAAGACACACTATTTAGTTTGATCTTGTACCGCGCGGTCATCTTAACTTAGCCTTATTGAAAAAAAATCGCCTTAACTCTCTTGGCTCATTTTTTTTTTCATTACACATGCATTTACTACATAATAATTTATGCATAATAATTAAAATGTGTTATTTATTTTTCTTTAATACAAGAAGGAAAGAATAGTGTAAATGTTGATACCGTAGATAAAGTTTACTATAATGACGATGTAGACTTACTTGTTTAAAGGAATAATAACAAATAAATTCGTAGAAAAATATTATTAGTTATGTATCACCAATTCTTCTCATTTGAATTATTTGAATAATAATTCGTGTTACACCTCTCAATGAATTTGATTAAAAATGTGTTTAAAATTATCTTCAAAAAAGGTTTGATGATCTCGACTTCATATTAATTAATTATTAAGCTCTGTTTTGCCTCATTTAATATCTGTGTTCAAAATTGAATAAAAAATTTCAACATATGCTTTTTATTATTTTTTGTTAATACTTTTTTTTTTATTTTACGTCTCTTTAGGTCAATCTGGAGGTCAGTATGTAGGATTTTTTATTGTATTTATTTTCCTTTTTTTGCATTATTTATGTTAAAGGATTTTCGTTTTACACGATGACTTGCAGTAATTAAATTGATAACATTATATTATTATGTAAATCATCAATACAAATAAAAATTAAAATATGGATAGAACTAGATACACATTTTACCTACATGTGCAATCCCACGTAAACAATGAAAAAAAAATTATACCTACTGTACATATTGTAGAATAACTTTATACCTTCTTTTTTAAACACTAGATATTTGTGTGTAAATACTGTAAAATTCTTTTTGTCATCTTTATAATAAAAATATTTACTTTAGCATAGAAACGCACGTAGGTGTTTTCACACAAATTTTAATGAGTAAAGCACAATAAATAAAACCAGCACCTCTATTAAGTGCTTATTCCGTTCGACCTATCACAGGTTTCCTTCTTTATAATAGCACTACCTAGATTTTAGCTCACTAATTTCATATTTTGGATAGCTAAAAAAAATTAAGATACCTATAGTATCATTTGAATTAAACAGTTCCAAATTTTTTATTAAGGTTTTATTAAAATGCTATGTAAAACGGAGATCCTTAACAATTGTTCATGTTTTCAGATGATATTCTTGTGTTTTTCAGTGTACAAAGGCATGATAGGTGATTGTCTATGTTGCCTATCCCTATCACGCCTTTGTTACATTGTGGGATTGTAACACAAGGCCCTGGTTGGATGCAAGGTTCCCTAATATATTGATGATAGCTAAAATTTAACTCAATTTAACTGAATTTAATATTTCACTGTTTGAGCTTATTACTGTCTTCACTTTTTTAAGCAGGAGTCCTTGATTTGAAAAAATATATGATTGAATTGAAAATTGAATTAATTATAGTAATTTGCAATTATCAATAATTGGTATACCTTTTAACTAGGTAATAAATATAAATATAATATAATATAAATATAGGTAAGTAATATTTATATTATATTATATTTATATTTACCTTCTAACTTAACTTAGTGATTAGGTAGTATCCCTTCTACCTAACTAAAGCTATTTATTTTTAATTACATATGCATATTTTCTTTTAAGGTTTAAAAGTCGTAATCAGATTCCCATAATTTTATTTCAAGATGTAGTGCAGTTTTTATAATTTTATTTATCAAAATTAACTCTCGAGTTTGTTCAGTTTAAACTTTTAATATCCAAATTTAATACCGCAATAATATTGAAATATACTAATTCTATAATTTGTCCATTTCAGCAGATAGCTACCAATACCAGCTGCAGAGCATGTGGCAGAAATGCTGGAACACGAATCAGAGCTTGGTGCACAATTTGCGTTTCCGAGAGCGAGGCCCGCTGAAATCTTGGCGCCCAGAAACAATGGCTGACGCTATTTTCTCCGTACTCAAGGAAGGCCTATCACTTTCGCAAGCCGCGAGAAAATTCGACATACCCTATCCAACATTTGTACTCTATGCGAACAGAGTGCACAATATGCTGGGACCCAGCGCCGATGGAGGGGCAGGTTAGTTCTTGAATCTCTTCTCCTTTATCAAGAAGAAATTTCAAATAACTAAATTTTGCTTCTCTGGACGAATCATGTTGAAGACGAACGTTAGGTATAAAAAATAAGAACACAAGATTTTGTACTAAGGAATTTCGTAGCCAATTACAAAACTGCAATTACGAAAACGGACTAAGGGATTTAATCTCTTACTCCTCAATTTGAAGTGATCCAGAGATGCAAAATTTAACATTTATTGTTATTTATATATTATGTAACCAAATGTAAAAATAAATAATTATATTTGCGAATTTTTCCATCGAGCCAGCGATAATTGCATTGCGAAATAATTTGTACTCAAGAGAATACATTTTTGTATAATATTTCCTTATATTTTTGTCAATGTTTAATAAATATAGGTCACATAGGCGCTTTTATGTCACAAAGTATAAAGTATATCTTTGATTTCCCATCACCTATATCCGTGAAATAATCATTATTTCACGTCTAAAAAGTACCTTCATTATTCAAAACCAGGCCATTGTTTTTTTTTTACTTTTTTGAAAATTTGGTAATAAAAGTCTTTTTTCTTAATTTTAGTGTTTTCCTGTGAATATTTCAAGTTTATAAAATTGAGTTACAATTTTTACAAATTTCATAAATAAATATAAAAATGATGACTTGTATTTTGGGTAATGCACGGTATTTTAATACTTTCTATGAAACCATTACCAAATTTCACGGATATTTTCCCAGTAAATTATGTAATTTCGTCTTACCTAATGGTACAAGTTTTAACCGTTAAAACGAAAATAAACTAACGGTCTGATCCTCCATACAAAAACTAAACCCATTCAGTCTTTTGACATTTCAATAACTTGTGATTTTTCATTAGCTTAAACAATAATAGTTTAGACATGACTGAATGGATTAATTTTTGTTTGGTTATGGATCCGTAAGGTATGTGCGTTGTCTGTTCACGCTGTACTGTTGTGCTCCGTTACAGATCTGAGACCAAAGGGACGCGGAAGACCGCAGCGCATTCTGCTGGGCGTGTGGCCCGACGAACATATTCGCGGAGTGATACGAGCCGTAGTATTCAGAGACACCCATGCCCACACTGCCCTTCACCAGCGCACCGAGGACATGCCCGTCTACCCCGCCATCACGGTCAGTATCCACCACCAATCTGAACACGACCTTTATACCATTCTAACTCCCTATCACTGCGCATCTGCCTTGCGAACTTCCATAGGTATATTTAGCTGGCGATTATGAACGCGCTAGATATATTTAAGATTTCTAGTGATGGTTATGTAACTGCGTCGGCGTATGCGTGTTGCAGGATGGTATGCCGGTCCCCGTTCCAAACCAGTATGGGCCCGTGGCTTGCGGCAACGGAAGAGAGGGCGGCGTGTCGCCGAATGCGGCCACCGCGGCCGCCGTCGCCGCCGTAGCGCACGGCCTCCGGCGACAGATGTGCAACATGGTCGTTGCTTCCCAGAGATCTGTAGACCATTCTCCGCATCTCGGCTTGCCACCGTTACCGCTTCAATCGCCGAGGCTACCGTCTCCGCTCTCGACTGGACTGGAGTCACCGCTCTGCTCGCCACCGCCGCCGGGACATGCTCTGGAACCGCCGAAACCTGCCGATCCGTTTAGACCGTTCGCTTCCCCTCGACCCGACAGTCGTTATTCTGACTCCGTGACGGAGATAACAGAGATGGGCCCTCCGAAAACGCCGGTGAGCGGCGCCAGGAACGGCAAGGATCCGTCGCCGCTTCCCTTGAAGATTGAGCTCCCGCCCGGCGAGGCTCGGGCGGAGAACATGTGAAGCGAGGCAGCGGGCCCGGCGCCTTCACTCCCGCCGCCGGTCGGCCCCCAGCCACCGCCGGCTCCGCTGCCCGCTTACCCCTACTTTGTCAACCGCAACTCGGTTGGCTATTTCTAAACAGCCGGACGCTTGCGCCGACACCGCCAATGTCGGCGTACGCCTCTGTACCCGTCAATGCGAACTCCACTATCGAAGCGGCTTATAGTCACCGCTGTTCTCAACCAAAATCGTACCTATACAATCACTCGTACTGTCAATCTATTTTTATTGTGTAAACGTTTATCAAACTACTAGTCTAGAGTAATACAATTAATTCGAATGATAAGTTCACTACTCCTCGGCGGGTGCAGGCGGCGTCACATCATTTCGATGAGAATTCAACTCACTCGAATCATTTAATTACTTTACTATTACAATATTATTTACTTATTTTGTTTATCGTCGGCTCGCTGTGCAATAAAATGCTTGTTTCGTTATATTTTTTGTACTATTAGAGCCTAGCTTCATTACTTTTTGTATACATTGTCAAATTTTTTTATAAATGTACGATTTAGTTTCAGTACATTAGCGTATGGATAAGATTTATGTAAGTCGGTTGCGTCGGCGTGGCGGAGTCAGTCCTGCGTCGGACTGGCCGAGGTGACATCCTCCGGCCGACGCGACATCTCAGTAGGAAACATAACGTTAAATATTAGAAATAATCAACAAAAAAAAAAACACACACACATTAGATCCACTCGTGAATGTAGGGAAATCAAAATTTACAAGATTTGGCCCGATTCAAAAAAGACTGTTCGGTATACCTTTTAGAAATTCAACAACATATTAAGTGTATATCTTATAACTTAGTATATTAGATGTATAATGTTAAAATGCCTATAAATGTACGTGTCTTCATTTGTCGTCTGGTCGATGTCGATTTAACTTTGACTAGATGTTTATTAATATAGCTATTATCTAAATGTGAAAGTTTGTCGGCGCTTCTCGGTTCGTGCGATATGCGATGCCGTTTGATGTACGTGCAGCGATTCACATACTAGTAGACTTAGTGATCGCCAAATGTAATATAAATGTATCATTAGCCAGTAGTGATTGTTCCAAATGTTAGGTTAAATTAGATGTTCAAGGCTCCGCCGACTTCCTCCGCTTTTGATGTAAAGCTTAACTATGTTCAAATCTCATACCACGCGACTTTTGAAAGCTCCCCTGCATTGTCAACTGTAGTAATATTAAATAAATGTTTCAATATTGGCGTCTCTAATAAACCTACTGATTCAATTCTGGATTCCACATTTCCCGTTGGCCAACTGTGGCCCCTAAACCATGGTTTTTTTGAGACGCCCGTACTTACGAGTAGCTTGGTGTAAACTCATGGGAGAAATGTCTTGATAATTTAGTGTTAGAGGCACTGAAGTCGCCATGCATCGATGCAACAACTTTGGAGCGTATGCTATTTTACCTACGCATACATAGCTGTTAGTATATATTTCAATTTAAATAGATTATAGCTTAAGGTATCTTAATCGTAGCGGATCGAAAGCTACTTACATATTACACTGGTAACATTGGACACTGTAAGACCGATAGCTCAGTTCGGTCAAAAGCTATTCGATGCTATTGTAATCATTTAGAACTTTTATTAAGGTGTAATGTACATGTACAAATTTTAGTTGAAACTACCTTCCCTGGACGCAAAGTTGTTTTGTTTAATAGTTTCGGCGGGAAATTAATTAGTGTACGATTCTCTTGCCGCAAGGGGTATACCATGATACTGATAGCGTAGGCGGTAATCGTTGGCGTTTATTTGGGCATTGACAGATGTAGTGAGATTGGAGGGGGGCCCAAGTCCCCCAGGCAGGCTCGTCGCATTGACACGGTCGAGACATGCACTTGTAAAAACATATATAAGTCTCCAAGTGGCCTTGATACTTCAATATTAATTGAAATTTGGATTGACGATTCGGTCGAAGATTGGAATTAGTGTGTAAAAAAAGACCAAATTATCGAAAACATTTGCGATCCAGATCTAGTGTTGAACCTGTTTGGCTATCCTTTTGGAAAAAAAATTAATGTAGGTAAAAAAAATATATTAAAGGCCTATAAATTTCGGATAAATTGCGTAAATTTTGGTAAATGTTACTTACGCATATTTTCTATTGTCTAAGTCTAGGCTAATGTGTTCAAAAAGTAATTTAAAAATTTAAAATTTTTGAAAAAAAGTAGAAAGTGCCTTCCAAATTTTTGACCACAGTAAGTGTTGGGATGGGTGCGGCGAAGATGGGCACGTAGCGGCGTGTGACGACAACCGCGCAAGTCTATTGCCGCCACATGCTCGCTCATTGCGCGCATATAAAGCTTAGAATAATAAAAATTCAAAATTATTATATAAAAAAAAATTAAAATACATATGACTATTATATAGGAAAAAATATACATACTATTATATATTTGGCCGGTGTGGTATTACCCTGACAGGCAAGCGTTAGGTGGCTATTCGGCGTCAAAATTTATAAATTTCTTTCAATTGAATACTGAAATGTATTACACACAGACATTGCCATGTGCCATTTGTTTGAACTGTTTATGATAATTTTCAGTTCGTTTTTGTTTTTGTAACGCATGTGGATTTTATAGTAATAATTTTTATGTTAATTTTATTTTACTGGGAAACGAAAATGCATATAGTTGTTTCCTCTTACGTTATATTCGTGATAGTTAAGTAAAATAAACACTTGTAGCATTATTGTAATACCCACAGAGGCGGTTTCGGTTTGTAATTTATCTAATAGAGACCTTTTTCATAGTCATATGGAGTGTTAGGCGAGTAGTAAAATATCCTTAACAACCCAAGTTCCTATTCACCTAACACCCTATGTTCATTATAAAATCATTACTGGCGATTCGCACCTTTTCTTCTTCACAAAGCTCTTATGTTAATTTTGTGATAAAAAAAATTATGTTAAATAATTGTAAATGGTATATAGTTTCAGGAATATTTTCTTGAGATATTATTCCTTATTTTTACATGTGTATCAAATCAATTAATTATTTATTTATTTGGCTTTTAAATTTACGAATTACGCCGCGGGCTCAAAGAATGGATACCTACCATTCTTGTTGATATGTGTGGATATGTTTGATACCTACCAGTGAAAAAACTTGCTCGAACACCAAAAATTAATTTTTGAAGTATGTTACTGCTGGAGTTCTAAGTTGACTTTTTAGTTTAGTTTCTGTTTCGTGTAGTGTGTTGTTGGTAGGTATCATTGGTAAGATTCAATAAGCGAATCATACGACACATATTTCCTCTTTTATTACATATTGCGTCTATGCAGCGCTACATTTTGTGACTGGTTAGTGTTAGATGACGAGTCTAGATTTTCGCATACTTTTCCTTTCCTTACTTTAGAAACTTTTCTGTATTAAAACGTTTTTTTAATCTTTTTTTGTTCATATACATGTAACAGTAACCAGCGCCCATTATTGATAAATAAATAAAAATATTAAACGTGTTTCATTTTATCATTGTATTGTATGTAAGATAATTGAACCGAATCATAGATGTTTATTATTCTCAATATAGTGTTGTTATGATTATAATTTTGAATCTGTTCCTGAACCTTATCGTACCTAATCAATGTTCATTGTTCGATGTTTTATATAAGAAAAAAAACAATGTATAATCACTTTAATCAAATGCGATTGTTTTCACTGAGTTTCTCTGAGAGAAAAATTCGGATGTGAAATATTAAATTCGTAGAACAGTTTACAATATCTCTAAATGTTTATCGTGTAATGAATGTATAGAATTCATTAATATATAATAAAGAACCGCTTTAGCCCAAATCAAATGGAATTCTTTATTTGCCTTTATTGAATATACCTACCTAATTTCTGTCTCTCGATTTCGCGGTATGTCATCTATCTATGTTCCTAAACATTAATAATTTAAAAGTCACAGTTGAAACAATCGCAAATATTTCGCGTGTAATAATAACTCTTTGCTAAATGTAATCGTATGGACTCAATATTTACTTACTTGGCGACCTAAGACACGCCCACACATGATTTTTTTTAAAATTATGTACCAACTTACCATAAAGCTTAAATTGCAAAGCTTAACATTGTCAACACAAGTAAAATATAGGTGTTTAATTAGAAGCAGAATAAATCTAGCAAAGAGTTATATTGCACAGCGCCTTCTAAATTCTTGACTTATATTAAGTTCGTTTAATCTAAATTACTGATTTATTTGTATTCCTCTCAAAAATATCTAAGTTAAGTTCGTTATTGTCACAGTGAATGATAATATAAAATAGATTGAAGAATGTGGTTTCATTTCAATACCTTATCATCTAGTTATACCTACCTACTAATAATCTGCAATAGATGGCAAGTTTATAAAATATATATTTGGTAACATTTAAGTATAAAAGAAACTATGCATATATGTAGATACATCATACAATATTGATCATTGATCATAATGTATGACGCATAACCTTATAAGGTCAAACTTCGTATCCAGCTCAGATGGACAGCGCTCGGGCACAGATTACTAATAAGTTACTAACGTAACTGGTTCGGGAGACTTCGAGATATCTTCTCGTCAAAATTCCATAGTGCTTTAAAACCAGATATATTATTTAGATCTTTAAGACAAATTGGTCGTGGTAGAACCACGACCAATTTGTCTTAACTCGTAATGTGGCAACTATAGGCCTCGTAGAATGAGGAGATCCATAGGCGTACGCAAGTTACTAACATAAAGCCGTAAACACACGTAGCATAATATATATTAATATACCGTGCTATAATATATATTACGGTATACGTTGGTGACGTCATAGAAATATGTTATACCTACTTATAGCTGCGTGTGTGATCACTCCAATATTTGTATAGAAATATGTCGTAATATGCCTTGCTATATAATTTATACCACCTACTATAATAATATATTATAGCTACGTATGTAAGCCGGCGGTTCAGTAAGTTGAAGTGGCAGTAGACCTAGGCGACTACCTAGAATGTTGGTTCTCGAGTGGAGGCCACGGATCAGCAGACAAGAGCAGCCGCAAAGACGTCCACCCGCAAGGTGGACAGGACAGGCAACCCGGAGAAGACCTCATTCTAATAATATTATAATACACAACCAACATGTTGCAGTCGTCAATTGTAATTCTCACCATCGACAACAGATGGCCCTGAACGCATAAAAAATGTTTCACCTATATAATAATTTCAAAGGAAAGAGAAACTACATGCACTAAATTAAAAAAAGATTTTTATGTGTATTTTTTAATTCTCTGATTCCATACTATTATTTCTTTTTTTTCGCCTACGTTGCTATATCTGGCTATAAGCTGTTTTACTAGCGCCATCTGTTGCAAAGTAAGACAATGAACTCGTGTTCATACAGTAAAGACGAATTACCCTACAGTGGCGCCATTTAGATTGGCAAAACTCGTCTGTGTAAATGTGCGTTCAGATTGTCTTAGTTTCTGACAGAGGGCGTTCCTATAAATTGGGAACCTAAATTTAAGACAGTTGCGCCAAAGATGGCGCCAGTGGCAATGGCAAAATACGTCCGTAATCCGAATTGAGATCCTGATTCAGATTTTTTAACAGATGGGGTTAGTACCTAATGTTTTAAGAAGAGACCATTTGGGAAATAACTTAACAAATTGTATTGTTTATTATAAATTATAAAATTTACTGAAATACCAAATAATCTGTACGTCGACACTATTTGTATATTTAACTCTTTTTTTTTCATCATTTTTTTCATTATTTATATACTTTCACATCACAAAAACTAGAGCTAGTAATTTTTTTCTTTATTTTTATTCGGTTTTCTTAACAAAAATATTGTAAGAGTTGTCTCACAAAGTGAAGCAAATATTATATTATTATTTTTTTGTTGTGCTGTATTATTATTATTTATAAATGACAAAGTTTGTAATATTAGTATATACTTAGGTAGTGTAAGTTTATAATAGTTTATTAATTTATAAGTTTATGACAGGGACACTGCATTTATTTGGGAAGCCCTCCTGGTGGCAGTAACCACTTATTTACAGAACACCACCATGATATATCAAAATAATAATATGATATGTGTTACGGTAAGTGAATAAGGAATGCCAGCAGAGTTCAATGACCCTATCCCTTATCCTTAATCCTATGATCGGAAGGTAGCCTTGTTTTGTACGAACCGTACGGCCTTCGTTTTTGTTCAGCCATACTTAGTTTATCAATTGCCCTAATCCAGCAAGTCCAAGAATAAAGAAATCTTCAGTAAATACTCGTATATAAGTAATTAAATGTTAAAAATGTATATACAGTAAAGTGGTAATAAAATGAATAGTTTTTACTAGCGTGTAGGGTATGTTAAAAATTACAGAAATGAATAATATCTTATCGATGGTATAGGTAGGATATCTTAAGTAACATTTAGGTAAGTAATAAGTAACACCTATAATTATAAGTTATAATATAAGCTATACTCGCTATACCTACTATAAATAGATAGATAGGTATAGGTACTCCAATGTGACAGGAATTAGACACTACTTCACCATTTCCTCCGAACAAACGATTTTGGTTTCAGAATAGATTTGAATTCCAACTACGAGCAACAAAGTAGGAGGTAACACAGAAAAGTTTTCAAGAGTTATACACGTACCTATCAAAACGACTAGATAGGGCATGATTTGTATTTGATGGACTATTATTGAATTAATTAAAAATGTTTATCATAGAACGATTTAAATAGCTGGCTGAACAGATTTTGATAAAACTAACAGTCTGCAATATAATTAACTAGCTATACGGTCCCGGCTTCGGCCGGGTTCTAAATAAAAACTATTTTATCTTTTAAGTTGGACCAAATTACACATAGTTACGAAGTTTTATCAAAATCTAAGTTTTTTATATTCTAATATATAGAGATATAACAAAATAACACAGGTATACCTACTTCACTTCAAAAATTATATATTCATAAATACTAATTTAATATTAAATAATTACACGTTGAATATTATCTGCGGTTAATTATGGAGATTAAATTAATATAACTAAATGACAAATTACCATTATTTATAATGCGTAGGTATCTTATGATCTAGTGGATAAATAAGATCTGTTCTGTCTGCCCTTATTAAGTCTATAATGTTCAGAGAATTTGTTTACAAGTTGTCGGATATTCAATATTCCGTTCCGACACCTGTTGAGTGCTTTCTGAATGTCGATCAAACACTCGTTGTCATCCAAACAGCGCGATGTTTTTACGAGTACGACGTTTAGAATAATTTTATTAGCTGTTTTCTCTACAGACTCTTGTAATGGATTTTGTAATAAAAGGTGGTAGACAAGCTGGCAATACTGTGTGAACAACAAAGTTCTCAACTAACAATGTCTCGATTCTCGAGAACCTTGTTGTTATTTCTGGTCTGAGTACACAAAAAAACTTATTTTTGTTCAAACGCAAAAAAATTATTCATATAATATTACAATACTTTAATAGACAGAGATAGCAAAAATAATGTAAAAAGAATTCTTTTAAAATAAGTTAGAATATACGTAATGTATGTATGTACGTCGCCATTAATAACGATAACTTGTCTAAAGTCGTCGATCGAAGAAGCTTTAAATTAGTTGTCACTTGGACGGGATTATTTACGCGCATGCGACAGGGAGAGGGTTATTGGATGTGTATAAATCTGTCTTCAGTCACGTTATAGTGTTCACACTAACACATTATAGGTACACCATTGAAAATATAACCCCCCCGGGAGTTATATACTTTTGTTAAGTTTATTCTTTTACCAGTTTTTAAATTTCAAAATCTAATATATATCTTCTGTTTTAGGTAGATATAAATATATACCTACCTCTACTGTTATTAAATTTTTCTGTGCTATCTATTATGTGTGAATAATTGAATATACATTTCAAAAAAAATATAATGACTTAGGCACATCTCGGTAACCTAACATTTTTCCTGGATAAAAAGTAGGTATGTAGGATATGTTCATCCAGATAATGAATTATCTGTGTGCCAAATTTCAAAACAAACATCCTGTCAAAGTGAAAGTACCTATGCAATAAAATAATCAACGAAACACAGGCTTCGAAATAAAATATCTGTGTCGGGAAAATCAATTGTAGCAATTTTATCACGATCAGGTTTCGAGTGGACGATAGGCTATGATAAAAGAGCTTATTCACAAATCGCTTGATAAGAGTACCTACATGTATAGTTTTTGTATGAATTGGATACTATTCGTATCTACAGTAAATTAGTATATACTATAATTGTGCTGCCATGTATAGATCCGCCTTTAAAATATATAGATCATTCTAGATTTTATTCAATCGTCCTGGTTGTTTTTCAGTTTAATTTTTTCTTTCTGTTTCTCCGCATATCTTCTATATGTACATTGTATATCCAACAGATTTTGATACGGTTTTCACAAATAGAAAAGTCAGAAAAAGTGCAGAAAAAGTCCGTGCGAAGCCAGCATATTAACAAGCGACCCGCTTGCTTAATATAAGTTCTTTGATGTTATAGAAGAGGACATCTCTTCTATAACATATAATATGTTAATATAGACGCCCTAATGTTTTATCCCAATATGTCGCTAGTCAGATGGAAGGGAGGACTGAGTCACATTGGAATAAATGAGAGGAATTTATGCGTCGCAGCGTGGCACATAGCAACTGCACGTGCGTCCTGCCTAGGTGACCACGCTTTTTAGGGTAGGTATACAAATAAAAAATCCAACATTTTTCAATATTTTTTAATGCTTCATATTTTTGGAGTTTACTCCTTAATAATATAAGCCGTGTTATGAAAATTTATGGGAGTAAAATCAAAATTGTTACACGAATATGTTATGTTATTATGCGTTATATAGTTATCTACGTCTATTTTTTTGAATATTCTACACAATATTATTTTAAAAAAGATCAATGTTGTTCTTTCGGCGTGTTAAAATTGTGAAAATTTAAATTTTATAATCATTCGTAAGGAGTGAACTCCATTCGTGTGTCGGAGCTGACACACACTTTTTTTAATATATACGATTGGTCGATTGTCTGGTTGGTCGATTGATCGATTGTTTGTTTGTTTGTTTGTTTATTTGTTTATTTATTTATTGTATGCACCAGCAAAAGCTTCAAGCAACATCCAATGCACTAAACCTAAATCTAAAAGTGGGAATAAAAGAATATAATTGAAAATTATTGAAATATAGATTTATAGTGTCAAATTATATATAAGAAATGTTTTTACATAGAACATTACTTTACAAAAAGTACACAGAAATATAGAAATTATGGTTACATTAGCCCGCCACCTGACGCCACCATCCTTGTCGTGGGGACATACGTTATATTTTCCGATCAACTATTCAACTTATTTAATACCTACGGTTACATATGGAGCCTATAATATATAATAAGGTAATAATTTTCCTTTAGCTCAATTTGAACAAATTTTTTATAGTTTCTTTTTCTTGTTTTCTTCATCCTCTATATTAAAAGCTAGAAGTACCTACCTACCTATTACTACTTAATGCAGTTAGTTTAACTACGTAGAGCCAACTTCGAGAAGGAGGTCAACCTCGCAACTTGGAGGACGCCAAGAGGTTTAGTCGGTAGGTCTACCCCACTACAATCTCGGGGCGGGAGTCCGACATAACCGGTCTGTCCACAGGCCGGTGGGTATCCATGATGGTTCCTCTTGTAAGAAAGGTAGACCTAACTTCGAGAAGAAGAATTGACATGATAATAAAAAATAGATATCGAAGTACATATTTATTTATACAGTCGTGAAATGAATCACTTATCGTCAACATTGCAATTTAGCAGTACAAACAAATTTTGATTATGATTTTGATAGTAACATTTAATTTTATTGTTTTATTTTATTGAGTATATGAGTGAGCATCTTTCCCTTGTGTTACCACTGCAGTGTGCGCGTCGCGAATCGCGCGTCAGCCCGTGACATTGCGTATAAATGCGTTTCGCCTTGTTAGCGATGCGGCGGCCGATCCTCCCTTTTTCTACATCCAACTAAAAACAGTGTAACTTATTTTAATTCAAAATGGGGATTTTAAAAAAATATATTTTAAATTATAGATCGTCAACGCACTTTAGATGGAGTCGAAATTAATCTTTAAAATTTTATTTAAAAATCAAAAATAACAAATTTACATCTTACATTCTTTATGTAAGATCAGCTATGAACACAAGAAAACTCTGCATATATTATATTACTCTCAAACAATAACATAAAAGCATACGTGTTGGTAGATATTAGATTACCTATCTTAAAATGTTTGCGATGGAGTTACTTGGATCTCGCATTTGGCCGATAGAACGCGTGTCGCACCCCCGCGCCCGTGACTGATCGCCTCGCTTAATTGAAAGGAACCATGAACGTAGACATTATCCGGCTGCCAGATATCGTCACTCGTTACAAAGGTGAAAGGTACTTCTGTTGCTACGTTTATATTAATGTGTGAAATCGGCGAAACATCACCAACGTGACAATGTTTACAAATGCATTGAGAAGAATATGTAAACTTACTTTCGATTTAGTTACTTTTAACGTGGACTATTCTACTCGTAATATTTTCTTTCAAGAAAGTGTGACTAGTAAGAAAGAAGAAAGAAAGAATTTTATTCACGCAACACAAAGACACAAACATATTAACAAAAACCACAAAACACTAATTAATAAACAGGTACAAGATGTGTGTGTCCTCGTGGCAGTGAATCGGGTTCTGGCTCAGCATTGTGCTGAAATGCTCCTCAAGCACCTGCAGCGATCATTTTCAGCCAGCACCGTTTGGGACTCACTATACGAAAACATATTACAACATGTTAAATAAATATTAAATGAAATTATTTAATAGATATAGGACTTTTTAATTGTCGAATAAATAACAAATAAAATTTATCTCTGAAAGTTCAATGAGTTATTACTACCAGTTTTTGTCCGCGACTCATCCACTTCTTGTCCACTTACTGCCACATCCTTTATAATACAATCCTAGTAATCTCTTACAGCTGTGGCGTACTTGTGTTAATATATAGGTACCTATAGAATTTTTATCTATTTGTCTATTTGTCTGTATGTTTGTGCAAGCTAACCTCAGAAAATATTTAACCGTTTTTCAATTGTATGTATTTGAAGCAAGCTTCTCGTAACGTTTAGTTATACCTACATATTTCCATGCCAACGAGTTTACAGACAAAAAAGTTATTTTAATTGAAATAATTGTAGAAACGCGATTCCGTCGAGTTAGCTGAAACTTTTGTTGAATGTAGTTTGTAAAACCATGATTGGTTGTTATTCCGAATACGACTCGCACAAAGCCCCGGGCAAAGCTAGTTTAAAATTCAGAATATAATTCAGCTAATATTGGACTTTGATATTCTCTACTCACTTACCGAACAGCACGCATGTTTTCATTTCACCTTTGAATTCCTTTGAGGTAAGACTGCCAAGAGGCGGGCTGCCCAAAGGACTGCGAAACGCACACGAGTCCTGCTCCCACTCTAATTAAAGTAAGACTATCCACTTGATGATAGGTGGCTACTGTTACATATGACATGAGCAACACCACAAATGCTTTAAGTACACTGCTGACCATAGTAGGATTAAGGAGTAAACAAAGACCAATCCTAAAAATTTGCATTGTTTAATAAAAATGTTACAAGAAATTGTCAACGCAATTGATTTACAAAAATATATATGTTATACTTAAACATGTGAAGAGCAAATTATATTGTTTAGAATTTCCATCGAAGTAGTAGAAACCCCTCAATAAAAGTTAGAATATAACGTGTCGGCGATTAGTTCCCAATTCTTAATTTTCCACCTGCGAAATTTTGTAAATTATTATCGGGATGAATTCTTCTTTATGAAAACTCTTAATTATTAAGAAGAATTGAAAATTGTTTCAAAAACGGCTTATTGCGCGCAAATGATTCCTGCACCGATTAATAAGTCAAAGTCAGTTAAAAAAATGCATTGTTTTTATTTGTTTTTTAATATTTTTGTAACGATAAATACAAAAAACCACAATTGTCAGGCCCGTTGAATTGTCTCCGCCGCCTGGGAGCACTAAATTAAATATATGGAGCTTCAGTGTCTCAGTGACTGCGTTGAGGTGTGGACTACGTTTGTGTTTTTCGTGCGGAATTAGTTTGATAGACATTTTAAAGGTCAGATCGGTGAAGGTCAAATCGTCAATGTCATTTTATTATTGTATTGTACGTATTGTACGTCCATTTTATTTAGTTATCCCAAGTTGGCAACCCTTTTCTTTGGTAAAAATGGTCACTTGGTAAACTTGGTCTTAAACGTGACGTTTAGTAAGGGTACAGAAATAACGTAACAGACATAAAGGTTTTTTTTGACGTGGAGGGGGCGTTTAGGGGGGGACGCAATTTTTCAACGCGGATCGGATGAAGTCGCGGGCAAAAGCTATTTGAATTATAATTCTAAGCTATTTGAATATTAATTCTTAAAGACGCCGCAAACTATGTTTCATATTAAAGTAAAATTATATTTTTAACTAATTTTTATTAGCCGACAATTAAATTTTGAGATGAGTGGCTCTGGTAGAATTATTTTTATAGGATAAAGAAACATCCGTTTAAATGGCTTATTTATCGTCATTAATACGGATATTAATTACACTTGTCCCACAAAATTAATTTATTATCATGCATTGCAATATGTTTGTTGGGGCGAAAGGTTTTTGTTATGCACCCCTGTTCATCTAAACGCATACACCCTACACCCGTATACCCGATATAATAAGCTGCACATTCCGTGGCACACGTGTTTGAACTTACTCCCTGTGTGCGCGCTGTTTCAAAGGGCAAACTGCAATAAGTAAACGTGGCGGTCACTTTTGAACTCGCCAAACAAATATTTTCCTCTATTTCTCGAATACATTTTTTTTTTATTTAACAAGATACACAAAACAGGACACTGACAATAAATACATTGAATATATACAATTACAAAGAAGTGTGCTAGACAGCGGCCTAAACTATTTGTACACAGCATGATCAAAACAGTGTTTCATACATGATTCCAAGTCGAAACATAAGAAAAAAACAAGATACATGTGTGCACATATACGTATATACACACGTATACATACACATACACACACAAACATATACATATATTTATTTAAGTTATTTAAGTACACTCGCAGCCATAATGGCCGCGATATGCTTCTTAAATTTAGTTATACTATTTTGGAATATGTCGACTTTATCACCATGGTTAAGCAGGAGGTCATTGTATTGTCGACACATCCTAACGAGGGGGTTGTAAAAAGAGGTATTATTAGTGTGTACCTGTAAAGAAAAGGTATTGACAAAAGGATTTCGCTTTCTAAGTTTTATATTGAAATTAATAAGCGACAAAAGATAAGGTGATCATTTGACATGAGTTACATGTAGCTCATGTCAAATGTGTACATATTCAAACTTATATGCAACTAACATTATTATCTAACGTCAAGGCTGTTCCAGACCGAGTTCATCGCTATTATTTGTGATAAGAATGAGTAGAAATTTTATCTGCGGACACATACAACTTTGAAACAATCTCCTTAAAACAATTTTCTAAGTTGTTTCAGCCTAACTAAAAAATGGGCTAGAATATTTATTTTTATTTTTCAGGTATGTGTAATAGAAAAATCACTAAGAAATATGATATTTCGCTAACTTTTATAGAGGAGGACAGGCAATGGTGGAGAGTGAGGGGGAGGTGGAGACCGTATTTCACAATTAAATTTTTCTGGCGCGATCTCACCGAGTGTGTACGCCGCACGCTCATGCTCAGTGGGGTGAGAGCCAGTGGTGCTCAAACCTTACCAAAAATAATATTTTTTTTTATTTCATTATACAACAAGTAAATAGTTAGTTTATCAAAGTATATTTATAAATAGTGTCATACTTTATATTCAAATCACACAAATTACAATTTAAAGACTTTCGTGCATCCACTGATTCTCTGATTCCTGATTCAATCACGCAGTGTAACCCTGGACAAAGTGCTCTCCATAGCTCGTTGAACGACGTTGAGATTTTCTACGAGGCCCATAGTTGCAAGCACTGAGAATTTTCGGACGAGAAGCAGAATTTGGCGATTGACCTTCTCGTAGTTGGCTTTACCAACTTAGACTGTTTACCCTATATGTATGTACTCGTCAATGACTTCGAGAGTCAAGTTCCCAAGTTATACAGGGGTGGACGCCAGACATATTATAAAGTAGCTATACACTGAACGATGCTTTTTATAAAAATACAATAATATGTTATATTGACGAAATGTTAAAATCTTCAGTTTGATAACCATTGGCACCTAGTTTAATATCGCAGCGGCGACGACACGGCGTCACGTGCACTCGCAAAGATACACTAACACAGACTCAAAACACACACAGATACAAACAAGAGTATAGATGTGTAAATGCCACCTCCTCAAGGTTGGACAAAACATGGGCGACAAGTTGATATCTTATTTATTTTATAAGTAGTATGTAGTTAGCAAGAGTTCCTCTTATTGTAATTAATTTTGTTTTATTAATAATCGTAACACCAGGTTACATATAGAATGATTTCATCTGATTCCTCTTTCTTCATAACAAATGCAGTTAGGCATTTTTTTTTTAAATTATCACAGCTTAATTAATTAATTGATTATCAAAACTATTGTCCGCGACTTTAATTACGTGTCTTTATACGAGTAATAGTATAGTCTATAGTATAGCCAAAATTATTGTAAAGTTTCATCAAAATCATTAAATCACTGCGTAAAGAGTAACAAACATCCTTATAAACTTTTGAATTTTCGCGTAAATTTATTGCCACTTATCTTTTGAAATTATGTTGAATACTTTTTAATTTGATTTAGAAATTTTGGTCTACATAAATTATTGTATTTAAAAAAATCCTCTTAAAAGAATTTAAATACTCTGGTTCTGACCATTTGTTCGACATTTGTCCCTTTAGCAGATCAAAAATCAAAATCTATAAAAAATATATCTTCAAATCATCCCCAAGCATTAAGGGCGATCAGTCTCGGTCCGCAACACAGCACCTGTTACTAACCCTCCCAAACAATCCCCTATTGGCTTCTCTACAATAAATTATTTTTGTTTTCTCAATGTTGACTTCCGAATTTGTTAACTAATGTTACACTCTTAAGGCTCATATTTCTGCTTACATTTTGCTTTGACTATATGTGCGATTAATTTTGAATTTGTCTAACAAGATTTTATTAAATGAAAAACAAGCTTCTAATATAAATTATTTGTAAAACGATCTTTTTTTCTTTAATTTGTTTTTCTGATAATTTTTTTTTGACAATTGCTTCTTGGAATATTATAAAATGTTTACAAAGACTAAAGAAATATTATAAATACTTACTAACTACTTACTTAATTAACCATTTTTTGAGAAAACTTTATCTCTTGATATTATATATTTTTTATTTTTTCATAATAGTGAACCTCTGTATTTGGTACAGATTAACATAATATATTACGTATTTGCCGGATATAGATTTTTGTTATTTATTCTTTCCTACTGTTTTTTAAAACTTTAAAATAAACAACTTATATACTGTAGATAATTTATAAATCGCATTAAGGAACTAACCTACATATAATTAAAAAAGAACTTTCAATCCAACCAGTGTTACATTTGACAAGTATTAATTACACTATACCCTTTCTGTTGTTGCAATGAACAAGTGTTCCGTACGTGCTCCGAACTTGAATATGCGCTATCATCAATTACACAACCGTATTAGTGTCAAATTTTGCACTCGGAATGGAATAGTTTATATCCTGAAATTTAATATATATCAAGCCATGTGATTACGATCATTGTAAACAAACTCCTCATAAAAAACTACATTTAGATATAAAAATTTAGTACCTACCAAGAGAGAGTCTTCAACAAAGGTATTAGAATTTGAAGAGCTTGCTCGGCGAAGCTTTTCATTGTTCCTCTGCGCCCTGATTTGCTTTTTTCCTCAGCGGAGATGTCATGAAGACAAAATGCTGAGACAGTCTCCGTATGCAATCCGTTGCTGAATAGATTAGTTCGGATAAATGGAATTAAAGAAATAAGGTAAAACGAGTTTTTTCATTGTATTTGCAATTCAAAAACATTTCAAATAAATCCTTACAACTTTAGTTAAAAACATTTAACAGCTATGTTACAACTTTATAACTAAGTAGGTATATTGTGTTTAATAATACTTTTATAAACTTTTTATATAGAGAAATTTATAAATTATATTAACTGGTCACTTGTGTTGGATACAATAATAACTAATAGTAGTTACAATAAATGAATATATTTTTTGACAAATGCATCATTTTTATCTTCAACCATGATGAAATAGCAGCCACTTTAATTTTCTTGTTACTGAAGCACGGCTAAGTAATTTAATTTAAAATTTTTGTCTATTAAGTACCCCAAATTTTTTCAATAAATGCTTCTTAAATGTTGTTAACGGAATTAAACATAAATCAAGTCCATTTAACTATAATGTATTTATCTTCTGTAGATCGGATATTTTCTAAAAACAGACATCATAATTTTAAACCCGGTCAAATATTTCAGGAATCAAGATCAAGATAATATTTGCACAACTACCAGCACAGTAGTCTCTTCGGTCGGTGCGCGTGACCTTGAAATGATATAGTTGACGCTAGGTTGACGCCCGCCACTCGCTTGCTAACTTGCTATATAAAGGTGCCAAATGTTTTAAGAAATAAAAAATAATCTGAATGGAATTTAATAGATTTTCATTGCTACCTAATCCGCACTAATATTATAAATTCGAAAGTTTGTATGTATGGATGGATGTATGGATTTTTGTAACTCTTTCACGCAAAAACTACTGAACCTATCACCATGAAATTTTGCATACACGTTGTCTGGGACACCAGAAAGGACATAGGGTACATTTCATCCAGAACGCGGACGAAGTCGCGGGCACCAGCTAGTCATCTATATGTAGAATTTCAGCTATGAATTAAAAATTAATAAGGTTTTTGGTGGATTTTTGGAGTTACTTTTTGGCGTAAAAAGTAACGGATACGGATACTGATACGGATCTTTCTTCTCCCTCGGATATCCGCGGATATGGATACGGATATCCGGCACATCACTAATACTTGCACGACTCAATATTTATAGCTTCGCACACGAGTCTTCACCACAAGGTTTCGTTGTAAATAGTGTTACCTATAAATAGGTCGATTTCTGTACCTATATAACACACACGGAGTCTCATTGCACCTATATATTCGGCAAAACTCCTATAGAAAGCTAAATTATCAGTGAATAACATAGGCTATTTTATATTTTATAAAGTTACGCGGGCGAAGTCGCGTGCAACATGCAAAAAAATCTGCAGGCAGACAGACGATCCACTTGATGCTTGGTGTCTCCAGTCGCCTATTCACAAGCAACGCCAGGTTGTTGCAAGTGCTCCTGACCCTTGTATGAAATCGGTAGCAAATGGCAAAAACTCTCCCAGATGTCTCCCTAATCGGATTACTTAGACAATGGCTGAGCTAGTGTACGGCTACCTACTATGTGACGTGTCATCGCAAACAGATATTATCTCAGCGGGGATCAATATAATATGCTTACAATGAATAAGATACTTACCAATTATTAAATTTAAATTATAAATCATTTATGAACAAATAACTAAGTATATTATTTAATAAAATTTGATTGAATCATTTTATGTATTCAAATACTCGTATTTGAGTTTTTTTTTTCTTACGTGGTTAAAACGCTATCCTAAACCTATATTGTAAAATAGAGATCCGGCCCGGCTTCGCCCGCGTCCGATCGTTATCAAACTTCACAGGATTACCCGCTGGACATATCAGAAGGTTGTCTGAAAGTTTCATCAAAATCGGTTCAGCGGTTTTGGAGTCCATAGGAAACAACACACACCTTTTATATAAGTATATTGTAAATGAAAAAGTGAGTTTGTTTATTTGTTTGTTACGCATTCACGCATTAATTACTATATAGATCATCGTGAAATTTTGCATATATAACATATGCAAAATTACATTAAAGACATAGGGGTAAATAGGAAGAATTCTATTAAAAAATAAGAAGATTTAGGGCCTCTTTCACCATCTGTCAAGTAGGCTAACCGTCATTTAAAGTCACCTGTCACCGGGAATAATTTATAGCTGATATACCTTTGTTTGTACCTATGGTAAAAGTCCCAAATATTAAAAAGAAAATAATGAAAAAAAATCGCCTATCGAAGGATGCACTAAACAGAGTGTATTAATTAATAAAACATAAAATTATTTCTAAATGTAACTAATTAACACTTCACTTGTAGTTGGTGAAAGAGGCCCTAAAAATTAGAATTAATTAATATCTATCAACCACTCTATTTTGTTTTCTCATGAGAATCTCGTGAAACGATTTCTTAGACAATGACTTATCTACATCTCATTATGCGCTTTTGGTTTAATTTTATTTCAATAAAATTAACGCCTGGAATTAATAAAATGCTAATCGCTCACTTTGTGGCTGCCATGACGTTTACTTCTTTAATATTCAGTAAAAATTCAGATCGGACTTTAAGTGAAGAGAATTCAATACCTACCTATATTAAAAGGAAGTGGCGATACGATGAATATCTCTTTGTAATTAACCGTCAACTAATGAAAAACGATTTTTTAATAATTTACTTAATTACTTAATACTTACAAATAGTAATATCTAAAACACATTTTAAAAAATTATGACAATAAAAAAAATATATAAGAAACAACTACGCTAACGAGTAATGAGTTGATGACATTGATTGAACTGTTTTCATTTTTACCCATTTTATTAAATATAGATAGACTCGCTAGTCTAGACCCGCCAACGGCTTCGTACGGATGTGAGATTATCTGTAAATATTATATCTAGGTATAGGTACATAAGCCTTCCTCGTTTATTGTTCTTTCTATTATATATAGTATGGTGCAATTAGCCCAAAAAACGGCCAAACCCCAACATTCAATGAAACTAGTGGGTGCCCGCGACTTCGTCCTCGTCCGATCGCTACAAACTTCACAGGATCACCCGCGGGATTAATCTGAAGATTATCTGAAAATTTCCTCAAAATCGGTTCAGCTGTTTTGGAGTCTATAGGGAGGGAACAACCAACACATTGCCTTTTATATAAGTACCTATATAGAGATAAAATATTATACATTTTATCAATAAGTTTATTTAACCAAATACCTATAAAGCTATTAAAACCATTTTATATTTAATATGTGGGTGGCCACAAAACAATAAAAATATATTTTATTCATGAAATATGAACGAAAATGTAAATTCTAGAACGGCATTCGCTCGGAGCTTAGTCGTAGTAAAGTCATAACTGCTAATGAAATAAATGGCCTTATTGACTATTCCTCAATTGTTATGCGACATTCTCGACTTTAAACTAGGATATTATGGAGCAATTATACATAAATTTTATTAAAAAGAGAATCAAAGATTTAGTTTTAACTTTATGTGGGTGTTCATAAGGTTGCAATTCGATTGTATCCACAACTTCTTCCATATCAATAAAGCGACGTCAACCATGAACCATGATATTTTACGGACAAAAGTAAGATATAATTTTCATTGCAGTTTAAGAGTACCATATTAGGTATTATAAAGGAAGTGCTCATGTCAGAGTAGACCTGACGGTGACGACCGAATAAATCCTATATGTCTGCTCGAAAGCTGCACATGCTAAGATTTTTTTTCATAGTGTCCCTAATGTGTAATATGTTCTAGCCCAGTAATAGTTCTAGTAGTAGTTCTAGTAATGACAGTAACTGAAAGCATTAGCAATTAATATTACAAATTTTCTTTTACTTATTTTTATGAAATAATTCATATTATTGAATTATTATTGCTTATTATTGAATTAATAATTATATTTATTAAAATAAACTCTACATTATACAGGAGGAAGTCGTATTAGTCAAACATTCTTCAGAAAAAAGACAAAATAATTATAAAATGAAAGCTTAGACTTACTTTACCTTACTTTACTCTCTTTGAAGGTTCACTGCTTGCTGTAGATTGATTATGCTAGAACGAAAAATTCAGATACATCTTATAGAAATTACAAGGTAATTGTACGTGGTGGGCAAAGTTCTTCACGCTTCCTTGAATTTTAATTTAGAAATGTCAACATGGTCACCCTAATGAGAGCTTCCCTACACGTGTGTCGTACGCTCGCTGCCGGCGGTGCCGCGATTGTGCACGCGTCCTTAAGCCGCTACGCCTGCCTCCCGCCACTAAATGTCAAACGGCGATTGATAAGTCGCAAGTCTGCAACCGCCCTATGTTTGCTGACGGCCGTACATTTTATTGCACCGTGGGATGTAACTTATTGTTACAACACCAGTTGAATGATGTCACCGATTTCTGTACTATGGGAAAAATCAATGCTTGTAGCGGAATAGAAAAAATACATAAACATATTGTTAAGGTTACAGAAAATGACATAGGTATTATAAAACGAGCAAGCGGTATTACTTTTGTAACCGTTCCATTAAAAAAACTACCTAAAATGAATTTTCTTGAAAGATAAGACCCTGACAGATCGATTTCTAGACCTAAAAACCCCTAACCCTAGATTTTCGTCAAAATCGTTAGAGTCGTTTGCGAGATCGTCATGGTAGGGCACAAGAATTCCTCATTTAGTAATATAATAATAATATATAATAATACGGATGTTGCGCACTCCATGGACAGCAAAGAGGACAACCAGCTCGATCCTCAAACAGCTTGCGATTCGGACAAGACTATCCGCCACCTGCTATCAAAGAGTTCTCAACTACTTTCGGCACATAGCACAACTTGGAGAAGCTGGTGGTGGTTGGAAAAGTGGATGGCAAGAGGTCTCGAGGTCGATCTCCTAGCCGATGGACAGACCAAGTTGTTCAACTCACAGGTCTTACAGTCGCGAAGGCTCTGCGAAAGGCTGAGGACAGGGTGGAGTGGAAACAGCTGGTGGTCGATGCCACCAAGGCAATTCAGAGCGGGCACGACCTTCAGCAATGAAGAATCCGACTCTATATATATAATAATAATGACATTATAAGATATACAAACTTAAAAAAAAAAGCATAGAAAACTGTTATTGATAGGGCTCGTGTGTGATTCGAATCCACGACCTTCGCGTTGAGAAAGGAACACGACGCGACCAACTGACAAATTGGAGCAACTTTATGAAAATTTCATTGACTTTGTCTCAATAAAACAAAACTAATTTAACTACAAAACCGTTAATGCCAATAAAGATTTTGGTAATAAATAAAATTGAAATCTTATTTAGAATATCTAATCGGACCACCTGTATAAATACATTGTTGGAATAAAACAACGTCAACTCCATATCTGCTCCCCCGTAACATTCATTGTAATTTCGCCACAAAATCAAACAATACTTGTACAAGATAACGGCCTACGATTTATCGCCAAATGTTCGATTCCCACCGTCATTGCTAGTATTTATATTACAAAATGCGATACTAGTTTTTGTAGACGTATTTGCTCGATGAGGTAAGGTTTCATCATTTTCTTTCTTCTTTTTTACAAAAAAATCAGGCTCCATCAGATCTTATCCGATCATTTTGCCAGAGTCGCAAAACGCAAAATTCCAATCAAAATTTATTGAGTAAGTATATTAAGCTGGACATTGAGTAAAGTTACCTATAATAATAGACAAAATTACAAGATTTATTTTTCATCAATATTAATGAAGCCTAACTATTAGAAATTTGATTTTAAAATGTTCACAGGTTTATATAAAATAAATAAGTTCCCTCTTTTCCCACACACCTCTCTTTCAATCGCTCTTCTAGTATTATTTAAAAAAGAACTGTCAAAGCGTATAAACATTCTACATTTCGTCTCATTACGCTTGGTCAATGGAGTCGACTATCCACAGATTAGATCTTGTGTTAAACAATTGAAAACATACAATTGTAGGTTTTATGTGAAAGGAATAGATTTGAATGTTGAATGAATGTACGTCGGCGGTGTCGACTGTACAACGGGCTAGTAGAACAAGTGCCAATATAGATGTTATCTGTATTGTTTGATAGTTCCCACGCGTGGCCGCCACGTGCCCAAGGGACCGTACCTGTATGGATTATCAAAAATGTAGCAGTGAATTTTATTTATGAACATTGAGACACAAATATAGAGTAATTGTAATAAGGTACAGTCATGAATGTAATTGCTAATTGCTAATATTTTATAAGCGTCTAATTAAATACATAGCCACAAAACATCTGCTTATTTTAAACTTCGATATTTATGACTGTTAATTTATTAGGTAATATACAGGAATTAAGTTTCTGCAAACAAATTTAGTTTTGAAATATTATTTTTTTAATGTTTTCTTGTTGGTAACAGTGTAGACGGTACCTTTTAACTTTAGTGACAGGCCGATGTCTGCTGGTGAAATGTTACACAGGTTTTTCATATAAACTTGGAGGCTTAAGCCTGTGTATTGTAGTTACATCTCTAACGGTAATAAGAAGCGAGAAATGTATGTGTTATACGAGTAAAAAAAATTAAAGAGTAAAAATTGTACTAAGTATATATCAAACTAACTAAATAAGTTGAAAAGTAAATTTGAAAATAAGACGGAAAAAAATAAAAATGAAACCCAATCGAAGTAAATAAAAAAAAATACCTATACCTATACCTAATGAAGTAGGTACCTACTAATAACATCAAAGACCTACTATGATGAAATATTTTAAAAAATAACGAAGGCATAACTCAATGAAGATAGTAGCAAATTCCTACTATTTTCATTTAGTATAAAGAGACAGCAAATTTTCAGCATAAACAAGAGTTATTAATCGAGGGTGCCGAGATGGGAATAAACCAAATATTTTGCTGTTTAAAATGAATTCATAAATTTATTTAAAGTTCTTATTTTTATAATAAACTAGGATGTTTATTTATTTTTTCACAATACCCATGATTACGACTTTTAGAAAAATTTCTGTTATGGCTTTTTGAAAAATCTCACTTGGGAAATGACAATTAGATTTAAATCCACCTAAGACACATTTAATTTTGAAGATTTGCCCAATTACATTTTAAGTTTTAGAAAATATAATCTATCGCCGTTATCAAGTGATACTTACCAGTCCAGGGCCCTGATTCTGTATGCCCAAACCACATTATTTCCTTAAATTGTTAAGACAGGCTAAAAACTTATTCTCTATCGCATGTTGTTTATTATATTGACACTGACTGATTATTAAAATGCAGTTGAGATAACATAATATTATCCCGTGTTGTCAGTGGAATTGTCAAATAAATACAATAGTATACTGTGGTTTCAATGAAATCAGGTGAAATCATATATCGTGTCATAGATAATTATCTTGGGGCATAGACATAAGAATTTCACGACAAGACAAGGCAAGACAATAACGTATCTTGCCTTGTCTTGTCAAGAGTAGTTGTCATACAGAATCAGGGCCCTGGAAGGAAACAAGCCATCCTTCCTTTTATTTTATTTATTTAGTAATGGAATTTACTATAGAACGGCCCACTTTTAATAAAAGTGGGAGATCTTAACTACTCCTTTAGAATGATGAGGTACGCAAAGCATATATAAAAATTAAATTGGATCTATTAAAAATTCTTATTAAACATTATATTTATTATCATTAATAATTTTATTAAATCAACCATTGGAAGTCGATAGTAAACACCCACTAGCTGTATTTCGGATAGTAAATATTATTTAATCTGTGGTTTCGGTGAGTGAGGATGGCAAAGTAAAGAATGAGAGACTCGTTTCTTTATCCCTAACCTATTCCCTTATTCTTAATCGGCAGTGCACTTGAAACACCTGTAGCTTAGACTACGGTGACCGTCAGCCTGTCTGACGACTTTTACATAATAATAAGAAAATCTAAAAAGATCAGAAATATTATGTTTAAATAACAGTGCCCAGTATTGGGTGGAGTGTCAATAATAATTACTGCCGTTGCTAGGGAGTTGCAATATTTGGGCCACTGTTTGCTCGTTGCGCCGCTGGCTGTCACCCGTCCGGGATATAGTAATGCCCGGGCAAGACTTTCAACAAATAAACTAAGGAAAGACACTTAATATAAGTCGAGTCGAGCTCTACTAAAAAATTGAGCTCTGAAGTGCATTTTTCATTTCGGGTCTGCAAGAAAAGTTCATCACGACAGATACATAGATAGAATATCTACATCTCAATATTAAAATGTTATTGAGAAATAACTCTTATAACTTTGATTTTAAATACATGTCACAAAAAATTCTAATTTGTTTGTAAAACGATACTGGATAGTTGATAGATAGGTAGTTGATACAAAAATTTACAAACTTATTGTACCTACCTAAATAAAAATAATTTGTAAATAAAAAAAAATTGAAAAAAGTTAGAAATTTCTTCCTCACTAGTCTTAGGTTTAGAATTTCGTGCAATGGGCAAACACTAATTTATTTTTTATGCTTCTCAATAAACCTATCTGTGTACATGCATATTGCAATTTATATTAAACTTGAAATTGAAATTATTTTGACGATTACGTAAATTTTATTATTCTCAAGGAACCCCGTGTTCCCTGATATACCTACTGGTGAAGAAAATAATTAATTAAAAAGTTTCAAAGACATTCAAGACAAAGTACATACATATATACCTACACTATTTTTATTTAGTACCTATTGACTGATTAATTTGACTGACTGTAGGAATATTTACATGAAATTAATATCTAAATATAAGAAGTTTTTCACGAAACTTAATTAATTAATTATTTAAGATGCAATAATAGATCGTTTCGGGGATTAGTACATAACCCTTTATGGATTGAATTTGGTACGTAGTTAATAACATCCCAAGTTGGCTTGTGAACTTTAATTAAATTTCAATATAGAATGTATGTTTGCCAAGCAATTGTGTCCGTCAGAAGCGTTGACCACTCAAGCATGTCAGTCATGCCAAATGGTCAGATAGAGGCGCGGTGCGGCGCGCCAGGGGACGCCCAAAGCGTCGATTCACAGCATGCCCAATTATAAATGCATCATCCCACATTTTTATAAAGAACTAACTGGTGCCCGCGACTTTGTCCGCGTTGAAAATAAAAAATATATAACGCTTGACCTCTTGTTGACTTGGCTTGATCTCGCTTGACCACTTTGACCAGACATTAGTTAGCGAGAACAAACCTTTTTTCTGCATGAAAGATACCCTAAGTCCTTTTCAATATCCCTGTCCAAGAGTATGCAAAATTTCATAATGATTTTGCGTTGAGGTTGTGAATAATAAGGCGCAAAAGGGCAACAGACAGAAATACCGATAGACAGAGTTACATTTTATAATATTAGTATGGATCGTTTCAAGTTACAGAGCAAATATACTTTGTAAACATCAAATGGACATAGTTGGAAACGGATTGATTGTATCTACCGTAGTTGCACGATCGCGTATTCGTGTGAAACATAGAAAATATATATTTTTAAAAGCATTATTAAAAAATATTATATACAGTGTGGAAAAATAAGTCGGGCCCTGGAGGGAAGCTACCTTAAATCCTTAAGTTTGCTCATTTTACATTTTGAAGTGAAACTTTTTATGGGACACTATTGAAGTGAAACTTTTTGTCATGAGAGTGAACTCGTCGAGCTAACAAACTGTTAAGTGTTAAACTGTTAAACTCACAGATGTTAAACTCCTTGTCTCTTTCTTATTACCGCCTCTCTCACTCTAGCAGAGTGAGAGAGGCGGAAAGAAAATTGTTGATGTTGACTGACAGTGACACTGTTGACATTGACAGTCTGTGTCGGATAAATTGGATAAATACAGAACAACTAATTAATATTATGGAAAAAATGAGTACTACACAGACATAGTTCATTCTCTATATGCTACGGATTATAGAGTATGATCTTATCATACTATATACAGCATAGACATAGTATACTTCGTAATAGACGAACAGAGAGTGCAAGCGAGAACGCAGTCTCTTATGACAAGAATACGAGTGCGAAAGAGATAGAAAAACAATACCCGATAGGACTAGTTTTGAAACCTTATCAGAACTTAGCAGAACACTGCGAATAGCGTCCTTCAGTTTTTGTGTAATTTCTCAAGCAATCCTTTTAAATTGTATAAAATTATTGTTAAAATCAACAATGGGGTGTTGTTCAGTGCCTGATTGTGAAGTGAATCACAGGAATAATCCAAATAATGAGACATTTTACAGGTAAATACGATCCACACACTATCAATTTTAAACGCCTTATTTTCAAGGAAAACTAGGTTTAAGGAATATGGCAAATTGTGTAATAAATGTAAGATATCACGTAGTTTTGTGTTTTATATATATTTCTCACTTTCATAAATACAAAAACAAGATTTTGTGTCTGTGAATATTTCCATAATTTACGTAGTGATTGAGTATTTGAGTCATCGATATCGATATCGATTCTTTCTTATAATTAAAACGAGTGTGCTTATGACCACACGACTGAAGTGAAACTTCTTTCGCTCCATCTGTATGTATATATATATATATATATATATATATATATCTTATATATATATATATATGTGTGTACAATATATACATGTATACACATATACATATATTAATTTTCTACAAATATTTAAATTTATAAAATAAATATTTATCGCGCGCACATTATCGAAAATGTGCGCGCGCACTGCTGTCTCTTGCTTATATCCCCCACATAACTTCCGTTCGCCTTGCCCGATCACACTTTTCGTAACGCTTACGTCACGCGTTCGCCAGCTTACTCCCCAAGTCAAGCGTGCGTAAAGAAGTTTCACTTCAAAAAAACGAAATGTCACGTGACCTTATTTCGTTTTTTTTTTTTAAACTGGTCCATACGATATTTTCAATCATGCTTAAGAAAAAAAAAATTTTTTTTTTCCTAAAAATCTCCCTCTGCCCTATTTTAGTAGAACCAAACATTGATAAAAGTAGTATATTATAAAAATTTAATAGAAATAAATTTACTATTATTGTCAAAATAAGAATTCTTTAAAAAAAGATAAAATGGAATATTAATTAGTTGAGTATATAAGAAGTATAAGCATCAACATTTGACAAAAAAAATAATTAAATTTTGAATACATATCTCAAAAAGCGCCATCTGCCGCATTAGTGTCGAACTACAACGAATCGTGTCAAAGGTTATCGATTATTTATTTATTTATTTTTAAAGCGCCCTCTGCCGTATTGGAATTGAACTAGAACAAATCCTGTCAAAGATCAAGTTAAGTAAAGGTCGGATGCAATGTGTACTGTGAGACAAGATAATAATAAGAAAGAGACAAGGAGTTTAACAGTTTTGTTAGCTCGACGAGTTAACTCTCATGACAAAACGCTAGTGTCCCATAAAAAGTTTCACTTCAATAAAAATGTTAATATGCCGAGTGTTTTAAAATGTAAGTAGGCAGTGGTTATATGCATAGTGAAGTATTTGATAATCTATGTTAATTTTATTATTTTAAAAAGAAACAAAACTGCATTCAAAGATTTTCTAAAACTCGCTTGACTCGCCCGGGACTCGAAGCAACTAAAATTTAAAAAACAAACACTCGCTATTTTATTATACTAGGTAATGGATAGGATTAGGTATTTAAGAATTTTTTTCGCAGTGTTGAAGTAGGTAAATGTTGAAAAGTTGGTGTTCCTTATTTGCATAAAAATAACTTCATATATATTTTATACTATAAAAAATAATATATATAATATAATATAGTGTTATATATTTTTTATTTTATTTTTAATCTGCAAATATTAAAATTACGTTTTTCTTTTTTTTATATTTCAGATAAAATTTTATAAACACGCATACCATTTTCTGACGACACATACTCATGTATAATTCATATGCCATATATATCTATAGTTAGTTACTCTAAATGCAAATTAATTTTGTTTAGATAGGTAACGATATATTGCAGAACATTTACTACATTGCGATTACAACGTTCAAAGCTAAAAACTTTTACATGTAACAAGTTTAATTGAAAGAGTTACTAACACCTTGCCTTTGCCGTGAAGTCTTTGATATGAACTTATTTTGAATTCCTATAAGTTGGAAACGTGTGCGCAGGGGACACGTATTAATCAACGCTCGAAAACAATGTACGCTCCTCGCTAAGCGTTAGTAGCGACTGTTTGTTTGTATGCAGGATTCTTCATCAAAAGTTAGAATAGAATTTCAGGATGCTGCTTAAGTATCCAAAAATAAAAAGTAATATAGGTATATAATCAAAAATATAATCAAATAAAAAGAAAAAGAATTTTTCAACATTATTTTTTACTATATATAAATATTTATATTGTTACGATAAGCCATACATCTTGTTTACGATAAGCCAGGAATTTAATAGTAAAACTAGCTCACAGATTCCTGTGTAAGTATTTTTTCATAAAGCCCGTGAAAGCTTAATTTCCACCGGGCTCCAGGATGTCTAATATTGTTTGGACACGAAAGGGCGGCGAAGCGCACCCCGGGGGGCTTATCCCTTTAATATTCTAATAATAAAATCCCCCGGGACCGATACATACCTACTACCTTGCTCCAGATTTTATAGACAGATCGTAGAAACAGACAATCATTTATTCCTGTATCCGCAAATATATCTAGACTTTAAATATCTAAATCGATAGAGCACTAACTCCAATAAAAAAATCTATTTTCATTTTCATGTTTCATCTTTGAGTTAATAAAATTGCATTACCTTTTACCAAAGAATAAATTGATGTATCTAAATAAATTATTTTGTTCTTTTAACAACCTATCCTATCGAAAAACAACAACCCGAATTTTAAAAAAGAAGAAAGAGGTTTCGCGGGCACAATTAGATTTTATTAAAGGTCTACAACCAATTATAAAGACATCGAACTGAAGAGAAGACGAGAAAAAGTAATTTGGCAACAAGTAGCACGGAAATATGAACGGTCGACAAAGTCACATTAACATAGGCCTCGCTGTGAAGAAAGTGAAATGAAACCCTCTGTTCCAATAAACAGACGAGTTACGCCCCCAAAAATCGCAGTTTAACCCGAAGATGTGAGCAAATCGACCGGGGCATGAAGTAAAACAATAAAATAATAGCAGCGGATGCTGCGAATATTGCGACCCTCTATTGTAAATATCTGCTCAGCGCATTCAATTGAAAACAATATTGCTATGCACATAAAGCTCACTTTAATAGAGCAGTTGCTGAATTTGTATATTACTTTTTATTTTGACTTGATATATTTTTAACATACTATACATGTCATTAATGTCTATTAGACTATTATCATGTTATCAGACCTATTAGACTATAAAATCAGGTTGACTTGGTGCTGTCGATTTTAATAGGAAAAGGATGAGGGATAATTTGAAGGGGATATGGACTCTGGCATATATTATTTTTAGACAGTTTATGTCTAACTGCAACATCATTGGGGCTGCCAGTGCTTTGACAATTCCGTATTTTCTATGTGTGGTTTTGCTGTGGTTATCGACTCGATGCGGTTATAGACTTGACAATAAATTGTCTACACTAAGCACCTGTCAAAATGTCTATAATGTTTTTAGCGTGGCGCGTTATTGTGTGGTGTTTACTTTGACAAAGTATTATTTCCAATTTAGGTAATGTCGCCATTGGAGTCGACAGGTTTAAAAAACCACAGATAGAGAATGGACTCGCTGGTGGGATAACTAATTAAGGTCAACTGGGATATGTTAACATGTTGAGCCTCGAAATGAACTAAATAAAATATCCATTTAATTTAGTTCATTTCGTGTTCAATTGGACACGAAATGATCCCACTTGAAGTTGAATGATTACATCTGACGGATATTCTCACTGATATGATATGGACGGTACACGCACGCCTCGGCGCCCGCCGTTGTTCAGACTTGCTGTACAAATATCAATAAAAACGCCGATCCGTCCCTTCACAAAGCCGCCCCCCGCAGGGAGGGGGATGTAGTGGCAGCGGACGGGGCGGGAGGGTCACGTGGCACGATTTAACTAAACTCTTACTGCTTTTCATCAAACGTTTGGGATCGAATGCTTCACTACTTCACTGGATGTAGACGATACATACCAGATTATTATGTGTAACTAAGTGTTGCACGGGCTATCAAGAATAGCCTATGTAGGTATCAGGTGAAAGAATTTTCAAAATCGGTCCAGTACTTTTTCAGTTAGTTTATTCATTACAAGCATACAAAAATAGGTACTAATCTTCTCTATTTATAATATTATCTAGTATAGATAAAAATTCACTTGAGAAATTTAATTTTTTAATGATCGTCTAACAATCTGACGGCCCACTTGGTGGCAGGTTGCTACCGTCATCCAAAGGTGCTGGAAATGCGCTGCCATCCTTAGTTAGGATTAAAAACGGGAAGGGAAATGGGATCTGACATTTCTTACTCACTCAATGAGATAAAACATATACTGTAATTTCACTGTGGTTCTCTGTAAGAGGGCAGAACTTACTGTCGGATGCGTCCGACATCCGCAGCTGACAGGTATGATAGTATGAATACACAGCTGTGCAAAACTATCGAACGTAAGTCGCGGACGTGACTTTGGACCGCCCTTGAGCGTTCGGACGTCCGATAGAAATCTGGCGCACTGGATGGGAACGATCGTGCACAATTGCACATATAGTCCAACCGTCCGATAGTTTTTTCCAGCTTAATACCTACTTACTCGTACGTATGTGGTATTTTAAATACTAATACGCCGTATACTAATATACTAGACGTACTAGTACAAATACGCCGACATAAGCCGGCGGATTAGTAAGTTGAAGTGGCAGTGGGCAGGGCATATAGTACGGAGAGCCTTGGGCCGCTGGGGCCGGAAGGTTCTTGAGTGGAGGCCACGGACCAGCAAGCGCAGCGTAGGACGTCCACCCACAAGGTGGACAGACGACCTAATAAAGGCCGCGGGTCAGCGGTGGATCCAGGCAGCTTCTGACCGGTCCCATTGGAAAATTATGGGGGAGGCCTATGTCCAGCAGTGGACGTCCTACGGCTGAGATGATGATGATGATGATGATGTGGTATTTTCGTTCAAGCTATGGTACCTAATGGAAGAACGTTTGGCTTGTGGTCTAAGTACGAGAAGCAAGTTCAATCTCCGGCCTACACCTCTGAAGTGTTTTATATGTTTTATTTAACAGTGAAACATGCATGTCTTTAAGACTATCACGATCTTTGATGACTTATAAAGTGCTGTCTGCGCTGAGTTCTTGCATGGTGGACCTGGATACAGAGGCGGAGCCTGTGGCCAGTAGTAGGTCACATAAAGGTTTATAAAAATACATATACTTTAGAAGCACATATTTTTTGAAAAGTATGTCAATATTTTGGCTGTATATTTTTAAAGTAACAGATGAACCATCTAATGAATCAAAAGATACACAAGCTAATGTTAATAATATGTACCTAAAACTAGTACCTATATGTATAAATATGGAAGGACGAAACAGTTTAGTATCTTTTCAAGTAGGTAAGTATTCGTTGATTAGGTATATATTTTTATTTTTAAATTATAAAACTTTATCATTTACTTAGCTAGCTTAGCTAAAGTAAAGTTAAATAGGTACTAAAACAGTACTTAGCTCTTGAGAAGCTTTTCATTTCGTCTGCAAGATACAAGGTAGGTATTATCTGTTACGTTGCAAATGTAACATATAGGTAGGAACGTAACAGATAACCTACATACCAACTTCGTATCCGAAATACATAGTGTTCAGTGAACATTCAGTACAATTAAATTAAGTACGCTACACATCACATTAAAAACAAGAAACCAATATTATGCCATATATTTTTATTTAATATTTACCAGCGAATATTTACATATATTAATCCGTTAAGCACATTAGGGTGCGTCCACGTTGAACGCATGGATTACACGGAGTTTCCGAATCATTAAGATTTATATTTAAAAAATAATGTGCATTGACGCCTGCAAGGAGACTGCCTTCTAAATCCGAAACCTTTTTCACGCATTTACGGCTAAAAGAATGAAGAATGACATAAAACCCTTCGTTAATGCCTATCACGTGGGAACATCTACGAGGCTTTCAACAGTTCGGTCAACGCTTTCTAGACTTTGGTTACGCCGCGGATTGGATTAACATAGGTACTACAATATGCATAAATACTAAAACTTACATCTTATTGGTTTCACATATAAATGTAATGAGGAGGATTAAATTTATATTATCTAAAACCTGTCTGGTTGTACAAACATTTTCAATTCTTTACAATTCTTGTTTACTAAAATAGGATTTATTTGCAGCCAACATAGAGCATAGGAATTATGAAACCAACCATAATTTCTAAATCTAAAGATTTAGACACCTACATAGAACTCTGAATTGACTACTTATTCTACAACAAAATACTGAGCTATATTTACGATGGGGGAAAGCGGATCCCTTGTTGGATAAGATGTCCCAATGACAATCGAAAATGTGTCTTATTATAATGGTTTCTAAGTACATATTCATTTGTTTATTAAATTCAGTTGGAATTTTCCGTATCGGTGGCACGTGTGTTGTAAGGCCTTTATTGACGAAGGACTCGCCCCTCCCACACCAGGAGGCAAATGAAAATTTCACCTGCTCTAAATACATCCCCTATTTTATTGGCATGCAAAAATACTGTCATGCTAACTTCCTCAGAAGGTTTCCTCTTTTATAAAGCTTTCCGACGAGTTTATAGGTACCTACATTATGTGTAACAAGTACCTACTTATCTGTAGACGAAATAAAAGATTGAGGCCATTATAATGGATTACTTGGCGGGCTCATAACGCGATGAGGCTTCAAATATTATTTAATAAGTTTAAAGAGTAATTAAGAAGTATTTCATCTAAACACTGACAAACTTTTTAACATACAAGGCTTACTTCGAATGTTACGAAATTACATACATATAGGTAGGTAATAATGTTTCTGCTTCATGCATACATTTCACTTTAGATATTCGTGTTTAACGGGATTTTGGTCGTAAGGAAGGCCAAGCATAGCAGATGTAATTTCTTTGAAGCATGTGATATGAATACTAGACCTTCCACTTGGCATGGCATGTCATCCTGTGGCATAATCCCTTCATAAATTGATGTCTTTTCGCGTCTATCTGTTTCTCCACTAATATTTTAGAAATATAAATATAGATACAATTATTGATTTCACTTTGTATCTTATCATTAAGCTTCTATTATCTTATTTATTACTAGATAGCTTTTGCACGCGACTTTGTATGCGTAACTTTATAAAATGTAGCCTACGTTACTCGCTGATAACTACTTCCCAACAGTGAAAGAATTTTTCAAATCAATCCAGTAGTTTCGGAGCCTATTTAATACAAACAATAAAATTTTTCCGTTTTATAATATTAGTGAAGTAATTATATTAGTGATCTAAGGTTAATTTAAAATTAAAAGGTAAATTTTTAAATAAACCTTAAGTATCGATACACGATATAATAAACCTTAACCATCGGGCCAACCAACTATCGGGCCTAGTTCAGCCCGACTAGAGGGGCCCGACCTTTAGAAGTCACCACTATGAATTTCTTCTCTTGCAACTGGTTAGGTAACGAACATGGAAGACGGGGAAATAACTGCATGTGGTGCTATTTTGTGTTTTGGTGAGTGGTAACGGTGGTGGAGTCTTATCCTGACTTAATTCCTTGTTATACTCGTATAGTTAGGTAATACAATAGCGATCTTTTTAAAAAATAAATTAATATAAATCCGCACACTTTTTAGGCAATATGCAGATTAACGAAATATAAGGTTAAGTTAATATAACATGTTCTTTGCCTTATTACTTGGAGACGGTTAATGAAAACTTTGTGGAGAAGTCCTTTGTGTCAAAAGGACAAGCTAAATAATAGAGGACTGCTGTGCACGAACGAATTTAGTTTTTAAGTTTTTATCCTATATAATCTCTACATACTCTTTTAGTAAAGAAAGGTTTTGAAATTGAAATTGAATGAAAACTTAGGAGAGAATGCCTATTTGGAAAAATATATATTATATTTTTTATGCCAAAAAGACTCGTTTTTATTTATTAAAAAGTAGGTTAGGTTAAGGTGTAAACACACGCCAATCCTAAAAATTTGCATTTTTAAAAAAATATGTTACAAGAAACTGTCAACGCAAATGGTTTGAAAAAAATATATATGTTATACTTAAACATGTGAAGAACAAATTGTATTGTTTAGAATTTCCATCAAAGTAGTAGAAACCCCAAAATAAAAGTTAGAACATAAGAAGAATTTGACACCTATATTGAAAATTGTTTCGAAAACGGTTTATTACGCGCAAATGATTCCTGCGCCGAATAATATAAGTCAATGTCATTTAAAAAAAATGTATTGTTTTTTTATTTATTTTTTAATGTTGTTTTAATGAAAAGTACAAAAAACCACAATTGTCAGCTCTGTTGAATTGTTTCCGCCGCCTCGGAACTCTAAATATATGGAGCTACAGTATCTCAGTGACTGCGTTGAGGTGTGGATTACGTTTGTGTTTTACGTGCGGAATTAGTTTGATATATATAAACACCCTAAAGGTTATATCGGTGAAGGTCAAATCGTCAATGTCATTGGCCTTTGTGAATCCCTTAATAAGTTCTCCAAAGTAGGTAGATATATGAAATTGCGAGCGAAGCAAGCGCCCGTAACCCCTAATGCTACTTTTGGTAAATTATAGGCACACTATATTTTGAGTTGGCTTATTGAAAACTTATGAGATCTCAAATGCATATGAAATGAAACAAGTGTTTTGGTCACTCTATCAGCGATTTAACATCCGTTAGTTAGTATGCAGATTAATTAAGTAAAGTGCAGATATTACTACTTTTCACACTTAAGGATCGCACCAGGTTACTTACCTGCCCACCTAATTTACATATTAATATTAACCTATTTCTCACTGTGTTGTAATGAATGGTAACATCTAGATATAAGTATACCTATACCTATATATAAAAATTATGTGTCACGTTGTTTGACGCCAATGAATTCGTAAACTACTGAACCGATTTTGATAAAACTTCGTAACTATGTAGGTACCTACATATGTGAAATTTGGTCGAAGCCGGGAGCGGGTCGTAGTGACCCAATAGTGACCTGTAAAGAAACGCTAATGAAAAAGTAAAATCCACCAGCTTTCAACAATTTTTTCAACTATTGTCATCATATTTTTATAATATCAAAATTTTTGAGCATTAGAAACCGTGCTAAATCGAAATAAGGACCTAGGTATTTAGATCTAGGTACTTTTAGACTTTATTGTCTTTACCCGATTTACTAAATGCAAATATTTAAGTATTTTTAAACTAAAAATAAAAATTTAAAAGGTCTATTTAGGTAGATACGGTAGCATTAATATGAAAAAATGCAATGCGCTCAATAATTCTGTCCGCTTCTCTAAGCTTTAATGGCAAATTACGTTTGTATTACAAACACGATTACAACCGCATTGGTAGAAATGATTCGAGCATATTTCCTTTGATAATTCAAATAAAAAGGGAATGGTGAGTAGCAGTGAACCCGTCAACGGTGGAGCCATTTTTCGTGATCACCACACCGTTGACTTAAAGTGGTCGTCAGAATCGTACAATAGCGAAAAAAACGCACGCAGCGCTATTCAATACATTTTAAGCAACGAAAACAATAATAAATTCCCTGTGAATCGTCAGACGAAACTAGTGTACGAATGGATTGGATGCGGCATTTGTTGTTTAGAATACATACTTCGCTTGTCCTTTACCTCGGTTGAATACGAGTTGAACAGAGACATGGATGGCCTTTATGTAGAAATTATTACTTATGTAGGTATATTAAGCTATTATATGAAGATTAGTTAGTATGGACTTATATAAATAAGTTAGATGTAAGTTTTTGTTAGTAAGGTATGACTGAGCGCCTCACTCAAGATAATCTAGAAGTGTTAGCAATACTTAAATTTTCATATTATTATCGCTGATAAATTTTAATAAAATGCATAGGTAATACCTATTTTATTTAATCGTCTTGTCAAATGTAAGTAAACGCCGCATCCTTGTGCACAGTCTTATTCGGCGCTCGACGGGAGTGTTTACGTGGCGGATGGTGCAAGTACAGCTCAATGGGAGAATTGGCCCACTTGAAGTACAATAGTAACCCCATGAACACACTGTACCCCGCGTCGAGATAGCTCTCGATACACCGCCCGAACCACTCTGTGTTTTATAAATTTTATTCACTCATCCATGTTTTACAACTCGCTTAGTCCATTTTTTTTAATATTATACAAGTTTGTCTTTATATTGTGCCATAGCCTCAAAATACAGATGGCCGAAATAATAGTAACCACAAACAATATTAATTGTAAAATTTATTTTTAGAGTAATTATTTATAAACCACATTATCATATAAACTGCAAGTAGGTATACCCAGATAGGTACGATGCACAAACACATTTTTCTAATGAAACTAATGAAACATTTTTAAATTAATATAGTGATATATGGGAAAGTGGGTTTGTTTGTTTGTTACGATTTCACGCCTTAACTAAGTAGGTAGGTAGGTACCTATTTATCTACTCAACCCACACCTATCATTACGAATATTTGCAGTCACGTTGTTAGGGATACAGAAAATAAAATACCTACATTACATCCAGCATCCAGAAAAAATAGTGTTCCCGTCTAAATCTAAAAAGCAAAAAAAAAATTCCTTACAAAAATGTATAGGTAGGTAAGGAATACATCGCGGACGAAGTCGCGCGTAAAACCTACTAAGGTAGGTAGTATAATTAAAATATTATCTAGGTACAAGGTAAAATTGATTAAGTTATTAACTTTTAATAGAATTATTGAGGTTTTCAATTAACTAAATTTCTAATTAGACATATCTTGGACAATACACTTCAAATATAGGTAGGACTCGTATTTCACATCAAATAGATTTCCATTTATAATGTACCTACCTACCTAAGTAGGTACCTAGGTACATTAAATATATGTAGATTTGAAGCCTATGTTTATTTGCTTATTGCCTACAATTTGCCTGTGAAGTTGAGATCTGGATATTGTTTTTATCCCGAGGTTATTTACATGAAATGTAATAAACGAAGTGGGACTGTTTATCCGGTCTTTTAAAGGAGTTTGAAATATGTAATTAAAATGCGTATGATCAATTTATATCGTGTAGGTATAATCGTGAACAGAAATGTTTACCAAATTTTATTTCAGGTTAGGTAATAGGCACCTAGATATATTAAAACCTATGTAGTAAAATTAAAAAAAATAAAAATAATTATAGGTACCTAATAGTATGAAATAATATTTTAAATATTTCTAATATAATTTATGAAGCTTTTTTTTTGTAAAGCTCAACCAGATCGCTGTTTCGAGCCGCCGCCTCGAGGGTTTAGGGTAGCCATAGGGTTTAACCTCCGATAGATGGCACTACAAGAAGAAGAAACTCGGTAATAAGGAACCCGGTACCGGTACCTACTAAAGGCAGGTGGTCTCGTAAAAAGCTAATATGCTCCTTAAAGCGAGTTAATAATACTCAGAAGATTTTTTTATTACTTAGGTAGATACTTATAAATACTTGTTTATAAATAGATGCTATTTATTTTCAAACATATTTAGAGATGGTATTTTTCTAAGGCAGTAAAAAAGATACAAATTTGTCCGTCGCGTTTTCTAAGCGGCAAAATATCATAGCTGTGTAGCTGTGAGTGGCTGTGATCTGTATAATGGGTAGGTTGGGTTAGTGGGGGTATGGGCGGGGTCTGCCAGCGAGGGGTATTCGTGATTGGTGGTTTCATGACAAGGGAGAGTATGGGGTGGTTGTGGGTCGAGGTGTAATGTCCTTAGATACTCACCCTCGTCATTGTGTGTCGGTCGGTCGTTGCGAGTGTATCTCGTGAGGTGCTTGTGCTATTGTGAGGTATTGGACGACAGTGTTGATGAACAACATGTTGGAATTTTACACAAATATTAACTCGGGACTGATGCAGGACGGGATGCAGCCACCGCTCACCTGCACGGCTAGAACAGGTCAGTACAACAAATTGACCCAATATGCATATGCGGACGATGTACTTATCTATACATACTTATAGTAGGTCAACTATGAAATGAACATTCGGAATTACCACTTCATGTAGGTAGATCTTTCTTTAATATAAAAACTAGGTAGGTATTTCATATTACCATTTTTTTAATTAGCTTAAGTACTTAATAATTACCTAGTTACCTACGTAATTCAAAAAAGTTCTGTGTTTAAAGTTAGAATTTACAATTGTCTGTAGGTCTTTATGATCATATAGGTACCTACATAGTTTTAATTTATAAATATACCTAGTTTTGTTTTGTTTTATTTAATATAATTTTGTTTTAAATAATTTATTTCTATAAGTTTTACCTAATGATCATTTCATCTCCTATCCTTTTCTTGCACCTTATTTATACCTATTACTTATCTATTACATAGTTATATATTCGTACAAAAGCTTCGATAATAAATAAATTTAAAAAACATTCGATCACAATGGTTTTGGGATTTTCTCCCACACCCGGGAATCGAACCGACTAAAATCTGTAAAAATTACACCTTGTACTTTTATTACATCGATCATTAGGGTCAATTATAAGGATGAAATTTCTCTAATAAACTTAATAAATTAAATGAAAGGAAAACCATGGAAGCAAATTTTCGAAAATCTTTGAATGCAGTTTTCTTTCTATTCAAAAATAAAGGAATGTTTTCTTTGAGTAAAATTTTCTATCTACAGTATTAAGAGTACTTTCCCTTCAGGTGGCATTACAAAATTCCACCCTGTATAAAAACTTTATTATAAGATGCTCCAGGAAAGTAAGTAGGTACCTATATGGTTTCAAGGGGTTTTTGTTGTAATCGGATAATTATACTTTAATGAATAGTTATTATGTACCTAGTAAATTTTACAAAGTAGGCAAACATGCAAAGAGTTCGTAGTTAAATAAAGACTTCCAGTGGTAGGTGGCTACGGTAGCCACTTACCACTAAGTAAGATACCAGCCCGATATATTTAATCAAACAAAATATTAACATCGATACTTATTAATTATCTATGATAAAAAATTATTATTAAAATAATAAGGTAATAATGCAGGTCTAACAGAACTGTAGGTACCTACTTGAGATCTGTAAGGCGTCGATTGTTACAAAAGTAGATATTTGTTTTATTTTTTTAACTTTTGCCACTTTCGACATAGAAGATAAAAAACAGTAAAAAATAATGTTCCAAAGAGGATAAGGACCTCCATGAGGTAGCGATAAAAATAATTAAAAAACAACCAAAATTCGGCACGGTCAATTTTTTATTCGTAAAACTTATAAGGTAGAATTTAAATATCTAAAATATATTATACTTAATAGAAACGAAAATGACACAAAAAACACTATAAACAATAATGGCAAGAAAAGCTATAGAAAATATCAATACCTACATCTTATTAAATTCAGTTGGCTCCACTTTTTTTAGCAACTTATAACAAAAATCATTTTCTGTTTAGGTAATTTTAAAGAATTAAACTAACAGGAAGTTTCCAATGACTATTGAGAAAATATACCTACTAAGCAAGCAAGTAGTAAAAGTTAAGTATACCTACCTACCTACTTAGTATAGGCACTTATAGGTAGGAACTTATCCAATGCTATCAATCAGCTTTGTCATGCTATGCTAAGCAAAGACAAAGGTAGCTTTGTCAAGAGTATTCCACTCATTATTAATGATATGAATATGATTTTGATGAGTAGGTTTGTTTAGTAATTAGTAGGTCTTACTTCAGAGGTCGTTCCATAGGTATAGGTAAAAAAATATTATTGAAATTTAATCAGCGCTTTTTAAAATATAAAATCAAAAACCATAATTGTGTAGGTACATTTGTTAAGTTATTCCGGTTATTCCGTCAATTATGAATAAACATTAATTACTTATATAATTTTTTTTTATAAAATAGAATATTCAACGCGTTAAACGAGAGATTGAAAAGTATTTATTATTTGGACAATAAAATAATTAATTCATGTTACATGTTAATTACTGAGAATGATAGACAGTTTTGATTTGATGGTTTTCTAATTTAAAAATTGGTTAATTATTGAGTTGTGCTCATGACTGGTATTACTCGATTTCATACTAAAATGAGTATATTTTTCGTATTCATGCAAAACTACGCATACCTAACAAAGTTATGAGCAACATTTGTTAGCCATGCCACGAAAATCAATACTCCGCGTTGCCACTAACTGATAATTGCCTCGATGCCTCGCATTCTGCTCGCCCCATATGTACCTACTGTATAGCAACATAATATATTAGAATAAATAAACTAAACATTATATATATAATATACACAGATATAATTATCTAAAATTACGAATTTAAGAGTTGCGAAAAAAATGTGCCTCCAAGGTATTAACTTCTTACACAGATTAATATTGAAATCTAAAATTTGATAAATTAAATAGTCAATCAAAATACAAGTAGAATGAATTTGTAGCATGGAGCGCCAATTGCTCAACATTTTACAGGCGGTCAAGAGACACATTTTTATTAAATGTCACGAGAACTCTCTGCAAAGATGGAAATTGGTTTCCACATTAAAAATAAATCTCTCTCCGGCCATTTGGATCCACACAGTTACTCTTTTTATTAAGGTTACTCTTTAATTTAAGGGGGGATTCAATAATAGACATAATCTTTTATACTAGTACATAATAGGTACCTACCTACTTATAGGTAGAATGTTAAGTTGGTTTGGGTAGGTAGGTACGCTTCAAAACTCGAGAATGGGTAGACAAATTTTGGTACGGATTTCACATAATTATGGAAAGAGGGACTAATGGGGAAGATTTTTAATATAGCTACTTACCTACATATAAATTTGCACTCCGGGCGAAACCAGAAGCGAGTTGCTAGTTTTAAGTACCTATGTAGGTATATAATGTATAGTATTATTGATTAAAAGTGAAATGGTAATAGACAACAATTGTCAATAAAAGAGTAAGTTCAAAATAAGTCAATAAAAGTGGATTTTATTATAAGAGCCAAAAGACAAAATGATTATCCTAAAATTTAATGGAAGTCTTGTCATGGAAGCTAAGTGAACGGAGACACTTCTTGAAGCTAGGCAGAAATGTTGGCAAGATTAAATGACATTACATGACATATCTACTATACTATAGGTAACACATAAGAGATCCTATAGTGACACACTTAATCGAACTAATAGGCATGTGGATTCTATAATTTTCTTCAAAGTAATTCAAATTTCCAGGCATCTTACTATTGTTACCTATACCTAGGTAAAAGGGGTCAGATTGTTCATGACAGCAAGCAGCGTCGAACGGTTACTTTCATTTTGATATGTTAATATGTGTGATATATGTTTGATTCTAAATTAGAGCTACATTAAATAATTTAAAATAAACATTACACACACTACCGCGTGTTTGACACACACACACACACGTTTCAAATTATACATATCCTACGTACCTACCTACCTACTATTTTCCACTTGGCGCCCTCCACCAATACAAAAATAGTTTATTATTTCGCTTCATTCCTTTGGACTATTTCATTCATTCGCCAATTATGTTCTGATAAAGATGAAACCAACTGGAAAATCAAAACGGAATACAAATTGTGGCGGATTGGCTCGATGCTCGATTAATTGTTATTGTGTACCGCTGCAATGACGGAAACAATTATTATACCAATCACGCGTTGTGCTTCATTCATGCACTATCGTATTAAATCGGAGTACCTACAATTATTGTAGCTGTACCTACACTACATAATGTGTAAGTATACGGTACCTATGTACCTACACTTGAATATTACGTACGGACATAGGTAACATGAACTTTGATGTGAGATTCGTAGAAATTCCTTATAACAGAATTTTTAGTTTGTAGAAACTTAGGTAGATAGGTATGTAGGTAGGTATACCTATTTTTTAAATCTATTTCCATTTCGGTCAATTTGAATATTAAAAATTGGCAGTTACTGAAAAAATTCACATGTCTTCAAAAGGTCTAGTCTTCTAGTAGATACCTACATACGTAGGTACAGGTGTCTATTACCTACCTACTTACTTAATTTTTTCCAAAAATCTTTACCTACATTTTTTTGCAGCACTGATGATATCCAAAGAAGAAACTCAACTAAATATTAACTGTTCTATAAGCTGTGAATACACTCTTGCAAAGTTGCCGACAGAAACACTACCTAGGCTTTGCTTTCCCCTGGTATCCCTATGGGATCATACTCCATTGTCATCAATCTCAATCAATAGTGAATCTTAATATCATCCTTCCTATTAGGTAATGATAAGTGATATCATTGAATTAATTTAGGTACCTACCTATACAAAACTTTTCAGTAGGTAAACATACCTACCTAAAGTCGTAAAAATACTGTTTTGCTTACCTATCAGAGTTGTTGCGGATGTTCGTAACCGCATCCGCAATAATAATGCGAATATGAGGCTAACCCGAAATCTGGCAGATTTCTTCACGATGAATTATGATTTTTTTTTTAATTTAGATATCAACCTAAATTTTCTACAAAAAGCTTGATAACTTAATAAAAAAATATCTAGGTATGTATCTATTTGCAATCAATTATTTGTGCATAAAAAATTAAATTTATTAAATCCGCATCCGTTCGTTCGTACATCCGTTGAATATAGGTATCGGTTGAAAATGTTGCCTACCTACATGCTTAAGCTGCTATAGAATAACGAAGTTGCAAGAACTTCCAGTTTAGCACGGTATAGGTAAAATATCTGTTAAGTATTTGTAAAGCACGTCCTGTAAAAATTGTAAAAAACGAATTAAGACGGCGTTTTGCAGTTTGTTCTCCTTGGATCAGTCCGATCCTGGCTATTGTGTCTATATATATTTACCTATATATCGATTATTATGGCTCGGCGCGTTTGTTTTACGCCGGCATTTTGCTCTTGGGGCCCTGATCCCGCCGTGACCTAGGTGACCCGACACGCCCCTATCCCACCCACTGGGCGGCGCCTCTCACCACCCGCTAAGGAGTTGAGAAGCTAAAGATCGCGAGACGTTCAAAGATATTTTCTTCGTTCAATACCTCACCGGGATTGTACGCATTTTAATTTTCTCCCATCAATTTTATTTTATTCAGATTCTGTTTATTTACAAAAAATAGTAACAGAATACCTAGTCGATAAAACATGAGTTTCATTTAGAATGTTCGAATATGCGAGCGCCGGAAATAAATTTTACCTAGGAATTATTGACATACCAGTTTTGTTTGTACTATTAACACCAGCATCACTTAAAAACATCACTACAACACACGTTTTCAGTAACACAATAAATTTTCAATCATAGATAAATGATTGGTCTCGCTGCGCTCGACTAGATACAGCCGTCGTAGGTACTTGTAAAATGCGGCATAAAATAGTACGCCGAATTCGGCGTACCCCAGCCAGTCACACTGCAAACTGTCTGTGATGTGTTATTAAATTAAATGTTTAATTAAATTTTAGGCAGTTTGCGTAGTGGAACTGTGTAAAAATATAATAAAACTGGGTAAAAAGTGACGATTTTTTACACACACTACAATAAAAAGTTGCCACAATTTCGGAGCTATTGCTTTTGTAGAGCGCTCTATCTAGTCGAGCGCAGCGAGACCAATCAATTATCTTTGTTTTCACTGTTTAAAACTGCTTTCATTTATTTTATTTATTGCAAATCAATATTTCCAATATATCAGACATAGAATAATAAATAGTGTTTATTTACCTTTTTTTTTTGACGAGGAGAAATCCGCTTACAGATTCTCTACCGCTGGCTAGGCGATAGGGATATGTGGGGGTCGCCCAGCACCTGATGTTAGCGGCACTGGGAATACGCACTAAAAGTCCCCGGTGCCTCCTTGCCCTGTGAGCGGGTTCAGATTCATTCGGTTACATGATATTGAAAATGTATCAGTCAGCTGTTGAACGAACGCATTCGCGAAGAGAGGTCGATGTCGTCGTCTGCACCTTACCTACTATACTTATACCTACCTAGTTGGAATTGTAGTTCTGATATATCTATTGGACGATAAAAGTATTTGGACTAAACATAAAGTTGTTTAATTAATGTAGGTACCCCAAAGTAGAGGGTGCTATTGCTAACAATCTTAGGCCCAATGAGATTAGCACTTGTGTCAAAAATGTCGGAGAGTTCGTATGATTTCCCACTGGTGTTTTTTTACTAGGTACTTAGCTACTAGGTACTTCAATATTTATTATATTATACGATAATATAATAAATATTGAAATAAAACATAAGAGATAAAATGGCACATTTATTTGTCACATAAACATAAAATATGACGAAAGACAAAACAACTTTCAATACTCTGTTAGTCAAAAAAGTTAATTTTTAAAAAGTACGTTTTGGGAACTTACGTGTTTACATGCGACCTTTTAGGGAATGTCTAGGGAAATGGTTCACTGTTTCAAATAAATCTTGAAATAGTTCGAAATAAATCTTGCCTATTCTCAGTAATCTGTAGAATTACCTACTTGTGCCTAAGTAGGTAGGTACATATAATGGAGTTCCTTCTGTACCTAGGTAGGTAATATATACTGAATCTCGGCAGCCAGTAGGTATTTTTGCTTTATATTTATATTTGGACCAATTATTTGGTATTTATTTTTAAATTTTATTTATTCATTTACTTTATTTTATAATATCGCACGAAGATCTCATTAAATGTTTTAATTTATTTATTTTCGATATCAGCGTAAGTATTAATATTACTCGTATCTTTCATCATTCTCGAATTTTTATTCGTATTTATATTACCTACTATAAATTTAAAATTGGTAATACTACCTACTTGTACTTTGTGGTATTCCGTGATAAGACCTATTACAATGCGAATATTAAATTATCTTCCATGGTAAAAATATGCAGAAGCGAATTTATTACAAATAATTTATGCAGTGAAAGTATAACTTTCACTATTTCGTAGTGTGTATTTTATAAGTTAATTTGTTATTATTGAATCCCCATTAATTAAACGTACCTAAATTAATAATGAATGTTTAATTAATTAATAAATTAATTAAACATGTTTCATAATCTTATTTGTACTGTAACACTGGAGTGACATCAAATACTATGTAAACATTTACGTTAAAAGTACAGCTTCAAACAATAAATTGTCAAAAGCTTTTACTACCTACGTAAAAACTTAGTATAGTATTTGGTGACATCCAACATGCTACTAATCGAAGACTCGTTCCCTGCAGAGTTAAGTGCGAGTATAAAACGAGAGAAAATCGTGGAGATTTGCGAGGGTTGCGGACAGAAGATTCAAGACCGTTATTTGATGAGAGTCGGAGAATTGTCGTGGCATGAACACTGCCTGAGTTGTTGCGTGTGCGGCTGTCCACTGGCGCACACATGCTACACCCGCAATGCCAAACTTTACTGCAAACCAGATTATGATAGGTAAATATTAACCGAACTAGGGTTGGATGTTTCAAAAGTACATGAAACCTCAAACCCTACATGTCCGTTGGTATTGGTAGCGAAATTACAATCATAGATGCAACGCCAAGCGAAATGCTCGCGCCAGGCCCAGCGAACAAATTCGCCAATATAACTTATAAATGTCTTATGTGTTTTTGTCGAATAGGTTGTTTGGAGTCAAATGCACGAGGTGCGGCGACCGCTTGTTGCCTCAGGAGATGGTCATGAGAGCCCAACAGTACGTGTTCCACATACAATGCTTTGTCTGCGTTATGTGTTGTCAGCCGTTGCAGAAAGGGGAGCAGTATGTTATAAGAGCCGGACAGATATTCTGCCGGCAAGACTTCGAAAAGGAAATGTATTTAATGCAACACGCCGAAGATGATATGATTATTGACGATAATGAACGCCCGAGAGACGGCCGCAGAGGTCCAAAGAGACCGAGAACAATACTGACTTCAGCTCAACGCAGACAGTTCAAAGCTTCTTTCGAAGTGAGCCCGAAACCTTGCCGTAAAGTGCGCGAAGCCCTCGCGAAGGATACCGGCTTAAGCGTCAGAGTAGTGCAAGTTTGGTTCCAAAATCAAAGAGCAAAAATGAAAAAGATTCAAAGGAAGGCAAAGCAGGAGGGCGACAAGAACAATGATAAAGAAAAGGATAAAGATGAGAAGAGCATAAAGCAAGAGTCACCTTCGAGCGAGCATGGGAACTATTTGGGAATAGACGGTTCCTACTCCGCCTCTAGCCAGCCACTGAATCCTAACTTGCCATACTCCCCTGATGGTAAGACATTAAAGTAGAATATTCTGTTAAAAATAATGATTTTCATTAGTGATTTTAATTCCTATTAAAAAGTTCACTGTGGTTTCCTCCACTTTAAGTAGAGGTTTGAATTAAAAGCAACTAATCTACTATTCTATTTGTCCATAGATTATCCGGCGCATTCAGGAGACAGCTTCTGCAGTTCCGACATATCTTTAGATGGAAGCAACTTTGATCAGCTGGATGAAGGAGCTTCTGATACAATGAGCCTACAAAATTTAGAAGTGCAGCATCATCCGCACCAGCATTCAGCGCACGGATCCCATGAGCCGTTGAACCTTGGCACAGGAGCTGTAGTTAATCCAATAGACAAGCTGTACCTCATGCAGAATTCTTACTTTAGTACGGATCACTGATTTACTCCAAAACGTGGTGTTAGCCGAAAATTAAAAAGCCAACGACCACGCCAACAATCGTTCGAACCTCATATTCCAACCTCCTCACTGACAGAAACAGATCACAAATTCAAAACTGAAAGCAAACCGATGAATATCAACAATTTTTTTAATAGGCCAAATTTTAACTATTTTGCTAGTCCAGATAATTACTAAAAACTACGAGAGCATTCTGCCAAGTATTTTCTTTATTGTTTTTATGATCAATTTATTTAATATTTCTGAAACTATCTTTGTTTATTGATGATTAAAATGTTTCAATTTAATTTATATAAATTATGAGCAAATATTTTAACTGTAATTTAATGTGGCTCCTATATTTCCGGTCTGAAACATATGTTTGCCATACGACTTTCGAATTTGAAAAAAAAAGTATTTAAAGGATTTTAATTTGTGAAACGTTTAAAGGTTTAGCAAAAAACAATTTAGATTGTCTAAAAGTGTGTATATATAATTATCTGAATCAGAAACATCTTTTGGTTATTGTTTTGTAAATAATCGTTTAATTAATAATCACAAGTGTTTATGTAAATATTGTACATGTACCTACAATACCTACCACGTATATAATCATTTTGTCGTAGATATAAATCGACGCATTTTACACCCAAACCAAAGTGCTTGTAAAGTTTTCGATTGGCTTTTGAAGTACCTACATACTGTACTGTTAAGTCTAGTATCTAAATAGAGAAATAAATATTGGTGACGAAATAAGTAATTTTTTTAAATAAATAGTACCTAATGATATAATTTTATGTTTGTTTGTTGTAATAAAATACATACTTACTTATCATTTTTTAAACAAATACCTAAGTACCTACTTACAACCCGACCGCGTTAAGTTTGTACCTCGCATCGATTACGATTTACGTCACATACTACGGATGCAAAAAAGGATTACTTAGCTGTTACTTTAAAAAAATACGAATGTTTGTTACAAAATGTAAGTCAACTTCCATTTCAGCGAGGTGCAAACTTAGCTCGACTGAGTTACTTAATAATTTTATGTATTTTTTAAATTTTTAGAGATCATAGATAGATTGCATATGCCTACTATATATAGCACAAGCGAACACTTTGTAGACAACTTAATTAATCAATATTCAATGTAATTATGTGTGTAAACATTGATGTAAAAATAGGAGCTATTAATGTATACCTATATTCACTATTCAGTGGTATACAGTTATTGGTATCATATTATTGGAATAATATTAACAATATTTCCTTTAAAAAATCACTTAATTAATTACAACCTACAAAGTGTCACCTATATGATGGTATATAATATTGATGGTTATTTTTTTAATAAGTAGCTATTTACCAAAATATTATTTGACCCCTATATTATTTAGTACAGTCAAATTAAGCGGAATATGGGCAATCAGGGGAAATTATTCGTGTAGTTTTTAAAAATTGGTACAATGATTATACCTTACGGTATCCAGATAAGCATAGTAAAAATCCTCAAGGGCTCAAGGCTATGCTGAGCAGCCCCGGATCTACGAATTTTTCGAAACAGGCCAGAAACTTGATGTGCCTCAGATCCGAGGTTGATGCTGAGGGTGTAGCTTTTTCAGATTTGTTCTCATATCGCGAATATCTGTACGAATAGCATTATGATTACTTCTGACAAAAGTATCTACATAATTTTTTCTATAAATTTGGGTATATTCATTCAATATTTTAGGAGCTGTATAAGTTAACAGAGAGTTAAAATGTGGACAGATATGCATTTAGCAGTTATTCTAATGACTCTATCATCAGCAGCAAATTTATATTGCTTGTCAAGCCAGGAAAAGAGAAAGTGAAAACCAAAACTACAGGAATTATTACTCCTGATTTTATTATTTTGTCTGGGCCAATTTTATTTCTCTAAGTATGTTTTATAATGAATATTAATATATTATATAATTTAAACATTTATTCCCTCAGGGTACCCATAGTTTTAAATAAGCAAAAAATCGTTGTTATAAAATAAAATTTAACTCGCCCGATTGTAAAGAAATATTTTACCATATTAACTGATTTCTATTGAGAGCTTGATTTTACTTCAGTCGAATTACTTTTACTTTTACTTACCTATTACTTTTTATTTAAGTGATACAAGTTAAAAACAGTTTTATTGTCAACACAAATACAAATAAAAATATAGACAAAAAATATCCAAAGTTTTATGTGCAAAAAACTGCGATGCGATGTATTCTGTCTTAAATCAGCAAAATATAATAATTTTATATGTGAGTAATTGAGCTGAATAAAATGAGATTGTATGTATGTAGGTGAGATACTTGTGAAAATTCTAGTCAATAATTAATGTAGAATAATAACCCTTAAAGTAAAATAATTTGTTTTTTTTTCTTTTGTGTTTAAAATCCTAAATTGGTTTTTTTAACACCTAAAATATGATTTCTGTAATTAAGATCTACATTCTTTGTTTTGTTTGGAATAAATTTGTTTTACACCTCACTAATAAAGAACATAATGGTGGTCTGATGGCTGTATCGAATATTAATAAGAACTCTAATAAAATAAAAAAATAAAAACAAATAATAGAGATGACGAACAAACAAGACAAATAGACCGCCATTCCAATTACCTAGCTACTAGGAGTACCTATGCCTACTGTGTGAATTCATTTCTACGAAATAATATACAAGTACTTATATGCTCCCTCTCCATTTTTATGGCTGGTTTAAAAAAAAATTAATTAGGTAATTAAAAAGTTTACTTTTAATCTTTTAAAACATGTAGGTATGAAAAACAAACATATAATAGAAACAATATCGAGCATTTCGAGGACGACAGCTCGCTACAGCGATCGCCCACCTTCCACTCCCTCTTCTCCTCGCTTCATATAATACGTATGCATATTGCAATGTAGCTCGAGGAAAACCTCCCTTTGGCACTCCATCAACACGTACATCAGAGACGGCGATTGGTAATTCAATAGCTTCACCTCCAACCGGTCTTTCGCATTGAGCTCGTCGTCTTCAGCTTCGGAGGACTGCTGTGCTTTTATTTGGTTCAGATTCTTCGGTGGGGACTTTGGTGTGTCCACGTTCTTCTTCTTTTTCTTCAGGGTTTCACAAAAATGCCACTTCTTCTTCAGGGGCGTGATCCCGACAAAGTGGCACTCGTTCGCCTACACTCACTATGTATTAGGGAAAATGGCCAACGACTGATGTATTTACACCTGAGTGACATATGATAGTAGAAGAGGCGCTATAGTTACCAAGGCGCTGCGCCTGATGAAGAGCTCGGAGATGTAATGCAGACGCGAGTAGTAGTGCAGCTCATGCTCGTCGCCGCAGTCGGGCAGGAAGAGAGTGAGGCGCAGGCGGCCGGGCAGCGAGCGCACCACGCACGACATGCCTATCGAATCATATTGCATTGCTATCTCTTATTTACCACTTTATATAGCATGCCATTTGTACCACTGTCTTACCGATTTCAGGCGAATAAATCTTTGATTCGCTTTTTCCATTATGCCTCTTCTAAAACATTACACAATTTCTCGTAAACGTGTTGCAGACTCATCTGAAATCAATAACAGAAACATCGGTCGCCTTACTATTAAGATTTGTTCAAGCTACTTTGTGACGTATTTATTGATATTGATTGAAACTAGCATAACCTAAGGAGTTGTTCATTAAACTAATCTATTGAATAGGCTCTATGTAATATTGTATTTAACCAATTTCACTTTAACAAGCAGAGTTAAAAAACAAGCATCCTCTCTCGAAGTGCCACGTCCTATAGGAGGTCAGCTATCCTAACCCTCGAGGCGGCGGCTCGAAACAGCGATCTGGTACTTTGGCCAAACCATTCGCGAAGATTCTTGAGCTAAGAAGTACGTCTGCCGGCTTGCGTCCACATCCATATAAGATGGGACTGGCAGCGCCATCTCTCGAAGACCGATGAAAAATAAAATAAACAGTCGTAGGTTTGTTTCTTGGTTTTGCTTACGTGTCTCACAAAGAACTTATCCAGATTGACGACGTGGATGAGGACTACATTTTCTTTCTTTTCGAGCTCGGAATTATTATTCATGGATATATTGTATAATAATCCCCTGCGAGTTACAATTTCCGGGTACTGAAAAATAAATCGGTATATTATATTTAGATTGAGTCATAAAGATAAATTATATTCATTTTTAATCGTTTAGTGAACAAATGAAATAAAATTAAAAATAAATGTAAATAAAAAGTAAATCGCGCTTACTAAGTAAAATAACTGTTTTATTATTAAAAGACTTTTGTTTAATATTAGAAGAGAAGACTGGTTGTTTTATTTCATATCTTATTTGATTAGATACATCAAAGTTTACTACTGAAAAGTTTTTTAAAAATAGATACGTCAAAAAAAGTTAAAATACATAAAAGTTAATTGAAAAATTTCGTAAACATTTTTTTTATTTCATAATACCTAACAATACCGCGACGAGATCTCGCCAATTTCGAATTCTCGCGAGATGAAATAAAAAAATATTTTTATTTCAGTAAGGGGTGATTACTGCCGCCAGATGGGCTGTCCAAATGACCTGCCACTACTAAACTAAACTAAAACCAACTGATGGGATACTAAACTTATTACTAAAAAATATTTTTATCTATTATATTACTTATTATTAAATTATTACTAAACCATTGAGATTTGGTTTAGTGATTTTATACTTGAAAAACTTACCTATGTCTTGCAAAATATGATCTGCGAAAACTATTGAACTGTAATGCGTTTCTTTGAAACAATTTTCACAAAGTATCTTCGTACTGTTGACAAATTTTCGATGAAAGTGACACACGATACATTTATCTGTAATAAAAATTAATGATTTGTTTATTTATGTACAGATTGTACAGTCTTGATAGTGGGCACAGAAAAAACGAAATTAAATGGTGATCTTAAGCCCGCCATACACTGCTAGTAAATATATATGTAATGTGTTTTTCTATTGAATAATCCTTTGTATGGAACTCAACCGAACAAAGTATGCATAATTTGTAATATTTATTACATGGTAATAATTACCTTTAGGGCAGTCTGATTGACTAATTATTTCTTTGAGATTTATGTAATGATCCTCTTCATTTGGTTTCTGGAATATAATGAACATGTAATATTTATACATTAATCATTGGCACCAATCAACATATTGAATGCTATTTCACAATTAAGAATTAATTAACATAATTAAAAAACATAGAAACAATATTTCATGAGATTTAATTTTCAAAATAAATAAAAATTGTTCTCAACTAACCTGCATTACGCCATGGGCTATTTCACAAAACAAGGCATAATTTACTGGAAAATGTTTACACATTTGTTCTGTGTCTTCATCTATATTCATAGATGTGGTATCCACGACAGTTTGGCATACACAGCATTCTAAGGTTTTCTCACCTTTTTAAGTACTTGTGAGACATTTTTCGCACATGAGTGAATGGTAGAAATAAAGGTGATTTACGAAAAAAAATTAAGTAATCTATATAAGCCTTTGTTTGTGTAAAAATGCTGTTCCATCAACTATAGCTAACATTTCCTTGAATAGGGTAGTTGACTATTTTTTTATTGTTTTAATTAAAAATTTACAATATTTAAAATCATTTTATAGCAAACATTTTATAAATCTACTCAAAAACTTAATTTCTCATGATCATTTCGAGGCTTTGTTAAATTAAATTGGACCAATGATAATTAGACAAGGCACAAACTAAATAAACCCTAAGGAAGATACGAGTAGCACGTGGCTTTCACTACTTGCATGTATTTTATTTAGTGGAATACGTGTTATAAGATTTGAATCAGGATATTATTAAAAAAACAGTAGATACTTACTATTCACATAATATGGTTGACTGCAATTTGGACAAACGAATTTGTGTTCGTCCATTATGGAGAAAAGACCGGGTAGTACCCGTGGTCCACCTTCTTTGTACACCACGCTTCATTAATAATGTCACTAAAATTTAAAAGACTTACGTCCACCTAACTACTTACTTGGTATCGCCAGTAGGTACCTTTAACAGCTTGGTTTTGTAAGAGTTGTCGTGCCATCCAAATCGGTTCAGCCGTTTTTAAGTGATTAAATATCAAACATCCAAACTTCGCATTTATAACTATAATACGACTAGGTTGGCCATTTCTTACATAATGATTGCAGAAATTTACTATGTAGTCTTTATGATTAGAAATAGAAATGATACAAATAAAGTTTTTTTTTTCACCAATGACAAATACTAAAAGAAATTCAGACAGATATCACTAATCATTATAATAATAGTTAAGGATAATATAGATAATTGTATAAAACCAGTGTTAATCTAAATAACGTAAGAAAATTACTCATTCATAATATAATTATTGTTTTATTTACACCTAAGTTTTATATACGTATACATTAAGCAAATCGTTACGCCAATGAAAGTACAGCTTGGCAAAAGCCGTCGCACTACAAATGGTATTGGAACTTTTTACTTTCTTAACTATTTTTCCAAGCTGTATATGACCAACAAAAAAAAATGGATCACCTAACAGATGGCGACAAACGAAACGAGTATGAGATACATTTAGGTAATACTGTTAGATCATAGTTTATTTTAAACCACACTAATAAGATGCACTAAAACATTCAAGGCCTATTTACCTACTAATGTGGCGTACGCACACGAACGAGATCTTACATTTTAACAAACACGTATTTATTTGAATTGTAAACATCTTTTACTAATTGTAGAACAGGAAAGTTACGCCTGGTATCAGTAGTAGTTGACAGAACTAGTCCAACCGGACTAGCAACCGTACTACTGATACCAGGCGGAAAGTTATACAGACCTTCTTATTTTTAAAACTAGAAGAAAAATTTTAAATTACTCTATCCAAAGATTTAAATCGATAGATGCGCCCATTGAATTATAATCATAGAACGATAATTTCATATCAAAAGACTGGCGAAAATGAAGCACAAATATAATTGATGTGTGAGTAAACACGTAAAATGACGCTCTGCGACACGCACACAAGTATACAAAAAATGTTCGTTCGTTTACCAAGCTTTACAAAGCTGTTCGTTTACCAAGCTGATACGGCTTGGTGTAAAATACATCACTGATAGTGCGTGTACTAGGCTTCTAGGTTAGGTTATAATTCTATGGATGCGCCCTTACTAGCGAAACTGTTACAAAATACATACAATGGGAGTCTTGTCTAAACACACTTTTAAACACAGACAACACATTCCTTACTTCAAATGTGACTGTGACGATAGCGCCATCTCTTCAAGCGACCGTCACTCACTAGATATAGCTGGCGTGCAACTGTAGTTGGATATAAGCTCCTGCGCTCAACCCATTGTTGACAATTTTCGATGTGTTTTAACTATGGCGCGTGGAGATAAGGGCGCATCTTTCGATTTAAATCTTTGATTCTATCAAATATTTTTATAAATATCACATCTATTATATTCTAATAAAGCAGTCCATGTTTTTCGACTGTCCCCTTGGAAATTAAATAAATTCAATAGGCGGAAAATCACGATATCTATTTACAACAAAATAAATTTAAATGTCAGGGAACGAGTCGTCATCTGCCTAGCAATATGAAGGAAAACTGAATAATTTTCATGTTGCCACTTCCTCGCCTGTTGCTTCGAACTCCAGTTTCACGTCATTTCCAAGGCCCTCCGCGTCGACTTCATTCTCAGTAGCATTCAGCATATTCAGCGTTACCTAAACATTTGAAGAGTAATTCAATAAAAAATACAAACGTGTAAAAAAATATCTACCACAAAAACCGTGACTATACAATTTGATTTTTAACCTTTTATTTTAAACATAATTTTTATATATTTTTTTAATGACACAAACGATAATGCTGCTTGATCAAATGGTAAGACACTGGTGTGCGGCCTCACTTAAGTAGACTTATCCGTATGTTGACGATACTATTAAGACACAACACTTGAAGTTACCATTCCTCCGAATGTCACATTTTTAATCCTGGATATCATACAATTATTGGTTGAAAGTCTCTATCGTATTAAGGGAATAAGTATTTTTAAATAATATAAAAATATAAAATAATTATTTTCGCCAATTTTTACGATCGCGTAAAGGTCGCTTTTATAATTTGCCGTAGCGCAGCACGGCACGGCACGTTTTTACCGTCACGGTAAGATAGGAAAGCAAAATGTATGTCATTGTATGCAGACGCTTTTAATTTTTCATCCACGGCACGGCACGACCATGCCGTGCCGTGCTACGGCAAATTATAAAAGCGACCAAAAGGTCGTTGAGGTCCGCTGAGGGCCTAGTGCGAGTTGGCTCTACACGTTAGACACTAGGTGGCGCTGCTTCATTCCCATACAAATTGAAGTGTACACGTTCGACGCTTTTGATCCGAGTAAAACTCGCATTAGGCCCTTTGGTCTTGTTTGTAAAATTACTTAAAAGCCTAATTTAGACATAATATTAGTTCAGTGATTTCAACCACTTTTCTTCAAAATAGCACAGAAACATATGCACGTTTTTGATTTTTCTGGGGTTTGAATATCATAATAACCTGATGGAGTTTATATTATTTGCGTGTGTGCTATAGATAATATGATATAAAACTATTGGTGAATTAATTCAAAACATAAAATATAATTTTAAAATATTTTTATTCAAATAAAATTTTCTAAAACAATCAAAAAGTTTACTATATTCCTAAAATTATGATACGAGTATATTTTAGAGCAGCACCAAAATCAAGGTTCATATGCCAGAAAGATTCATGAGATCAAAACAATGAACAATGAAACAAATAAGCTAAAGAGCTATTTTCCATAATGTTTCTATCTACGGATACCTCAAAGCAAATTAGTCCAAGCTAATAAAAATTTTCAAAATACATGATGTTTAACATTTAGTCATTTTCGTTTAGGGAATCTCATTGGAGTTGAAAAGTGTCCAAGCGATAATCCGATCAGACAATTGCTTGGCTGATCAGATTATCGCTGGGGAACAATGCGTGTGCTCCGAGCGTGAATTGTGAATCAATGTGAATCAATGAATTGTGAATCAATGAATTGAGGAATTTCAAAAATATTCCCTTCAAAATTCGTCTTAAACGAAATAAAATTAATTTGTCGAAACAATAACTAAGACAATTTAATTACAATTATAACAAAATGTGAAATCGATGCAGTTTCATCTCCGTTTCTTCGAAAAGATAGGAAGCACAAAAGCCATATGGGATACACATGGGCTGAATAACAACTGCCGAGAGTATTGCAACACTTTCAAAAAAAATCCTGTGTAAATTCACGTATTTATTTTTGTCAATATCTTCAGTCAATACTTTTTTACATAGCATATTTTTGTTTAAGAATGACGATATTTAAAACTATCTTTTGTTATGAATAGGTTATATTTCATCCTAAAATTAAAGTTATTTACCACAAAGTCGAAACGAAACGAAGAAAAAGCTTGTCGATTAGAAAAAAAACGAACTTAAAATATAGCGCATGCAATCTCCAGCACAGTGACGAAGCGAAATAAAATTCATACTTCACTAAGTGACAGTAAAAAGTAAACAGCAGATTAGTTAGTGAGTGTTTAAACCTCAGCGTTGTTCCCTAACACGCCTTGGTTGAAGGCGCTCAGTGGACTCGGGTGTTCTTGAGGAGAGCTCTTCACCGAACTGCTTACTTCGCCACTCATACCCGCATCTTCAAAGGCCTTCTTCTTCATTGATGCGTGGATTTGAGAACTGAAATCGAGGATTTGGAAACTATAACGAAGACTCACAGGGACAACAATTGAAGAGTATTTTTAAGGAGACAAAATAAGTTAGTTTGCATATTTTTCTAATGAGAGGGAAAAGTAGTCCACAACGGTTGCTAGGTGCTAGCTTATGTATATGACAATATGTTTTATTATTATTATTATTATCTGCTTAGTGGCTATTTCTGTCTGTTAGAATACCAGTATCACTTCGTCCATTGCTGAAATATTGTGATCGCCACGTAAACTAAAGCTATTGTCAAAAGCACCTTCTGTATCCAAAAATGCGCATAAAGCTATCATCCAGAGCCCTTTCCGCCCTGTCAGCTAGTTGAATCAGGGCCGTCTCAGTGGACGTTCCCCTCTGATAGGTGTGCTGGGTGAAATGAATGGGTCTTATGGCCAGGGCTTTGTCCCTTATGTGTTTATCTAGAACCTTTTCTAGAGTTTTAAGCATAAAGGACATTAGGCAAATTGGTCTGAAGGACTTAGGCAGAGCATAATCCTTCCGACCTGCCTTTGGTATAAATAACACCTTAGCCCGGGTCCATTGTTCCAGTATATATCCCCAGGCAAAGCTTGCCCGCTAGATCTTTACCAGATACGGCGTGAGTACGTCTATGCCTTTTTGTAATAAAATAGGCAACAGTCCGTTTCACCACTAGACTTCAGGGGCTTAAAGGATCTAATAGCCCATTTCACAGCTTTGGGTCGGATGAGATCAGCCGCTCTGTGATTTCCTAGGCCTTTGGTGTAAAGGCGTTCTGTCTGCCCCAGTCGAAAAGCTGTGAGCCCCTGGAAAGTGAGTTTTTATCAGCAACTGAAGAGTTTGCTTTTCAGTATTCGTGAAGGAGCCATCAGGTCTTTTAAGGAGCCCTAATTGACTAGGCTTGTCCTTCGCGAGCAGTCTGTTTATCTAGAACATCAAGGCCGCTCTTGACATTAAAAATTATCTTCTTAAAGCCAATAGCGGCCCTGTTCTCTGCACAATATGTTTTAGGAACAGATATTAATTTCATTTCATTAACTAAGTCAATTTTTCGGGAGCCAGTTGTGTCAGACAATTTGGGATTAAGGTGATAATGTTTTGCAGGTGTTAAAAATTAAAAACTTACACAGTCTTGACTTTTATATGCATGCTCAGCTCGTTCAGGTCAACAGCAAATCTGTGCACACACGATTGCAGCATATCTATTTCTTTGTCCGTCCACTTCCCTCTATTTAAAAACACAAAAATATGTCATCAATCACACCAACACTATACTTTAATATATACCTAGATGTTCCGAAACTAAGCAAACACCTAAATTTCATGAAAAGAACTATTTTATAAACAGAAAACAAAGAATTGTGATATTGCTAAAGTATTTATAATCACTCATTAATATGGCCTCACAAACTATACTATACTATTACTATAGGCTATTATCGAAGGATGCACTAAACCGAGTGCATAATTTAATAAAACATAAAATTATTTCTAAAAGTAACTAATCAACACTATACTTGTAGTTGGTGAAAGAGGCCCTAGAGAAGAGTAACAAATGTTAAACGTGAAACACATACCCCGGCTGCGCTTCTCCGGATGGATGCAAAAGAAGAGTCATTTCAGACAGTTTGTGAAATGCGACGCTCGCCTCTTGAAATATCTCTCCGACCTGAAATTATAAAAATGTCTCTGATCATTATGTTACAAAACACAAATTATTCATGTTTGTGAATTACTCGCCTTTACAGCTTGATTATTCATTTTATTTCTTATCTGACAAAGAGTAATCACCAATCACAATAATAATTTAACAAACTAACTAACACTATAATATTACATATACAATATACATACGTTATGTATGTACATTATCTGAAATGTTTCGATTTTCGCTCAAAAGAAATGACATTGACGACTGAAATATGTACTCAGAATTGCTGTCAGAATTACTTTATAATCTGTGGTGATCTGTGGACGACCTATAACCATAGACACTATTATGTATAATCATGTATAATAGACACGATTTTTTTTATTATAGCGTCTATTAGACTATTCAATTTAAGGGATTCAATTTAGAGACCTTGGTAGAGAGCTCGCGATTACACTCGTTTCAATTTGATTTCTAAATCGTAGTTTTTAGAAATGTTCGATCTGTTTCTAACTGCGATCACACTATCCGATTTCCTAGATTGGACTGTAAGAAATCGGATAATGTAATCAAAGCATATTATGTATAATAGTGTCTATACCTATAACCATAGACATACATATACTTCGTAAACTATAAACCCACTATCCATCAGTCAGTCTCAGTCAGTAATCACGACGAAGTATAATAGTGTCTATGGTCAGTAACGATAATGATGAAAGGAGGGTTTGACAGTTGACAGCACAGATTATAAAGTTATATGTCTAAAGAGTTGACAGTTTGACTTTAATTTTAATAATTTTAATTGAGTTTGATTTTGTTGCTACTTGTTATTGTGCTAATATTAATTAATTTAACTAGCAGCAATTTAGAAGATATACAATATTATACATACATTATGTTTATTGTTGGACTAACTGGAGGTATAGCTACTGGAAAAAGTACTGTGCTGTCTATATTCCGGAATGAAGGAATTGCTGTCATCGACGCTGATGAAATAGCCCGTAAAGGTAAAGGAAATTGTTTATTATTAAATCGCTACACTATCCAAACCTAATCTGGTAACCTATCATGGTATCCTACTTTTTACAATTAGCATTATTTATAAAATTAATGTCCAGTAAAGAGCGTAGAAGTCATACTATTAAAACTATACAGTCATTAAGTAAAATTAATACATCAAAAACACAAAATTTGTATATTAATGACAGAGCAGACAGAGAGTTACTTTCAGAAATGCAAATGCACTACGGTCCAGAAGTATTGTATTTTATGAAAGCCAGTAATTGGAGGTGTGTTATCAATTAGACACTTGAATAAATATTGAGATTAATAAATCTGCAATGGTTTTTAATCAGCTGTTGTTTTTTTTTGCAGTTTTAGAACCAGGAACTACCGCTTGGAAGGAAGTCAGACATCATTTTGGGGACGAAGTATTAAGCTCAGACAATAGAATATGTAGAACGAGACTAGGCGAAATTGTATTTAATGATATCGAGAAAAGGAGGAAGCTTAACGCCATTACACATCCTAGAATACAAAGAGCAATGATTAAAATAGCAATTAAGTATTTCATTAAAGGCCATAAATACATAGTCATGGAATTGCCATTGTTATTTGAAACGGGAAGAATGTTATCTGTTATTCACAAGATTATTACAGTTGCTTGGTGAGTTGTGTTAAAATAGTTTTAATTACATTGATTTTGTTATACATTACTTTATGAATCTTCAGTGGGTCGCCTAGTTATTGCATAAATAACAAATTAATACACTTGTTGATATAATTAGTTATTATTTTGCTCAAATAAAATTTTCTTTCAAATACAACTAACTACTGGGGCCCCCAACACGGCTGGTTCCCTGTGTTCCCTCCCATACCCTACTGCTCATACAAAAATACCCTACTGGTGATGTATTGTGTTTGACCTTCTTGTTACCCTATCATAGTAGGCTTTTAGTAACCAGGGCTGCCCAGTGTTGCTTTTGTTACCAGGTGATATGCTTTAACATTGACCATCAGATTGTTTACTGCTCATTGTAAGAAATAAAAATGTTTATAGTAATAAATAAGCCTAAATCTATAAATCTGTACTACCAAGGTATGACCCTTTCTGTGTCCAATACAAAATAAAAGAAACTAAAAGGTACTACTACCTTTTACTTTTACCTTTTACTAAAAGGTATTCACTGTTATTTTCAGTGATAACGAAGAGCAGCTGGAGAGGTTGTGTAAAAGGAATGACTTGTCGGTTGCGGTGGCTATGAAACGCATAGACGCTCAGTTACCTTTGGATATCAAGATAGCCCGATCACATTTTGTAATAGACAATACTGGAACAATTGAAGAGACGAAGCATCAAACGGAGCTCATTATGAAAGTATTGAGGAGATCCAATTTTGCATTGTAAGTGTATTTATTTTTTTATAATTAAGTTGAAGAGATTGTGTGTTTGTTTTAACACACTATCAGCCCAATTTACCATTATGCTATGACTCGGAAGGGGCCGAACTTCACCGATAAGAGCCAGGTTCAGTAGTTTCGAGTCTATTCAATGCAAACAAATAAACAAACAAACAAATCTTTCCTATTTATAATATTAGTATAGACAATCGCTGATATTATCTGAGACATATATATTTTGTTGTAGGTATGTTCGAGTGGGTCTAACCTTGGGACTTCTCGGCCTTCTTTTCAGTCTAATATATTTTTTTCTAAAATGATTCAAAATCATCTAAAATAAGGTTTATGTTTGGGTTTCACTCAGGTTTCACTATCCACTTGTGATAACTTGGGGTTTAGAGTGTAACCATGCTTTAAGGGTTTTATGTGTTCGTTTTTATGCAAGTGGTCATGGTTTATAGTACAATTTATTTATTTAATACATTACTTTGGTTGATAAAGGCTGACTATAGAGATATATAACCATATCTCTATATACATTTATATTTTGCACATCAAATGAGGCAGTACATGTTGGGACGCTATTATTATTTGTAATATCTGGTTTTACACCCATGTACAGGCAAATGATTTCATATATAAAACATTCCAGTTGTGTTTACCGGAAATGCATTAGTTTCATTTATATGTTTAGTTTTCCTGTTAGCTAAACTGTTTTCCTTCTGGTGAAGACTCCGAATAGTTAGTCGCCTTGTATTATAGCTTTTTAATAGTTAAAAATTTATCGTCGCCAATTCAAACAATTCCAACCAGTTGGTAAGTACTCTATACTCGGTCCGATTCAGAGTCCAAACAATTGAACGTTGCTCCAGCTTGAAATAAGTCTGGCTTCGTGTAGACTTGTGTGTACACACGTTCCCAGAATCTGCCATTTAGCGAATAAGCGCAACAAAATACCACCTCTGGTTATAGCTCCGGAAGCTGATTACTGATAAATTTAGGAAAAAATAAACTGTATGTATATCAAGGATCCCATGGGATCCTTTGTTGGGGATAACTCTTTGTTAGAGGTCTTAATGTTATTGTAACGTATTGATAAAAGCGGGAAAACGCTAATAGTGTAAACACATGAATGCAGGAAAATATTAAAAATAAAAATAAAACAAAACACGTATTCAAGCACTTTATTTTTAACATGACATTCACTTTTTTTACTTTACACTTTTTATTTTTCTATACATATTTACCCAAGAGAAGACCGAACTTGTACTGTATTTTATGAGTATATACTTCACCAGGATTGAGCACAGAGTTAGGAAAGTTTTTCTGCAACCAAAGTAACTTTATTTTAATAAAGGCGAAGAAACTTGCGAATTGACTTCAATAGGAAAACGTACCTATCTATACCTACTAATTTTTATTTTGGTCCTTTATCATCTAGATGTTTCAACATGACAATCTGATTTTTCAAGAGGAATTTTGCTTATAATTGTAAACAGTCAAATTTGAATATATGTGTCAAATATGAATATATAACATTAGAAGATATTTCGGTGAGTGAGAGCAAGGGATGCTTGAGCCCTATTCATTACAAACATACAAATCTTCTCTCTTCATAATATTAGTATAGATTATTAGGATTAATAGAAATTATGTCCCAGTGGAATAAACGAATTTAATTGTTACATACATGGTTAATAGCATCCGGGTAGTTCTGAGGCATCAAAGAGAAGAGCCCGTGCTTCTTGTAATAAACGCCTTGTTTTCCATTCAAGGGCACGTAACCATAACTCACTTTTCCCTAGAAAATTAAAATGCAATCATGTTCAAACATAATGCCCTTATAGCAATTAGACTTTAGACCTCAACATCCAAAGTAAAAGTATTATTGCAGCACCAAATTGTTCTATAATTATAGTCCACATATTGTTTGGTAAAAAGTTACACCATTTTTAGCGTCAGGTTTTATGAGAAGTTGAATTTTATCAGTTTTTCTTAAATATTTCGAGAACTATGCGGTTTAGCGCAAAAGTGCCAAGGAGAAAAATACTATTATTGAACAAAACTAAGATACGGTCTTGGCCAACCATCTCATATTTCGTTTTTGTTAAAAAAAAATGAGACTTCAAAAACAACGTGTCTATCGAGCGAAATTAAATACTAAATTTTTTTGACAAATAAGTTTCGAAAAGTGATAACAAATTGGATTGAACTTTTTCTAAATAGTAAATAGGCTCATGTTTAGAACAAACATTATTAAAGAATTTAGTGAATAGGTACATCCACCCCCACTTACCTACCTACCTACACATAATATTTCACGACCATTAAAGTTAAGTAAGTTGCTTCAAATCAAATGTTTAAGCAAAAGTTAAATTAAGGAGCGTAGACGTACTCGCCAACTTTCTTGTTTTGAATACTTTTGTACTTCTTCATAGAAAAAGTTCCATGTGGTCAAATTTCTTATTTCGCCAACTTTTAATTATGTTAATATTTGTCATTCTTGTTACGTACACTATTATGACGTAGATATAAATATAGTATTATTTCGTCAACTCTAAGTACAGTTCTACGCACGTTAATACATCTTGTCTTCATACCTAATTATTTATTATTTAACCTTTTTGATAAGTTTACCCACTTCATTATAGACATTGATTATGATTATGAATAAAATATAAAAAACGTCATGAATGATGTCAACGAAATCTTTATTGTCAAATGAAATTAAGATATTATAACTTTCTATAATATATTTAACTTATAACTCGAAATGGCTTCGTTAAGTTTGCCCGTAAGTTTTGTTTCGTCATCTAGGGGTGCTGAAATACTATTACGTGACGGATACAAGTATCATTTTCAAAAATATAATAAAAATAAAACTTCTTCGTTATGGCGTTGCCATACTCGTACGTGTAGCGGCTCTTTAACGTGGATTCTCGAAGAAAAGGCTGTATCGAGACTGAGTGACCATCAATGCATTCCTGATGAAGCAAGAAATGCTATGGAGATAGCTCTCGATAAATGTAAAAAAAATATTACTGAAGATTTTAGACCAATTCCACAGTTGTTTCAAGAAAACAGAATTCGATGATGTAATGCCTTCTTTTAATTGCATGAAGACTTCGTTATATAATACAAGAAAAAAGTCTTTAGGTGTTAGTACTTTAATTATGAAAACCTTATCAGATGTGAAAGTTCCTACAAAATTTTCTGATTTTCTTTTATGCGATGACGGTTCAACTGAATTTTTTTTTAATATTTTGTTCATTAGAATCCCATGAAACAATACAAGATGTCACCCACTTCTTTGGCGATGGTATATTTAAGAGCTCTCCTTCTCCTTTCCGTCAGTTGTATACAGTCCACGGTGACTTAGGAAGCTCAGATGAGCTGACTAAAGTTTCTCCGCTAATATTTGCTTTGCTACCAAATAAACAACAAGATACGTACATAAGACTTTTTGAAATAATTAAACTTCGTATACCATCTTTCAAACCGGACGTATTTCAGGCAGATTTTGAAATAGCGGCAATGAACGCGTTTCAGTTGGTTTTCCCTTTAGCAGAGATTAAGGGATGTTTCTTTCACTTCTCGCAATGTCTATGGAGAAAGGCAAAAGAGTTAAAGATTACAGAAGAAAAAGAGGACAAGCAAAAGGTCCGAATGTTTACGGCCATTGCTCATTTACCATATGCTCATATGAGTGAAGCATTCACGACAATGTAAGAGTTGACTCCGGAAAATGATGGACAAAATTTTTAAAATATTTTGTACATAATTGGATGAAACCAGACATTTTAAATGTAGTAAGTTGTTTTCAAAGTAGACATAGAACGATAAACCCTGTCGAGAGCTGGCATCACAGACTCAATAAAAGAGTCGGAAAAAAAATGTTAATTTGTTTCAATTTTTGAGCATACTTCGTAACGAAGGACAATATCAAGATTTTAATGTTAGACGCCATAAAATTTATGTTTCTTACACAAGAAAAAGGGCACTGAAGGATCGGCTCACAGATGAGCGTCTAACAAAAGTCGTAGATGAATATCTCCATAATAATTTGCCCCTAAAAATATGCCTAGAAAGGTTAAGTAAAATTAGAATTGTTTATTAATTTATATATATGTACTTATACTGTTTGGTTATCGATTCTTAAAGAGTTAACTCTAAAAATCTTACTTCATAAAAAAAATAAGTGACGCAGCCGAAGGGAATTTTCTTAGTGAAATTAAATTAGAATATACTTAATGTTTGCTTTTTTTGTTTGTTTCCTCAAAAGAATTGTTTTTAGTTTTTTTTTTCATTATAAATTCTTTAGTTTTGTTGCTAAGCGTTATTATTTTTTTCTAAAAAAAATCTATGTTGAAAACAATTCGATGTTTTTTTTTAGCCCCAGTTGGCGAAATATTCCGAATTATGCATCTTTTTATAAAAGTTACACAATTAAGAAATAATACTCCTGTTGGTGCAATAATTGTCGAAACAATAATATTAATACGAATTCGTACAAAAGTTGGCGAATCAGAACCACATGTAGGAGTAAGTACAAAAGAGCGTAGACGTACTCGCCAACTTTCTTGTTTTGAATACTTTTGTACTTACTCCTACATGTGGTTCTGTTTCGCCAACTTTTATATATCTTCATAGAAAAAGTTCCATTTTGTCAAATTTCTTATTTCGCCAACTTTTAATTATTTTAATATTGGTAATTCTTGTTACGTAAACTATTATTAAGTAGATATGAATACAGTATTATTTCGTCAACTCTAAGTACAGTTCTACGCATGTTAATACATATTGTCTTAGTACCTAACTATTTATTATATTTCACCTTTTTGATAATTTTACGCACTTCATCCTGAGTGATATATACAATCCAGGGTTACATAGGAAACCAAAGTATGTAGTAAAATTTTACAAGTTCTCATTGACGACGAAAAAAAAAATTAAAAAATACGAATAACTTTTGTCGAAAATCCTGATATAATTGATTTCTAACGCCCGACGCAAAAGAGGGGTGTTATAAGTTTGATCTGTGTGTATCGGGTCATTTTGTCTGTCTGTGGCATCGTAGCTCCCACACGGCTAAACCAATCTTGACTTAGTTTTCTTTGTTTGAAGACTGACGTGATCAAGATGGTTCTTAGCTATAATTTATGAAGATATGTTCAGTTGTTTGAAGATCATCAGCTCATTTTCTAAAGACGAATGATTCTCACTAACTGGAATGGATTCACTAAAAATTGCGGATCTTCATGATTTTTTGCCAACAATAATCTTCAAAAAGCGATTCTATGCGTAAGCACGAGAGAGCAACAATTTTTTTTGTTTCCACAAAGAAACAATTTCTTTTTTTTTTATTTATTATGAATTATTCTAGTTTTATTGCTAAACTTTTATTTTATTTTTTCAGAAAAAATCTATATAGGAAAATTTCTATGTGTTTTTATAGCAACCTGTACCCCAGTTGGCGAAATATTCCAAATTATGCATCTTTTTCTAAAAGTTACATAATTAAGAAATAATACTCCTGTTGGTGTATTAATTGTCGAAACAATAATATTAATACGAATTCCTACAAAAGTTGGCGAAACAGAACCACATGTAGGAGTAAGTACAAAAGTATTCAAAATAAGAAAGTTGGCGAGTACGTCTACGCTCGTACAAAAGTATTTAAAATAAGAAAGTTGGCGAGTACGTCTACGCTCAAATTAAGTTGTAAGTATAATAAAAATAAATGTAAACGGTCCATCACGTGACATACCTCGCTTCCTTCCTCTTCTTCACCATTCGCACTAGACTCACTTTCGGAACCTTCATCATGCTCGCCTTCAATTTCGCCTTCCTCTTTGTTCACGTCTTCGTTAACATTCGCCGTCTACATTCAATTAAATTATTATTCCCCTTTTTCTTAGGTGCTAATAAAACACTCAGGGCCTCTTTCACCATCTGTCAAGTAGACTAACCGTCATTTAAAGTCACCTGTTACCGGGAATAATTTAGCTCATATACCTTTGTTTGTACGGTAAAAGTCCCAAACATTAAAAAATAATAAAAAAGATTCGCCTATCGAAGAATGCACTGCCCGAGTGCATTATTTAATAAAACATAAAATTATTTCTAAAAGTAACTAATCAACACTTTACTTGTAGTTTGTGAAAGAGGCCCTTATTCAATATTTATTGCTCATATAATCCACACTAGACTAGGTGATCGATCTTCGCTCAGGCCAATGAAAGGCTTAAAGCTTTTTACATGTAAGAAAGAAAGTCTATGAAACATTATAAAAAAAAATTCAAGAATATTTTAATAATTCAAAATATTATAAAGCGAGCAAGCGGTAGTTATTTTGGTAACCGTTCCATTAAAAAAAACTACTTAAAACGAATTTTCTCGAAGATAAGACCTTGACAGATCGATTTCTAGACCTAAAAAACCCCTAAGTCTAGATTTTCGTCAAAACCGTTAGAGCCGTTTGCGAGATCGTCGTGGCATACAAGAATTCCTCGTTTATAAGATAACGTTCATCTCACTACGTGCCTGCAAGTACCTACATACATCAAAACACATATGCCTACCTACTGAAATGCGACTAACTTCTTGTGCTTCATGAAGTAGCCTGTAGCCTGATTACATATTCTAGGTATATCTATAACTATGATGAGTCTCGCTCGACCAGAATGCGGCACTTATGGTCACGAAGTTCCTCACTCCGTAGATCTAACCATCGCTATCAGGGCATAGCCCAAACCTAGTAGTATTGTAAAAAACTTCAAAACTTAAATATATAAGTAAACTGACCTCAACAATTTTATCCGGATCAGGCAAAAGATTACCAGTGTAGAACTGCATTCCGGGTTGATTACTGTACAGTTCTAAGACGCGTCCAGTTCCTGGGTGAAGTACTCTGTAAAATTATATATTTCCAAATAAAATCTCGTGTCACGGTGTTTTTAACGAAACTCCTTTGAAACGGTTTGACCGATGTTTATGATTATTCGGTAGGTATGAGAATAGGCCGTAAACTCTTTTTTATAAACCCAATTTCTTTTATTTTTATGGCAAAACAACGTTTGCCTGGTCAGCTAGTAATAATATAAAATCGTTTATACCGAGGTACCTACTGATTTTATCAACGCACAGTTACTTAAGACTAAATGCTATTTCTATAAAATACTACCTCAATCGTACGCACGTACGAGAGATTTACATCTATTGTAGGTAGATACATTTTATATAGATAGATAAATCTATGTATAAAACGTACCTAGCTTGGAAGGTGAGATCTTGTTCAGTGCCTTGTGTTATGCAGAAATTTAGATCATAACCGCCCAAAGGTACTCGGGGCATCATCGTTCTGAGAATGCGCGGCACCCTGAAATCGAATGCAGTGCCGCCAACCACTTTCTTCTCGCCTATTAAAAAAAATAAACATTATTTGTCTTTACATGTTTTTGTAACTGCCTTTTTGGTAAGGTCTTCATAACCAATAACAGAGTAACTAAGTAAATAGTCTTTACTTCAACAATTAAGGAGTAGGCGTAGGCTTCTCTTAAGGTCCGCTATACTCTCGCCTTTTTATCTTCTGCTTCTTTTCTTATCCAATTAAAATAATAAAATGAATTTAAAAATTAAATATTTTATCACCTGTCACGCATCCCTCTTCGTCGGTCGCCGTATATTTATCAGAGTTGATTGTAAAGATATGGTCGTACATATTTTCGTTGCCGGCATGCTGAAAATTACAATAAGACCTACATTTATACATACAACTCTTGTTAAGGTGGCAATGTTCGGGACAGCCGCAATAAAAAAACCTATGAACTAAACAAAATAAATAGTTACCTAAAAATGTTATTTAATGTTGCGATGAGCACTCCTAACTAAATACAAGCATAAATAGCATAGTGGAACATAAGTTCTGATACATGTGCGTCATCTATTGCATGGATCGGTACTTACTAGTACCAGTGAAAGATAAAGTAGGTATCAGAATTTCCTTCATAGATGTCGCTTGTTTTCAAATAATTACAATTTTGAAGATTGAGGTCTTCAAAGAGAGCGAAGTTAAGTCGAAAAAGACCAAATATTTTCGACAAGAAGATCAAGCTGTTTTAAATTTGTTTTCAAAATAAAAAAATTGGATATTAGCTTGACCTAACAATTTAGGTCTTAGTAGGTATATCTTTCATTTTGAATACTTTTACATACATGTCCTGCGAGATTGAAGTACGTTGAGTTACTCAAGTTGAGTATTGTCGGTTCACTGGTTGAGCACTTCATATCAATTTTAAGTGTGTTGTCACAAGTGACTTCGAAGGTGACCTGAGCCAACACGGTGCCTGGATAACCTTCACTGAACCTTTCGGATACATGGGTCATTATCACTTTATTCTCACTTACATAAGATCGCCAATTCACCTGAAAACACAGTATAAACGTGATATTAAGAAGAAGTAATGTGAAATAGGCTGCACAAGAACAAAATACAATACAAATACAAAAAATAATTTATTAATATTCTTAAGCCTAGGTACAAAAATAAAAATACTGAAAGAGTCTTGTGTTTGACTAAAAATTTTATGCATATACAACTTTTCTAAAAGCAACAACATATTTCACTGAAGTTAAATCAATCAATTTTAGTGAATGTCACCTTATCGAAACCAACACGTCCACCATGGTAGTGATGGTGTCCTTTGTTATTGGAAAGCATGTACATTCTTCCTGAAGGCTTAACAACCATGGTTCCATCACGAATGATATTTGCGTATCTGCCGATTGTAGCTCCAAAATATGGATTCCTCGGTTGAAAGTACTCTACATTAAGAATTAACCTTAGGTAGTAATAAATTATTTACAGCTAACTTTTGCCCGCGACTTCTAGCGCGACCAATTTATTGAATCTTTATTTGGTCATTCATACGTTTTTGTCAGACGTTGAACAAAAACGTATTTTTTGTTCAACGTCTGAACTTTTATTTTTAAATTAATTTTAAATTATTTTTAAATTAATCTCGTGGACAGTATTCTTTTTTAATGTAAGTCTCTATATGTATCTATGACGTGTTAGCAGAATTTCACAATAATTTGAGTAGTTAAAAGCATGAAATCGTAACGACAAACTCACATTTTCATGTGTTTTTCGCAAGTTTTTTAATGTTTTTATGAGAAAATGTGGCAAGCAGGCGATGGCCGCTCATTTGGTGGTCATCGTACGTTAAAGCAACAGCCAAACCTAGATATTAGTTAAGCCCGTTAATAAGGGTTGTACTGAGAAAATGCAAATGATTTGCTGACCGTAATAGAATGAAAAAGACAAAGCTCATAAAGGCTTCCCTTACTCACGCATTGAAATAAACAGAGGGCCTACTATCACTCTTAAAACGATGCAAAAACGAGTGAGTAAACGAGATGGCGCAATACATGATGTAAGGCGACATCTCCCTCACTCAATCGTCTTTGCATCGTTTTAAGAGGTGATAGTAGGCCCTCTGGTCTCGTTATTTCATGATGATCTTCTGTAAGGTGGTGATCTTTGTCACCAAAGGCCTTATTGAGACTATTTTATTACTATGGAAGCCAATGTCACGTCTCTCTCAACTTTTACGATATTGTTATATAGGCGAGATCCTTTCTACATAGGTAGGTATAGTAAGCTGTCTAGTTTAATACAAAAAGGATACATAAGTAGGTAATTAATCTGTACTAAATTTACTATCAAGTTATTTATAGTGAAACAATTTTATTGAACAAGTAATACCTTCCAATGTATCAAACCCGGCAACGACATCGTCGGGTACGCCTTTTCTGTCTGGAACTTGAATTGAAGTAATGGTTGCACCATACGTGATAACCTTTAAGTAATACAAGAGAAGCAAAATTGTTAAGCATAATATGAATGTTTAAAAAATAATTATATCTCAATAAAACCAAATTTTTGAATAAATAAAATCGATATTTTTATCTCGATTGAAAATTGAGTTTCGTCACATTTGTCATGTCCATTCACGGATATAATTATTATGTAGGCCACCATACCTATCTCTCTACGCGTTCATTTATAGCTCTCTTATTTATTTGAGTTTATTTTAGACGATCCCTCAAGAACTTAACTTTCAGTGTAAAAAGTATCCTTATATGTTAATCCAGGTTTTTTTTTTATAAGAGATGGGTTAGCTCTTAGCCAACAACCAGCCATGTGGCAAGGATGAGGCCTAAGATGGAGTGAGCTCACCCAGAAGATGCCTATTCACTCGAACCTTGAAATGATTAGGGTTATATGTGCTCGGAAATACAGACGCCGGCAGGGAGTTCCAAACCTTGGCAGTGCGCATTATAAAGGATGTTTCAAAACATAAAGGTGATAAACTATTTGTGTGCCAAATTTCATCGATATACGTTGAGCCGTTTTTGCGTGAAATATTTACAAACAACAATTAGGATATGAATAAAAATATACCTACCTGCACAAGCATTCTATTCTTAGTTTTCCATGTGTATCTTCGTACAATGTCTATGTTTGTACTAGAACTGCAAGGACTCTTTTGTGTAGTAGAAGTGTCTGACTCATTGGGTTTCATCGTCGATTCTTTGGAAAATACCTTGGATGTTCGACTTTTTTGTCCCAGTGTCGATTGTTTCGGCATGAAACCAAATCCATCAACTATCAGCTCCACATCAGGTGGCTTAGGTGGCTCCGGTTCAGGCACCTGTTCAGGTTTAGTCTCCTCTACATCACCGCTAGCTTTTTCATCTAAAGCTTCCTCCATATTTATCTACTGGAAATTTTGAATTTAATTACAAATAAACTTATATTTTTTTTTTTAAATTTTATTCATTACTAATAATTTTGCATCCTAATTTTCATGTCATTTTGCAAACCAAAAGTGATTTGACGGATCCTAACCAAATCGATTTTATCTATTTTTTTTTAATTAGGATTCAAAAAAGTTTTAGTTCAATTAGGTTGAAGCAAATAAAAGTTTAGGAGTGCTACTTTTTACAGACCTATCAGGAAGATCTGAGTTTTTAATAAAAATTAAATTCCATACTTCCTCAGGTTGAGATTTCATGATTTTCCCATCATTTAATTCACCATGTTTATTGTAGAGATTTGATCCTTATGATTGACCCTATCCATTGATGCCATAAATGTACAGGCTGTTTATTTTATTCAGTTCGATTCTCGTTTAAAAGAAGCAGAACTGATTCTTTTTAAAAAATAATGGATTTTTTCATTTGAGAGTACTTATAGAATTTGCTAATATGTTTCCAAATATTTAGAGATCTTTACCTCCAAGTGCGGTTTAAAATGTATAATTATAAAACATAGGCTGCTTCGAATTGGATTATTTTTATTAAAAAAAAGAAGTAGTTAGTTTAGGTATTTTATTCTCTTATTTAAATACAATCAAACATTATAAATAAGTAGAAAACCATCATTCGTCCACAGCACTTATAATTTACGATTCATGAATATGTTTTACAGAGCTTATTTTCTAAAATATTTCAAATTGATTGTCATTTTTCAAACCCAAAAAACTTTGACCGCTTGCTTATCAAGTTCAATGGAGTCTGTCTTCCATTTTTCTGATTCATGAAAAATGTCACTCATCTCTTCGATGTATCCAACTTCCTTACATGGCGACGGTGGAATGATACTTATGATCGGTATACCAATCTCTTGAAACGAACTCATCGATGAAAATCCGCTTTCATCTTCTATAAAATTTGACGTGTTATTTATGTCAATTTTTTTATCAATTACAACTTTTGATGATTTGTTTGCGACTGTATCACCGTTTACCGGAACACTGTTTTGCTCTTTTTCGTCTTTCGCAACCTCGATAAAATCGTTACTCAAACTATAAGTGAGTGGAGGCGGTGTCAAAATAAAGTGATCTAAAGAACGGAAATCTTTAACATCGACGAATTTGTTCGGTGTCCCATGGTAGGCATCAGGATCGTCGTAAACGGAGTTCAGAGCTAAATTATTAGTTTTTTCTGAAATATTTTCTTCGATCAAATTTATGTTTATGTTTGAGGATTCTTTATTTGTTTGAACATTTTCTATATTAGTATCGTTTATGCAGTTAGAAGAGAGGTCGGGGAGTTTTGTGCTGAGTACTGTGTTGGCAAGAGTGATCAATCTCGACATTTCTTCTGTAATCTTATGCGTTGCTTCTGACTCCGAAGATAACGATAATTTTGATTGTGACCTGAAAATTTATGTAAATGTTATTTTTTTATGAAATTCATAAATTACATAAATTTATTTTTAAATTTCATTACAATTTTTTGACTTGTTATTTTGATAGTAATATTGTTTTTTTTTTTACCATAAATTATTGCAGTTTTTTAACCCGTTAACATTACTAATTGACTTGCTGATTTTCCGAGAGTTAATTTTCTTGACGGGCGTCAACGAATATTCCACATGCTTATTAACATGTATGACAGATCGCGAGCGTGGCAGCTCTGCAGATTTGAGAGATTTCAGAGAAGTTTTTGGACAAACAGTCTCCTTCTGCTGGAGTTGCGATGTGTTTGACTGGCATTCTATATGCTCTTTTACTTTGTTCAGGAAAGTCACGATCTGTTGAAGTAAAGCTATGTGCATCTGTCTATTCGCCTCGGTCTGAAAATAATCCACATGTTTAATACATGTAGAGGAATTTGTAATATTTAATAAATAAATAAATATGGACATCGCCAGCTGGCCAAGCGAAATTAAATGTTCGCATTGCATTAATCGCAAAACATCATTACGCAACCATATAAATCTAGATAAAAGTAATTAAATATGAATATCAAGTAAATATGTGCATAATTATTAGCCCGATAAAATTAATAAAATCAGAGGAAATAATTCGTGACATCGTGCTGAATTGTATGGCAGCCGCAAAAACTATGCAGGAAAATAGAACAACAAAATAAAGAGTTGTTTTGGAGTTCTTGTGACGAAAATATCTTGGGTTCTACTTTCCCTTTTTCTAGCTTCACAAGGAATATTTTCTGGTTATGATATAACTACTTACACCGCCTGTAAAGTTGTACAAAATATTGATCGTAGAGTAAAAATGAATAATATCCAAATTTGTACAACATTTGTCCGAACTTTTATCAAAAGTAGATAATAATGGTGCTATTCGTACAGATATTCCTGATATGAGCAAAAACCTGAAAGGTACCATTAAACCACCCACCATTGAGGACTTTTAATATGTTCATCTGGATACTGCAAGGTATAATATAACTGTCTGTATGTACCAATTTATATACAAAACTACACGAATTATTACCCCCGATTCGGCTTAATTTGATTTAACTATAGCGTCTATAGCCGATACCTATACGAGTATGTATACTTAATACCTGTGACAGTTGCCATCTTAAAGTTTCAACTTCTGTGTTCAAAGCGTTTACTTCCATACGCCTAATATCAGACCCCTTAGTCGTCTCTATGTGGGGGGCCTTGGCAACATTCTGTTTCGTGTTATTATTTTCGGAAAATTGAGAAGACAACTCAACGCTCTCTGGAACCTGCAAAAAATACATTAACAACATGTAACAATGGGAAACTATGTCGCACAACAGTTACTTAAAGCGTTATTAAATTATTATAATATCTTTTTAAGGCGGAAGCAGCCGAATGACGCACGCAAAAAATAATGTCACCCAAGATTAGGTTTCTAAAATGATTTCTATATTTTCGATCGTGGGACGCCGTTATTCAAATGAGAAATTGAATTTTATACAGTTTGTAAAAATCCACATTTGAACAATGACTATATTGTCAGTCACTTCACAGTCATAAATTGAACAGCGTCCGTAAGGTGTTATGTAAAAAACATCTGTGAAATAACAGCTTTTGTGTTTTGGTAAGAGAGTATATTCAAAGCTGTATAGTAGTTTTCATATACTGTTTTAACACAAAGCTTACACTGGATCTCTTAATACAGATTTTATATAGATCAAGCTGTATTATAATAACTCGAAAACCCCTCTTATAAATATAAAAGCATGTCTTGACTCTCTTGCTTGTCCATATCTTACTGCACACCGTCTGTCAACGCCGGCCCTAAAGAAAGGCAAACACACTAAGAATGGTTTAAAAATAATATAAAATAACATCTCTTTGTTATCGGTTAGTTAGTTAGAGAAACTTTTACAATAAGAGGTTGCGCAAAAAGAAATGAGTCAAACAAGTTAGTCTCGCGAGTCGTAATTAAACATTGTACTACAAAAAGCGAACACATGTAGGTGTAACTGGCTGACAATGTCACAGTCATCCCACGTTTTTATCTATATCATTGTGCTTATTGACCTCACGAGAACAATGCAAAAAAATTGCACTCTACCGTTACAGCAACGGTAACGTTTTTAAGTCTCATTAGAGTTTACGTTAGAGTCTTATCGAGAAAATCATTAAACAACAATTGATATAAAATGGGAAAATTCCCATTTTAGTTTGAGAGTACATTACTTAAGTAGAAACCAAGTATAAAATCTTTCTTTCTTCAGGCATAGTCAAGAGATATTGATTTAATCGTTTGGTTTATAATCACGTACACGTCCTAACAGAGAGATAAAACCTAATCGCTTGACATCAATATCATTATCACCATTGTCATCATCGTCACTATCTTTGGCAGACAACGTTATGCTCAATTGTATAATACTTTAGTAGTCTTCAGCGATAAGCTTAATGTTAATATGATAAACCATTATATTATCAATCATGTAATTTATTTAAATTTAAGAAAATTTACACAATTAAGAGCACGTTAAGAGGGTTATTATATTATATGAACTATGTAAGTAAGCAAAGCATGTCTATAGAACAAGCGGAATGGCTACGCCTTTGTTTTCAAGGCTAAATAGTTCGATATTATTTACGTATGAAAAAAAAAATCGTTTGATACCTTAATTTTATGTATGTAACGGATTGTACATTATGCTCTCGTTAATTTCAAATAAAAAGATGAATAATGTAAATGTTGCATGACTGATTTGAACCTTAACATTTAGTAATAACGGTTCAAGTCGTAAATAACACGTGTTCACCTTAAGGATAACTTTGTGCAACTAATTTGAAATATCACCCCAAGCTGTGAGTGCGGTGATATTCTACTATGCCACTTTTAGTGAAGCAATCCTGAATCTAGTGTTACCTTTATTTATTTATTATACAAGGCCCCCAACGAGGTAGGCATCTAACTATAATATACTGTTCAAAATAATTGGCACTACCTAAATCTAATATATCTACTAAATGGGAATAAATGATCACAGAATTGCAGGGTGCTGGGTCGCTTCGGATTTCTCATGTCGGTTAATCAACGATCTGGAACGGTAACGTGTGTGATCAAGGCCACTGGGCTTGTCTCAATTTACATAAAAATAGGTATCTATAGAAAAACACTACAAAAGACAAAAATGTCTGTCCCACAATATATAATGGATGATAGTAGGTGAATTTATAACCTATAGTAAGTAAGAACTTTGTATAACACTGCTTGGTTATATTGATGTATATACCTATCAATAGTTATGTAAATAAATAGTATAGTACATTGGAAATATTACTATACTTACGTATCTATATGCATGGTTAAGTTATTGTACCGGTTGCCAAGCGGTTGCCTCACAATAAACCCTTGGTGGATAACGTCGCCTATAACAAGCAACGCCATAGGTGCTGCAAGAGCACTGACGATACCTATAGGATAGGCACTGGCAAGGTGCATTTCCTTGGCAAAATAAAATGGCCCATTTAATCAAGATTTCGGCACATTTCGATAAGAATTCATTTTGAAATTCTTATTTTGTGAAGTGACAATTTTTCTTAAATAATATTTTCAAAAAGCACTCGCGATCTAACGTCATGCATAGCACGTGCAAACTTTAAAAAAAAAACTGTTAATGAAAAATTAAGACCTACTCAGCCAAGTTCATTTAGTATAATTTTCACTGAGGTTACGTAAACTGTGACTCATTGGTTCAAAAATATTAAGCGGACCAAATGGAGTGGTCGTTGGATTTTTTGGCTGTCGTAGTGGGTGCGGTGTGTTTGAATTGGGCGGATTGGAGCTGTGGTGAGGCAAGCCCGTCATGCACAGTCGGCGACGCGTGACGCCGGCATCCGGCCGGAGCCCTCGGAAGCATTAACGAATAACGATCGCCCTACACCCGCCTCGGAACACTACACGATGACAACAACCTCTATACAAAATATATGACCAATACCTATGCATCGATGTATTTAATAATATGCTTTTTTCTATTAATTCATATCACGCAGCCAGCACGTCTATTTTGCCATGAACGTTCCATTGTGAGATGCAATACAAATTAAACATGACAAAAGCTCTTTATAGAAGAGATAAAAAAGGAAAGAAAAGAAGAAAGAGAAAGAAATATTTTATTTGACTTATTGATTTTGATAAATATATGTTTACATTGGCCTACTAGGCTTTTATATTGAGTAGGTACCTACCCTATATTCAAATTCAAATTTAAATATTTTTCCATAGTAGGTATTAGTAAAAATTATTTTATGTCAGAATTGATTATTTGTTAATACATATAATTATATTATATTGAAAATGAAAATGTTAATTATTATAAATTACACAAACTATCTCTCTCTCTCTCTAGGTAATGTTTTAGTCAGAAAAACTCAGCGTTAAGAAAAACCTTATTATATTGTAAGTAGAATGTAGAGTATTTTTTTTTATTTGGGTACATACATACGTTACCTACATGTATATCTTTATTGCCTATAAGAGACTTGATTGTTCCACGTATATTTAAAATAAAACACGATTCTCCACTGGCCCATATTAATTATGCCAATCAGGTACGCTGTGCGTGTCGCGGGATACAACATCAATGCAGGTAGGTTCCTATATTTTATAGGGATCCGGTATTGTATCCAAACTACATGATAGAGCAATCATTATCATGTGTTGTGTTTAAACTATTATACCTTTACATTGTATTCATCGTACAGACCAAGTAATAAGCCTATTTATCTGTCTGATTCTTCTCCCTTATCCTCAATATACTAAGGTTGGCAGCTCGCATGCAGCACCTGAGACGAAGTGGACTGTCAGCCTGTCAGACAAACTTTAGATAAAAAAATGACACTTGCCTGTGTCGAAAAGCACTCGAGATACCTACTCACATAATTTACACGTGAAAAGCGATGATAAACATCTTTATGAATATTATGATAACATAATTGTTATCCTTGATCTGTTAACTTTTTTAGTTTCAAATTCAGGAAAATAATGATGACAAGAGGTTTGCCTAATAATAATTGTACGTATGTATGTATGTACCATCAGTCCAAAATATATTACCAGCAATAATCAAATTCACAAATATTATTTGTTAAAGTTTGAAAAGAAAATTAAGTAAAAAAAGTTTTTAAACTTTGAGTTTAAAGGTGTTCAGATAGAGTGAATAGGCACTGAGTCATCCCGGATCCAGACAATTTGAAATTACAACACAGGTGGTGATCAACGAAGTGGAACTCCTTAACATGTGATGGTAGAAACATGTTCACGCACGCCTTGGCATGGTTGGAATAAATCCAAGGTCAACGACATCCCTCACACCAATGTTCCAACATCTTAACATGATTGTAGGTACATCTTTCGACAGAGAAGCGTTACATAACAGAGCATTTAGTACTGTGAAAGTAATGTCTAGCAGCGTAGCTTCAAGCTTCACTAATAATCTAGACTACTAAGTTAATTGCTGACGAGTCCGCCGTATAGTCAAGTCTAATGAAGAATAAATACTCTGGTTATGCGATTTGTGTAATACTATTGCTTAATTTTGATGTAACTTTACTTAAGTAAAGCAAAATAAAAATATATTGTTACACTTTATTTTTTTTTATGCTAAAAACTTAGTTACTTAGTTGCATACGCTGATTAAGACATATGAAGTTGGTTTCGATTGGGAGTGTTAATATTGTTTTCTTACCTATATTTCTGACGTGCTAAGGCATAAATATAGGCTTGACCTATGACGTTGCTTGTTATAGGCGACGTGTATAAATCAATTTCCAAAACTGTCTGGAATAAGGCGTAAATTAGCCAAAATAACCTTATAGCCTATAGCCAAAACATCAATGTTAGCCAAAATCAAAAAACTCATTATGGTCAAATTCAATACTATGTAGGTATATAAAATGAACCATGTGTATTGAGTATGCAAATATCGAATAACCGTACATGTCTTGTATTGTAATAGAATACTATCACTGATCGATGATATTCGATGCGAGGGTTCTGCAAGGATAAAGATTGAGTACTACGGATTTGCTCTGAAAAACTAATGTGGAATATAATACAATAATGAACTTAGAAACTTAAGCCGAATAGAGGAGACCTTGTTATTTGAAACGAAAACTCGAACCAGTCAAATGTGAAAGGCGCTGGTGCTGCCAATCGTAAGGAAAGGCAATTTGAAAAAAAGTTCTCCTTTCATGGTCTGTCTCCTTTAATTTTAGTACTTATGGTCTTAGTTAGTAGATTCTATGATAAACACTAGTTTTTAGGTAGATATAAATTAATCAATTTTTTTTTTTGAAACAGTAAAATAAATAAAATAAATAAATTTATTTAATTACACTAGGTATTTCTTTTTTATTTATATTTTTAAGTTATCATGCAAGTTAGTATAAGGGTAAGACAATAAAAAATATAGATCAAAACTTAATCATATAAGTTTTGTGAATATAAAATACCTTTTTATTTATATGTAGGTAGGTATTACTCTAAAATTATAATTTATTCGAATGAATAGAAATTCACCTTTACGATAGTTGTAATATTATTATTTTTAAATTTGTTGTATAAATATTCTATCAGACGTATTTTAAGCGATTATTCGAACGTTTACCTTAATCACCGAGGTATGAAAATTAATTTTATGTGTGCTACGTCTTCGTTATGCACGCATACAGACATATACTAATGATATTTAACTATGTTTACGTTCTGGGTATTATAAAAATACAGTGAATTTAATAGATTTTCCAGCGGTTTGGCGAAATAAATGTCATTCTAAGAAATAAAGCAAGAAATACTTAGAGAAAATAGGTAAAAAAATAGGCCGGAATTGATCAACAGAAATTGTGTGGTTTTTCATCATGATAACGAGATATCTTGCACCTTGCATCCTTACATTTTCAACAAATTATAATTATAATCAAATGTAATTAAACGATAATAAAAAATTGTATAAAAAATACAAAAAACTTTAGCCCCGAACTATTTACCTACACTATTGTGTACACGGTTTTCTAAACTTTTTTTTTACTTATTCCGTAATCGATAAGAAGAAAGTATCGTCTCTTAGCATGATCATAGTAGAGGTACTTATATGTATAGATATTTTACTTATCAGAACATTATCTTTATGAAATTGTAAAATCTGAAGTACGTGTCGCTAGACGGCCACTCCTTGGTGATAATAATCCACATACCTCGAATTCCTTAAATTTTTTTCATCTTATTTTTTCATACATAGTTTACTTTTTACTAGAGAAAAATTACATACCTACCTGTATTTGACTGTATTTTTTATGTCCATTTGTTTAGCCTTGCTAATTTCTATATTGACTTCTATGTTCTTGGGTGAAGTCAAAGTCAAAGAAAAATTCAGAGAGCTAAATTTAGGTACAATTCGATAATAGTAACTACTGCAGTGATAATGTGCTGTGTGACTACAATTTGACCGCAAAGAAAAATAACTGGAATTATCGATTTGTAAGCTCATACGAGTTTCCTAATTAGGATACTAAGTTGATATTGACCTGTTGTCAAGCGGTGTGTATGTCAAGATCGTCAACAAAACGATGGAAGTATAAAAATGAGAATTTAAATTTTTTTAACTGATTATTATTAATAAATAAATTTACAACATAAATATTACGAGGAAGGTCTTTATAGAGAAAAAAATCCACGCGAAACCTGGTGCGGCCGACTAGTTTAAAATATAGTCAATAATATAATTGAATTTAAGTTAAAAAAATGCAGTCAAAGCGTTTGTTTTATTAGCGTTCGACATTTATTAGCAAATAAAATAATACGAATTGTTCCAAAACAATAGGAAGAATGTTTGTTTGTTTACTTTGATTATGAGGGATGTTGATTGTTGATGCATAACTTTTTGCGTTGCAATTATCATGTGCAATAAACATGTTTTATTATGGAACACTAAAATTGTGACCAATTCCTCAAGATTTTATATGCTTAAAGTTTTTAGACAAGCAGACATACCAGCATCTCTTTTGAAGAGCTTTTTTATTAGGGCTAATTTTGCAAATAATTTTAATTTTAATTTTTAAAGGCTTACCAACTAAAGACATACTTAATCACAATAGGTATACAAGGACCATTACAAGTATGAATTTAAATTATAGGAAAGCCCAACATTATTAGAGATTAATTAAATTATAGATATTATAAAAAACTCAACAAATATTAAAAAGATTTAAAATACCTAGAACAATATAATATAGATAGAAATTTCACAATATTTTTAAATATTATTTATAAGTAGATATTATTTCATACTTAGAAATCTCTTTTAAGGCTGCGGACCGTTAAAAATTGACTCTCGTCGAATTTTTGGCGCTGCTAATAACATTGTTTTCAAACTAATTTAGGAAAAACTTAGAAATATTTTTATAACCAAGAAAAATTTATAATATGGTTAATAGTTAAGTATTTTTTAAACGTTTGTTAATAGGGTATATATTAGGTAAAAATGGAGTTAAACATAGCTCTGCCAAGCCCTGCAGTATGTTGAGCTATGTTCATTCATATAACATAATCGTAAACCAATATTTACTCAATAATGGACCTTGGGCAGCTGAAAATAAAGGGAGTAATGGTTAACAATCAAACTTCGCGATTTTTATTTTATGTTTGTTAATTGTTTTGGGTTTACACTAATGCTAACTTTCTTGAGTCACCTCATTGTTTTGTTGCGAAAAGGTTTTCACACGATTTTATCTCTTAATCAGTGTGCATCAAGAAACCAATAAGAATATTGCGCAATTATTTTAAGCTGTATAAAGAGTGATGATGGCCTTTGGAGTGCAGGTTAAGCCTGCCTCTAGGATTTTATTATCTACATTAGATATAATACATATAAGAATATAAATTAATTAATAAAGAACCGGTGTCTACTTTAGAACAGGTGTATGTTGAAAAACTAAATGCAACTTTACGCCACGAACGCGCTAGTGTTATCTCATGACCTATCTCCCCCATGTCGAGCTGCGTCGACGACATCCCCTTTGCAAACTGGCTTGCTAGAAGACATTTAACATAACTACCGGGTGTTATGCAACGACTCTCTATGGCATTTACGTATTACATAGCGTATGAATAAGTCAATGGCGGAATGTCTATTTAAAAAAAAACATTTATTTGCCATACACATGACATAATTTTTGGATATAGTTCTATTCGAACAGATATTCGTGATATGAGCAAAAAACCTGAAAAATGGTAAACGGATAATTTACGTCGAGAACTGTGACACAATGTCTAATAATTCTCCAAATATCGGCGTTTCAGTTTGTATTTGGTTTATATGCTACTTTATTGGGCTTTGTGCAAATACACCTACACCTCTGGAAGACCTTGAATCAGATGGATTGGATTTCACTACCATTTTCTTAATCGTATTGTAATTAGCTTATAATGTTATCCTCGCTTAAAATTACAAATCCGAAAGTGAGTTTGTTTGTTTGTTACGCTTTCGCGCTTTAACTATTCAACCGATTAAATTTTGCATACACAAAGGACATACAGTAGGTACCTTTCATCCTGAAAAATAATGTTCAATGTAAGTATATATAAATATAAAATTTCAATGTAAGTATGACAGAAATTTATGAGCAAAAAATTTAATAAATGTTTTAATACCTAAACTAAAAGAACTGGCATGGACTAAGTCGAAGGTAAAAGCTAGTTTTTGATTTAATGTCTATAGTTTATTGTACTAAAGCTGGGATAGAAAGCTAAATATCAAAACCTAACATTAGATAAATACCTACGTATATTACGGTGGTAGGTAGGTATACTCATTTCACAAGCCGGACCTGAAAACTATATGGGAATTTGTTGTATGTATATCGGTACATATACTAGCGTAATATTACGTCAGTATATCGATCGTTTCTCGTAAATTAATGGAGCAACAATTTTTTTTGCGGTACAAATGAACAACAAATTATTAGCAACAAAATCCCATATAGTTTTCAAGTCCGGCTTAACCAGTGGGTATAACCATAGTAAAATACTAAATGCTATCATTAGATCATTTAAATTCAAGCATCTGTTGCTATGATTGTATATTTTTATTTGTGCAGTGATTGATATCCATATACTTAGGGCCTTTTTCACCGTCTGTCAAGTAGGCTAACCGCTATTTAAAGTCACCTGTCACCGGCGATTATAGAGCTGATATACCTTTGTTTGTATGGTAAAAGCCCCAATCATTAAAAAGAAAATAATAAAAAAAGACGCCTAACGAAGGATGCACTAAACGAGTGCATAATTAAATAAAACATAAATTTATTTCTAAAAGTACCTAACCAATCAACACTTTACTTGTAGTTTTGTTGGTGAAAGGTGTCATATTAATATACACCTTCCAATTCTCACATTAACAACAAATGGCGTCTAGAGGCAATTCCTCTGGAAACAATGCCTTTTGGAACACATCTCTGTTCCCTATCTATCTTTCATATCGCGAGAACCCCATCACAATGGTGTACTGTACTTCTTCCGTTTGTTCTGAATTAATGTACCTAAGAGTCCTAAGACTCTAACTTGCAGAATGTACTGTTTGAATAAAACATATTTTACTGCATTCAAAACAAGGTAATGTTAAAGGTGAAACGTAATATTGTGTCTTAAAATACTTAGTTCTTACTTAAGAACAATTCTAAAAAATATTCGTAAATCTTCCAGTAGATAATACAAGCAACGAAGTCAAAACAAGCCAGAGAAAGATTCACTTTTAAATAATACCTACAAAAAGGTTATTAAGTCACGCGAAACCTTCTTTCGCGACATCCTCGTACAAATTACTTTTATTATTATTATAATGAGGAACCACACAACATTGAACCTTCGAACGTTGTTCCGTAGTGAACACAGACACGATATCACGCAGTGCATCTGCATTAATTTACATTACAATTAAGTTGCCTGCAATTCAGGCGAATTAATTATTATTTAAAAACGAACAATGTTGTTTTTTCGATGTGTTCGATTTTTGAAAATTTAAATTTTATAATCGTTCGTAAGGAGTAAACTCCAGTCGTGTCTTGGATCTGACACATATTTTTTTTCCTATTTTTTTGTATAGATATCGTAGTATACATACGTGGGAACCTTAGGTGGAACTATCAAATGAAACTCTGATACATTTACTATTATCTCCACAGTGCCATGAACAAACAAAATAATGTTTTATTGCTTCCGTGTCTTACCCGGCGTACTTTAACGAGGTTTTTAGCGGAAACTATATTGTTTGAGTGACAACACAGCTTATTACACTTCATGTTATGTGGGGTATAACCAATATAAGTAAGTTTAATTTAAAGCAGTGGCTCGATGTGTGATATTGAATGACTCGTCAACAAATCATAATGGTACACATGATGATTTGCGACCCTTTTTTTAACGTTGGAAAATCCTCTTGAATACCAAAGACTATATAAGTATAATTGGGATGGATACCCGGCAGTGAGGTAAAGCCGGATTCATACCAGCTAAAACCCAACGACTTTCTATCGCGGCCGTCTATGGACGGGGGACGTTATGACACGACTTCGGCGCCCCACCACATGTGTAATACAACCCTAAGCAAGATCTATGAGGTAATATGAAAATAACTTATGTCCTTAATTGTACCCAGTTACTGTAAGTGCGACAAGCACTGAACATTTGAACGTGGACGAATGAGCATACAATATAATTTTATTTACCGAACTGTAGACTGTTAGAGGTTGAATCGATGCTTTTTGTTGGCAGACAATAAAAGGCAAATGCATTGTCCACACTAACAATGGATGTATTCGGTAATAAAATAACGTATGTTGTCTATAATCTTATGTAGCTATCTCGACGAACTAGGTACCTATATCTAGAGGCGCAATGAATTATATTATTCACAAGCTGTTGCACGCGACTTCGTCCGAGTCGAATTTTATAAAATGTAGCCTATGTTACTCGCTGATAATGTCAAAGAATTTTTAAAATCGCTCCAGTAGTTTTTTAGTTTATTCATAACAAACATAAAAAAATACGTATCTTGTAAGTAAGTATCTTTATAATGTTATTATAGATTTAAATAATCAGTACAGTATAGTAGGCTAGGCGTACGCGTACGTCTATAGGTACACTCAAATGGTTTTTTAACATTAACTTAATTAACCAACTTAAGTAGTTTAAGCACATTTATAGCTGTAATTACATTAACGCGTTACGGAATTAAGCGAGCAGTAAGTAGTTTTACATTACGGAATTAGTAAGGAAGTTTGGTTTACTAATTCCCCCCACAGAGGTAGATTTTCATCTTACTAGCACAGCAGGTGTCTAAACTTGTAACACAGTAGGTCTTTTTCAACAATTAAAATTCAAAAAACTCATTATTCTCAGTTCTCGTAGATGAATTGATCTTGGGGATCTTAGTCTTACCCTAGAATCTAGGGCCTAGATGACTAATCAACAAGTGCTGGAAGAACATTTGTTTCATTTTAAACTTTATGTGACACACATAGAAGTTAGATGTTTAGTATTTTCTTTCTTTTTTGTTATTTCTTCCGGAACAATTTAGGCTTCTTAGTTCATATAAAGCGATCGCATTTTTCATATATTACTACCGTAATACTAATTTTATTTTTAGAAATCTACTAGTGAGAAGGCCACGCGAAAAGTCTCGTGTATAAATAAACGCTAACCACTCGCGCAAAGAAATGATTAGGAATTGTTAAAGCTTTTATATATAAGTGAAGATAATCGCCTAAAATTCATTATTAACACTAAAATACAATATAAAGGACAACTCATTAATTTAATTTTATTAAATATCTTTTACTACTTAGCATTGGGTGCGAATCTTGAGACTTTTTGTTGCTTTTTTGTATGTATGTGAATTATGAATGGGCTTCTAATTAAAGTCTATTCATTTTATTATTAATGTAAACCAATATAATAAAATGACGTAGGTACGATCTCAATTTATAATATAAATAAATTATAAATTCGTGTTTAATGTTTTCATACACCGCTATAATAAGTACAAACGAAATCAGAAAATAATTCAGATTCCTGATTCTGATTCGAGCCTGTGTCTGCAGTTTAAATAAGAGAGTTTTTGACTTTTGACCCATAAAGTTAAAAATTACTGTTGCTTACTCTTTTGACCTAACACTACTTCAGAGATTACAATGCAACACGCTGCTTATATTCCTATTAATTTCTAAATAATATATACATTCGCATTAAATAGTTTTCACCTACAAACGAAAACACGTTTACATTACATCACAACATAGCCATTACAAAAACGTGCCTCAAATATTGAATTGTTCGTAAAAACAAGATCACTAAACTAAATGAACATCAAGAATCGATTATTGAACCTCTCGCTTAGTGAGAACGATCCACTAAGAAATAAGGTATATTAGCCACAGCCTTATATATACGAACCCGGACTGATGCCCATAATGAAAGAACACTTTCACTTCATGAATACCTAGCAGCGTTTCTGTTTCCTTAGCATGAAAACTAAGTACTTATGTATATTATATAAAAATCTCAAATTAGTACAGAAAAATTTCGCTTCAGCTGGCAATAAAATTTAATGTTTCATGGACACTTACATTTTCAGTTGGCTTGTTGAACACTGGACAAAGTTTCAGAGCAGTGTCCTGTCTTGAGCTGGTCAGAGGCGATCTAGTTATATATCGGTTCGAAAGCCTTCTAGCGAAGTTACTTTTAAAGTCTTCGCATCTCATTATTGACTCAACTGGTCTGGAGAACTCCTCGTCCTGTGTCCCGGTGAACTGGTCTTTCGATTGCGTATACATATTAATGTTTTGCACATATGACAAGACATTATAAACGCCACAATTTCATTGATATGATTTTACTTGGTACATAAATAAAAAAGTTCGTTCGTGTTCAATTGAATTCAAACAAAACGAGTACCACTCTTTCTAGCGAGCGTTGCACTGCACTGAAGCGAACAGGCTGTACCGTAACGATAACGAACATTGAATGAAATGATCTTGATACCTTTCGCTTGCAAAATCTCCACATTATAAATACTACGCGCGCAACAGTGCTGCCATCAAGCAAAATAACAACATCATAAGTAACTATTTTAAACAGTAAAGTTGATGGATGCCTTATACTGCTTATACTCCACGCGAGTTAACTAGTTCGTATTGATTTCAATAGATGGTGCCGTTATAGATTAGCAAACACCAAAATGTTTTGTAGTTGGAATACTTTAAAAAAAAAACAATAATATTATATTGATCTTCTTGCTTGCGCTTTTGTTTTTTTTTTATTTGTACTTTTTTAATTTTGAGTTATACTGATTTTAATTTTTTTTTAAATCCACTTTTTTCACAGTTTTGCATAGCACAGTCGTAAACTGTCTATTATTTCATATTTTTTTCTCTAACACTATGATCTCAAAAACGGATTTTCATGCAGTTTTGGCACCCGTGCGAATCCGGGAGCGGGTCGCTAGTAATCTATACTAATATTATAAAGCTGAAGAGTTTGTTTGTTTGTTTGTTTGAACGCGCTAATCTCAGGAACTACTGGTTCGAATTGAAAAATTATTTTTGTGTTGGGTTAGGGGGCTCTCCCTAGACTAGGTTTATGGAAATATATATATTTCCTTTTATCTACTAAACTACAAATACACACACACATATATATATATATATATTCTAAATAATATAACAAAGGTTAAATTAGTATTAAGACATGCAATGGGTCGCCTAGGCATGTAAAGTTATTTTACTAGCAAAAGTAATAATATATAAATGGCCATTCACAACCACTTGTTTTATTTTGTTATTATCAATAATTTGATTGTTGCGAACATACCTTATATACCTACCACATTCTATTCTCAACATTATATTGTACATGGTCCATAAATAATACACATATACAAAATCCTTTTTTTTATTGTTTATATGATTGTGTTAAGTAACAAAAAAATAAAAAAATAATTATGTTTGATGATAACACAGTTCATTATTTTTTTTCCAGTATTTCACTTCAAGCTGAAGTTTTTTTATCTCTAGCTTCTAGCTCTAGGAACGGGTGAGCGTTCAGTCTTCAATAAAACAATTCCAACAGATTTAGGCAAAAGTACATTTATTACTCAGTATCATTTTATCGTTTTACATCGGAGAAAATAACCACCAATACGCCAAGAGGTAAATTACTGATTAATTGATTAAAATAAATAAACGTTGTAATATTATATAAAAGAAAGATACAACCTGGTTTTCCTTATACTCAACAATACACTTGAGACTTTTACACTTCGCTTTACTATTAACATTTTCACAAATTGTAGGTCTTCCCGGTGATAATAAATATAAAGCCTTTTTTCTTATAAAAAAAAAATAACCCCTCACCGCTTAAATGATCTAACCCGTAAGAACAGTAGTACATTCAGTTGAGTTGGCCTTTATGAAAATATCTGTCAAACTTACATTAATAATACTGTGTCCTAACGCATATGAGGAAATAATAAACAATAACTTTTTAAATATATGTTTTTCATTTAATTAAACTAATTTACAGAAGACCAGCATAAAATAACAGCATGTGTGCTGTAGTGTTTTAGTGAGTGAGTAAGGGACGCCAGAGCACATTTCCCTATCCCTTTCCAATCCCTTATCCTTAATCCTACTGTAGTCGGTAGCACATTCAGCTCCTGTGGTGATGCTTGTGTTATAGATAGGCGACGGTAGCCACTACCATCAAATGGACCGTCGGCCTGTTTGCCGACCTAAACATAAAAAATTCAATATTTCCGTTTTTACACTATTCTAATATTCCGAGTAGAACACTATTCTAATAAGAAGTTTGTTTGTATGTAGGATGTAGGTTATCTCCGAAACTATGCGGTTTAAAAAATCCTTTTGACTTGCATTTTGGCGTGTTATATTGCTTAATTCCGACATAGCCTTTACAAGCGTCGGTGGTGTAATGGTAACATAGTTGCCTACAAAAGCAAACGATCCGGGTTCGAATCCCGGCCGACGCGGTTCGTCGTCACTTTGAGTTGCTTTTCTCTTTTTTTATTATTATTATTAGCTGAATTCAATTTCTTCTTATAATAAATGAATTATTATGATAAATGAAATGAAATGGAGTGTCCGAATAAATTTCCAGGGATGATCACATTGCTGCGTAGTTCGCGTTGGATGTACTAAAATAACCTAGAACACTATTCTAATAAGAAGTAAAATTTGTTTGTTTGTTTGTATGTAGAATGTAGGTTATCTCCGAAACTATGCGGTTTAAAAAATCCTTTTGACTTGCATTTTGGCGTGTTATATTGCTTAATTCCGACATAGCCTTTACAAGCGTCGGTGGTGTAATGGTAACATAGTTGCCTACAAAAGCAAACGATCCGGGTTCGAATCCCGGCCGACGCGGTTCGTCGTCACTTTGAGTTGCTTTTCTCTTTTTTTATTATTATTATTAGCTGAATTCAATTTCTTCTTATAATAAATGAATTATTATGATAAATGAAATGAAATGGAGTGTCCGAATAAATTTCCAGGGATGATCACATTGCTGCGTAGTTCGCGTTGGATGTACTAAAATAACCTAGAACACTATTCTAATAAGAAGTAAAATTTGTTTGTTTGTTAGTATGTAGGATGTAGGTTATCTCCGCAACTATGCGGTTTAAAAAATCCTTTTGAGTTGCATTTTGGCGTGTTGTTATATTGCTTAATTCCGACATAACAATTATAAGCGCCGGTGGTGTAATTTTATTTTTTATTATCCTTTCACCAATATTTAGATTAGAATTTCAAGCTAAATATTCTTGGGGGGTCCCACTTTACCATCTGGACCATATATTTTTATTTTTTAACGTTTATTCTTGAACTGAAAATACATTAGCGATAATTTGTTTTAGTTATTTAAGTCTCGTGTTTTAGAAGAAAATATATCAATAATATCAAAGGAGAAGATAATTACGATTGAAATTAAAAATATTGCTACTTCAAAGGTACCGCCTTAACCGCACTATGCGGCTGTAGAAGCGATTGTGAGATTGTGACGTGTGTCATTAACAAACTCACTCCCAGCTACGAATAAATAAGAGAAGACCTTTCACGACCAAGAAATCTTTATCAGCCAGTTTTTTGTCAGTAACTCGCACTTTTATAATGTTGTTTAAAAAAACTTTCAAATATAGGAACCGAAATGTGTAGTATCAGCTCTATATAGGTCTACGTAGAAAGCAGGGGTTGGACTTAATAGCTCATGAAATGTATGTAAGCAAGATGAGGACGTCTGCCACTCCGAGAGACCGACAAAAAGTACTATATCTATAGATCTATTCTTACTGTTCACGGTCCTTTAGATTCCTTTACAATTTAAAAGATATAATGGTATATTTTTGGGAAAAGGTCATAATTATACCTATAGGTATACGTGTAATTATGTAGCTATAATTTAAACGTTCTCTCATTTCTTTGTGTAACTGCTGATGCCTGTTGCTTATTTATGAAAAAAAAAAAAAATTGTAAATAAAATAGATAGTCTACTTCACATGACAGGTGTATATTTGTAATAACATAGTTCTAATTTAAATGGTACATTTTTTTTAACATAAAAAGCACAATGCCATATTTGAGTGCCCACAGTCAGCGGAAGCTGTCCCGACGGCTTTATTGATGCAATGATCGCGACAAGGGAAGGGTGGGACAGCGGAGCGTCCATGCTTCGGTTATATGTAGTTTATGTGTATGATATAGGAAGTATATTATATATTGTATAATATAATAAAGTATAATATATATTATGTATGCGAATGATACTAAAATTTATAATGTAGTCAAGAGTAAGTCCGACTGTGAATTCCTACAGGAAGACCTGCACCGACTTGAGAGCTATTACAGACAAAATTTAATTAGCATTAATGTAAATAAATGTGTTCAACTTACCTTCACACGTAAAATTAAGAAATTGTCGTTTAGTTATAAAATTAATTATTTAAAAATTAAAGAATCTAATTAAGTTAAGGATGTAGGTATTTTACTTGACACTAAATTAACATTTTCTGAGCACATTGCATTAATCTATACTTTTACTAATATTATAAAGCTGAAGAGTTTGTTTGTTTGTTTGTTTGAACGCGCTAATCTCAGGAACTACTGGTTCGAATTAAAAAATTCTTTTTGTGTTGGATAGATCATTTATCGAGGAAGGCTTTAGGCTATATAACATCACGTTGCGACTAATAGGAGCGAAGAAACAGTCGAAAATGTGAAAAAAACGGGGAAAATTATTCATCTTTGAGGGCTTCCGTTGCGTGCGCTGCGAAAACCGTTCGAGATACCCAAATGATTCCCAAAATAACTATTCCACGCGGACGAAGTCGCGAGAACCAGCTAGTTTATTATAAATACGAAAGTTTGTTTATTTGGATTTTTGTTACTCAATCACGCCTTTTTTCCTATGTTTCTGGCAGTTTCTGTCAATTATACACGCTATACCCTGTCAAAAACTTTAAAAATGGCATGGCTTGTCAAAATTTTGGTTTCGTTTACAGCAATATTTTCCGATTAAAATTGTTTAATAATATTTGTAGTGCAGCTTTCTAGTTTCACAAATACCACCAAAATGAATATTAGTGGTCCTATTTTATTAATAGTTTAATTAGAATGTCGAAGTAACTTTGGTCGCATGATTATTATGGATGACGAAACGCCACAATCAGGTAATGAATGCAGTCCGAAGCAGCTGTGATAATCGGGAGTATACCTACTCGTAGTTACTGCCATAACGGCGTACTGTGTAATAAATATACCATAATAATATAATGCATAAGTGAGTTTGTTACGCATTCACGCCTTAACTACTCATTATGAAATTTTCGGGTATTGCCCGTGGTCCATCTGTACAGAAAAGTACATAGGCGATATAGGTTTTTTTTAGAAAGAAAGGTACCTAGCGATGAGTAAGAAAATCTAAAACTAACATGTGCAACGCTGTAAAAATAAATTTTACTTATTATTATATAATTACTAACTTACATAGACCAACTAAATCATACAAAATCTAATTAATTTCTAAAATAGTTTTAATTTAGCAGTATAGCTATAACTATAGCTATACCACATACTATAAATACTTTGATGATTAAAATTTTCCGATTGGTTACAGATATTTGCACATTGACAGTCCCGCCTCCGATTCTACTAACAGTCAGAGCTATAAAATATCTGAAGAAACTCCTATTCTAACTGGGTTAGTGTTATTTTTACAATTAATTTCTTATTAGAGCTTATTATATATGTGATATATGTGATATTCTATATGTGATAGATATTTAGTAGGTATTTACCTCCAATAATATTATTTAAATTATTTGTAGTAAAATTAATTAAAAATAAACAAGTTAGTGAATACTCTTTGAGTTGAAAGAGTGGATAGATTTAAGTATTAATTTATTTTATGACACATACAGACATACGGACATTGTAATATTCAATTGTGCCTATCATATTTAAACGTCCTCAGATATTATCTATTAATTATTGAATATGTAATTGAATATCTATTATTAAAATCGCAGTGACCCCCTACACGGGACTGGACATTCCAATAAAATGCAGATAACCGAAGAAGTTCACCGAGTGAAGTAATATTTTTCTAATGATTTATCATTATTTATAATATTTTGAATATATTTTGCCTTTACACCTATTAAAACCTTAAATGTACCTATGTTACCTTTAAAGAGATGGAAATGGAAATTATGTGCTTATGCTATTGTATTCACATAAGCAGGTATTCCAGACTAAAATAAAGAAAAGAGTTAGAATAGATATACTATGCAATTAATTCGATACTGTATTAGATAATATTCGCAAAGCTATAAAGTAAAAGAGAAGACCTAAACTTAAAACATTATTGCACGGAATAATATATCGTGCACAGCTTATGTGTGTCTGTACATTAACTTATAAATTGTAACTTCGCATTTAAACTGAAAATGATTGTTGAATTAAAATCTAAGTATTTGTTCAATAGGTTGATAAGATCGAAGAAAACGCCGAAGGCAGCCTCGCCACAACCACAAAGTCCACCTCAAATTAGTCCACAAAGTAGTTCGAAAATTAGCTCCGAAATTAATTCCAATAATTCGAGTCTAGCTGCCGAAACTAAAAGCAGCATAATACCGAAATTGGTGTGTAAACTCGAATTATGCGATATACTCTGCATAGCTATTGCATGTGCAGTGCTTTTTATTTTGGTACAAGAAGCAATCATGATTATATCGGAATCCATTAGAGAGGACGAGTGTTAATCTACAAAAGTACAAGCAGCTATTCTATATAACGACATTCATTTTATAAGTAAGTATTTTGTGTTTCTATTTGAAACTTTTTATATATTCTTTACTAGCGCCTTGTTGTCCGCGTCCGATCGCTACCAAACTTCACTGGATTACCCGCTGGACTAATCTGAAGATTGTCTGAAAATTTCATCAAAATCGGTTTTGCGGTTTTGGAGTCCATAGGGAACATACATAGGTAGGTAGGTAGGTACCGATTCTATACTCTCACGCAGTGTTTTCATAGATTTAGTATTGCTACCGTTCATGAGCGTTTTAGTGTCAAAAATATTAGGTCTAATGATTTAATATTAATGACTTAATATTAGTATGGTAGGGGGGAGCCCAAGAGGGGATTTCGGGATTTACTCGACCGCGTCAGATATTGCAAATACAAAATATAATGTATATTCCCCACGTGTCCCCAATCTGTCGATTTGGTTGGTGAGATTCTCATACAGACTTTTCAACTTGAATACCTGGTCGTGCTGATTCTTAATTTGTCGATTATATAGAGGATTTTTTTAATACAGCGTCTGCAACGTTGTAGACGCTCACCCCACCGTTGAAAAGAAAAAAAATCATATAACCTTTTTTCTTCCCACCATCTAATCTTCAAAATCCAATAGGTCCCCACGACGCTCGAGTGACTCTACATTTAGCATCGTGGGCTCCCCTAACAAAGAAATACCAAGCAAGTAATAAAGAAATGTTCCTGCGAACCTTTTAAAGAAATGTAAGCGGATGTAATTTTATTTCAGACATGAACCGACCAAAGATTGATTATAGACTTCGCGACTCCTGGTTATTTTGCGCACGCGCAAAAAAAACAACACCAGTCGTATTACCGCCAGAAAACCCTACCTGCTTTAGTCGGACCAGAGAAATATTGAAGATCGAATTATGTGACTTTATATGTATCGCGTTTGCATGTGCAATAATATTTTTTTTGTTGCGGGAATTAATATGCACTTGCACTAATAGACCATTGGGAAGTAGATGATTGCTAAACAAAGATATTACTTATTATTTATTTAATATGTTCAAATAAGAATTTGTCAACCTACATGTATATTATTTGAACTAAGTACATAAGTTCAAATAATAATGCGTGATTTCATACCCGTCATTTCTGACCTATATGTTCCTGTATAATTTAAATCAACATAATTCTTTTAATACATTCTACAAAGGCTTGTTTTATGTGTATAAAATATAAAATAATTATAAAATTAAATTAATTATTAAAAAAAATCGCTTTACTTTCCAATATTTTTCCCAAAATCACTTATGTTCTCTACGAATAAAACCTACGAGTTTAAAACGCATACGCATCTCTAAAAATAAAATCAACCAAAATCGTCCAGGGAATAGCGAATGGAACTCCTATTCCTCTTCCCATTACACGGGAACTAATGAGTTTACACTACACACTAGATAAAAATACTTCTGGTATGGTGGATGGTGGTATGCCGCTGAGGGTTCTCGCACAGAAGTCGCAGACCACAATGGAGTCGCGGGAATGTTCCCGGTGGCAGCGCAACTCAATCACAAGCATACCAAAAGATTGTAAGGCAAATGAATAGGAAGGATTAATGAGAAATTCTTTCTCATTTAAAATTTGAACTCATTCTCATAAAATTGCTTTTATACTTAGGATGTATAAATCTAATAATAATAAATTGCTTTTATAGGATTTTATATAGGATGTATTTCTAGACAGCTAATCCTAAAAAAACACTAAGGAAGGTTTTTGCTAACTTCTGTGGCTGTTCCAATAAAACGGTACCGCTGTGGCCACGTGGTTCGACTGGCTAGTTCGATTGATCGGACTATGTGAAGTTTTTGTCCAGTTGTTTCGATTTCAGAATCGAACCACGCGTACTACCTTGTTCACGGATCATGTGGTTCGACCATCAAAGTCGAACCATACCTACCGTTTACCTGGTTCGTTGACAATGGTTCCAATGGTATATTTATTTATTGATTAGTTTAGAAAAACAAAAGCTATCTCTCAAATATACTCGAAACAATGCAATCATCTAATATGAGTTCTAAAGGTTAAACTTGCGAACTTTTACAATCAATATTTGAATAACCTTGTCCCATTGAGCGACGCCTTTCATAGTATTGTCAGTATTGTCACTACGAAATATTGAATTGCTGTGCGAATATACGTATGACACTTAAACGTACTACATACGCACATAATTGTACGCCTTATTCTTTGGCAATTAGAGTTCTTATTATGTTTTCATTGTTGTATAAAGTAGATACACCGGCGATTGTTGGAGCAATACGTAAACATCACACAGCACGCGGTTGCGGTTGTGAGTAAAAACGTATGAATGTCGCCTCCCTCCACTTGGCTCCCACGTCTAGTATCCCATGGGATCCGAAGATTTTTTTTTGGATTTCTCTATTATGGATTAACATTTTCTATTATTGGTTTTCATTTTAATAAAACGGACTACTAAGATTCATTTGCAAAGCAAAATCTAATGTAGAAGATTCTGATGAATTTCTAGTCTATCCAAAGACGAACTGTCGACTAATAAACTAAATATACTGTAGTTTAGACACATTTTTTAGTAGTGATAGCACCGTGAAATAAGAGCTTTTGTGCTTTTGTGTTTCGATGAGTGAGTTAAGGGATGCCAAAGCCAAAGGGACAGGCCCTTCCTAATTTTTTAAACCTGCTAAGGTCTGCAACCCACTTGCAGAACCTGTCGCGTTGCTTGTGTTAATTATCAAAAAATAAATTTTCAAAAAAGAAAACTCTAAGTTCATCTTCTCGTAAAAGTAATTGTCAAAATTAATTAAGGTGTTGGGAAAAATATAAAAAGCTGGGCAGTGACCTACATTGAATCATAAAAAAGTGGTTATTCTTTGTAGGTCAGTGGCTCGGATACCGACTTGTGACATAATATTACATCATGGACCCATGCAGTTGGCGAGTATTCTGTGTATGACTTGCTCGCTCCGACTCATAAAACTGTTTGTCTTACGTCTCGCTTTCACCCGAAACTGGTTGTGCAAGGAACATTGTTTACAAAATAACTCATGATTTTTTGGGCAATGCACGCGTGGAGATTGTAATTTGACCAACGTTTAGATTCGTCTTGGAGTAGTTTTGCAACTCAAAGGGCAATTTGATTAATATTGTGAGATTAGTGTAGTGTGTTCTAGTGCCCTCTATTTTACTCAATATTATAAATTTCCTTACTGTCCAATGCGAAAGGAAATTTGTCCATCTAGATGTTGCGTTTCAACTTTTTTTTTATTATAGAGATATTTTTTAATTGTGGGTTTGCTCTTGGCCAACTTCCAGCTGATTAGCGAAGATGAAGCGAAGCGAAGAAATGGTGGAGCGACCTCAACTAGAAAATGCCTATTCACTCGAACTTTGAAAAGAAAAAAAAACAAGTAAATTAGGTCTACCTAATAAAAAAAATTGTTATCTATCTATTAACCGCCATCCACTAGCCTACCCACTCTAACTTATCTACCTTACATACTGTACAAACTTGAATTTCAGAAAAAATGAAAAGACTATTTTGAACTATTCTTGAATACCTAATTTTATTATATTTTGCCTATAATTAGGAAGGAATTTTGCACTTTTTATTTGTGTAACGACTTCATTATTGATCTTTATTTTTAATATATATTTTTAATATATATATAATATATATATAATATATATATATATATATATATATATATATATATATATATATATATATATATATATATATATAGGTAATAATAATCTAATTAATATATAAAGTAATTTTATTTCTACCATTCTATAAGAACATTTGCTATTTGTGGATTCTGCATTTGATTCAACAAGAAGTTGCGTGAAGAAGTGTGAAGAAGCAACAAAACATGAAACCTTATTACAGCTATGGTCAATTGGTAATACATCCATCATTGTGACGGGATTCGTTCAGAAGTAGATAAGTGAAGTACAAACATTCAACACTAAGTAGGTTAATGCAGGCAAGCAGCTGTTGATTTCGTCATTACTTTTACAGTACAATCAATCAACTGCTAGCCTTTTGGTGGAAATATCGCGCAATATTTTTAGGGATGGAGCAATATTATCTTTTAGATATTGTGAAAACCTCAACGGTTTTTCAGGTCTCGTTTCCGTACTTCTTTTTTAAATAAATGTTTTATCGGAAATAAGATATTGTTTAATAAATCGTCAAGTAATTGTTCCTATTGTTCGGCACATTTCCTAGTTAACTTCGACAAGTTAGATTGTTTGAAATTTGCTAAGGTACCAATTCCTTAGCAACTATAACACAGATATAACGTTTTTGGGCTCATTACAATGATCTCAATAGAAAGTCGGCGATTATTTTATATTTTATTTAATTATAGTATAGCTTGTATTGTTTTATTTATTTTATTGTTTTTACAAACTCAACATTTTATTTTACAAGATTAAAATTTCCAACTTACAGCAAAAACTATTTTTAATATTTGTAAAAATTAATGTACCTACTAAGTATATTAGGTAAGTATATTTAGGTAAATGAACAGATAAATTCTGTGTAGCCTAAATAATTAGCTTTTGTTAGATATGCCGAATTCAGTTGATTGGGATGGAAGGAGGTGAAAGTGAAGCGGGAAGCGATTCGGGCGTGGTCCCATTCCTAGCATCTTTACAACGTAGCAGACCTCAAGACGTGCACCAAACACAACAGCACACGTCCTTTTATTTGACGGTGGTCTTTTGGTTACTGTGCGCAGACGCAGACTTTCCAGAGTGTATCCAGAGTTATCTCATCCCATTCAAATTATATTCTCGACAAATTGGCGGTCAGCCGTCAATTTCCTGCTATGACATAAAGAAGGTTGTTAAAAAGACACCGTTCGTTTGTGGTAACACGAACGCAAAAAATGTGTGTCATTCATTCATAGTAGAAGAGTTGGTTATATTTTTGTTGCATCATTTACTGTTACAATTACGTTTTTAGATTTGAACTCTTTTTATAAAATAAATTAAAAATTTGTAGTTGTATTCTTGCTTTTCTTTTAACAAAAAGTACCTACTAGTAGATGGCGACCGTCGCCAAAGACAAGGACAGAATAATACCTTACTTATATTTGTTTCCTCAGCAACTTTGTACAGAACAGGTTAAGAACTAGATGGTTAAGCAGAAGGTGCTCAGGTGTATCCGTCCTCTGCATAGTAGGGTTATTTATATAGGTGTAAATAACGTATAAACTTCTGTAAATAACGTTTCTTATAATAATAACAATAAAAAACTTTTTTTATTATTTAAAAAGTAGGTAGTTAATTTTTTTTTCAATAAAACACATTCAATAAAACAAAATCCTTTTTCAAAAAATTTTTATTAAGTAAAACTAATTAAATGTTAAAGGATACCAGAAAACCATAGCATTTTGACATATAGAACAGTCGCTTTTTGCCACTTACTTGTTCTGAGCAGTTACCTAACATGTCACGCTACTAATAATTAGATTAACTTTGACATTACGTCTACAAAATAGAAATACAAAAACATAAAAATGATATAACGAATAATTATAATGAATTCGACAAAATACAAAGTAGAATTACATATTTCTTTCAGTAAATTTGAAATGTGTTATTTACAAATAAGGTTACAGTGCATGTATTTACTTATCCCTAGTAATATTCTTCTGTCAGTTATCAAACTAATTAATTTTAGGCTTAAAAATTATTTTATATTTAGGTATTTTATTTGACAGTAAAGTACACAGTAAAATATTTATAAAAAGTATAAAAAAGTTTAAAAAGTATTAACACACTTAACTAGTTTTTTTGTTTGAAATAATTGTCACGGCTTAGTAAAAATTACAAATACCTACTCAATTACGAGAACAACGTACGGCAATTAGAGTCATTGCAACAAAAAGAAGTTACGGTTATGCGATATTGTATAATTTTAGATATAATAATTTTACATATTTCGTTTGCTGACCTTCACTGATGTAACGAATAAAATATCAGAGGTCTTATACCTTTTATACCTTTATACTACTCTGACTCTAATTTTAACTAATTCTATAGAAAAAAATATATGTAAATACATACGAATACGAATTTATTTACTTAAAGTAAAATTTTAACCGTAATCTACGAGTATATTTTATGGTACTTATGTCTTTTGTCAAATACATTATTTGGCTAATCATACAAAAATAAAAGATTCGTAAGAAGTCAAAAAAATACAAAAAATTAACAATCTTATACTAATGACTAATATAATTGAAAAAATAGCAATTTTATATTTGTAAAATATCGCTAAATGAGCTATTACTAATAATAATTTAGTATATAATAAATATTTAACATAACTCGAGCAAAATAAATATAAATCATAACATGTACTTATAGAATGTACTTATGGCATCGATGTACTTATGGGAGTGAATTTGAAAATAAATTTGATTTTAATATTTCTGTAATTTTTTTTTTTTTTTTTTTTTAACGATATATTGAAATAATGTAATAACGATACTTGATTATTAAATCTAAATAAAACTAAACTAAAATCTAAAATAAATACGCCTAAAAAATATCTATAATTTCTGTAATTTTGTTTGGTTTCATTCAAGACATCGCGGAAAAGTTTATAAAAAAACTACAATTGTGTTACACTTGTACTTATTAAAAAATGTATAATATGTATTTTGTACCTGCATTGAAAATGTTGTTAACCTCTGATGGAATCAGTGTGTTAACAAATAGTACGTTCACTTTGTTAGAGAGTCACAGCATCATATCAGCAAAGATTCGCAGCACGCAGCTGAAAACCGTCAGTATTACTCACCAAGCCGCGTTCTGTGAACGTGTCTGCGAAACCTCAGTTTCGGACCAAAACTATCAAGTGAGTTGAATTTCCTTAATAAATTACAGTGTTTTGGTGTCTCAGCTGTACGAAATAAAGTGTTGAATCTATATTAAAAAGCCCTGCGAAAAAAGTATGCAAAGCGATTATATTTATTTATTTGTTTATTTTATTTAAGAGTAGGTACTGCAAATTTTTAATTTATTTATATTTATTTAATTGGGCGCCCTAATTATTTTAATTCAAATACTTTACAAAAAACTAAATTTTCAAATGTTCTATTTTTTTTTAATTTTATTTATGAAAGTCTATTGATTGGATATTATCCATAACAGCTCATAAGAGGTAAAAATAATGAAAGATTTAATTTCAAATACAAATAAGGACATGTATCTTAGAACCTTATTTTATATGTAAATATTAAACTGTTTTAAAATTAAAAAAAATATATAAACCAACCCTGCTGCTAGGTCGCTGCCCTGCTGATGTTGCTTTAGTCATATATAGCGACCTCCTATAATGGAGAACCGACATTTCTTATGTTTTACAGCAATAGAATCCTTTATAATAATTTTTAATTCTTCCGGGATTTTTCCATAATAAATTATAGTGAAAAGTGTTAGACGCAAGTCTAGCTCACAAAATACTTAAAAATATTTTAAAAACATTTTGTGTTACTGTAAAGTTTTTTACTGTGTATTTCCATTATTTCCGATTAAAAAAAACATCAATTTTTTACGACTATAATACCCACTAAACTGATGTTTCTTTAAAGATCACAAAAATTCTTGTTCGCAATAAACATAAAGATAAAGAAATGTAGGATCAAAAGTCAAAACGTTCGTAATGTGGTTCGTAATTCAAACTATTCTGTAAAAATTAAAAGTCAGTAAGTACAAAAGTGATTAATTATTACCTCCTAAAATTATTCTATAATCATAAAAATACCTATCTAAGTAGTTTATGATAAAACTACACCTAGCACCTAGAACATAAAATGTTTTTTTCAAACAACATCAATAATCCAATAATTCTTCCAATATCTAATCCAATAATTCGTATGTACTTGCTGTATAAATCAAATAATAGGTACCTAATTAGGTATGCTCTAAAAATTTATTTATATATCGCTAAGAAGGTAAATAAATCTATTAATTAATAATTAAAAATAACTTTTCACTATTACAAAAAATAAATATTACTCAATATTGCCTAGTGAGTTGAGTCTCAACAAATGGGCCTATTTTCTATACAGCTTCAGCTAAATTTACTGTGGTTATAAGTGCGGTTGCTGGTCAAGTCAGTTATTTGCGTTCATAAGGACACGTAATATGAAATTGCATTACGTACGATGACGCATAAACAAAATTACTTGAGATATTGACGAGGATGGAGTGTTTGCAATATAGGTTCGCGTGTCGTACCTACATGTGTAGTAGGTAGTTAGTATCTTGAAAATATCTACTTTTATAAAATATGTTATACCTACATATAAGTACATAATAATACACCCAAATAAATATTAAAAAGTAAAATCATGCTTTTTGAGTGTTAAAAAACTCAAAATATTCTAAAATTCAAATAATAATAAAAAAAAGTAAATTATTTGATCTCGTTTTATTGTACCAATAAAGTATTAATGATCAAGACCAAAACATAAATACCTACTGAACACTGACCCCGGATACTAACGTGCTGACCAATGTATTGATACTTAACTCATTGTCTACGCAACCCCAAGGATTTAAAATATTACCCTCTAATTCATTACAATGTATCCTTTTGTTTATATATGTATTTTTAAGAAGGGAATGATTTTATTTTATTTTCATGAAGGTTAATAATGCCTATATGATAATAATACCCTATGTTATTTCTTCCTAAATAATAGAGTTAATATTGCAAAGAGACGAGAGCAAACATTTACAAAGACACTTACTTACCTTTTTTAAAATACTTACACAGATCCTTTCTTCATAGCGAGCTATTCTATGTACATATATAAATAACATATGCATGTCTAAATGAAACAAAGTTTCGCAAATAGTCTCGGGACAAATTTCACAATATTGCTCAGTGTAGTGAGTAACAACGGCTCATATTCAATTTAAGATAATTGAGATTCGAAACTACGAAGTCAATAAGAGTTGACGCAATGTAATTAGAGACAGTTAATCTTAACTGCGAATGAAAAGGCAAATGACTTGCTCATTGAATGCAGAAACTCAACTTTATTTCAAGATGACATAAAACGGTTTCTTTTTTGACCCACTAGTGACCAGGTCTGACACAGTGGCTGTTTTATTTTTTATTTTATTTTATTTAATAACAACAGCACATCAAAATTATCTAAATCATATAGGTATATAAAGTTATACAAACACATTTACATTTTTGTACCAATTACTGGTATCTACAGTTATTGTTATATTGTCTCTTTTGAAAATTTAGATTTTTTTTAATAATTAATAATACATATATAGATATGTACCAGAAATTTAAGCATTTACGATAAAAATAATAGAAAAGTTGAGTATAATACCATATAAAGTAAGAAGCAGAGCCGTTCATTTAAAATTCAATTAATTATAAAAGTCAGTCAATCCAATAATAAAAAATCAATCCTATCCACAACAATCCAATCAGCAATATCAATTCGTCTGACCACAAATTCACAACTAAATTATTATTATTATTTGAATAAAATATCGTCAAAATGAAAGAAATTAATCAATATTGTTAATTTATTAGTGCGTAATGTAGTGTAGGTATAGGTGATGGATAAATGTTATCCTCTGAGTGAAGCTTTCATCATAAAAAAAGGTCTTCACAGTATTCAAATTGAAGTTTCTTCATAACGATTGCAAGTCTTAAGGTTGTGTAAGCATGGTATAATAAAATTACGAGTTAATGAAAGACTGCGTTCCCTGTATCAAAAGAGTACCTATAGAGGCGTGAGTTTAATGTTTGAGGTGAGATGTATCCAAAGAATATAATTATACGAGTAAGTGTGAGTTTGATGTTTGTCATATGGGTATTTGACAAAAATGGTATTTAACAAAAAAATACAAAAAACTTATTTTATTTTGTCTGTGGTCTTGTGGTCTTGTAGGCATAAACTTGTGGTTAGAACTAGATTTAAACATAGATGCATCACTTTAGTTATTAATAGTTCTGTTACTAAAATGTACTCTTATTTCAGCTTATTTAGAGTTTCGGTTTTTCAACTAAGATTTTAATGTTTCTAAGAGTTTTGTATGGAAAAGATTGTCATTTTTAATAAAATTTTTAATACTTGTATTATTTTGTTAAAGTCGAACGTTTGTATTAAAAAAGGTACCTATTTTATATTAAGTAAGTTAAGATCAAAAATAGAACAATACAATAGTGTCACTAGGTCAAAAATCATAACTAGTATCGAATATTATCTATAATCTGCCTACACCATTGTCCCGGCTTAATGCCGGTTCTTAAAGTTATGTAACGATGAAAAAATCATACCGTTGCAAAAGCGTCTGAACTCTGCGTTAACATTGCCCAATATACAGACACAGTAGGACACAAAGCGGCGAGACTCGCTTTAAACTTAATGATACTTACTATACATAAAAGTAAATATTGCGGAATATTGCGAAAGATGGAAAAATGTTTTAATGACATGTTTACATTGAGGTCATTTTAACATGCTTAAGAAAGGTTTTCACCCAATTTTTATGGAACCGTAACTTAATTAAAATAAATTTGTACTTAAAAGTCAACATAAAATACATAATTATTATCATTTACACAATTTAAAATCTGATCTTTAGATTTGGTTATTGCCGAACCAAAGTCGATCTTCGGATATTTTTTTCTATCTTGGACACGAAGTTTGTACAGGAAGGTTTATTCCCCAAAAAGGCGAGCTTACTGTGCGTGCTGTGGTACAGAAACCTCGCAATTTTGAGGAGTACCCCATTCTGTATATCTTGGTGCTGCACATCCACTCCTTTCTTTTTACTTATTGTGATCTGAAACCAATATATCAATATATTAATTTTTCAAAGATTGCATTACAGAAGTTTTGATGGCAACTACATATGTATACGTATAAATTCAAGCTGATTATTTTTATAGTAAATATAGAGATATCTGCAGTAAAGTAACAAAAAAAAATTATATTCCCAAAATGAACTTGACTTAGATAATTGACAGTTTTCTTTGAAATTGAAACACAACCTTTTAAAGATCTTACGTCATTTGTAAATTATAATCTCACACTTTAATAAGCCATAGAGGGTTTGTCAATAGGTTCTCTTAATGCAATATTGCGTTGCGTGCTTAATGCATGCATAGTAAACCACCTAGAAATGCTTAAGTACCTATTACATGTTTTAAGGTTTGATTAAATTAGAACTTAACATAACCGCTGATGTGATTAGCGGTTCAGATTATGTCAAAAGTTATAACTTGATTATGTAAACAGCAGGCCTCAACTAGATTTATACAACTAGATAGATACACATATCCCAACACAAACCTTTATTTTGTCTAATGTTCTAAAAAATACTTTTTATTATATTACTCCAAAAGGTTTTCTCTCGCATGATGTGAATGATCTAAAGCCCAGACAAAATAAAACGCAGGTATTCAGTAACTTAGTAAATATTGTCGTATGTTTCAGAGAAGTAATAATGTCGAGACGACTGTCGAAGCGGTTGTTGACGCCAGCTGACGATTACAATTGTCCTTTGTCCGTTGAGACTCAAACGATGGCGGCTGAACAGCTTCGGGAAACAGAAAATACGAGGGCACAAGCTCTTGCTTCTTTGAGATGCTGGATGCAACAGAATCCCAAATTCATGGCAATTAGAATGGGTGAGTAAATTAAATACTAGTGTTCTCCTAGTGGTCGAAATTAAATACCTACTTAGTAGATTATTTTAGACAAATCTAAACTAATATTATAAATTATAATATTAAATAATTAAATACTAACTTATAATCATGAAAAATAATCCCCGAGGAATAATCAAAAATAATGATAAAAAATAAATATTGAATAAATGTTTGCAACACCTAAGCAAAAGGGACGCGGACGAAGTCACGGGCAAAAGCTAGTTAGATATAAAGTGGCTAAATTACTTGATAATGTGTTTCAGACGCAAGTTTCCTTCTTCGATTTCTACGCACAAAGAAGTTCAGTGTGCCCATGGCTCAGGAGGCGATAGAGCGCTACGTATTGCTTCGACAGTCGTGGGGCATCGCTTTCAACCAACTCGACTATAAGCTTCCAGTTATGATGGAACTCCTTAATTTGGGGTGAGAAGCTTTGATTTTATAACAGCTATAGTCGATAATCCAAATAACCGATTCCAATAGTTGCTCGTCGTATTGAAGGCTGCAGAACACGTAATGTAATTCTATAACCGTGTGGCAATCGCATTATATAATACGTGGTTGTACAAAAGAACCATTGTCAGTAGTTCAGTAGGTAAAGGTCTACAGAGATAATATATGTGGGTGTTAGTCTGTTACTGTAGCTGTAGTGCAAAATTTTGAAATGATGACGCAATAATATTTAATAAGCAACAGTGAACTTATGCAATAAATAGAGCGATTTCTCAATCTGAGGTGCGCCGCGCACGCAAAAGCTAACACTCATTCAATACGATATCTATATATTATATTGTTGCTGTTTATTTTTGTCTGTAAATTGTATAATTCAGAACTTGGAGTAGGAAATAAATGTATAAATAAATGAATAAATATTATAAATGAAAATATTATAACTAAATTAGATTTTGGTTAACTAGCATTTGCTCGCGACTTCGTCTGCGTCCCGGTTTCTTAAGCGTTGAAAAATAAAAAAATTCACTTCTTGACAATTTGGTAAATATCCTTAAAGTCTAAGTTAGTCATACTTAAAAGCCTAATTTACGTTAAAAAATCTAATACGTTTTCTTGTTTCAGATACATATTTGTGAGCCCCTTCAAAGATAAGGGCGGACGTCGTGTGGTCATTTACAGGCCTGGTAGATATACAACTCCCTTCTAGTGTATCATCGGTTCACGTTTTTAATACTTAATAATTTCATCTCACAATACAATTTATGCACATATACGTACGTTTCATATCAGGGTGGAATCATGTATTTATTTTATCTAATATTTCATTTTCTTATTATTATTTGCTCATTATTATATCATGACTGCTTATACATTGTAACAGATGTAGTAGGATATTTAAAATCCTTACAAAATTTTTTAATGTAAAATAACTAAATAACTGTCAAAAACTAACATAGGTACCTTACTTAACTATTAATTTTTTTTAATATTGCTTTGTTAAAACGCTTGCTTTATTATCTGACCTCGAGCCACCTGGTGAGGAGTCTTTCACAAACGCGTGAGGTATTGCAACATTTCGAGAACTAAGTATTAACTCATTGACGTGTGTATACTGTGTACCGTTCACATATTGTATAAACTTAAGAGTTATGGAATTTCCTTTTTTTGTATTACATTGTATACACTTGCCTTGTAACTAATTAAATAGCAGTGTTTTAAGGTGATGAATTCAGAGCATTCATTCATCCAACGAAATAGTATATCTCTATATACTATTTCGTTGGATGAATTATTATATTATTTAAATTTATTTATTTGGCGTATTTCAACTCTTAACGATTTGGTTCAAATTGTATATGTATGTAGATAAAAGTCTACAAATAATAGTTGTATTTATACAAAAAAGTTTATTTAAGTATTTATTGAAGCGCCATCTGTGGTAAGTAGACCTACTTGTGTTGTCAGTCAATGTTTAATACATTGTTATACTGTATAGGTCGCGCGATCTATTAAGGTCAGAAGGCGAACCGGTGGCAATTGGCGCATGTCATTGTGTACTATTGCGCACAAAATTGCTAAGGAAAATGCATTTTTTTTCTTATTTTTTGCATCTGTATGCTTAGATCTTTAAAACTACGCAACGGATTTTAATGCGGTTTTCGCTAATAGACAGAGGTTCTCGAGGAAGTTTTTAGTATATAATTTACAAAGTTACGCGGGCGAAGTCACGGGCAGAAGCTAATAGGATATACATTAAGCAGTCATTCTACCCCCGAAATTTTGTGAAATTGCGCATGCGCGCTCCAATTTTCCATGGCTCCAATACAAATATGTTCGGCCAACACCCAATATTATTATTGGCTGTTATTATTAGCTGGTTAACCAAGCGCATCTATAATAAGGATGTGCATGGTAGATATTGGTATTTCTATAAATCTCATTCATGACACTACAGTGTTGAGTGTACGGGAGTAATTTGTCAAGCTATTTACAAGATGGCGCTGTCTTTGTACTCTTTGAATAGCTCCATTTCTAGAAGTCTGACCTGTCTAACTGGTACTTTACATCGATAGGTGCATTCGATCCATACAAATACACCAATCAGGACATGTGCCGAGTAATGGGCATCTGTTACGAGACTCTGATGGAAGACGAGGAAACACAAGTACGCGGGGTAGTGCATTACGCAGACGGCGCTGGCGTCAGTTTCCCACACCTTACACTCTTCACACCAAAGGAGGCAGTACGAATTGTGAAAAATGGAGAGGTAATTTAATGGTTTATATATCAATTTCTCGAGACAGGTTTTTAATGACAAAGAGTGTAGGCAGGCTAATAATTCACGTAATGATAGGAGCGTGCTCTGCCACAAATAGATCCAGAAATCTCTTTGTTGTTAAAAGTGCGTTTCACTGTCCCTGGTTTGCGTTGCGGACTTAAAGACAAAAGAATTGGGATGGAAGCCAAGTGGAGGGAGGCAGTTTTAGGATCTATGTAGGTACCTACCTAATACCTAACCTCATTATACAACTCAAAGAGGGAGGGGCAAACAAAGGAACAAGACAAAAAACTTTTCATTATAAATTTAAAATAAATTAAATATAGGAAATATTTTATTCAAGAATAAACATTAATTCATTTATACATTTGAAATTGTGAGTCTTCATATTATTATATCATCACATGAAAGGACAAAGAAAAGGTATTGCGTTGTGAACAAAGGAATTCGAAATGAAGACACGGATATAACTTTTATTTGACTTTTATGGTTTCTGTGGCTCGTTTCCCTTATAATAGCGACCTATTTTACTATCTTTGTTATTCAATAATGAATTAAGTACGAAAAACAAAGAAAAATTACCAACGCTTCGCGGTTTGCTTACTGCATCTTAACATTTCAGTTATTTAGTGGATTTTTCGAAACATTAATTATTTTTTCATTTTATAAAAATCTTTTAGCATTGTTACGTAACAGGAGGTAGGTACCCACTTCAATATGGACTATGGTATCTAATAAAACAATCGCATGAGCCAAATAACAGTACACAAGCAATTTTGAAAGGTATACATTTAAGAAAACACTCACCTGTCTCAAAATTCACAATTTAAAACAGCTTTTTCAAAAAATATTCAAGCAACGTTCGGTTTTCTGGACGCTTGCAGTGCTGAAGTGCACTCCGCGCAGTCGCACTGTGTGGAGTCGCCAGTCATTTCCCAGGCACCAAATGCAATTTCAATGCAATCAATAAAATATGAACCTGAGGTACGAAATGGAAGCACTAGCTCGCTAGGTGTTTAGACTTCGCGCATGCCCTGTGTTCCAGCAACTTGCATTTCATGCTCCTTCGTTTTATGCAGACCTGGTACCATTGCAGTAAAGTTTGCAACAACTGTAAACTAACTTCATAACGAACTTTTGATGCACGCGTAGCGCAAAAGGTAACTTGGCAAAACGTACTTGAAATGCATAGAATTAAATGTTAAAGTATTTATATAATTGGACAGTTCGGTAAATGATACTTGGATACTTTATTAATGATAATGGTAACAGCTTAAATCAAGATAGGAATGTGATTTAATCTCAAACTTAATTATATTTTAAAATTCGCCCATACTTTTAGTTTTCTTATGGATCACTTCTTTGATAGAGATTTATTTGAAGAGCTTTCTTGATTCTTAGTCTTTGATTCAATAGAGTACAATTTTTTAGCATAAACTTTTGAGTTCTTGAGCATAAAAATAAAATGAGCACGATTTATGACTTCTTAAAATATATTTCAAGGCGTTTAACTTGTCTCTGGGGCCTGCTGATTTTATACCGGCCGGTTCAGCCATTAAAGACACGATTAAAAAAATTAAAGTACATATATATTAATACTTAGTTAAGCAATATATAAAACCTTAGGTTTTAATAAAAAATCATTTATTATCGTCGATATAATGAAATTTGGCAATTTTAATTTAATTTTTGCAATAACAAATTCATTAAATATCTACCTAGATATATATTTACATGGAACAGCTATCGCATTGACTATTTCAGGAAAAATTTTCAAAAGAAAAGTTTCAGATTAATTTAAACACACCCGCAATTAAATGCACATGAAGGGCGCATGTGCAATGCATCCATCCATCCTATCCGCCTCACTCCTTTACCCCCCTATACCCCTATGCAACTAGAAGTCGGTGAAAACATATCTATACCTATATCTAGAAAATACTTGGTGGATGTATTCTATATATGCAATTAGATATAGGTAAGACATATTCTATACTTAGGGTATAAAACTTTAATTTTATATTTAAATTAAAAAGTCTTTTAAGATGAGGATTTTCCAAATTGAACACTTAAAGGGAAAACTTATAAGCACAGATTAAATCGATTCAACATTTCTGGTTATAAAAAATTGCATCCTGGACGCAGCCAGAAGCGAAACACTAGTAATTATGTATAAAAATCTGCTGCGATAAGGTTGCAATCTATCTATTTATATGCTTTTTGAAAGTTATTACTTTATATTAGTATTTATTTCACATTGATAAAATACTAGCTATTCTAATATAATATCTACCTAAAACAGAGTTTTCCTTTTTTTTGTTTGAACGCGCTAAAATCTGGAACAATCGAATTTATTATACATACATTTCTTGCATAAGTTAATTTTTGAGAAAAGTTATAGGCTATTTAATATCAGACAGTAACCTAAGCGAAAATGGTTGGAGTGGTGGTGGTTCCGTGACACAGTTCAGTTGCCAGACGAAATCAATACCACGATGCACAGCTAATGTAGTGTGTTATTTTATTTAAATTTTAAATTTGTGACGTTCTTGTTACAGCGCACAATTCCCATGAGACACAAGGAAATCTACGGAGTGAATGTACATCCCACAATAAAGTTTGCTCTCGACTTCGGTATGGCTTTAATATCGGAAAAGATTAGAAAACGTGTTCGCCTTTACACAGCACCCGAAGACGTTGAAATCGACAAGAAATTGTTACCCCAAGAGTACGGTGGTATTATGCCTATGAGGGAAATGATCGGTTAGTAATACACACCGTGTTATTGTTTTCTTTTAAAAAATCAATGGGGTTTATTAGCAGTTTTCTTCAGGGACCAGGAACTCATTTTTAAAACACAAATATTTACAATATTATCTGGTTTGATCATGTCTATGACTAGTAGAAATTATCCTCTATTCACGGAAACGAGATTATAGAGCGCTTTCTCTTTCACTCATTTCCATACAAAAGACAAGGTCAGCAAATTGAATCTTGAGTGGGCGTTTACAATAATAACGTCCATTCTACGCTACTTTTAGCTTTGTAAACTATAATAAAATATTGTAGTAATACCTATGTACTTACGCACAACCCTTCACTTATTATTTTGTATGAACTATTCTAGCTATTAAGTCAGCTTAATAGCTAGAATAGATAATAGACATTTTGATTCCTGATATAATCATAAAATGAAAAATATGCGTTAGTTAATATACGTTAAACGTTAGTTAAACTAAATTCAAACCTTAAAATAACAGTAATACGAATTATAATTAAAAAACGCAGTATACTAACAGTGAGAGTTCTACAAACAGACCAAAAAATAAATGTACTGTGTACACTCACATTGTCTGTCTTATCTCCACCAATCACAGCCGAACGCTTTATCTCCCTATAAGCTCACTGCCGTGAATAGAACATAGATGCCTTTATCTGCATTGTATGTTCAATTATATAGCCGATATATTTCGAAATTGGTAAATTAGAAGTTACATTTACAGATTTGTGGAGAGAAGAGTTGGCGAAGAAACGCGACATCTTGCTGTTGAACGACAAAATGGCTGTTCGTTTGGAGCTGTACAGCGAAGCCGCTCGCGAAGGCGCGGTGTCAGCGTTGCGTGCTGGGCCCAACACTTGCGCAGGCGCAGACGCAGTTGGCGACGCCATGCGCGGACTCACTGGCAACTTTAGAAAACTAGAAGTAGACTGAAACGTATATATCGATAGGTTTTATGATAGCATATTTCTTTTTTGTTTTCTGTCCGAGGGTACTTTAAAATCTGTTATTGAAGATATTTTAAAAATTGTAATATTTCGAATCACACTGTTTTGCACTAATGGCGTTGAAACTCTAACAACTTTGCATATAATTTGTATTGTTGCAATGAAAAGTTTAGAATAATATATAAAGAATTTGATGACCCATTAGCCAGAATAAACAAAAGGGGAAGGTAAATTTTAAATTGTGATCCGAAATGGCTCAAATTATTGTACAAACTAAAGACTGTTGAAGCCATTTCGGTGAAATTACGCATTAATTATATTCACTAAGTTACTTTAGTATTAAATAAAATTTTCTAAACAAATACTGTTGTTTTAAATGAAACACCTCTTTTTAATTTGTTATTTATTTTTTTAAAAAACCATTAACTAACCGGTATAAACTAATACACGTCACATCACATCATTTAATTTCATACTGAAATGTAATACAAAAATGCAACATCTTACGTTAGTAATAAGAACTATTTTGGCACGTCGGGAAGTTAGCATTCCTGCCATTTTATACACGCTATATTACAAACCTTAATTGAGTCTTGCAATGACAACGTTTGATCAATATGATTTACTTGATACCGTGCAATTAGGCCTATGTTGGAAGTCTATAACTAAATTTCTAATTGACAGTTCTCTAAATATATTAACAAACTCTAAAAATCAGTCATACCCAATATAATTAATTCCTGCTCAAAAGACAAACAACGTACATACATCAAACCTTGTCACTGGCTTAACAATTACGTCTATCTAATTCAAATAAATGTCCTTCCTTCCTACGTTATTACAACATTTTTACTTTATAGTACAGTTAATTTAAATTAAAAAAAAAATCTTGACATAAATTTGTATGAATAAAATTAACAATATTCCATATTATTTTATGTCATACATGCACCATTCTATTGCAAAAATTCTATTTTGTACCTAAGTATATAATGCATAAAATTATTTTAATTATGTAAGTATTTCACCTCTAGTTTACAAAGTAGGAACTTTAGCAATATATAATATAATCATAATGAATTGCTTTTATGCCTATATAATATCATCAGCAGGGTTGCCTCTCCATTTCTAATGCTACGGTAATTCTAAATATAAAGTTGTTCTTAAGTCTTCTTTGACAATTAATTGTGATTACGTATTTTCACGTTGAACATGTTTAGAGAAATGCATATAAATGCATGGTTGCAAGAAACAGACAGATAGTGTGTGTGTGGGAACGAAATATACCTACACATTTTTTTTTGAAGGAATAAATGGCAACCCTATATTATAGTAATTTTGATCGTAACCAATTTATCGTAATCCAGAGATTTACATACACTGCTTCCAGATTGAGGCTGGATGACGTCACTTAAATCCATGCACAAATTTTAGATTAAAAGAAGCACTAATTTTCTCATTGAATAAATAAACTTATAAAACAGTCTAATTTATTTAAGTCTAATATTTGGCATCTGGTACATAGAAATCAACGTCTAAAACTAGGGGGGCAGTATAAATTATTCTATGAAAATTATAACTAGAATTAATGAATAAAATTTAGCAATGAAGCATTAAAAAATGTGCCGACATATAGTACGTACATATTAAATTTTTGATAAAATATATGTTTTATACTACAATAAATGAACTTAAATTTGGAATGACGCCGCTTATTATACTATATAATAAAGTGAAAATAAGTAACATGATAGTTGTACATTTTTAATTATAATAATCACAAGTCTAAATTGTTATTGCAATTACCACTGAGTTTATATATTACAAATCTACAAGTATGCTATTGGGTTTATAGTAAAAAATAATCTAGGTACAATTTAAACCATCTAAACGACCTCTAAATACATCTAGGCACTTTATTACAGACAGGCAGTTAAAAATCGTTAGGGTTCATTAAAATGTAAATTCAAACTTAAATTCAAATGGTATTTTTTTTATATAAAAATTTCAATTGAAACAATTATTGTCGAGCAAAGCAAATAAATTGAATCATGAAAACCATACGTCATCTAAATTCATAATTTTTCATATAATCATCTAAATTTATAAGTTTTACATATTTATATAACATTACTAGCCGACTCCGCAAACGTTGTTTTGACAAAAAATAAAAAAAAATTGGGGTGGACCATCCTTACTATTTAGGGGTATGAAAAATAGATGTCAGACCTACCCGATAAGCACACAAAATTTCATCAAAATCGGTCCAGCCGTTTCGGAGGAGTTTAGCAAAAACACTGCGACACGAGAATTTTATATATTAGATTAGAGAGTTGAAAGAACGCAATAGTAAACCGTGTTTGCCCGTGGAGGGACTTATGTTGATTTGAATAATAACCTTCTCTTTTAACCTCGGTTCTCGACTGCGGTAGATGTAAGTTCAAATACTACGTTCATTCATACATCCCTGAGCGTTTCATGCGAGGATTAGGTAAATTACTTGGTCTAACTGTGTAGGAGAACTACACTGTATGTCATACAAGAGTAAGAGCTTTGTAACTACTCTTCAGATCGAGGAGAGGCCTTGCACCCTTCAGTAGTATGTGGTATGTAATTAAATTTACAATAATTATATTCATTGATATAAAATATAAAAGATTATTGCTACAAACTAAAGTCCATATAGAATTGATTTACAAATTAGATGTAAACGGTGCAACTAACTATAATTAAACTTCACTAAGGCTGGGTTGCACCATCTTACTTTAACTATAACCAACGTCGCAACTTCAGTTAATTCGCACTCATTTTCGGCCGAAAATGAGTTTTAGGCCGAAAATGAGTTGCACCAGTTAACCAGCTATGATTATTTGTTAACTGGTGCAACTCATTTTCGGCCTAACCGTTATTTTAACTCAAGTTGCGGCGTTGGTTATAGTTAAAGTTAGATGGTGCAACCCAGCCTAAATTAATATGTAAGTGTATTGCTAAATAAGAACGCATTTGGCACAATGTTAGGACAATGAATTACTATAGACGACGAAATACATATTAACAAAATAACGTTTTGATGTGCACAGCTAACAATACAGAAGGAAAGAATATATTATATTATGTTCCATAGATAAATGTATGGTCTCGCTGCGCTCGACTAGATACCGCCGTCGTACTTTTAAAATGCGGCATAAAATAGTACGCCGAATTCGGCGCACCCGAGCCAGCCACACTGCAAACTGTCTGTGATGTGTACGTGCCGAATGTTTTATTAAATTTTAGGCATAATAAAATACCAGTTTGTGTTTTGAAACTGTGTAAAAATAAAATAAAACTGGGTAAAAAGTGATAAAAAGTGATGATTTTTTACACACTACAATAAAAAGTTGACACATTTTCGGTGCTATTGCTTTTGTATATCTAGTCGAGCGCAGCGAGACCAATCCATTATCTTTGTTATATTCTATAAACTGTTCTCTTTTAACGTCAACCTTAAAAAATCCTTCATCAGATTCAATACTTTTTATGTAATTATAATAAAAAAAAATCTATGAAATTATTAATAACTAGGCAGTTTTGTAATCTAATAAAACCACACAATCTTAAACGATGAGCACAAAACTAGTAACTGTAGTTTATTTAACTATGTATTGTGTTCAAACATTAAAAAACCCGTTATTTTGTTATTTTGGTAAATTAATTATTAATTAACTTTAAGTAAAAGAATTAAAACATAAGAGTTATATTTTATTGTAATTACAATTATTATTTATATACCAATTTAAAAAAAAACAATTTTTTTGGCTCCTTGGAAACGAATAGTTAACGTGACAGTGTGAGCAATTAAATCATTGTGATATAATTTTATTTTTATATAATAAGAAGAAAAAATCTAAAGCGCATTTCGATTTGAGGTAAAAAAAAATTGGCACGTGATAAAAAAAAACCCCTAACACATACGTTGCCTTTGGCACATGATAATTAATAATTTAGTCAGATGGCCCATGTAAGTTTTGTACGTCTGACTTGTTTGCTGACTGTTGGTCACCACGACATTGACCCATGTTACTTGTAAGTAAATGATTTGAATTTGACAACAGCGAAGACAAATTACTGCAAGGTAAAGTAGAGGCATCGCAGGTATTAAGTGATTGCTCCAAATCTGGTCACGAACCGCCCAAAAAAAAAAAAAAAAAAAAAATGAAAATCTCTTTTGTGACCATCTATTTGTAGCTTACACTAATTGCAAATAAAAAATATAAAATTTATATTATAATCTCTGCATCATCCATTGACTTATGGTAAAAAAAATCTAACTATATTACATATTATATGGCTATATGTGTCAGCAAGATACTATAGAACCAGTGCTAATATCGCGTGACAATTAAATACTGCGCTCTTCTGTAAATTAAATACTACAAATAACAATGAAATATTTTGATAAAATAACTAATAATTAATTGTGGTGTTATTACCATTATTTAAAAAAAAACACAGACATACTAACAAAAAAATTATACATGAGTTACATAAGCTCTGAAAATGTTGTTATTGATACTTTTAAGAATATAATACTTTATTATCAGCTGCTTGGTTAAAACAATACTTTCATTTTCACTTCCACGTATATTAAGTACCGAACGTATTCGTTTAGGGTTAGTCTCCTTTCATACGTTTAGTTGCGCTTTTTTTTGGCACACCCCGTTTCAGCTGACCTAACTCATGTTAATTGTTTTTTGACATTTCAATGTAACAAACTATAACTATAATTTAGGTAGCCAAGAGAAACACTTTTATTACAATGTGGTTCAATAGTGAACCTTACAGTGATGTAATTTAAGTACAATTTACAAGGTGATTTCACCTTCGCAGCTGTCGTCACACAGTGGTTTTATGCCGCGGTAGTTGCTCAGTAGGAACGGGGTAGGAACTAGATCGATTCCGCGGCGTTTCATCCGCTGGTTCAGTGTCAGTAGCGTGGGCGATGGATCCTCGTACGTTGTAAGGATCACTGAAATATAGGACATTCAAGTAAAGCATTAGTGCGACTTTGCCGTTATAATCTTTATTGGAACTGATTTTTTGTTTAGAAAAATGACTTTATTAGTAAAAAATAATCTAAAAACGGATTTTTAAATTTACTTAAAACCATAGAGAGTTCAAATTAAGGTTAAATCTAACAGTAGTTTACGGTCTTTGAGAAATTCATCATCATCTCAACCGCAGGAAGTCCACTGCTGGACATAGGCCTCCCCCAAAATTTTCCAATAGGAGCGGTCAGAAGCAGTCTTGATCCACCGTTGACCCGCGGCCTTTATTAGGTCGTCTGACCACCTTGTGGGTGGACGTCCTACACTGCGCTTGCTGGTCCGTGGCCTCCACTCGAGAACCTTTCGACCCCAGCGGCCGTCGGTTCTCCGTACTATATGCCCTGCCCACTGCCACTTCAACTTACTGATCCGCCGGCTTATGTCGGTAACTTTCGTACGTTTACGGATCTCCTCATTTCTGATTCGATCTCGCAGTGTAACCCCGAGCATAGCCCTTTCCATAGCTCATTGAGCGAGATTGAGCTTTGAGAAATTAATAATTAGTTAAATAAATTATTAATCCTACTTTTATAGCGTGATGAAAGATACAGTACCTCTTCTTGACTCTCTCGGCAGTGTGAATGTCTCCTTGGGTCAGACCCAGTATTGGTTCCGTCTGAGCATAGGATTCGCAGGTGCAACGCCTGGAGCTCTGATCGGATATGCCGATTCGCTTGCCTCATAACTACTCCAGTCTTCGGCCTGAAACCAATAAAAATTCAATATAAATTAGAATTTGTATTTATCATTATACTCAGTCTATATTAGGAGCCTACATCGTATTTCTCGAACGAAAACCAAAAACTATTTTTAAGTAATTTAGCTCATAGTAATAAATCATTTATAAGAACACATAGCAACATAATTAAGGTAACCTTTTATTTTAACTTGAGGCAATTTTTTTTATGTGGGACTTCTACCCACAAAAACCGCACGGTGTTTCTTCGCGCTTCGGGGTTAGGGGACTTTAAGACAGGCTGCCTTGTCCCCCCAAGACCAGCGCGCTCCACCTCAACCTACCTTTTGACGACTGCAATGTCTGTGTTTTTGATAAATTATATTTTAACTTTAGCAACAGAGTATCATAATTTGAATGTTTTAGTAACATAAAGGAGGATTATTACTTACGTCGGTATGGTCATCGGCGCCATAAGGATATCTGGCACCGAGCTCTGGCAGAGCGTTGTCGAGAGGTGTAACTTTGCATGCAACGCTGCCGCCCGAAGGCAGAGGCGTACTAGCGCCTGTGTGAACAGACTGATCCGACGAAACATATCTGTAATAATAATAATATATATTCAATTCAACATTAACTAACTATATCTCCGCTTCTTTTGGATATACAAACTGTGACTGGCATTTATAACGATATTAATACCTAATAAGAATTTAATTCAGATGTAAAATTTATATCACAAGCTACGAAATTTACAATAAACTAAAAAGACATTAAGGCGTACCTATTGCCGGCGTTCTAACTAGCATTCTTAGGTAATTTCTTGTTATCTACGCGAGGCTATGGGCTTGAAATTTACTTAAAACACATAGTGGTCAGAGCGATACAACTCCATAGTGAAAGTGACTAAAAAACTTTAAAAAGTTTAACCTTTGACGATTTTGTAATAAAATTGTATTAAGATATTTTAGACCGGTCGTTTAGTGTGTATGTCTAAACATCAGCGCCTTAAAATAAGTAAAAAGAATTCCATTTTGTTTTCACAAATTGATTTTGATTGATTAAGGCGGAAAGCGGAAAGTATAGTAACAAGTATTCTGTGACGTTGCAAAAAGAGTTGCTCATTCATTCAGATTCATTCGGTGAGATTGAAAAGGTATGATATTGAATGATATTACAAAGGGGTCAATTCAGTTGAATGAAAAGAGAGGTCGGCGTAGTATGTTGGCACATCTTATAATTGGAATTGTAGTTCAGATATATCGGTCGGACTAAACATAAAGCGGTCTAATTAATGTACCCTAAGTAGAGGGTGCTAACAAAATAAAATAGGTAACAATGATCTTAAAACAGAACATTGCGAGATTTACCGTTTTATTGGCGGGGTGCCTTGCGACGGTGACGGCATAAGATGGTCAGGTGGTCTCGGCAACGGTATTGGTGCAACTGCACCTTGCCCTTGCACGTGCATCTTGACCAGTGCATTCTGATCGCGCATCATATACTGGCGACATTTAAGTAGTCCCAATATAAACAAGATAGCCAGTAATGCCATGGACAAGGTCAATAGTATCAGTATGTAATAAGACGAGGATTCACCGTTCACCACCTTAAACAAAGTAAACAAACTCATCATTTGCATGAAATGTAGTATTAATTGAATCCTCAATCCATACTAATATTATAAATGCGAAAGTTTGTATGGACGTATGGATGGATGGATGTTTGTAACTCTTTCACCCAAAAACTACTGAACCGATCACCACGAAATTTTGCATACACCTTGTCTGGGACACCAGAAAGGACATAGGATAGGGTACCTTTTATCCAGAACGCGGACGAAGTCGCGGGCACCAACTAGTTAAAGTATATTTACCTGAACACCCTCGTGACTCTCAGGATCGTTGGGCCCTGGCAAATTTTTCTTCAGTCTGTTACCAATGAGCATTTTAACATCACCGGCTGCCGGTTGAAATATAGTCGCCGCTAACAAGAATCGGAAACTATCTTCCACCACATTTGTGTTTGATGCACCCTTCTTTACTACGAAGAAAATAACACCCGCTTTTATATCCTCGTGAGTGAAATACGCTATCTCTCTTTCACGGGCACTCGTTTTTTCGCCAGAACTTCGTATTATTTTCTTTATCGTTCCGTGTTTCGGTTTCCTGATGATTGTGTACACAGGGTTACTAGCTGTCAACTTAGCTAGACCAGTCGCATCCATTGTCTTCAGTGTAATCTTCGCTTTATCGCTATCCACTTTCAAATCATTCAATACCATCAATGGCTGAACGGTCACTTCTATTGTGAACGGTCTTGTTGAATTGCTATTATGAACGTAGGCGATTAGATCGAAGCTGTCATTCGCCGTTGTCATATCATTTTGCATATAAATAACAAGTTTTTCTGTTAAATCTTTGTGAGAGAACGAATTCACAGGACTCCTTCCCACGTATATCATACCATGCAACGGCTGTCGGGTGATATTGTACCAGACTTTGGCGGCCTTGGCGTTAGTGTCGATAAATATTTGCTCTGTGCTAATGGTTGCGACGTTCGATCCTTGTTGCAAATAAATTGGACGCAAAGCAGTAGCGTTCAGAGTCACCGGTAACACGTCTATTGTAAACACCGTGTACGTTGGAGGAGACTGACCATCTGACACACGAAAATAAAAAGTTGCCGTCTGTAACATTCCAGAGTGTTCATATATAACTTTCCCTTGATTTATATCTTCCTGGGTGAATTTATTTATTGAATCCGCCTCGTCTACTGTTCGATTTTTATCCAACATTATAACTCTCCCTTGTGTGGGACCGCTGATAATGTCGTAAACAATTTCACTTGGGCCAGTATCCGCGTCTTCTGATAAAAGATCTCTTTTAGTTATTGTATAGTTTTCTCCCTGAACAACTTGGATTAATGGTGTATCAGTTAGAAGTCTAAACGGCTGATCATTAACTGGTATAATGTGGATGGGGATGGTCACATTGCAGAGAAGTACGTAATCTGGTAGAAGATATAGAGCCATTTCGATTTTGTCGTTCAATGTATCTGAATCATCGTGTTCGTAGTTCACAACGCCGCTTTCCACTTGAGATTGCGTCAGCGATGAGAAAAATGGCTTTAACACACCATGGGATGGTTGTGACCATTGTGCTTCAACTTGAGGCTGTCTGACGCCAGCTTGAGATTCCAAATAGGATATGACGTTCGTAACATTAACTTGTATAGGAACTTTGTCTCCCTCTCTAACTTTGATTTGTGGTATGTGTACATATTTCGCTAAACCTCCGGAAGATATCGATATATCTATATTGAATATTTGATTGGTAATAGGTTGAGCCAGTAGAGCTTCGACGCTAAATATAAAAGAATCGTTTGTGTAGAGATCGGAAAAAGGATGGGTGTGTTCGTAGAAAATCATGGAATTGTTCACGTCTTCTTGGGTAAACTGCTTAATGGATTTGTGATGGTTATCACCGTTCAATGTTACAAGTCTTCCGAGCGTCGGAGCCCTGTCTATTTTATAAACAATAGTCCTCGTCGCATCTGAACATTTGGACATCAGCAAATTATTGTTGAGGGGTTCTCTCATCAGTGGAAAAACACGTAGAGGTTGTTTTCTCATCAGCTTCAGAGAAACAGATTTAGTAGTTATTAGGAAGGTTATTTTAGATAGCTCGTGAAGACCATCCGTTACATTGAATATCATTTTACCTTTAGTGCCATCTGAAAAAAAAAAATGTTCTTTAGATTTTTAATATGTTGAGCTCGTGCACTCTTCGACCTTTTATTTAGAGTTTAATAGTTCCTTTTTGTAAATTAAAATATGTCACATTTACTTACTTTTATGTACAAAAATAACTTTTCTGCGGTCTATATCCGCTTGTGTAAAATGATCCACAGGTGTTTCGCGATCTTCCTTCATCGCTATGTAACCGGAAGCTATATCCACTACTTTGATTGTAACATTTGTCAGTGGAGTGTCTATATCGTTCACATCTGAAATGTTTAAAATGTCAAATTTAATTTCTTATTACATAAGAAGAATATTTTTTATATTCTTATATACATATAAGGAATATAAATGAACATAATTTAACATTTTAAAACTTATTATAATTATTAAAAATAAAATCATGTTGTGGACACTTTTATTGGGATCTGAAAAAGTGTACATTGACTCACATAATTCATTTCTGGTGAAGGTAAAAGTGCCTCCCTCCCAAACACATAGACCTGTGTTCGCAGCTACTATAGGAGTTTCGTCGTTCACGGGAACTATGTTAATATGGACAAAGAAGGGCTCGCTTTCTTTATTATTCTCCGTTATGGCTACCAACTTCATGCGGTCGGAGGATTCTTCTGAACCGTCGTTAATATACTGAAACAAATCAATTCCAAATATTATCGAAATTTATTTATTTTATTTTATTTATTTTTTATTTAATAATAACCAATGATTAAACCAATGATTTTGTATGAATCTCAGAAATTCAACCATTCCAATTTACTTTTCACTATCTGAAAGGTGCTTTATTCCAGCTAGATAAACATAGGCTCCAACTCCGCAAGCAAAACCGGAGCCGGCAAGTCCAGCAATAAAATAAAACATTATCTATCAATGAAACGAAAAGTAAGACTTACCTGGATATTTCCAGAATTAAGCTTCAGAACCGGCAACAAATTCAATTCTTGGTCGGCCATTTTGATTTTTCCATTCTTAGGTTTCTCTACAACCTTGTAAGACACGACTTTTCCTCTGTAATACTCTGTTACTGTTCTGAATATGTCCTGTTTCACACTGACGGCTTCTCCCTCGATGACGGTTAAATTCGCAGCGGCCACGTAGAAATGTTCCGGTATAATGATCACTGTCAACTCCACTTCTCTTAGCCAAACAATTCCGTTCGTGACGTCCATTTTTATCTTGTCTCTGGTGTGGTTCACTCCGGACTGAACGTAGACAAGTCGGTTGACGTTAATAATGGACTGGTCGAAAACTTTCGTATGAACTGGTTCTTCGTTGTAATTTTCCAACTCGATAGTGCCCGGTGTCGAAGTTATTTCTAACCAGCCGTGGTATGGTCCTTCGGTCACTTGGTACACGATATTCGATGGTTCAATTTGTGGATGCATAACCTGGTTATAAAACGAAATAAAAAATTTACTTATAGATCTTTGCACGTATTCTAAACACTATAATTCATTTAAAAGATTTACAATCTTCTGGTACTCATTACGACAGATCAGTGTCCTAACGATATTAATTTCTAATAGTGCAACTTAAAATTAAACACAAGTTAGTATGAAAGTCATAAAGTTACATGTGTAAGTTTTGTTTCGGTGAGTAAGGGATGCCAGAGCCCATTTCCCTATCCCTACCTACCATGGTCGGCAGCGCATACAAACATATTATGCTTGTAGGCGTTGCTTGTCGTATAGGCGTCGGTACCATCATGTAGATTGTCAGCCCGGCAAATGTGAAACATCGAAAATATTGATGGTCAAAAGTCAACCAAAATGTGGCCAAATGTTGGTGTCGCCACGCCAAAAGCCGTCCCAAAAAAATGTCTCGCCGATATCAAAACGTTGTAAGTACTGTCCAGAAATAATGAAATTCAGGAATTCCAGATTCCAGTGGCGATGCAAATCGAAGACATTAATTGGCACTGTATTTTACTGTTATTTTAAGCTAAACTAACTTACTTACTTGTCGACTTTAATAGAATTAAAGATAAAGAATAAAGAAATTGGGCTCTGGCAAACCCTTACTCTCTCACCGAAACAGCACATTTTTTTTTTTGTTTCAAGATGATTTATTACAAGGGCATGGTCGCTGCCGCCAGACGGGATGCTCAAATGACTGCAACGCAATGTGCCCTGCCACTGCACTGGTTTCCACATTTAACAATATGACACTCACCTCTAACACGTCCTTAGTGATATTGACACTGGTCGATTCTTCCACTATAAGTAATTTATTTGTGGTAACTCGTAATGGTTCCCAGTAACTCGATGGGAATATTTTTATAGGATATACGCCTTCACCCCATGTGTCCAAGCAAATCACTTTAAATCTGAAATGAAAAAAAAAAAAACTTATAGGCTTAAGATTAAATAAAACAAATAAATAATATATTGCAAGCTATTTGACACCTGCATACGGCTGTCAATCATGGACTTTTAACTCAAGAAATGAGAAGTAAACTCACAACTTGCCAATTCGCTATGGAAAGAAGTATTCTGAATGTCAAGAAATTAGACCGACTGAAAAACCGTGTCATCAGAAAAAAAAAAGACAAAAACCATGACATCTGTCACTGAAAATTAGAAGACTCAAATTAAGATGGGCAGGGCACATGATAAGTCCCCTTAGGTGGGTCAAAAAAAGGACCTTTGCCGATTGGCAAACAGCTACATAAAACAAGCAAGCAACAAATACAAGCATAAGTATAAGCAAATATTGTTATTAGGTTAAGTTGATCTGAATAAAAGGCTATTATTATTATTAGACACATGTTTGTGCAAATATAATATTATTATTACTTGAATTGGTCTCCAGGTGTCTTCGGTTCTCTGTGTCGATATGCTACGCGACCCGCGGCCACATCAAGCTGCGTGAATGTATACACACCCTGACCCTCGCCAACTTCAATCCCACCGTGTTTCGGTTCCTGCGTTACTTCGTATCTTATGTCTTCTTCTAAACAATTCATATTTGTATCGACCTGGAAGCAAAAAAATCTCTATATTAATAAATAATAATATATTTTACTTTCTTATTAGGAGTAAGGCATGCCAGAGTATTAAGGATGAGGGATGCCATCCCATCCCTTATCCTTAATTTTTCTATGGTCGGCAGAGCCTTGCAGCACCTATGGTCGTTGCTTGTGTTAAAGGCGACGGTAGTCACCTACAATCAAGTGGACCGTCAGCCTGTTTGTCGACCTTAACATTAAAAGTCAAAGAGTCAGTCAAAAAAGTCAGTCTCCACAAATTTGAGTCATTTTGATTTAATTTAGGCCAGAGGCTGAGGCTGAGCTGTAGGCTACCAGCGGGGTCCACAGGTGGCGGATAGTGGAACGGCCATCAGATATGGTGGTTAGCTGCGAATATACAAAATAAGCAGTCCCCGACCAAGCAGCGGCTGGGATTATAAGGTCGTAGTGGTAAGCCTGGTGAAAATCAACACGAGAAAGACAAATTTTATGGTTATATCTAAGGTCCCAGTCATCAACGAGTTCTTGTGGTTGAACAATAACTCAATAGAACGTGTAAATAAATTTAAATATCTGGGCAGTTATGTAAATGAATGTTGGGACAGTGAGCAGGAGGTGCGGGTTCGCATTGAACAGGCCAGAGGTGCTTTTGTAAAAATGGGAAAGATCCTGTGTTGCAGACGATTCAGTCTCAAACTCCGCATGAGACTGGTTCGTTATGTGTGGGGTGTTTTGTTTTACGGAGTGGAGTGTTGGACGCTAACTTCAACATTGTGTTTGAAATTAGAAGCATTCGAGATGTGGATATACAGGCGCATACTTGGCATATCTTGGATGTAGAAAGTAACAAATGCTGAAGTTTTCAAGGTCGGAATAGCCATGATGGTCGCCAACCTTCGTAGAGAAGTGGCACGCTAAGAAGAAGAAGAGGCAAAAACTATTCATTATATATAAAATAAAATGAATTACCTGCATATCCCTCGTTGTGACTACAACAGCTTTGCCATTTTCAACTATTGAACCGTTCGTTGGATACATCCTTATGAATGGCGGTGACGCTTGAATTTCAAGATTACCGTTTACATCGAACAAACCGTCCGATATCCAAAAAGCAATCTTCCCATACTCCTTCCCCTGATGTTTGAACAATACTAAATTTTTATTAATATCATCCTGTGTGAACGTAGCTATCTGCTCCGACGGATTGTCGGCCCTATAGATACCACCGTTGGGTGGGTCCTTAGTGAATCTTTGAACTGTGTAAACTATATCAGACGATTTCGTGTCCAAATCTGCATCGGTGTACATTAAATCACGCGACGTAATCAATCTAGCACCGCCGTGAACTATATGAAACACGTTATTGTTCGATCTCACCGGACTGTTATCATTTTTTAATACAATATCTATATGGAATTCCCCAACGTACTGAAAATCCTCCGGTTCAGGACTCAGAGCCATAAAGTGAAAAGAATCATGTCTACTCTCCGAGTCGTCATGAGCGTAGTAAACCCTGTCAGAATTCAGTTCTAATAGAGTAAAATAAGTTGTATTATCTCTAACCACTTTTAAATTTTCATTGATGACTTCGATTTTGCCATGTTTCGGCAGGTGTGTTATATTGAAGACGAGATTCGTCACCGAGTCCGTACGGAAATTGAGATGTGTCGCCGGTATAACCATTCTAGAACCCTCCATAACTTGTAGCCTTTCTAAAGTAGTTTTCACTTTGTCCGATGAATGCTCTGTGGACAAAACGCCCGGTATATGTCTAATCGTCATGACTCCAGTGATATTGTCACATTCTGTAGCACCGACCACGAAAGAGAACTCATCTTTGATATGCGAATACGCTCTCCTGTGAAGCCTGTACCACAGTTGGTCCGAGTCTATATGGTGTTGGGTAAATGTGCTATGCATTTGCAAATGATGTTTCCCCGACGACAAATGTAATATTCCATACTTTGGTGTTCTTAGTATTGTATAAAGAATCCTGTCACCGGGCAGGGCGAGAGGTTTTGTTTTGAAACGCAAGTGTTGTGACGATATAAAAGCTTCTCTGGTGTTATTTAGAACGAGCTCTTCGTTAGTCGATTGGTACAGTTCGAGCTTAATGAAAGTCAGTCGAAAGTCGTATAATGTGTTTGTTCTTATCGTGCCGACCGAAGCTTTGAACTGAAATACGAAAAAAAAAACATGTCAGTCGTTGGACTCACGCAAGAAGTGAAAACGTAGCTTCACATAAATAATTGTATAAATTCCTGGGCATTGTCGAATTACGTAATTGTCTAAACCTTGCTTAACAATGGTTTTGATATATGTAGAAAACAAACCTTGAATTCGTCATGAGCAGGGTTCCCGAGTAGATGCATGTACCTTACTCGTCCAAAATTGACCATTTCACTGGTAAACGAATCGACTGTTTGCCATATACCGTCCAACACACGAAGACGTTCCACAACTCCAAATTGAGGAGGCTTTACTATGTCATATCTGCAGACAAAAGAAAAGATATTGCACTTAAATACGTTTTTATGAGATATCTTAGGGGAGACACTTCGCGTGGTTACGCCTGAAGCTCGTAAAGCTTTTTTTATATCATATCATATAAATAATGCAATATTAGTTTAACTGTAGGCGACAATAAATGTATGTTGTGCAATTAAATATACAATTTAAAATCCCTCAAGTACCAAAAACAGCACAAAAGTGAGCAAACAGAATGAACGACTAAAAAAAAGGACTGTTTTTACCTAAATAAAAAAATAAAAAAAAGCGTTGATTTAAAAAAAAATAGCTCACCGAACTGGTACGCTTGTGTCGTCCGCGTTTGTCGCAAAAGTGAGATTGTCGGCAGTGACGATGGCGAACGAATTGTGCACCAACTGGAGGCCCGTGTTGTTAACCAGGCGCACTTGCAGAGGGACCACGGAGACTCGTAACACGCCCGGACCACTTGTCTCAATACCATCGGACACCTGAAAAAGATTGGTAGTAGGGTTTCAAGTGCTATTTTTTTTCCAAAATTTTAAATAAGTATAAGAATATAAAAACATCTAGTTCATTTACAGAAATTATATACGTATCATATTTATCATCATAGGTCCCTCAGGCATAGTAAAACTAATTTGCTGACCACGATAATGACGAGCCAGATAGACGCTGTCAGAGCGCTCCGTGAAATGGCGTTTGTCTTGCTTGATATCGGGGTTAGACGTAGCCACCGAAAAAGAAGAGATAGAAGAAGAAACCGCTACAAGGAGTTCACAGTAAACTGGCTGTGTTGCAAGGAGTGCCATAGTGGAACTGCCTACTGCATGTATAGGATGGATGCGTGCTACTGTTATGCCTTACGAAGAAAGGATTATGTGCTTCCTATATCTGGAGTTCGGTCACCGTGCTGCGTGGTGCTCGGGCCCAGACCGTAGTAACAGATGTCAAAACTGCAGAAGCTCGGAGCACAGAAGTTCAATATGTAGAGCGGAACCAAAGTGCACAAATATTTGTCCTAACAGTCTGTTAGGATAAACATTTAGAAAAACTGTTGCATAAGGCGGGATCCACACATTACCCATCCCAAAATGTCATTATCCCACCATCCATAAAAGCTACACCTCCAAAAAAACGTGCAGTCACATGTAGTCTTTTTTCTGTAGTGGTCCGTGACCACTACAAAAAAAAAAAGACGTAGCCACAAAACTGCGATTTATCCAAGTGACCAGCAGCTTGCTGAGATAGAGCGTTAAAGCAAACGTACAAAGGACTCACCATAATATTGACCCCCATGGACTCAGATATAGCACCTGATTGTTGGGTTGAAATTTTTCATTAAATTTATTTCAATGGTTGAAATTTAATTTAAAAAAAAATTTTATACTAAAACCGCAGTCAGAGGTGTAATTTTTACTATAATTTAATTAAATTTTCACCGCTACACTCACTTGTAAAGTCAATCTGAGTGATGTCTTGTTGAGTTGTTTATCGCTTGCTGATCCATGAACGTATGATATTATTCCTGAATCAATATCCTGCTGAGTGAATGAATCGACCGGTTGTCCCGACATTTCTATGTGACCACTGTGGAAAAAAAATATTTTTGAGATGAAAAAAAATTATTAATTTAAAACACGTGCTTATTCTATATTAGTAATGCAAACAGGATTTACACGTATAAAACTAAGTTCAACAGTTGAAAAACTTAGATTAAATATGATTTTATTTCCTGTTGATTCAATTCATCGTAAAAACCGTAGTCTCGAATCCTCGTTACTATTTGGAGGAATGTAGTTTTTTAACGAAGGGCTATCAAACATATAAGGACGCCAACATAGTGGATATATAGACTAGCTAGTGCCCACGACTTCGTCCGCGTTCTGGATGAAAGGTACGCAATACGCTATGTACTTTCTGGTGTCCCAGACAACGTGTATGCAAAATTTCATGGTGATAGGTTCAGTAGTTTTTGCGTGAAAGAGTTACAAACATCCATACATCCATACATCCATACAAACTTTCGCATTTATAATATTAGTACCGATAGAAGATAGCATAAAACTGTATCACCGATTTTGTTATCATCACTTTTCGGAATTACCACCCACTATGAAAGCAAATTTAAAGACGTTTTTATGCCAAAAAAATATATAATGGCTACATTATAATGTTTGTCGGCAGCCACCTACAATCAAATATAGTCAAGTAAGTTGATTACTTGACTATATTTGATTGTAGGTGGCTATTCCATAATAGAAAAGAAATTTGAACGAAACCTGTTAGCTTCGTTCTTCCCGTGCAGTACAGTGTACAGTAAGTCTTCGGGGAGTGTGTCTGGGTCCTCAGCTTTCAATACATCAGACGTTATCACTTTACGGGTGCCCTGTAAAGTTAATGTTGTCAATTTAAAATAGTTATAAACACTTTAATTCAATAAATACATCACACTATAAAACATTGCTTGGATTTGATGTCGCCCATAATTAGTTTATTATTAGTTTAACAGGCAGTAAATAGAATCAGCCCCAGTGACTCCAATTCTCTATTTGAATTCCATTCTCTATTCAAATTGCGATCGGGTCTAAATTTCAGATTTAGTACACATCCGTCAGATTCCGTTTCGTCATAAATTGAAATTTATGAATATTTTGGTCGATTTGGTCATGAATCATCATGTCGTTTCTAGTTTAATACCAAATAGTGTACATGAACGGACCCACATGTCCGTTTTTAACTTCGACTTAGTTAAATTAAATAAATCTTTTGCCAAAGCCAAAGACAATACCATCGTCATACATTTTCACAAAAAAAAAATTAATTAGTTTTAGTATTATTCATTATTAATCAAGTAGGTATTGAAACGATTTAGAAGAGGTATGAGGGGTGTTGAATGCGAGATTAGAATTATGTGACGAAAGTGGGATATGTCGAATGTGGAATTATACCACAACTGCTGTTTCGTCATCAGTTTTAAAATTCTGACCTATAAGTACGTATTAATAAAAGGATCTGACGAAAACGAAATTGTAACTGATTTGTACTAAATCACATTTAATGTATGGATAAGAAGCAACATAATCCAAAGTGTGTTAGCATGGTAGAGACCATTCATACATAATCCTGCGTTTCGTAGTCATAAATTGGATAGCCCCATCTTGCAGCAGTGAAAGAGTCTACCTTACAAAAGACCGTGTTCTGTGTTCTGTGAGTGAGTAAAAGATGTTTTGTCTCCTCCCAATTCCTTAACCTCGATCCTACTGAGATCGCCAGAGCTCTCGCAGTTTTTAATGCCCTTGTTCAATTTTTACCTAAAAATTTGTATGGCATCAGTCTCTTCCTGTCGGCCGAACACTAACATAAAAAATGGACAATAATATTATTATAACAAAAGACAATAATATTATAATAATAAAAATTTCAAGTCAATCCGTCGGCTTGTTTTCGAGTATTTGAGAGATACAGAAACCAACACAACATTTTTATATAGATAATAATTTCAGAAAAAAATAATTAATAGCACCATCGTAAACATAATACAACCGTTTTTAGATGTTCGAAAAAAAAACGGCTTTTAAAAATTCATAATAGATATACTCACATAACTGTTAACATGTTAACGTCAGTGCTTGTCGTTGTGCGAGTTGTGTGATAATAATACATGCAACTATTACAAAGCAAAATAGAAAAATTAACTGAAGCGGGCACAACACTCTGAAAATAAAAAGAGATAACACACTCAATATAATACTATTAATTAAAATTATTATCTATTAAATCATTCAAGGTCTATCATGCGAATGCAAATTACACTGCTCACTAGTTAGTTAGATAAATGTGAAGGGCGGGAAATTGAGTTAATCCTATTATTTTCTAAGACTAATAGGTCTAGTCGAGGTCACACAGGGTTTGTGTGACTTCGTAAATCAGCCATAAACTATTATCGTACTTGAGAATTTTAATCTTACTCGTAAGAGAATGATTCTACTTAACGTATAAAGACTGAGCAATCACGGCACTGCTAACTTTTCATTTCATTTCATTATGAAATTTCATTTCTGTCAGTAGGTAATCATCTTTTTTGGATTATCAGTAACATTAGATGCCCATAAATATCTTTTTTAGGATACTTGGCGAGTGGTGAAGCTGTTGTCTACTTATTTCACCTTCTCATTAGAATACCACGACCCTGTCTCTCACAACCCTGTCATATCTCTCGTGGATTGTGAGTGAAGCATGGCGAAATAACTAAAGGCAATAGGCGAAAAAACAGCAGCATACAGCAACCATCATTTTTTTAGTTTTTTTTTTTAGACAAACTAGAAAAATATATTTTTGAAGAAAAATATAAATGTAAATGTTATTGAAATTAATATGTAGGTATAATGTAATGTACAGTAACTATAATTTGACAATTTGTAACTACCTAAATCCATTAATTACCTAATAAAAAATATACATTTTTAAATAAATATTGAAAAAATATTCATTACAATAGACGAGTTATCGTAATTACTGTGACTAGTTTGTATCTAATTAAACACAAAAACTGAGTTATTCGAATGTAAAAAAGTTTAGTATGAAAAAGCATTTCACTATATACTTAAATAAATAACTATTCGTTGCAAGCAATTAATCAACGAAAATTATATTGGCTATCAGTCTCAAAGTACCTGAGTAAGTCTCAGCACTTTCCCCGGCAGTAGATTGAGAACGGGCGGGTCGTTGACTGGAGTCACGTTCACGTGAAGTACAAACGTGTAACGGCCTTGAAGGTAACTTGGCAATGTGAATTTCGTTTCCGGTATCAACTCCATGTCTAGAATTATGGAGTCTTGATGGTTTTCTGAGCCGTCGTGGACGTAGCGTACCTGGAAAACCCACAATTGTACAATATAACATCTCCATTTATTAGTAGGAATGTAGCCAAATCAGGAACTCTGATTTTTTTTATAATTATTTAACAATTTTTTGCATTCCTCAAAACAGTATTGATTGCAAATTGTGGAGAATCATTGTAAATAAAGTACTCTTTGTGCGATCACGGACGTTGACTGCTGGATATAGGGACATAGGCCTCCCCATAATTTTCTAATAGGACTGGTCAGAAGCAGCCTTATATCCGTACTGTGTCGTGCCCACTGTCACTAAAACTTACTAATCCGCCGCCTTGTGTCAGTAATCATTTAGTGTAACCCCGAGGGTAGCCTTCTTCATCACTCGGGGAACTGCGATTTACCAATTATTTATGATGAGAATTTAATTAATAAATAGCAAAGTTAAATTTTAATAACGGTTTATATTGAGAATTGTATTTATTTGCATTTACGCTAGCTTTACTGCAAACGTAAGCTTAATTTTATAAATTTTATAAATTACAGCCAATGGTGTTTCTATAAACTATATTCATAGTGAAGTTAAATCACGATCCATTCAGTAGTTTTTCAGTGAAAGAGTTTAGCAGTTTGTTAAAAACATCAAAATAAATGAATTAAATTTCAATTTATTTCTTAATTAGACTAACAACTTGCGCCACGATAAAACGTACTATTTCGGTAAGCTTCGTGTTTTTCTATTCATAAGAAACGACATATTTCTCTTGATTATAAACTCCTATAATGCTATACAAATTGCTTTTTGTTTGTAAAGCAAATATATATAATATATCTGGACACAATAATTGCAACAACAATTATCTTTACCTTATCCCTAGACAAGTCCATAAGAGTAAAGAATTGCTTTGATTTTCCCTCTCCGTCGATATAAATGTTATACTGCGGCGTGTTCCTTTGGAGTGACAAGTCGATTGCGATTCTGCCATGCAGTGGCGACTGCGACACGTGAAGCAGAACTCCGGATGGCCTCACACCGTACTTGTGGTGGTCAAGTATGACGTCAATGTTTTGTGTCGTAATCACGGCGACTCCACCTTCTGGCACTGTCAGAGGGAAAAGCGCTACTAGCTCCAATTCACTACTAGATTTTGAGAACACCTGAAAATTTAAAAAGAAATCGTTTAATGAATAAATCGTTATTCGAAAAGTATAAATATCTCAAAACGAGCGCGTATATTTATAAATATGTTCATTTAATATTAATGTAAGATTTTTATATTTATGATTACAGTGCAGTAACTATTACTTATTCTGTGCTATCACACCTTGATCACGAACTCCACAATTCAGATTTACTAAATTAATGTCTAGGATGTGTACATATTAAATCCATCCAATGTTATTTAAAGGAGTTAAATCTGTTAAAACTCTTGAACATAACTAGTGCCTCGGCAAGTGGCAACGTGCCTCGTGCTCGGCTGTGGCAACCTAGTGGCAACGGCTTTTCGACTGTAATATTTATTAGAATGACTATTCGCCGTGGAAAGTGGAGATTTTTTGCCAAGGCAGTGGCTTATCTTGTGGCTTGACTTACCTTGGTCTCGTTGAAGTGTACTGACCCAACAAAAAGAAATCTCTTATCTCACACAATTTCAAAGGTGACAGGTTCAAAGTTATATGTTTAAAAGCATTGAGATATAAGGACTATGAGACTTTATGAGATATAAGGTCGGTATAAGGACATTTCGCGCTTATTCACCTGATTGATCCTCTTGTCAACCTGCGGAACCCTATGCCGAAAGCAGTAGATAAGGTACTGAACCGATGAAGACTATAATTGAGGATAGGGATCACAATTAAGGCACTTACTGCAGCAGAAAAAGAACAAACTATACAGAATAACCAACAAACAACTGGCGACATCTGTTACAAAAAAGAATAAAATGACAGGGCAGCGCTATCTTTTGCTTAATAAGTAAATTTTGTTGTATAGCGCCATCTGTAGTAATACGGCTAAATTACTATATTGTGCGTTATCTCTTGTAAATTGAATGAACTAAGATGTGCATCGCTATCTCTTGTAAATTGAATGAACTAAGATGTACAGCGCTATCTCTTGTAAATTGAATGAACTAAGATGTACAGCGCTATCTCTTATAAATTGAATGAACTAAGATGTACAGCGCTATCTCTTGTAAATTGAATGAACTAAGATGTACAGCGCTATCTCTTATAAATTGAATGAACTAAGATGTACAGCGCTATCTCTTGTAAATTGAATGAACTAAGATGTACAGCGCTATCTCTTATAAATTGAATGAACTAAGATGTACAGCGCTATCTCTTGTAAATTGAATGAACTAAGATGTACATCGCTATCTCTTGTAAAATGAATGAAATAAGATGTACATCGCTATCTCTTGTAAATTAAATGAACTAAGATGTACATCGCTATCTCTTGTAAATTGAATGAACTATGCAGCGCCATCTGTTAACTATAGAATAAATAACGACCTTTAATGACATCAGTTGCAAAATTATTAGTATACGACGCCATCTGACCCAATAGAAGTCAATTAGGGCGAGTATAAGAAATAATACACTGTATAATCAACCGAGGGCGCTGTTTACGCTATTAGGGTTTTAGGTCAATAACCTAGATATTGAAAAATTGGTAAGTTGAAAATTGATAAGTTGGTAGTAACAATCCTTGTTATTGACGTGGTAGGACTTCATTCAGTTGGTCCTAAACTGTGAATAATATACTACAATTAGCTCCAAGAAGATTATATTATGTTAAATGTCATTATTATGGCATCAGGGATAATAAGTAATACTGCTGTATTTTTTTCTTTTCAGAGTGCATTTTCGCAGAAGTAATAGTAATAGTAGTAAGTATGACTGTTCTAGTAGGTATGTAAAGATTGCTTGTTATCTTGGAGAAGCCGATTTCTTTCATGGTTAGAGCGCTGTGATTTGTAATAGTGTTAAACCTACCTATGTACTTCTTTTCTTATCGTAGTTGCCCTTAAAACCTACAGACATCACTTGTATGGTATTGTAATGTAAACTGGAGTAAGTAACTAAAAAGGAACCGAGCTTTGTCCAAATAATATAAAACTGCTCTCAAGTTTAAATTAGTAGTTTAAATGTCAACTGGATTACATACCTTCTATGCCGTTACTTATTACTAACATCGGCAAAGAGGATTTTTTTTATTGACAAAATTAGTTACATTATTTTTTAATTACTGCAAATACTTGTGTTTTTATTCATTATGTCAAATAGATCGTTCCGGTACCGGAATGATATAGACTTTACTTTAAGATACAAATTGCTCCAACAGTGAACATGAATCAAATATGTAATAGACTCCTTTTCAAAAAAGAAGTCCCTCAGATGCGGCGCTTCAACATCTATTAGTATTTGTTTCCCCAAATTCTACTTAAAAATATCTCTAATAAAAATAGTACCTAAAATAAATGTTGTGTAGATATAGATAGGTGCTATTTTGCACACTGAGGTAAGTAATTTATTATTTAGTTCTGCTGTTTGCCGTGGGACTGCTTTCAAGGAAACGAACTCTAACATTGATTAGGATACTTCTCTGCGTAGGTAATCCTTACTTACCTTATACTTTTCTGCGTAATCTGGATTGATGCAGAGATCAGAATCACATTTGCACGTGAAATGATCGACGCCGTGTTGCTCGCACACAGCATGCTGAACACACGGCGGGTTCCCGGGGCTGGAGTGGCAGGGGTACCACCACACACATTTCGGACTAACGCCGTTGGTCACCACAGCATTTGGCAGACCATACATTTTATCGTCAACTTCAACGGGTTTTACACAGCCCTGAAAAGTAATAGGAACATCATCAATACAATAGGAGCTTCATTGGTAAAATTTTATCTGAAATTCACTATTTTATCTACTATCTATATCTAAACTATACTTGTTGCTTCCTATAAGCACTATTCCTCTCGCACAGTAGATAATACGGTTATTATTATAATTATAAATCACAAAATCTATAAAAATATTTTATATTAATACTTCTGTGTTTTTTAAATTAAAGTTTCCCAGCCTTACATACTTATAAATCTTATAATTTAAATAACATATGGTCCCTTTCTTCATCTTTTGGCAATTAAAGAAAGACAAATATTTATTACGACATCTAACAACTTCACAATAGTTAACCATCGTATCGCTAGTCAAAAATTTTATGATAATAATATAATATGTAGTAAGTATCGCTGCGTTTTGAGCGGGAAACCTCCACGTGCGAATTCTGTCTCGCGGTCGGCAACCATAAGTTACTCTATGTCGGCAACCTACTATCGTTCGGTCCGCCGGCGAACTACTTAGCGGTAGGTATTTAAAACGCTATTTAAAAATAAAGGTGGTGAAAACTAAGTGGCATCTCCTGCTGGCGAAAGCCTCAAACAGACAGTGGAAGGAGCCCGAAATAGGTACAATTTTTTCGGACTGAGAACTTCCGACTTAGATCTAAAATCCACTTAAGTAGAACCCATTTCAGAACGCTAGTAGTGAGGATTGGTTTTATTTATACTGTGTCAGTACATACCATGACACTAGTGTCTGCCGCTTTGATTCCTTTGCTGAATGCTCTCTGCCGTTTTTCAGTCTCAATGCCACCGAGATAGAAGGAATCTGACAGGTCTAAGTATCTTGTGCCACCACTTTCAATGCGAGTACTCATTGCTATATTGTCCACAGAGAGCTGAAATATCATTTAACAAATTAAATCTTATACAAATGTATGTCACACTATCTCAATAATTATGTTTATCAAAAATATATCTCTGCAAGTTAGTACAGTCTAGTGTATTCAAAGTTTCTTCAACTTTATTATACCTAAAGAATCCTATATATATATCCTTATATATATATAGATAAGCCCTAATATAAGATATAGATATATAAATGAAAATTTATGGGAGTAAAATCTGAATTGTCACAGAAATGTGACTTGTTGTGTTATGCATTATAGTATTAGTTATGTTCTATTTTTTTGAATATTTTAGAATATATCTGAAGTTTCAGAGATATTGCACCATATATATATACACAATATTATTTAAAAAAAGAACAATATTGTTCTTTCAGTGTGATCGAATTGTGAAAATTTAAATTTTATAATCGTTCATGAGGAGTAAACTCCAGTCGTGTGTCAGAGCTGACACACAATTTTTATTTTTATTTTATTAAAACACACTTATATATGATGAGATTAAAAAACCTCAATGTGATTAAAATAGACATAACAACTAGCGGCAATAACCAGAAGACTACTGTGAAATAAGTACCTATGCTGTGTTTTGTGAGTAATGTTTGCTAGAGCATATCTATCCCCTCTTCGTATACCTTACCCTTAAACCCACTAGGGTTGGCATTTTGTGTTGTTTCTTTGCTTGTATTAATAGGTGTCTGGCGGCCATTTACCCTCAAGTGGACTCAACTCTACTTTACTTAATATTACCCTTACCCTTTGACAACTTAAACTACATTACAGTTATTACTTAAAAATAAATAAAATAAATATACTTAACAAGAAAATTGTGTTCATTTCACATGGCATGAGAGACAAGATTAATCAGTTCGACTTTTGTTATTTCTAAACAGAAAATCTTTAGAATTGTGTGCTAAGCTTTTAGGGTATTTGAAGTCTAAATTAGTTAGGAATGGATGTTAGTTTTATAAAAATATCGTTTTTACGGTGAGAAAATCAGTCTACAATTAATTTAATAAAGATTTTAGAACATAACCTAACTTTGTTTAGAATACAAATAAATATTGTATTAACTTAATCAATGGAAACTATGTTTTTAATTGGTTTGAGGGGAATACATTTCCTTCTTTAATACATATAACTAATCTTTTACACTATAACAGCATTTGTCGACGAGTAATTTCTTGAATAAAAATGGTGTTTGGAATTTTATTATATATAACTGGTGCTTGACAAAAAACACTTTTATGCATAATAATCTGTTGGGATCTCTTTAGTTAGGGTTATTAAACTAGATTTAAACTTGTTTCTTTTTGTCGATGAAATCAGTAATGAAGAATCATATGATGATGAAGATTAATTTAAAAACTTATGTACATTTTATCGTAACTAATAAAATATATTTTACCCAAGACGTGTTCTCTGTATGAAGTTTTATTTGCGACTCATTTTACAATAGGTAATGTTAGTGGACTGTATGATTTAACAAATGCGTAGGTATCTCATTATTATTATTTTTTAGACATTCCGCCCGCCAAGAACATAGTTCTTTAACACAACACAAAAAAGAAAGTATTACATTATACATATACAAAACTAAATACACAAAACATTAGATTAACATAACACATCTCACACAATTTTAGTTAGTTTCTTACCATAGAGTAACTTATAATATATACGGAAAGTTTCTTACACAGACTAACCTAACCAGACCGGCAATGTTCAAGAATTTCTAAACGTAGCGGGCGGCGCGGGTGACGTAATATGACGCCACGTTAAATAGGGATGTAGTGTAGGTGTAGGGTTACCGATATTATGGTTTAAGAGCTACGTGGTGCCAGACTTACCCAGCTTCGGAATGGCTGGTATGTCAGGTATGAATGCTGTTTTATATGCTTATTACAGACATATAACTTTATAATCTGTGCTTATTACCGTATGGGTATTGGCTAGTTTGGGTAGGCGGCCAATACTCCGGTGTCAGGTGGCAAAGGTACAAAAAAATCGTATCTACTTACCCTAAATTGGAATGGCTAATTTTTATATATGTTATGCAAAATAGTGTTAGAAAACAATATTCATTGGTGCCAGACTCTTTCCGTGGGCCCGGACGTGGCCCGGACCTTAGCCAGACTCTTCAAAGTTGGCCAAAAAAATTATTAAGTTACCGAATTTTGGAATGGCTGGTTTTTAGATATTATATGTAGCGCACTATTTTAAACCTAACTTTAAGTAGCCAGACCAATCCGATGGGCCTAACATCCCGCCAGACTTGACAGAAGTTCCGCTGTGAGTATGAGTTCAAGGGCATCATTGCGACTGAGAGTATTAGATACCTATATAAAAACTTTATTATAAGATGCTTTAGGATAGTAAGGATATGATTTCAAGGGATTTTTGTTGTAATTGGATAATAATATTTTAATGAATATTTATTATATAGTAAATTTTACAAAGTAAACATGCAAAGAGTTTGTAGTTAAATAAAGACTATTTTCAAACCTAACTTATATCGCAAATGTCAACTTCAATTCGAAAATAGTCTTTATTAACTACGAACTCTTTGCATGTTTACTTGTAAAGAGTTCGTAGCTTTAGCTCTTTAGTATATTATCATCATATCGGTAAAGTCATATATTGTAGTCAGTCAGTCAGTAGTCAGTCAGTCAGTAGTCAGTCAGTCAGTAATATTCTTTGATAGTGTGTGAGGTGTGAGTGTAGTGTGTGTGACCGTCTGAGTGACAGCAGTGACAATGTCTGACTGTCTGTGAAACATTTTTAGCATTAGATTATTGTAAATATGTAGTGATTTATTTATTTGTTTCAATCTTAGATGCTTTAGAATTAACTAACCTTCTAACAGGTTAATTCAAATAAATAATACAGAAGATTCGTTAATTTGTTTGCCTCAAACAAATACCTACAACGGTGGTAAGGGCATATTTAATTTTCTTGAGATTTAAACAAATTAAATTAAAGTATAGTTTAACAATGCCACTGAAACTAGAATATCTTATAATACTAAACGAGGAATTCTTGTATGCCACAATGTTCTCGCAAACGGCTTTAACGATTTTGACAAAAATCTAGGGTTAGGGGTTTTTAGGTCTAGAAATCGATCTGTCAGAGTCTTATTAGCCCAAGAGCTAGTGAACCTTCCTAGTAACGCTATGTCTGTAAGGCTAGAAATTATTATATGAGTCATAGCATGCAAAGTACGGTAATAAAGTAGGGGAAATATACTATGGGAGTGCGAATAAGAGGCGTAGCATGAAAACTCATATCATTGATGCAAATTACATTATGTAAAAATAGTACCCACGTCTTTTTTTAAATCATTGTGTTATAGTAATCCCTCAGGGAAAAGTAAGCCTTATTCGCATCAACAAATGCAATTGAAATGAACATTAGAAATATAGTCTAAAACACACTATGAGGTTTTCCTCAGTAACTTTGAATCAAAAAATATAATAACTCACATTCGAAATCCTTTTAGAAATAATATATAAATTATTAATTATTATTAAAATTATTAATTATGATGATAGATGAAGAGTGATTTTTCAAAGTTATTTTATTTCCATGTGAAACAAAATTTCAGTAACTAGAAAATACCTTTAATACCTAACTATTTACAGATATTTTTTTAATGTCTCCAGTGTTAATTGTGTTTTGATCTAATAGTCTTAATCCCCTTAAATTGATTTTTAACTAGACGATGCATTTTAGCATGATAATGGCAATCTCAATCTCAGGTTTTGTTCAAGTCGTAAATGGAAATATATATTATGTATGTTTGAAAAATCACTCCTCATATGATAGTATTATGAATAGACTCACCTCAATAAGTGATGGATTAAAGAGTAAGTGTATTTTGTGCCACTGGCCGTCGTCCACTCTAACTGTATGCACAATCTGACCTCTAGCCATTTTTACTCGAATACAACCTTCTAAAATTTCAACAGCTAGAAAATCTGAACCGCGACCTCCTCCCGCATTATAGAGTATCATTGCATTTGGTGTTATAGTCTTAAATTCTATTTGCCACCTATTGTGTGGGTAAAAAAATATTTATTTATTATCAAATTCATTTAAAAATCAATTTTTAGTTCAAAAATTTTTACATTTTTTTGTAAATTTTTTTACTACAATATAATATTATTAAACATGCATTCCTTTGTGATTTCTTCTGAGTTTCTTTTCACAATTACTGCACGACATAATTCACAAAGCGTTAATTGAGATAATAAAGAATGTTTTGACTTCGCTAAGGGCTAGGGCGCATTTCAAGACGCAATTAATTCGTCTGGCGGCAAAAAATATTATAAATATTGTAGATAAATTCTTAAAGAATAAGCTTTTAGCTTTTAGACTAATATACTATGAATAGTACTTTTTCCATACACTTGCTACTTTGCCCAGATTTCCTCTATGCTTTATAAGCCCAGTAGAATTTCTATTGAGATCCGCATACCATTCAAGCACCTGTCTGCTTGTCTACCAAAAAAAGGCATAGAAAATTTATATAATAAACGCTCAGCTGGTGTGCAAAAAGTTATCGATATTTATAGTTCGCGATTATATTTGGCTTTCAGTCACGTAGTAAGTAGCATGGCAGCTAAGCACAGTCACGCCACGCTTAATTTGATCTTAATTTGCTACTTATGACGCTTTGTAAAGCGTTCAATAATCTTCAATAAGCACTAACTATTAAGCCCTTACACACCGGGTTCGAATCAGTGGCGATTTAGGTTGATATAATGTCTATTATGATTTTACAGAGTAGCGGTTGTAGCTATTTCATAGCAACGTTACTTTTTAAACATTAATAATAATATTGTATTATTATTTTGAAAAATATCAATCCATTTATTTCTTAGCAAAACATATATTTTCTAATTATGAGACGCCTACATCAACGCCGCATAGACTTCGGACTTTCGAGCGTGGCTATTTTCGCTTTATTTTCACGCCATGTGGTGCAAATTAGCTGCCCAGCTTCATTGGATAAAGGGCTCTCGCCTTTTATCAACAGAGTAAATTAAATAATTTTTTAAAAAATCATTCCACTATTGCTCCATGCACATTGTTCGCAAGCAAATGACAGCGCTCTGTTCCATTCGGCAAAGTTTCACTACAACTCTCGCTAACATGATATTTTTGAATCGCACTTCACGATTTCATATTGTTTTTAAGTAAAGGTTTAAGACAGACAGACTGACGGTCCACTTGATGTTAGGTGACTATAGTCGCCTATTAAACGCCATAGGTGTTGCATGTGTTATTCGACCTCAGTAGGAGAGGATGAGTTTTAGGTGAATTATGATATTCATTTGTCTGATTGGTATTCTGTAATTATCTAGTCCATTATCCACCTTCACTAAATCGCCACTAGTGGTGTGTGTGTGTAAGGGCTTTTATGTTTGCTTTACTATGCCATTCAATCGTGCATTTGCATATGCGCGTCATTTTATGCATACGCATTTCGTAGTTGCTGTATTAAATGCTAAGCCAATAATTCATTTGCATGGCATGCTATTGCGTAAAAATCTTTCGCAATTTGTCGTCCAGCTTCAATTTTAGATAACGATTTATGGTCGCATTCAAATTAAAATTTTTGTCCAATAGCATTTTCCCTGCACACCAAGTTTGTAGGGGAAATTTTTTTTTTTACTACACAACCTAATTATAGTTTTATGTAACTATAGTTAAGTTTGTATTGTCCTCTTGCTTACCTCCCACCGGCCCTTGAATTGATTTTGGGCAGTATCAAATAGGCGCCTTCATCAATGAAACTTATGTCAGAATTAATGTCGGCGTCAAATTCTGGCGCACAATTCCACGTGACTCCGTCCACATGAACAGCGCCAGAACGACTTCGGGCCTTTTCTATTATTTTTACACCATTATAGAATACCTGTAAAGAAATTTTAAAAGCATTTGTAGATGTAGGTACGTATAGTAAAAAGATACACTGGACCGCAAAGAAAAAGGTTCAGTTAGAAAATCTTCAATATTTTCAAAAGTACCTGACTTAGCTTTATGAAATAAAGAGTAAATTAAAGAATTAAGAATATGCTTTAATTTAAGCTTTAATTTAGTCTTTATTTTATAAAAGCTAGGTAAGATAGGTACTTTTGAAGATATTGAAGATTTTTCTAATCAACCCTTTTTCTTTGCGGTCCGGTCCAGTGTACACGAATAAGCGAGGTGGTCTAAAAAAAGTTTACAAAATGTGATAATAAAATTTATAGTTTTATTGAAAGTGCTTTATATAAATAAATAAGTTATTACACTTTCATGTTATTATTTAAAAATTCGCAGGTATAATTAGTAGGATTCTGAAAAGATATTTTTATAATAAAGTATGTAGGTATAAATAGGTATCTATCAATACTTACATCTTCCATGCAGCCTCTGAAGTTTTCCATATGACCCAAAAACAATTCAGAGAAGTCACCCTGGCCACCCAAAAATATTCCAAAATGTATGTTCAACTCAAAAAATCTACCTGGAAGTCGTTTTTTGACGGAACTGTCGTCTACCTGTAATTAGAGAAAAAAAAATTAGCACACCAGTTATGATCCCAGCAAATTTACTAAGTCACATTAACATCCAGACGACGTCATCCACAACTAAAAACTCGCCAGAGTGTCGCTAACGGTAATGAGTGTGTCTTTGCGTCACCAAAATGGCGGACAGACGCGTTTATAAGTTCTGATAATTAATTATTTAATACAGAAAAGAAGGTTGATAAATTGTGTAGGCAAGACACTTAAGCAGTTTGTGACAGTAAGCTAACTAGAGGTCCTAAATTGCATTCTTATCGCGTTACTAAACAATCACTTTTTAATTTATGTACATAATTATGTACTCTAATATGTAATAATAATTTACTAATTTATGAAGATATAATATAATTAATTAATTGAAACACAAATTGCATCATCAGGTCGACATAATATTTGATATGGATATTACCAAAGAATATAAAATATTCTTAAAGTTAAAGATAACTTTACAAATGCGTCACTATACTGTAACTGTACTTACTAATTAATTAAAAATTGGATTCGCACTTGAAATAATTTAAAAATATCCAGAGACATAGGCCTCAGATAAAAACTAATAGATTCTGGCTTTATGTGTTTGCGCCATTTGGCAATATATACTGCTTAATTGGCTATCACAACATTAAATATAAATATGCATCACCAAACTAATTGAAGTTTACAATTATTATTTTATTATTTTTCCTTCGAACATAGTTTCGATCGAACGTTATTAATTGGTCACGAATTTTACATGAGAGATTACACGTAAATCAAACCAAAAGCACTAGTGCTATTAAATAATACAATGTTTTCGGAAATCTTTAACGGTTTTTTTAAATATATTTTTTTATATAAGTATAAGTAGGTATGTATAATCTTTACCTTCATAGTTAGATTGGCCTCCCTTCTAATGATGCTAACATGATGCCATTGACTGTCATTTAGATAAAGCCCCTTAGACGATGACAGTTCACTCTCACCGGCACCAAGGTTGATGTGTAATTTCAATCTACCACTTTCCAAGCGGACCTGTAATAATAATACAAAAATATTTTATTTATCCAGCCAGAAACAAAATTTAGCTTGGTATAATATGGGTACTTCAAATATCTCGAAAACTATTACAGCTATAAAAACCATTAGATTAGTTTTTTTGGAAAAAAAAAATGATTACAAAATTATGAAATTATCAATAACTATTGTATTCAAAATTAAAAAAATATATATTTCTTTGTCTCGATTTTTTTATAAATATTTTGTGCATGTTCCTCAAAGATACTGCAATTTTCAAGGAGATAGTTAATTTTAATTTAATGCTATAATTTTGTAGCTTTATAGCTTTCTTTCGATCTTTCGAAAATATTTCGTTTTCTAGGTATTTTTATATAATATACTTGAGAAACTGGATCATCATCATCGCAGGACGTTACCTGCTGGAAATAGGCCTCCCCCATTGAAACTGGATAATAGTGTAATTTTGAATTTTGCATAGACTGAAAAATATTTTTTATCCTTCTTTAGAACTTCGTTACAAGATGTCAGAAAAATTCTGACCAAATCCAATTTTTTAAAGGAGAGTTTAGGGGCCTGCACAACACCTACCAACAAACAGATAAAGTAAAACTTCTTTGCTATAGTCATACAACCGTTTAAATAGCTATTTTATTGCATAGGTACTCTTGTTATAGTTATTGAAAGTAGGTACTGTTAACGATTCATAATAATTATATCAGTTATTAATTGAAGTTTAATTAATAATAATAACAATGTTGATATGATGTTTTGTTTATTGTTTAACTTACCACACAATAATCGGTTTTTCCAGCAGCAAGTAGCAGCAGGGCGTCAGAGAGGTGTGTGCGGAAACGGAAGCTAATATCTGTCGCGCCTTTTGCCTCCTGCAGTGGATATGAGATGTAGCTTGCTCCATAAAAGGAAGCTGAAAATTTACAAGTAAGTCAAGTTAAATATTTTCAAACATTTCAAACATTTTCAGCTAGCCAGTACCCATGCAATTATATTATATAAAACCATTCCAAAATAGATCTGAGGTGTCATAGCTCTTATACCAGAATGATAACACTAAAGCTCTTTATTAGATACTAGCTGGTGCCCGCGACTTCGTCCGCGTTCTGGATGAAAGGTACCCTATGTCCTTTTTAGAGTCCCAGACAACGTGTATGCAAAATTTACAACGCCATCTAGGGAATTCTGTTTGAAGCAATTTAGTACTCTAATTCATCTAATCTCACTTCGAATAATGGAAAAAGTCTGTTAACAGATGGCACTACATACGTACTAAATTACGTTACGTGTTAATAAAATTAAAGCTGCTGCCCGCGACTTCGCCCGTGTAACTTAGTAAATTATGTACTTAAACCTTCCTCGAGAACCACTCTACCCATTAGTGAAAACCGCATTAAAATCCGTTGCGTAGTTTTAAAGATCTAAGCATACAAAGGGACATAGGGACAGAAAAAGCGACTTTGTTTTATACTATGTAGTGACTAAACAAATAAAGAAGATTCTAAACATGTTGTATGGTTATGAAGTTTTTAAAGCCATTGAATTAAAATCAAATAGGTATAATTTATAATATTTTTTTCAAAGTCAATTTCAATAATTTCAAAGTAAAATCAGATGGGTTTGCATTTTAAGCTGACTGATAAAATATAATTGTCACAAAGTTGGTCTACTATTTTTAATTAAATAGAAAAGTTCTAATGAAAACCTGGAAACATAAATAAACCCTATCTATTAGTCCATTGATGTTATAAAATAATATAAAATAGTTTATTATAATAAGATATTAAAATGGCAATAATATTCTTTGCACAGCATACACATATGAGATGTATCAGAATATAAAATTGTATATATATATATGGATATATATTATTGTATACTTTATATGAAATACTTATATATTTCTTAATTATTTATTTGTTTTATTTGAAAATTAGACTTTTTAAAAAAATAATTTAATTAGTTAGAAATCTGGACAGCTTTAAAACTCAAACCAAGTTTACTAATGGTACCAAGCCAACTATACTAATGATTCAAAGGTCAGACAAAACCATTAGAAATAAAAAAAAATACAATTAAAATAATAGCTTTTTTTAAAGGAAAATAAAATATATAGATGGTTTTATAGTATAAACAATTTATAGTTTTATAGTATAACATTTAGAAACCTGTTATTTGTGAACATAACAGCTAAGTATTAAGATTTTGTATCAAATCTCATATAAAATGTAACATACAACAATATAAATTCAGTAAACACCACAAAATATTTTTTTTTACAAGAATTGATATATGTATTCACATTGTAAATAACAGAGGCCGATATGGGTTGCCGTCTAGTACTGATAAACTTCATTATGAATCATCAATGGAGAACATTATTATTATGAGTTTGAATCTAGCTTAATTTCATTATATTTTAATATAACTACGGTAAATATTAAAAGGAAAAGGAGAAAAACGCCACTTACCTTTATCATAAGCCAATCCAAGACACACGAAGGATAAAATTAGAATGATTTGCATGGCGAGTGATTCCAATAACAAAATTAAACACAACAATCAATACATGTCTCGGGAAATTATTAACGTGTCGCATCTATGCAATGAGTACACCTTCACAGTCAAAATAGTGATACTCGTTAGTTTTCAAGACATTTTAGGTAACAACAAAAATATATTCCAACTTAAGGAACCAGGCGTGGCTTCGGCCCGCGGTGACACAATAAGAAATATCGTATATAGTCTGTGAAGGCTATGCAAGCTACGCAATTATTTCACCATCGCATGGACTCTCAGTTTGGTTTAGAAATCGCAAAAGACACTAATGTGTGCATCCACTCTATCGATTTTTATTAAAAAAAAGGAAGTAACTAAGTAATTATTTATAGATATAAAAGTTACACCAAACAAAAGCTCCACGCCGTTCACAAAATGTCAAACGCTGACGCCACAAAATTTTAGGAATGCGCCTGAGAAGTAACGTTAACGTTTTCAAAATTACTATTATTATTAGTCATAAATAAAATTACAAAGGGGCGTCAACGAAGGGAATGCCGGGGGTAACGACCCTTCGGCGAAGGACAAGCGGTTAGTCTCAGTCTGCAAGCGAGATGTTGTCTCGATCGAAAGCTCAACTCAACGTATGTGAGCTTTTTTCTCGAGCTTACAAAAATAAGGTTTACTGCATGCAAAGAGTGTAGTTTTTTCTTATTGTAAAGAAATATGAGTTCTATTGAAGAATTGTAAGAAATAAGAATAAGAAATATGACTAATACTTGTAAAGTCAGTATGTTTGTGGCAAAAGATATTATCTATTGTACAGCCAAAGTTACTAACCTACGATCGCTCACGCAGGACAACGTCTTAAGTGTATGAACATAGGTTTAATGGAGTTTACTTCTTAAGAATTGATTTGCATATAAAATATGTATAAGCCCGTGGTATGAAAATTTATAGGAGTAAAATTACAATTGTCACACGAATGCGAGCCCAAATGCGTTATATTTTCTTTGAATATTCGTTCAATATTCGTTCAATTTTTTTGAATATTTTAGAATATCTGAAGTTTCAGAGATATAGCGCCACCTACACAATATTATTTAAAAAACAACAATATTGTTCATTCGGCGTGTTTGAATTGTGAAAATTTAAATTTTATAATCATTCGTATAAGGAGTAAACTCCAGTCGTGTATCGGAGCTGACACACACAATTTTTTTTATAACGTAAGCATCCAGCTAAGAAAGGATTTTTAAAAAAACTCAACTTTATTCAACGGGGACGTGTCACTAGCAGCTTATCTTACACAAACTGTTTGAAATAAACGGACTACTTTATCTCTCGGTAATCGGTAATGCTTGGTTTCCGTTGGGAGGCCGAACTCTGTTGATCCATCGTATCGCAAAGTCCGCGCGCGCTAACTTTGTTTTCGCTTAGAATTCCTTCTGACTTTGTTCGGCTTCTAAGTATCTAAACTTTTTCGTTAACGAATTTTTCGGAAGTCTTGAGAAAATAGATTCAAGTAATAGAATTGAGTGCCGATATTGAACGGCGCAACTTCAGTAATACTGTAGAGTTACTGTAAATTCTTGTCACCAATGTTGAAGACGATTTGAGAGGAGATTATTTCCGGTAACTCTTGAAAAAATGCATTAAAGCAATAAAATTGAATACCAAAATTTTACTGTGCAACTTCAAATTTGACGACACGTTTGGTCTAGTAGCTAGTAACCCTAGCTGTTAACCAAGCGGTCGTGGGTTCTAATCCCGCTAGGAGCCAATGTTTGTGTTAACATTTACCTTTGTACCTAAGTCATGGATGTTTTGTATTTATAATAATTATGTATGTATTTACAAAAAAAGTATTGTATATCAACTATCTGGTATCCATAATACACGCATTAAGTTGCTTACTTTGGAACTGGATGGCGCTGTGTGGTATGTGTGAATATATTTATTTATATATTTATATTTTTAAAAAAAACTTTGGTAAGACTGAAGTTCCGCGTAACTCTTGAGAAAATTTATTCAAGCAATAAAACTGAATGCCGAATTTCAACGAAACAACTTCGAGAGGCATCGGATATTATCAAAAAATAAATAAAGTCAATCAGACTTATCACAGTATTGAATTTGAGCATACTATTTGAAAATCGTCGAATTATATTATTCATTAATAAACGTTTATTCAACTAAGCTAGTTTGAGAATGTTATGAGAATAACGATTTTGCCCCAACCCTATTTTTAGTCCGAGAGCTAAGAGACAAGTATGATCACAACAATTATTTATTTAATTATGTTACATCGCTATTTAAAGTACAGTGAAATGTTATTATTGCTAAAAATATTGTTGTAAAAAATCTTTTGAAAATATGCATGTTTATGTATTTACTTACATAATATGCTTATAATATTATACTTGTCCGTAAACTTCCTGCCTGTCGTACGTTATAATACAAACAAATCAATTTTAAATGATTGAAAATATTGTAGATTGAAATAAATGATCGGGCTAATTTATGTTCTCTATTATTATCTAAATTTACCTATATGTTAAAAGATATTAAAAAGTAAAAAAGGCTTTAAAAATCGCATAATTAGCATCTCAGCTATTGAGACAATGCCCCGCCACCCTTCAGTTTGGTTCTCAAGCTTTTATTTGAACATAGATAGAGATATACACAGTTTAACCGCACTGGAAATGACTTTCGAAATTGTATGTCAGCTCTCCTACTATATTTCATGATAGAATGATAAAGCCAAAAAATGCCACCAATCACCACAAGAGTTTTCATGGCGCTACTATAGCAAAAACACAGAATAACTACATTACTCGTACAGATATTAATGTCACAGCCCTGCAAAAAAAAAATTTCCTACCCTGAAAGTTTCCTCTACCAAAGAAAAAAGAACTATCATATCAATATAGTTCGGTAAAATAAAAATAGATATACGTAATGAACGTACACTTCAAATTATTTTTTAATTATTTTTGTTTTTTAATTTTCCCAAAGTAAAAGAAAAAAAAGTCTTTAAATTTCGATATCATCGATTTTCTTTTTATTTCGTGTATTAGGTTTCATATAGGTAGATAACAATAAGTTCCAAAACCTGAAAATTAAAGATTGCCTGTGCTATTTATCACGCTAAAGAGTAATAGTTAAAACGCTAAGCTAAAGCGTAAAAATTATCACAAAAAATAAATGTAGTCCTGATTTTTCTTCTACGAGTATATAAGATTAATGTAGTATAGATTGATATAAATAAACCGGGTGTTCTCACAGAATCAAAACTAAAACAGCTGCGCATTGAACGTTACATAGAAATCGTTGCAGCTGCGAGGTAAGTGCGCAACATTTTATGAGTCGCCTGGTGCCGCCATGTTGTGGCAATACTGGCAATGAATGAACTCCAATGAACTAATGTGTACTGTGTACATTTTTTTGCCACGGAGTGTAGCGTGCGCGCGGAAACAAAAATTAATTTGGAAAAAAAAGGATGAACCAATTTATTTTTGAATTTTTGAAGACCCAAACAAGCATAGCATACCAAGTACTATAGTATACTAAAGCTACTAGGGAAACGAACTTATAAATTATATTTTTAATAAGAAAGCCACATGAATCTAACATAGGTAATGTAATGATATCTAAATGGAAAAATAATATTTACAAATATAGGGGAAAAGGATAAAATTTCGCATAACGCACGCGCCATCTGTCGTCAAATGTCTGACAATTCTGAATAATGTTGTATCAGTATTGTATGAGATGGCGCTGCTTATCAGTTGAAAATGCTAAATACAAAATTTATTTATGCAATTGTCGGCAAGTTTGTGTTCGGAGATCCTCATCCATGATTCGATCTCGCAGGGTAACCTCGATAATAGCCCTCTCTATAGCTTTTTTAGCGAATTTGAGGTTTCATACATGAAGCCCATATATAGCCCATAGCGTTTCTGCGCTGTATATGTCATCAGCATCACTGGCAACTCATAGATAATATAAGGTCGAAAACTTTTATTTCGAGGCACTGAATCATTAGTTAATTTTTAAATTAAAATTAGTTAACTATCATTTTTTTAAATTACGTTACAATTAATACAAATATTTCAGCTTTAATTGATAGCACTGATATCACAGTTAGTTTTTCTTGGCTCTTCGTGATTCTTAATCCATTCTGATTTTGAGAAGCTTCTCTTGAGGGACGTTTGACTAGCTTGGGAACTCGTTAATAGGTATTTGGGAGAATTTGTCGAAGACAGAATGCGACGAGATACCTATACATCCGCGGCACTTATTCAACTCGCGAAAATAATACAACATACGCCAGAAATTCTTTAGAAATTCAGAAACCTATTAGTTATTTACATCTCAATATATCTATACTATGCAATCGTTTGCATTGAATAGGCTCCGAAACTACTGGACCGCTTTGAAAAATTATTTCACTGTTGGGAATCTATATTATCAGAGAGTATAATATTCTCACTGAGAGGTCTAGTCACATGTCTGACTCGTGATTCATCTGTAATGTCGATCATTATTGCGACCTAGACTTTCACTCAATTTTCAAATGCATGGAGGACTTTGCCCCGAAATATTTCTTCATTTCTCGTTCGACTAATAGTTATCTGTAAGTTATACGGCTGATTCTAACGACGCGCTTTCTCTTTTCAGAAAAAGACCGCGTCACATCCCGATGGACCAAGATGACCCCATCATAACAGCAAACAATCAGCAAACAACTGTCACCATCGAGGCGCCTACAAGAGACTACCTTCCATGGCTCAAATGCGATGATAATTGTGGCATGCGAATTCCGTTAGATTAGATTTAGTTAATTAGTTTAACGTAACGAACAGCGATTATAAAACCTTCAACCGGCGTAATCATGTAAAAGATGCGAATGCGGAATAAAAGTACAAAAAATATGCAATTTAAATATGAGAAAAAATGAGTTAGTCTTCCGATTTACGATTCTAGGGTTAATTTTCTGCAATATCCTTTTCGGATCATAACAACGTTACCTAGATCTTATTGGGCACTGTTTCACCTAAGGTTAACAGAAGCCAATATTGTCGTGTGCTAAACTTGTCGCCATACGATTTGAATTATGATTTTTTTTTAAATGTATAACTGAAATAACCATTAGCTTTTCTATAAATAACCTAACATACTTTTGGAGTAAAATCAATAGAGCCGACCTTGTGAATCAAAAGCGATTTTCCATACATGCTGCATCCACTCAACTTCCGCATCCATCTTGACGAGCTTTAAGACGTGACCAAATGCAACTCAAGTTTAATGCCTTTTCGAGCTTTCTAGCTTAGTAGCTAATCACACACCGCTCAGATTATTATTTAAAAAGTATATTAGATATAAATTATAAAAAAAATACTATTTTATTGTATCTTAAAAATTAGGAAATGTTGACTGCTTTTTTAGACGAGATGATACTAACCCACAAAAAATAACAAAAAATGTGGAACAAAAAAAGATAATTGTTATGGTCTCCCTAGATATAGAGGGCGCCTTCGACAACGCGTAGTGGCCGGCTATAACGTGACAAACCGCACGTGCAGCGAAAGTGACATATCCTGAAATCATAAGAACCGATATACCTAGAGCGGTTGTGGTATCGTGCTGCCAGCGTCTGGGCGCCCGTAGTCAAAAAGTGCTGTGTGTATGAACAACTGAATCTTAACCCAGCCACTAACTTAAAATGCTGTGCCTGGAATGACTGGAAAATCCTCACTGATCTGACGAGCTCCGACCAAAACGGCTTGCGAACCTCGAGAAGGTTTCAGCTTTACAGAACGATCAGAAAGTACAACATCAATAAAGCAGATTAGTAAGCAGTCGGTAAGCTATGCAGAGGGGTTTCGCCCTAAAATTGTGTAAGGCCTACCGCACGGTGTCGCAAGATTGACGACCGGGTTGTGGCCTCGCTATCCACATGGAATGGGGAGGCCGAAACGTCGGCCGTCAAGCTTGGTCAGCCATGCTGCTGGACAGGCCTCCCCCATTATTTTCCAATAGGAGCGATCAGAAGCAGTCTGGATCCACCGTTGACCCGCGGCCTTTATTAGGTCGTCTGACCACCTTGTGGGTGGACGTCCTACGCTGCGCTTGCTGGTCCGTGGCCTCCACTCGAGAACCTTCCAGCCTCAGCGGTCCAAGGCTTTCCATACTATATGCCCTGCCCACTGCCACTTCAACTTACTGATCCGCCGGCTTATGTCGGTAACTTTCTCATCGGATCTCCTCATTTCTGATTCGATCTCGCAGTGTAACCCCGAGCATAGCGTAATATATAGATTTTTAATAGGTACGTTATTGCAATAAAATGAAACGACTACACTGATTATTCTTTACACTGTGGTGCGAAGTTGAAGTTATGGAAAATCAAATAACGCCGCCCGGCTTCGGCGAAGACGCAAATCTAATATCTAATACAATAAAATCGTCAACGAGCCGCCTGTATTAAATATTTTTCAAAAAAACAATTTTTGTCTAGAATTTTGTCTGTTGTCTGTTTTCACAGATGTTTTCTTCCCTGGGTTAAACATATAGGATCTTATCTATATCCTGAAAAATGAATGATCATCAAAAAACGAACTTCACCGCGTTAGAAGTTGGGGGGCACAGTTAGTAATAGTTGGATAATATACATATTAATACTAATTTACTATATTAATATTATAATAAAGAGAAAGAAAATAATATATTATTTTTGTATTTATGTAGATATTTTTGTTTTTTGAATAATTAATGGACAGATTTATTAATAAAAATTCTTTCTTCTATAGAAAGCTACACTATCAGCAAGTATCATAGATAAAGTTATATTTTATAAAGTTACGCGGACAAATTCCCTTGCAACAGCTCATGAAAATACTCGGATGAAATCACCGATATAAATTAGTATGATTAGCTTTTATAAAAGTTAAAAAGTTCAGGTTCTCAACGATCGGCCCATGTGGGGATCGAACCCACGACCTTCGCGTTAAGAAACATGACGCGACGCTCTAACCAACTGAGCCAATGAGAGAGCCAATCAGAGCCAAACAACTGACAAATTACGGCAACATAATGTGGCCAGCCGATATAAAATGCAAGCTATACTATAACATACCTAGTGTATATTACTGAAACGATTTCTGTTCACAAATGACTTGACGAGTCCGTTGCACGAGTGGTTAAGGGTGTTTGCCTTAACGTTCTGTTCCAACGATCCCGGGTTGGTTCCCGGCAAGGTCAACATGGAAATAAACTTTTAAAAGTTAGCCCTGCAGCAATGGCAGGGCACACTGCTTTTCGCAGTCATTGGGCAACCCGTCTGACGGCAGTAACCACGCTCTTACAATAGACCACGCTGAAATAAATATAAATATATAATAAATATATTCACACATTCCACACAGCACCATCTAGTTTCAAAGTAAGCAACTTAATCCTTGTATTATGGATACCAGACAGTTGATATACTACATACAATACTTTTTTTTGTAAATACATACATATAATAAATACAAAACGTCCATGACTCAGCTACAAAGGTAAAATATGTTAACACATAAACATTTGCCCCTAGTGGGATTCGAACCCGCGACCGCTTGGTTAACAGCTAGGGTTACTAGCCACTAGACCAATCCATTATCCTCAATCCCACTATGGACGGCTGCGTACTCGCAGCACCTATGACGGTGCTTGTGCTTGGTGACGGTAGCCACCTATCATCATGTGTACAGTCAGCCTGTCTGTCGACCAGATTAATAGTCTGTCGACCAAATTAAATAGTAAGTATTCTAATAATGTCATAAAAATAATTGTTTTGTACGAAATCATGATTTTTTATTGTTTTAATAATTCTTTCATCTAAGTATAGACAGTATTATCTATGAGCGAAATACATTTGGCGTACCTACTGTTTTCTTTAAATTCGTTTCTTAGCGACTCCCTTGGATCCATTTTATAGATAACACGATTATGTTGGTCGGAACTAGGAATCAAGGTACAAGAGGACCGTCAGCCTGATACCCCTTTAGTAAAGAAGTCACTAAACAGCCAAGCCAACGTATTTCTTCGGTTAATATTAATACGCGGTTGAATAAGGCAAACGTTACACTGCATAACATTAACGCGCCATTACTCATTAGCAACCTTAGTATAGTAGCGAACGCTAAACGTTTGCTATGTTCGGAGGGCGTATTAACAGGGGACTCGGGTAAAGCAGAATTTGAAAAATAGGTATTTGAAGAAACTATTTACATCGTGCTGCGCCCGAACGACAAGCTGTATTGTGCGTGCTGTATAGGGACAAATGCAGCTCAAACCGATTATACCTACAAAATTTTCTCCTCTAAAAATTGAGCCTATCGAATAATTTTTATACAAATATTAGGATTAGGGTAACATAAAAAGGGCCATTTAATGCGATTTTTGAGAAGTCATATTTTCTTATGTAATTAGTTGGTGGAAAAAAAGAAATGATAGTCCCTATCATTTCATCATCATATAGCTTCATATAGCTTTAGCAGACCTACATTTTATGACTTGAAATTTTTGCTCTAGAATGATTATCCAGGGAGAAAACAGGCGAATACATTTGTATGAAAAAACGCTGGTAGCGTACCCTCTTAAATTTACTGTGTGTATGTGTACAAAGCACATTCTGAGGCTGTGTAGGCTCTGATGCAAGTTGGACCGTTGCTATCCCGAGTCCCAGCCGCTTCTGGCGAGTCGAATAGCGGGTGAGACTCGAGCCGCGGCCGCTAGAGATACGTTCATAATACGTATTATACGTACGACATTCATTCGCGGTCCGACAATCGTGTAGCGCGGTCGGTACCTCCGTTAACAACGGACAACCGACAAAACTTTATAAAACACGAGTTTTTAAATAAGTTGGAACACCATGAGGGCTGGAGTGGCCCCGGCAGCGGCCCTCCTGCTTATTATCGCCAGTTTAGCTTTGCAGGTTAGTGTACTTTTATTGCTAACAGGAATACAACGAAAGCCGGTCAAACAAGCGGCGTGATCGGTTATCGAAATACGTTTCGCAAACTTTTTAAAGTCTTTAAAAGTAAAGTTTATTATTAGATATCACGCTTTTATTCTTATAATTATTTCTTCATTTACTTTTTCAACTTTAATAATATATGTAGAAATTTCATATATCAATACTAATAATAAATCGTCCATAACTCTTATACGAATTAGCTAATTTTCATTAAACTTGGTAGATAAACTTTTAGACGTACGGCATTTTTTCAAGTGGACGAAGTCGCGGGCGCCAGCTAGTAGGTGTATATATTCCAGAAAAATAAGATCTCAAGTCACATTTTCTGCTAGTGCTCAAATTATCGTTTTTTCCAAAACGGCCAGTTAAAGTTGAATATTCAGTTCGATTTTGTACTAGTAACGGTTGTAAATAATCTAAAAAAAATTAGGTGTCGATAAAACTGATAAATGAGAGACCCAGATAACTCAAGATAGGCGATAATAAAAACTCGGCGTGGATTAAAATCTTATTGTAGGTATGTCAGATAATATTAACATAAATTTGATTTTTATGTTTAATATTTTTATTAAATTTCTATTTATTTAGAACTATAGGTACTTACTTAATTGTGTAACGAAGTACGAATGTCAAGAGCTGTTTGTCCAACCGCTACATCTAGGTACTTATATTTTTCAACCGAAACAATCGCACGCTTCTGGTTTCAGTTTTTGATTTCAATAGGTGTATGTTTAAGTGTACAAATTATCAGTTATAATTTCACCATCATTTAGATAATATTTCACGGATTTTTATATAAGTAACTAACGCAGGCTTTGCCCGCGTCCGATCGCTACCAAGCTTCATAGGATTACCCGCTGGACTAATCTGAAGATTGTCTGAGAGTTTCATCAAAGTTTCAATCAGTTTCAATCAAAAGTTCAATCAAAGTTCAAGGTTCATCAAGTTATATATTAAGATTTAACAAAACCTAAATAAGTTTTTTCCTGGGCGAAGCCGGGAGCGTATCTCTAGTAAGTAGGTATATATAATCCTAGTGTGAAAATAATACCTATAAGCAATTTTTTTTAGTTACTGCAGTTTAAAAAATAAAGATTCCTTTAGCCATATTAAATTAGCAGGTGCCCACGGCTTCGACCGCGTTTTTATTAAAATGTAATTTGGCGTCTAATTTTTTTATTTTTTTAGACGATCTAGAGCGATCGTCGGGTTTTCTATAGAATTAAAAGTAATCTTATATGTTAATCTAGTTCCACCGTTTTAGCGTTATTGAGTAACAAACATACAAAATTTCACACTTAGGTACATAGAAATATTCGGATTACTAGAATTACTTTCAGGCGTTATATGCAGAAGTTGGGCAGAAGTAGACAAATCATATTTAGAATTTCATAAAAATTTAGTACCAAGATAATGTATCCATCAATTTTGAGATATAATAAATTGGTAATCTATTACATACTTATGTTTAATTGTTATTTTCGAATGTATAAGGAATAAATAAAAAAATATGATGAGCGGTTGGCTCTCTTCATAATAGGAAAGTGGTAACCATGATGGTACAGAACTCAATTTAGAATCTTCACGGTAGCAAACTTCTTAAAAGCTTTTCATATAGGCGACACGTAAGTAAATATAGATCCAATGTAGCTATTGTACATATACCTACCATACCGTACGACTATATAATACGTACAGGAACATCAACTTAATAATAATAAATCAAACATATGTGTTTATATGTATGTATTTACGTATAATGTATAAATATGTATCTTGCGAATCTGCTTAGGGGACCGAGGCTTTATTATTTTGTATAATATTTAAATATATATATATATATATATATATACCTAATTTAGAATTAAATTATTTAGATTATGTCGCACGCTTAGTATTAAAGTGACCGAATTCAGAAAAAGTCGAAAACGAGTTAGATACACGGTAATGCATAAGTCTACGCCCTCTATGGCTTACGCTTAAGAAATTCTTAAAAAGTTAGTGTTTTACTGCTCTTACAAATTTTCGGTCTCTCTCACACTCAAGAGTTTTGATGCGCTATTTGATATCACACAGACCCATTCATTAATCCGTTCAACCGGTACAAAGTAAACACCTGCTGACTTAATATAGAAGTGACCTATTAGTTATTAGGTTTGTTTAAAGGTGAAATCGGAGTTAAGTTTTACTGATTGTTTTTGTATTATTTAGACCCGATTATGTATGAGTCTATTTAATATAAAAGTTAAAAAAGATTATTTAGTATAAAAAAGACCTAAAACTACAAACAAATCTTTGAGAACCTATTTATAAATAAAATAAATAGTTTTCAATTCAAATTTAAGTTTCACTGAAATCTGTGGTTCATATTCTATGGAAAAAAATCTAACTGTAAAACAAACATCTTGTGTTATTTATATCCAAATAAGCAACCCAAGTCATGATTGCAAAACGTTTTTTGCGATTTACCAAAAATCTGATTTTTTTAATTCGGTCACTTTAATACTAAGCGTGCGATGTATAATATATGTATGTATGTATGTATGTATATTGTTATTATTTTTTAATATTTTTTTTTGTACTTATGAATTTTGACATGTCTAACCTTGTAATATAGGCTATAAATTTGTATATGTTTACACGCTGTAAGGTCAGCTGCTAATTAATTAATTAATTAAATAAATAAATAAATAATGCGTTTATTTATTGTGAACAATAATAAATAAAATATGTGCTCAATCCTTTCAATTATCTGTAATTAATTTAGGTATTAATCATTAATGAATGAATGAAATGATTAGTGTAATTTTAATTTAATTTTCATAACAATGAAACAATAAATAATTGATTGCTTTATTAAGAATCAGCATTAAATATGCGTTTTATACACTACAATAAAAAATAGGTATGTTTATACAGTTCTTAGTATTTTACATGTCACGTGTTTTTGATCCTAAACGACTGAAGCAAATTTGATAAAATTTCATAACTATGTGTAATTTAGTCCAATTTAAAAGATAGGATACATAAATTGCACCCCGGACGAAGCCGGGAGCAGGTCATTAGTTTAAATATAAATTCGATCGCACAATCCATTTTAGTGCAGAGATCAATTGATGCTATTCGAATTTTAGTATCCTCTTACAATGGGCTTCGAATTTTTGTTCCTATATTTATTGTTAAGGAATGTATTTTGAGATATACATATAAAGATATAGATACAATTTGAGCTCAATTGAATCCCAATTACTAAGCGGTGCCGAGTTTGGTTCTCTCTATTAAATTAGATACTGAACTACATTTCAGTATCAAATTTTATACAGTCATTACATAGCCTTTTGGTATCTAGAATTTTGGTATCAAGTTTGAAATTGTTGACCGATCGTATTTAGGTATACCAATTTTAACAAATACGTTGTTGTTGTTACGCTGTTGTTAAAATAAAGTATTAGCTCTATATTTATTTTTAACATTACACCCAGACTACTTGTAAGAATAAATTTAAACTTTACTTGTTGAACTCTAGCTTGTTCGCGTTCAATTTGGACAACATCAAAAAATTTTTTTTTAAAGAAACACACTAAGATTGTTTAGACAGTTTCCGAGTTTAACGATTTCTAATATAAAATGGGGATCTTATCTATAATTAATATAATTATAATATTTACAGTAAATTTAAATACTTACGACTTGAACAACAAGCAACAAAAATGAATAATTTTTTACCTTTTTTTAAAAAAAAAATGGATAGTATTTTCAGTACTCTGTAAGTAGCAACAATTGCAATAAAGTCATTTTAGTCGCTCCGGAGTCATTGACTCTTTGTAAGGTCACGCGTCTTCATCAAAGTCCATATTTTTAATAAAGATTTCTTTTAATTTCTTTGTTTATTCCTAACTGATACAGAGGAATTGTTATTGTTTCGATAAAAAAAAACACTAGTTTAAATTTTGGCTAATATCTAATTACAATTTTGTAGAGTATTAAAGTAAACAAAAAAAAATTAAAGCTATCTAAGTATAAAAATATGTTTAACTATCTAACCCAGGTAGGGTTTTGTATTTAACCGAATTGGTCATGATGGTCATTCTCGAGTTTAAGGGTGAGCAACTCATTTAGCAATTTATTTTTATTTATATAGATTTTTTTTTATTATATAGAAAATTTCCTTTCAGCTTACGCTGTAAGTGTCAAATTTAATTTCTTTGTGTGACTGAAATACATTTATTTAAATATTTTAATATAATTGTCGAATATCTCTGCTGTACGAGACTTGACCCCATGAAATCCGCAAACGTCTTATCAGGGTTATCACCGCTAACTGGCAACTAGATATGGCTGCGCCTAAAATTAGTATTTAAATAGCGACAAGTAGTTAGTCACCTTCATTCAAACGATACAGACACTAAGTGCGATTGAAACAGAATATTTTGAGTCGACTTTTTGTATGTAGGATGTTTAAAAAAATTATCATTCGATAAGAAATTTTTTTTGCATTTACTGGATCCAAAGTAAAAAAAAAATTGTCACGGATGTTACAAATATTGAACAATATGTCTTCTAAACACGAAACACGAATATTTTGGACATGTAAAATTATTAAACTTAACATCATTTTACCGTAATTTAAATAAAAAGTTTGATATAAATTTTATTCTTGATACAAATAATTTATACTTACAGACATGTAATACACGTCAACTCAGACTTAACATCACCATCATCATGATGTCAACCGTAAGACGTCCTATACTGGACATAGGCCTCCCCCATATAAATTTACCAATAGGACCTGTCAGGAGCAGCCTGAACTCAAACTACAATACAATTCAATTTTTTAAAATTTTAAAATTTTGGATGTTTTTAAATTGTAATTTAAAATTCTATATTTTACAATTACCTAGTAATTTTAATTTAATTTATTTTAATAACAAATAGTCCTTCACAATTAATAAGATTCATCTTAGATTATTTATAATCTTTCTTTTGCATTAAAATGTGCCTAATAGTCATTGGCTTTTCTTCAATATTAAATAAGACTATTTTTAGATTATTAATAATTTTGCATACGTATGAAATTTTAGGGTTCTTAAATTGATCTTAATTCGAATGGGTTCCTGAATGTAGAGTTTTAAACGAATGCACAAGTGATAAATTAACTCCAATGAACGATGTTATTGTTTTTAATAAAATCAAATTTACATTACATATCAAGAGAAAGATGCGCTGGAAGAGGAAAATAATTTTAAGTAGGTCACTTTGATTCGATATCACTTGTAAGGTCCAAAGGCGACTATCATAAAACATTTTTAAAGCATTTTAGACCTGTTTTTTGATACTAAATTATGTATCTCTACTAAATTGTTAAAAACAGTTCTTTTCTCATTACTTTAGCGTGACGTAAATCTCTTATATAAAAATTTCGTGTCACATGTTTGAGGCAAATGAACTCCTAAATTACTGAACCGATTTTGATAAAACTTCGTAACCATGTGTAATTTGGTCCAACTTAAAAGGGATAGTTTTTATTTCGAACCCGGGCGAAGCCGGGAGCGTGTAGCTAGTTTTATTTTATTAGATATTTTCATTAACTTAGTAAAATATGTCATGTAACTATACTAGATTTATAGGTTTAAGATTTTAGATTAATTAATTAATAAAAATAGCCTGAACTTAGTAAAATATCATTAAACAACAATAAAGCGTCGCCTCCGTGGATCTTAAGGAAAGCCAGTAGAGACAGCTCATTTTATCTCAATCAGTATCAACAGCTCTCTCAAACCCCTATCATACTAACTATATAAAAACAAGTAAACAGTCAATCTGTCAATCTGACTGTCACAAAAAACGAAATTGTTCGAATTCGTCTGCCAATTTTAAACATGACTCTATGAGAAGTTTGTTCAAAATTCTAGAGTTGTGCTGACGAGGCCTTTCATATTTGCACTTTTTTTTTTTAAATATCTTCACACATTCTACACAGCACCATCTAGTTCCAAAGTAAACTAATGCTTGTATTATGGATACCAGACAGTTGATATAGGGGAGACCGGGTACAAACGTAACACTTTGTACTTTTACCTTGATTTCTGGCTGGGTGTTATTATTGTCATTAAATGAATATAACCACATATAAATTCACTTTATGTTCTTTACATTGGTAATTCGATTTATTTTATTATGCTGTGTTTTATATGAATAACAGAGAGTTAAAAAAAAGTCGTCAGTTGTTACTTTTGACCACGTAGGCAGGTCGAAAGTAACACTCGTGGGTCGAAAGTAACAAGACAAAGGGGTTGCCAATGAAAACAATATTACATGTTAAATCAACAAATTATTTATTTAAAGACTTTGTATTAATAACACAAACAAACTTCAGCATTTTAAATGCTCAAAAATTATATATTTTAAGTAAACAAATCAATAAAAGTTATTCTTAGTTTAAGTAATGAGATAAAATTAATATATGTTAATCATTCTTTTATAATCAGACTATTCAGTATTATTCTCCTACTCAGACTCGCAATTATAGCACTGATGATTCTTATCATCGTCCATGCATTCTGCACGAGACCACATTCTACATTGTATCCATTGTTCATTTGGTCGACTATTGCTAAAAGTTTCTAAACAGACGAGACAGAAGCAATCGTCGTCGTCAGATTAATTTTCCTTGTCTTTTTGACTTCTTTGTCTTTTTCCTTTTCCCTTTCCTTTTGTAGATATCAATTTCCTCTTACCTTCTCCAGTATCAGTTTGTAGTACCGTATTCTTGGCTTTCTTTCGTTGTTGGTATTCTTGTTCAATTAAGTTTTTTCGGGCGTGTCCGTCAGTATTGCAGTCTTATGTTTTTTACTACCTTTATTTGTTTCAGTTCTCGGACCCGCTTGTGGTAAAGGTCTAAGATTTTTAGGTGTGAAATGAAACGGCTGGGTAGAATTTATTCGTTGTAGCCCGCTAGGTCATGACACTGGTGATTTGGATTTTTGATCAAAAATTGAGTTAGTAACAGAAAATCAGTATCAGCAGAGATCGAGTCCAGTAAATTTTGAACAGCCGGTGGTTGGTCATTATTGTTTGATTGTTTGACAAATCATTGCTACCTGTACGCTGATCAGTCTGGTCAATTAATGTTGGAAGATCACCAACTGGAGTATCTGGATCAACTTGAATGGAGGACGTTGCATCAGAACGGTATCAGGATTACATCAGGAACTATACGTGTCGGTAGTTCTTCGTGCAGTAGTTCTTATGCGTTGTTGTGGCATTCTGTTAAGTAAAGACACACATAAAAATATAATGTAGGTAATTAAATCATCACGGGGACAAAAGTAACATGTTACTTTTGTACCCATAGGGCTATGTTACTTTTGTACCCTTCCTCATTTTTGTCAAAACGTGTAATATAACCTTAAAACGGAACGTGCTAGACAAAAATGAATTTAAACAATGTACAATCAATCTAATCAAGAATGGATATGCAAAAATTCATATTACTATCATCATTTTACGACTACGTAAACATTAAATAAGAAAACGTGAAAAACTTACTTTTGACTTGTGAAAACGTTTCGTCCTGTCACACAACCTAAAAGCGCGCGGCGCACGCGGCGACTTAATGCGAGTGAGGGGGGTGCTCCCGGCTATCACCTGACGGAGGCGAAGAGGTGTTCGCCCATTAGATAAACCTAGAGAGCATTTGTTACTTTCGACCCGCCGTTACGTTTGTACCCGGTCTCCCCTACAACATACATTACTTTTTTTTGGACTTGGAACTTGGATAACTTGGAAGTTATGTAGAAGAGCAACAAATATGAACTTTATAATTATCAAAAATAACTTATGAGTCGTTAAGATCAAATAAGCTGGGACTTCCCCAAGGCGCAACGCTATAGGAACCGATCTCTAAATAGGGAATCTTTGTTTATTTTAATAATCTCAAGGACTGCCCTGCACTGTTTGTTATTTAAACATACCACATACCATCTTCATCAAACACAATTTGACGTTAATTGTAATAAATCATCGAAAAGTAACAATTTTTTAGCAATTGCTTATGTAAGTTTTTGTTAAAACATTAAACACATGGTGTGGCCTTTAAAACATAAACCGGAAATCAAAATATTAATGGTTTTCCATTATTGATTATGTTTTTTTAAATAGGAGATTTGGAGAATATACATAGTTCAATAATTGCTATTATTGTTTCTAATAATTTACGTTTTGAACAAAATTTACATGAGTAGAAATTATTAAATTTATATAATTTTATTTGGGATTCTAGCAGATGATTTAATTTTACGAATTTTGTTTCCATATTAAATAAAAACTGTCCATTTACATTACTGAAAACCGATTTGATTACTGAAACTCCATTCGGTAGTTTTTTCAGATCATCGCGAACATACGCATACAGACAGACAACACTTAAAAGCAAAACGATACCACCTTTCTAAATTGTGAATATTTTAAGTGTTCGGATTTTAACTTTGTGTCACACGATCGTTGTGCATAAGGTTATCCGTTATCGTTCATATTGAGTCAATTTTTCAAATTGGGTTCTTTTGCCAGTGATAAAAAAAAATTAACTAAAAATATTATAATATATTATTTTGAGGTCATTTATCTGTGTCCAGTTTATCGCAACTGACCCCGGCGGTGACGCCTTGCACAACTCTCAAGATAATTGTGCCAATTTGCTTATAAGTCATAGTTTAACTATTAAAAATAAAATCTAGAATGCAAACGTTTAAAACCTAAATATGGAACCTTTATTTTTGTAAAGTTTTTTTAAAATAAAAATTTAATAAAATCTCTTATCTAGTTTTAAAGTGACATTTTTTCAAGCATATTAGTAATGTATGTTAATAAGTAACTTAGTGAGTCTCAATATAATTATTTCAAGTAAGAAAGGATTCGTCACCATAAAGTCGATATTTACTTGCACCGTTTTTAATTATAATACCAAATTTAATTTCAAACGTCTGTCAGTTGTCCGCTTAGTGCTTTAGTTTTAAAAGGTACTAAGAGTCTACGTCTCGATAACCTATTGTGTCCGGAACTTCGTCTGCGTATCTTTATAAATTAAGGATTATACATCATATTACAGTATGAAAATATTAATTAAAGTATATTAAAGAATCAGTAGTATGGGATGCACTACTATATCAACTATTTAACAAAAATATTACAGCGATAGTTATCTCTATGATTCATGATTCTCAAAAAATACTAATATGAAAATTAGCCACAGACGCAACTTAATTTCCATCGTGTATTCTCATGGAAAAGCTGTGTTGCATGTAGGTGCATTATCTAACAACATTGTCTTTTGTCGCGCAAGGATTGATAACGGGTTGATAAGGTTTGCGGCCCACATAATACGCCCACATACTTAGCTTGCATAACTTTGACGCAACATTTTTGAGAAGGGTACACAGTAACCGTTGATCAAAGTTACGAAAAAAGCTTAAAAAATCTTGAAGAAAATTTTGGTTATCCCCTATAATATTGAGAGTCGTATCGTCTTCACTTAATGCAACGTCTTCACTGTTGCACGCGACTTCGTTCGCGTAACATTATAAAATATAGCCTATGTTACTCGCTGATATTATAGCTCCCAACAGTGAAAGAATTTTTCAAAACCGTCCGGTATTTTCGGAGCCTATTCAATGCAAACAAACAATTAAATCTTTCCTCTTTATAATATTAGTAGGTATAGATACTATTCACGATTGTATAACCTGACCTGAAACCACCTCACGGTAGACTACAGTTATAAAAATGTTGTGAATTAGTCTCCTAACTGTCCCTGTTCCTTATCCCCTCTAATTCCAAAATTAGGGGGGAAATTTCATCCCTCTAACGCCATTTGTGTTTGTAGGCCGCAGTAACCATCTACCATCAAATGAACCCTACTTACATACTTTTACTTAGAAAATCTAAATTAATATAATTATATCATTAATATCCTTTATTTACAAATTGTCATACAATGTGTTTTCCATGAATATAATTGAAATTTTTACATTTTATACGAGTATAATATCTACTTGTTGTTTAGAGATACAAATTATGGATATATAAAAAAAAACTTGCTTATTGTAATTTATTTATCTACTAGCTACACGCTCCCAGATTCGCTCGGGTTCAAAATAACCAAATTACACATAGTTACGAAGTTTTATCAAAATCGGTTCAGTAGTTTAGAATTTTTATATATTATATTATACATATATAGAGATTAATTTTTAGAGTTGTGTTTATATTGTTTTCTTTTTCTAAATATTGTTTTCTAAGCAGGGATTATTTAAAGGTCCTGAAATATTATCTTATGAATAATATTCAGACATATAGACATGTGTGAATAGTCTATAGACAGTCATGGATAGTTCCTGATATCGTTTTCACATGCATGTGACGCTGCAGCGTCAAGTTAGAAATTAGTTCGTTAGTCGGAGCCATTTCTATTACGTGGAGAAAATGTCAGTGCCTCCTTCGACCAATACTCCAACAAGCAAACAACAATCAGTAGTCTGATGTTCTGCCATCTGCACCCCTTTACGCGATATTAGACAAACTTTACTTTCACCTACCTAACATCCGTACTAATATTATAAATACGAAAGTTTGTATGGATGTATGGATGTATGTATGGATGTTTGTAACTCTTTCTCGCAAAACCTATTGAACCCATCACCATGAAATTTTGCATACACGTTGTCTGGGACACCAGAAAGGATACCTTTCATCCAGAAAAAAAGTACTGCTCTCGAGGGATTATCTAAAATTAAGGAAACTGGCATGGCTAAGTATAATAGCAATAACGATATATTGCTTTTTCAACGCGGACGAAGTCGCGGGCACCAGCTAGTATGTTATAAGTTATAAGTGTAAGTGACTTTCACTTAGGTCATATAAGTGGGAATATAAAAATTACTATAACCTTACTCGACTTTATTAGAAAACATATTATACACTATTTTATAATAAATAGTGTATGTATGTATGTATGTATTTATGCATGCATGCAAAAAATACCATCCAATTTTCCGACTTTTCCCCGTGGATTTTCTGAAACTTTTGTTTCGTACGAATCTTGTCATAGCAATTACGAACACAAAACACAAAAAAGAATTTAAAAAATTACAAAAAAATGCATCACGCCACCCCCAGACCCAGATGTCCCTAAAATTCTTTCTCAGGATTGTCTGCTAAAAATAGTCCGCCATAATTTTCTAGTAGGACCGGTCAGAAGTAACTTGAACCCAACGTGCAACTTTACTTGAATTTTAATAGTTTAAAATATTCATGATTTAACTATCGCAATAAAATTAAAGTTATTTGTAAAAATTCTTATGGTTATAACGGTGTAATATTTCTTGAAATTTAATTGCAAATATGACAATTGTGTCAAATATTTGCATTTTCATTATTTGAGTTAATGACTAAATAATATCGCATTTCTAGTTATAAGTATTATACACTTATCTACCTGCACTGAGTTACTAGCTGTGTTTGTGTACAAAGCGATAAGATGACAGATTAGGGCCAATAGCCGCGAGATTATGCACTCCATGCCTATTTATTTATAGCTCTGCTTAATCTACATTTTCAAGGAAGAAGTAAAAAACTTAACTTTCTAAGGTATTAAACCTAACATTAAATGCACAAAAGAAATTATCCAATTATCTAGAAATGTTGCCGAAAAATCAACAATCTCTTATAAGTTTAATGCAGAAAAATATATCAGCCATAATATCAGGAAGTACCAGTAGAATCGTCCTACTCTCTGAGTACCGTCCAGTAGGTAATATGTAAAATTGTTATTAAACAAAAATATGTATAAAGTATTCTCAATTGATCATTGAAAGCCGCCTTTACAAGGCTTAAAATATGTTTTAATTTATTAGTTGCAAATCAGACGGAAATACTTTTTAATGAATGATATTACACTGTCGAAGCAATTACATTACTAAAAACTATTACGAAGCACATTTTTAAAATTTAAGTACACCTCTACAAATATATCGATTGTTTTAATAAACGTCAATTAGTTTGTGTTTTAAATATTGGTTCAAGTTAGTAGATACCTATATTTCTTGGAAAATGATTTTGGGTGTGACCTTAAACGAGTTTAACACTATTAAACTCGTTTAAGGTTATTAAAATTGTTTAACACTAAATTTGCCTGTATGGCCGCTAACTCCTCCGAATCGGATTTCGTTGAGGCTTTCACCATCAGTTAGAAATTTTTTCATGGAATTTATAGGTATATAAAAAAAACATTTTAGACTAGCAACCTGCTCCCTGGAAAAAGTTTTTTCCAGGGAGCAGGTTGCTAGTCTAAAATGGAACTGTATTTACATATTTTTTTTTACATTTTATATGGCATTTTGTTTGTCCGTTGCTACTAATGCTTAATGTTGCTGTAATGAAAATTTTTATGTTATTACAATTTTTGAAAAAACCAAAAAAAATACAACAACTCTGTAAATCTCATTAAAACAGGTTAATGTCGAACATTCATAGTTTAATGTAGAGAAAATTGAACAACAAAATGCGAAAGTGAAAGAAACTCGTCAACTTATTTTTTCAAAGTGTTCTTTAGAATTTAGAACGAACTTAATTTTTAGAACGCGAATGCTCCTTCGCGTGGTTTAGTTTTATTTGTGTTACGCTTATTTTGTGCTGATTATTATTAATTCCCTTGTACATACCAACACTACCATAAGTAGGTATATGTACTAGACTGTTGAAGCCAATGAAAGGTTATTTTACTTTTGTAACCATTCCATTAAAAAAATTACCTAAAACGAATTTATTCCTAGATAAAGACCCTGAGGATTGCTGCCTGACAATTTTTTTAATAATAATAATTTATTCATAAATCTATAAACATATAAAAGGTTATACACATAATTCAATGTTATAAACGTATGTACTCAATTATGTTGAGTAACAGCGTCTAAACTAGGCCGAGCCTATATCTTAGATGCTGAGTTCTTCCAAGGACAATAATTTTTTTATTTCATGTTTACGTTAGTACACACCAATTAGCTTTAAATAACAAATAAGAATAAAAATATATAAGAATAAAAATTTATAATAATAAAAATTTATAATAATATAAGAATATAAAATTTATAATTAAATTTATAATATACCTCGCAGAGATACTTAAATATTATTTCGATGACACAAACCAACATAAAAAAGATTATTTTGTGTCGAGATTATTAGCAATAGCCATATTTTAATAAACAATCACAATTATTTAACAATAATATAGGAATAAATATCTACATACTATGTATGCTTAAATTCTATTGCTAATAAAGGACCTTTATGCCCTTTTGTATAATTGAAAAAAAAAAACATTACAATTGTAGCTCAAAATAAACATAAGTATACAATCGACTTAATACTGCTCTCTGATTGGCACTCATGTGAATACACGTATTTGAAGGTTTAGGAAATAATTATAAGGAAATACGAACGATATCTAATTGGGCCATATCTTGTTATCCCATACAAAATTATTATATAAAAATAACGAAGTAATTTTTTTCTAATGTTTATTTATTTATTACTATCCAACACATGTTTAAACACAAGATGATAACAATATATCTGTAAACCAATAATGGTTTGTCTAGATATTTTATTTTACATATATGACTAATATAAATTAAATAAATGTGAAGGACTCAAAATCTCTTTTTCCTATCCCTTCCTACATCCTTATCCTTAATCCTATTAAGACCTACCATCAACTGGACCGGCACCCTGTCTGTCGACCCTAACATAAAAAATCTCTACTTCGTATAGGATTTTATTAACATTTTAGAAAGTTAGAAACGTACCTACTAATAATATATTTTCCAATAAAAAGAAGATGCTTAAGCAGGTCATCTTAAATTTAAATACGCTAACTAAACTAATTGATAATCATTAATACATAATTTTAATAAACATTTGACGCTTGCGCTAAATAAATTCAGTGTCCATTCTTATACTGAAAAGTATACATTGTATGTTAATTTGGTGGCGTCGTAGCTGACACATAGTTGGCTAGACGTGCAAAGAATTCGCTAATTAGGCTAGCTATACACGAGAATATTATCCCCAGTATCACCCTTTCGTTCATAATTACTGCCATTCGACAGACATCGCTTAAGCGTCAGCTGTCTCACTACTTCACTCTGTTGCGGGCAGAATATATAACATGAAATCTCTTGATGATATAATATTCGATTTTGAATTCATTTCTCTATTTTTTAAATAAAATTAAAACCGACAATAGAAATTTTATTTTTATAAAAGGCGATGTGTGTATGTTATGTCCCCGTATTGTGTCTCCTATAGACTCCAAAACCGCTGAACCGATTTTGATGAAACTTTCAGACAATCTTCACATTAGTGTAGCGGGTGTTCCTCTGAAGTTTGGTAGCGATCAGACGCGGACGAAGAAGCGGGCATAGTTTTAAATAAAAGTAGGTACATTACAAGCAGGTATGACAATTCAACTACGTACAGTATAATTATGTATTATACTATATGTTGGTTGTTACATATGTACAACATATATTTAAAAAAATATATAAAAAAATATTATATGACATTTGTCTAATATTTCTTATGATAGAACGACCTATTTGTAGTTTCGGGAAATTCTTAAATAATAGCCTGTTTATGTACTCCAAACAAATAGAAATACATTTCTAAGCAATAAATAACAGGATATTATTCCATAATAGCTCCTTGAACCTTTAACGCCTATGGATATAGAATGAACACATACTTAGGCTACTTATTATAACATTTCACACGTGCGAAGCTGACTTAAGTAAGCAATAAAAGAACTTTTATAAATAACTCAGAAATATCACGATTATGTCACATAATTTTTTATTCGTCAATAAGCTTAGGTATTATTAAAATGTAGTTGTTATCCTACAAAAACAAATAAATTTAAATTTATTCCCATAAAGGATTTTATTAATCTTTAAGTCTTTTAACTGGAATATTAGTAAGAAGCTTTTCTAATTTATTAGTACCTTATGGACGCTAGTAATCTGAAGTTAATCCTATAGGTTGAAGATTAATTTTCTCGTTCATAAAACCTTTTCAAGAATAGATTACGTGCGGTCTAATAATAAATTATTATGTAAACAGTATTAAAAATGTAAAATTATTATTACTATCGTCTATATTGGAAATTATGTCATCAATGATGATCTGACGAAGATGATTTATGGTAATCAGGGAATACCTATTGGTTAGCTTAAATTAAAAAAAAAAAAAAACTTTTAATGTAATTATATATATTCTTTATTATTTGGAATCTCATTTCTTATGAATAAAATTTAAATAACTTTTTCATACTTTTTACAATTCATTGGAAACTATTTTTTTAATGTTTACTCGTTCGAAAGTGAAAAGGCTGAAAATTATTGACACAACGAGTTGCCAGCAAATACTCTCTTTTTTTATTTTTTATCTCGTTTAAAATTCCCGGGAGCGAAGCCGGAAGCTGTTATAAGTACCTATATATTTTTTCCGATGATTGTATTAGTAAAAAAACACTAAGATGTGATTAAAATATAGCCCTCTGTGACACAACACTCTTTGGCAAATTTATTTTGTAAAAAATATCATTTAAGTATTAACAGTTTACTACCAAAGACAATATAAGTATAATTACTACATCTTAGGATGGCACTGTATGTTCGAAAATCGCTCAAGACAAAATTCTATGTACGTGTAGTACAAAGAATTTTGTCTAATGGACATTAGGTATAATTTTATTCAACACCCATCACCGACTACTTTTATAAATTTTACGCACGGAGTTTGTCGTATTTGGCATTTTAACACTTACGTCAACATTTTTTACGTCGACGAGATCAAAATTGTACTGAAGGCCTTGCGTTAAACAAACATTGGCAACTGGTATTTTATGTAACTTCTAAATTTCCTGCTTTTTCACTTAGGTACTAACTACCATTACGACTTTGAACTACGCGCATGTGACCTTAAGAAAAAAAAGCTAATTAGGTAGTTTCATATAAATTAATATAAACTTATTATGTCATTCGATTGAGTTAGAGTTTTATTTGAAACAAACAAAGATATAAAAAGTTAATTTTCGCGTTACAAATATGTTAAAATAATTTGTGACAAAAATGTCAACCAGAGTTCGTTTAGGCCACGCGAAGCCGCGGAACACAGATAGTCCTGTGACGAAGAACAACGGTTACTTATTGTTATATATAAAGATTTGATACTAGTAAGTATTGTTTAATAATTTTATTTGTAACGATATTGATTTATAGTTTAATGTTGGTCTTTTATTGTTTATCATAGAAATATGATCACGTAGGCGACTCGTCTGTCGTCGCTTACGCATACTCGTAAACACATATTGAGGTCTTTGCTTACGTACTACAGTACCTTTACCATGAGTTTACCATGACCGCACTCGCTAGCGAGAACGTAAAACGTAAAACGTAAACGTAAAACGAGTGCGGTCATTATAACTCATGGTAGAGGTACTAGGGTTCATCCCGCGGAATCCCACGTAGAAAATCGTTCCTTCTCAATACAATTTAATATAATATGAGGTCATCAGTCTCTCATAAAACTGCACGCGGGATACGGATGCGGGATACATCTATTTATATTAGTATGCATTCACTAGTGCGTTCTGCGAACACAGCACGACATTCAATAAGTAACAGAGATTCATTGAAAGTCTTCGAAACGTCGGCGTCATAATATAGAAAAATGTCTCGACTACATTATGAACATCGAAATAATATTTCTTTGCAAGCATTCGAACGATTTTTTGTTTTTTTTTTGTTTTAATGTATTTGTAGGCTACGAATAAGTAATAGGTACACCTATCTCAAAGCTTTTAATCAAATATTGGGCAACTATCGCGTGTACGTAAGTTATGTTATTATATTAGTAATAATTCATATTATATATTTATTTAACAACTCCTTTATATTGGTCCAAAAATTTCTTTCAACAGTTCCTTAAAATATGCTTTAATTGGTAAAAATATTAAATAATGCTTAAATAAGACTTAAAAATAAGACTTATTTCTCTAATGGCATATTTATTTATTTTCAATAAAGAATTTAAAATTTCATGTTATTAATGTAATGTAACATTACCTATAGAGTTATTGGTAAACTGTGTCTCGTATTCTCGACAACTTTTATTGTTGGTTGCCTCTCTCATCTTTTATACGGATGCTTTGTATTGTTAATATTTGTATTGTTACATAATTCAATACGAGATGTGAATTAAAATACACATGTCCTCTTTTAGACAACATGTAGTTAAATATGAACGCATACCATATTTAACTACATCTTTTAAAACGCATCCGGCCTTAATTTTATTTAACAAACACATTCCCAATTAAGCATAGCGCCTGTCGTCATCAGCAAACTGTTCTTTATGGCTTTGATATTGAGGACATTGATTCCTTATTATGTGTCTATTATAAAACAGGACCATGGCGTCTTATAATAACATTTTGCATGACGCAGACTCATATTTGTCATCACCGTTGTGTTCAATTTATAAACCATAATATAGAGAATATGGTTTTTATAAAACCATATTCTCAATATTATAGACGATACAGAAAATCATTCATAAGGCGCCATGTTCTATTCCCAACAGTGTAAATTCTATCAGAAAGAATCATTCCAATTTGAGACTACACGCGCTAGTACTAAATGTGAAACTATTCATTTGTGTATTTGTCTTATTATCATGCCTGTATTTATTTCGTTTCATACTTAGTTTCGTATATGTATAGGTATGTCAAATACACGATAAACTAAAAAACTAAAGTATAAAATTACTGTAGTAAAATATATTACTTAAAAACCTGAAAAAATGCAATCGTAGGAACTCCAGCAAAAACTAATAAGTCTAGGAGGGGGCTAAAAATTGGAAAAAATTACAACGTAAGAATAATCCGCTAAGAAAAGATTTTTGAAAATTACAACTCCCTTCGAAGCCAAATGTTTAAAAAAATAATAATTATTATTTAAAATTAGTGGCTTTTTTTTCCTATATAATATGGGATTAAGTAATAATAAGTATAAGATTCGCTTTGTATATATAATGTATTTATAAAAATTCCTAGAGAAATACTTGAGTTAAAAATAGTTTCGCGGAGGTAGAAATGCTTCGGAGTATTTTCGTGCGAACCGAAGAAATTCACAAAGATTTTTTTCCTTGACGTTTAGCATATGCCTAGAGTTATTTACATTTCTATTCAGTGTAGGCGTTTTTGAGTTGCACCAAGAAAATACGTTTTAGCTTGTAAAACTGCAGACTATAAACAATATGAACTTGCAAATTCTGTTGCGCGGCGGACATTTCAAAAACCAGTTTGGATTCATTGAAAACGAGTCGCATCTTTTATTGAGGCGTTAAATACATTGCTAGTTTTCGTCTCCTCTGTTAGGCAGTTAGTGCATAGAGAGCAAGCAATGTGTACGGTCCATTAGGCGTTCGCAGTATTCTTGGTACTAGGTAAGGGCCTCTGACTCATTCTTAGCGCCTCTCGAAACAGCATCGCGTTTAATCCAGACTTAAGGGAGCGTACTGACGTACATACTTATATGTCTGTTATATATATGTTCTCGCATTTTCAAGATCATGCAGACAAAAGATCGACCTTAGTTGGATACATATATAACATGTTTTACGTTTTCATTTGACAGAATAAGTTGAATATAAGCAACGAGACAGGAATAATATTTTTTACAAATAAGTAAGTAAGATCTCTGTTAAGTTTGTTGACATTTTTAGAGTATTAATCGAATCCATTCATTGACTGTTACTTTAAAATGCATTGTTAAGTTAGGAATTATATTTTATATTTTCACTGTGGACTGGCAAGTGCACTGCCGACTTTTATAGAATACCTACTAGAGCTTCCTACGAAGTTTAAATTTTCTAAAATCCTTTATAGACTTATAGACTTATAGACTTGTTTTGACTGTGTGTTGGTAGTCAGCTAGGACGAACGATTTAAGTTATAATAGTATAGTTAAGGAATGGATTCCTACTTGCCTTACTCCATCACAGAAGATCTTTACCGTGATTATTGTAAAGGTTCTGTCTTCTGGGATGATTATTGTTATAACTCGTGCTGGCAAGTTTATAGAATTTTTTTTTCAATAGAAACATTATTAAAACAACAAAAGTAGGTACTATACGATTATATCTGAAAAAATGAGATTGTGTTTATTACTACTACTTACTAGCTGATCCCGAGACTTCGTCCGCGTTGAAAAAGCAATATATCGCCTGACATCGTTATTGCTATTATACTTAGCCAGGAGTTAGTTTCCTTAATTTTAGATAATCCCTCGGAAGCAGTACTTTTTTTCTGGATGAAAGGTACCCTATGTCCTTTCTGGTGTCCCAGACAACGTGTATGCAAAATTTCATGGTGATCGGTTCAGTAGTTTTTGCGTGAGAGTTACAAACATCTATACATACATCCATACATCCATACAAACTTTAGCATTTATAATATTAGTACGGATATTTTTATCCTTTGTTTGAAAAGGTAGGGGGTCACCTACGAGGTTTGAATTTGAACTTGCATCAACCGTCTCGTCTCCGAATCAATCGAAGTAAAATATATTATCATAATACTTAATATTAGAAACATAATATCATTATGCATGCACCCTAAGGAGTCGCCAGTACAGAGCAGGTCTGGCGACATGCAAATCGTTTATAAGTTCGAGGGCCGATTTCGTCATCGGTGCGCCGGCGCCGGTGACCGCGCACTCCGCACCACCAATGTCATCTCATGTCTCATTTATAGGTTGTGTGACTGTTTGTTACTTGCGTAATACATTTTTAATTTCCTCCTTAAAAACGCAAACCGACGCTCAACAAAACCAGATTGCTCATCGATGAAATTCCAATAATATTAAAATGACTGAATGTATTTCTTCCTTTTGTATGTAACACAAAAGGAAATATAATAATTACAGTGAAATGTGAATGTGATTTTATTACGGCGAAAAAGTCCATTAAATAAAATACAAATTTTGTGATTGATAAGTTTTAAAAATGTAATATATTAAGGAAGCTGTTTGCACATGCAAAAATGTACGCTTAGTATTTAATAAGTAAGTATTTAAGTAATTTAAGTAATTTAATAGCTATAAATTGAAAATAATAATATTTCAAATAGAATTTCTAGAATCGTCAGTTACCTGGGGTCAATAGTAGCTAAGTATTTGTTTTCTCAAAGTAAAATCATTACTAAATTAACTTTTCAATTTTCATAACATAAACATATTAAGTATGAATAAAAATAAACAGAAAAGAATTTCATACGCGACTGCACTGGTTCAACTTTGCCAATGAGTGCATCGTTGCCCTTTCTGGTCTGCAAATAGTGTGGCCATGATTTTATCGATAAGTAGAGTAGGTATCTTAGATATTTTATATGTAGCTTGCTACACGCTCGCTTCGCTCGGGTTCAAAATAAAAACCATCCTATCTTTTAAGTTGAACCAAATTACACATAGTTACAAAGTTTTATCAAAATCGGTTCAGTAGTTTAGGAGTTCATTGGCGTCAAACAACTTGACACTGACACATAATTTTTTATATATATAAAGACTAGCTGGTGCTTGCGATTTCGTCCGCGTGGAATAGTTATTTTGGGAATCATTTGGGTATCTCGAACGGTTTTCGCAGCGCACGCAACGGAAGCCCTCAAAGATCAATAATTTTCCTAGTTTTTTTTCCACATTTTCGACTGTTTCTTCACTCCTATTAGTCGCAACGCGATGTTATATAGTCTAAAGTCTTCCTCGATAAATGATCTATCCAACACAAAAAGAATTTTTCAATTCGAACCAGTAGTTCCTGAGATTAGCGCGTTCAAACAAACAAACAAACTCTTCAGCTTTATAATATTAGTATAGATTAGAGAGCGATTAGATGGTATTATACGATATGTACAATGAGTGACTGACATCTTTATAAGTGTATCTATATTCGTAGATAAATATCATTATTGTTTTGATTGTTAATTGTAAACTTTGATAATAATTTTGATTATTTGATAAGTTCTTGAATAGTGGCCACGAATTGGAAGACGCCACGAATATTTTGATTTTGATTTTTGCAGGGCATGCTCACGTTCTGTGAGCACGTTATGTCGCGCAAGGAAGCGGCGGAAAGGCAGCGGGAAGCGGATCCCCTCTCCCAGCCAATCCGCCGGAGAAGGCTCGGGCGCAGGCGGGTGGCCTATATCCGCCGCCTTCCACCCTAACCGGGACCCGGGCGGTGGTCTTGGGGGAGACTTCCGACCATATTAAGGACCCCCGAGAAGACCGGCGTACCTCCACATTCGGGTACGCCGAGGTTCTGAGAGGGAGCACAGGTCTCCCCGTGCTGGATAGCTGTGTGGCGGGGCACCGAAGTCGTGTAACAACGTCCCCGCGACCCCGCCCACTAATGGCCGCGATGATAGAAAGTCGTTGGGTTTTAGCCGGTAGAAATCCGGCATAACTCGGCAGTACCGCTACACTGCCGGGTATCCAAGAGGATTTCCCAACGTTAAAAAATAAAAAAAAGGGTGGGACGCCCTGTATGCCCCCTATAGGACTGCTTCAAGGGCCTTAGAAGAGGTCTTTTAATTCTCAAAGTATTTAGTAAGATGAAAATTTAAAAATAATGAACATAGAGCATTGAAATGTTAAATGTAAAAACACTTGTGCCATAAGATTTCGCTCCTTCATAACCATATTTATTTTTTAAACAGTATACCTACATATATATTAATTTTCATATAATAACGACTGTTGTCAATAATTTGAAAAACACACACACACACATGTAAATACACAAAATGTTTGTGCCAATGTGTGCACTTAATTAGGCTTCGTGAATGTTTATATAAATTACAGAGTAAATACTTAGCGTAAATTTAAATTAGTGATCCTCAATATTATCCTCATATGATCCTCAATTATGATACGGTCCACAGGATCCAACTGTTATGAATGTTATCAGTGTTGTTGCAGGCTTTTATCGAAATTTTTGCTTCACATCACTATTGAAAAGTTTCGGAACTTCGATCGAACGCTGACTGACTTTTGTTGAACTTGATCTTGATACTGATTCATTTCCAAATATTTATAGGTAATTTTATTAAATTTTTATTTAATTATAAAAATTATATATTATTATATTTATTTGCTTTAAACATGCTTAAAACATGTATTTATACCTACTTGTATACCCGTCATTTACATACACAAGTATACCTTGTATTGCTATATTGCTTTGTAAAAGTACGGAACTTTAAATATTATGGTGGACTATGGTACGAAACCAAAAAATCGCAGAAGTGAACACTTCCCCTTTTCCGTAGTTACAAAGTAGTAGAAAACCCGCGCAAAACTATTTGCTTCAATAAAATTATAATGAAATACCTCTGTCTACCTTACCCGGTCACTATTTGCAAAATTTAAATTTCAAAGCTTTTAATAACATTCTGTTTATTGATGTAGGCCTAGGTGTATGTATTTGCTATTGACCGCTCAGTGTTATAAATTAGCTGGTCATGTCGTGGCAGACTGTACTCGCACGTGCGTTTCCACTACCCCAACTAATTTCAGTGAAATAATCTAGCTATTGTAATGCAAATGCTCGGTCCACTCGTTAATAGCCCATTTAAAAGCTATGCAAATTTTTACACTTATTCTAAGAAAACCACTTTTATTGTTGCTTAAGAAAGACTGAAATTTTTCGACATTTCGACATTTCTTATGTCAACATTTTTTCAGAATATGAGTGATTAAATGGTAGTAAAAATTTATTGTATTTTACCCACTATTTAAAAGAAACATGGCGTACGTGTATATTTATATATATATTTATATTATACTGGGAAAAAAGTCTCACTAGTTCGGTCAAGCGGATTACTGGGAATGGACCAGAGAAAAATGGTCTCACAATTTCTGTTGATTTGTACGGTCGGACTACTGGGAAAAAAAGTCTCACTAGTTCGGTCAACCATACTGATAGGGTATATTGAGGAATTAGGCGTGAAATAATTTATTGGAAAACTTGTTAGGTCATCACTAAAATTATTCCTAATAAAGACTACCGAGTACGGTGTAGTTTAATCGCAGAGCTTTTCTGAAAAATATGACGTTAATTTGGTATGCGGCGAAGTGTCGGGGCGTCTTCGTTCGGAGTCGAGACAAAACCCGGTCGGATTGGAGACTAATTGAGCGAAGAATGGCCGCGGGTCGCCCTCTTAGTATTCCGTTCGGAGGCCGCCTCTCAAGCCGCTCGCTTCTAACATCAATCTCAATATGAACGGATGACGGGCCAGCGGAAGCCGCGTCTTTGGACAAGAAACCCCTCTTAGCGTTGTGGCCGTAGCTTTGTTAACATCGATTCGAGACGATCTCGCTGGACGTGATTGATCCATCGCGACGCGATGTCCATGACTCTGAACAGACATTTTACTACATTACTAGCGAATAGTAAAGAAATTAAATATTTCGTCAATAATTGCCAGTTTTGTCTGTAGAAAATTGTCAGTGAAGGATATATTATTGTGAGCATTCCGAGTAGACTAGCAATCTTCAAAGTCCTATCAATCCGCAGTTAGGTTGTTTATTGTCGTGTATATAGTTATAATAGCTATATAGTTATAATAATATAATGCCTAACACAAATAAGACAGAAATATAAGAAAGCAATTTTTTTAATGTTGAGGTCGTCAGCTCTGGCATCCCTGTACTCACTTACCTAAACCTTACATGCAGTTAGTTATTTCACGAAACCTTGCAATACTATTCTAATATTTTATTCCATATATACCTAACACAGATTCCTTTCCCCTAAGATATGACATGTTGTTGTAGTGTGAAAATTGGGTGACCACTGATCTCGTACGATATAGACGTTGAATAACAATGGAAAGAATCCTTGGGTCGCGATTTAGGAGACACGGACACACCATTACCACATGAATTTATGTATTTCAAATACCTCCGTCTCTGCAAAGTAATTTCACACATAATACTCGTATGATTGTGAGTGTCGGAGAAATTGGGAATCTAAAAAGACAAACCACTCTCATTTTTTTGTTTCTAAGTAATATACGAAAGCTTCCTAATAAATTATTCTATCAAGATTTTACATTTAAAACGGCTTACTACGAACTAAGCTAATTGTGCTTTTTATGTTAAAACAATGTTCCATTTAAATTAGAACTATGTAATTACAAATATACACCTGTCATGTGAAGTAGACTATCTATTTAATTTACAATAATTTTTTTTTCATAAATAAGCAACAGGCATCAGCAGTTATACAAAGGAATGAGAGAACGTTTAAATTATAGCTACATAATTACACGTATACCTATAGGTATAATTATAACCTTTTCCCAAAAATATACCATTATATCTTTTAAATTGTAAAGGAATCTAAAGGACCGTGAACAGTAAGAATAGATCTATAGATATAGTACTTTTTGTCGGTCTCTCGGAGTGGCAGACGTCCTCATCTTGCTTACATACATTTCATGAGCTATTAAGTCCAACCCCTGCTTTCTACGTAGACCTATATAGAGCTGATACTACACATTTCGATTCCTATATTTGAAAGCTTTTTTTTAAACAATATAATAAAAGTGCGAGTTACTGACAAAAAACTGGCTGATAAAGATTTCCAATTAAATATCAAATAAAATTTATTAATTTCTCTAGCACCAAATTAGTTATGAAACCTGAAAGACTTATTATTTCAAATAAACAGAGTTACCTACAAGTAAAGTAATTTCAAATTCAAATTCAAAATTTTATTTGTCTTGTTGTACAATTACAATTATACTGGCTGGTGCCCACGACTTCGTGCGCGTTGAAAAATAAAAAAATATAAAAGCAATATAACGCTTGACCTCATCTTGCTATAACACTTAGGACTGGGAACAGTACCTGCTTTTTTTTCTGGTGAAAGGTCTATGTCTTCTCTTATTTATTCGTAGCTGGGAGTGAGTTTGTTAAAGACACACGTCACAATCTCACAATCGCTTCTACAGCCGCATAGTGCGGTTAAGGCGCTACCTTTGAAGTAGCAATATTTTTAATTTCAATCGTAATTATCTTCTCCTTTGATATTATTGATATATTTTCTTCTAAAACACGAGACTTAAATAACTAAAACAAATTATCGCTAGGGTATGTTCAGTTCAAGAATAAACGTTAAAAAATAAAAAAATATGGTCCAGATGGTAAAGTGGGACCCCATATTTAGTTTGAAATTCTAATCTAAATATTGGTGAAAGGATTTTTTAAATTGAATTCAGCTAATAATAATATTAAAAAAAAGGTAAACTTGATATCGAAAACGCGTCGAATCCGGATCGTCTGCTTTTGTAGGCAACATGTTACTATTACACCACCGACGCTTGTAATTGTCTGGGGTGGATCGGAGTTTGGTGCCTCGGCAGAACCCGGTCCACTCCGTTCACAGGGCAAGGAGGCACCGGGGAGTTTTAGTGGGTATTCCCAGTGCCGCTATGATCAGGTGCTGGGCGACCCCCACATATCCCTACCGTCTAGCCAGCGGTAGGGAATCTGTAAGCGGATTACACCTCGTCAAAAAAAAATATGTCGGAATTAAGCAATATAACAACACGCCAAAATGCAAGTCAAAAGGATTTTTTAAACCGCATAGTTACGAAGATAACCTACATCATACATACAAACAAACAAACAAACAAACTTTACTTCTTACTAGAATAGTGTTCTAGGTTATTTTAGTACATCCAACGGGAACTACGCAGCAATGTGATCCCTGGAAATTTATTCGGACATTTCATTTCATTTATCATAATAATTCATTTATTATAAGAAGAAATTGAATTCAGCTAAAAATAATAATAAAAAAAGGGAAACTTGATAAAGAAATGCGCGTCGGCCGGGATTCGAACCCGGATCGGTTGCTTTTGTAGGCAACTGTGTTACCGTTACACCACCGACGCTTGTAGTTGTTATTTCGGAATTAAGCAATATAACACGCCAAAATGCAAGTCATTGAATAGATAATATAATATAATTGGTGAAAGGATTTTTTAAACCGCATAGTTTCGGAGATAAGCTACATCCTACATACAAACAAACTTTACTTCTTATTAGAATAGTGTAAAAACGGAAATATTAAAAAATAACCACCGAGATGCATCTTTATACAATTGTTATAATTTTATTACCAAACTAGCTGCTGCCCGCGACTTCGCCCGCGTAACTGTGTAACGTTGTATTAGTAAGGATAAATATAAAAATTAATAACATTACGTAAGTTCTTACCAGATGTCGCCCTCTGCAGCCTTTTTCTGCAATCTTGTTAGTTCCTAAAAATCTTACCAGATGTCGCCTTCATATTTAATTAAATGGTTGTTTAATACTTACGACTTCGCCCGCGTAACTTTGTAAATTATATACTAAAACCTTACTCGAGAACCACTCTATCCATTAGTGAATAGATCTAAGCATACATAGGGACAGACAGACGCGGCGGAGGACTTTGTTTTATAATATGTAGTGATAGCAGTGATAGTGATGATTTAACACCCAACTCGGCACAGCAAAACATATTTTTTGTTAGCTCCGCTCTTTATAAATCCCGCTTAGTGGAATATCAGGACTCGTCTGTTAACTTGTGAAATTAGGCGAATGTTGCTTTTGATGAAAATATTACGTTCAGATTTCATTTTAGTATTTTCATGTGATTGTTATAATTTCTAACCTCTGTTTCTATAGTTTTGATTTTTTCATTTGTATCTAATACTTATTTAGTTCGAGTCTTCGAGTTGCTATATTACATATAGAAGTACAATATAATATATATGATAGTGTATCTGAAGTATATTAAGGGATAGGCAAATGACATTGACGATTTGTCCTTGTCTATGTCTATATTAATGTCTTTTCTATATACCTAATGCCTATATATTTCAAACTAATTCTGCACGAAAAACACAAACGTAGTCCACACATTCAACCTGAGCCTCAAAGCAGTCACTTAGACACTGAAGATCCATAGGTATATTTAGAGCTCCTAAGCGGCGGAGACAATTCAACAGGCCTGACAATTGTGGTTTTTTTGTATTTACCATTAAAACTATATAAAAAAAAAAACATTTTTTTTAACTGACATTAATCGGTGCAGGAATCCATTTGCGCGTAATAAGCCGTTTTCGAAACTATTTTCAATATAAGTCAAATTCTTCTTATAGGTATGTTCTATTGTGGGGGTTTTTATTGCGTTCACACTTTCTTGTAATATCTTTATTAAACAATGCATTTTTTTAGAACTTAGCCTGTGTTTGACCCCTTAATTTGAGTTTAGTTAACGAGAGCCCATTATTATAAATATTGTGGCTCTCGCGAATTAAATCAGAGCACAAGTAAAAATATAAATTTCATCAGGTAAGCTACTAAATTGAGTATTCTGATTGCGTGTGTGAACGGACTCTGCTGAATATATTATTATTTGTCTACTCTATACTTTAACTTCACTATGATATCACACATAAAATGTGTCTCATTTAGACAATATTGTTAATACCTAGATACTATTAGGTACTATTTGTGTAATGAAAAATACCATAAACAATAATACGTCATTATTCCTTCTCTCAAACATGTAGATTGTCGATTCAACGACAATCTCCCCTAAACCTCATCACGTTTTACCTTTGTGACGCAGATTTATGATTTACGCAGTAATCTGCACTAGGGAGAAGCCTCAGCAGACGTTAAGCATTCACTTCAAAGGATTTGTCGTCACTATTGGGTAATAAGAGCAATGTTTAATAGATACATACTTACATCGTGTCGCGGCTTCTACATTACTTACCTATCTACATTTTACTAAATTTAGTAACAAGGGTAAAAGAGTAAATTTACTAAATTAAATGTTAAAAGGTACCTTTTAACTTATTACTTTATTTAAGTTTTCCAAAGTGTGTTTTTAAAATAAATTTTAGTATTACATAGGTACTTATATTTTGAATAAATTATTGTATATGAATAATTTCTGTGCGTTGAACAGTCATTCAGAAGCCACGACTTTTATAAGTATAAAAATAATAAACTATTATATTGTTCTGAGAAAATTTATATTAATTTAAATACTCAGTTAAATACTCCTGCACGTGCTGAAACATCTTTAGTTTTATGTACAATGTGTTAAGCAGATTTGCAAATATTCACGCTCTGTGATTCCAATAAGCTCACTGAAACACTATTCATGTTTATAATATCTTGACACAATTAGAGCAGACTACATGCAGACATCCAGACATATGCGTCGGGTTTCTAGGTAGCGAGCGCAAAAAAAAAATTAACACTATTTTCCGGAATTTATGCGAATCAATAAATTTAGACTTACAGTCAAACAATACTTCTTTTTATCTTTTATCGAGTTGAGTAAAAAGTCTGGTTTCTTTTGCGAGCACCATTAGTTTTGTTAAGATTCTAGACATCACTTAGTGAGTGAAAATTTGATAGATCACATTGGCTTACTTAGCACAATTGAATAAAAACAATACTGTCTATTAATTTAAAACAAATGCAAGAAGGTATAATTAAAAACTGAAAAATAATAATTGCTATTTTTAGCCACAAAGTTTCTTAGGCCTTTGCTTTTCTTCAGCACAAAACGCCTTCTTAATTACTGGTTGTATTTTGTATGACGTGTGAGAGTATACGCGATGTTGAAAGTGGATGTAACTTTGAATGAAAACTTCAGCTTTGTGTGTTGTGTAAATTTTCCAACATTCATAAATGTCAATAAAAAAGTTTCTAACATTTATAAATGTCAATAAAAAAAGACAACGGCTAAGTGTCAAAGTACCTATCAATTATTATGCGAGGGCAACACCTGTATTTAGTATGCAGAGCTTACATTAATGACAGTTTTGGCTTTTAATAATAGCTATATAGTACGTAGCACCTGGTGAAATCACTTAGAAAAAAAAAACAAATTACATAAATACAGACCTCTTTTATTAAATATATACTAGCGACCCACTCCCAGCTTCACACGGGTCCAAATTATACCTATATGAAAACGCTCTTGCATTGAAATCCGTTTCGTAGTTATAAAAGATCTAAGCGTACATACAGAGGGACAGACGGCGGGAAAAGACTTTGTTATTAACCGAATTCAAAAAAAGGAGGAGGTTCTCAATTCGACTGTATTTTTTTTATGTTTGTTACCTCAGAACTTTCGACTGGGTTAAACGATTTTGATGATTCTTTTTTTATTTGAAAGCTGGTGCTTCTCGTGTGGTCTCATTTCAATTTGGTCTAGTTCTGACCAATGAGAAATCCACGAGAAAACCATAAGTATGTGCGCGACAAATGGACGTCAGCAGTCTTCCTAACCACCCTTGTCAAGTTTTTATCAAATCTTTTGTTCCATTTTTTTTTTAATTAACCCAATTATGTGTAGGGAATGGTTTTGAATTTGTACATTAGCATTTTGTAAATTCACATTTTACAAAATACATTTTGATATTTACATCAATTTCAATGTGGTTCGCTTCGGTTGAATTTCGGTTGAAACGTTCGAATATGATTTCACTAACTAACATTATTAATAAATAATTAATTTCTCAAAGCAACTATGACACCATGATGTGACGTTCAATTTACTTTACTGGGAAATTGCATTGTGCACAATGTTACGTAGATACCTACTACAAATCCTTGTTTAACTGAAACATATCTACCTTAAACAATGTTTGATAATATCAAATGGTTTCATTAGTAATTCAATATCAACTATGTCTGCATACACATTAATATTATTATAAAGGGAATTTCACATAGGTACACATTTCTAATAATGAGACTACAATGTTATTCCTAGAAGTATTTCGATGTTCGAAGAAAACTATACCAAGCAACTCAAATGATAATCGCGAGAATAAGTAATTATTCTCGCACCGGATCCATTCTCTAACTGTTATTTTTAAAACGTGTAGACACCAATGTCGACATTAAATTGGAATAATACTTTGTGAAAAGTAAAAACCACACAATAACGCGCCAATAACTTCATGTATAACCACGGTAAAAACTTCATAGACATTTTGACAGGTGCTTAGTAGACAATTGTCGAGTCTATAACCGCATCGAGTCGATAACCACAGCGAAACCACAGATAGAGAATACGGGTCCAAGTTCGAAAATAAGTATAGAGCGCTTATATTCGAACCAGCGAATAGCTCCAGCTAGCTTTTCGATTTTATGCGTGGATTAAAACTTTTTTTTTTACTTATTTTGCTTTAAAAAATCTGAATAAACATGAATGTCTTAGATTATTAGCAGTCTTCGAGGTGTTTTAATGTGGCATCTTAGAGAGTATAATCATAAGCATATTAAAATATTCGCTTTTAAGTGTTCTTGTAGCACCTGTTAGTGTTTTAGGCGACATGGTAGCCACCTACCACCAAGTGGACTATCAAGTGGCGTGTCTGTCAATTTCAACTTTAAAAATATTGCAGTGTTGCTTATAAATTTGCGAAAATAAACGAGAAAAAAATTCAATTCACAAAGTGCAAACAACTCAATACCGATTGATGAAACAAAAGCGATTGTGTAAAAAAAAGTATATGGGCGCTCCGTGGGCTGCACATATCGGATAATACTCTCGGCAACTTTTTAAATTAGTTCGGCAAATAAATTTTACATTGCACATCAGTTATCTACTCTACGTATTTTCCTTACGTAAAGCTTCGATGAAAATAAAATAACCTAAGAACACAAAAAAATGCCTTTATGCGTTTGCATTAGAAATCTAACTCGCAAAAGAAAATTGTATAAATATTATTCAGACGATAACATTTCCTGCGAAAAACACCTGTTATGTAGTTTAATCCTTAATGTCTTTAGATTATTTTTGAAATAACTTATATTTTTGTATTTTATTTTTGCAGTTTATTTTAGTATCACAATCTTTTATATACCTTTTCGTGCAGATCTGTTTTTCCATCTAATTGTTTTAAGCCTACGATTTTAAGTGCGGTTGAGCCGTGTGCGTCAAATGTTCTAGTTTAAGAGTCCGCATTAGCCTCAAAAAGTTTTAAATTCCTATAGCAGTCGTCGCGCCGCTACGCTACAACGCAGCGCCATCGCTGTGAGGGTCCTTTGTCATACACGGTTTTCACTTGGCTCCTACCGAACAATTGTTAAACGTTCTCCATACCTACATCTGTATGCAAACGGTGCATTTGTCTAGCAATACACTAGGGCTTGTGTTAAAGCAGGATCTAAAACAATTAAACTATAGGCATACTTTGACAAAGTCTCGGCCATTGGAAGTAGGTACGCTGGGAGTCAGAATTGAAACTGTCATTGCAGTCATTTTTGCAACAGAAGACTATAGTGACTTAAAAATATGTGTGCTGTTTGTGTTTCAATGAGTGAATAAATAAGCCTGTGTGTGTATGTGCCTTGATCATTTGAATGTCATAATAATTTAAGGGCTTGGTATAAAAAATTACATTAAATCCCGGTTTCCCTAAATATGCACTTTCACTAATGGATTTGTTAATGATTGATGAATCTTCTATACGATTTTCATTTTAGTAGGTACAGCGAATTTGATTGGAGGCGCGCTTACCCGTTTATAGAATTGGGACAATTCTAACAGACTTGCTCAATGTGATCGATATTTTAGATCGATATTCGAATTTCGAAACAACACTTCAAATTATTGGTAACAATTTTAGTGTAGCATACACTCACCATTACCAAAGATCCAAAATTTTCAACGCAAAAGTGTATTTCAAGTTTTTTTTAATGAATTTAATTTTTAATTCAGAAATAATTGATCGAAATTGGTTATTTTAATGAATTTTTACCAAACAATCTACTATTATAACAATAATTATAGGTAATAGTAGAAAAATGAAAGAAACAATTTAAATTAAAAATTTAAACTTTTATAATTCATCCTGCCTGAGAAGATCTCCATACGAGTCAAGGACCTCTGATAAGGCATATTAGTCTTCAAGATATTAGATTTTAATATTGCGAGGAATCGAACGCGAACGGACGGAGATATTCTAACAACGTTTCATAAATTATATTACAAAAATATCGATTGGATCCTCAGTCGTAGTTTGAATTAAAATATACCTATTTTAAAAAAAAGTGTTTGTATTGAGTGATGAGTAATCATTAGTAGAGCGTGCATAAAAGGAAAACAATCGAAAAGTCATTCTTTTGTCTACAAATAAAGAGCTCGATAAACAACTGTTGCTTTAGCTGCAAATTGAAATTGTAAAGAGGTGGGCATACCGAATACGCGAAGAAGTACTAACTACTTATAAAAAGCTAAACTAGTATAAGTAATAAGCTATGTTATATATTATTTTCATTATTGAACTCGTCAAATATAATAGTAATTAGGTAAACAAGTAGTGGTTGCGTTAACTGCGTTTGATCAGCGTTACACTTTCGGGTATGCCGAGTTTCCGAGAGGGCGTAGTTCTCCCCCCCATTGGACAGCACCCCAGGGGGCCTCTAGGGCCTAGGAGCCAAGTGTGCTTTCTACAGTCGTAAACTCTACACTAAGAGAACGCTTTGTGATTGGTCAAAATTTTATTTTAACAATAACCAATCAACAAGTTTTTCTCGGCGTATAGCGTAGCGTTTACGACTGTAGACGCACACATGGCTACGGACCCTAGTGGGTAGCGGATGTTGTGTCATAACTTTACCGTGACTCTGGCCAACTACGGCTGCGCTAAGAAGTCCTTGAGTTTTAGCCGGTAAGAATTCAGCATAACCCGCAACGTCTCTTACGCTACCGATATCTATGGGGATTTTCAAACGTTAAAAAAAGAAAGGGCAGACTGCAAAACAGCATGTTTGCCGTTGTGCTTTGGTGAATGAGTCAGGGATGTCAGAGCCCAATTCCCTATTCCTTTCCTATTCCTTACGTAATACTTGAACGGCCCCCTATCATCAAGTGTATCGTTATCTTTAAAAAAATCTTTAAATAAATAACCCATTCACAAGCTCTACTCGTAAAAATATCTCTAAAAATATTTTAAAACGAATCACTATTTTTATTTTCTTAATATCAATGTCACAAGCAATACAACCTTTTCAAAATGCAATGTTTTTTAGCAGAATTAATAAAACAATCGACTAGTTACCAAACTGTTGTGCATTCATTACTATTGTAATGATTGTATGAGCCCTATTTGTTCAGTTACAAACGAAACCCACTTAAAATAAGTTAATTCCATAATAGAATGGCCCCGCTGTTTGTGTCGGGTGCAGCGTATGCCCCTGGAAACCCCGTTCCTATTATCGGAGTAGACGTGTAGACACCCCGGGATTACTTGCATGCATAACATGCTGTTGTTACGTCTTTTGTTAAGAAAAAATAAAACGGAATAATATATGCACAAAGTGTGGTTATGCACGTCGCTGTTAGATTTATTACTTGAGTTGACTTTTAGAAAACAGTATGGTTTTTTAATGCTGTTTTCTTGTTAATATCAAAGTTGCTGGATAAAGTGGATGGTGCTTGATGGATTCTGTGAAAATGTAAAAAAGTGTTGTATGTACAAATGAAAAATATTTATATAAAATATTCACTCCTCTGAACGTGCCAATTAGTACCGGTATGTAACACTATCCTATAATATCATATGTGGAGTAAAGTACGTTGTTCGCTTCGTCATTGTAGTTGGATTCCTGGAATGTTGGACGCTGTATACAGCTAATCTGTTTGCTGAACAAATAAACTCTGCGCCCCTACCATACGTTCTTTTCAGAGACTTAGAGATATTAAAAGAAATCTGATTTCGACTTATTTACTTCTAAATTTAGGTACCAGTAAATTGTCCAAATAAATAATTTAACTCAAATTTAAATTACAATATAATACTTCATTTAAGACTACTTGCTAGTAATTTGTAAAAAAATAATTAATTTAATTAGATGCCAACTTTTTTTTGGGAAATTAAGCTTATTTATTAATTAATTCGGTGCTAAGCTACAAGGTAACTTATTTTCGAGTTGACACCAAAAGTGAGAACCACTGGTTAGGTTACGCAGTTATAAACCCTTTTCTACTTGGGAGTTAATCTGTGTGCCGAACATCCCTTCTTTGCTCCAAAAAAGACTCGTTTGTAGGAAGTCGTCAATGCTCTACCGTGTTACATTTTTTCTAGTTTTGTCAGTCGCTTCTTTAAAAAAATAAATATATCGTAAACGAGCCGTGTCTATTATAATACTTAACTAAAACATATAAAAAAAGACAATTTACACATTGTGCTTATGTTACCGAGATAAAAATAGGTTTTTAGATATATTTTTTAGTATATTTGTCTGTTTGCGTGTGCATTTTTGCACGATAAGTAGCAATCAAAAAAGCATGTAGTTCGATCAATCGACCTACGCAGTCGAACCACGGCGCCTCTGTAACTATATTAAAGTACCTATATCTAATCTAAAACGTTTTAACAATAGTTATATCAACACTTTTTATTAATCCTATTTATACTGTACATAGATAAACTTTTATACCTTCTTTTTGTATAAATTTTAGATATTAGTTTGTAAATTCTGTAAAATTGTTTTTGTTATCTTTATAATAAATATTTGTCTCAAAAAAATAGCTATATCAAATAGATGCAGAGTTTATCCAAGTTACTTAAGTAAGGCCTGATGAACCAAAAACAATCAAGCTTCTTCTAGAGAGGCTCGATTTGTTTCAAGGAGGGGGGGGGGGGTATAGGTTACCTGCAGGGTACCCGTCAGCATGTCTGTCGACCTTAAGATAAAAAATACAGTTTGCCAGAGTCTGTCAACTGTCAAGACGAATAATAATAAGAATAAAGAATAGGTAGTAGGGCTCTGATAACCCTTATTTACACACTGGAAACACAACAGGACAGGAGTCCTGCCATTATTTCAAGTTTGATTATAAATTGGCTCCAGATTGCTAAATTATAATAACAATTTTTTATTTAGCATTCCTAGAACTAAAAATTATACGAATAAGAATACTCTATACTTCTCTAAGTTACTTTTAGATTGGCCAGCTTTTTTTTCTTATACTTAGTCAGTCATATTTCCAATTAACCAAAATTGAAAATAGCGAAATTTCGTAGAAATAGTAACATTTTCTAAAAATGGAAACTAGATTAGATACAGTTGAACGTCATACATAGAATTTCCATTTGGGATCGATTCTTTTATAATAACACTTCTGCTTTTCAATAATTCACTTGCTAAATGTTGAGAGTGGCTAGCTTTCGTGTGGATTGAGTTATTAAGTATAATTTATTCTGAAATAGCCACTGAAATCAATGTTGAACATTTGTAATCGAACCGAAATTGTTAGGCTTAATATCCCTCAAATAGAAAGATATCCCATGTTAACGTTAAGTCTAGATAATTTGGTACATCATAATTTCATTCAGGTTATTATCAGATTTAGGTTGATTCGAGCTTAATTTAGTCACAATGTTATGCACCGTCATTACGTTATAATAGAGATGAGAATTTCGGTTTAATTAAGCGTAAAATTCCATTTAAATCGAGTTCCCTATTTACCTATTCTAACTAGCCGGTGCCCGCGACTTCGTCCGCGTTCTGGACGCGAAATTTGTTCGAAAGATTTGCTTCGAAATTCACACCCATTGACGAGCTTTGGAGATATAAAAAATAATAATAATAATACAATGGTTAAAGGTAAAAATATTAACTTTTTGGTTGTTAGAGAATTGACAAATATTTATTTAATCCATAATACTTTGATAATTTATTGACTCACATCTATATATATACCTACACAGTAAATATCTTTAGAAATGTATATTAATATTAGGCGACTGTAACCACATCTACCATCAAGTGGATCGCGGGCGTGTCTGTCTATTCTTCAAAATGCTATAATATTATTATAACAGATATTTAAAAATTTTCAATTTCCGTAAGCGAAGAAATCTATGCGTTGAAACACTATTTAGATTTATTTTATTTTATTTGGGAAAACAAAAAATTACACCATATATAATTACATAATATAGTAAATTTGAAAAAAAAAAACGGTAAATAAAGGTAAAAGTGGAATCAACGACATTTTCCACGAATTGGTAGCAATAATAAAATGGATACAAATAGTTAAGAGAATTTGATACTGATATTTGATTTCATTTCACGAAATTAACGTACGAATAAAAAGAGTATTATTTATTCGTAGTTTGTGACAGTCACCGAACTATTTGCACATGCGTCAATAAGGCAAGTAGGTATTAGTAGCAAATATTTATTTGTATATGGATATTCATTGAAAAAATTGCGAAACTCAAGAATTACTCAATATTTACTCAACGATGATTTAACTTTTACGTTTTTTACTTAATTATATTATTTTTTTTTGAAGTGAAAACTTCTTTAGGCGCGTTGGGCATTTTTGAGATGGGATAAAAGGATTAATTGACAAGCCTATTTTTAAGATTGAACTGGATTGAACATATTAGGCACACTTCTTAGTTTATGACCCGTCATTCGAAATTAAGAGTAATGTAAGTTTAAAATTAAAATTATTATAATTAAAATTAATAATAATTATATATACATTATTTATTAAAAAAAAAAAAAACAGGGGCACTCCGGGAGTGCCGACAGAAGTGAAAACTTGAACAATTACGTGTGTATTTTTTTAATCGTCAGGAAAGTACATGCTGTCGGTTACACTGTTACATTACATGACAAGTCAATTACATTAAAGTCACAAATTTAATGGGTAATTCCTGTCTCAAAAATTGTTTTTTTTTTTAAACTGTCAGCGCTCAGTATAGTATAGTACCTACCTATAGCTCCTCTATCGGTTACATTACGTTACATTACATGAAAGTGTCGCAAGTTCAATGTTTTTTTCCCATCTCAAAAATGCCCAACGCGCCTAAAGAAGTTTTCACTTCAAAAATAAATGAACGCTTGAACCTCAAATTATATAGATATAAAAATATAAAAAAATTTAAATATGGATAATTGAAAGTAACAACACTAGTCAAATCAATCATATAAGTAAAAAAAAAAAAACAGAACGTCTTCAATCTATAAACACCATAAACAATTAGCAAGACATTAACCTATACTTACACACTCGCATCATTATTGGATAAACAAATATTGCACACACCACCTACTCATGTTTTATAGGATATTAACAATTGTCTGATACTTAGTCGGTGCAGTTTCATAACTGTTTTTAAAAAGGGATTCTTAATAATTTGCACAAATGACGTTTTGGTATATATTTATTTATTTATTATATATTTATTTAATAGCTACTCGTACATAACCTTACAGCATGTAACATTTAACAAATACATAAAATAGATAAAAAAATTATATAGCCTATTACAAGGTCAGTCATCTTACAATTTATAAGTACAAAAAAAAAGTGCTAGTAATTAAAAAAAAGAAATAATGTTAACAATATATTTGTTAGGTGTGTGTGTGTGTGTGTGTGTGTGTGTGTGATATATATATATATATTATCAACTATTCTAAATATTAGGAGAACAGATTCCCTGTTTTCTAACCAAGTTAGAATACAATAAGATGGCGGGAAGATGAAATTCGTTTAAATCAATGGATGCCAAAAGGCACACCGAATTAAGAACATTTTATAAAGCAAGATGCTAGAGAAACATTATCCGAGTATTAAAATAATACTTCTATAAATATGAATGTCACCTTTGGCATAACAAAAACATATTAGAATTTGACATTGAACTGTGCACCTCGCTTGACGTCTTTTGATTTTTCATCAGCACAGTGTTAGATTAGTATCTACTTTTAAAATTACAAAAAGCATTTAGACAAAGAAAATAAAAATCCAAAAGAAAGTTATTTTTCCTAGTATGTTATTTTTACACTCTAGAAAGACAAACGGTTTTTTTGTAAAGGTCAGCGTGAAGGCCTGAGGGCCCACTTGATGGTAGATGGCCACCGTCGCGGTATTAAAACAGCGGTAGACTATTAAAACAAGCAACGCCCTATGTGCTGCTAGTGTTTTGCTGACCTTGTAGGGATTAGGGATTAGCAAAGATGGAGATAAAGAATTACATAGGTACCTATACGTAAATTACCTATAACTCAGTAAAAGGGTAAGAAAGTAAGTAGGTACTTATCTATATATTTTTTTATTTTTGTCATAAGTATGACATACTATGACATATTTCTTTCTGAGTTATTTTGTTAAAGATAACCAAATTTTTTAGACACTTACGGTCTTACTACAAAAGATTCAATAAGCACTGTTCAAACATGTGCTTAGTTAGACAAGCATTAAGCATTTAAGCATTGGTCAGCGAGCGTTTAAAATGTCCCTACCACAAAACCTTATTTAGCGCTTGTATTTGTAGACAGTGTTAAAGTACGTGAATGTTATTGAATTATGGCAACCTTGGCAAACATTCATTCAGTCACTCGCCCTGCATTCATGTCGTTTTCATTTTACGCAAATCTGATAGGCGTATAATGATGAATTTTGGTTTTCACAAACTATTATTACGGACTATATTAATGATATCAGCAAATTATAAGATTTGAATAAGTAATAAATTACAAAAAATACGTTAGATTATTTATAAAATTTCGTATTACCAAAAAATTTTGCGCATAATGGAACGTAACTGACACTGACGTAATTGTCTAATGTGGTCAAATGTAAAGTTTGATTTGTTAAAATTGTTAAAAGTTTGATTTGAGGATCCACCTCTAGCATCACATGGTAGATCATCATTTATTAAATCAGTAATCTTGTTACCAAAGTTATATATTCGAATGGGTTAATTCTCTCACGATGTATCATATCTCGAAAATTATCCATGTAATCCATATCCTCCATGACGATATAATCGACATTAAATTTAAAATATCCATACTCATTTATAAAATCAAAAGAAATCTTTAATATTAAGTATACGCAAAACGAAATTTGACTGAACACGTCAGAGGAAGAGAGGCCGTTAACTAGATAGACACTCGTTAAACTAGCATATGGCCGTGGTTAAATATAAATAATGCTCGAGCATTATCTAACCCTAAACAATGCCTAGACACTCTTTTGTAGTAAAGTTTTTTCTAAACTCGTGTTTTAAGCCTGATTAAAGTGTGTTTAATGTTTTTGTGGTAAGACCGACAAAGTTTATTATACCTGGATTTACGTATAGGAAGCCCAGATAGTCTAAAAATATAAAATCCAGGTAGTCTAGAGATAGTCTAAAAATATAAAAAAATGGCGTCACTGAAGCCATGTCGGCGCCACCGTCGTAACAGCGAAAAAAACATCGACGAAGTCACGGGCACCAGCTAGTTTTGGAACAATTGAATTCAGCCAGATGTATAATAATAAAGCTTCTGTTTGTTCATAATTTAATCAACAAGTTATTACTTTTTTTCAGTAAGTGAATTGCTTTAGTTAGTTGAAAGGTTTTGGTTGACTCTATTATTACAAGATATTAAAAAATGATTCATTGAGTAAAAATGTCTAATTTTAAGTAATCCTAATTTCTGTTAAACTCTCTCGCTCACGTGTTGTTTACAAAACGTATCTACCTATTCGCTATCGGGTTCAGCGGCGTTCACTAATTGTGAAGACAATTAGACGGCCACCGCCTTCATTAAAGTAAGTTTTGCTTGTGTGTAACACCATACCTCGAAAACCTTTTACGGCGTTTCTCGTTAAGTGTTACCTTTGATTTTTATACATTTTCAACTTAATATTTATAATATTCACCTTATGATTGCCATTTAGAATATTCCGTACTAATATTCTCTCTCTCTACTTCCAGTGCCATCTCCTATCGGAGGTTGGCTATCATTATGGCTATCGTAACCCTCGAGGCGGCGGCTCGAAATAGCGATCTGGTACTTTGGCCATACCCTTCGCGGAGATTCTTGAGCCAAGAAGTACGTCGTCTGCTCGGCTTGCGTCTACCTTGTATTTTCCCCTGCATGATCAGCTGCAGGAGATTATACTTCTCGCCGCGCATGATATGTCCAAAGTATTCCAGTTTCCTGACTTTTATGGTTTTCTAATATTCTAATATTATTATAATTTATGGTACTAATATTATAAATGCGAAAATTTGTATGGATGTATGGATGTTTGTAAGTCTTTTACGCAAAAACTACTGAACCGATCACAATGAAATTTTGCATACACGTTGTCTGGGACACCAGAAAGGACATAGACATACCTTTCATCCAGAACGCGGACGAAGTCGCGGGCATGAGCTAGTATTAATTTATTTTGAATATTGCTCTATTTATATGGAGCTCTAAAGGTTTCTCACGCCGAATTCACGCCTTTTCAATTTTCATTTGTTATTAAAATAAATTAAAAATACACGAAATACAAAATATTCATTAATATATATTATAATAATATATACCTACATATAATGTTCCGTGAAAAATTGTCTAACCGCGATGCGTTAGCGGATAGGTACCTATACAGATAGACAGACTAAAACAAATTATCGCTAGGGTATTTTCATATGGGAGTTCAAGAATAAACGTTAAAAAATAAAAAAAATAAAATAAAAATAAACTTACTATTTATAAGGGGGTCCAGATGGTAAAGTGGGATCCCCCAAGAATATTCAGCTTAAAATTCTAATTTAAATATTGGTGAAAGGATTTTTTAAACCGCATAGTTTCGGAGATAACCTACATTCTACATACAAACAAACAAACAAATTTTACTTCTTATTAGAATAGTGTTCTCGGTTATTTTAGTACATCCAACGCGAACTACGCAGCAATGTGATCCCTGGAAATTTATTCGGACACTCCATTTCATTTCATTTATCATAATAATTCATTTATTATAAGAAGAAATTGAATTCAGCTAATAATAATAATAAAAAAAGAGAAAAGCAACTCAAAGTGACGACGAACCGCGTCGGCCGGGATTCGAACCCGGATCGTTTGCTTTTGTAGGCAACTATGTTACCATTACACCACCGACGCTTGTAAAGGCTATGTCGGAATTAAGCAATATAACACGCCAAAATGCAAGTCAAAAGGATTTTTTAAACCCCATAGTTTCGGAGATAACCTACATTCTACATACAAACAAACAAACAAATTTTACTTCTTATTAGAATAGTGTTCTAGGTTATTTTAGTACATCCAACGCGAACTACGCAGCAATGTGATCCCTGGAAATTTATTCGGACACTCCATTTCATTTCATTTATCATAATAATTCATTTATTATAAGAAGAAATTGAATTCAGCTAATAATAATAATAAAAAAAGAGAAAAGCAACTCAAAGTGACGACGAACCGCGTCGGCCGGGATTCGAACCCGGATCGTTTGCTTTTGTAGGCAACTGTGTTACCATTACACCACCGACGCTTGTAAAGGCTATGTCGGAATTAAGCAATATAACACGCCAAAATGCAAGTCAAAAGGATTTTTTAAACCGCATAGTTTCGGAGATAACCTACATTCTACATACAAACAAACAAACAAATTTTACTTCTTATTAGAATAGTGTTATAGGTTATTTTAGTACATCCAACGCGAACTACGCAGCAATGTGATCATCCCTGGAAATTTATTCGGACACTCCATTTCATTTCATTTATCATAATAATTCATTTAAACCCCTCATAGGACAGGCAGAGCCTAGTGTAGGGAACAGAAACATGCTTAGAATGCTTAGAATATGCACGTCGACCGGGATTCGAACCCGGATCGTCTGTTTTTGTTTGCAACCATGTTACCATTATACCACCGGCCCTTGTAATTGCTACGTAGGATTCCTACTAATATTATAAATGCGAAAGTTTGTATGGATGTATGTATGGATGTTTGTAACTCTTTCACGCAAAAACTACTGAACCGATCACCATGAAATTTTGCATACACGTTGTCTGTGACACCCGAAAGGACATATCCTACCTTTCATTTAAAATGCGGACGAAGTCGCGGGCACCAGCTAGTTAAGCAATATAACACGCCAAAATGCAAGTCATCGAATAGATAATATATAATCCGTTATAAACAACCGAACTACTGCTACTAGACGTTTTTAAAGTAAGAAGAATTAACAGCGAAAATCCTCCTAAAATTATTAATCCATAAGTTTGTGAGATGTGATGGATGTTTATTACTACTTCAGACAAAAACGGAAATATTGAAAAATAACCACCAAGTCTTATACCTACAATTGTTATAATTTTACTAGCTGACCCGGCAAACGTTGTTTAGCGAAAAAATAAAAAATAAATTTTTGGGGTGGACCACCCTTAACATGACCTTATTTTTTATACCCCGGCCGATTCTCAGACCTACCCGATAATTTCATCAAAATCGGTCCAGCCGTTTCGGAGGAGTTTGGCAACAAACACCGCGACACGAGAATTTTATTATTAGATTACTGAATTCACTGAAATGCTGTCGTCATTCTTTTAATATGTCTTTTATTCTCTATCTTTTCCTTGTCTTATTATGGTCGATAGCTTACAGGTATCAGTGGCTAAGAATACAGAGGCTACCTAATCAAGTGGACATTTGAATACATCATAATCAAGTTATTTTCTTAAAGTGATCCTTACGAATACCTACATTGTTGATAACTAATCCAACCTTGGCCCAGATATAGATAAATTTGTGTAATGGTTAATTTATACTTAAACATGAACACGTGGTTTACGTTAACCATCAACGTGCAAAGTAGTAAATGTGTTTGTATACAATCAGAATTTGTGTATATTAAAAACCGCGGCGTCGTTCACCTTGAAATTTTATAGCACAAATGATTTTTTTCGGTTAATGATGACTATGCTTGGATCATGTTATCTTTTCTTTTGTACCGCCACTAGGTATTTCAAGTCGTTTGCGTTAATTCTAAAAATTTGCATTTAAAAAAAAATATGTTACAAGAAACTGTCGATGCAGTTGGTTTGAAAAAAATATATGTTATACTTAAACATGTAAATAATGTAATAAACATTATTTAAATAATGTAATAAACATTATTTAAATTATTTATATATCTAACATAAAATTACAAAAAATACCAAAAAAAAAACCAGCAGTGGACTTACTATGGCTGAGGTGGTTATTAGCCATTTTATACAATGTAACAAATTTGTTAATAAATTAATTATAATTAGATTAATTATGTGAAGAACAAATTGTTTGTTTATAATTTCCATCAAAGTAGTAGTCAAAATAAAAGTTAGAACATAAGAAGAATTTGACATATTGAAAATTGTTTCGAAAACGGTTTATTGCGCACAAATGATTCCTGCACCGAATAATAAGTCAATGTTATTTTAAAAAAAATTATTGTTTTTTTTAATGCTGTTTTAGTGAAAAGTACAAAAAAACCACATTTGTCAGGCCTGTTGAATTGTTTCCGCCGCCTCGGAACTCTAAATATATGGAGCTACAGTGTCTCAGTGACTGCCTTGAGTTTGTGTTTTTCGTGCGGAATTAAACATTCTAAAGGTCATAATATGTATATCGGTGAAGGTCAAATCGTCAATGTCATTCGCCTTTGTGAATCCCTTAAGGCCGAAATTCTTATTAAGGAAAACAAAAAACATAACTGCAGAGATCATGAAATTTTTGTGATCACACACAAAAATGTCGTCCATTTGTGTTATTCCATTTTAAAATATATCTATTATTTCTTAACCAAATGACCTGATTCTTTATTTCAGATTCAGATTTCAGATAAAAAATCGTATATATTTTTTCATTAATTAACAAAATACAAAACATTCCTAAAACAACGTTAAACGTTGCATTTGTACCTCAAGTGATGTCAAAGTGAGAGCTCTTCTTTCACGTAAGAGTGTCACCTGAAATCTAGAACAGTCCATGTAACCGACTTAAAACGTAGTCTTATTTCTTTTTTAAATGTGAAATTAATCAGCAACGGTACTTCCACTTAATTGAAATCATTAACAGAATTAGTTCTGCTTTTGTATCATATACTTATAATTAACTAGCTGCTGCACACGACTTCCCCCGCGTAACTTTAGAAAATATACCTTTCTGGTGTCCCAGACAACGTGTATGCAAAATTTCATTGAAATAAATTCAGTAGTTTTTGCGTAAAAGAGTTACAAACATCCATACATACATCCAAACATCCATACAAACTTTCACATTTATAAAATTAAAGTACGGATTATATATTTACTAAAAGTACCCATTTGACGGCACTAAGTCCTTAAGCACCTTAACGAAGTTATATAATTAATTGATTCCCTGTAAATTTTATTATTGCCCTTACGTTTTGGTCAGGTGGCAGACGAAGTCACTGGTGAAAGAGAGTGCAAGTTGTATTATATTTGTGTATAGAATAAAAATGTGCTTAGCCATCATTCTATTAAAAACCTAAATAAAATCGAATACTACCCGCCATAGATAGATGATTGGTCTCGCTGCGCTCGACTAGATACCGCCGTCGTACTTGTAAAAAAAATGCGGCATAAAATAGTACGCCGAATTCGGCGTACCCAAACCACTGCAAATTGTCTGTGATGTGTACGTGCCGAATGTTTTATTAAAATATCAGTTTGCGTAGTGAAACTGTGTAAAAATATAATAAAACTGGGTAAAAAGTGATAAAAAGTGACGATTTTTTACACACACTACAATAAAAAGTTGCCACATTTTCGGAGCTAATGCTTTTGTATAGCGCTCTATCTAGTCGAGCGCAACGAGACCAATCAATTTTATCTTTGCTACCCGCATTTCTATTGAAATCTTGTCTTAATATAACCCAATTATGTCTTGTTTTAATATAAAGTACATTAGGCAATCTTTACAAGTTAACTTTTGATCGTAGCTCCAAATTGGCTTAGTAAGTATGTCGTGGGAGTTCGCACAATGCTTTAACGACTTTTAGTTCATGTCTATAATAAAACTTTAATAGTGAAAGCCACTCTCAAATTGTACAGAAGTGTTCTTATATAAATTGTGTACTTATATCACTACATAGTATAAAACAAAGTCGCTTTTTCTGTCCCTATGTCCCTTTGTATGCTTAGATCTTTAAAACTACGCAACGGATTTTAATGCGGTTTTCACTAATGGGTAGAGTGGTTCTCGAGGAAGGTTTATAAGTACCTAAGTTACGCGGGCGAAGTCGCGGGCAGCAGCTAGTTATATAATAAAGAGTGGTGGCATACCAGTGGCGGATTTACCAGAAAGTTGGAGCCTAAGGCGGTAGATTTTAGGGCGCCAAATTTGGCCAAAAAATTATTTTTGTCTTACATAAATAAAAAAAATATTACCTATTATACCAGTGACCCAGAAATTGCTCTCATTCCTCTCGGGAGTGTGATACTGTGACTAAATTGGAGTATCTTATTACATCAGTTTTTTTATATATTATTATGATTGTGAACTAGGGTATCTAATTGCAGGGGTCAGTAGGGGCGGCAAAATTTTAATAGCCTATTGGCAGCAAATGTCTAAATCCGACACTGTGGTATACCCAAATTAGATACAGGAAAAAGAATATACCTTACTTTATAACATCGACCTGACCGAAACATCGATGTGAAACGTTTTCTTTGTATTTTAGGAATCATTTCAAGAACTATTTAATAACTTTTTAACTCGTAGTAGTCATAAATTTGGTAGTTATTTTAAAATAGCTTAACATTCAACCTTTACAGACGTTAAGAGGTTGAAAAAAATTTAGAACAAACGACTTCATTTATATAGAGGTTTTCGCGTCAAGTTCTTGCCTTTATTACGTCTGAGTCTAAACGAGGCTTGCTTTGTTATCGGTTTTCCTTTGCAAACCTTTTCTGTTAAAAAAAATTGAGTTTGAAACGTATATTATAAAGTTTGTGATAATGTACACGGACTTTATAATAACCATAATTTCTGCTGTTTGTTTTCTATGAATCTTATTAATCCCACTGTACTCTGAGGGATTTACCTATCCAAATATAAAATCTAAATCAGTATACAAAAAATACTGAGGATTTTCGTTTGTTATTTTTTGATGAAAATTTACAGTAATAGATAACACATAAATTATAATGATACGCGCGGATAAAGTCGCTAGCGTATGTTAATATTATAAATGTGAAAATTCGTTAGAATTGACATATGCATGTTTTTCTTTAATTTGAAAAAATTATCAGTTTGTGATTAATATCAATTAATTTAAGAAATCACGTGTGAAAACACGAAATTTCTTAACGTATTTTTTTTTAATCTTTATAGTAGGTAATATTGGTAACACATCTATACTAATATTATAAAGCTGAAGAGTTTGTTTGTTTGTTTGAACGCGCTAATCTCAGGAACTACTGGTTCGAATTGAAAAATTCTTTTTGTGTTGGATAGATCATTTATCGAGGAAGGCTTTAGGCTATATAACATCACGTTGCGACTAATAGGAGCGAAGAAACAGTCGAAAATGTGGATAAAACGGGGAAAATTATTCATCTTTGAGGGCTTCCGTTGTGTGCGCTGCGAAAACCGTTCGAGATACCCAAATGATTCCCAAAATAACTATTCCACGCGGACGAAGTCGCGAGCACCAGCTAGTATAACATATAGATACCTACGTAATTTATTAGCTTTGTATTGTGTAGTTGGAAAACACTTTCTGTTGGCTACCCCTTGGGTATCGGCCATTACGTTGCATGTCTCGTCCTCTCCACTCGTTGGCGGATCAAGTTGGACTAAGTAAAATTGCAAAGAAATCCCTCCTTGTTCCAAGCGCCCCACTTGGCGCTTAATTGAGGCTTCGTTGTCGATTTATACGTTCAGTTTCTGTCCCCAAGATTTTTATGAGCACACTCTTAGCTGCTGTTTCATATTTATATTCAAAGTAGATTTCAAAGTTTTAACACAAAATTTTTAACACAAAAGACTGTTGTTTTTTGAATTTATTTTTTGTGTATTAAAATATCTTAAAATTATCATTAGGATATGAAAAAATATATTTAAGCAATGACAATAACTTTTTTGCTTTAAACAAAACTTTGATTCTCTTTTAGTCACAATTTAGTCCAGATTTTACGTTGCATTCGTCTACCTCCATGAGAATAGTGTTACACTTATTATCTTAATTATTGTATTATTAATAATTAATCTAAAAAAAATATTATTAATAATTAAATCGGAATAAAAAATTACATACTCTCCGATGTCTTCGATACTTACTCGTATATATTTTTCTGTACCTCGTGAAATTGGCTAACAATATTATGTGATGATTTGTGGGTAATTTATTGGCAAGGCTTACGTTTTGTGTAAATCAGTCGGATCGTCAGCCTCCTAGCGGCAAGGGGCCTGTCAAATCTTAGATCGTTAGAAAGGCGTGGCGCTCTGGCTGAGCCGGCCAATCGTGTCTTTACATTGTGTACCTAATCCAACCTATCTAAAGTAACTTAAATATATAACAAAATAGAGCTTCAGCTTAATTGTATTCCTCACCAACGAATATTGATTGTATCACTATTAATATATTATTAGAAGACTCAAGTTTTAGGTCTTGACTCTTGTTAAACTAGTTCTCTGGATTATTCACATTTTTTATTAGTCCATGACTTTACAGACTTAATATAAATTTTCTTAAGATTTGTTAGGTCATATTTTAATTATTAATTTTCTATGATTTTGGTTGTAGGTATAACTTAAACTTCGTTCAACTTCTTTGTATGAAAACTTGTTAGGTACGTGTAAATAGAAAAATAATTATGTTAAAATTTATCTATGTATCTAATATTATTAAAAACTAGCGACCCGTTCCCGGCTTCACCCGCGTTCGATCGCTACCAAACTTCAAAGGATTACCCGCTGGACTAATCTGAAGATTGTCTGAAAGTTTCATCAAAATCGGTTCAGCGGTTTTAAAGTCCATAGGAATAGCACTCTCCGAAGTACTTCTTATAAAAGACACATAGACCGGCAATATTGCGTCTCATGTGCCAAACTCTTCATCTTAGTTTTTAAAAGCGTAGGTACTGTCGCCAATGAGTCTCATAATTAGTATGTATAATTAATATGACAATTTGTGTATATTTAAGGTGTCGCCCGCGGAAGACATCTACTGGGAAGGCGAGGAGGATGCTTCCAACGAGTTTCTCGAAGTTAAGGAGACAGATCCCGGCATCATGGGACATTTACAACGGATAAAACGCGACTTCTGGTCCTTTTGGAGTGAGTAAATATTTTTTTTGATAATGTTTATCGTTGTCCTTCCTTACGTGGTATAAATTGAAGTCACTTTCTGCGGTTGTCTGTGTATATATCCGCTAACTCCTCCTAAACCATGCAACAGAATTTAATGCGGTTTTCACTATCGATTGATAATTTTTTCACTGGAGGATTGTAATTTAATGAAGTTAGTATTTTAAACTTAACTTAATTAATTCAACATCAGTTATGTTAAATTAATTATTAATTTGTACATATTTTTTTAATTTCCAGCACCAACAAGTACGTCAGCACCAGAAGCCGAAGTGGAAGAAACCACAGACGACCGTGTTGACGACGAAACTGCGTAAGTTTTCCTAATTTTCTTTTTTATAGTAGAACTAATTAATTATTAGGTACTATTAATTTTCTCTCATCATGTTGTTCAGAGACTAAGTAGGTGATATTCGGAACACTAAGTTGGTGACAAAAGATGAACATCAATCCGATCTTCCCAATAATGTCTAATACGCCGTTTACATAATGCCGTTGCCGTAAAATAATTCGTAAAAGACGTCGTCAAAGGAGATGGTCGATGATACCTATTCATCGTAACAGAACAATGTAAGTACCTATATAATTAGGGAATAATAAGATAATTTCGCGCGTTCGAGAGCAAGTGAGCGAGAGAGCAGCATAAGCACTCTCTTTTACTCTCGCGATGCCGTATTTGATGTCCGTACGAAAAATCGCCAATTGAGGGATAGCCGGGCAACGCGAGCGGCAACGGCAGCGGCAAGGGAAGCAACCATTTTAGTTCCCATGTCCGGTTCATTGCCGTGTAAACGGGGTATATGACTACCATAGTCATAGATATTATTGAAATAAAGAATAAGAGATTATAGGATAAGAGGTCATAGGAAAGTAAGTTCTAGCACACTTATTTCACTGTGGTCTTCTGTGAATAGCTATACTTACTGCCGTGAGTCAGTAAGTATAGCTATTGATAGTATAGTGAGTCAGTAAGTTTTCTAATTTAGGACTAAGGAAAGCAATACCTACCTACATATAATACGGAACCTTCATTGCATATAGGTACATTCATGCATGGGTATATGGTCATTATTTTGTTTGTGATGTCAATTTTATTAATTTGCACATGATAATTACTATTTTGACCTAGATTTTTATATTGGTTGATTTTTGTATATTTTCATTTTGGTAGCGTCATAATTGTGAAACCTTGATAAATTCTTGATAGATTGAATCTCATTTCAGAGAAGAAGACGATAAACTGGACAACGATGGTTCTGGCGTTCCTATAAGGGTGGAACCAGAAAATAAACCGGAACAAGAAAGTGAGTATTTTGTTGCTTCTATTTTGAGAGTGAATCGATTACTTTTTATATTTAACCTGGTGTATAAAATTTAAAATCAAAATTGTCACAAGCTATCCGTTACGTTCTAATTTCGAATATTTTAGAATAGGCATCTCTGAGGTTTCAGAGATAAACTAAATACATCTTTGCGAACAGAGATGGTGCTGATTTTCGATATGATAAATGTTTTTATAATTTTAATTATGTATTTTATAATCGTTCGTAAGGAGGTAAACTCCGGTCGTGTGTCAGAGCTGACACACACACTTTTTTTATATTATTTAAGCTTTCCTTATGTACCTACACGGAAGGGACAAGGAATAATATATGTCATCATTAAGTATATTAAAACTTCGTTGATTATAATATATAAATTTAGTATCGAATATTTAGCATGAAATGTACAATATTTAGTAGTAGAGGTTCAATGTTTTTTTATTATGTATTTATGTATTTAGTGGTAGAGACCCGTAATGCTAAGAAATAAAAAAATAAAGCAAACACTTAACACAAACCTTATATTGTTTTTATGTAAAATAAAAATAAGTACAGACAAATAATCACATATAAAAATATATTCCACCAATATTTTTTAATTGGGTCATTATATCAAAAGGCAATTATTATTAGAACGGAAACCTAGAATGAGATTAGCCTGTGATCATAATTATTTTCGGCGATAAACCTGTGAGTATAGAGCATTGACGCAGAATGAAATCGTCTAGTGTTTTATTATCTAAAAATATTACACAAAATAGAGTAGGTAAATAGCTTTCATTAGAAGTGAATTTGACTTTATGTAGGTAAGCGTAACTTTAGCTCAATAGGTACCCTTTTCTTAACGTTACACCTTAACTAAGAAATTTGAATTAAATTTCCAGAAACTCTTCGAGTGACGTTCCTGGTTATGCAGCCTTACCATCCAAACTACTCCAATCGAGATTCGGTGCAGTTCCAGAATTTTTCAAAGTCCTTGGCTGAAGAGGTCAACAGGGTTTTCGAAAAACTTCCAGGAACACAGAGGGCTACGCTCGTTAGGATTCAGTGAGTATAACATTCATTTTAAATCTTTAAATTTATCTAAATCCAATAAATAGAGCAGTTATGGTACTGTTTTGGCATTGATGACCGCTAGAATATTTTTCCAAAGAGAAATCAAGATTTCAAGAACATAGATAAGTCTACAGCGCATCCTTTACACCACTACATCAGACTTTTTAACATTTAAAAATATTAAAATAAACAAAAAATATTTTTATCATTTTGACAAATGTTTTAACAAAATTCTTGATAACGTTTTCAGGTCTCAAGTACCAGACGACTTTACGTGTAAAGTGACATTTGACATCGTGACAACCGGCTTCTACGACACAGACAGAATGAAAGATACCCTTCGCAATCATATAAGAAACACAAGAAATTTGGGAGGAGTTGCCGTTAGCGACACTGACTTTAGCTCTATGGTTGTTGATCCTGGTAGGTAATAGAATATTGTTTCATCAGCATTAGTACCTACTCTGGACTTAGGTCCACCCTATAGAAGGCTTGAAGCATATGACTTAAGTGTTGCAGTTTGCATGCACTGATTTCACGCAATCTTTACTATGACCTCCTAGTGGGCGCTCTGCCAATAGATCAACAAATATCAGTATCCATATGAAATTTGTCTCATAGAGAAACCCCAAGCACCAGTCCCAATAAGGCATTTCCGGTCATATTTAATTTAATCCGTATAAGTTAATCCGTAATTTAATCCGTATTTAATATACTCGTTTTGAGTTCCGTAACGTTTCTGCACAAAGTTTTGGTACAATAACGAAAAATGCCATCCAGTGTGCCGATTTTCTGCATTTTCAAATTATCTCTATTATTTTTTAATTTCTTAACCAAGTTACCTGGATATTCCCAGAGCTGGTATAACCTTGCCGATGGCTTGAACACACACACACATACAGTCATACACACTTATATATTTATATCAAAGCGTGATATATCAAAGTATATATTTTACTTCAAAAATATCATTGTTTAAAGAAAAAAACAACAGTTTAATTAATTATTTATTAGGGCCATTTACAAAATAGTATTAGGGGGCACTTGGCTGCAAAGAGGTTTTTAATTTTTCTTTAGGATCAAATTTAGTTTTAAATGATTTTGTATCGAAGTCCTCCTCTCTATAATAGATCTCCACGAAACAATAGAGTATGATATTTTTGCTTCAATATTTCGACTTATATGATTAAGTCCGTATTTCTAGTATTGCTTATACATCATTATACATAAATAATCTAACAATAAAAAAGATATACTTGGTTAAATACTTTAGAATATTAAACATTACACACAATAAGTACCTCATAATATTACAGCAACAATTGACGAATGCTACGAAGGTGAAATCCGATGCGAAGATGGTAAATGTCTTAGTGCAACAGCTCGATGTAACGGTATCGCTGACTGTTACGATGGCTCCGACGAAGCTCTGTGTCCAACTACTACGCCCAGTAGCGGTATTTTTTTTTTAATTTTCTTTTAATACATTTTTTTTTCGATTGATTTAATGTTTTTTTTTTATCTTTAGTTGAATCATGCCCACCCGAAAAGCTTCAATGTGACGACGGTAGTTGCGTTAGCGGTACTCTTTGTGACGGAAACAATGACTGCCCCGATGGATCTGACGAAACTACTTGCTCACCTGACGGTATTGATAGAATGATAGATCTATACACTTTTCTTTCTTATTATTACTTCTATAATTTGATCTTTGTTTATAAATTATTTAAATTTATTTATTAATTAATTGTTTATTTATATTTTAATTATTTTATAAGCCTTTTTTATGATTTCCTTAAAGATAATTTCTGGTCCGGACAAAGTCAGGAAACAAGCGGGACTACTCCAAGGTTATGGAACAACGTGGAGCAAAGAGGAGACGATAATTCCTACAAAACAAATGATCTCTTCCCCATTGAGGAACCCGACCGATATCCCAATTGCAGTGACCCGCAGCCATGTAAAAATTCCTTTACCGTCCAAGTATGTCCCTCACAGTTATGCGATGGAAAAGAAGATTGCCCTGAAGGTGACGATGAAAGTAACTGCTATACTACAGAAGCAACTGAAGGTAGTGTTACAAGGCGAATTTTTTTTTTTTTACAAATTTACTTGAATTAATTTATTTACCACATTTTACCACTCAAAGTTTCACCGTTCGTTTTTTACAACTACTAGGACTTCTTTTTTACTCAAATAAGACGGCCTTTAACAATTTTCATAACTAAAAAGTTAATAAAAGGTACCTCTAATTTATAAAAAAAAATCGCGTTTTGTTTTTACCCAAACCTAAATACTAATAATATTTCATGATTGCTTAAATATAATTAAAAAAAAATCGAGTAGTATTACTAGACGAGCATGGATCACGCTGAGCTATCCCGCTTCTTGGATCAAGAAAAGGTGCGAAAAAAATTCTAGAACCAAGTAATAGTTTCATACTTTTTGTTTGATATACCATGACATGAAGTGTTTTGTTGACAGCCTGCACTTCTACTGAGTTGAGATGCGACGACATGCGGTGTGTTCCTGCCGACAAACGCTGCGATGGCTACCGTGACTGCACCGACGGAAAAGACGAGGAAAACTGTCCAGAGACTACAGGTAAGTGACTTAAATAGAAGCTTTAGAATACATTTCAGATTGATAATCGGATCAATTGTTGAAATTGAATAATTTTCAACACGTGGCCCAGGAACGATTATTACCAGCAACGACAAGGTATAAGAATAAATAGTAATAAGCGTATTCTTATTTCAGAGTCGCTTAAGTTCGTTCATCATTTTAATATTATACCTACACTATTACAAAAAGCAAAGAAGAATTGAATATAACTTAGATTTTTTATATATAAATTACATTGTTTTTTTATGTATGATTTTTTAGTAACTATATAAGGATAACATTGTTTGACAGAAACCTTTTTAGCAGAATTCAACGGAGTTTCAATTTTCTCAGTGTATTTGTCTATGCATTTATACCTAAAATAAGACCAGTGCTTAAATGGATGAGCTTAGAGTGACAATGGTTAGGCCATATTTATAAAAATTTAAAAACTTATTTATAAAGCTTAAATCATAATTCGAAAAAAATATATATATTACAGTGTTCTGATTTTTTAAGGTCCAACTATAACAGCTTTTAGACGAATTAATTAGTCATATCATCTTAACGCTACGTGGTGAAAATTGGTTCACTTTATTGTCTTTGTTTGTAGCGTTTTAGTCCCGCAACTTATCTTCAGATGGCGCGAACAGCCTCGCTCGTAACTGTTGTGCTAAATGTCGGATGTATGTTAGGTACCTGCAAAAAAGTTGTAATACCACTCACTAACATATTAATCACGATAATATCTTAATATTTACCATAGCTTGAATAATAAAAAATCACATGATAGTTCGTGTAACGAGATCCGTTAAGGATGTTTTTAAAAATATAAAATTTTAAGTAGGAACGAAATGAAAATTGACCGAGAACGATCTTAACTCACTACGGACTTCCAAGTTAAAAAGTTTGTAAATCCTTGCGAGTCAGTATAGGTAATTTAAGTACATATTACTTTCGTAAGTACACAGATAAATGATAATTCTAGAAGTTCTTCTAAAAATAACTACATAATTTAAAATATTATAAATATAAAAATTAAAATCGATATGTCTGTTCTTTCACTAACTAATACTTGTAAACCACTCAATTGATTTTAAGACGGTTCTTTCACTAATGGAAAGAGAGATAAATTTGCAGAAATTTCAATAATTTGCAGAAAAAAGTATCTAGTACCTATCGCTGGTATAGGTAACTTTGTTTAGATACTAATAAATTTATACTCTTTTTAATTTCTAGTAGAGATCGTCATGAAATTCAATTGAGTTTTCTACTTTCAGTATTCACCGTATTGAGCCTTGAATATTTTATATGCCTTTGATGATTTTGATGACGTCATAAATATTTGATATGGGCTTTTAGTTGTGTCATAGCTACTATTAAATCTCATGTTTTGGACAACTATACTGAACGCGTTCTATACAACCGATAAGAAGGAGTCTTATTGGTTTGGAATGTTGAGTGGTAATGTGGGCGGACATTATCAAGTGGTGGTATATTAATCGTACGCGGTTAAATATGAACTGTTTATGTTCATTCCACTAATGCACCAGTAGCACTGAGATAGTGAGATCACGTATTAATTCGGCTGACACAAATTTACATTAGTCTTACCACCAACGTCGGGTTTACGTAGTTTTTTTTAAAAAAAATTTTATTTATGTAGATTTAAATTTACATACAGCCATAAATTTAAAAATATATTATAGATTAGGTATTTACAAATAGGCCTAAAGAATCATAAAAAATATATATTTACATTTGTCTATTAAATTCAAAAAAGAAAAAGAAGAGAGAGTATTCTATAAGTCATAAAAATAGTTCAATACACTATAGTATATTATAAAATAATATTCTATAGTCTTGTAGAAGCGGGCGCACTGCGTTATTCTATAGTTATTCAATCAAGACAATATTTACTTTATTTAGTCAAGGACGATAGTAACTGTTATTTAATCTGTGGTGATGGTATCTTTTACTCAAATAGGTGACATATATCTTTTGGTAAAGATTAAAAACGTAGTAAGTATAGTAAGTGGCTAACATAACCCTTATTTATAGCATACAAGCGATTTGCTCCCAGCATCGCACGGGTGATTTTTTTTCTTCAAATTATATATAAAAACCTTCCTCGTTAAACCCTCTTTCAGTTGATGAAAACTACATGAAAATCCGTTACGTAGTTTTTGAGATTAACGCGAAAATACAGACATACAGACAAGCAGAGGAATTTGTTTTACAATATGTAAGGATGCGCTAGTGACTTTAATAGGATGAAGGACAAGGGAAGTAGAGAATTTCAGAATTTCAAGATGGACATAGGCTAAATAAAATATTCCAATGCTTGGCAAAAGTGTGTCAGTCAATGTAGGCGTTATATTGCTTTACAAATTTTGTCAGGAGTAGGTATTAATCTTTTATTTTTCAACTTGGATGAAAGTCGCGACTCGCGGGTTCAATGTCTAAATTGTACTGAATTTTTTAATTGTATATTATTTTCTTCTTTCGTTTTAAATGCGTGTTTACTATGGTTATGAATCTATCATATGTTGCTTTCATGTTAGAATAATTTAAAATCGACCTCACACAGTCAAATGCGAGTGGCTCGAACCGCTGCGGTTGGTTTTAAATTAACTAATCAAAGGCAACGTCTTAATTGAAATGAATTAACGGCATTGATAAATAGACCACTTGAATAGTTGCTTTTTTCTTGGTTGAACATTTTAAAGATTTTTAATAAACTTTTAATCACAAAACCAAAACCACAGAAATACACTGGACCGCAAAGAAAAAGGGTCAGTCAGAAAATTTTCAATATCTTCAAAAGTAGGTACCTGAACTAGCTTTATGAAATAAAGACTAAATTAAAGCTAAACGAAATAAATTTTATTTTTATTTAAGCACATTTAATATTCTTTAATTTAGTCTTCATTTCATAAAGCCAGGTCAGTCACTTTTGAAGATATTGAAGATTTTCTAACTGACCCTTTTTCTTTGCGGTCCAGTGTAGTATTTTTTAATAAAGTAGATTACTATATTTCGTGCCTGTACTAGCTGTACGAAAGCTTTATTTGACGTTACTTGTCGATTGGTTTCTTACTGAATTAGAACCTTTAGTTTATAAGGAAATATTTTTTTATTATTGTATTACAATAAATTGATTTTATATTGAGATAACTTACTGCACACGATTTTTTATACTGTGACAGATAAAGCATCCTTTATTGTTTTAACAGTTCATCTTTTTATTATGATGAGTTTTGCACTGCGGATGTTCTTGTTTATGTCATTTGTTAGTTCCGATACTCTTCCAGTCGCACTCAGTATCGTTCTGTCGTATTGTGCAATTTTAAAGGATAAATATTTTTTTTATCACTAGTCCTGGGATGTATCCAGAAGTCTTAACCCTATTAATTAATAGTACCTATTATAAATACGAAAGTTTGTATTTTTGTTCCTCTATAACGCAAAAACGGTCGAACGGATTTGGATGAAATTTGGCACACAGATAGTTTATTACCTGGATTAACTTATAGGATTACTATTTGTTTAGAAAAAGAAAAAAATGTTTAGGTTTTTGAGGGATCAGTAGAGCCATTCTTTTGACACAGTAGTCAATACAAGTAACAACAGTGTTTTACAAGAAAAAAATAGAAAAAAAACAGCATAACTAAAGTTCATGAAAAATTACTTCATAGTCTGTAGGCTATGAACAATTCCATAAGCAGAAGTTGAAGAAATACCTCAAGGTTGTAATTCCTAATATTAGATAACAGTCGTAACTGCCTCTCGCATAACTTTCGTCATTACGGCGCCTCTACTTTAGTTTATTAAAACAAATTGGTCTGTGTGACCATATCACATTCTTTATAAATTATTCCTAATTGTCCACTCGAAGCCTTGATTCGAATAAGCACATTATTTATTTATTTTGTTGGCGAGCATCGCTTTGAAACATAGGTTTAGAATCATTTTAATTCTCACAAACAATTAAAAAATTCGCTTATATGAGAAATAAAACAATAGTTTGCATTACCTACTAGCACAAAACCAACCTTAGTCTCTTTGTCTGTCTGTAACCTCTGTACGCTTTGACTAGCAACCGATCATCATGAAATTTTATGGCACGTTGTCAGGAATACTGGAAAGCACATAAACCTGGAACAAACACCTTTCTTTGAGAAAAAATAGTTTTCCCGAGGGATCATCTAAAAATAATAAAAATATATTTGTCGTAGGTAGGTTAAAAAAGTTGTGAATTCAGTTAAAAATAAATGTATTCAAAATGTGGGTAAATTATAAAATATAACAAGTGTATGCAAACAAGAACATTTAAAACTTATTATTAACATAGTAGAAAGTTTTGAGTTTCATCACCCCCCATATGTGTCTGCAATATTTGCGTTCGAATATTTTACGAATCATTATTAAATTTCAATACAAGGTGCGGTACTCGACTCACCAGCTTTGCTACCCTTAAAAGCCTTTCTCCCTCTTGAGTGGAAACAAAAATAACATTTCAAAATATAATACCAATAAATCTTGTATCTTAACTTAAGCACATTTTTTTAAAGTTTTGTTCGCTTTGTAAATATAATAATATTTTCATAAATGAGTACTTATTGAAATTTCGAAATTCATACACATTCCCATGTTTCAGGTTTCACTGGTTCTGTAATGTCTAAATCTTGTGAGTCTTTTAGTCAAATATGAATAACTGCTTTTTACTTGTTAGGTACCATCTTGTTACTAGATTATTTGTTATTAATTTTTTCAGCATAAAAATGATTCTAGTCAAATTTAGTCTAATGGGCGAAGACTATACCTAGTAGTTATAAAAAGGATTTAATAATATCTAATAGAGCGAAGATTATACGACCGTTACAAAACCGGACCAACAGAGACTAGAACTAGTGTTTCTTGTCATTCGCAATTATTAAGTAAAAAGCCTGGCTATTAAAAAGTTACGGTGATTAAGAGGTGTTTTAATACTCCCACACCCTAGCCAGAGTGAGCTGTTCCATTGGTATATTGCTAAGTTTACTGTCATGACAGTCATGAAGTTGCTTTGTGCTTCGTGTAATCCATAATAATGTCAAAGATGTCAAAGAGGCATATTTTGATGATCTGGTGCTCGCGACTTCGTCCGCTTAGAATAGTTATTTTGGGAATCATTTGGGTATCTCGAACGGTTTTCGCAGCGCACACAACGGAAGCCCTCAAAGATGAATAATTTTCCCCGTTTTATCCACATTTTCGACTGTTTCTTCGCTCCTATTAGTCGCAACGTGATGTTATTTAGCCTCAAGCCTTCCTCGATAAATGATCTATCCAATACAAAAAGATTTTTTTAATTCGAACTAGTAGTTCCTGAGATTAGCGCGTTCAAACAAACAAACAAACTCTTCAGTTTTATAATATTAGTATAGATTTTGCATTTAGGTATAATATACTAGTGATTCGCCCCGGCTTAGCACGGGGTGCAATTTATATATCCTATCTTTTAAGTTGGACCAAATTAGACATAGTTACGAAATTTTATCAAATTCGGTTCAGCAGTTTAGGAGTTCATCGGGAACAAACATGTACCCACAGTCTACACGTAATTTTTATATTTATATATAGAGATTATTAGGATTATTTACTTATCTTTATAAAACTAATCGCAACTATTTTTATAATTTATAAAAATATCGCAACCTTATTAATAATAATGTCCTAGTTAAAGAAATTCAGTAAAATTGAACTTACGGTTTTTTTAAACTTAATTTCAAAGTTAATTTCGTTCCAAACAACATCCGATAATTCATTTTATTTTAATATAGCACAGAGTTCATTACTTGATAAATGAATTTATCATTTCGCAATACGAAATCGTGAAATGTATTTATTATTGTCATTAAGTGTTATGGAATAAATTTTGTCCAGTAACGTAATGAACTTATATAAAACTAGCTGGTGCCCGCGACTTCGTCCGCGTTGAAAAAGCAATATATCGCCTGACATTGTTATTGCTATTATACTTAGTCAGGAGTTAGTTTCCTTAATTTTAGATAATCCCTCGGGAGCAGTAATTTTTTCTGGATGAAAGGTACCCTATCTGGTGTATACCTTTCTGGTGTCCCAGACAATGTGTATGCAAAATTTCATGGTGATCGGTTCAGTAGTTTTTGCGTGAAAGTTACAAACATTCATACATCCATACAAACTTTCGCATTTATAATATTAGTACGGATTACTCGTAGAGTATACATACCATACATAATAATATCAGTGACGAAAACCATAAAAAATATTGAGTGATATCTACAGCTCATTAAGTAACCGGAAACGAAATATCTTGATACTTGATACAAAGGTGCGTGTGGGGTCCATGCGGTTTTAAAATCGTCTGTATAGTGTTGACATAGTCGATTCTTTATGTAAATGTTTTCTATAGACCTTTGTAAAACAAATACAAAATTTAATGACATCAATGCGTTAGTAGAATATGCTTTCAAGAATTTAGTATAATAAAAACTGGAGAGACGAGACGTTGTGATTTTATTTTGTTATATACAAACATCAACTAACAAGACATATAATATTGCATGTAAGTACATACGAGTATGTGTATGTCTATTGTCTTCTATTTAAGCACCACATTAATATAAAAAATCATAAATTGATCGTAATAATAAGAAATATACATTCTTCAAAATTATCCTATAGGTAGCGCTAAGTAAACTATTGGGTTACTTTTGAATTTATTAAGAATCCGTACTAATCCGTACTTCCGTACTAATATTATAAATGCGAAAGTTTGTATGGATGTATGGACGGATGGATGTTTGTAACTCTTTCACGCAAAAACTACTGAATCGATCACCATGAAATGTTGCATACACGTTGTCTGGGACACCAGAAAGGACATAGGGTACCTTTCATCCAGAACGCGGACGAAGTCGCGGGCACCAACTAGTATGGCTATACTTTAAACTAAAAAAAAACAATTAGCTTACTAGCTGGTGCCCGTGACTTCGTCTGCCTTGAAAAATAAGAAATATAACTAACTAAATAACGCCTGACATCTTTATCGCTGGGACGATGGTGGCGCGCTTCTAATACCTACGTTAATTTAAGTAATAAACTATCTGTGTGCCACATTTCATCCAAATCCTCACAAACTTTCTCATTCATAATTAATATTACTTAGTACGAAGTAGTATGAGTTTTCGCATCTATTTGATAACTGAAGGAGACTGCAAACGATTTCTAATGGTAATTCAAGTGTTGTGGAATTTTCGCGAGACTATTTTGGCTTTGTTCGTTTAAGCAACATGATCCGCTTTTTGACAGGGTTTGTAATTCAGAACACCTTTGGAATGGGGTCAAAGGTTTTGGCGTTTCGTGTTACTACTGCTGGGTGAGATTAACAATATGCTCAACATATACTCAATACACCATATACACGCACGTAGGTACACTTCAATAGTTAAAAGTGATCCATGTTTATAGTACTCGTAGGCACTGTAAAATTAGAACTCGTGAAGAAAAAGGGAGAAAAGTTATTCGTTTTATTTCAAATAGCAAATGGCCAAGGGATACAACAGTTAATTCTCCTATACCTTATCATTTTTATACTCATACTAGCTGGTGCCCGCGACTTCATCCGCGTTGAAAAATTTAAAAAAAAACTGCTTTTAACATCATTATCGCTGTGACGACGGTGTCGCCCAATGTTTTATATTCTTACACCATCCAGGAGAAAAAGTATCCTATAGGTATGTTAATCCAGATAATAAACTATCTGTTTGCCAAATGTCATCCAATTCAGTTGAGCCGTTTTTAAACAGTCAGCTTTTCTTCCATCCTTTATAATAAAAAAATGAGAATTCGCCGAAGTCTTAATTCCTAATATCAGTCGAGTAATGTTATTCGTTTATTAGGCTTCAAACAAATTAATCTACGTTCATATTTTAATAATAATAAGTTGTTGCTAAAGTATGAGGTTGAATATAATTTTCATAATAAGACAATTTAACCCTTGGGTGCAGTGTTTAGGGAAAATGTCTTCTTAGTGATGTGACCATCTTTCATATCGATACAATTTTCGTTAAAATTTAGCGTCAAATGTGATCGTTGTAATTATTGTGTATTTTTTTTTATTATAAGTGACGAAAGCAGTCAGAGTTACGGTCCACGTCGTGATTACTGTCGCTACACAATCAATTTCTCCCATTTTAAAAAATAAACTCGTTTTTCCTATTTCTAGGCTCAATAAAATAAGTAATAATTCTTTAATAAGCCTACGATTCTATCAAAAGATACCAAGCGTTGCATAGTAACTATCTTATAACTAAATTTAGATTATTCATCAAAATTGAAATTGTGTGTATATTGTAGGAAACTATCTTGCTACAAAAAAAATGAGTGGAAATTATCTAATTGTTCTTGTTCACAATCACACTCTCTTGATATTGAATGTAGGTTTTTGATTATTGTTTAAAAACTTTTGTTGAGATTTATTTCATAAAAAACTGAATCACGTAATGGTTGTAGATTAATTACATTGTATTGTGTACATCGATCTCTATATACTTGTAAAAGTTTACTTATATAAATATAATTATGAAAATTATGAAAATTAAAAAAATTGTATTCATAATTTATATATTTATTTTCAGACAAATTAGTCCATACGGAGTAATTATATCATAAAAAATAAACATAAATTAAACTAAATATACCTACTAAACTTAACTATTTACATTTTCTAGTAAAAATAATAATTATATACATTTAGCGACTAAAATGCAGATTAATGTATCGGCCAAAAAACGCTCCCGTTCATTATGCCCGCTATCATCTTCAGGATTTCATTGGAACTCCCTCTCAACCTGCACTCAGTGGATGTACTTCTTTTTCGCATAATAGCATAGAAATCATCTACGCCAGCATCCGCAAACATTGCATATGCGCTACAGAAACGTGAGAGTTTCAATAGATAAATATAAAAATAAATAAATAACTCAGAAAATAAATAATAACTCTGAAGGTATTATTATATTAGACCCTTAAGTCATTGTAGACGCTCTGTATAAAGTAATGTCGATAATTTTATTGTATACACAACTCTATGTTATCGACTTGCGTGTGGTCTCTCAATCGATACTTAGTTGGTATTCATAATAATTGCATGTCGCTATTATGCTCAAAAATGATTCGTTGCTATTACGCGATGCGCCACGGCTGCTTATCTGCACATTGATCTGTTTGGTGACATCGCCACAATTTCACATTAACACAGGAAAACGAACACTATAGCTTGTTAACTGAATACCTATCATAAGCTCAGCTTATTTAGTTACCATAAAACGAACCCTGAGGTATTAAATCAGGCGTAAGATTCTTTAAGGTGATTTGTAATTTGTCTTCTACTAGCTTTTGTACGCTACTTCGTCTGCGTAGCCTATGTTAAAATTAGCCTTTATAAAATGTTACTCGTAGCCTATGTTACTCGCTGATAATGTAGTTTTCTATAGGTGAAAGAATTTATAAAATCGGTCCAGTAGTTTTTGAGTTTAATTCGTTACAAACAAAAATACAAAAATACAAATATTCTCTCTTTATAATATTAGTAGTATAGATTAACTCGTTAAAATTTCAGAATTTTAAAAATTTATTTACCCAAATTGTTATTTTAATTTTTTTTATTAAATATTTAACAAAAAATTAATAATTAATAATATAAAATAAAGATATTTACATTTATAAAATGAATTATGCTATCTAGCCATTGCACTAAGCATAACTTTAAAAGCAGAAGCCAATTTGTTAAATAAGTAACTTTACCGATGGCTTTCATTGTGAATTCTATTTCGTTATACATAACATATATTGAAGTCAAAAGTCAATTTCCAAAAATAAGTTTCATGTCATTGATATTTTTGTCAATGTTTATTTGAAAAATCGTTTACGCTAGCATAAATGATATATTTATATTTCGATTGATTTTCAAAGACGTTACTGCCTTATATGTTAGAAAAATAATTTAGACAGGAAAAAAAATGCCTCAAAATATAATTATGCCGAATCATGCAACCGAAAAAGAGAAACCGCCGGTTAAATAATAATTGTATTCGGAATTAGCGGCATATTTATAAATAAGTTTCAAGACAAATTGTTTGAGCAGTTAAATCAAAGGCTTCACGCAAATCAAATGACTGTAGGTACATAAACAAAACCGTAGTCTGCTCACGACAAACTGACATGTCGTACGAAGTTTAGACATAGATTAAAATTTTCATTTTTGACATGAATATGTCTTTTCTCTGGGGTCTATTCGAAAGAATGTGTGTCACGAAAATCGTTACCATGACGTAAATGAATTAATTCGAAAGAATGTGTGTCACGAAAATCGTTACCATGACGTAAATGAATTAATTATAATTTGTTCGTTTGTTTATATATATATTTTATCCCTGTTGACCATAGAAGGATTAAGGATAAGGGGAAAGAATAAGGATAAGGATAAGGATAGGGATGGGGATAGGGATAGGGATAGGGACAGGGATAGGGATAGGGATAGGGATAGGGATAGGGATGGGGATGGGGATGGGGATAGGGATAGGGATAGGGATGGGGATGGGGATAGTTTGTTCGTTTGTTTATATATATATTATCCCTGTTGACCATAGAAGGATTAAGGATAAGGGGAAAGGATAAGGATAAGGATAAGGATAGGGATAGGGATAGGGATAGGGATAGGGATAGGGATAGGGATAGGGATAGGGATAGGGATAGGGATAGGGATAGGGATAGGGATAGGGATAGGGACCATTTAAATCTTTCTTTTCATTTATGATATGAGACATATTCATGTCTACTGTGCCATCGAGAAGCCATGGCACTTTTTTTATTTTTTTTGGAAATGTTTTATGTATGTACAGTTATTATTATTAATATCTGCTTAGTGGCTATTTCTGTCTGCTAGAGTACCAGTATCACTTCGTCCATTGCTGAAATATTGTGATCGCCACGTAAACTAAAGCTCTCTACCAATACCTACCACGTTAAGAAACTGTAGTACTTTTTTGATGTACTGTAACCCCGAAAGTCGTTTCTTTCGGGGTTTCTTCTCAGGATCGTCATCTTGGCTTTTTTCCGAAACCCTGGTAAATTTAAACTTATAATGACGATCATAAGAGTTTTTTGTAGAAACCCAATTGATAAATAAATATTTTGATTTTGATTTTGATTTTTTGATTTTGATAGAGGCATTCCTCACATCTTCACAAGCCATTGTGTGGCTTTCTAAGATGTGACTACGCTTGTGCATCAAAGGGCCACACTCGCACAGGATATGGTTTTTTTTCTTGGTGTTTTTCTGCCTCATGGCAGAAGCGACACTCTCCCGTACTAGCTGTATGTAGTTACAATAATGTGTTATAATTATAATAACTAATTAGTACTTGAATATGAATAAAATATAAACGGTTTACTAGTTTTGACCTGTCTTATCTAAGGTTTTGAATGGTATCAGTTAAAATAACTGCTTTTGTTAAAGCCGCTTGTTTACATGTAAATAGGTTTAATATTGGTTTTTAATTAATATAATATGGAATTTTTATTTTAATGATCTAATTAACGACTTAGTCAAGCTTAGACGTATGTGTTCTATAATTATAATAATATAATAACAATTCTATACCTACGTTTAACATATACCTAGAATTGTTATTATGGCGTTCTTCCGGAATAATATAGGTACACTAAGTAGTTCTGAAAATTACTAATAGATGGCACGAACGGAGCCGCCAGCTTGCTTGCTACTTTTTTAGTAGGTAGGTATACCTATTTGGTTATTCGCAGCATTTGATTTTGAATGGAAGGAATATTCACTAATATGCTCAGTGAATCTTGTCTGTCTGCTCTGGTAGTTTGAATCTTTGCTATAAGCAGTGATCAATTCTACGCTTTTCGTGAGGTAACTTCGCTGACACAAAATAAGTTTCTCTATGAAATTGAATATAGGGAGGATCGCGTGCCGACGCTCATTCACCGAGTTACCCACAAGCCGATGTCTCTCTCAAACTAAAATGGGCTCTATATTAAATTGGCGATATTGACCAGTTTTACTATCAATATGAGTTACACCCGCCAATGTTTGGCTGAACCAAGATAACCTGTGTTTGGAGGACGTAGCTGTTTTGTAACTTTGATCAACACAATCATGTATCTTGCGCGTGTTTTTACGATCTTTTTATCTTGCTTAAGTTATAAAACATATCAACAGATTTCTTTAAAAGTAACAGACATGAGTAAAATTTATCTGAACGTCATGTCTTCTTCTTCTATTTGGAAACATTGCCTATTTGTTTCTTTCTAAGTGTATCGGAGTGTACGTAAGTTACAAAGGAGTGACGCGGCGCGACATGTCTTCCGCTGCACGGAGTCGCGCTACATTCCGATTGGGGACATTATCAGTCGCTTGTCGCTTGCACACCTGATTTATGATGACGACTGTACTAGTGAACTTTGCACGAACACTCCGCCACCATTTTACGCGCCGGATACTTCGGCGTATCCGATTAATTGTCCGCTAAAACGAACTCAAATAGATTGATTGACAAATTGATTGATAATATTTTCATTACATTGACTTCTTAGAACATGTAGGTACGAGGGTGGGGAATGCTTAAATTTTAGATACTCAAATAATTTTATCTAAGAGCGTCGGGGTCATTGTCAAACTGTAAAAAATATATTTACAAGATCCATAAATCGAATGCTTCAACAAATATATATTGTAAAATTAGATGTCCAAAAATAAATTCATTCGTAAAAATCACATATAGGTACTTACTGAAGTGTATTTGTTTGTTTGTTACGCTTTCGTTATCCTGAAATTTTGCATGTAGATGTATGCGTTGTCGTGGATACAGAAAATGACATCCCAAAAAAAAATACTGTTCTCAAACATGTTTTCTTTGACTTATATCTAACTCTTTTGTATTCTAAAATTAGAAATGATTATTTTATATCATAAATTCGTAAATTATTGTAAACTAATTAGCTTTCTTGATGATGAAGTTTCCTTAATTTTAGATAATCCCTCGGAAGCAGTACTTTTTTTCTGGATGAAAGGTACCCTATGTCCTTTCTGGTGTCCCAGACAACGTGTATGCAAAATTTCATGCTGATCGGTTCAGTAGTTTTTGCGTGAAAGAGTTACAAACATCCATACACCCATACAAAGATTTATAATATTAGTACGGATTAGTAATGATGGAGTATGTACGGTATACACTCCAATCGTATTGTCAATACTCAACTTAATGAGGATGAATTATAATTAATTGATAAATCGTTTATTTTTAGAGAGCATAACGCACTGAGTTTTGCATTATCGCTCAATTATTGTGACTCAAGTTTATCAATGAAAATAGGTACAATTGAACATGTAATTGTATTGCATCTAACCAGAAACGGTGATGTCATCGTACTTACGCAATCGTTCGTCTCATCCACAATAATTACAGCACCACAATATAAATCAGTAAACATAAGCGATGGTGGTCCTCCTAGTGTTGCCAGTCATATGAATAATATTTTATTAATAATATTAATCCTTTCTCAAGAATTGATATACAAAAATAATTTTAAAATCGGACTCTATATTTAATTTTTTTTTCTACTAAATTTTTATTTACCTACATAATTTTATGTACCTAAATAAAATTTATTAGATACCTAAATGTTTCCCATTTAACGTTCTATGGCGATTTCCATTGGATGTTTTATCATGGTTTAAAAGAAGTAGGCAAGCAATAGAAGCGGACAGTGACTTTATTTCAAAGCTTTATAATTATTATTTTTTGGGATTTTTCGTATGAAAAATAAAACCCAAAAAAGTCCCACTCTACCAGTGGGAAGAAACTTAGTGGCGATAAATAAAATGTCTTATGATTATGAGTATTTCTATGCTTACTATTATTTCTCCTATTATTCCTATAATCAAGATTACTATTGGGTTAGAGATTTTATAGAAATTTCTAATTACGTTTTTCTTTACAAATATAGATTTCAAAAGAAAAACGTAAGTAAGAATTCTTGCGTGTATATAAGAAAAAAATTGTACGTCATATTAATTGTTCAGATAGTAAATATAGCAGTAAATCTAAAAAAGTCGACTTTGCTATAGTAATGTGTAGTTAAAATCTAATGTGGTAAAGATATAAGTAATGGATATTTTAAATATGACTTTTATAAATATTATACTTATATAATTTTTTTGGTATGACAGCACTCGTCGTCAGCTTCAATGGGACATGTTTGTATTAAGATACGTAACAATCTGTGACCCATTGTTCTGTTATGATTATAAATCTTTGTTCTCGGCTTATAACGGTATCTTTTAAGTGCCGACGATGTATTTTGTTAGTGGTTTGGACGAGTTCAATTCACACCAATGCATCGGTAATGTAGGTACCTTCTATGCACAAATATATTATATTTTTTTATTTATTTTTTGTATAACCTTTTAATACTCTTGTACAATTCTACTAGATATTATAGAGGTAATTTTATGACCATCAAAAGTTTATTTAATTTTTTATTTGTCTTATCAAAAAGGAAATACGTCATATTCCAATAACATAATTTTTGTTACAATTTCAAATTCAAAAATTTTGAATTTAATCTAAAATTTTGAACGACAAATTCTACTAGAGCGGGTCGCTCTAGTCTAATCTCTTCTAATCATCTTCTAATATATAAAATTCTCGTGTCGCGGTGTTTGTTGCCAAACTCCTCCGAAACGGCTGACCGATTTTGATGAAATTTTGTGTGCTTATCGGGTAGGTCTGAAAATAGGCTAAAATACCTCTAAATGTTAAGGGTGGTCCACCCCAAAAATTTATTTTTTATTTTTTCGCAAAACATCGTTTGCCAGGTCAGCTTAAGTAACTTAAAAAAATAGCAGTAATGGGCAATACGTTGTTATGTTATGTTAAAATAAATAATTCTGTATAGTTAAATAAACTTAGCAAAGTTCAATAATATTATTTAATATTGAAACCTTAACAGCGGACTGATATTAATTTTACGCGTGGTTTATTTACCGGCCACAGTTACAGTTCGTCGAACACCTAACTGAATTATACCTACCCACTGTGGTGACTATTTTAAATGAATTTGTTCTATGAAACGATAACTTTTGTTTTAACAACATACAATTTATGGGCAATAACATCAATAACAATATTGCATAACTGTTTTAACAATTAGGATTATTAGGATTAGATTTTATATAAGCTTATTTTTATTATTTAGGGCCTCTTTCACCAACTACAAGTAACGTGTTGATTAGTTACTATAAACAATTTTAATTATGCACTCGGTTTAGTGCATCCTTCGATAGGCTTAAGCGAGTTTGCCAACATCCGCATCTTATGTAAAACAATACGCATCTCTTGTAAAATTAAAACAATAACAGCTGAAGTTACTAAATTATTGCACTTATCTATTTTTCTCTTTATCACAACCCGTGACTAACGTTTTTATTAACAATTATATTAATGTTTAATCGCTTTCTTGATCAAATAACCTACGTTTAATTTTCGAGATTTTGGTACTAAAACCCAACTACATAGTTTACCTACGATTGCTGTACCTAGTTCATCTCAATTTGATGATAAAACAAGCAACATGCTAATTACATAGTTGGTAAATATAATATTACTCGCTGGTGCTTTGACCACAGCAGTCAAATACAAATCGTAAGCTCAAACGTTTCTAGTTAATATATTTGAAAGTTATTAGGAAGCTTGCTAAAACGCAAAACTAATGGTTTATTACGGTTCATAGAGATTAAATTATTAATTAAAATTAATTTATTAATTAATTTAAATTATTTTCTTTTTAATGTTTGGGACTTTTACCGTACAAACAAAAGATATATCAGCTACATTATTCCCGGTGACAGATGACTTTAATGACGGTTAGCCTACTTGACAGACGGTGAAAGAGGCCCTTAGGTGTATAAAATTAAATGTAGAATTATGGGTACTAATCTAGGGTACTAATATACTTAGTTACGATAATAATTTAGACAATCTATAATTAAAAATTATATCTTATTCCCGAAACTGTAAGTGGCTAAGGAGCTGGGTATCCCGCAGACTACTTGTTGCTGCAGTATCAAAACGATCTTGATCACGTTATAGCCTTCAAACAAAAAAAAAACTGGTTCAAAATCGGTCCTACAATGCCACAGACAGACACAGCCTCCCACAACTCTCCAATAAAGCCTGAGAACAGCCTGGATCCACCGCTGACCGGCGGCCCTTATCAGATCGTCTGTCCAACCAGTGCCGTAAATACATTTCATATAATTTAAAAAACATACAAATATGTTTTGGCAATTTATTAGCAGGTCGCGAAAAGGCGGTCCTCAAAGTTTCCTCTGTACTATTTTTAGAGTGGTGACTGTCTCGTTCTGTTCGCGGTTTGTTGCGGCTGCGGGCCCCAGCCAGCCCCAGCCGGCCCCAGTTGCGTGCACTATACTCATTTAGCGCATTTTATGACATAGTTCCGACTCAGTATTTCACTTTTTGTTTAAACTATGCCTGTCAGCCGGATAATTCTGCGACAACATTGATGCGGGAATGCCATCGTACTGTCACGAATGTAAACATAAAATATTTTATAATAATATATTATGTTTTATGTCTTACGTCCTTGTGTAGACTCTTTGATTAGGTAACCAAAGAACCAAATAACCAAGAAAGGAACAAAAGAAATCATAGAAAGTGTAACAAAAAAAGGAAGATACTATCGTACTTACCTAGCAATTATTACTTAGTTAAATTTTAACAAATCTGGTAGGTATTCAAAATGGATCTAGAATAAGGTACACCTGTACTTTTTTATAATAACTTTATTTTATAACTAAAAAAAAATAAAGAAAAATCTAAACAAAAACTGTAGCCACAAAATAAAATTAAATTTCTTAAATTATAGATCGGTTTTAATTTTGGATCGAAAAGTAAAATTTTGTGTTTTTTTTTGTAACTGTAACGGACAAATGAGATTTGTAACTAGGATTTCCGGAAATATTAACTATAGTCTATCTACAGTAACAATAACTGAACTATGGCAGATGTGATACTACTTATAACACAAAGAAGTGATAAAACTTCAATAAGAACAATGTTAATGTACAACAAATGAGAGAATGTCTGGCAAATATATTCTATGTTATCCGGGACGTACGGTAATAAGTCCAGATGATGCGAATCGCGGTGACCTGGCTTCATTTGAAACGCCTTTCTGGAAGCGAAGTCGTTAAAACTTTAAAATTAGTCATACAGCTCGCATTCTGGAACTGTTACTTGTTATTAGTATTTATGCCAGGTATTTCACTCGACATTTGCATAAGATTTAGGAATGATTGAATTATGATAATAATTTTGGAGAATCCTTATATAAAACCCCGTGGTATAAAAATTTATAGGAGTAAAATCAAAATTGTCACACGAATGCGTTAAGTTATGCGATCTATTTTTTTGAATATTAGGTATTAGGTAGATATCTAAAGTTTCAGAGATATTGCGACATCTACACAATATTACTTATTTAAAAAAAGTACAATGTTGTTCTTTTGGCGTGTTCGAATTGTAAAAATTTAAATAATAATCATTCGTAAGTAGTAAACTCCAGTCATATTCATACTCAGTCGTGTGTCGGAGTTGGAGCTGATACACACAACTTTTTTTTTAATTGATCAGTAATTTAATTGATAAGAAATTAACTTCTATACATTTCTTTTCTCGATATCATGCTGATTTTATTTTGTAGAGAACAGCTGCTTCGTATTTTGTAGAGTAGGCACTTATTCAATTTTGGTGTCGTCTTATCGATTCATGATCATTTTAGGAGTCTATGTGAGTCATAACTGTATTGTAACTCATTAAACCATAAAAGGTTACCATAATACAGGGTTCCCACAATTGATTTTTTAACTATACTTTTGCTATTTACAGAAATAATACATAAATTCAATATTACATCAAGCTTGCTCCTTTAGGAAGGGTTCCAAGCTCACTCCCATGCATCTAAAAATATAACTGTTAAATAAAAATCAATAAAATAAGTGTAATTTTAAATAGAGACTACGATGAAACGACAGCTAGCTACTAAATTATGACGATGACTACTGGAAATCATTAATTTTTTATTTTGTCAAAGGAAAACATTTCATTTCCTGTTTATAATATCACAAATTGCGCTTACTTCCTCCACTTCAATTAATTTTTTTTTTTCACTTACGCATCCTCTCATTCTTATATACACATTTCAGATACTGCACCTACATAAAATTATATAATATTAATTCTAAGAACTTATATAAATTTTGCACACACGTAGTCAGGCATACAGAAAAGGAGATTTAAATATTTGTCTTAGAATCTTGAAAGTTTTTCACTTTATATTTTGTCTGATATACCTTTAGTAATTTTTTTTTGAAATATTTTAAACAGTGCAATTAGGTAATTGTATAAAGTATGAATAAAACGTCGTTCAGTTCTCAGCTTAAGATGTGCGTTAGTTATTTTTGTTTCATACAGAGTAGATGTTGTCATGCACCGGCTTCGGCTTGAGTTTGCTCATTAAGCAGTCGAAATACTTGACGTCATACGGAGATTGTCTCCAAGTACACACACCTTAAATTAGCGGACTAACTCTCGGCGAAAATAGGCAATTTTCTTCTAGAAAGTAAAGTAGGTACTAATAAGTAATTAATATGAGTTTCAAATACGTTAATAATTTCAACAAAAATTTTCGTTATTAGATAATATTTTTTTATATGTCGACCCTATTTATTAGGATTTATTCTATTCTAGGTGGTAAGGGGAATAAGTTGTTACTAATGCATCGATACAGGATAGCACAAGTGCTCATTTAGCGATTATATTATGCGTACAGTGGTTATTTCCGTCATTCATACATTACCTACACTTAACCCTGCTACTACAATTGTGAATTTGGAATATGATAAAAAGACACTCTATATTCACACAATGAACTGAATCGTTCTTGAGTTTCTTCAGATTTTTATTGTGAATTTTCTTATATCGGTACTCGCTTTAACATATAAACGTTTAAAAAATCAAAACTTACCTTTTTATCATATTTATTTGTTAAATTATGTTAACAAACATGTTTGTGAAAGTATTAACAAATATGAATGTTTAAAGTATATATAAAGGTATAAAACTGCACGTTTATATTAATATTTTGTCGTTGTTTGAAAATTGTGATACTGAATATTGTTGTGAGATTACCGATTTAATGCACTGGACCGCAAAGAAAATGGGTCGGTTAGAAAATCTTCCATATCTAACTAACTAACCTAGCTTTATGAAATAAGGACTAAACTAAAGAATATGTTAATGAGCTTAAATAAAAATAAAATTTATTTAGTTTAGCTTTCTATTTAGTTTAGTTTAGTTAAAGATTTTCTAACCGACCCTTTTTCTTTGCAGTCCAATGTACTTTTATTTGTACTAGGTAGGTATTAATGAAAGGCGGTTGTACAAAGGCAGATCAGTGTTTACACCTGCACATTGTAGGTACATAGGGATACGTAATACGCGTGGAAACAGTGGTAGAACAGACACTCGATTACTTAGTTCGCAATACTTTATTAAGCGTATGTACAATTTCATTTTTTTATCGTTAAATTATTACTTTTTTGCATCAAGCATAATAAGGCACGATGCATGTAGGTACGCGAGACAATGACTCGCGGATACAATGCTCTTACTCGAAAACTTATGGTGATTTTGTTATTATAAATAAACTGGCGAACGTAACATTCAAATTTGTTCGAATGCTGCACATTGTGAAGTAATGAGCCGATTATCATACATTTGTTTTGTGTTAATAAGGCAAGAGTACACAATACTGGATACTACATATTTGGAAATTAGGGTCTCATAGTTTACTGCTAGGCACCTGTTTTTTTTAGAATACCTACTGATTATTGGAAATTATTATTTATTAATTCTAATTTATAAGAAATATTTAAACAGCTCAATAGGAAAATTTATGGCAAAAAAATAATTAATAATTTTATAGTAGGTATATGAATTGTACAAATGTATAAATGATGATCTTGTTATCAATGAAATTTAATTGTCATTTTATGCTAAATTCATATTTCTTTAAGAAGTAACCCGCAAATGTGTCATAGTATATATACCTACTCAGCTGTTACCCGACATAATATGTAAAGCTTTTTTTAACCTGTATGAAAATTCATCCCTACATCCTCATTGAATTTAAGTTCTTAATATTTTCGTCGACATTTCAACAGATTACAAAATAAATATCTCATACGTAAATTCAGATTTCTTTTATAAAAACATTAAAACGGACCATTAAAATTAAAATTATATATATTCCGCTAATATGTAGTAAGTATGGATTATGTCTGAAATTTATTTATTTGTTTTTAATTACAAATTGGATTAAATTCATACAAATTATAATTTAAAGAATGAATCAACGCAATATTATGTGTAGTGTAATCTCCTTAATTTTAGTATTTGTATCACCAAATACACAAGTATCAGTAAATAATATAACTGATTGGTGATTGTGGCGTTAATTGCGCAACTTTGATTGGCGAATGTGTGTGTTTACTCTATCAACATCAACGTTGTTTTTACTAGATTACTTGCGGTCTCCTGTATTGTCAACCTCAAGGATTTATTTAACCACCTTCACGGTCAAGGTAGATATCGCATACAATAGTAGAAGCATTGTAGAATTAAAATTTCTAGGAGCCTCTAAAGTTCCTAGGATCTATTTTTATCTAGAAACCATATACATTTTATGGTTCACGATGCCTTTGAAAATAACTTTTTAAAAATATATTATAGTTAAAATATCGCAAACTCAGGCAAATTCAGCCTTATAGAGCCTTAACAGGTTTCCCCTGTCTAGCGGCAATAACCACTTTTATGCATCGTCGTGTTTCGGTATGCATGTAAGGGATGATAGATCAATGGGCTCTCCCTACACACACGCCTTGCCCTTTGTCCTATTAGTGTTGTCATTCCACTTACAACCCTCTGTTTGATAGTCACATATCAAGTGGGTTATTAATCTGCCTTGATCAAATTGATCTTGTATAATAATTGTATCTTGTATTAAACGATCTCGACCACTGTAACAGAAGAATATAAATATTTTTAAGCCAGTATATAGATTACTATTTGTAATGTACACATTCAGAAGTGTAGACTTTTTTATAATATAATTTATAATTTCCCTATTTTATCGTCACAGACAATAGTCAAAGTGTTTCGTTGCTAAAGCGATCGCGACTTTTCTCACCTTTGAATGAATGCAGAAAGAAGACAAGTGAACGTCATGTAACTCGTCGCGTTTCGTTCATGCACATCCAACTTTCAACTTCTCAATTGACAAAGTTCACGCTACATTCCGCCTCCGAATATGCTTTGATACAACGTTACGAGTCTACCTTTGTAAGGACATTAAATTAAGGGACGTATATCACGAAAGTAGACACCGACTCAGTTAAAACTGCTTTAAAGGTTTTCATGGAATTTTCAGTAAAGGTAGCGAGCATCGAAGTTGCACAGTTTTAAAGTTTCAAATGTTCTGTCATACAATCGTTTGAGCGAAAGATGCCGTTCTCTCAAATTTGATTCAAGTGTTTGTATCAAAGCTAGGTAATTCGGATGGAAAAAGAAAGAGGTGTTTTTCACTTTTTTCCTGGCAATTTTTCCATTTGTTTTTCTCATAAGACTTAAAAAAAATACCGAACTGGCCCAACCGTTCTCGAGATTTTCGGTTAGAAACACTATTTCAATGCTAATATTTAGACTATTTAAATGATCGGGCCGATTCAGCAAATGGACTGTCCGTCTGATGGCTATTACCTACATTAAAAATGACATGAATTTATGATGATGTATCTGATGAAAATTGCAATATTTCTTCCCTGGGTACAGTGACCCTAATAATATAGGTATATTTTTTAATTGTATACTAATTACAGAGAAGTATATTAAATTGGATAGAATAATAACCATTGTAAAAATCAACCTTCAAAACAGGCAAGTTTTATAAAACAGAGTCTAAAAAAAAATCTTAAAGTAAATTTAAAAAAAAAAACATGGAATTGAATACTCACGTCAGGTGCATTATTGCGTTGTTGCAATAAGCTCAGCTTACAGTTTGTTCACAAAGTGAGAATCTAAAGAGTGTTTGCCAACTAATCAGAATATCACGAATATTCTAAATAAAAATCATTGATTTCTGATGCGAGCGTGATTCGAAATTCGAACACACTATTTAACTCACAGGAATAAACTTTTGCTTTTATAGTATGTCCAGCCATAGCCAACTAGATTCGGCCGGCCATAGCTGTTGAGGTGAAAAGTTGTATGTTTAACACGAGAGCAAATTTTTTCATGTCTCGTGCGTGCCTTTAAATCACTCACTTCGCTCAAGTAGTCTATATTAGAATCACTCGCTACTCTCGTGATTCAATTCTATAGACTACTTCGCTAGTTCGTGATTTAAAGTCTGCACTCGCAGCAAAAAACGATTTTGCTCTCTAGTTGAACCTACTATAATGTACCTACTATAATTCAAGCAAGTCTAATGAAGTTACTTATTTCAAATCATATTTTCACCAAAAACCAACATAAAACACCCTTTTGCCGATGTAACCATATTATATTGTATAGGAAATAAGACTAGGTTAACTGTTATAAAGGCGAACAAAAAGCGCTTGAAATTTGCAAGGGATATTCGCTGCTACACTTTACGCTTATCTAGTTTAAACAAAAAACGCGCATAATGCACACGGTATTATGATTCAACCTTATCATGTTAATAATTTACACATCATATTATTTATTCCAGCTTTCCGACGACGATAGTTTAAAATAGAAACTACAGCGTGCACAACAAAATTAAGAAAATAGAGTAAAAAATATATTTAGTAAAAGCTTTTCCTATATTAAAAATCTTATCGTGTTTCCTTTATCAGTTGATCAGCAATTTCATTAACTAACATTTATGATTTACTAACTGCTTGTAGATCTGAACGTCGTTCGTGTCTATCCCTTTTTTGTAATTCCCAAAGAGTATTTCTGAGGCTATCAATTTTCCCAAATGTCTGTTGTCTCGGAGGCTTTCAGTAAGTTATTATTGAAACGATACGACAGAGGTCTGTAGTCTAATTGGACCCCATACCACGGGCTATAGGAAGATCAATAGATCAGATCACAGAAAATTGCTCTCTCTCTGGTTTCGAGACATTCTAGTCTGTAGGGCAAATACATTAAATTTGTAGTCACGAAAATAGTCACGAGAGAAGTCTTAAATCGAATTTTATCCTAAAATGAATAATCCAATGCAAATCAAAGCGATTTCAATATACATAAACTTTATGTTCGAAAGATCAAAAATTATGTTTTTTTTTATATTCGAAAGATGGCAAATGTTCAATCAAATGTCAAGTATTATAATTTAAATTAACATTTAATCATTGTCCGTACAGCTTTAGCTGTTGCATCAAAAGTTTTTATTAGTGGTAATCACAAAAGAATGTAATCCTTAACTAGTGCTCAATAGAGTACAAATTGTTTGTGAAAGTCTCTTAGAACCCTCTTCGTTCGATCGGAGTGGACGCGTGAGAGAAGAAACCCGATTAATGTTACTTAAAGTGTTATCCTCGAGGTGGCTCCCACAGATAGGGTACACACTTCGCTACTTAGACGTCTATGCATCAACAAACCCAATGACAAGGACAAATAACATTTTTATGCTGGGAAATATTTACTTTTTACATTTACCTTCCGTCTTTTAAATGATACCCTAAGTAAATTTCTCTACGTTGTAAATTTTTATGCTTCAGTTAGACCATAACTGATTTTGAAGCGATTATGAATAGATATAAAATACAAAATATGTAGCGTAAACTATATACAACTTATATTATATTAGTAATGTAATCTAGTCTACTCATAGTATTCATTATAGGATTTCTTCCGGGCTTTCCAAACGCTTTATGTGCTATGCCGGCTAAACCCTAATTATCCTGTGTAATGCTCATTAAAATAGCACTTCAACAATTAAACCTTTAGAATTCAGTGCGGTTCACGTGTATTCATAATATATAAAATTTTACAAATATTATCCGGATTACTGCATACATATAATAAGTTACATTTATGTATATTCGCCATAAAAAAATAAAGTCTCTTTGTAGAGCACATAGTTGAATTTCTACTCAAACCAGCTGGTTTTTTTTATATTTAATATCTATATATAGATATTAAATGTCTGTATTTATATTTAATAAGTTAATAATCAAAGCCTAATTGATGCTCCAGACAGCGTGAAAACTGATCGGAGACTAACGTGAAGAGATAGACGGACAGAATCTGTTTAAATGTTAAATTTCGTTTTCCGTATTTCTGCTATACTTAGTCACTTCTCAACAAATAAAAATCAATAGAACAATTTCATAATTTTATTTTTATATGTATATTTCAATGCGACTAAAATTATTGGTCTCCTATTAATTATAATAAGTACCTTTGCCAATCGCATTTTTTTTGTAAGGATTCTGTAATTTGTGGAACACGTATTTCATCAAATGTATTTCTTTGATAAGTAAATTTAATAAGGAATATTTTATGATTTTTATTTTTAAACTAGCTGGTGCTCGCAACTTCGTCCGCTTGGAATAGTTATTTTGGGAATCATTTGGGTATCTCGAACGGTTTTCGCAGCGCACGCAACGGAAGCCCTCAAAGATGAATAATTGTCCCTGTTCTTTCCACATTTTCGACTGTTTCTTCGCTCCTATTAGTCGCAACGTGATGTTATGTAGCCTAAAGCCTTCCTCGATAAATGATCTATCCAACACAAAAAGAATTTTTCAATTCGAACTAGTAGTTCCTGAGATTAGCGCGTTCAAACAAACAAACAAACAAACTCTTCAGCTTTATAATATTAAGTATAGATTTAAAAATGGTTCTAGTTAAATACAAGACCAATTGCCTTTTCGATTAAGTGCGTTTTCGCTTGAAACAATTAATTTTATATGTCCATACTAATTTAGAAAACGTTTGTTTTAGAGTGCACCGTTTCCCCAAACTTTTCTTTGCTACTGGACAGTTCCGGTCCAGTTTCATTAGTAATTTCCGTTCCGCAAGACTAGACTTTTGAAGTGATGCACGCAGGCCTCATTTTGAACTCTAAGACGCGGCAATAAGGAGTCGTTTATGGAACATTAAAGAATCGAGGTGTTGAAACTTTTATCAGTTCGCAAACTTGCACCGTGTTAGAGGTGTGAGGTTTTTATGGTTTTTGTGGCTGAAATATTTTGCTTGTTGACACGGCAAGTAATTGTCAGGAGGTTCCTCACTCTGCAGACCTAACCACGGGTAGCTTGGACCTTGCAGACGATACTAGTTATTTTTTTAAAAATATTTATTGTTTCTCTTATATATTGTAAAAAAGATAAAACTAAGAAATAAAGTACCTAATATTTATATGATTTTTTTTTTTAATGATGATTAAGTTATACTTTAATAAAATCAAAGTAGATATTCCATAACTGAGGAATTATTTTTTAAATATTTCAATTATTTTATTAATCATGGAAATTAATTTCTCTAGTAGAATTTTCTGACGGCTGAACGTTTAAATTAAATTAGTTTGTTAATGAATTGCGTTTGGTTATAGCCGGGATATATGTATAATAATTCAATCAAACTTTTATTTTTATTTTAAACATATATTGCAAAGTAACTTAGTTATGATCACTTAGTTATTTAGATTACTAACTGCACCTAAAGTTATTACTTTTAACTAACAAACAAATGAGAAAAAAAATGTTGAAAATAAATAGCGTTACAGTTCCACCTTCCTTGTCCGAACTGCTAAGGAGTGGAACTCATTGCCTGCGTCTGTGTTTCCCCAAAATTACAACCTCGGGGTCTTCAAACGTAGGGGAAATGGGCATCTACTAGGTAAGCGTGGTCCATCTTCAGCCGCATCTGCACCTAACATCAAGTGAGATCGCGGCCAAGCGCTGCCTTGACTTATATATATATATAAAAATAGATCAAAAACATATATAGTAGATATATAATAATTTTATAGTTTTCGTATATAAATCTCTATATATGTAAAAATTATGTGTCACGTTGTTTGACGCCAATTTGACTCCTAAACTACTGACCCGATATTGATAAAACTTAAAAGATTGGATAGTTTTTATTTTGAGCCCGGGAGAAGCCTAGAGTGTGTAGTTAGTTGTTAAATAAATTAAAAGAAAAATTATTGTTATCTATTTTTTTTAGTATCTATTTATGTATCTATTGCATCTTAAACGTCGGTGGTCTTAACGTAGGTTGTCATAGGTGTAGCGTAGCTTTTGCGACCAGTTGCAGTTCACAGATTCACATATATTATGAGTGTGTGTGTTAATAGTGCTATGTGTTCCGGCCACTAGGAAAGGAACTCTGAACTAACCAGTTAGTTAGTTGCCCCAGCCCCAGTCGGTAACCGGGCGTGTGATAGTACACACGCATCGCTCCTACGTTCGCGCGGTACTCTATCCTCCCGTAAGTTTTGTGTCGGTTTTCTAATGCAACTTGACTCCGCACAGCAAGGAACCTCCAGCCACTTCAACACCTGGTAAAAGTTCTTATAAAACTTTTCGCGGAAAGTTAGATTACTTAGTTGTTTTCAGTTTAGAAATTGGCAATAAATTGATTTTACATTGAAATATTAATTAATTAAACTATGTATAAAGTTCGCTAAACATTAAACCTGTTAATTTGAAGTTACAGAATGAACCTAGTTTTGCGTTTTTTCATGGTGGTTATAAGACAAAAATGATCGCGTAAAATATAACGCTCTTTCTAAAGTAATCTTTTTACGCTGATAGCAAACATTTTTGGCGACATTGTATGTCGCCAAAAAATATGTATATCAGACTATACATATTTTTCTTTATTAAAATATTATTCAATTAGTATTTTTTTTTTGTTTTGACCTAAAATTAAAAACAAAAGTTTTTTCAAGAAGTTTAACAAACTTTTTAAATTAAATACGATATAGGTATTTGTGCGTTCATGTAAGTTTAATTTACTTTTGATTTATTTTAGTAAAAGTAGTTCATTCTTCGCAGAATATGTGTAACTACTAATTGAAAGGTGAAATAACTTTACTTTACTTTAAAGGATAAAACTTTATTTTGAAATTACTGAAAGAAACGGTATCAATATCTAATTAAAGAACGTATGAAGCATATTCATAGTCTCATAATGGTTTTGATCTTAGGTTTTGCAACATAATACCTTATAAGTGCACCAAGTGTGGATTATTTCATAAGAATGAATTTTGAACGCAATCACATTAATAATAGAGCTTATTATATGAAAAAAGGCCGATAAATCTATTCGAATACACTAGGAATGCACTGACACTGACCGCATAAGCTAATGCGATCACTTCTTCTTGTATTGTTGCTGGTAAATATCTTGAATCACTTACTGACCGACTGTCTTGTTAAGTATAAAGTACGTCATACTTTGATACCATTATAAACGGGTTCTGAATTTATAATTATAATTTGTGCTTTCCAATAACAGACAAATAAAATTAATTAATTATTTTCCCTCCGCCGCCGCTCGCCTTAATGCATTTCGTTGAGACAACATTTATGCAGGAATAATATAATTATTTAGCGTGCTTCGCTAACTTTACTGGCATAATATTTTTTTCTAAAATTTACAAATAATACCAACCACATACTAAAAAGGTGTGCGTCTTTTTCGACTTACGTTGCTTGTTTTATTTTTAGGGCAACTTATCGAACCCAAAATTTCGGCAAGAAAAATTTGGAATAACAATTGCGAAAATTTGTGATTTTCCGTTAGTAGAAACCTTATTAAAATCAGGTGGATGGTTTAGAAAAAGTTAGCGGAGAAATAGATAAAGGCGAAAAACTGCAGGTTTATAGTGTGACTAGCGACCCTCCCCCGGCTTGGCATAGACTTAAAATTTTCAAAAATCCTTTCTTAACGGATGGTTACTTCATAAAATAAGCCTATGTTCCAAATTTCAGCGTTTTGACTTAATTTATAATTTTCCATTTTTTAATATATTTAAAGTTTCAATCGTTAATTCATTAAATATTAGATACAATTTCAAATTATATGCAAATTAACAATGTTGATAATAAATTAAAATAATCTATTTTAATTAAAGTAGAAAAATTAGGATTCATAGCGTGTGAAAAACTAATTCGTCATCAATTTTTTCCGTCAATAGACTGTTCTGTATCAGCAGCGAACTAACAGAATTTGTAAAAATACGTACTATTGAACCGTCCCAGCTAAGTAACAGCATACGTGCTGTTATTTCACTATATTCATTTTCAATGAAGTCATTTTTTTATTGAATAACGTACCTACTTTAGCTTATTGTTGTGTAAGCTTGTGTACAATTGTAGTTATCTTAAAGTTGAAGTTCACTTTAAGTTGAACCTACTTGTACTGGATGTTATCTATATTATTTCGAGGCGAAGGGTAAAATAATAATCAACTTACAATCCTATTTTTTTGTGTGTGAACAATTGTGAATGAAAAAATAAAAAACAGTAAATTATTTTTCAATTACGAACGAATAAAAAAAATCTCCTCTCGACGATCCCGTACGCGGACATAAACAATTGATGCATTAAAATGTTATTTGTATGACAATAGCGGTATAATGCGATTGTGAGTTTTACTTTTTGAGTTTCATAACATTTCTCAGATTTGTACAACAGATAATAAAACTATAATTTATCATAAATCAGTGTCGTGGTGAGTCGTGGGCGCCGAATGCCGATCGCTGACCCAACACAACACCAAAGGGAACAGCTTAAAATATTCAACTTAAGTAATGTTGTCCTACTTAAGAGAATCGCATTTCGACTTTTTAGCTTCTCTAACCCCCTAACTCTAACTCTAACTCTTTCTCTAAAAGGTTATAAAAATAAAAATAAAAGTGAACGTCCGGCTAAATACTGGACTCGTCTATTATGACTCAAAAACAATTAATTGACCTGTTTTATTTAATTTCAAAAAATAATTGACTATTATTTGGTTTAATTCATGATAAATTAATATTACTATTCAGATTTTTTTTATGTTTTCAAGTGTATATAAAAAATAGATTTCATTTAAATATTTTAAACGTGTACTTTTAAATAATACAATTTGCATCCGATATAGCTGCAACCTGTTATATTTATTTCCTAGGCATGTTTTTAATATTCGAATTCAATAGCTTGAAATGATGTCAGAATATTTTTTTCATTTTGTTTGTTAACCGATATCCTTTTTTTTATTTTTTGTTTAGTATCTATAGTGTCGAGCTTTAGTGTACATATTTATCCTACTAATATTATAAATGCGAAAGTTTGTTTGGATGTATGAATGTATGTATGGATGTTTGTAACTCTTTCACGCAAAAACTGCTGAATGGATTTCAATGAAATTTTGCAAAGGGACACCAGAAAGGACATAGGGTACCTTTCATCCAGAAAAAGTGCTGCTCCCGAGGGATCATCTAAAATTAAGGAAACTAACTTCTGGCTAAGTGTAATAGCAATAACGATGTCGGGCGACATATTGCTTTTTCAACGCGGACGAAGTCGCTGGCACCAGCTAGTTAAAAATATTATAAAAAAAAATATTCTCTGGAATTCCGCAAGTGGCGTTTATTTTACTGAAATGGCACAAATCATTAGGTACATAAGAAATAGATTTGTTATTAAAGCGTAATTATTTAAAGTGCATTTTAGTCTGCTGTGTTCAGAATAATATAATAGCTTCGTTTTAGGTTTATTTTGTAGTCGTATTATTTGAATTTCGATCGTCACTTTTCTTATTTCCTTGGCGGCACTTCTCAGTGATACCGAAAAAAGAAACCAACACCAGAGAAGTACTTATTTCTTTATATATTATGTTATAGTGTTGCGCTGCGCAGCGTGGTAATATTATAATTATAAAACTGTTGTTCATATAGTTTGTATGGATTCTTATAACTTGCGCACCGTTTATTTCAAGTGCGTCTTGTTTTATCTACATAGTATAAAACAAATTCCTGTCTGTCTGTATGTCTGTACATCCCGTTAACTCCTCCTAACCTCGCAGCTGATTATAATGCGGTTAACACTGATGAACCGCAAAGAAAAAGGGTTGGCTAGAAATTGTTCAATATATTCAAAAGTACCTGACCTAGCTCTATGAAATAAAGACTAAATTAAAGAATATTTTAATGTGCTTAAATAAAAATAAAATTTATTTAGTTTAGCTTTAATTTAGTCTTTATTTCAGAAAAGCTAGGTCAGGTACTTTTGAAGATATTGAAGATTTTCTAATCAACCCTTTTTCTTTGCGGTCTAGTGTACATATAATAGAACCTAATTAAGTTTTAGTATGAAAAAAAAAACAACCAACCAAGGACACGGATTGCGTGGACTTTTCTAACCCACGCAAAGGATTTTGTTACTGTTGTCCCCAATGCAAAGAGAGATAATTTGCAGAAAAATAATTATATCCATGGGAAGCCGGACGCAGGTCACAGCAAACGCGTTTCTCAATTGACAAATGGTTTAGAGCCTTATAGAATTCCTCTACAAGAACACAATTATAATTTCTTTTTACTTTATAATTTACTAACTTACGTATACATAAAATGTCGTGTATTCGTTTTTGCCTGTATCTGTGGTAGTTCTATGTAGCGAATGCGTAAAGAATAAATGAATACAATTTTTGTTATCAGAAATTCCATGATATTTGAAAATTGTATAAAGATATATTTTGATTCTGCATTTATATTGTATATTAAGATAAGATAACGCATGTGTGGCGAGGATTGTTTTTATTTAAACGTAAAATGCTGACAGAAGTGAAAACTTGAACAATTACGTGTGTATTTTTGAATCGTCAGGATACATACTTATATACAGTTACATTACGATTCATTACATTACCTAACAGGTCGCGAGTTCGGTTCCTCTGTGTCGGTTATACCTATAGGGTTCGACACTTATCGGCAGAAGTAGGACTACAGTTGGCTAAGCGAACCCAACTAATTATAATGCTCCTACATAGGCTACACAAGAGATGACGCAAAATGCGGTGCGATCCCGACCGTTGTCGGTGACATCTCGCCGCGCCGGATATATGCCGGAGCCTTAAATGTCTGGCTTTTAGCTCGAACACAGTGTCGAGAGTTAGTTCGAGAGGTATAGTAAACTTATAATTAAATACCTACCAATTACTAAATTGAAATAGTGTCTCCTTGTTCGTATAAAGATCCCGAAGTAGGTAATCTTCGAATGTCTTTGCATTGGTTATGATAGCTAAATGATAGTAGTTTCTTCAAGACATACCTAATCTGAGCAAAAAGCACGTTTCCAATCAATCTGCTTAAAAAAGAGACTCAGCTAATTATTTAGTTGTTTGTAAGAGAAGAAGCCCGATTTGACACTTCATAACAATTTTCACATTCTTAATGAAATAATCAAAATATACAGAATCAAGTCAATTAAGAATCTTAAAAAAAATCGTTTTAAAAGTTAAATGAAAAGTAATACATTATTAAATATGTAATTTTTCTTCCGAATTGACTCATTTTACTGTTATATATTTGTATGAGTCACTTTATTAAAAATATTATTATAGTTAAGTATATAATATTTAACTATTTATTGCCACACAATTTCATTATGTCTAAACTTTGCTATTATTCTATCTACTGTTTTCTCTACACCGCTGACAGCGATTCATCAAAAAGAATTGATATAATACAGCGATCAAGAGGTGTTCATTTTAGACTACAATTTATCTATAATTACATGTTGAATGTTAGAAAACAAACCCACAAAGGAGCCTGTTTATTTTGCACAATACAGTCTTCACCACAAACTGTTATTTTGTCTCCCCAACATTTAAATAACTTTGATGTGTGAAATACATGTTTACCAGGACATACGTTGCCTAATTGTTGCTCGGCGCACAATGAAAACTCTTTTAAAACCACATGTAATGTAATAAAGAAATCTTTTCAATTTTAATAAAATATAATACCATTTCTATTAATAGAAAACAAAATATCTTAAAAGGTAATCTTAAAATACATCGCTTCGTATTTAGCTTTCACAATACTCGCTTCTTGTAGATTTTCCCTCTTCATGTACCTCAAAAATCAAGGCTTAAACTTATTGGTACTTCTTTGCTATTATCGTTTTTTTATAGAATAAATTATGTAATTTTCCTCGTAATTATATTGCTTCCTTATATTCTTATATAATTCAATATAGAATATATTAATTCCTAGCTTTGAATGAATGAACATGATCTCTTCCAATTTCTTTAGGTTTTACAGATTGTAAAATTTGTAAATCTATAGTGCAGTAAATGAACGGTTTCTTGGTACTTACATTATATTTTTTAAACATTATCTTGTTAATGAAACAGTGCTGCAGACCTAAACCATTAATTTATCAAACGACCTCGGTTATATATAGTGTAATCGTTATAGCAACATACATAATTGTTTTTCAAGAACTATTCCTTTGACACACATACGCAGATGTGTTTATCTTTTGTCTCAAGTCCCTAGAAGCTGATAATAGGTATCGCCGGGTCAGAAAGCATTGTATAAATAATTATTTATCGTATCATTGACATGGTAAACTATGTCCCTAAGTAACGTTTAATAACATCCGTAACTGTCATAAATAAAAAAAAATCAGGTTTAAATTTCTGCCTAAGTATATTCAAACCCTCCAACCTGCTCGCATTGGGAAGTATTTTAAACATGCTCTCCGTCCGAGGCAATGCGTCTCTGTTTGAAGGAATTAGATATTATTATTTGCTAGCTGGTGCCCGCGACTTCGTCCGCGTTGAAAAAGCAATATATCGCCTGACATCGTTATTGCTATTATACTTAGCCAGGAGGTAGTTTCCTTTAATTTTAGATAATCCCTCGGGAGTGCTATGTTCTTTCTGGTGTCCCAGACTACGTGTATGCAAAATTTAATGGTGATCGGTTCAGTAGTTTTTGCGTGAAAGAGTTACAAACATACATACAAACTTTCGCGTTTATAATATTAATCTCCAAAACTATTTATGGACTTTCTGTGGATATTTTTTTATAAAAAAATGTGGTTTTTTTGTTCACATTTCTTTTTCCCTCAGTAGCAAGGTGACTCACTCAAACAAATTAAATACCTATGTCCCGTCATGTATGTAGTTGTTGGCTCTTTAATCTTTTAGTTATCTCTTACTAACCTTAATAATTCTCATTTGCATATAAGAGGCGTCAAATGTATAAAGCTGATCCGAAGTGAACGTTTATTGTAATTTGTTCGTTGAACCGAGAGTATGAATTGTTTAACAAAATTGCTCACTTATCGGAAAAGACTTCGAGAATCTAAATAAGACGTGAAATATGCCTTTCTTCCTATCATCTTATAAAGAGTACCTAAACAAAAATCATTAACTATATTTGCGAATTTGACAGTTTGTCCATCTATAACAGACCACATAACTGAAAGAATATGTTTCAGAATTCCAAGAAAATGTGTTTAAACCTTCGAATTTAAATAAAAATTTGATAATACGATGTTTTGAAATCAATCACCCAAGAGATTTTCATTCGCTTGCTTGCCTTATTTAGCTAGTAAACCTCCGTGTTCAACAGGCCTGACAATTGTGGTTATTTGTATTAACCATTAAATCAATATAAAAAAAAACAATACATTTTTTTTAAGTTATATTGACTTATTAATCGGTGCAGGAATCATTTAAGCCGTTTTCGAAACAATCTTCTATAGAAGTCAAATTCATCTTATGTTCTAATTTTTATTGTGTGGGGTTTCTATTACTTCGATGGAAATTCTAAACAATACAATTTGTTCTTCATATGTTTAAGTATACTTAACATTTTTTTTTTCAAACCAATTGCGTTGACCCTTTCTTGTAAATTTTTTATTAAACAATGCAAATTTTAGGATTTAACCTTGGTTTACTTACCCCTTAAACTGATCTTAAGATCGCTTAACAGTTTAACGATGCGCGTGCAACGAAATAGTATATCTCCGCGAGCAGTGTAATGACCGTATCAGTATTTGCCGTATCAAATAGACCTTATTGCATAATAATATTTATTTATTTAATTATATACTTAGTAAGCATTAAAATTTCATAATCACATATTGTTTTGTCATCGAACTAAGCATATGAATTTGTAGTAATAGCACAAAATATAAAGCATAAAATAAATGCAATATTACATTATTTTTAACGCTTATGTTGGATTTTTTTAAACTTATAAACATCGAATGCAACAAATAGAACAAATATAGAATATTTTTTTAATTGGGATATTTTTTTAAATACATTCCTAATAATTTTTCTTAGATAAATGGATGACCAAAAGAGACTTGATAGTAAAATATAGTAAAATCCGAGTCGCTATAAACAGAATTTTACATATATAAATAAACAATAACTTTTTAATTTTTAATTGCAAAAAAAAAATACGACCCCGCTCGTAGCGTTGAAACTGTAATACCCTCTTAATAGGTTTTCCATCATTATAATTTCTCCCATATTAATATGAGAACGGTTAATGCATAGTCTATTTTAAAAATCTTTTCGCGTCGGTTGAACGGATGTTAATTTTCAATAACAAAAATAAATTTTACTGAAATTTTTGCAGGCACGAAACGTACGTAGTGTAAATGTGAATGATTTTCAAAAACTTATAACAAAAATAAGTGGCCCGTTTGTATTTTAACTTTATAGGTGAACAAAATAGTGATTGATCATTTATTCAAACTAGTATTTCGGGGTTGGTCTTGGACTGTCTAGAACACAATCTGACTACATTTGATTTTACGGAATCACCTAAATAGCATAATGACATGAACCTAAATTGTTTGGACATTCAGGCAGAGAAGGTGAAAAAAATAAATTATTTTTGAGATAAAATAATCTTTTCCTGACAAAAAGAAATGACCAATAATCTTATTCAATCCTTATTGCTCATAATATTTCTGTCATGCATGAATTTTTTAATATATTTTTAAAACATCTCCTGCGAGAACTGTACTTTTTTTCCGGATGATAAGTAGCACGTGTCCTTTTCTTTATCCCTAACAGTATACGCAAAATTTCATGATATAGGTGAAAGAATTTTTCAAGTCGGTCCAGTATCGGAGCCTATATTAAATTTAAACAAACAAACAATCAATCAAATCTTTCCTCTTTATACTTTTAGTAAAAGTAAAAGTATAGATTAAATAATTTTAGTTAGGGCCTCTTTCACCATCCCTGAGTAAAGTGTTAAGTAGGCTAACTGCCATTTAAAGTAAGAAAGCATGCGAATTTCATCTTCGAGTAGCATTACTCAAGGGTAATTTTAATGAAATTGACACAAGATACTCGCCAATTACCATTACTTTAACTAATCAACACTTTACTTGTAGATGGTGAAAGAGGTATTAGTATAATAAAAAAATTAAGGTAAATATTGTGATGTACATACATACCGTAACAAGCGCAGACGCTTGGTGGATCATAATGAAGCTTCTTTGTTTTTACATAACAAAGAGGATATCAGTTGCCAAGTAGTACTCCACAATGCGAAACTATTGCATTGTTGTAAGTATTCTTATAGACACCAGTGCATCCAAGCTTACCAAATGGCCACTCCGATGAATAAATTAGAACAAAAGAGAATAAACACCTTTAAATACTACTTGGTTAATATTTATTAAATAATCGTTTTGCTAATGAAAACAGTTCATAAATTTATTCATAAAATAATAAATAGATATTTTTTATTATAAGTTAAAAAAATTGTCTAAAATTTATAGGTTTGCCACAGCAATCGATTCGGTTCCAACTCACGTTTGATTTGTTTGTGCCAATATATGAAAAAAAAATGGTAAGAATTTTAGGTGGGAATCTTGGTATATTTAATAATGAATGTTCATGGTGAATTTTAAGCACGTAAAGGCTCACTCACATCAAGATCGTAGCGAACTAGGAATTATCTTGCAAAATCACAAGAATTTCTAAGTAAGTAAATGTCAATGCATACACGCTTCTAAAACTAAATACCAAACCACATTCAAGTCTTACCATTTTTTAATTTTAAGCGGAGGAGAAATCCGCTTATAGATTCCCTACCGCTGGCTAGGCGATAGGGATATGTGGGGGTCGCCCAGCACCTGATGTTAGGATGTTAGCGGCACTGGGAATACCCACTAAAACTCCCCGGTGCCTCCTTGCCCTGTGAGCGGAGTGGACCGGGCTCTGCCGAGGCACCTAACTCCGATCCACCCCCAGGGCAGCCTAGCCATTACTGGCTAGGCTATCGCCAAAGAAAGGGATTGCCCGGAGACACCCAGGCAATACCCACGCGAAGGGGGGGACCTTGTGCAGCCACACACAGCTAGCCAACCATGTGCGCAAGGTCCCCCTAGACCATCTGCAGAAGGCGGGCAGCCTTCTCCAGACAGCCAGGCTCCCAAGAAAAGTCCGCACTCAAGTGGAAGCACTCGAGTGCGGAGAACACCAATGACGGGAGGGAGCCCGCCACTCATAATCCGCACACATACCTCGTGTGCGGAACAAACAATATCATAAGGCCGCACTCAAGGAGTGCGGCCGACCTCCAACTGAGAGACCCGCGAGGGTACTTCCCGCGAGCGCTCCGCTACGGACTCCCGCTTGGGAGCCCGCTCGGAACGCTCGGTTGTACGCCTCCTTAGCACCCGAGGCCGGCCCAAGGCCAAGGGTGAGCCCCCCCACCGCGACAAGGTCCCGGCGTACCCAGGGAGGGATTCAAGTCTTACCATAATATTTTGTATAAAATACAAAAATAATATAAAATACATAAAATAAATATGTATAAAAATGTGCAAATAATATCTAACTTATATACTTCACTAGGTACCTATATATACATATATACACACACGCACACACACAACATATGTATATTTAAGGGTAGTGTATTTATTGTTTTACAACAATAGGTAATTTTATTCAAGAAATTTTAAATTACCTTATAAATACATATAAATAATAAAAAATTTAAAGTAAAATATTACCTACTTATTATGCTATAATTATTAATTAATATCATTGTGTAATCGTTTTCATCGAGATAATATACCTATCTTCATTGTCCGAAAAAGGCGTCTGGAAATGTCTTCAAAATAAATAGAATGTCACCAATGATATGAGATAGGAATAATACGTTCTAGCCTAATATTTGAGTATCCGTCGTCTAATTAATTGACTCACTGCCTAGTTAACTTCCGTCAAGTTAACTTACTCTCTCATACGTTTATGTGTATTTCTGAGTTACACGTAAATTAGTCTGGAAATCTGAACATATTTCCAGAGCTCATTAACAACTACTAAAATTTTGTATAAGTAATGTGATGGAAGTTGATATTATTTTCCTCTTCACTATTTCCCCTTTTTTTCATTATAACTTATGAATCAACTATATTTTTTTTTATTCTAATAAACTTTTTAAAATAGTTGGTTTTAAAAAATTGTACAAAGTTGAAGCGAATTCATCAAAAATATTTGTTGAAACTACATATTGTAAACTCAAAGCGTTTAAAAAGTCACTCGGATATAAAAATGACAATGAGGCATTTTTATGAAAAAATTCACAATTTAATAAGTTATCTAGAGAGTGTTTCATACTACATAAAATAAGCATACGCTACCTCGAGCGTAGACGTACTACACAGTACTCAAACATTGCGAAGTTTCAGAACTACTAACTGTTTGTACTGAGGAATTCGTTTGTGCTTACAAGTTTAATTTTACACTTACAAGTATCGTATGCATAGCATTCATTTATACCTTTTACAAACATGTCATCACATCATATATCTACCATCGTTTTACATAAAAACATCAAAACAACACACCACACACGGACCTCCCCATACTGTCAGCCGTAAGCTTTTGAGGACACGGGTCAAGCTAGCAGGATATTATATATCTACCATATATAGCGGGATATCTCGCATATTCTCAAAAAATCGTAAATAATTTAAGTTAATTTAATTAAGCTAGGTTTGGTTGGTTAGCTAAAATAATCTAAATTTAGACACTTTGGTTCTGAGAGAGTTATCGATCATTATCGTCCCCATAGTGACTTCTTATTAACAATCTTTTTTATATGCAAAAACAAAATAAAACATATAAATGTAGTAGTATATTCGTCTATAAATATATTTAGCGTGTGCAATTAAATCTAATATAGTTAAAATAATGATTGATAATACTGTCAAGAGCAAGACAAATTTAACAGTAATGGTTGTATGATTTGTTTTACTCATTGTTGGTAATTGTACTGGGTACTCTAAATTTACTTCTAATTATTGGGGCCAGTTTTCGTAACACCTGGCACAAACAATCGACGCTTTGAAACTCCCGCTCCGAGACATACCACCAATGACTAAAATTTATTTGAGAGCACAAAACTATGTGTCGTTTGGCACACACAACATTTAGGTCTAGATTAAAATTGACAGTCGATTCCAAGTAAATCACAACTAGGGAATGCTATTCCCGTTTCCTGGTATTGTAGTACTCCAAGACAAGTAATATGGACTGGAAACTGCATACATCGAATGACTGAGAACGTTTTATGAGAACGTTTTTAATTTTATGTTTAATATTTGGTACTTTCCGCTTAAATCGAACTTGGGAATTTAATAGATGCATACCAACACCGAACTACGCACGCTCTCTTGACTTATTTCACGGTTGAGTTCTATAAGTCTGCCTGAGGTAACTTGTATGCAAAATTTCATTGTGATACTTTGAAAGATAATTTTTTTAACAACTTTCGGGATAGGAAAAAGAAAAGTGAGGTTTTCACGTTTTGTGGGCAAATTTTTCGATTTCATAAGAACCCTTCTCGGATCTCAATAAATCTTGAAAAAAAAAATTGTAGAACAGTCTCAGTACAGTTGTTTTTGAGTTTTGCGCTTAGCTTAGTTTTGAATATCTCATGGTGTTTACACCAGGACATAAAATACGGGCCTGCATTATTGTTAGCTTTTCAGTCGCAGTGGAAGCTTGAGGAAAAAGCAGTTATGCTTGTACAGTAAATAATATATTTTACAATTGGAACATTATATTATTGCCATATTTCTTGGAAGCTGTTTCATGGCAGACACAATTCTTATTTTTATATTATTGATCTTTAAGTATACAGTTACTGACTGATTACAGTAGTTAATTCTTGTTATTTGGTCTATTTATATGTTTATGACGTCATATGAATGCTTACGAAGCATATTTTCATTCAGCGAAAGAACAATGAAACTTTTGGAATCAAAACTGACAATAAAGACGTCCCGTCGGCTTTGATCGCCTCATTTTAATAATACTAATGCTATTCTTAAGGGGGTACCGAGCTTCTTCCGCGTTTTGATTTTAGGTAGTGTATGTGTGCGTGAGGCACAACACAGGAGCGGGAGAGCGGTGCGCCGAGTGGCTAGAGTCGTGCGCCAATCGCCTACTAATATTTACAAAATAAAACAATAGAAACGGTCTCAAAAACTTTTATTAAATTAAAAATATTATACGGTTGGAAACTTCACAGATTTCACACATTTATTTTTTATAACTTACTGTCCATAGGTGGGTAGGTTGGTATATGTTTTACGAGCGTAATTGAATAAAAACTTTTATCGATAAACACGACTCGTAAGATCATGTATTAACTTATATATTTATAAATTATATGTCTACATATAATATCGACATATATACATATTATAATAAATTAATTCGTTTCAAAATCGGCGATTTAAAAATATTTTAATTTATTAAAGTAAGTAGTTTATATAAAGTAAGTAAATTTCTTAAACTCGTAACATTGTCAAATAAGTAGGTAATTAAACTTAAAATTAATTAATTGATTTGAAATGTATAGATGTATGTCTCTAAATAGTAATCCAGTAACTTTAGACGAAAAATGGGCATGACTTCGGAAAAACTCCAAGCAAGCTGAAAATTTGTATACATAAACTTTATATCACCGTTTTTCTAGAGAATTTTCGAACGAAGATATAGGCAAAATCTGAAAAAAAGGTAACTTTTTCACCGTTTTTTGGCTGTCAAAAGTTACCGGTTCATCAGATGACTCTTTGTTTTGTAGTGAAACGCCAACAACTGGTATATTTATTCTATAAATAGAAAAAGATAAATAATTATAATAACATAATATATAGACGAGCCCGTCGGAGGAGGTTCGATTCCAGGAGGTGTCAACTTTGAAAAGTTTTCAAAGTTGGTTTTACTATGGTCGTTAGCGCACTTGCAACACCTGTGGCGTTGCTTGTGTTATAGGCGACAATAGTTACTTACCATCAAGTGGACTGTCAGCCTGTCCGTAGAGATCTCCTTATTTTCAAATAATCATCCTATTAGATTGTTAGAATCAGTTTTTTCTAAACAGTAATAATAAATACCTATACTGGGCACCAAAGAAAGCGGGCCGGTTATAAAAACAAAATATTGAGCACCATAAAGTCTTATGTAACAGAAATATGTTTTTTCTTGTCATTCACTTTTTTTTACTTTTGAACTGGGGACAGCCAACGAAATATCTCTGCGTATAGTATATCTCTGCGAGCTGGGGACAGCCTTGAGCTTTTAGTAGCCAGCAAGTAGGTAGGCAAGTATGAGTATACTTATGAAGCAACAGGAGTATTCTCTTTGTCTTCAAAATTCGCGGCCAGTATTCATCTTGCTCTAGAAAGATAAATTTATTTTGTATTACAATTAATTTTTTGTTGTATTGATTTTTTTATAATAAACATTGTGGCGACCTCCTTCATCAAACAAATAAGAAACGCAAAAACAGAGACAGAGTATACACATCTGTCATTCTGCTGCAGAAATCTTGTATGTAAAGCAGACAAGAAAATAGTCCATTGAAATGTTACATTTTTTTGGCTTTAGAGTGCGTTTGTCAGAGGATGCAATTTTATTTTTTAGATATGAAGGGGGGGTTATTGTAAAGTTAAATCCGAGGTTTTGGGGTTGCAACCCTTGCCCCCACAACCTCGACCGCCATCTTGGAAAAAGGGGTTAAATGGTTTTTACGGTTTATCTGCCAAGCTATGTCTTACAAAAAAAAATATAACATTTTTTGTTGCAAATAAAATTATCTACAACTTTTGTTTAGTAACTTTTAGTTGTAGAACTGTAAATAAAAATGTTATAAGCGAAAATCCATAAAAGTTTGAGTTTCTATATGTCGATATAACTTTTTTTCTAATCATTTTACAAAAAAATGATATCAAACCATTTTTATAGATGGTGTTTTAAGGATCAATGATTTGCCATAATTTTTAATCATCGTTATTTTTTTAAGATAATTACCATTTTAGATTACCATAAAAAAAATAACAATGATTAAAAATTATGGCAAATCATTAATACTTATGTATAGTTAATAATAGTTATGAATACTGAAGAATAGTATTCGTTTCGCAGCGCTGTAAAACTTAACTTATGAATAAATTTAAAAATGTTTATGATGAAAATTGTTCCTTAAAACACCATCCATAAAAATGGTCTGATATAATTTTTTTGTAAAATGATTAGAAAAAAAGTTATATCGATAAATAGAACCTCAAATTTTTATGGATTTTCGCTTATAACTTTTTATTTACGGTTTTACGACTAAAAGTTACTAAACAAAAGTTGTAGATAATTTTATTTGCAACAAAAATTTTTGAACAATTTTTTTTGTGAGACCTATAGCTTGGCAGATAAACCGTAAAAACCATTTAACCCCTTTTTCCAAGATGGCGGCCGAGGTTGTGGGGGCAAGGGTTGCAACCCCACAACCTCGGATTTAACTTTACAATAACCCCCCTTCATATCTAAAAAATAAAATTGCATCCTCTGACAAACGCACTCTAAAGCCAAAAAAATTTAATATTTCAATGGACTAAAAGTGCTTTATCAGTTTCGATTAGAAATTCCATTCATTTCAAAATTCGCTGGCTTAGATTTGAAAAAAGTATTGATTACTGATTGACATAATTTGTCATCGCTAATAAAGATAGCAATAGAAATTGTCACTTTGAATTTTCAAAGGAAAACAGACCTTATCATTCTACAACATACAAAGAATGTTCAATCCATAGATGAATGATTGGTCTCGCTGCGCTCGACTAGATATCGCCGTCGTACTTAAACTTAATACTTAATAAAATGCGGCATAATTATTCGATATATATCCTATCTATATTCAGTAGTAAAATTCGGCCAATTCTAATTTCTTCCACCGATTTTTCGAAACTTAGCATCCCTTTTATGAGCAGATGCCATGGGGCTTACTAAAACTAATACCATAGATGAATGATTGGTCTCGCCGAGCTCGACTAGATACCGCCGTCGTACTTGTAAAATGCTGTATAAAATAGTATGTACGCCGAATTCGGCGTACCCGAGCCAGTCACACTGTAAACTGTCTGTGACGTGTACGTGCCGAATTTTTTATAAAATTTTAGACATAATAAAATACCAGTTTGCGTAGTAAAACTATGTAAAAATATAATAAAACTTTGTAAAAAGTGACTATTTTTTACACACACTACAATAAAATGTTGCCACATTTTCGGAGCTATTGTTTTTGTATAGCGCTCTGTCTAGTCGAGCGCAGCGAGACCAATCAATTATCTTTGGTTCAATCTTAGGATGATAACGCACTTTATTTGTCGAGTTTACATACTGCACGTGTAATTATTATATTTTTTTAGCAATTGTAAATCTTCTCTGTAAATATATCGTGTAAATAGAAATATGTGGAGTTATTACTACTCGCCCTACAACATAATAATATTTATTTTATTTATATAAGCCTAACAGCATATAATAATTCACTAATTCATATATATATATATATATATATATATATATATATATATATATATATATATATATATGAATTTAATTGTAAAATGTATGTAAAATATATAATATAAAATTAAATGTAAAAATTTAAAAATAAATATAAAATTTATATAAAATATATTATAATTTATATGTACAAAAAGAATTAAAAAAATAATAACAATATACCTACATACATATACATTATGTAATATGTAATATACATATACTATACATTTTAGTATTAATTTAAATTTCATAGACGAAAAAATAATAGTTATTGTATAGGTATGAGTTTTACTTACTTTATTTCTTCTTGCAAGCGTTTACCATTGTTTTTTTGCCAACCCCTTCTTTTCTTTGATTTGTTTCCTTTGTTCCCCATAGTAAATTAACACTTACGAAGCACTTACGTTTTAAAAATATGCGTTAGCACAAGCGACACAACCTCCCCGTCCGACGGCCGAAGCAATACTAAAGCGGATAGGGGGGAAGCTTGGCGGCTCTAGCTAATATAGGCCGAATGCACGGGAATTTAGGTATTTCCTTCGTATTAAAAAACAAATATACATTTTGAAAATGTGAAGAGTGTACGTTATAGAAAACATGTTGTTTTGTTATTATTCAAAAACTGATAACCTTACATGAAGTATTTATGCCGTACTAACGGTTTTTTTTTTTTTTAGAGGTAACTTTCGATTTTTTTTCTATCGAGAAAATTATAAGTAATCGTGTTTCTAAAGAGTGTGATTTATAGAATGTATCCTTAAATATCTTACATACTAATTGCATAATTAAAACTTTAGTAATAACGATACAGCAAGGGATCAAATAAACGCAATCATTTCACATTTTCACGACTCAGGCTTAAGCAATCTGTTATATTATTTTATGGTTCCATGTTTAGTTTTGACGGTCATTTAGTATTTTTTTCTTTAACTTTTCACCTACGCACAACACTGTCGGTATTTTATAAAGATTACTAATTCACAAACAAAATGATAATTTAATAATAACAAAAGAGTCACCAAATATACATTTAAAACAATGACAGTTTTTTTAGGTTTTTTTTTTAGGTTCTCCCTACCCTAACGTTCTCCGTAAACCTAAAACGCAGTGAGCTCAACTGCGTTTAAACTTTTTAAGTACCTAACTAATGTACACACATATTGTTAATTACATAATTTACAAATTTTATAATCGACAATTTTATAAACTAACCGCTCGCCCCCGGCTTCGTACGGATTATTTTCTGCAAATTATATATAAACGCTCGTTTAACACTCTTAGTAAAAACCGCATTAAAATCCGGTGCGTAGTTTAAAAACGTACATACATAACATACCTACATACCTACAGAGGAACATACGGACGGCTGGAAGCGAATTTGTTTTACACTATGCCAAAAATATTTAGTGCATCAACATTTTCTAATGTTTTAGGTGTTACGAGGTTATATTACGAGGCTTAATACGAATAAGCAGTAAGCGTTCTAGATTTAATGCATTTTAAGCCGCTAGCGATGTTAGCATGATTATTAAAAATTAGGCACTTAGTGATTTAAAGTCTATAGACTATAAACAGACCCAAATCATTGCTTTTAGCCATAAGAAGAATACGTTGATTCTCTGAGGTTCTTTCTCTTCGCAAAAAATTCTATACAAACCGAAAAGGATGTCATGTCATGACGAATGACATAGTTTCTATGACTTGTCTTTTCAAAGATAAGACACACACAGCTATCAGTCCATCTAAGTGATGAGGAAAAGTTGTGATTGTACAAAATGCTTAACCTTGGTAAACATAACTTACAAAATTGTGCTTTCCAATGCGATTGAATTTATTATCAGTTTTAATCAATTTTATAGATTTCAAACAAAATATATCGGTTGAGCTTTGCGCACAAACAAATATTGATATTGGCATTTACCTATTTCATTTTATTAAGTTATGTTAGGTCAGGCCGCCTAAATATTATACGTATATTATTTAAGCGTTTTTTTAACGTAGTAATAAAAATGTAGTTTCAAATAACATGAAAATATGAATAACTGAAAAACATATTTTTGACGTGAATCTCTTCTGCTCCATTAGTGGGAGGCAATTCAGAAAATTGAGTGCCTAGTGCGAATTTTACTAGATCAAACGCGTAGAACGCGTAAACATCAATTTGTATGGGAATGAAGTTAGACCTACACGTTAGCTTCTAGGTGGGGCTGCTTCATTCCTATACAAATTGACGGTTCGACGCGTTTGATCGAGTAAAATTCGCACTAGGCCCTCAGTTAATTACAACACTCATTGTTTTAATACACTGTTTTATTACTATAAAAATAAAATGGTTCGCGTATACAAATCATGACGTTGAAGGTCCTTCCAAGTTGCCGTAGGTACTCTGAATATGAGTATGAAATTTGATCAGAGCTAATTTGATATTAATTAATTTGAGAGTGCAATGTTATATCAATCAATTGGCCTATTTCTCGTGTGAAAGCTCTCACAGATGCATGCTCTTGCAATATGAAAGCCAGATGTTGGCCATCTTCAAGGGCTTTTAAGTTATAAACACACATGATTATCATTACCTATAAATATTGTAATAAAGTACGGGACCCCACGATACAGGCTTTCCTAGTGTGGGGACCGGGGTTTTGTTTCATAAAAATTGTAAAATCTTTGGAAATTAATAAAATAATTATGGAAATTATGGAAATATTAATATTATTGCTTATTATATTTAATTACATTATTATTTTTATTTTTTGCAGTAACAAGTGCAAAATTTAAAATTAAGTGATAAAATTAAGTTATTAGAAGAATTTTATATCAACTTTTATTAGGATATATAAAAAAACTTTATTTGTTGTAACTTCAAAAACACGTGAATAGAGTTTTAATAATAACTTCTTTCAAAATTTAACCATAAATTGCATAAATTCTATTCAAGATTACAATCTAGGTAATATGACATGAGTAATTAGTATCTACGTAAATATTCATTATTACTAAAGTATTACTAAAATATTCATAATAATTCGAAAATAATTAATAAGTATTATTTATACATACATAGAAGTTCTTTTACTAAGTTATGTTTTTTAAAACGTATCTAAGCTTTATCAGATAGTCTATATCGATGTTTGTCAATAAAATTTCGAAATGCGATAATCCCTAGATTTTCCCCGTAAGTATTATGTTCCTCTGTATAACAAATACCTTCTCGTAGTAAAAGGATCCAACAAGGCGACAATATATTAAACTCTCTTCTTCGTATCCGAAAGACAATCAGTTTTTTGACTGAGCTCTAAGTCTGTTTAAAATCAATATAACAGAAAAAAATACCCAGCCAGCTTAACTTGGACCACCTACCGTGGAATATTTTTTTTCTTGTTTCACCGTTCGTGCGTATATACCAAACAATTACGAAATGGAAAACGCATTGTGACGTTCCTTTAAAATTTTACGGAAAACTAAAATTAGATATATTCATCACATCCTGTTTCCAATTCAGGGTTTGCCCCGAACTTAATCAATTTTGTTATATGAAATGTTTTGTTATTATATGGTTTTATTAATGGTGAAAAATTATCTAACTGATGGTGAAAACCGCATCAAAAACTTTGCGTGGTTTAGCAGGAGCTATGGCCATACAGACATACGAGGAAAGCGACTTCAAATTATATATTTTTTTTATTTAAAAAAATGTTAAGTTGGTTTGTGTATGCTTCAAAAACTCGAGAATGGGTTTATTTATTTATTTATTTATTAATGACAAAATCTACAGCTCTCAAAAAAGAATTTACACACAAAAAGATACAAAAAAACATACAGCCATTTACAGATTTTACATTTATAAAAATAACAAGTAAAATTGTACATAAAAATATAATATATACTCATATATATAAAATATAATAAAACTATACAATTATATAAATCACATATTAAAAAAGTAAAATAAAAATACATACATATATACATTATACATACATACACATATACACAAGTTTATCCCAACTGCCAGTGCACATTATCTTAAAAAATTGTAACAAACAAACATAATTAATAATCGCTAGCCTGCAAGAATGTTGACAATGCTATTCCTGAATGAAACCAACGACAAACAAAACAAGTCTGCTGAGGAAAATTTGTCATTGTACGACTTCTGAAGACGGCGCAAGACCGAATTTTGAGCATAATTACTATGGACGAACCTACAATTAAAAAGTCTCGAGCGTCTCGTTCCAACCGCTTGACTGATTTTAATTCGGTTTTCACACATGGAAAGAGGGATAAACGGCAAAGATTATACTATATAAAAATTGCACCCCAGACGAAGCCGGGAGCATATAAGGATTTTTTTCTTATATATCAAAAAACATTTACGAAAACTATCTGAAACACAATATCTGTATGCTAATTTCCGAAACGCTATTTACCTAATATAAGAACATACACGTTTATGATAGTCGAATCTCTCATTTCTTAGGAATTCATGCGGCCTAATTGTAGACTTGATAAGACAAAATCTGTTCTGTTATCAAACCTTGACTGAGTATACAAATGACGACATAGTTTATCACTATGCTTTACACGTAATTCATCCGGATGCAGATTCTCTTATCACTTACGACAATGATGCAGATTAATAAAGCTGTTTAGAGACCTATGTATCTGAAAAAAAGACGGTATGTTGTAATCCAAATATGAATAAGACCAAGACCAAAATAAGATTAAATGAAAAGTACAGAGCCGAAACACAGAACAGAAAATTGCATTGAATTTCAGAGAATGCGCTAAATTAATAATTTTTTTTTTAAATTGGCTAACAATATGTACTTAATTAAAAAAGTAGTTATTCATTTTATTGATAATCTTCATATTAATACGTAATTCCTTTTAAAGAAAATTTCGCGGACAGTAAGATTTTGTGTCAAAAATGCTTAGTTGTAAGGCTTATTTTTAATGCACCTCCCTTTCTCGTTAACATGGCCCTTGTTGTTCTTGAACGAGCACAATGATCTTCTAATTCCACGTAAGAGCAGATGGCTTTCTTTGCAATACCCACTAACATCTGCACGTACTGAAAAAGAGACTAAGGCATCGTGTACAATGAACAATGACTCTTTAAGCTCATAAGTTATTACTTTTTTATTTATTTTGTGGATATCCTAAGGATATCCTAAGATATCCTAAGATGAAGTATCCACGTATACCTACTTCATCTTAAGATATGAATATATGATTTTAAAACTCATATTATTAACACACACACATAATGAAACCCTGTAATTATATGTTAATTCTGATTTCCAACAAAAACTTGTTGGAAATAAAATAAAATAAATAATTAAATAAACAATTTTCTCATAATATCATATCAAATCTTTTGCTCAAAACATACCTACCAATGGCTTCTTTTTAATATCAAGCTAAACGAAATTGTAAAATCGAGGAAAATTACACTCAGTGTCAGCCCTAACAAAAGCGTTCTAAAGAGGTCACACACAACAACGAAACTAAAAATATCGAATTACAAAAAAATATTACAAAACACATGTTAAATTAGTAGGAAGAAATCAACTATAAAAATCGTGATTGATTTACTACTGACACGTTGACACAGAATACCTACTTGAAATAAATTTAAAATAGGTACGAACTATACGATATTCCGCGCACTGTAATATAGTTGTGGGCTTCTTGCTCTAATGAGTGACAGTTATGGTTTAAAAGGTTTATTTTGTTCATTTTTTTTGTTTATACTAATGGGGTAAGAGTTATTAATGGGGTAATTTGACAATGCATTTAAATAATACACAGTAGGTATGTACCTTTTTTTCTAAAATTTGTATTGCCAACATTTATTGATAACTAATTCTAGGTGGTCGAAATGAGTGACTCGAATTTCTACTCTATCCCACAGTCGACAAGTTTCAAATTTTATTAATCGACTTTAAAAAAAAATTAAATACCAAAAAAGTACAAAGAAAGCTTTAGTGACTCTTAAGATTTCAAATAAAAAGGCATTTGTTTTCAGACATATAATGCAGATAGAATTTATAGCAATCGCTGACCACTTTGTAGGCACTAATTTGAAGATCCATACTAATAATTATAAATGTGAAAGTTACATCTGTCTGTCTGTCTGTAGTAATGTATTAAAAAATGTACTAGTACATATTATTTTATATCCATTAATATCTTATAAGAACTTGATCTATAAGAACAAAGTATCTTATTTAAACATTTGATGTTACTAAAGTTGAATGACCCATTAATAAAAAAAAATCCGATAAGTGGCGACATCAACTTGCACCAACACAAACAGTTTACAAATATATCGACAATGCGTGGTCCTAACTTTGTGTAGGTCGTAGACAAACATAACTTGTGTGATTGATTGTACTTGTCGTCAAACACTTCGACTCTTTAAATCTCAGTCGCCGTATGACATCATTATTAAAATGAAATGTAATCATCTACGCCTACCTTTAGATCAATTTTTTAATAAATAATTTATATAGTTCATCAGGTCATCGTTTTCGCAGATTATAGGTACTGGTAGGCGTAATGAATGATCGAGTAATATTTTTTTCGCATGCGGTTCTATAGACTGGGAAGATTTTTATTTTTCTATATATTTCATGCCCTCTTCTAGATTGCTATTATTTTTCTATATCATGATTAACAGTACGTTTTTTTTTAAAGTTATGTCAACATAAAAATAATTTAAAAAAAAATCTGTAATCGAAAATATATCAATACCTACTTTTGTTTAGACAAAAGTTACCTACTACATTTTACATTTTCTTACTTTTACCTACATTTTCCTGACATTTCTTAACATAACAATTTACACATAAAACACACAATTATGTATTTTGAAAGACTCATTTAAAAAAAATATTGAAAATATTTTATTGTCCCGAATCAAATATAGAACAATTCCAATGCATATTAACAATTTTTGGTCAACAGAGTTGAATCTGTTGCTTATAAACGGAAAGTTTTCTGCTGACAGTTGTCATTAAGACAAATGAGTTAGTGGAAGTCTAACCAACGGCCATCGACAGTCGAGACACATCAAATGACGATGATAGATGATATCAACAAGTAGAGAAGAGTTAATTTAACTGTATAGAATAATATATATCTAATATATAAAATTCTCGTGTCGCGGTGTTTGTTGCCAAACTCCTCCGAAACGGCTGGACCGATTTTGATGAAATTTTGTGTGCTTATCGGGTAGGTCTGAGAATCGGCCATCTATTTTTTATACCCCTAAATGTTAAGGGTTACCGGGTCAGCTAGTATATTATACAATCTGAACTTTTAATTTCATTAATAAAATATGTGTGTAGCTAAAACATAAACTAGTCAGTTCGCCTCAAAGAATCGCCCCCTCAAAGAATACACAGAGAAATATTTATTGATAGAATACTATCTATTGTAGAAGATACAATATTTTTCCGATATAAACTCAATTTTGAAGTAAAGAGCACTTGTATACGACCGGCACAATGCATAGATACAGTTGCTTACTAAATGATGACACTCGACAGGTTATATCAACTAGAATTGCAAGGATTCTATATTTATGATTAAATCATATATTTGCGTATTTCCATGTGACTTGGATTTGAGTATAATACACTGGTGAACGATTTCCGAGAAAATGCAGTTCAAATAATATAAAATAAATATTTACAAGTGGGTATTTGAGACCTGAATTTGATTTTTCTACAATTTAACAATTTCAAATCAAATATTGTTCATGAATGTCGATTTCATTTTATTAATAAATTCCTCCGTTTATCGATATATCACAAACAATAATTATGTGAATTTAATTAAAACCACAAAGTGCTTCAATCCAGTAGGTACTGGTAATTCATTAAATTATTTTGAACCCGAAATATTTAAACTATGTCGAGGATCAGTGAGGCTATCTATGAGTGTTTTAACTACTATTTATTAAAGCAACATTTTGAGTTAAAGTTTTGAGGCAACATGACGTTCCACTTGATGGTAGATGGCTACCGTCGCCTATAACACAAGCAACGCCACAGGTGCTCCAAGTGTGTTACCTAACATAGTAGGTTTAATGATAATGAGGTATTATTAGTACGGGAATAAATATCTCTAACTAGATGTTTATTACAATACCAACATTAATTCTTTGTGTTCCCAGAAATTGGAATGAGTGTCCCAAGTACCATATATTCTTTAAACCTCAAATTAATGATTGCTCTCGCTGCGCTCGACTAGATACCGCACTATCTAAAAACAATAGCTCCGTGAATGCGGCAACTTTTTATTGTAGTGTGTGTAAAACATCGTCACTTTTTATCACTTTTTACACAGTTTCATTATATTTTTTACACAGTTTCACTACGCAAAGTGGCATTTTATTAGTGGCAGCTCGAGTACGCCGAATTCGGCATAGTATTTGTCGCCGCATTTGACAAGTATGACGGCGGTATCTAGTCGAGCGCAGAGATACCAATTATTAATCTAAGCTTAAAACAGATAATAATTTGTGCTCGCTAGCATATTTGAGATCAGACGTTGTATAAGCAAATGACTTATCAAGAAACGCCGCGTTTCTCAAATAGGTAACATTGCATTCTTAGTAATTTGATACTGTATTTTACTATTTTTAGTTAAGTAGTAGTACCTACTTATACTTGCCTTACATGTTTGATATGTATTTAATATTTAATTATTTTTTTAATATATTATAATATAACCTATTAGATGTATAGCTATACTATGATAAAAATAAATATATGAAAACGTAGTCATAGAATGAAATACTAATTTACTATAAATAAACTAGCAAACCGCGTCCTGCTTCACAAGGATGATCAATTTCTTTGAATTTTTGAAAAATTCAAAAACTTCCTCGAACTTCAACAAAAATTAAAAAAAAAAAAAAACAGTATGTGAAATTTTCCCAAGTTTTATTTAACACAATTAGCGATTCATTTGGTTTATATAGATTTGCAAGATTTAATTGATTTTCACTTGTAAACTATTATATAACAACGTACTTAAAAACTGTGCAACACTGTGTTTATTTTACAAATAAATATTAATTGACATTTATACGTATTAACCAATTTATACATTAACGTCTTAATAACTGGTTCGATTTATTGCCAATTTTTTTTCTTTCGAAAAGTGTATATAAACTTTGCTGTGTGGAGTGATAAAGGAAGGAAAAAAATCCATTGCATTTGAAAACTGTTGCCAAAGAGAGGTGTTATTGTCCAGCTGTCTGTTGGGGACACGACTGATCGACGACGAATAGTTCACACAAAAAATAGATGTTGCTCGTCGCGCTACGATCGTCACAATGATAACACATAAAGGGCTCGCGGTCCTAACTATTTTAATTGGCGTCTCCTACATCGCCCAAGCCCAGTACCAGACCATCAACCGTGAGTATTAATATGTATACATATATTATGTGTGTGATGAAATGTTTTATCGACTATTCCTGCTTGCAATAAAACGATGCATTATTGCATACAGTTTTATTTTTTTATTGACAAGCCCATTATTATAGGCCCGTAGTTAAAGGCACCGTAGAAGAAAATGAAGTAGGTATCAATAATCTCAAATATTAATAAGGTAACCTCATAAGTTTATCGACAATACAAATATTTTAAAAATTTACGCGGTTTTCTGTATTTAGAAATACAGAGACATGTATTTCTGTATTTATTTTATTAGATGCCATCGCTGTCGATGATAACAGTTTTTTTGTATTTTATTGGTTTATTCCCATCTCGTCACCCTCGATACCTCATATAATAAATAGAATAAAATTTATAAATAAAATAATCATGAAAGATTAATTTATATTTATACAAAATAAAAATGATTTTTAGTCACGAAAGAAAAGATTACTTCTGTTTCAAAACAGTAGAAATTATAATGTTGTTAAAATTAAATGAAGGCATATAATTATATAGAATTTAATAGTTATCATATATTTTTATATTACTACATTATTATTATATTAGAATAGCATATTGTAAAATAGCGTATATATATATATATGCTGTATGTAACATATAATTCTGCACATATTATAATTATAACAAATAGAGCATATTGTCCGTAAAACAGGTCAGGGTTGAATTTTAATATTGTTTCGTCAACATTGTTGAACGGATGATTAAGAAACGGTTTTATGTTTGTTGCCTAATTCCCCAGATGTGATTTGAAGCTCATAAAATAAATATTAAAGTTTTTGGTTTACCTATTTATAAATAGGTGACGAGTCTATCAGCTTTTTTACAGCATATGACCTGAATACTAGATTTTACAATCGCTTAAAATTCGTCATTCGGCTTCACAGCTATAGTAGGTATGTAGGGTATTAATCTCGTAATTTCAAAAATTGTGATATATGCGTTTTTTAATCAAAATTACCGATTATCTATTTATTAAGTATTTGTATTATTAAAGTAAAGGCAAAGAACTTTTTAATTAGACATTTTAAAAGTTCTTTTAAAATTTCTAAACACGAAAAAAACTAAGTAGGTAACCGATTGCAGCGCCATTTATCGGGTCTAAATGTGAATCTAAATAATCTAGGAACCACTCACAAAGAATGTCCATCAATGGTTTAGGAATAGCTCAGTAACAGACACATTTACAGAACAAATATACAGATATATTATGTTTCCATTTATGCGGAAGTAGTTTTGTAAACCTCGGTTAATAATATTTCACTCATCGGTTTAGGGGCGGATTTAATCATTCCGACTTGTCAATTTATTTGCACGCCTGCAAAGAGTAGAAATATTTAGATATGCAATCCTTTTTAGATATTGTCTAAGGTAACCAGTTTTGAAATATTTGTACTTTAACGGACCAATTGATCATTAGCTTCTAAGCCCGAGAGAGAAAATTTGATTAGTGATGAGTGAAAACGGAGCCTTTTCCTACTCTTGAGATAGTTTCTACTTCCACTACAAGACAAGGAGTATTTTCGAATAATCTATATTATTTGTGTTTTGATCTGAAAAGATTTGTGTTTTGGTTTGTAATGAATAAACCCAAAATGTATTTACTAGACCGATTTTGAAAAATGATTTTAATAAGAATTTTAGGGATTATTCGCATAAGGACATAGGTATTCAATTTTAGTAAGATGAGATACCTCAAAGAGTAGGTAATATTAACTGTATATCGCTCTGCGTTCCTATTATTTATGTTTTACAATAATTTGCAATGTATTTCATACCTAATTTTATTTGTCCTTTCTGTTAAATATTCTCTGTTATAAATATGTCCCGGGGAGGAGCGCAATCAGAGTGTAGCGGTCCACAGTCCAATCTCGCCACAAAACATAATTGTTTTGTTACTACCACCGAGCGTACCCTCCACACCCACAACAGGCCGCGGTTTTTAATATTCACATCTGTCTTCTTTTTCTAAAACAACATAAAAATATGGATTTTGAAAAAGGAAAATTTTTGATTTATTCAATATGAATAAGTCACAGAACTTGTAAATATATTTTTGTGTCTATTTTCATATATATACATGCTAGTATAATATCCATCAAAAATATTTTTGCAAGATAAAATCGAACCCGCAAAATCGTGCTTTTTGAATTTTTAGCTGACTATCATACAAAATCATTTTTAGTTCAGCAGATGATAAAGAAATTCCATTTTTGGCACTTATTGAGAAATATAAATATCATTTAAAAATATACTTTTTTAAAATTTTGAATTTTTAATGCTTTTACAAAAAAAATTGACAGCTAACTGTAGGTACTATTATTCTAGTTTTTTTTTTAATTTTCTTACTTCATCTTATTTTATTCGACCAAACACCCTGTATTCGGCAACATATCCGAATTATTTTATTTTACTCGCTTGCTTTCCCCATGTTAAATTGATTTTATATAAAACACATACCAGTTAAAGTGATTGTTCATATGTTTGTAATCGAAAATCACATCTTCAACATTGTAAAGACCTATTTTCATTAGTGCTGCGTGTAGCCTTTTGAAGTGTAGTGTAGCACAGTTCAAGAGTTGTTCGCCATACCTTATTTACATAGACCACTAAACTTGTTAGCTATTACGCGTCATGTAGGTATTCTAATGCTATAAAATAACAAATAAAATGGATCCTGTTTGTCACAAGGACTCTTTGTAGATTGTAAATACTGATTACAGGAATAATAAAACAAATTACAATAAGGTCAAAAAGGGAAAATAATGTCTGTCTGTTGCCGTTCATTTTTGTCATAATACGAATGTCTTTGATTCTCAGTTACCGTGTGTTAATTGTAGTACAGGACCAAGTCCAAAATGGACGGATCAATCTGTACTAGAATATCTGACCATTGATTGATACGTTTAGGCAGTATGCAAATCAATATGAACTGGCCCAGTGTTTCCTAAAATAGTGTACCTATTTTTAATTTAAACTTTGTTTAACAATCGGAGTGATTTTAAAAACTAATTCATTAAGGAAATGAGATTAATGTTAAATTAATTTATTAATCTCCATCAATGTTAAATTAATAAAGGCTTTTGTTTTCGGATAAAACTTGGCCATGTTTTTGATGAAAGCTAGGTCATAAATACTTTTGAAGATATTGAAGATTTTCTAACCTATCCTTCTTCTTTGGGATCCAGTACGTGTACGTATGTTTAGTTATAACTATGTAGATTTTCACTACAATGTCCGCATATCAGCATAAAAGAGCCCTTTAACTGTTTATAAGTGAGACAAGCCAGGTTCAATACGAGAGTGGTGTTTCGTCGCGGTCACGAGGTAATGATCAGATAAGATGACGCTATTCAATATTCATCGATGCCTTTGTGATGTACTCACAACATAAGGCCACAAAGCTTCAATCTCGTTCCATAAGTCACTTACCAAGCGTTCATTTCCTATCAGTTTTGCATTACGCATTTTGAAACGCCGACACCAATTTGTAGGAGCGGCCAGAAATTGATAAACTGAATTATTCTAGACTCAGAATAAAGCTGAATTGGCTGAGACGGTATTGAAGGATTTCGAAGTTCTAATTGAATCAATTGAGGGCTAAGTTTTCATCCCGGCGTCGCAATATTGGTACCCCACTTGTTTATCTAGGATATATTATTTTTCTGTATCGCTGACAATGTGTATTATCGTTGTCAGTTGAGTAGCTAAGGTGTGATAAGGTAACAGACAGACAGACATAGTTAGTTTAACATTTGTTGTATTAGTATGGATTAAAACTAGTGTAGATACTAGTGTGTAGTAATTCGATATAGATGCGTTATATATCACCTTTAAAGGATCTGGATTGTTGCGGATGCAGAATTTTCAACAAGAGCGGATGCGCATTTTAAGTTTGTTAATATATATTATTGATATTAAAATTTTTAATAAATTTATGTTAAGTAATCAAGCTTTTAGTAGAAAACTTTCAACATTTTAAACTGAAAAATTTAAATAATTTTATAAATCATCTTACGGGATTTAGCTCCTCCGCATCTTGTAGCGGATGTCTAATTCGATGCGGCAATTCCTCATTCGCGGATGCTGACACAAATATTTACAACAACCCTGATTGGGACAAAATATATGACCGATAAAACAGATATTTAAAAAGACAGTACTTGTTATACCTACTCACTGTTTCTCTATATCTTTCTATACATAAGTAAAGTGTTATATAAATAGATCCGAGAAACGTTTGCGTGGTAGGAGCCAGTCTCGCTGTCATGCTAATAAAGTCAACTACGTTGGTGGTTAATCTTTCGTGAACCCCATCGGGTCGTTTCATAAAAATTAGAATAAATAAAAGTGCACTCACATTATCATAACAATATAAGCATTAGCTTAGATTGCGTCGCTTTATCAATGACCCCATTTTATGGAGACGCGCTCTTTCAATTAATTGAAACAGGATATCTCTAGTTCCTTTGCCATTGCACTATTCAACTAACTACACACTGCGTACGAGCTACTTATACAAAGTTAGATGTTAGAATAAATATTTTTGAAAATTTAAGTTGTTTTTTAAATCTAATACCAGTAATTTTATTTCTGAAAATTTCCGTCATTTTAATGCGTGTTGCATTAATCATAAAGTCGTTTTTTTAAATTTATTAACGACTTTATTAATTAATTAATTCAAAACAATATGCTAACGGAAAGGCACTTACGTATATTATAAAAGTGTATAAAACTTTTCAATCCCTAATAAGTGTGGTACCTACTTATAATTTAGTTTGAATATAGTCTTTGAAATATTAGATGCGTAAAGTGTTGAATGTTGAATAATAGGAATTCCTACGATATCATGTGGTCTGGTAGTATTTTCCGCAAGAAAATATTTTATATATATTATAAAATATAAGTTATATTTTTACATAAGTTAGCGAAGTCAGATACTTACTTATGTAGCTGTTGCTTTTAATATTGTTCGGATGTGCACAATAAAAGATTATTATTACTAAAAAAGAATAATTATAACCTATTAAAAAGTAACAAAAAGCTATTTAACTGTACCAATTGTTAACTAATACGCAATAAGCTCTGAACTCTGATTAACTGATGGGTTCAAATAGGTTTTACGTAAAACAATCGACAATATTAGTATTGTAGTTTTAGCAATTACCTAATAGTAAAAGTCATTAATTTAGTTATAAATACACACCCGCGACTTCGTCCGCGTCCGATTAAAATGTCGTGTGAAGATGTTTAATTTTTAGTACAAAATGTATGACACCTTTTAATTTATTAATAACTGCTCTTGGGAAATATACCTATAGTTAAAATTCTTTAGTATCTAACTAAAGGACGCGATACAATCCGTTTGGGAAATTACAGAAATTAATTTAAATAGCACAAAAAAAGTTAAATAGATTTAATAAAGTTAAAAGTTAAAAGTCATTTTTATCAAATTTTATTTTAAATAAACTTTCATATTTAATGTAAAAGTAAAAAATCGTGAAAGTCCGAGACAGGTCGCTGGTAATGTCTAGTAAGTAATGTACAAATTTCAAAATATATCCTTAGATTAAGTTATAGGGACCGCTCAACGCATCTGCTTTGCATATTTTATCAATTACCATTGTGTTGTTTCTTTACCACTAACAATGTACAAATAAGTGTGGTCCCTTCGGTTTTATTAAGACCCATGTCTCCCTTTGATGGTTCTCTCCCTTCATAAATTTAAATGGAGCAATATTGACGTGTGGATTCCGAAACACAAAGTGGGATATGTTGGAAATTTTTCAGTTAATTGTGGTACAAGCACCCACGGTACAATGTAATAGTTAGAGATAAAAAAGTAGAAAATTCTAGTATCAAATATACACGTAGCTATGCACGTAGTACTTTTTTTAATTTAGGTTACTGAGTAGGTATTTTTGTATGCCTATTGAGTTTGTAGTCAAAATATTTGAGATCAATGTCTCATTCTTGGCTTAAATTCAAACAAAACAACTGCAGTACAAAATACATGTTTTTTGTCTTCATAACACGTACAATAGACTAAAGTCGAAAGCCGTGACGCCGCATACACTTCGTTTAATTTAAAAGTATGCCCACAAAGAAACGATGAGTAATCATTTAGACTATTATAACATGGAACTAACCGTATCAAAGGAAAAAAATCGATTTTTACTTTAACCGAGTATTTGTGAAAGGTAGCTTTAGATTACAAAAAAAAGATGGAAGAGAAGAAACTACATCGTTTGGGTTTAGTTGAATTGATATATTTCATTTTTCTAAAATGGTTCATAGTTTTTGTCATTATTATTAGCAATCCAAAAAGTTCATTCAGCTGTTGTTCTCAACGAGAACTAAAGAGTACTCAAGAGAAAAGAGAAATTATATCAAGGGGGTTAATTTTTTTTATTTTATTTTTTTATTGCTGACTGATAGCTTGACAACATACCTAACCTACATGAAATCTGAAATTTAACGAAATGTTTATCCAAGTATTCCATAAAAAGCAATATATCCTTAGAAATTATAAATAAATCACTTATAACGAAACTGATTGAAAATTATCACCAATAACGAAATTGGTTGAAGCATCAATGACGTCACATGTCATAATGATATATCCCCCATTCAATGAGAAAATTCTGTGGAAAGAGAAATAAATACATATTTAATATTTAATCGTCAAGTGTAAAAATAAAATACTGACGCCCGGTGAAAGTCATAGTTAAGTGTAGAATAAGAACACGCGTGGCCGACAATGTGCGAAATGTAACGTAAATCAAAGGGGATTTATATAGAATATCGTTTGTATGCGATCACATAGGGACGTCGACACCTACGCATACTGAATACAACTCAATGCTGGCAAAAATAAATATATATCAAGTGTTACGAGTTGTTAAATTTATCACTAGATCCATCACAATCGTAAAACCTCAGATTTATTCATTACCTGCATTTGCGGGTGTAAAGCATGACGTATAAAAACCTAGTTTCTCTATCAGATCGACATGATAGCCATGCGAAATACATAGTACCTACCTACTTGTAACAATTGGTGTGTTGGTTGATTAATTTTTTTTTAATTATATAAAATATGGCGTTTGTTAAACATTTCTTTTAATCTACTGATAATCGTATTTAATATTTCAAAGATTAAATTTAAGGCATCATCATCATCAAAACTATATAGGACGTCCACTGCTAGACATTGTCATAATTTTTCAGTAGGCCCTGTCAGAAGCAGCCTGAATTCAGATTCGACTTTATTTTATTCAATTGTGGAGTGTAATGTATATTATCTATTATTATTTGAACTCTTAATAAGAACTGTCATATTATTTTTTAACTTTAATATGTGTTTGCGAGCCCTTCCAAAAGACGTACTTTCTGTCCTATTTACACCTCATCTATGTCTTTCTAATTCCTATCTCTTTCCATTAAAGTCAAAGGATCACGACATAATATTCTGTACTGTAATAATTTTGATTTCTGTCAGAATTCTTTTCTTTCCTTAAATGGCTGACATTTTGTCCATTGTTTCCTTTTGAGAGAACACTACAACCTAGAACACAGACCATGTGGGTTGGGTTCGATCTGATTTGCGTCTGGTTTCTGAAGTAACTGAATAGGATAAGTAATTGAATAGGTTAGTAAATAACTATGATGGTTATTTGAATGACTTCATTACTTCACATTCACTATCGCAGTACTGTAGGTACTTTGTTCTCGACATTGATTACTGTAGAACACAGTGTGTAGTTTGATTTATATTTATTATTTTATTATATGTTTGATTCAAATTCATAGTTGTGTTGTATTTGTTATAAAGACCTCATTTTTTAAATAAGTACCTAACTCAAAAACCGTGCCGTTCAGCAATAATACGACTAACAATCAATCGTGCAAACTTCGTGCCTAATGGTTGGTTAAAGTATTTTTCATAAAATTCCACAAAAAGTGGCTCACGAATATTCGTCGGGGACAATTTGGTAATGAGGTTTAGTCCGTGCCTGGCGCAACTTCTCCACTACTACAGTTTAATTTATTTGTCGATTCTGCCTTGTCTGAGCCCTATTACGTTAGTTGTACATGGATTACATGGATTACACAATTGAATCGGATGCGGTAAATCGTGGGCCAGCCAGTGCTGTGAAATCTCGGCTGGCGAACATACGAAAGACGCAGTATGATTTCTGAGATTCATTGTTTACATGTGAATTATGCACAGCCCGCTTATGCTCGCGACTTCGTCGCGTAATAATATAAATTTGCAAGCATATAACATACATTTATCGCTGTAAATACGGATAAAAACCAGAATAAAAACCATCTACCATCAAGAGGTGAATAAAATGCGTGTCTGCTGATATTTATGTTAAAAAGTTAAAAAAGTCTACAAATTTTTATATTTGTTGATTCACTAAAATTTACGAACCTTTATATTACGATGTAATTCTATTTAAAAAGTAACAATTCCTATATATTTTTAAACGTATTCTTACGAATGCCACATTCATTTTGTTCGCACTACATGTATACTTTTGTTATACTTTTGTACGTAGTGTTTGGAAGGTTTTCTTTCTTTGTTAAAAATGTTAAATAATAACCTTCGTATATTTAATACTAGCGGTCCCAGCAGACGTTGTCCCCTCTGAAACCGATAACCCGATTGCAGCGCCAACTAACGAGTCTAATTTTGAATATGAACCAATCAGGGGCTCACACAGATATAAGTACACATGTTTTTAGGTATGAGTTCAGTCACATACACACGGACAAAAGAAATCCTAATAATACAATATTATTTAAAATGCAAAAGTTTGGATGTTTGTTCCTTAATAACGCAAAAATGGCTGAACGGAATTGGATGCAATTTGGCACACAAAAATTCTTATATAGGTATAAAATATTTTATATATAAGAAGAAATGCTTCTTCTTCTTCTTCTTCTTTTAATGTCTTGGCTCCATCAGATTTTCTCCGATGATTTTGCCAGTGTCATTAGTAAAAATAGCAATTCGTAATACCCTTTTTTAAAATAAAAAAGGGTAAAATTGAAATTAAAGTCAAAAATAGCAAATCCCGATTCAAGTCAGTAAAGTCAAGTTCAGTCAAGTCATAATTTTGATTAGTTTTCCAAAACAGGTCCGTCCAGTCCAAGTCAGTCAAGTCAAGTCCGAAGAAATGCTTACTTATAATAATATTATAAATGCAAAAGTAACTCTGTCTGTCTGTCTCGCTTTCACGTCAAAACTACTGAACCGATCATAATGAAATTTTGCATACACGTTGTCAGGGATACAAGAAAGGAAATAGAAAAATATTTACGTATGTAGGTATGTATTTAGACGTACGAGACACATGATAGGCTACTTTTTTCACGCGGACGAAGTCGCGTGCGTCAGCTAGTATTCTATATTTTGATGAGTACCTACATTAAATGAACATCAAATAAAGATGATAGCTACGCGTATTAATTTGTTTTTTAATCACACATTATTAAGATCCTATATATCCTATAAATAAGTCAACAGTCAAAACTAAGTTTATTGTAACGCCTTATATTTATGTAGACACGCATGTAATAATTAAGTAATAACATAGCACTAACTTAAACAGTAGGTAGAGAGCAAACACCCAAAACATACCCTGTGATTATGGTAATTCATAGGATCCTAATTGTTGGAGACTTTATTGGCAGTCAAGTGAATCAGTTAATCAATAGGCAATTGGTCGAATTTGTCGTTCAATTCAACGTGAGTTCATAGTTAATGTTAGTTTTAAAATTAACATACCCAACTTCACATTTGTAATTGACTTGTATCTTATCCATTAGAATGAAACAGGAACGTTTCATACATTTTATTCATTGAGATATTTATGGGTCGGATGGCTCGTCTCGTCTACATCTACGCACAATAGTGCACTTAACATAATTAATCATATTAATAATTATTATTAACTAGCTGGTGCCCACGACTTCGTCCGCGTTGAAAAAGCAATATATCGCCTGACATCGTTATTGCTATTATACTTAGCCAGGAGTTAGTTTCCTTAATTTTAGATAATCCCTCGGGAGCAGTACTTTTTTTCTGGATGAAAGGTACCCTATGTCCTTTCTGGTGTCCCAGACAACGTGTATGCAAAATTTCATGGTGATTGGTTCAGTAGTTTTTGCGTGAAAGAGTTACAAACATCCATACATACATCCATACAAACTTTCGCATTTATAATATTATAGTACGGATTAATATAATTATCATATTTATTAATTAATAAAAATTCGTGTCACATGTATGAGTATGAGGCCAATAAACTCCTAAACTACTGAACCGATTTTGATAAAACTTCGTAACTATGTGTAATTGGGTTCAACTTAAAAGATAGTTTTTATTTTGAACCCGGGTGAAGCCGGGAGCCTGTAGCTATTTAATTTATAAAAATCGGGTGACACCTAACAGATTTCAAACTTATTTTGTGTTTCCAGCTTGAATGATAAAATTTATTTTATAAAGATATGCTAAAGAGCGTCGTGAGTTGAAGCTAGTGTTTAGGTATTATATTATTTATTCATTTTAAAACATAAATATTTATTTATATTAAATTATAGTTATATATACGATTTTTTTTCAATCCAAGTCAATCCCTGTTTCGTCGCCTTAATAATGTCCTGATCAAGTCCTGCCTAATGAATGAAATTGTAGCGAGAGTGACAGAAAAGAAAGTCTTTTACGGATATAAAACAAACACTAACTATTAGATATTATGTTTAATCTCTGCATAATTACATACACGTAATTAAACTAGCGGTGCTGTAGTTGTTAATATCCATAGTTTCAGAACTAGGTCAGGAAAACAAAGATGTTATTAAATTTTGTTTAACAATCTGCGTTTCAGCATATGATTCTTTAGCTATTATAAAAGAAAATCCAACCACATTTTGCTTATGATTATTTGGTCATAATAATTTTCTAATTTTCGTAATGACACGTCAGGTATGCGAGAGGATTTTGGATACTATGGCAGTATCCATACTTGGATACTGTCATAGATTTTATTTTTGTAATAAATTCTAAATATCATAATATTTAGAATAATCTTTACATAGTATAAAATAAAGCCGCTTCCCGCCGTCTGTCCCTCTGTCTGTACGCTAAGATCTATTAAAGTACACAACGGATTTTAATGAGGATTTCACTAAAGGAAAGAGCTTTAAACGAAGAAGGTTCGTATTTGCAGAAAAAAATTAGACCCGTGCGAAGCCGGAAGCGGGTCGCTAGTAATGTAGTATTATGCATTACATCATTATCATCATGTGACTTCGTCCGCGTGGAATAGTTATTTTGGGAATCATTTGGGTATCTCGAACGGTTTTCGCAGCGCTCGCAACGGAAGCCCTCAAAGATGAATAATTTTCCCCGTTTTTTCCACATTTTCGACTGTTTCTTCGCTCCTATTAGTCGCAACGTGATGTTATATAGCCTAAAGCCTTCCTCGATAAATGATCTATCCAACACAAAAAGAATTTTTCAATTCGAACCAGTAGTTCCTGAGATTAGCGCGTTCAAACAAACAAACTCTTCAGCTTTATATATTAGTATAGATTCGACAGGTAAGAAACATACATATAGTATGACAGGTAAGAATATATAGTATGACGTCAAACTATGCACTTGGGCTTGCAGTAGGTGACTGTCTATCTCTTGGCTTTAGTTCGCTTTGAGGCGAATATAAGACGAACAACTTATCCGTCGACAAACGATCTCGCAGCTCGCTTTACAACAATATAAGTACTACCTCCGAGACCACACTTCTAAGGAACGAATACTCAATTACATCATATGAAAAGTTTTTTCTCAGATTTATATATGACTAGATTTTGCCCGCGATTTCGTCCGTACCCTCTGTTCTTAGGTGTTAAATCATATTGATAATATTTTCTTTTATGCGTTGATTTTTTTTATGTTATACGATCCTCGGGAGCTTTTTCTGGACAAAGGGTACCGCTGACAACGTGAATGAAAAATTTCATGATGATCGGTTGAGTAGTTAAGGCGTGAAAGAGTAACAAACAACAATAAACCACACTTTGGTATTTATTATTATTAGTAAGGATTGACTTTACTTATTTTATTTTTATGAAACATCCAAACACACGGCAGTTAAATGTTTATTTTTGCTTTATACATTTCTAATTATTTCTCTCGCCCGCTGCAAAAAAATACACCATACATGCTGCATGAAATATTTTATCGTGGCGGATGCACTTGTGTATTTTTTATGTAAAAAAGTTTTATTGAAATCCGTTAACAATCTAAATATATCTTCCGAAAATGGATGGGATAAGTTAAGGCCGACGAGAAGAGGGAGGCCGTGTGTTAGTTGCACTGAAGTGCATTGTGTTACCGACTTGGTGTTATTTGAGAAACTTCAATCTCTCTAGATTTCTAAAAAATCACCACATTCCAAACGTAAATTGTATTTAAATATATACCTACTACGATAATCTTTGTCTACATTGTGATTCTAAGCAGTGAATTGGGTGGAACGCGACCTTTAAACAAAGTAAAATTACGTCTTGTAACCACATATCATCCGGCGATGACATCACCTACGAGTAAGATAACACTTAAGAATATTGTTTTTAGATACAAATTAGAGTTTACGTCAAGATGTACCAATGTAGGTGGTTCGTCGGTATTGTAATGTTTCTGAAGTTTTAAGTTCGAGCGTTTCGTAGTTATTATATACTAGCTGATGCCTGCAACTTTGTCCGCGTTGAAAAAGCAATATATCGCCTGACATTGTTATTGCTATTAAACTTGGCCAGGAGTTAGTTTCCTTAATTTTAGATAATCGCTCGGGAGCAGTAGGTACTTTTTTCTAAATGAAAGGTGCCCTATGTCCTTTCTTGTATCCCTGACAACGTGTATGCAAAATTTCACGATGATCGGTATAGTAGTTTTTGCGTGAAAGAGTAACAAACATATCCATACATCCAAACAAACTTTCGCATTTATAATATTAGTACGGATTAGGCAGCCCATCTGGCAGTAGACGAATTCCCTCCTAAAATTACTTGCCCTTTATCAAGAAGCGGTTAACCAAACCCATATTTGTCACTCAGATAATATTAATAGTATCTAGATATTAAAAATGATTTCATTAGAACTACGTTTTTATAAAAAGCTTTATAGATCACATGGGTTTAATATAACACTGGAATTTCAGTATAGTAGTAAAGTTATTGAAAGAAAAATATATTTTTTATTATTATTTACTTAAAGTATATGACAACCTTAAATAATTTCCATTTTTCGACATATTATCGCTTGTGAACCACCGTCGCCTTTTACATAAAGCTTTCAATAATATCGTTATCTTATAAGAGAGATGGGAAAATTTCATTTTCAGGAGTTCATGTTAGGAAAGGAGGTTTTGTTACGTGCCTGTAGGTACTCATTGCGCTATTTCTAGTTTAATACACTATAAATTTATTATCTATTATTATTTCTAGTCCATATATGAAACACTAGGTGGTCGCCGCGACTTCATTCGCGTTGTTCAACGCCTGTCATACATTGACGCCAGGCTTTATATGCATTATAATTATTAATTAATTATTATTAATTATTAGGCATCACTAATTGTCGAACGTTTCTTTTTAGATATCTAGTGGAATATTTAGCCTACGTCTATCTTGAAATTCTATTCTAGCTAGTGGAAAGAGTAAATCAAGTCGATGTTGTAAATATGGAGGAAGTATTGGGAACTATCTCTTTATAGAAGACGATCGCTAATCTTAAATACATAAGCGATCCTTGTATTTGCATGGATGCAATTTTTTCTGCAAATTATATAAGTATGCAACAAGGATGAGGCCTAAGATGGAGCGAGCTAACCCACAAGATACCTAAGTATTCACTCGAACTTTGAAAAGATTTGGGTTACCTATATGAGCTCTTATTTCAAAACGTTTTATAGCAAATTTCATCACCTTTCTTTGAAGTTATTGTTACTTATACTATAAATTAGTAACGTTTTTAACTTGAAAAGTCCAAGGAGGCACACTACGTTCTGATTACAGCTTCGAGCCAGTGAAGACGAGGTTTCCATTCTACAGAAGATTTACAGAAAATAACATTTTGTTATTTTATAAAAAAAATGTTCGAAAATGAATTTGCAAAAGAATATAATAAATGTTTCTAATTTATTAAACAGTTGCATAAATTATTTGTCAATATAACAACATAATTTTGTATAGCTGCTCCATCAATAGAATTATGGCTGGAAAAATAAAACGCGATGAAAATTATGTGGATGAAATTAAATTAGCAGCTGTAACTTATTATAATAAGCACAAACACTATAAAAATAAAAATGAATGTATTGAACATTTGTTTCATAGTTTAGATTTAGATTAATTGTGTTATAGCTTATACCTACTACAGACTTTTCAGCCATACCTGCAAATTGTATACAAACCGTATCAAAGTTGGAATTTATTCATTGGAATATTTCATTGGAAGGTTTAGAATATGTTAGCGGAGAAAGAGACAGGGGCACGACTTTATTTTATAATATACTAGCTGTTGCATGCGACATCGCCTGCGTAACTTTATACCTAATGTATATGTAATGTAGCTTTCTATAGGTGAAAGAATTTTCAAAATCGGTCCAACAGTTTTTGAGTTTCGTCATTACAAACAAACAAATCTTCTTTCTTTGTAATAATTATTTATTAGTTTTCTGATTGAACTTTTTAGTTCAAAACCCTTTCAAAACTTTATTAGCAAATAATCTCTGTCTGAGAGTATAATATAATAATCCCAATGATATCTGATATTAAAACAACATTGAACATCTGTTGAATTATAATAATTGAATAACTATTACCAACAGTTGGCCGTTTGAAAGCGTGGCCGATAAATCTGCAGGTTCATTGAAATGCATTCCTGAGCGGACCCTGCTCGCGCGACCTGAATTGTCCAATGATCACGTCATTTACTTTACAACTAAATAACATTTTGATATGAAAACCTTGGCTTCAATGCTAATTGCAAACATCAGACGCGGCTCGATTGTGGCAAAACTAACAAATTACAAGCTTTTGCTATTGCTCACAATTCACGCTTATTTATCCAGTAGGTAGGCTATTATTATTTTACGCTTAAATTTAAAACTATATAGATACAGAGAACTTGTACACAAAGATATATTATTTCGATGTATATAAAGATAGGGCTCATTATTTTAAATACACTGGACCGCAAAGAAAAAGGATCGGTTAGAAAATCCTCAATATCTTCAAAAGTACTTGACCTAGCTTTATGAAATAAAGACTAATTTAAAGAATATTTTAATGTGCTTGAATAAAAATAAAATTTATTTAGTTTAGCTTTAATTTAGTTTTTATTTCATATAGCTAGGTCAGCTACTTTTGAAAAATTTGAAGATATTGAAGATTTTCTAACCGGCCTTTTTTCTTTGTGGTCCAGTGTATTTAAAATAGGAATAGCCTTGATTTCATTTTTCAGTCCCCTTTTGGTCTTCACTCTTTGGATTTAAATTCTCTAAAGAGAAAAGTGTTATAAGATACCTATCGGTTGATAGTTTTTTTAGATAGTACCTAATACCTCACAAAAAAAAACTTACAATAAAAAATCTTTTACTCTAACTTTAAGTAACACTAAAATTATTTTAAAGCGAATATTTCGCTTGTTTACATTATTAAGGCAGAATCAAACTTAGAAAGCTTGAAAGTTTCCAAAGTAAGCAAATCCGCTATCGATGTCGTGCGAAGAATGCGAAGGCTGTGTGTTATCCTCACCAAAAAAAAAACTTTCCTGAAAACGTGGAAGGTTTCAGTGGCGCTGAGAGACTGTTAAACACGCACGTTGTCACTATATACATAATTTGAACGAAGTTCGAAATGTTGGAGCATATGCGCTAACTCTAACGTAACTTAATACCTCTATTTACTATAGCTACAGCTAAAGTATATCACGTACTAGGCTCGTCTGCGAAGCGAGCAGTGGAATTTTAAATACAGAACAGTGTTTCTGAAAATGTTTATGTTGGCGAGAAAGAAAAAGGGAATTCACCCTTATGAGACGAGAGTATTCCTTTTATGGTCGATTCATGCTAACTTTCCAGCACTGACTGTTGAAACGTGATCCCATTTGTTTAACCACCGCGTACGTTTTGTTCACATAAAATTGAATGACACTATAATGAGTGTGTTACAGTTATTGTATCGGTTTTGTTATATTTGACGACACGTTTGGTCTAGTGGCTGTTAACCAAGCGGTCGCGAGTTCGAATCCCGCTAGGGGCAAATGTTTATGTGTTAACATTTACTTTTGTACCTGAGTCATGGATGTTTTGTATTTATAATATGTATGTATTTACAAAAAAAAGTAATGTATGTAATATATCAACTGTCTGGTATTCATAATACAAGCATTAAGTTGCTTACTTTGGAACTAGATGGTGCTGTGTGGAATGTGTGTATATATATAGAATCCAAGTTACCTACTATTGCAGTGACAATATCCTATATCGTAGGTGATTTATGATATTGTTTAATTATATCAAGAAGTGTTTCGCATCTGTGTATGTATGTTCATAGAGTTGCGAGTATAAACGAGATTTATTGTCTACAGAATATTGCGGTGCTGATGATTTCCGTTGTAATGATGGAAGATGTATCGAAAGCCGGCGTCGCTGCGATTTCATAAATGACTGTCCAAACGAAGAAGACGAACAAAACTGCGGTTAGATTTTTTTTAAATATTTTTAGAGTTCAGATTGCAATCAATTAATTATTATTAATTTAAGATTATTTATTTATATTAATTTTATATAACTTTTCATGGATTATCTTTATTTAATAAATTAATTTTGTTAAACTCACTAGACACCAGAAACAATTTCGGTTCTGGAGCACAAATTTTAATCAGGATATGCTAAATTATAAATTGAAATTATTATCAGACATGTATATAAAATAGAGATCTGACTCGTGTTAAGTATAGGTATTTATATTATTTTTTGAACAATGGTAAAATATGATTACTTTATTACAGAGTGTCGAGAGAACGAATTTAAATGCAAGAGCGACGGGTCATGTATTGAAGCGTGGAAGCGATGCGATGGTTTCAACAATTGCCGAGACTCGTCCGATGAACAAGATTGTGGTAAGTTACGAAAAATATTTATTGAGTAATTTTCAGAAAAATAAACGCCGAGCTGTCTGTTTCAAAATCTATATATCGATTGTTCTTGTGCATGCTTCAATTCACTTGGAACGGTAAGTCTCTAGAATGTTCGATTGGACTGGCCATCATGTTTGCAAAGACAGTGGCAGGTTTAGATGTAGGAACGGCTCGTGCATTAACATTTTGCTTCGTTGCGACGGCATCAGAGATTGTATCTCTGATGGTAGCGACGAACTTGGATGCCGTAAGTAAAAACTTAATAAATTTTATTAACAAATTATTAATTTTATTTCACCGGTGAAGTCATTTACTAAAACATCAATAATTTTAAAAAGCATGCAGCTCAAATCAATGGCAATGCGACTTTGGAAACTGCATTGAACGCAGCAAACGCTGCGACGGACGCGTTGATTGTCCAACGGACAGGTCAGATGAACGAAACTGCTTCGGTAAGGGCTTAATATAATGCTACTTATTTATCATGTCATTACAATAATAAAATTATATAAAACTAATAATGAAAATTCATTTATTCAGTCATTTATTCATGGCAAGATTCCGCCATGATTCTATTTTAGGCGTACTTTTTATGTTCCACTTTGGCATTTGTCACGCAAATTCTATAGTGGTAGTATGTACTTCGATGGCGTAATCCTATATAAACAGCTACGCTGGCTGTTCCCATCATTCAGTGATACAATATCACCTCTGATGCACTACAGAATCGAGGCAACCCCAACAGCACCCTGAAATCATTTATTGTTCTGAAGTCGGAAAGCGTCATAGAGTTCTTGGGTATATCCCCCCAAAAGGCTGTATGTGTAGGAGGATTTACAGTATGCTCTGAAAAGTTTTAATTTTGTCAGTAAAGCGCACAAATCTGTGGTCGATTAATTTTGCACTCACCATAAATTATGTGAACTTTACGAGTATAACAATGAAGCATCTAATGAAATCCCCAAACAATGGTCGTATTAATATTTATAGGTGAAACTATCTACAAATCCATATTCGATTTCCAGCTGCCGGCTTTTTTAGATGTTCAAGCGGAAAATTAATCCCAGAATATCTAAGATGCGATCGTCGCTATGATTGTCCAAGTGGAGACTATTCCGATGAACAGAATTGCCGTAAGTCCGCTGAATTCAGCAATTCAATTGACGTGTGCGTTCTGTCTTCTTTGTCTGTTTTCTTTCCTTTCCTTCTTTTTCAGCACTATCTTTGTTCACCATTTTCTTCTTAGCCAACTACCTCACACTACTTCTACACTTTTCCTATTGATTCGTCTATATTTGTTTGTCTTTTGCACGTCACTTTTCTTTTTTCTTTCATTTTTTTTTCTTAAAAATCAAAGGAACGGCTCGTGAGCATATACCTAATAACTATATAAATCAGCGACACTTTCTTTTGCCGGACAGCATGTGGTGATAAGGACTTCAAATGTGACAATGGACACTGCATCCCCGCATCCAAGCACTGTGATATGACGCATGATTGTCAGGATGCTTCCGATGAACGAGATTGCACCTATGGTTTGACTCTTTTAAAAACATTTTTCATAAGTGTCATTGTCAGTGTTAGGCGTAGGAAATAATCATAGGTGATGGTGATTATGTACCGACCGAAGATATTAACGAATTAATGCATGATCTTTTTCTTAAGTTCATGATTGCTTATTTACTTGCACATTATTAATTATGTATACCACCTACCTATAAGTATCTACCATTTAATAATTAATTCTCACATTTAACTGATGCTACAATTTCTTTTTTCATTTTAATTTGTAGCGTTACACTAAATAAAAAAATGTTTCATTAATATTAATTTGCTTGTATTTTTAAGTTCCTTTTAAAACAATACTGTTATTTTTTAAATCTATACTAATTTGAAATAATTAACAGCATTGTTTACACATATAATTAAAAAGACACTAGACCGGAAATATTTCAAATTCAAAATTTTTTGATTTTTTTTTTCTATTCCGGGCCAGTGTCCTAATGTGTCTGTATAAAGGTTATGGTTTGTGCATTATATTACGGCAGGCACACAATGCATGGCTTATGAATATAAATGTTCGAGTGGGCAATGCGTTCAAGCGGAGTCCTGGTGCAACGGAACTTTCGAATGCAATGATCAGTCAGACGAGATGAACTGCACCTGCAAAAGGGGACAGTTCGATTGTCGGGATGGGACATGTATTAGCTTAGGACAGATATGTAATGATTACAATGACTGTCTGTCCGGCAGCGATGAGCTTGGTTGCGGTGAGTACTGAAGGTGGCACTTCAAGATTAACTTATACATTTTAGATTTGTCAATATTCAAGGCTCGTATTGCTTCAGCGTCCTTCGTAGCAGTAATGTACATAGTTAGATTCTTCTTAATTTAGAGTTTTTAATTAGAGTATATATACATTCTGTCAAATAAGTATCGGGAATTGATTATTTAAAAAGCACAATAACGTACCATCTCACTCGGATATCATTGTGAACGCATTTCTGGCCAAAACTCAACAAATCAATTGGAACATCCATCGTATTCCCTAATATGGCTCCAAGCGACTTTTTTCTTTTTCAAAAGTTCAAATTACTACTTCGAAACACATGTTTTCAGTCGACAGAAGACATAAAAGAGAATTCGTAGCGAGCACTGAAGTCGATTCAGAAAAAATCGTTTAAAAATGTTTTTATTTTGTGTTTTATTGACCGACTCCCGGTACTTTCTTGACACAGTAGTACATACATATAAATATGTATAGTATATGTTACTTTTATAATATGTTTTTAATGTATTAAATATCTTTCTGCAATTTGTCGGAGTAATTTCGTGCAGGAGGACGGAAGTGTGAACAGAATAACAGAAAACGCTATTTGATTTGACCAATGAGTCATCTTCTGTGATTCGTTGGATAAAACTACCTAGCCAAGCCCTCCGTCGTCTAAAAAGTGTTCAACTTCTCTCATAGATGTCACTAGGAAGATCACGAAACAGATGGTACGGTACACTCATGTGCGACTACTGGAAAGCTCGCTCGTTTTTTTTAAAATCTTCATATACCTAATTGTTTGATTGAGCGAGCAACCGTTTAATATAATTATAATTTATAGAACCCAAGTCGTGCCCGCCCGGAGCCTATACTTGCTACCCGTCTTCATCGGTATCTTGCGCCACAAGATGTGACGGCTACAAGGAATGCGACGATGGCGAGGACGAAGACGAATGCGATGGTGAACCAGGTATTTTGACAAGAGTTACACATATGCACAGATTTAGCAAATTAACCGAACTTACTTCCCAGCAAACTAATACCCGTTTTCACAAACAGTCACCCAGAGTTAGGGAACATTATATTGTAACACCTGTTACTCACGGAAGTACCTACGCCTTGCAGTCCAGCACTTCTTGCAGAATTGTGAATGTGAGTGCCGTGAATGACCGCCGGCGTTATGTGTTATAACTTTAGGTGACTGTTGGTGAAAAAGGGCATTATTGTTCTTCCTCAAAGGGCAGCGTGAAGAGGGCAGTGGTACTTAAATTTAAATAGTACTTGAAAGTGAAGTTTCGTGCATTGACATAAGATTTATTTTTGCATGTCGTTATAGAATGCTCCAGTGCCGGCCTTTTGATTCGTGTCATGCAAAAACAAATCTTATTTCAATGCACTAATTCTTTCAAGTACCATTCTAAATAATATTATGTTCTCCTATCCGATCTGCTCTTTGCGAAACAACTCTAACCTTCTTAGCAAATAAACGAAATTACAGCAATTCTGTGGCAGGAGATTGGTTAATTTGCTCAATCTGTTATTAAGCACTTACACGTCTTTAAGTTTATTGAAGTATTCTAATAACTTAAAGCTAACATCTTCATTGTGTTAATTTTTTATGTATTTCAATATATGTAAACATATTTTAGAATTCATTACCATATATACACTTTATGTTGTAAGTTCGTAGCGGTTGCGAATTATACTTTATACTGTCGTGCATTTTAATGAGTTATTTATTTAATAGATATATTATATTTGTATTTAATATTAATCATGAAATTTCATATATGATATATTTGAGTTTTAACCACTGTATGTTACGCGTTGAAAGTGTATTGTCGACACGTTTGGTCTAGGCTAGTAACCCTACCTGTTAACCAAACGGTCGCGGGTTCGAATCCCGCTAGGGGAAATTATTTATGTGTTAATATTTTACCTTTATACCTGAGTCATGGATGTTTTGTATTTATAACATGTAGGTATGTATTTACAAAAAAAATATCTATGTAGTATATCAACTGTCTGGTATCCATAATACAAGCATTAGTTGCTTAGTGTGGAACTAGATGGTGCTGTGTGAAATGTGTGAAGATATTATATTTGTGATATAACTACTATATTTTTTAATACTATATTTATACTGTACATAGATAATTTTTATACCATCTTTTTGTATACACTTTAGATATTAGTTTGTTAATACTGTAAAATGGTTTTGTTATCTTTATAATAAATATATGTATCTATATATATTATATTTGTGAAGATATATTGAAATACATAAAGTTAATTGTTTTGTTAGAAGATTGCGAGCACGAGTGCGACGGTAAATGTTTGGACGCAAGACAAGTATGCGATCAGTTCAAAGACTGTAGCGACGGATCGGACGAAGCCAACTGTTACAATTGTGATGGACGCGACGATTTTAGGTAACACGATAATTATCACTTTTATATCAACCAGCTTTGTGACTTTACTATACTTAACTTTATTTTTAATCTGCAATTAAGCGAGTTAAGCACCATTGCGCAAATGAGCTTCATTGCAAAGGCGAAAGTGAGAGCGCGAAGCCAGTGAATGAAGTGAACATTTTTATTTTAGTACATTTTTTTATGTTTTTTTTTTATGAATTCAAAATATGCATTGTTCATAGGTGTAATAATGGGGAATGTATTCATCGTAATCAACAATGTAATGGTGAGGCAGATTGTGAAGATGGAAGCGACGAGAGTGAGTGCGGAGTCGTCACTTCAAAGCCCGGTAATCATTTGAATTTATTACTTATCGACAAATACATAATGGATAATGATATGCAAAGGTCTTTCTTGTGGAAACTAGTAATAAGAAGGGTGATGATGCTTTTATCCAGTTACTAGAGAACCCGCTTGGATCTTGGTACCATCTAAAGTTAATTTATATTAATTCCGCCTTCCCCTTTCTCCCATCGGATACAGACGCACGGCTGGCTACCATCCTTATCTTGTCGAAATCCTTCCTGTTCGGACCAAGCGTTTTGAAACATCCTTTATAATGCGCACTGCCAGGGTTAGGAACTCCCTGTCGGCGTCTGTATTTCCGATCACATATAAACCTAATCTTTTCAAGGTTCGAGTGAATAGGCATCTTTTGGGTGAGCTCGCTCCATCTTAGGCCTCATCCTTGCCACATGCCTGGTTGTTGGCCAAGAGCTAACCCATAAAAAAAATTGTAACTCTTTAAAAGCGATTTATAAATCCTAATTAACGTTTTAACTTCAATTCATCTAAGTAGACCAGTGACTTCAGCCTCATCATGTCTATCATGGAATTGTAATCAACACTTTAAACGACAAGGAATTCTTATCAGTAACTCAAATCTGTCGAATTCACCTTGATAAATTTACAAATATTGAAGTCCTCAAATAAAGTCCTCGAGTTCATATAAATCTATAATGAAATTGGCTTTAACGAAATCTACTTTCATATTTAGTGCATTTTAAATGCGAAGATTTTTTAGTAGGTACAGTACAGAGAAAGAAATGTTTTGAAAATACCTAACAATTAATATTTGCAACTTGTCATACATCAAACTACAGGTCCTCCAAGAGCGACACCTATTGAAAGTACCCAATCCGAAGTGGAAACTCTTGTATAAAATTAACAATTTCGACTTTTTCGAATTTTTGGTTTTTTCTTAAAAACAAAAGAAAAATAATTCAAATCGGTCGAGCTATTTTTCAGTTTCAGACTAACGCACGTCAATTGATTTGATTTTTATATTTAGAGAGAATAAATATTACGTTATTTCTTTTATAGAAACATGTAACGAAAATCAGTTCACATGCAAAGATGAAGCCTGTATCAACAGTCACTTTGTATGCGATGGACGAGAAGACTGTCTGGATGGTTCTGATGAATGGAACTGTGGTATGTATAATAAATTAAAATCATTATTAAATTATTCAAAAAAGAAATGAAAAATGAATAGGTGGAGAGAGGTGAAGTAGGTAATTTTTAAAATAGGTAAAATTTAAAATACTTGTACCTTTCGTTTTGGTGAATTTTTGGTACATGTAATTATTATGTAAATTATAAAAACGAGAAATCCGTTCAATCGGTGAGCAAGACACACTATCACGCTTTAGTAAGTAAAAGTTGAGCACCAAATATTTTATTGTAAAATTTGTCATTTTTAATTTTTAATTCTTCTGCACTACTTGGAAGTATTTCACGGAATATGGGCACTATATATTGCACCTAGAATTTAAGTAAAGTTGAGAAAATAGATCGTGATATATAGTTTCTATATCTCTGCCTTCAATGTACTATTTATTTTGGCATCTGTGTACGTCGTAAGTTGTGGATTGGCATTTATGGCAACATCCTCGATACACCCGAAATGGATACGTGTCGACGATGTTGCCTTGAGTGCCAAGAGGTCTGAGGATGGCTACTGTGCAGCATGGTATGTGCCGCGACACCCGCGTTCTACTGCCCCAACGACACCGTGCAGAGAGTCAGAATTCACGTGTTATGACGGCCGGTGCATTAAACATTCGAGGCGTTGTGACAATATCTATGACTGTTTGGACTTCTCTGATGAGCAAAACTGTCACAACTCTGGTACTATTTGGCACACTTTTTGGCTTCTATGGTTACATAGAGAATGTTGAATGCGTAGTTAAAAACAGATAGTGCTTTTTTTTCACAGCTATATCACATTTTAATTGCATTCTTTTACGTGTGTATATATGTTGGCTTACACCTTCACCTACCTTTTAGTGAACGAATACTCATCGTTGAACAGGTTGAGTGTTTTTTTTAATATTAGTGACGCTATTTCTCCAAATTCATAGTCATTTTTACTAGACAACCTAAATGACCAACCTACCTAGACAACCAAAATAGCATATAGTGTTACATATACATAGTAATAGTAATAAAAGCTTTTGAAAATATATTTTTCGATATACGATTTTTGACTTTTTGAAGATTATTAAGTAGTTTATCTATAGTTTTATTAAGGATTTAGGTGTTATAATGTTCTCACTATGAGTAATTTTATAGGTTGTCCCAACTACCAATGCCAGTCTGGCCGTTGCGCTGACAGATGGGAAGACTGTGAAGAAAACCAGATAACTACAACTAACGCGCCGTTCCACAGACCAAGACCGACTTACGCACCAGTGACATTACCACCAGTCATTCAAACCACCTCATCTTTCCTACCAGGTAAAGTCATATATATTTCACAAACAAATTATGTAAATTTTAATAAGCAGTATTTTAATTTAATTTGAAAAAAGTTTAGTTAGGTAAGTAAATTGACATGAGTATACAATATTATAGGTAAACTATAAATATTATAAGCCTCTGGTCTTACATAATTATATGTAGCTTATACCAGAAGTATATAAATACGAAAGGGGTATAGTTATCGCTGTAAAAACAGTATAAATAGTATGGGGTCCCCGGGCTACCTACAGTGGCTCTACGTGTGTAAGCAAAATTTCGTAAAATCTTATTCACATACTTACTTAAATTTGTAGGTTGTACGCTAAATTCCAAAGTTTAACGTAGAGTTTAAGCGTTTAAAGAGTTTAGGCCGATGGCCACGAAACTAACACTCGATGCGAATTTTGTCTAAAATCACGATGTCCAAAATCGATGCGATTTAGCCACAATAAGGTCGCTGGCCACAATAAAGTAGAAAGGCCACTCGATAAAATTTGATAAAGTGATCACCCTGGGCCAAGCTACGATTGATAGTGGCCATCTTTTTGAATTTTGTAAGTCAGTATTTGTGTCCAATCTACTGTAAATTAAAAGAGATAATTAATTCAATATCAACTCAACTAATGTTATTTTTTTCTAATGTAATCGGCAATAAATAGAAGGATGCGGCAAAAACCGATGGCGTTGTGAAAACGGACCGTGTATCGCTTTATATCGACGTTGTGACGGACATGTCGATTGTCCATTCGACACAAGCGACGAATTGGACTGTCCACGAGGCAGTAAGGATTTAAACTACCTACATAAAAATCACAATAATTTCTAACCACAGATGTTGGCAAATGTTGGCAAATGATCAATATTTTAATAAAAAAATAATAAATCTAATGTGAGCATTAGAAATGTAACTCACGGCATTAACACATGACAATATTTAAAACCGAGTCAGTTAAAGTTGATTCATATATTGATTGATGCATATTCAAATAAATAAAATAAAAAAATATATATATACTATAATGTATGTTTGAAGAAACACTAAGGGCATCTTTCACCAACTACAAGTAAAGTATCGATTAGTTACTTTTAGAAATAATTTTATGTTTAATTAAATTATGCACTCGGTTTAGTGCATTCGTTCGTCGATAGGAGATTTTTTTAAATTATTTTCTTTTTAATGTTTGGGACTTTTACCGTACAAACAAAAGATATATCAGCTAAATTATTCCCGAATTCCCGATGAAAGATGACAGATTGTGAAAGAGGCCCTAATTGAATTATATTATCAACACGCAAACTTAAAATAATATTTTTCTTTAATATGAGCAAAGAGGTTTTCTTCGATACTTAAGCGAGTTTGCCAACATCCGCATCTTATGTAAAACAAAACATCTTGTAAAATTAAAACAATAACAGCTGAAGTTACTAAATTATTGCACTTATCTATTTTTCTCTTTATCACAACCCGTGACTAACGTTTTTATTAACAATTATATTAATGTTTAATCGCTTTCTTGATCAAATAACCTACGTTTAATTTTCGAGATTTTGGTACTAAAACCAACTAGTTTACCTACGATTGCTGTACCTAGTTCATCTCAATTTGATGATAAAACAAGCAACATGCTAATTACATAGTTGGTAAATATAATATTACTCGCTGGTGCTTTGACCACAGCAGTCAAATACAAATCGTAAGCTCAAACGTTTCTAGTTAATATATTTGAAAGTTGTTAGGAAGTTTGCTAAAACGCAAAACTAAATGCCAATTTAATATGGTTCATAGCAAAACTGTAAATATGAAAGAGGATACGTCAAAATTCGAGAGCATGAGGAAAACTTGATTTTACGTGCAGCATGGGTCAGACTGAAAGTTTTGCTGTTTGAATTGCGAATAGTACATTTATTTATTTTATTTTAAAATTGACGAGAAATCGTGTGTCTCATATTTTTCATCGCACATTGAAATTCGTCCAGTGTGAAGATAGAATCAACCCGATAAGTTACAAGCTGTTTTTGTAATTTCAAAAGTGTTATTTCTCTGCACGTGTTCTCTAAGGTCGGCCTTCATAAGTCACCAGTCACCACCGAAGAAAACAATTAGACGTTTGAAAATGGAACACTTGTTTTGAGTATTAAAAAAATTGATATTCACTAGATCATTAGATAATGAGGTCTGTCGTAGTCTCTACTTATAGTCCAAGCGGCATAAGGTCTGGCACATTTAATACTTGACCATTTTTTTTAACCAACAAAAAAAATTGGTCAAGTTACAGGTCGCCAAGACCGTTGATTCCTTTTTGTCTAATATCCAATAAGTCCATAAAGTCCATTAATTTTTGTACTTGTACTCGATAACCACCCGTTTTACGGTCGCAGCTTGGACTATTATAAATGACATTATTTAAAAATTACTCGAATTTTGAATGTATCCTCTTTTTTGCAGTGAAATATTTACCGAAATTTACAATTTACTTACTTATTTTGAATACTTATTCGTATAAACTTTTTTTAGTAAAAAATCAGTGATTAATTTAACCCAAACCGCTAATAATCAGTTCGGATTTCATACTTAAAAGTTAATATTTATTATTATTAACACAATGAAATCAATAGCTTCGTATATCGATGCTTTCGTATGAAATCATTAACAATAATTGACATTAATTGATGATGGATTGGAAAATATTAAATATAATATGAATGTATATTACATTTGATTTAATTTCAGGTCCTGTTCCACTAAAACTGAATATCTACGACAGTGATCAAGTAGTACGTCACGGTGAGTTTAATTAATTATTTTGTATATAATTTAATATCTAACAAAGTTACAGCAGATTTTCGAAGTGAACCGAATAGGTAAAGTTAAATATGTCTACATACATATCTACATACCTACTTATATGTATCTACGATATTATATCCTGAATAGTTTTCTTTAAATATTTAACATATACTATACCTACATGTCGGAGCAGTAATAATCCCCAAATTTTTAAGTATAACCAGGAAGGGATAATAGAAATCAGGTGAGCAAACAACAAATAGGGACTCAGCATATTTTAATATAAGAAATTAACAATTTTATTATTCCTTTTTATCACATACGGATTTTGGGTAAATTATTTCTATTAATTTAAAATTGTAATTAAACGATAGGTATATATGTATTAATAAAACATACGTGCGTAAAATTTATTAATTATTGAAAATTAATAATGATACAAACAAACACAGTCATGATGAATGAAATGAATATAATTATATATAATATTTTTTTTTAATTATTCTCTTCTTAAATTTTGTATAGAAAGAAACTTCAATTGAAAGGTTTGAATTAATGAAGTATTAAGAAAACAACAAAATGTAATAAGTCTGCAATTTTATAAACAAATAAGATAACGGCGGTGTGTTTTGTTTGTTTATTGATGTTAATAATGATTCGTTTGTTATTTCTTTCATGGTGGTGGAACAGAACATGTTGGTGAGTCAGTGTGCCTAATAATTAGAATTATGGGTACTAAATGCATAAGAACATAAAAATTAAAAGGGTTTTCATAACATTCATTCCACTATTGTATTAATATTTCAATATGATCATCATATTGAAGGTTTTATAATATTTTACAAACTAATTAACATAATATAAAAAAAGGAATATTCATAAATATTTTTAGTACCTAAGTATGTAAAAATCACAACAACATTGCATGCTACAAAATCACACATTTATTTTAATTCAATAGTAATACGATTTGTATTTCATGTTTATTTTTTATTTTTTATTAATTATTAATTTTATTATAAATTACTAATAATATGTTATTATCGCTTGGGTTATTTACAGAATCGCACATAAGGCAAGCAATCAAGCGTAAGGCAACAATATATATAATATATATAAAATTACAAATACCATTTTTTTGGTACAGTATAATTCATAACAAACCAATTACGCCTTTAGGCGTACATAATCTCACTTTAAAAATTCTTTATATATCTTATTTTATACTCTTTCATTATGGTAACTCATGTGCGGAAATGTTTTTCTTTTATTTATGCTCTTATTTATTATTATTAATTTATTTATCTATTATTATATTTTAAATATGGAACACTTTAAAATTTCATTAATAATTTTTAAATAGGGATTAAAAATTTAATTTTTAATTTTTAAAACGATACTAGGTGAACATAAGGTTTTCACATGATGAAAACGGTTTTTAACACGCTTTCATTAAAAATACACGAATTTTATGTGTCTGCACTCAAATTTGAATCACTCACCATTAACTAAAATCTACGAAACATAGTTTAATCATCGGATTATATATGGAGTTCAAAACGTTTCATTATACCTTGGCTTTATGGTCAACAAAATAATCCGGCTGAAATTATCAATTTTCATCCAGCTAAAATCTGTAGACAAGGCTCCAATTCAGACATAATTAATTCTGTATAAGTAAATGTGTTCTTGCTTTCTACCATAAAATATTAAATTTTGATATTATTATAAGGTTTCGATCGCTCTAGTGTAAGTTGTAAATTTAAAGGGTTATACATCGTTTATAAAAAAATTATAAAAATAAATGTTATTCATTAAGTAGTTCTATGACTGTTGACGGGAAATAAAAATAAACACGAAATTAAATGATGCATAGTTTATGTATAAAAAAATAAATAAAAATCTTTAACAAATGGAGCTTTGTCAAAAATTGCATACTTCATAAAGGAATTTGACTTTCTTCATTGGATGAAATGGGATTTTTTTTACATATTTTGGGCACACATTAAAAGTTTTATTTTCTAGGTGGCGATGTGGTGTTCCGTTGTCGTGACGAGGGACCTCTGCACGCCAGAGTCAAATGGGTCAGAGAAGGTGGGAGACCATTGAAACAAGGCTCTACGGATGTCAGAGGACGTTTGGAAATGAACAACGTCACTGTTAGTACAAACTCACTGGCGTTGAGTTACTTTTAGGCGATTCTCTCGGTACGACAATTGGCTAAATTTCTTTTTTTTTTCTAGCTTTCAGACAGTGGTGTATACATTTGTAAAGCGGCTGATTATCCTGCACTAACAAACTCCGAGTTGAGAGTGACATTAACAGTGGAACCATCAAGTATGTATCACTAATATGACTATGTTTAAATAAAAAAAAATAAAAAAAAATATGAAGATGTTTATTTTGATACATGTCGGCTTAACAATGTTCTTTGTGCCATCAGCAGGTGCTTCACCGCAAAGAGGATTATCACCTTCTATGCCAAGGTGCGATCCATATAAAGAATCTACTTGCCATAGTGGACACTGTATAGCCAAGTCACTTGTATGCAATGGACAGAAGGACTGTGCAGATGGTTCCGATGAGGATAACTGCGGTAAGGTTAATCTATATAATATTATTTTTCAATTATATTCAGTAGATATCTACGTCAAAGATGTGGAAGAAAAGTTTGTACAAAAAGTTCTATATTTAATTAATATTTTAGGTTACGGTGGTTTTTGCGAACCGAATCATTTGAAATGCAAAAATGGACGCTGCGTTCTCAAGAGTTGGGTGTGCGATGGTGAAGATGACTGTCGGGATGGTACCGATGAGGAGGAGTGTGGAGTTTCAAAGCCCGGCGAACTCTGTCTACCATCCGAGTTCACATGTGAAAGCAAAAATCAATGTATTCCGAAAAGTTATCGATGCGACGGACAAAGCGATTGTCTCGATTTTACCGATGAAATAGGTTGCGGTAAGTTAGAGTTTAACATTCATACTACTTACCAGTTTTCACCAACGGACACCATATGGCACCTACTAGGTACTATTTAAGCTAGCCATTCACGGCAGTCCGCCTTGCAATTCGGCGCTTTATGCAGGATTGTGAATGTAACTGCCGTGGCGTGATGTGATTCTATATTAAAAGTTTTTTTGAAATTTGATGATATAGTTAACGCGGTTCAATTCTGTTATTTCAACAATTTACATATTACTGTGTTATCCAGCTCCTGTACATATAACGAAGCCACCGCATCCATCGAACATAAAATTAAAACCAGGCGATACGCTAATACTGACATGTAGCGCTGTTGGAGTTCCGACGCCTGTAATCACGTGGCGTCTTAATTGGGGAAAAGTGCCGAGTCAATGTACACAGCAAAATCAAGATGGAACTGGAAAACTTGTCTGTCCTAATATGCAAGTAAGTTATTATTTACATAATCTGTACCTACTATTATTATAAGGAGGAAGGATTTGTTTGTTTGTTTGCTAGGCTCCGAAACTACTGGACCGATTTGAAAAATTCTTTCATTGTTGGGAAGCTATATTATCAGCGAGTAACATATGTTATATTTTATAAAGTTACGCGGACGAAGTCGCGTGCAACAGCTAGTTATTTACATGTTTAAAAGAAAGAGAAATACGAAAGATTTTATTCAAAAACGGTAGCAATATGCACACCATGTGTCTGTGTATATCTGTGTAAAACTTACAGCATATATACTTAGATTGTTTGGAATGCCGGAGGTTACTTTATAATTTTTATTTATAGCTTGTGTTATCTTTGAAAATCATCAAATTTATTTAATAAATCCACAGCCAACGGATAGCGGCGCTTACTCTTGCGAGGCTCTCAACAACAAAGGTACAAACTTTGCTACACCCGACGCCATCGTATTCGTTGAAAAGACAGACGTCTGCCCTAACGGATATTTCAACAGGTAAGATTTCTATGTAATTAAAAGAATATTCCACAAAAAAATACATCAGTTGTGAATTCTATTCTAACATTGACAACACGATTTCCAGTGAAGCGCGTTACGAAAATGAATGTATCAAGTGCTTCTGCTTCGGCGAGTCAACTCAATGTAAGAGCGCGGATCTGTTCACTTACAATATGCCCACACCGCTCGGAGAAGGTGGTACTAGACTCGTCGGCATACAGACCGCTTACAATGGCGACGTGGTGCTAAATGTAACGCAGCCAATCACCGAACAATACTATTATACACCACAGAGGAATGCTGCCACGGTACGCCCTTTAAAATTTTCCATTCCATCAATTATAATAATTTATACTTATAAAATCGTTTGTCCTGAGTCTAAAAGTCTAAAAAGCTAAAATTTGGAATATATATTTATTATATTAAATATTATTATAATTGATAAAATTAGTCGCTCTGACTTAAGTGGACTTTATATTGATCATAGAATCGATGTCTAGTGGCTATTATGATATAAAAATATATAATATTTTTCAGGTTACTAAATTAGCCAGAACAAGAACTACTAACGCACATCCATACCTGGCATTACCGGAAACGTACAATGGCAATCAATTAACGTCCTACGGAGGTCACATTAAGTATCGAGTTACGCCACACTCTAGAAGATTTGACTACCAGACTGTACCTGACATTATTATTAAGGTTTGTATAGACTACCTTATATTTTGGTTTGATCAGTTGAGGGAAAATCACAATTAGGCATGGCATAAGAAGATCAGATTTCGTTTTTAAGTATATAAGTACTATAAATTCAATTCTGCAAATGGGTACTTATCGCTACGATTACACTGCAAAACACAATGTGCTCTGTCATTTTAACTTGACTGTTTAAAAAAAAAAATTTTTCTGTTTAGGGAAAATACCAATCTTTGGTACACTTTAACAACCGCGATAAAACTAGAGACACCTTAGTAGAGGCGCGACTAACACCAGAAAACTGGAAGAAATCTGGTCCACGTGGTCTAGAAGCAGTCACTAGGGAAGACGTAATGATGGCGTAAGTATCCAAACTTATAAAATGTATAGATTTTATGTCATATTATAATGATATTACGATGTAATAAATCTATATTGTGATGTTTCAGTCTTGATCAGGTAGAAATGATTCTTCTTCGTGCCGATCTCAACGATGCTGGTGTGGATATCAGCGACTTCGTTATGGAATCAGCTCACAATATCAACATGGGATTCGGAGCAGCCAGCCTTGTCGAGGAGTGCACCTGTCCGCCCGGATATGAAGGACTGTCTTGTCAGGTTAGTTTCTAGTTTTATTTTTATACTTAAGTATGGATATTAAAGAGTTTTTAATTTCTTAAAAATGATGAACGTTCAAATGAAGAAGGTATTATGGTGGAGGAGCCCAAGAGGGATCAGATTTTCAGAGGGGATGTTAAGTCATACAGACGATTCGGATGTAACGCAAGCTCGTGGCAGCTTTTTGAAAACGCAAAAAAGATTTTTGTCGTATGCCATTTTGTAATACTCGAGCGCGTCAGATTTTCATACTGATCGTGCTGATTCTTAATCTGACGATAATTTGGAGAATTTTTTTAATACAGCATTTACAAACTTTTGAGCGCCTGTAGATGCTCACCCCACCGCTGAAAATAAAAACATCATATAGTTATTTGTTTTCTAGAAATGCGCCTCAGGTTACGTACGGGAAAGAGCCGGGCCCTGGCTCGGACATTGCGTCCCTGCCGATCAACCTTGCATGCCTGGACAGTACCGTGCTCCTGGAACAGGCGCTTGTCTTCCTTGCCCATGCCCACTTACAAACCGCGAGAACCAATTTGCCAGAACATGCAACATAGGCTACGACGGCGATGTTATATGCGATTGTGCACCTGGGTAAGTCATTTCGAAAATTAAAAGATAAAGAAATGAGGAAGGTTTATGTAATATGATTTGGAGAAAATTGTAGTTAAACTAAGCCGGGCCGACGCGGTTTGCTAGTTTTTATTATTACTAGCTGGTGCCCGCGACTTCGTCCGCGGTCTGGATGAAAGGTCCTTTCTGGTGTCCAATACTTACAACTTGTATGCAAAATTTCATGGTTCAGTAGTTTTTGCGTGAAAGAGTTACAAACATCCATACACCCATACAAACTTTCGCACGGATATACGGATATACGGAAAATTAGTACGGATATACCTATTATATTATTAGATTAATATATTATTATGTAATTTACAATATTCATACCATGTTTTCATATTTAGTGCTACATTATGCAATGTCTCGAAAATTTTACTAATTTAAGTAATTTAAAAGATATTTACAGGAAAATTTGTATGATTTGAAATAAATATATTGATATTGTAATTGGCACCTACTGCTGTTTTATTTTTAAACGTTCTTAAGATTATTTTATTAATTTTACAGTTATGAAGGCCGCAAGTGCGAGAGATGTTTGCCTGGTTATGTTGGCAATCCGATGGTTCCTGGAGACTCTTGTAAGATTCCACCACCGAAAACATGTAATCCTATTGGCACACGTTACGTACCTTTACCGGGAGAGTGTGTCTGTAAGGATCACGTCCAAGGACATTATTGCGATCAATGTCAAAACAAGACCTTCTACCTGTCTGAAGATTTTAAGTAAGTACTCATTGAGTTGTTCTTTGGTAACTATTAAATGTAAAAAAAAAATGAAAAACTTAATTAAATTTTAATTTTATACAAACCAGGTATGGCTGCGCTATGTGCTTCTGTTCTGGCATGACAGAAGATTGTACGAGCAGCAATTGGCGTCGCAAAACTGTTTCCGCATATTTCGACAATCCATCAATCATTTCGCAAGTTGAAATATTCAAGAGCACTTCTGACGGTTCCAAGTACAAAGTTCCAATCAAAACTCCTGTACAACCGGATCTCTCTGACGGAAGAATGGTAGCAAGAAACCTCGACTGGTCTGAAGACAGCATATTCTACTGGAGTCTACCTCCCAGGTATCTATATCATCCCAAGTGTTATAAATTGTGTATTCAATGTGTAATAACTCTAATATTTGGCTTCCTATATCAAGAGCCCATTTTCATTGCCGACCTCTACATAAAAATAAATTAATTAATATGTCGTTAGAACCCTCCCGGCACACAAGAACAAAACCTATGGATACCTGTCCTCTGCTTTAATTTTAAAAATTAATTTTAGTTTCGTGGGCAATCTTCTGACTTCGTACGGCGGATACCTTACCTACTCGTTACGCCATTCTTACGCATTGGGCTCTAATTCTGCACCCGAAGTACAATTAATAACCGTAAGTCTTACACAAACATTTTTTTATGTAAATTGATACAAATCGATAAAATGTTATCCGACTCACAGGATTAAACATGTAGAAGAAACCTGCGTACGCAAACTTTCTGATTTGATGCCTATAATTTAAGGATAGGTTACATTAATTTGAGAAACATAATGGTTGAACCCTCTTGTGAAATCTTAAGGTTTTTGATGTCGGTAGTGTTGTACGGCGTCGCGCCGGCATCAAAAGAGAAAACTCGCGACGTAGCGATGCCTTGTGAATAATCACATAAATGAAGTTTGTTGCAGTCTAAACAGTTTTTAAATGTATTATTTTTAAAACGATGAGGATCTTAAAAATTACATTCTCTACAGGTAAACGGTCCAACGTATCACTATTACGGAACAGCGGAGAGGAACAGCGACTACTATTCGAACACAAGTATACAAATTATTGAAAAAGGATGGCAGAGGTAAAATTAATTCATTATACAAATTACTTATGCTTAGGAACTATATTTATATAATTTCTATTAAGTATGTCATTGAGTTGATAAAAAAATACAAATAATGTAATATTTGTATTTTAAAACAAATAAATCACCAAGACCTGCATACCTACATACAAATTGTATAGCCTCTACAAATGCTCTATGCTGTATTCAACATACTTGAGTCAAAACCAAATATAGAGATAAGAGTACTTATATATTTATTTAAGAGTATAAATTGTGGAAGTTACTAGTTGCTAGTGTCGTCATCTTTTGTTTTTGTTACTGTCCCATTTTTTTTTTAAATTTATCTAATGAAGTTGTTATTCTATTCAGACCCGATGGCGAAGAAGTTTCTCGAGAGATATTCCTGTTGGCGTTGGCTGATATTGAAGCTATCTTAATAAAAGCCACACATAGTCTACGTAACGACCCGGCTTCGTTGGTGTCTGTAAGTCTTGAAAAAGCGGGACCCGATGGCAATGGCGCTATGGCGTTGCACGTTGAACAATGTTCTTGTCCTGCAGGATATCAGGGAACATCCTGCGAGACTTGCTCTCCGGGATACACAAGGTTTGTTGACTATTCAATATATTATAAACTATTCGTAACTTTTTATGTTGTTTCTGAATGTAGAACAAAATGTTTTAAGTCTTTAGAAGTCCAAAGTTGCAGTAATATGATAATGCAAACTTCTATATTACCTACTTCCGTTTTCTTCATTTTCTTTTAGCTAATTTTTTTTCTCTACTAGGTACATCTCATGTAATATTTATAGCAGTTCGTTTCAGTATTCACTATCCCCTTATATAATATTTATTTGAACAACTAATTTTAATTCTATAATTTTTATTATTTAGGGGGGCTGGCGGCATTTATTTGCGTCTTTGTGAACCTTGCAATTGCAATGGACATTCAAACATGTGCCATCCAGAAACAGGAGTGTGTTCTGTAAGTTTTTTCTTAATTACTAGGTACATACTTATTTTATATAAACAGCTTCTCGTTGAAAAATTCATAAACATCCATTTTGACGCGCTACATAAGAAATTGCTAATAACGTTTTTCTTCACCGGTATTTACACGAAAAACTAGGATTTTATCAGAGGCAGCCAAGCTTTCAACTCAATAAATTTTTTCTTGTTTCTCTTAATTCAATAATATACGCTCTTATTACAGGACTGCCGTGACAATACTCAGGGAAATAACTGTGAACAGTGCAGGAATGGTTACGAAAAGGACGTATATGGTAACTGTGTGCCAAGTGCCGGAAGTCAGTCAGACTGCAAGTAAGTGATGTTTTTTCAAAAAAAATTTTTTAAATTAGACCTAGTTTTTTTAGGTATTATTTTAAGACGTCAAAAATAAATTTATCACCAATTGAAGAAACATTGAACCAAAGTTGAAAGTTTGTTTTTACTTATATATTTTTTTCTTTCATTTTCAGTTGCGATGAACGTGGCATTGCTCGGCCCTGCACTTCAGGAATTTGTGAATGCAAATCTAACGTGGAAGGCGCCTATTGCGACCGTTGCAGAACCGGCACTTTAGGTCTAGACGCAAACATTCCTGACGGCTGCTTGCCTTGCTTCTGTAACGGTGTTTCTACTGAGTGTAATGAAGTAAGTGTTTTTTTGCTGTTTAACGTAGAAGTAGCGGACACTTGTCTTTCCTAATCATAATTAGGCCTCCGATCTGACGACAGAAAACACTCCGTGACAGAAGACCACTGTTTAAACAATGCGTGTTTTGGTGTTTCCCTATTTCTTCCTAATACTTAAACACTAACCTTAACCTATAGTCTAACCTTAACCTTACTTACTTACTTACTTAAGTCTTACTAATACTTAACCTACAGTCCTTGACGCCATAGGAGCACTTACAATATAAGGAAATGCGCTCTAGCATCCCTTACTATACTTCCTCATCGAAACACGGAGCTCTGGCATACCTTACATCGAATATTTCACGGAGGCCTATAAGTAAGTAATTACCACTAGACGGATGCCCAATTTATAATTGTGAAATGCAGTGTTCTCAAAAATGACAGTGTGCTTACCGCTACATAGAGTACTATGACTTGTTAGGTTTTCAATTTACTTACTCGGCGTTCTTTTAAAGGGAAACAACTATTACAAAATTCAAATACCCGCGCCAATATTCGGCGGAGACTACGGTGGCTACTCAATTATGGACTTGGATGCCGCGGATGTGTACAACGATAACTTTGTACCTGTGACAAACGAAAGCGAACTCATGTATATATTCAATAGTCCACCGAGGAACCAGATGTACTGGTCGCTACCAGTGTTGCCAGGTAAATAGTACAATTAAAAATTAACTCGAAACAGTTTCCTCTTCTAGTAGGTACTTTAATTAACCCTAACATTTCTTCGTACAGGAAATCGTGTCTTATCCTATGGAGGATTCTTGACGTTCAAACAGAAGTTCGACGCTGGTGGCTATCCGGCCGAATCTACTCCTGGTGTTGATGTAGTACTTGTGGGCGAACATACTAGCGTTTACTGGACCAGTCCACAACCCATTCGATCTGGCGAGTCGAAGGTGATTAACCTGCTACATTTATTAAATATAAGAATAATTAAAGAAATGATTATAATATATTAATTTTAATTTATAACATTTTATTTATTTTATATTTTCGTTTTTACAGAGTTATCAAGTACCACTAAAAGAGAGTGAATGGCGAATTCTAAATGCTGTCGGCGAAGTATCGCGACACGATTTCATGTCGGTCCTATCCAATTTGAAACGAATTCTAGTTAGGGCTACTCTATCTGAGTATATTACATCAACAGCAATAGCCGACGTTTTAATGGACACAGCCACTACTATGGCATCATTTGGAGCATCGATTGCAAGAAAAATTGAGGTTTGTTACTTGTTTTATTGGATTGTTTGTTTATACTTAATACCTAGTAAGACGAATTGACATTTTATCTGTAAGCGCTAGTTCAGACACGGCGGGAACCGCGCGATTTCCATGCGATTCTGAAATCGCGCGGGTCTTATTTATATGAGTCGTTTTGATCGTTTAGACGTAAACGATCAAAACGACTCGCGGAAATCGCGCGGATCCCGCCGTGTCTGAACTAGCGCTAAGACGGACTTCTACTATATTATGATCCTTACACTACACTTAAGTTTAGAAAAAATAGTTTAGAAAATTGCGCTTTTAAAGGTTTGTACGTGTCCCGCGGGTCACTCGGGATCGAGCTGTGAGAGTTGCGAACCTGGATATTACAAGGACGTTCAAGGTTACTGCAGCCAATGTAATTGTAATGGACATGAATGTTCACTGTCCCCATATTTCGAGGTGATTTGTAATTGTGCGCCGCCCTACACTGGAAGGGACTGCTCCACAGTGGGTAAGTGTTTGAATCGAGGGTGTTACGGATATTCGCATCCGTATCTGCACTTGCGGAATCTAGTCCAAAATCTCACATACTATTATTTCCTCTTCAGTTTTGTTTTTAATATAATTTAAATCATTTAAATTCTTTTATTTATTCGTGTATTCAACTGAAAATTCATTTCAATCCTTTGAAATAAAGGAAGTAATAAATTCTCAAAATAAATACATCTATTTCTGCACATAAAAATTAAATCTATTAAAAAAATCTCTAAATCCGCATTTGGATTTCTGCATCCGCAACAACAATGTTCATATTTCTTTGAAAATTTATAATAATCACGTTAACGTTTAGGTGGAAACTCCAACACTCACGAAACAACTCCTGCACCAAGTCCACCGGCAGTTATTGTACGTATCACAAGTCCCACGATCAAGATTCAAGCAGTCGGCACCAGCGTCAAATTCACTTGCGAGGCGATGTCTCGCTTCTCGAGAAACAGACTGCCCGTGCAATGGAGCAAAGTTGACGGATATCTGCCACAAGGGAGAACACAGATTGACCAGGACTCCGGCCTGTTACTCATCACCAACCTCCAGATATCGGACAGCGGAAAGTACATTTGTCAGACGAGCGACGGAATGAACACCGCCCAAGCAATTGCCTCTCTTACAGTCAACAATACAGGTAAATGATTTGTTTGAAAATTGAATTGAATTGAATGAAATTAATATTTCATTACATTAACGATAACCGACGTAATAGTTTATAGACTATATAAGTAGTAAAAAAAAGTTTTATATTTTAGTTCGACATGTGCAGATTACCTTTAAAGGTTATCACAGCACAGAATATTTACCGTCAAGCGCTATTTTATTAAAAATAAAATAAAGAGGCTGAGTTTAGACGACTTCTCAGAATAATAATTATTTTCACCCTTAAAAAAATATTATTTAAAGACTCATTACTATATAAATTTTACTAGGAATTTTTAATTTTACTATATAAATTTTACTTTTTAATTTTGTTTTTGTTACTTGGTATTATTAAAAATTTGATATCCTGTTATTTTTAATTTACACATGCAATCATTACGGGTGTAGCTATCCCGGATTGGGTGTTTTACGCCCGAGGTGAGTACTGTAAAGTGGAATAGATTACGTATTTCGTACGCATACAATACTTACAATACATTTTGTACGTGTTTTTCTATAGGAAACGATATATCGAGGCCAACGGTGTCGATAACTCCACCGGTCAAAGAATACTACGAAGGCGATCGAGTTGAGTTGCGATGCGATTCGAGTGGCAATCCTGCACCCTCAATCAGCTGGCAGAGAACGTCTTCCCGACCTTTGTCTCTCACCTCCGAGTTTTCTGGACCTTACTTGATCATCGACAATGCGCAAGTGGAAGATTCCGGAGAATATAGGTAAAAAATGGACATATTTAATGCTTTAGATAAACATAATCTTTATATACACACGTGAGAAGCTGCAAGTAATTCTGGAAGGTCAATAAAAAATACATAAAACATATAAAATGCATACTACAGTATGAATAAATGATTATAAATATAAACAGAATATAAATAATATAAAATACCAATTATGCAGATATATTTTTTAATAAAACATTTATTTCTCTAATATGTTAGTCGCCAGACAGACTGCCCGTCTACTTGATGACAGCTGGCTACCGAAGCCTAATAATATGTAACACCATAGGTGCTACAAATACACTGCACATAGGGAAATGAGTTCTGGCATCCCTTACCCACTGTTATTTCTTTGTTGTCTTCCGTAAACAGTGGTTATTGTCGCCAGACGGGCAACCAAAATGCCTGCAAAACGCAGTAGGCAGATACAGACCAAAGCCTAACGCACTAAAAGAATATAATAACTATTAAAAAAAAAAAATTCTACAATTAGTTATAAAAATTAAGTTATAAATTTTATAATACTAAAAATATGAAATTAACTCGCCACGTTCGTTATGAAATCAATTTTCGCGAAAATAACAATGATCTTTTGGATTTATCATTATAATTTTGTTTTTATTCTTTGTACAGATGTGTCGCTTCTAACACAGCCGGTTCAACGGCCGGTGTAGCTGTCGTTACGATTCGCCAGAAACCATCTCCAACTCCCAGAGGCAAACTGACCGTATCTCCTACAGCCGCGAACGTAGTGTCCGGACAAAGCACTCACATAGTTTGCACTGGAACGGCTAACGTAGCTCCTGGCAGCATTGGCTGGATCAGGTAATAATACAAATCAATATTTTTACTAATCATCGTAGGTAAATAAGATTTGTATGTATATAATATGTTTAAAACTTTCCAGACAAGACGGCGAATCACTTTCATACAATGTGCGTTCAGACAACGGTGTTTTGTACATCGACGAAGCACGTCCAGAGAACCAGGGAGTGTATATTTGTCAAACGACCTATGGAGCCGCGTCGGTACCAATTCTAGTGACCGTTGAAGAAATTTCAACGAGCCCACCAGGCGAGGCGCCCAGTGTCACTGTATCTGTTCATCCTTTGAGAATAGCCAGTGGACAGAGTGGACAAGTAGAGTGCATGCCTCATGGATACCCGTTACCTGCTATTAGATGGAGAAAGGTTAATAATATATTATTTATTAATCTATCTAACTATTTATTTATTAATCTTGCAGATTTATTTATAGCAATTCAAAATAACTTATTTATGTAAATAATTTTAATTTTTAGCACGAAGGTGAATTTGGTTCTGGAACTACTCAGCGAGATAACACATTGATAATTACGAACGCTCAAGAAAGCGACAAAGGATACTATCGTTGCGAAGGAACTGTAAACGAAACTCCCGTTGCTAATGTCTATGTTTTCGTAGACATTGAAAGTAAGTTTTTTTTATATGATTAGTGTGGTATATAGAGTCACACATAAAATAGACTTTTATGTAAAGTACTAGCTGTTGCACGCGACTTTGTCCGCGTTGAACGATGAAAGGTAACCTATGTCCTTTCCTGAATCCCTGACTACGTATATTCAAAATTTCATTGCGATCGGTTGAGTAGTTAAGGCGTGAAAAGTTAACAGACAGACAGACAGACAGAGTCACTTTCACATTTATAATTTTTAATTTTAAGTATGAATAAGGCTCTCGTATTCCTTTTTCACTCGCTTAAAATCGTATATATTAAAAAAAGAAGAAAACATAAAACAAAAGGTGATAAACTAAATTGTATGAATTTTCAGAACGCGAAATGCCCCAAGTCGAAATTTGGCCTCGTGAAGAACAAAACGCACCGCTGGGAGGTCAATTTGAGTTCCAATGCCGCGTTATGACCGGTATCCCAGAGCCAGTCATGATGTGGAGCCGCGACAAAGGTCTACCACTATCAAGACATACACAAATACTTCCTAACAACATTCTAAGGTTTGTAAAATAATTATATTTTTTCAAGTATCAATAGTCATTAAATTTTCTACAAAAGTTCGACCCATTGGTCAATATTAATTTGACAGAAATGTTAGTCACTCACGGGTATTAAAAGTGTTTCATATTTAAAAGTACATCGAACCTCATGTTCTCATATCTATATAAAACCTTTTTATGTAAGACTAACTGTTGCACGGGACTTCGCCCTCGTAACTTTATAAAATTAGCCTATGTTATATAGCTTTCTATAGATGAAAGAATTTTCAAAATCGGCCCAATACTTTTTGAGTTTACTCATTACAAACATACAAATCGTATAATAATAATATTAGTATATAGATGTAGGCCACAAGATTTTACATGGCCACCGTCAACTAGGAATACAATACAATACATGCAACGTTGAATGCTTGAAACTGTAAAAGAATTTGTTTTCTAGGTTTGAAAACATCGATGTGAACGACGAAGGTGTTTACACCTGCTCAGCAACTAATGATGTTGGCACCTCTAACGCTAACGCGTTGCTGAAAGTACGTTCGCCACCTGAAATAATAATTAGAGGTGGAAATTACATCAAAGCCTTAAGAGGAAGCCCGCTCAATGTAGAATGCCGTGCAAGTGGTTATCCAGAACCACTTGTGTCCATAAAATGTAAGTACCTATTTGATCATAGTAACTCCTAACTATCTTACGGACTAATAAACAATCTTATTGTAGGTTATATTGTTATATACCTACTCGTATTGACTTTTTCCTAATTTCCTTTCAAACTAATAAGTGGAAATGACAGTTCCATTTCGAAATTGGTTCAGTGATTTCACAATTTTGTTATAATATAAAATCAATTAAAGTGAAACTTAGTAAGTTAATCACATAATAATTATGTTGGATAACTTAATATTATAATTTAATTAACATTATAATAACAATAGACTTAAGTCAAAATAAATAGGACATTAATTTCGTTATTTGCATAATGATAAAATAGGGTTTCGCTGTGTAGCATTATTGTAAGCGGAATATTTGATTTTTTAGCAAAATCCGAATATCGCGATCTGGTGCCGCCCACCCCTGGCGTTGCTGTGCTGCGAATCTCGTCCGTTACTGAGAACGACGCTGGAGAATACACTTGTTTGGCAAATTCTTCGGCAGGACATATCGAAGACCAGTTCCTTATTACAGTGGATCGCGGAGATGCCGACTTTGGTGGTAAATACAAATTTTGAAGCTGCTGTCCTTCGAAATATATCTTCCGAAAATACGTAGATAATTATAAATTTTTTGGCTCTTTTGAAAAATGTTGAGCCTAGGATGTCAGCCTAATTTACACCTATTCCCTTATTAATGATAAATCCATATCTATCTTGCTGAATGACGTAGGTAAGTATTTACAGGCAATTAAATCAAAATGTTTTAATCCTATCAGGAAGCGGTGAAGACGAGTTCTATCCTACATCACCCAACCCGGATTGGCAGCCGAAGAATTTAGTAGCCATAGAGGGAACCGACGCCAGAATCACGTAATTATTATACAAGCAAACAATGGTATAATAAAATTTGTAGATATACATACTTAAAAGTAAATAATTCTTCGACAGATGCAACGGATCCGGTTACTACGATGTAAAATGGAGCAGGGCTAATAGGCAACCACTGCAAAATAATGCTAGACAATTTGGAAATGAATTGGTCATTTACCGAGTAAGTTTAGCCAGTAAGACAATAGATAATAGCCTGCTAGAATCCATCTGCGTACTCGACTATAAGTAATCTAAGTACTCAACTATATCAAGTAAAATATGCGTGATCTTCTTCGATGTTGCAGTAAAAAAAAATGTACTTATACGTATATATTTTTTCACAATAGGCCTCAAAGACCGATGCTGGTCAGTATGAGTGTACGTTAGTCGATCGTTCTACCGGTGCAGTACAATCAGCCATTTACACTACGCTTGTAGTGATGGCAGCCCCGCGCATAACCTTACGACCGCCCACTCAGACTGTACACCCAGGACAATCGCCGACCGTCGAGTGTATCGTCGAAGGAGATGACATATTAGAAATATCCTGGAGACCTGTTAATAGGGCGCTATCAAAGTAAGTTACGCGATATTTACCCAATCTTTATGAGGAAACATTCTTAGCACAAATTGTATTTCTAAATAAAATGTAATGTAAAATTTCAGTCGTGTCGAAACTCGACAATCCCTACTGATATTCCATCAAATCGAAGTAGAAGACGCAGGAGAATATGAGTGTTTCACTCGTAATAGAATAACCAACGCGACGGCAATTGCAGAAGTCATCGTTAGCGGTATGTTACTGAGTTTATACTAAAGTTTCCATCAACCACATTCGCTGAAATTTGCCATAAATAATTCGAAGGAGAGCATGTACTTGATCACAAAATAATGTGTAGGTAGACCAATTTAAGAGCACTAAATGTAACATAATATTTGATGAGATCACGTAATTTTACACCATGAATGTACAGACACCATCACTATTTGAAAGGCACGTGTAAAATTTTACATGAATGCGAATGAGAGTGACTCGAATCACTCGGCACTTGACGTAACGGCCACAATTTTCAGTTTGAATGCTTAACAATGTTTTCATTTGGGCGTCCGCTTGTACAAGGTTTCGTCTGATTGCATGTGACATATAATATCGGTTGTGTAAAGACTTGGAGCGTACACCGGCTGAGTCGCACGACAACGAGCAATGGGCACACGTCGGCGCCGCAGTACACCTCAAATGCAACGTGTCAAGAGAACAACGTATCCGCTGGACGAAGGACGGTCACTCGCTCCCGCGCTCCATCCGTCTTAAGAGCGACGGTTCACTGTTCATCAGACTGGCACAAAAGTCAGACAGCGGCAAATATGTGTGCCTCATACAAGATTCCTACGGCAGAAATACCACCAATTACATCAACCTCCACATCGAGGGTCAGTCCGATGCACAACCGTAACGTCCTTAAAACCTTTGTCTGTAGTTCTAGAATCAGTCTTTTCTAATATACCTAACCGCCCTTTTTTTTCACCTTCTGCTTCATCCTACTCTTTCTAAATACCTTTTAACTGAGGCATGATTAACGGTTCTATATTTAATACTTTTTTAACTAATGCGTGCTCTTTTTTTCTATATTAATTTTTGGGGTTATATGAGTTGTTATATGCTCTTGTTCGCTCGTAAAGGTTTGGAGTCGTCTTTGGATTGCTTGGATACGGAGTTCCGTTGCCATGATGGCACAGGTTGCGTTGGTGAAGAATTAGTTTGCGACAACTTCAGCGATTGTGACGACTCTAGCGATGAAGAAAATTGCCAATTGAGAGACAAACGACTTTCGACAACATTTTCGAATTCCTTCACAACTCCTGATGGTAATTCCATTGTTTAGGGGGTATAGAGCTTTTGTGTGTCAAGGCAAATGTCATACTATGTGTGGGATCAGCAAAATATATTTTGTAATTAAATGTTGCGGCGGGGGCAACGACATAAGTGCTGTTACCTTTTATGTCACCTTCAATTCATTTAGGAACAGGATTTAGGCGCAGGAAGAAAGCTGAGTATTTTAGTAAAAAAGATGCTTTTTGTATTTTAATTTTACCTTTTTTCAGTCTTTTTAACATTTTCACTGCTTTTTGTTTGTGTACGAGTATGCATGATAATCGTATGTAACCAACTTAGATTTTATTTTTTGTAATGCGGTTTTTTTTTAACTAAAAGGGTAAAGATAGTTGTTTTTTAGCTTGTGTGGACGTCTCTTACGCTTTTTATTTTTATTTAGGACCTTAAAACTACGTTATAACAGGTAAATAGTTGAAGTAAGTAATAAAATGTACTACCTTAAGAAATTTATTTCTTTTTTATTGTTTTTAATCGATCTCACAATTACATTATTTTCATCTTAAATTGATCAATTAAACGAAATTTCCTCGATTGGTAGTTTCAATTTTTTTTAAATATTCTACTCTTAGTTAAAAAGTTTTGTTAGTCTTGATACTGATTTTAATCCTAAATGTTAATATGTAGGTCCTCGAGATGCTACATCTCTAGTGAGCATCGATCAGCCTCGTCACAAGTTCCGTGCTGGAGAGAACGTTGAGATCTTGTGTAGAGCCCGCACTGGAGTGACCGCTGTCTGGGAGAGATATGGCACCAGGGAATACGTGCAGTCGACTGTGAGTATTCCACTCATTCTTTACAAATCTTATAATGCTTCTCGCTATTAATTACATTGTCTCTACGTTTCTCTTAGACATATGGAGATGGTTCGCAACTGATTCTGCAAGGAGTTCAAGAGTCTGATGCGGGCACCTACCGATGCACAGGAACCGATCAGTACGGTCGAATGTCCTACGAAGATTTCCAGCTTGAAGTGTTACCGGGTAATTCTTATCTTAAACTAGCCGTTTTTTATTACCTACTATCATTATTTAAGGAAAAAATATTAATAACAAATTTCCAATAGACTTTTATTTTTACATGTATTATTTTCATTTCAGGTTCATCCCGCCCGTCGTTTCCGCGTTCTGATGAAATAGTACAATATGACGCACATCTGATGGACACCGTAGACTTGCCTTGTAACCACGATTTAGAACCTCCCGTCTCTTTTGAATGGAAGAAAGAATACTCTCAATTATCGCCATCTGTTAGATCTAATGAGGTAATAAAGAAATTTCAATTCGTTAATTTTGCTCCAGTGAGATAATCTTGCTTGTAAATTAGTACTTTTAGTGATAGTAAAAATGCAAATGCTAAGCTAAGTCACTGTTAACAGAACGTGATACACCTCGAGGGCGTGACTGAGGCAGATGCCGGCACATACATTTGTCGTGTGAGCAATAGTCGAGCAGCGGTCGAAGCCCGAGCAGTCCTGAGAGTTAACGGCGTTGTTCCTCGTTTCGACGGCGAAGGATGGCTCGCTTTGCCTACCTTGTCTGATGCGTACACGCAATTCCACATCGAAATATCATTCAGACCAGAAGGTACTATAAAATATTTTTTTCGTGATAGGTACTTTTGAAAAAAAAATAACAAGATAAAATACTATAATTTTTTTGCAGATCGAGACGGTTTGATTCTATATAACAGCCAAGAAGATGGTCGCAATGGTGATTACATAGCGCTCCAGCTCATTGACGGAGTGCCAGAGTTTGTAATTGAAACTGGTACCGGACCTATAACTGTCAAAGGAGATAGACCGCTGCAGCTTAATAGTTGGCACACAATCCGAATCAATAGAAACAAATCTAGAGGTATGCGATTATATTTTATGTTCACGTTTTAAGCCAAAAAGTTTTTATCAACATTTTTCCAATTTTCTTATTTTATTAGTTTTTTTATTAAAGAAGCAACATATTATTATTGAAAACCTACTTAAGTACACTCTTATACGTATTTCTAGTTACAATGGACGTGGACAATACGGGACCATTCATAGCAGAGTCATCAGGTCAATACGAAATTCTAGATTTGTATCAGCCGCTTTACATCGGAAAAGTTCCCGACACTAATAAGCTTCCGCAGGCTCTGGCTGGGGCTTCTGGGTAAGTGAAATTACGAATTCTCTGGACATTTAAAATTTACTATATTACACCCAGCTAAGAATACATAATTTAATCTCGAAAAATTTCAGTTTTATCGGTTGCGTCAGTATGCTGATCCTTCATCGAAAGGAGAAGAATATAATGATTGACAGCACAGACAAATACAACGTGCAATCTTGCGACTCGTGCAGCCCTAATCTTTGTCTTAACAAGGGTATTTGCCAGGTTTGTATAAAACTACCTTAATTCTCCGACGGATCTCCTTGTTTCGCGCATTTCCCTTTCAATAGATCTCTGAGCTGAGTGACTTGTAATTTGTGGACGAGATATTTCGTCAGTATTTTGAGCATCGCTTTTGTCGAAACTGTAAAAATCTGTCATTGGTATAAAATTTCAGGAAGCACGTAACGAACGTGGATACATGTGCCTCTGCGCTGCCGGCTTTGCTGGATTGAATTGCGATCGTACTGGCGAAGCCTGTCGCCCAGGTCTCTGCGGTCTTGGTAAATGTACTGACACTACAGATGGATACAAGTGCTCCTGTCCCGTCACGTATACCGGAAAACAGTAAGTACCTACAATCTACTGTGTCATCAAATTTTATATGAATATAAATACCGTGCCGAACTTGATATCCCTTGCTCACTGAAATATATACAAACGTTGAAAGATAATCTAAGTAGAATACAGAGCATTAAAAATTTTGTTAGAATATACGAGTATTATATTAATAATAATTGTCACGTGATTTTAGTTGCGATGTCCAACAATCGATTGAGTACCCGGCTTTCACTGGAAGTGCGTACCTAGCCATACGTGCGCCGGAGACGTCTCGTGCATTCCGCATGTCGATGAAGATAAAACCCACAGCGCCACTCACAGACGGCATTGTGATGTACTGCGCCGAATCGCCGTACGGCCACGGCGGATTCACATCGCTGGCACTTCGTAACGGAAGACTAGAGTTCAGATACGACCTTGATGACGGTATATAATAACCATATTAAAACTAGCATAAGCGGATTATCAAACTAGTCCGGAACAACAATTGATTGTGTGACATTCTTGTCCACAATTTTTCAATTTTCATTTCGCACACAAAATTGTGTAATTTAATTATTTAAAAAAATTTAACGTTATTTAATTAATCTAGTTTCTTTTTAGCATATTCCTTTAACTACAAATTAAAATAGTTTTTAATATTATATAAAAATCATATCGAAGGTTTACTACCTCTAAGTCAGCCTTAGGACTCTAACCCTCCTCCTAAGAGCACTAAGGGCCTCTTTCACCAACTACAAGTGCTGATTTTTTAAAATGTTAAGGTCGACAGACAGGCTGACGGTCCACTTTTACCGTACAAACAGATGTATATCAGCTCCATCATCCCCGGTGACTTTAAATGGCAGTTACCCTACTAGACAGATGGTGAAAGAGGCCCTAAGGCTAACAACTTAACAACTTGTCGTAAAGAATATTGTTTTTTCATTCAATCGAAGTATATATATATATATTATTATATAATATCTTATATATGTAATAGGTACGGGCCCAGTCGTGCTGACTAGCAATCAACATCTTCAACCGAACGAATGGACCAATGTGAACATTGCACGAGTTGGGGCCGTCGTTTCCTTGAAGACTAACATTATTGATAATGTCGAAGGAAAACTGCGTTCACCCAAGAAGGTAAGGTTCCACATAATCTTCGTTAAATGGTTTTAACTATTTTTAACTAAAATAGGTCATTTGTTTTAGACAATCTTATGTAAATGATACACAAAAAAATTCCTATAAAGGATTTTTAAGGAGTTTCTATTTGTTTGTTACATGTATCCTAGTGATTAAAATTTATATTTTGAATATATTTCAGAACCTTAGATTGGAGACTCCCATGTTTGTTGGCGGTGTTGATGACTCCATAGTATTGAATAACTACACCGGCGTTTCCGGCGGCTTCTACGGATGTATAAAGGATGTAAGTGACTACGATATATTTTTGTAACGTCTTTTAGTGCAATCAATTCATATTTATAATAAATTATATGTGTCATTGCCAGGTGAAAGTTTATGACGATCACGTAGACATTGTCAACTCTTCAATCCAGTCCGCCAATGTGTCTGAATGTAGCAATTCTGGTGCCGATCGGGGTGATATACCTGAGGTAAATATTTTTTATCATTATTACGCGAAAGAGATGTTATTTGCGTATAAAATTTTGAATAATGTAAAATAACTAACGATTTGAAATATATCCATATTCAGTCGGAAGGCATTTCCGTGTGTTCGCAATGCCGCAACGGCGGTTACTGCAGGACACGCGAAGCGACCGCCTGCACATGTCCAGCCGGGTACACGGGCCAGTTATGCGAGAATCCCGCTTTCGTAAGCAGAAACAGGCCCTCAATGAGCCCATGCGCTTCTTCACCATGCCTTAATGGGGGCACGTGTGAACCGAACGACCCCTGGACAGGTTACAGTTGCAATTGCGTCGTTGGCATTGTTGGAGAGAATTGCGACTCACGTAAGTATTTATTTAAGTTTATTTTTTATATAAAGGTAGTCACATAGGCGAAGTTCCACTTGATGGTAAGTGGCATGCACATGCAACCTTGTTAGGACTATGTTAAAAAACGAACATGAATTTTTTTGCTACGCACTTTGTAAAGGGCAAATTAATTGAAAATGAAAATCATCCTATTGATTTATAACACGTTTCAGCATTGCTCCAAAGCGTTGGATTCAGCGGAAACGGTTACCTTGAGCTGCCAGCCAGTCTGATGCGTTACGACCAGCTCTACGAAAATCCAGCGGTTATCGCACTAGCTGTACACACACATGGCGACGGTGTCCTACTGTACCAGACCGAATCTGCTGAATATGGCACTGGGGACTTCATACTCTTACGTGGTACGTTAATATTAATGAATCAATCAAATAAATTATTCAACTTCACTACGCATATTATTGTTAAATACATATTCAAATAAAATAAAATCAAAAACCGTTTAATTTTATAATAAATAATAACTAGTTTTATAACTAGTTAAAGTTTTAAATTCAGTTAAAACGATTGATCGGTCTATCAATCGGTCTCGGCAATCAATTGGTCTCACATAATTGAGGGTGCCGAGATGGGAATAAACCCACATTTAGCACATGCTATGTAACAAAAAGCATCATAAAAATAATCAAAAATGGGAACTTTGTTACAGTTTAGATCCTTTACGTCGTAATTTTGAAAAAAAAAGCGTCGCTATTTCAAAATGCTTTTGTTCAATTTCACAAGTTCCATATAATGTTATTGTTGATATTATGTTTTCATTTATTTATTTCTTTGTTCAGTTGAGAATGGTGTGGTAGTGCTCGAGATCAACATGGGTGAAGGAGTGAAAACTCTGGCTATTGACAATGTCCCTGTCAATGATGGCGAACGACACAAGGTACGATAGTTCCTTCCAATCCTTCCCTCCCTTCACTTACGTAAATAGATTACTACTATTCTCAGACCTACCGAATATACACAAAAAAAAACAGTAGCACTCCGGGGGTGCCGACAGAAGTGAACACTTGAACAATTGCGTGTGTACACGCGTGTGTTACAGAGGCGCGAGTTCAATGGTTTCTTTTTCATTATAATAAATAAGCATGTATTTGTATATTCTTAAAATAAACTGTAGATAAGCTTTGCGGTCAAATAAATATTCAAAACCAATAAATTTGCGTTTGTTTTTCAGGTGATTGCGACCTTAGACGGCGATGGCCGATTCTTCCTGTCGGTAGACGACACCTCAAGGAGCGCGGTCAGCAACGGATTTAGTATGACACTGAACGTCGATTCCAACATTTACATCGGTCAGTATAAACGTTTAATTGAAATCTAATATAATATCAATCTTAAAATGTTGTTATATATTTTGATTGTTTGAGAATGAATGGGACACTAAATTTCACTGTCAAAAAACTTTTTAAATTATGCCACGGTTTTCACTAATGGAAGCTCCGTCAATCAAGAAAGATTTTTATAGGTATATTATCATGTATACAAAAAAATTGCATCCATGCGAAGCCGGGAGCTAATCGCTAGTATACAATAATTTTATGCTTGCAGGAGTCTTATGTGTTTGAAATATTGGTTGTTTTCTTGCAGGTGGTATACCAGAGGCGCGAAATCTGAATAGATATCCTGGTTTGACCGGGTGCTTCGAACAGGTAGAATTTATGGGTGCCGGACGAGGATTGAACCTCGGCCGTGAGGCTGTCTCGCAGAGGAATGTACACCAGTGCATAGAGTGAGTAACATTCTGACAATTTTTATATCTTACTAACATTATCGTTACTTACTTACCTATGGTAATAAAAAACAAATCTCGACTCGTAGATGGAAACAAGGTATCTTGCGAACAAGGAGGGGTAATAAAATAAAAATACTTTCGGATCTCATGATGGGTGCCGGTGAAGTTAGGTGGCAACCGTCGCCAAGTAGGATGAAGGATACGGTATTAGTAAAGAATAGGGAAATAGTTTCTAGCATCCCTTATTCCACTCACTGAAACACAAAAGCAGACATGCTGTTCACGGCGGTATTCTGTAAGGGTGTTGTCCCTGCCTCCAAATGGGCTGCCTAATTAGTCTGCTATATACAATGTGATATGTCCTGCCACTACTTTAACATCCAGACCAGAGCCTACTTTGATGGGTCATCTTTTGAACCCGATACTGATTCAGAGCGTCAAAAGCAAGCACCTTAAACACTCGGACCAAAGGGCTCGTCAAAAAGTACTGGATCGTGTCAACCTTATAAATGTGTGTTCATAAATTAGAGATGATTTCAACGAAACTAATAACTAATTAACTAACATACAATGAGGAGTTCTATTTTGTGTTGTAATTAGTTTATTCTAACAAAACATGTACTCATTTCCATGCTGCCACGGCCTCGATTTCAACAGATTCCTTTATTCCGACTCCTATCCCAACTTCGATCCCGATGCATACGAAACACTCCCGCCTCATTACCACTCCGACTCGTGTCAAACTCCTCAAACTTTTCCCCTCTCTATCGCCTTTCTTCCGTCCCTTCTGTGCGTGATGCACTTCTAAGAATTGACTCTAATAAATTAACCTGTAAAGACTGCTGGATATTTATTATGTGTGAGTATTTCTAATTAACATATACCTAGTTTCGCAAATAATAAATTTAACACTACTGCAGAAGTTTCCACATGTATCTGAATCTGGAACCGTTCGTTCAGACCTTTGTTCTCTTTGTAGCTATCTGTTTTGACCACTTACATACTCGTAAAGTAGTAAATCTTTTACTAATTTATATCCCAAACGTTTTAAAGTAATTTTTAAATGACTTATAACGATTTTTAAACAATTTGAAAGAAAGAAAAAAAAAATTGGTACGTTCTAAATACATACACTATTATGGTCTCCGCTCAGCATGTTGATTATCATGATGCTGATCTTCCGCGGAAGGTACTTAACTTACTTATTAATTTACAGTTCCGTATTGTTTATTTAATATAGATAAGACATATTTGTTAGAATAAGGTTTCATATCAACTCTCTTATGACTTATGAAAAACTCTTGCTTTTATTTTCAGAGAAAGGAGTGGGGGGTCGTATTGATGTGAAGAAATGTATCTCTGTCATCTCTCTTCCGATACTTAGATTTAATACAAATGCAAACAAAAGTATCAATTATTTTCAATTATTACGAACAATCGTTTCTAAAACTTCTAAAACTTGTTACCTATAGGGATTTTTTGAAAAAAATAATAATAATGTTGTTATTAGATCTTAAGGCAAATACTACCGAGGACAATACAGTTAGTGTCTAGTGTTTAGGTAAAACGATTATAAAAATTATACATTTTAAAATTGAATTGTCCAACGACGGTATACTTGTACGGTAAGAAATGTTAGTAAAAAAATTTTTGGTGCCATACGACTGTAATACAATGTAATTTTATGTAGTTAGATTATATTAAATAATTATAAATTTATCAAAACAATTGTTTGCAACGTTTATGTTTTCTACTATATAATTTTCAACATACAATTTATAAAATATCAATATTTTACAGAGAGCAAAGAAATTTTTATTAAGTTTGTTGTATTCTTCGATACGTGTTTACAAATTAATATGTTGATGTGCCAAAAAACGATGGGTAATTGGAAAATTGAATTCTTGGTAGTATATATTTTTTTAATATGATTTACCACTGCCATTTTTTTTTGCTTTTTAAATAAGTTCTTTTTTACTAGACTTAGGTAAGTACTTCTTTCGCCTACTGGGGCAACGAAAAATATTTAATTAGGTACTTAGGGTGAAACATATTTTTTTTTATTAATTTTACATAACTGCGGTGGCATTTAACTTAATTAAATCAAACAAATTTGAATTATTCAACGTTATGATATATTGTACGCATTTCTAAATGAAATTATGTGTTTGCATTAAATGTATTTGTTATATTTAGCATGGCTAAGATTACTACATACTGTGACATTATAATTAATTAAAAAAAACTATTATTATTATTATTATGAAATAAGTGAATTTCTGAAGTACTGATGTAACTCTACATGTTTAATGATTCTATGTATGTACGAAATGTATTGTGAAAAAGATACTAACAATAAACTTTGGAAATACTTTGTTGATTATTATTTATATATTTTTTTCTATTCTTTTTACTGAGTTATTCATCAACGCCGAGCCTAAGCCAAAGGGGTTAACAATTTGAAACTAAAGGGTAAAATAAGGGATGAACGGATGTATGAAAACTCGTCATTTTCGAAATTAGATGCATGAAATTTCATATACATGCTTCTGGTTAGAAATAAATAATCCGTACTTAATATTATAAATGCGAAAGTTTGTATGTATGTATGGATGTTTGTAACTCTTTCACGCAAAAACTACTGAACTGATCACCATGAAATTCTGCATACACGTTGTCTGAGACACCAGAAAGGACATAGGGTACCTTTCATCCAGAAAAAAGTACCTATAGCTCCCGAGAGATTATCTAAAATTAAGGAAACTAACTCCTGGCTAAGTGTAATAGCAATAACGATGTCAGGCCATATATTGCTTTTTCAACGCGGACGAAGTCGAGGGCACCAGCTAGTAAATCCCCTTAGAAGGTGATATAGTGGTCGAAGGTTTATATAGGTTTGTATAGTGAATGTAATTTATAAAAGTTAGATGGCGCTAGGTTTGTTTCAACGTTTGTTGAAATTAATAGGCACTCGAATGAAATGTTTTAATGTAATTTTAATACAAGTAAAGGTATCTACTTGGTATGGACAAAGAAATTATTTTAAAAACGATTGTACGACTTTCCTGTCAGTTGGCACTTGCTTAGGTAGGTAGGTACTACTAAGTACCTAAATTAAATTTAAAAATTAACTGAAATGAAAAGGGACCAAACTAAAGTCTCAAAAGTACCAAAAGTCTTACCTATTTATTAACTTTTTAAATTACAATAAAAGTAAACATTGTAATCCATAATTCGCGGTGGCGTTACCTCGACTATGGAATGTTTGCACGTGTTTTTGGGTGTAGCTATGTTATGTAGCTTTTTAACGTTTTAAGCAAAGACTAAGTAAGTATTAAGTAATTGATTAGTTAACCACTTGGTTTTGTAGGAGTTGTCGTGCCCCTAGCGCCTGACTTAAAAATTTAAAAATTATTATTTAAATTTACTGATTTAAAAATAAGCATTATACAAGTAGAGAAATTTGTCGTATATATCCGGCTCTGGCGAAATAGACACGAAAATAATTTGTTGTGAATTTAAAATTTCTTTTATTTTTAAATAAAAATATATATTTGTTTTTATTATTTAATGTGTTATTTCATTAATTTACTAGATATTGGCCAAGACATTTTCTGTAGCAGTGTCGCCCTAATGCCTTGTCTGTTGCAGCTTTCTAACCAATTGACACATTTTTTTTCGTGGTTATAATATATATCATTGGGAACTATAGTTACGAACGGGTCACCAATATCTGCACCCATTTCAAGGAAATCATTTTTACCGTGTTTTTCAACACGCGGTTTGTTTAGAATAGTAGCAGTTTTATCGTGAAGAACTGTTTTGAGTTCGGTCTCGACTAATTTTTCCTCAGCATCGCGATCTGGCTGCCTCTCAGTTGTGCCCGAATTTTGCCTCAGAATTCTGTGCTTATTTCTCCTCCTAGCGCTCTCATTCCCAAAGACATTATCCATCACTTGAATAAGTTTTTCTGCGTTTTCTAAACGCTGCCGGGTAATAAAATAATCATCCCTGCGGCCTGAGAGATCTCGATATAAATAATTGTTTTTTGGATTTTTTAATATCATTAAAACTTCTAACGATGTCACCGAGTGGAAAAGAATAGTGGAGAAAATCGCGAATGACTGGAAATAAAAATTGAGTGCGTCAATCATATAAAACTAGAAATTTCAATTAGGTGTATAAGTATAGGTAAGTACTACTAAGTGACATGTAACACTGCGTTCCCTAATCGTAAACTGGGCAACCTGTATTGTGGTGGCCACCCCTTTACAGATCCCTTCTTTATTTTGTCAAGATCGGCAGCTCACTTGGCATGCCGATTGCGTTGCTTGTGTCAAAATAAAATGCTTCAGAAACCTGTCAAGACATGACATCTTAAGTAATGACATGACTTAAGATACCTTAAGTGATATCATTATACATGACCTTGTTTGTACGGTAAAAGTCCCAAACATTAAAAAGAAAATAATCAAAAAAAATTCGCCTATCAAAGGATGCACTAAACCGAGTGCATAATTTAATAAAACATAAAATTATTTCTAAAAATAACTAATCAACACTTTACTTGTAGTTGGTGAAATAAGCACTTAAAATAATAAAAACTTACCGATAACATAGCAAAAAATAATTGCGATGTAAACAATAAGTAGCAAAGTAATATTTGTAACAAAAAATCTTTTATGCGCGTTTTAATTAAATGTCTTGCAATTTATGCCAAGCGTGTAATAGGAAGAAATAAAAGTTGCTTTTTGAAATTAAAAATTGAAAAATTTAATAACTCAGAAGTCACATCTGTTTGGACAGCTTGACCGTCCGTAATAGGCCACTTTTGTGCCGCGCACAAAGGGCCATGGCGATCAGGATAGTGAGGGGGTACCGAACTATCTCTTTTGAGGCGGCGTGTGTGGTCAGCACCCCTCCTTCCTTCTTGGGAATTGCAGGCAGCGATGTACCGTGAAGTAGCGGACGTGCGATCGCGTGGTTTAGAATTTTAGACCTTCCTTTGGCTTGTACGTATTGAAAAAATCTCTATACTGAGGCACAAATGTTGGCGTCGTACCGGGTAATCCACAATTAGTCATCATTAACTCAACCATCTCTTGGTCCAAGCATTTCGTTGTGCAGACATCTGTCAAGAATTCATACCATTCCTCGTAATTCAGCTCGCTTTTACTGAAATAATGCATTAACGAACGTCATGACACTCAAGTTCAAAAATGAAGTTGATATCTCTGAAGAAACTAAGTTTATCAGCTTACAAACAAACCTGTATTTCCACCACGCCAATCCAGTGTCGGTCATTGTTAACTTTCTGTCTTCAAGTATCTTACATTGACGCATCCAAAAGTCGGAGCGATAAAGCGTGATTGTTAAACCGTCTCTTTTGTTGTCCATGAATTTTGAGAACTCGAAAAATTGGCCGTCGAGTGTGGCCGGCTCATCATCCATGATTCACTTGACCAATACTGTGATAAGAAAAGAATAAATTGTGACAAAAAAAATCGTATTGAATCAGCTCTTATTGGGTCTGAATATCAAAATCTGTCGCGTCGTTAGAAGAAGTTAGCGGCCATACAGACCGAGTCGGAAAGCTACTTCAAATTATACTACGTAGAGATAGTCTATTGATTAAGTATTTCAATTTATTTTTCAAAGAAAAATGTCACTTAACTGTCTTTCATGTGTGTCTCGCAGAAAAACTTGTTTACTTAAGTTGATTCTTCTTTATTCTTATGCTATTGATGCAATGTGTTTTCAAGTCATAAAGGACGTCAGAACCTTTTATAACCGTATAATAGTCTCACAGCCTATTAGTTCTTTATGAAAATAGTCCACTTAGATAACAGCGAGAGATTCTTTATGCTTAAAACTGCCGTAATAAAGCAAGCTAATGTAATTCATCAAAGAGATATCGAGCAAACAATGTCAAATTTGAACTAAAGGTTGCCTAGAAACCAAAATACCATAGACATTAGACAACAGTTTCATATGCGCGGATCCTTTTTTAATATTTTTCATTAAATATTAAGTTGAAAAATTTAATGAGAAATAGTGTTGAATGAATATCTTAAAACAGCTACCGTTGTCTCAAAGCACTATAAAAAATACAATTAAAAAACCATAACTGTATTCTCTAAATAATTATGATTATCTAAATAATAATATTTATTTATCGAATCAAAGGTTCATAAATATTATTTAGATGACACACTCGCATATGTGCCAAACCAGTGGCTTAACAGTAGCTCAACAGAGATGGTTCCCACCTGTTGAACAATGCTAGACGTTTCAACAAGTGATAGGCGCAAAGCTTCCTATTGATAGCATAGAACACAACATCTACGAGTATGTATGTACCTGCTACCAGTCCTGGATTAGCCATGTTAGCAGGAGGCAGGAAATGCTACGACCCGACTAGCTGGTGTCCGCGACTTTCTCCGCGTTGAAAAATTAAAAATATTAACACCTGAACATATATATGAGTTACTAGCTGTTTCACGCGACTTCCTCTACAACAGAAACAATGTCCATAAATTCATGCTCACTAATATCCCTGTTCACTTTGTAACAATATAAGACCTGTAAGACCTATTTGCTTTTCGTAATAATGCATAGGTACAGATTATCTGTGCGGATACAATAATGCGATATTGTCAATGCTTGTCAATACAATAACAAAATTCTATCATCAAACTATATACAATACATAAGCTCTTTAAAATAATATCATAAATATTTATTCGTAAGAAAATAAAATGTATGTAATTTATAATTTTCTCAGTAACATCATTTTGTAGAGTCCATACTTACATAAATATAGAATTACATAGTTTAAATTAAGAAGTCGATATTTAGGTGTAGCGTAGGTACATTAACGCATACACAGCGAACTTGAATGTATTATTTCGGGTTCTGGTCCATTACAACCAAATCCCAAATTGCCTGAAATGTGAATACGCCTGAATCTGAAATCGACTGAATCTGAAATCGACTAAATCTGAAATCGACTAAACATCAATCATCAAATAGACTAAATACCAATTCGCCTGAATGCCAATACTTAATTTGGATTTGGATTGAATGACTTAATTTTTAATTACTAAAGTAAGCCGCACGTTTCTTTAATTTTTATAATTTTTATGTTAAGGTCGACAGACAGGCTGGCGGTCCACTCGACGATGGTAGGTGGATCTCAAAAAAAAAAAAACCAAATAAAGGGTTAACTGCAAATAAACTTTATACACTCATTAGTGAAGTTATAATTACGCGAACTTCTGTTCGCAAGATTTCATAGGTTTTTTGTTGGTGTTAATGTTAATTAACTGAACTCAGTGATACTGTGAGTTTAGTTAATTGAGTTTCAGTTAGTTCAATTAACTGAAACACGCAGTGATATTTCAACATTCTAACTAGTTGTCTGACTGTCAGATTATGAGACGGTCCCTGCCAATGTTAATGTTTACATTTTTTGTTTCGCCTTTGGTGGATGACACAGTTATGTACAGTGAATAAGCCAATCAAAAGGTAACGAGGCCTTTTTTAACTAGGGTAATTTCAATATCACTGATTGCCTTCCAGCGGTGTTATAAAATAACTACGATTTCCCCTTGATATTGTAAAGTGAATATCGAGCAATCAAAGTGTTTGTATATATTATGTATATTAAGTATTGTAAAATTTTAGAGGGAGGATTAATGGCCGGTGAAGATGAACCCGCTACACTTGATGGCCAATTCTATGAATTCGCGAGGTTCATGGATAACAAAAGAGATGGCAAGACTATCACATTGTATCGTTCCGATTTTTGGATGAGACAAGCAAAAATTCTCGATGACAGAAAACTGACGATGACTGAAACTGGCATTCTCTTTTTAAGATATAAGTACGTTATTAAGATACTTTTTTTAAAGACTAAAGGTGCACTTCGGATCTTAAGGACCGCGTTGCGCGATCAGTGGCCGTCGCGAGAGAGTCCGCGACCGCGACATTTCATTATGATAATATGTAATGTTGTTCAGAAATAATCCAGAAATAATCCAGCGTGTGCAAGTTGAAATGAAATTATCATTTTAAGATTTGAAAGCAGTTATCGTGATATAATTTCTCTACAAAGTTTAACTAAAAGCTCTTAAAGCTTTCCTAATACTTACTGTCAACAAGATTTAATCAGTGACATTGAATTTCTATGTAACTTTAAGAATACGAGTTAAACATGTCCTTAAAATATTATAAAAAAAAACTTTCATTGGCGTTTTAGTTTTGTCTTTTATAAATTTTGTAGCTCAATAACAAAATCTACTTGAATGATTAAAAGTTATTTATCGTCGCTTTACACTAGAATAACTTTGTTAATTAAATTAAAATTAAATGGGTTAACATGGGTTATCTGTATAATTAAGTATATTATACAGATATTAACACATATTTTAACTAAAAAATACTAAGACTTATACAGTAGCTTAAATCATAATGTAGATAATAACTGGAAGGGTACTTTTTTATCTGATATTAAATAGGAAGTTTTAAGATTAAAGATAATTATCGAATCAAATCTCAAATTGTGGATTTACGAGTAAGTAATCCATGTTTCACACCATAAAGTAGGTAAATAGATATTTTAATAGTTTAAATTTTAATATTTTCAGTAAAACGGAAATCGATTGGGACGAATGGACCGAATTCTTGTCTGAGTTGTGCCGTTTGAAAAATTATAATGAGGAGACTATTCAAACAATTTTAACCAATTGTGGTCTACCCGGTCAGAGCCCTGTTATAGTGCCAAAGTACAGGGATTATTTATTGGCTTATAAACCTAGAGAGAAAACACATTTCTGATACCTATATATACCACGATTTCTGATGTTATATTTAAAACACTTTTCTAATTTTTGCCAAGATTGCGAATGTTATATTAAAATATTTTTCTAATTTTTACCAAGATTGCTAATGTTATATAAAAACATTTTTCTAATTTATATACCACGATTGTTAATGTTATATTAAAATACTTTTCTAATTTATATACCACGATTGCTAATGTTATATTAAAATACTTTTCTAATTTAAAAACTACGATTGTTAATGTTATATTTAAAAAACACTTTTCTAATTTTTGCCAAGATTGCGAATGTTATATTAAAACACTATTCTAATTTATATACCACGATTGCTAATGTTATATTAAAACATTTTTCTAATTTATATACCACGATTGCTAATGTTATATAAAAACATTTTTCTAATTTATATACCACGATTGCTAATGTTATATTAAAACACTATTCTAATTTATATACCACTATTGCTAATGTTATATTAAAACATTTTTCTAATTTATATACCAGGATTGTTAATGTTATATTAAAATACTTTTCTAATTTTTACCAATATTGTTAATGTTATATAAAAACATTTTTCTAATTTATATACCACGATTGCTAATGTTATATAAAAACATTTTTCTAATTTATATACCACGATTGCTAATGTTATATAAAAACATTTTTCTAATTTATATACCACGATTGCTAATGTTATATTAAAACACTATTCTAATTTATATACCACTATTGCTAATGTTATATTAAAACATTTTTCTAATTTATATACCAGGATTGTTAATGTTATATTAAAATACTTTTCTAATTTTTACCAATATTGTTAATGTTATATAAAAACATTTTTCTAATTTATATACCACGATTGCTAATGTTATATAAAAACATTTTTCTAATTTATATACCTACCACGATTGCTAATGTTTTATAAAAACATTTTTCTAATATATATACCACGATTGTTAATGTTAAATGAAAACACTTTTCTAGTTTATACCAAAATGTTTAATGTTATATTTTTAATTGTATTTTTAATTTACGATATTCTTGTTATTAGTGTGTACATAATATTTTTTGTTATTATTCGTGTTTTGTAAGACTGCCTGATTAAATTGTTTTAAAAAATCTTCTAAAAAATATTGTTTTCCTTTTAACTTTCAAATATTGTAACATTACTTCTTATTACATATTTAGCCAATGAGCCCGGTGAAACAACTGATAAATTACGGCAACATAATGTGGCCAGCCGATATAAAATGCAAGCTATACTATACCTACCTACTTTTTAGTGTAGGTATATTACTGAAACGATTTCTGTTCACAAATGACGTGACTTGACTTGGCGAGCCCGAACGGAACGGTAGCAATACTAAATCTATTATTTTGGTAGACGTGGCGCCCTCTTGTGGCGTGCTCTTGAACTAACTCGACTGTAACCGCAGCTTTATGTAGTATTAAAAAGTAAGCTCGCTTTGCACCAGATGGCGCTGGCGACTTGATAAGCAATGAGTCTGACCATCGATTTTGGTAATGATATTTCCAAAATATATAGGTCAGTAGACAAATCGGCAGTTTTTTATTTTTTTGATATCTCAAAAAATTACTGAGTTATAAGCGTTTAAAGTACGCGCACCACCCAAATTTTTTAACATTACTCGCGAACAATGATGACGTCACGCATGCCGTTGCTAGACGTGATTTGTATGTTTGTAATTAATTAACTCAAAAACTATTGGACCGATTTTAAAAATTCTTTCACCTATAGAAAGCAATGTTATGAGCGAGTAACATAGGCTATATTTTATAAAGTTACGCGGGCGAAGTCGGACAGTATTTATTATATGGCAAAAGTTACGGTCGCTATTTAATTTTTCAAGTGCGCCGGCGCTAAGTAGCCGCCCGATCGCTATACGCCAGTGCTGCCATTTTAGCGTTTTCGGCGCTAAACTAGCGAGTTTTTTACAAGCTTAGCGCCTAGCGGATAATTTAGCGCTTTTTCAACTTTAATATAAAGACCATTAACGCTGTTCTTCTAGTACAAACAGGGTCAACTGCTGCCAAAAGCAGTTGTCATGACTATAAACTTCCACTTGATGTCCTAAAACAAATAGGATCATCGAATAAATATTTACTCTGACCAGCCTTGCCCCTCTACTTCAACTTCACAAGATGTGATTATGACGGAAGTAAAAGATATTAAGTTTATTCATTACAAACAAAAACAGAAATCTACTCTCTTTATAATAATACCAGCTGTTGTATGCGACTTCGCCCACGTAACTCTATAAAATATATCCTATGTTACTTGCTGATAACGTAGCTTTCTATAGGTGAAAGAATTTTTAAAATCGGTCCAATAGTTTTTGAGTTAATTAATTACAAACATATAAACCCACTTTTAACTATGAACTTGGGTCTAGCAGCGGCACGCGTGACGTCTTACACGTAGCGCGGGGGAACTTGAAAATTTAAATAGCGACCGAAGTTTCGGTGTCAATAATTTCGGAAATACTGCAACGATTTTGATGAAACAAAAACTATTCACATGTACATAACCATAGCTCTTATATTATGTGTGTTTTATAGTCATTTTCAAACCCATCGGTCAGACCCATTCAAGTGTGCAAATCATTCAGATACTTTCCAAATCCAGACCAGAGCTAATTTAGGAAAAGTGCATTTCCAAAGTTGACCCGTCGGAAATCGAACCCGGAGCCCTGAGATTTTAGGCAAGCACCCTTACCAAAGGGTGGCCATAAGATGAATAAGTAAATGAATTACACACATCACAACAACATGAGACCAATCAAAGTAAAGTAAGAAAAAAAAAGTGCTTAGTTAAAAAACAATATTTATTTAAAATTTGTAAATGCTTTGACTTGTCATTCATTTTATACATACAAAAATAGTCATAAAATTCACAATAGTTATACTATGTAAAAAAACATTCACAGATAAACTGTTTGAAAGTATTTTGTAAATAAAATCTTATTATTAATTATTATACCATTTACACTAAAGAAACCTTATTGGGTACCATATTACTGTTTGTCAAATGTTAAAATATATTATTAATATCATGATATATTATAAGTAGGTAGTATAAAAATAGCGTAATACTTAAGGAAAATGGAATGAAAATTGGCCTTACAGCCTAACACACAATTGCACATTTTTTTCGATAAAATTTATCAATAGAATTAAGATTAATTATAATTAGAACAAGTGTTGACCTTTTTATATATAAAAAAAGTAATTTTTGATAATTCCATTCTTTTGCGGTTTCGATGTTTTGCTACTGAGAAAAACTTGAATAAAAAACTATTACTTAAATACATACCTAAGAATTTCAATGTTAAGTTAAGCTCATCGAACCTCAAAAGCAATTGGTGTAAGGGACTTCAAACTTCTACATGAAGTATGAAGTATTATTTTTATTCAAAATATATCTAACACTTACAAAATATAAATTAATATATCTAATACTATTGCACTACATTATTTTGCTATAACTTTCTTTGGCTGGTTTTTCCCTTTGCTATAGAACATGTCGAGAAACAGTCCTGGAACAAAAGAAAAGAAAATTAGTATGTTGTACTTAGTTCATTTTTTTTATTTACTTTTTTTGGGTTTTTTTATATGTATATTTTCATCCTTTTTTGTTTTGTTTGTACTGTTTTTTGTTTTCTTTTATCTTTCACAAAAAAAATTTTTTATATAATATATGTTGTGTCTAATTGTCTTTTTAGATGTGGTATTTGCCATTTGTTATAGTTTTTTTTATTAAGTGATTAGTTAAGTGTATATGTGTGAGCAAATGTTGGTGGGGTTAAAAACTAACTGGTGATTGAAGAATTGTGATTGTATTTTTGCAATAAAAACAGTTTTGGATTTTTTTGTTTTATGGCCCTTTAGTTTTTAAGCAGCAATATGTATAGTGAAGAGATGACTGTCTTCTTACCAGTGAACACACAGGTAGCTCCAATCCACTGCTTCACAAGTAACACGTTTCCAAATATAACAACGGAAGCAAGAACAGTGAAGAACTTCCTCGTAGTGGTCACCACTGAGCATGGCAGCGGCCCAAACTCGGCCACCTGTATAGGAAACAATTTGGCCTTTTATATCAATATTATATCACACAACTAGTTTTCATTAAATCACCTTGTCTATAACCCTTTATCCTTTAAAAAGTGACACACATGTATGTATGTATAGTTACCATGAAAAATATGAACAGTTGTCCTAGCGCTCCCATCAACGCGAGGGCGGCTATATATCCCAATACTTGCGGGTATTTTGAGACGAAACCGATGAATGTGAAAATTTCACCGCCCATAAACACGCCTACTGAAAGTATTAAAGATGACCTGTGAACAAATTAAAAGTTATAAAAATTAGAACACTCTATTGGAAAACTGTTAAGCTGTATGGGCTAAAACTCTAAAAGAGGTTTGAAGAGACTCTGATACAGTAAGATTGATTTGATACAATGCAGTATCGAATTGTTCGAATCTTTGATGATAATAGTTATGCTCTAATCACATAACAACACGATTAGGACCACTTTGTTTAACTTACAGCTTACACACAGTGGGTGAGTGCTCTGAAAAGGCACAATTGATGCCTTTTTTACGTTAGGACGCCGTACTTCTATACCGGCTAAAACCCAACGACTTTTTAGAGCAGCCATAAGGGTCATTTATAAGGGCTTTTTAGTTTAGAGCAAGGTCGCTTCCCACCAGTTCATTGCCTCTATGATAGCAGTCAGTTCTCCAATATTCAACCAGATGGCGTGTATTATATTTCTGGAAGGCTTAAAAAAAGGCTCATGTATTTCTAACCAAGCAATCAAAGTCTTGGTCAAATGCAAGTTTAAGAAAAACATACGCACCACCAATTTGTATTTAACATCATGGAATATGCAGTCGGAGATGATTCACTCTTGATACGTTCCTGAAATAATATTAAATACATTTAAATCAAGTGTCTCACAGACTACAGCAGTAAATAGTAACCGGCTAATTATTCTTTTTGTAAATGCATTTAGAAAAATTGACAAATACCTGCACAGCGCCTGTAAGCCCGTCCATCGTCAACGACAGAATTAATAACAATTCGCCAACTCCAAAACCCTGACTTTCATCTGTGGTTTTCCCTTGATCCTTATACATGAACAGGATAACTCCAAAGACTATAAGAGTCACGAATAAGTATTTCCTGAGAGGATACGACTTATGACCAATGAGGACACCAAGAATCATAACTGGAATTGGCTTCGCAGCCTTGCCGACCACCTGGAAATGTTGTTATTAATATTTTATGTTAAATAAAATAAAATAAATAAAATAAAATATATACTTATTTCTTACTTATTTATACGTCTCAGACGGTCTAGAACGCAATTTTCCTACATCACAATATGACTACTATGTAAAATACCTAATTATTATATTGACTACAACTAGGGTTCAACTAGGCGACTCTCGGCTCGAGAATTCCCGGGAAATCGTTGGGATTTGTTCCCGGGAAATCAAGCTCGAGAAAAGTCGAGAACTCGAGAAATCATGTACCTATATAGAAATTAAATCGCCGTTTGTTGTGTTGCGTGGCGGCGCGGGCCCAAGCGCAGCGGCACCCTTTGATCTCGCTGCAAGCGCTCTGCGGCGTCGTTTTTACACGTTCATTTGTGTTTCGTCTCTAGCCAAGTATAGTTTACGTAGTGAGTGTTTCACAGATTACGTGATAAATTGAAATAAAACAGGTAAGTCTTTTCACTTTTATTGACACATCATGGCTTTATTATTCATATTATTTTTATCAATAATATAATCTAAATATGATCTTAAATTTTACTAGGTACGAGTACCTATCTGTTTTTTCTATTATTTTTTAGTCAAACTTTAATACATAAAATAACTAACGATACATTAATTATACTATTTAGTCTAATTATATTTCCTATTTTTGTAAAACAACAACACACAAGCTTAGTTTTTAATTATTCTGATATGTTTTTCTTATGTAAGTTATTTGAAATTAATTAATGTGTCATTTTAAATTTGTGAGACGAATATTGCCAGTTGTGTTGTGTGTGTGTGTGTATCACATATTACTCCAAGGGCTTATTAATAATTTGAATTGCGTTTGTTATAGATTTTACCGAAACGTCACTATAACAGTAAAGATGGAAGCATCAAAAGTATGGAAATATTTCAAAAAAAATAAGGAATCTGCAAATGCGCAATGCCTAAGGTGCCCAAAAACCATTGCTTGCAAAGGTTCAAATACTAGTGGGTTGGTGAGACATTTAGCACATGTGCATAAAATCAATATTACTAAATGCGGGACCCAAGAAGAATCCGAATCTGAAGCATCTACAAGTTCAGGTGTGAGTGCACCGAAAAAAAGCAGGCCTGGGTATGAAAGTATGCAGCAACAGAAACTAAACTTCAAAACTCCACCGATACAATCATTGGGTGAAATATTGGCGAGGCTGGCTGCAAAAGACGGCTTCACCATAAATGGAATTTTATGGTGAAAAATGAAACTTTTGTTTATAAGTTCTAAATAACCAGCCAAAAATGGTGCTGTCATTATAATTATGAGTCTGAATAATATAATTTCTGTATTTTTTTAAAAAAAGATAATTAGCTTATTCATAAGATTAATGTTTTTGAATATAATCAATAAAAGTTTTATAATTAATTTGATACTTTTATTTGAGAGGAAAACCACTGAATTTGTTGACGTTATTGGAACCAAAGAATATGAGAAAACGTACATAAATGTAAATTTCTCGACAACCCGAGAAGCCTCGAGAAATTAGCCTCGAGAATTCTCGAGACCCGAGAAATTGAAAAGCTCGAGAAATCATGAACCCTAACTACAACGCAAAACAACTAGTTAGTATATTTCTTAAATAGTATAACAACTTAAACGCAAAATGCCCAGACAGGTAACTGCAAAAGTTTCTTTCTCGATACCAACAGCCTCTAGCTGTTTCGTAGACTTTCATTTTCTTGAGCTATCTACTGGTGTATAAGCATCATTATAAGCCTTTGCCGCCCGCTACCAAGCACGTTCCTCTGCCACAGAGCGTCCCATGATATGTTTCCCAAATTGAAGCCTCCATTAGAAAACTCGTCTCGGTAAATATCAGATGTGTCCACAAACTAATCACTGGAACAGAATTTCAAAAGACAAAAAACTGACCTGTGTGGGGTAATTTATCCACTGCAAAGCCATATATGAGCAGATCATAGCCAGTAAATAGGTTAGAGCTGATAAGAAGTAATAAATCTTCCTTGTTTTATCCACCTCATGTTTCCAAGACAGCTGTAATATAATAAAATTTTATGTTACTTACAAACCATCTTTTAAAAGTTATTACATAACTATCAGAAAGTTCATTTGTTTACTGTATCGATTAATTATTTTCAAAAATATAAGCATGAAGTAATCTCTCTGAATGTTGAAACTTAACTATTATTTGGTAAGACTATTGTAAGAAAGCCATTATAATTAGAAAGGAATTTTGAAAAATTAACCTTAATTTTTTTAATTTTTAACATAATTTATTTTTTATTTTTTAATGTTAAATTCTGAGGAAAACACATCCATAGTGAAACGAGAAATAAAACGAAAATGTGCAGGAAGCAGTAGAGACTGCCAAAAAAGTAAAAAAAAATAGTAAAAGTACAAGCAATTTTTAATTATAAAATGGGTTAACAAAATCCAAACTTACCAATAAAATTTGCGCAAATATATAATTCACTACACACTGGATTAGGACAAGAACTAGAGAGCATGTGTACTTATCATTATCACCATATTTACCCCTAGTTATCTTTTCTTGTAACATACCAAATATAAAATAACAAATAAAAATAGCACCCGAGTAAAAAATAAACTTAAATTCACTGTTTGCTTTAGACATTTTTGTTTGAAAATTAAATGAAATATAGTATTTTTTAAATGAAAATGTACTTTATGAACTTAGAATAAAATGATAAGTGGTACTGGAAATTGGTATTCAATATTGTTTTCGTACGAAAGACACGTAATTATAACACCAAGTTAGATTCCTGCAAATACGATTATAACACGTATTCATATTCGGCAGTACTTGTCACCGACAATTTGTTGTTTTCTTTTTGCTTTCCAAAATCCAATCCACGCGCGATCAAATGTCAAATTTGACATTTATGCACCAAGTCAAATTTGACTTTGACTTTGAAATTAAAAAAAATTACGTAGTAATTTTGAGTTTTTGACACATCGTCTAATTTATTTTTAAATAAAACTAAACAAAAATCTAAAAATAAATACGCCTAAAAAATATCTATAAAATTGGGCGCCCTCGGCATGGTACCTAGGATACTAGCAGCATTTCCTCGCTGTATTGCAATGCTAATGCGTTGCGCGAGGAAACTGCCAGCTCGTCGGTCACCAGTGGCGTCTATTTTCGTATCAATCGACGGCAATTATCGAAAATCAAAGAAATTAAATGTCTTCTTCTTCTTCTTCTTAGGTTTAAAATGGCAATGCGGCTCATTTTAAAATGGCCATTATCTGCCAGAAATTAAATGTCGAAAATGCATTGAAATAATAATATCTCTCGGCAATAATGGCGTGTGGATGGCGTATTTTGACATAAGAACATTATTAATACATTTTGTGGCTTGGATACAAAAACTTTCAGCAAAGCTTAACTACAATATAATAATCTAATTAGAATCTATTTAAAATTTTGCTAAAACATGTTAAGTAATTGTAATTTTAAAAATTATCACTGTTTACTTATTATATACATAAAAAATAAGTTAGCGTAAAATGAGGAGTTCATACTTCATTAAAACGTTCTAATTGTGACTTTATTCTCTATAGCAAAGGCTCGCTTCTAATAGGCGGATGTTGTAATGGCCTTGGATTGTAAAATGTACACGATAGGAACCTAAAAGCGGTGGAGTTACGTATGATGCAGAGCTAGTAAAGTTAAGCACGACACACCCAAAAGGTTATTTTATGTTGATGTAAAGTTTTTAAAGTATGGCGGTTTCACGGACGTTTTCCGTTAGAAATATTTCTTTATAATTTTTTTATAATTTGTCTTTTATATGTAATTTAACCGCTTAGTATTTTTTTGAATAAATAAATAAAAAAGTTTTGTGTGAAAAGTTGAACTTTTATTGGGACGTGTGCTTATCCGATGTGTTTAGGTAGGTAGGTCTTTTGTTTTGTAATGTTTTTAATTTATTTTATATATTTTTTTATTTATACTAAATTTAAAGCTTTATCAGCTTGGCATACTATGAAGAAGAATAATCAAATACATGACTATAACATTAGGTTTAATATAAAACGCGGCCTTATTGGTACGTGACAAAAAGCGGGAAATTTAAACAACTATAAGTTATTTTCAACTATGACTCATATCATTTACGAACGGTGCATTTACATGACACAATTCTAGGGTTGTCTAACAGATAGTTTCAATTTTACTAATCCATGAACGAATATTTATTACTAAACATACGAGATTTCTCTATTTTTGATGATATTTCGCTATTATATCTAATGGCGCTACATCATGAGCATACATCATGAGCATCATTTTTTCAAAAATATTTTTCAAAATAATTATGATTATGTGTTAATCCTAATCCTTATAATCTTATCTATAAGTCGTTGGGTTTAAGCCGGTACGAGTCCTGCATAACCCCGCAGGGAATACCACATGAGGATTGCCCAACGTTAAAAAAGGAATTATTCCACGAATATTGTGGTCTTAATTATTATTATAGACGCGAAAATAAGATTGTTTCCTTGTTTGTTTATTACGCTGTTATGCTTTGATCCGTCCTCTAATACTTACCTATCCACTGATGCCTATAACCGTTTCCTCATTTTGTTATCTATTATTTTCTTGTATTACACCAAACCTATGATTTAATATTAGCTTACATCCTGTTTACCTAATTTCAGTGAGCGCTTGGTTAAATTCGATAATCTATATTGGATTTGTTTCATATTTGTTTATGTCAAATAAATGTCTAATGAAATAGCAACAAACTTATGAATGTACTACTTTAAATTCACAATGATTTGTTTATTTAATGGACACAAAGAGTACCTACTCATAGGTACGAGTAGGTACCTCACTAAATATAAATTGAGATGTTTCTTATGAAAATAATGGAAGGATAGGAGGGAAACTATACTATGCCTATTTATGTAGGTAAGGTAATAATATGTATCTGCGTGCATACTGAAAATTGTGTAAGTTTAGTTTTGTTGTTAAACGAAACCAAAGTTACAGAGAATTTAATTTGCAACAAAATGTTTTTTTTTACAAATTTTCTGTGCAGCGAATTGTTTGCTCGATATAGCATTAAAACCATTGATTTACTTAAATCTTTGATTAAAACCATTCGCGGCCCTTTTTGCAAGATGGCGGCCGCGGGATAAGGGCGGCGACCCCACAAACATGGATTTAACTTTACTCTAACCCCCTCCTTGCAATCCAGAAATAAAATTGCGTGCTCTGACTTTTACACGCAATGCCCAAAAATGTGCAGCAAACCGGCTACAATAGTGTTCAGAAACACAATGCGCCTATGCTGGTTTAATCAATCCGCTCTTTGCTCTGCATGTACTTTCCATTGTCGTGTTATTTTAAAGCTACGAATAAATATAGAGTATTATTTATTCGTAGTTTTAAAGCTCAAAATTAAAAATAGAGTCGGAACGGTACACAAGCGCTGTTGGCTCCCTAGTTGCCAAATGCGCTCTGGTTCAATCAATTGATACTTTTGCATTGTTACAGTTTAAAACTTTCGACCAGTCCGCAGTCTGTAGTAAGTAATCTATACTAAAATTATAAAGGGGTAAAGTTTGTTTGTTTGTAGGTTATTTTCGAAACTACTCATTCGATTTAAAAATACTTTTTTCTGGATGGATTTTTATTTTTTCTTTTGTGTTTTTCTATCTCTTTTTCCGTTTCCTCGCACAATGGGTATCTCAGGTTGATCGATTGAGTAATTAAGGCGTGAAAACGTTACAAACTAATAAAGGACCTCACTTTTCTATTATAATATTAAGTTTGGACCACTTAAATATCTAAAGTTAGATTATGAAACGAATGTAGAATATATATAATGGCTATCTATATACAGTCTAAATGACACTCGCCCCATTGTTTGATTAATTGTCGAATTTTTTTGGTAGAAATAATACTATATTGTTATAAACAAAAGAAGGATTTACTAAAAATTTCTAATAGGTACCTACTTACTATATAAAAACTTATTCAGTGCAGTGAATATTTTTCTATATTCTCAGTAATTCCCGGTATGGAATTGGATTAATAAACATTTCATAACAGTCGCAATCTTATTTTGCACCTATTGTACTGAACAAAGGGAAGAGTTCTAATGAGTTGTTCCACTTCCTACCCCGGGTATTCTCAACCCTACTACACGCCTATGGATTTATCCGTGTTACATGGGCATAATGAGCCACTTCGCAGAACGTACAGAAATAGTACCTACTTATTTGTCCGCTGAGAATGCCAAGTGGTCCGCTTGACGAACTTTGAACGACTTATGTAATTTTTTTTATGTATTTCGATTTTGTTTTTACATTTACATAGGTATATATATCTATGTCTATAATGTATCGTTATCTATATCTATATCTATATCTATATCTATATCTATATCTATATCTATATCTATATCTATATCTATATCTATATCTATATCTATATCTATATCTATATCTATATCTATATCTATATCTATATCTATATCTATATCTATATCTATATCTATATCTATATCTATATCTATATCTATATCTATATCTATATCTATATCTATATCTATATCTATATCTATATCTATATCTATATCTATACTTACGCAATATGTGTCACTGAGAAGAATATCTTTTCGGCATATATTTTTTTCTTTTCGTCCTGTAAGAGACCAAACCTGTAAGGTTCAACAGCGAATGCAATGAATACAGAGGCGCGCCTCTAGTAGTGCAATCTACAAAGATCGGGTCTCTTCTGTACCTACTATATATTTTATGTCACTCACTCACCAGTTACACAAGTCTAGTTATCACCATAGGAAAAACTGCTAAACGAGGAAGATACCATTATGAAGTACTTCCATCATGAATTGGTCACCTGCTTGAATTCTGTATTTAAATTCAATTTCAAAGTGAATACAAAGATCCAATTTAGAATTTCCTATGGCATTTTAAATCGAAGATCGAATCGAGTTTCGAGTCTGAAGATATTTACATGACAAAGCACTTTTGGGTTCTAGAAAATAAAAGCTTTTGGCTCTTCATTTAAATAGCAGAGAGTGTGAGGCAAGCATGTAACAATTCTTTGCTTTCATTAGAGATAAAAAATAATAATATTGAAATATGACATCACCCGGTTTTCTTTTTCACCCGGTTCAACGACAGTTAGTTAGTTTGGTTAACCGAATTAAGTATTAATACTTTTTTGTATCAGTAATTCGGTAGCACAAATAGTTAACAATATTTAGCAAATACAGCAAAAAGTATACTTATAGGTATAAGTATTATTTCAATAAAACTTTTAAATGTTTTATCAAGAGAAGTCCATAAATATTTTTTTATTATTATATATATATTTATATTTATATAAAAGTAGGTATTTAAACAATCACAAATTCTTTCACAAACTACAAGTAAAGTGTTGAAATAATTTTATGTTTTAGGTATTAAATTATGCACTCGGTTTGACAAACTTCAATTGACATTGAGGTTTGACCTTGAACGTTTATAAATATGAAGGTTTCATACAAGCGCTGGCGGCGCCTGCAGCGAGCTAACGCTCGCAGGCCTGGAAATTATGGTTTAAAATCTTGCAAAAGATTTAATTCTTTGGTTTTTTGTAACCCATGTTTTTAATGGTAAAATAAATAAATAATACAATTTTTTAAATTCACATTAAAAGTCAAATTCTTCTAATTATTGTATTGTGTTCCATTTTTTTTGTTTCTATTACGCTAACGAAACTTCTAAACAATACAATTTGTCTTTCATATGTATAAGTATTATATTGTTTTTTTCAATGCATTTGCGTCGTCTATTTCTTGTGAATTCTTCATTAACCAATGCATATTTTTAGTACATACTTATTTAGCTTTTGTTTCCACCTTTCATGCTATCAACTGTTCTGTTATAGTACGAAGTATCTACTAATTAACTGGACTCAGTTCAGTACATGATCTCAGGGCAGGGCGAGCAGAGGAACATAACACGTGTTTCGGTATAACAAATTGTTGTGAGATGACCTTATTTTGTATTCATCGCACCGCATATCTGCCACTCCTTACGCGATAAGAATGTCCACTTCGTTATCGGGCTCTTTATCTAAAATGCTTTCATACGTTGTATTTATCTACTCACATACAGATACCAATTTTAACATGAATTTTTACTGTTAGTAAGTTTTAAACTTCGTTTAATTTGGTTGTGCGCGCAAAAGTACATATTATGTGCAATGATTTTTGGAGACGCTATAAAATATAATAGAACTTACTCACTTACTTGTGCAAGAGAAACTCAAGTTTGGGCAGGTACTTAAGCCATTTTAATTGTTTTGTTTACATCCTACCAATGTTATAAATGCAATGTTTATGAGGTGGATTTGTGGATGTATTAGTGTTTACCAATGACTAGTAGGTACTCTATGGTGTTTTTTGAGGCCTGGCTATCTAGAGAAGGCAGGCATATCAAGCCCGTCTTCTGTAGATGGCCTAGGGGGACCTTGCGCACATGGTTGGCTAGCTGTGTGTGCCTGCACAAGGTCCCCCTTTCGCGTGGGTATTGCCTGGGTGTCTCCGGGCAATCCCTTTCTTTGGCGATAGCCTAGCCAGTAATGGCTAGGCTGCCCTGGGGGTGGATCGGAGTTAGTTGCCTCGGCAGAGCCCGGTTTACCCCGCTCACAGGGCAAGGAGGCATCGGGGAGTTTTAGTGGGTATTCCCAGTGCCGCTAACATCAGGTACTGGGCGACCCCCACATATCCCTATCGCCTAGCCAGCGATAGGGAATCTGTAAGCGGATTTCTCCTCGTTAAAAAAAAGGTAGGTACTCTATGGTGTTTACCTTCTCTTTCACGCGATTGTAGTTTTGAAAAACTAACAATCATAACATAACGCTTAAGGGGCCGTTACGGAGACGCGCCTCGCGATGTTTAGGTTTTTAGCGCTACTCTCACAACGATCGAGGCTCGCGCATTGCACACGCACACATGTACGTAAGCATAGAGCAAGAGCCCACGACGGCCAGACCTTCGTTATTTTATAAACGCTGAAATTTTCTCTGTGCATAGTAAATGTGTATAGTATTGAAGCTCAATTTTTTTATATTTTCTTCGGGATAACTTTAGAAATCACGTCATCCATTGCCGGAGACTTATTACAGTTGCTATTTTGTTACCAAATATAAAAATTGTTGTCAAATGTATTATTAGCGTATAAATAATTGTACTTATAATAATTTTATTATTTTAGTTGCACAATACAAAACGAAATTGTTATTCCCAATTACAAAAATAATATATTGTACTGAAAAAGTTTGTACAAAAAATCTGCCTGCTAGAAAACCTGGGATTCCTTACATTAGAACTTATTCCTTGCCTGTTCCTTACGAACCTTTTATTCATCAGTTGCATTCAGTACACCCCCTCTCCCTAAACCCCCTGTCCGTAACTGATGCTCCCCTCGGACCCCTCCGACCGTAACTTGGAAACGGTGCGACGCAGCCGGGCGATGTTTGGGCTCATCGGAGACGTCTCTCCGAGATAGATAATTTGACGACCCCCTCGGACCCCTCCGACCGTAACTTGGAAACGGTGCGACGCAGCCGGGTGATGTTTGGGCTCATCGGAGACGTCTCTCCGAGATAGATAATTTGACGACCCCCTCGGACCCCTCCGACCGTAACTTGGAATCGGTGCGACGCAGCCGGGTGATGTTTGGGCTCATCGGAGACGTCTCTCCGAGATAGATAATTTGACGACCCCCTCGGACCACTCCGACCGTAACTTGGAAACGGTGCGACGCAGCCGGGTGATGTTTGGGCTCATCGGAGACGTCTCTCCGATATAGATAATTTGACGACCCCCTCGGACCCCCCCCCCCCCCGAATTGTCAATTGTCAAATGTAGACCGGAATTGTCAAATTTTGAAATATGGTCTACTAAAAAATTCATCTCCCCGAGACGTCTCTGATGAGCCCAAACACGACCCGACTGCGTCGCACCGTTTTCAAGTTACGGTCGGAGGGGTCCGAGGGGGTCGTCAAATTATCTATCTCGGAGAGACGTCTCCGATGAGCCCAAACATCACCCGGCTGCGTCGCACCGTTTCCAAGTTACGGTCGGAGGGGTCCGAGGGGGTCGTCAAATTATCTATCTCAGAGAGACGTCTCCGATGAGCCCAAACATCACCCGGCTGCGTCGCACCGTTTCCAAGTTACGGTCGGAGGGGTCCGAGGGGGTCGTCAAATTATCTATCTCGGAGAGACGTCTCCGATGAGCCCAAACATCACCCGGCTGCGTCGCACCGTTTCCAAGTTACGGTCGGAGGGGTCCGAGGGGGTCGTCAAATTATCTATCTCGGAGAGACGTCTCCGATGAGCCCAAACATCACCCGGCTGCGTCGCACTGTTTCCAAGTTACGGTCGGAGGGGTCCGAGGGGGTCATCAAATTATCTATCTCGGAGAGACGTCTCCGATGAGCCCAAACATCACCCGGCTGCGTCGCACCGTTTCCAAGTTACGGTCGGAGGGGTCCGAGGGGGTCGTCAAATTATCTATCTCGGAGAGACGTCTCCGATGAGCCCAAACATCACCCGGCTGAGTCGCACCGTTTCCAAGTTACGGTCGGAGGGGTCCGAGGGGGTCGTCAAATTATCTATCTCGGAGAGACGTCTCCGATGAGCCCAAACATCACCCGGCTGCGTCGCACCGTTTCCAAGTTACGGCGTGTCAAATTATCTATCTCAAAATTTTCGCTTTTTCGGTGCCACGCGTAGACTTGCCGCCGCTCCGCTCCGCTACTCATACTCACCAGTAGACATCATTGCATGTTTTTTTTTTGTTCTATTATAAAAATAGAATAGTTTGGACGTGTTCCAGAGTCCAATCTGTCATACTGTGCTGGGGAACTAGTTGGATTTTTTTTTGTCCAAACAATTCTATCATAGAACTATAGTAGAACTGTTTGGAACAACCCACTTATTATTTTTTATATATTATCTCAAAAGATTGTAATAAATAACGAAGGTCGTGGGCTCTTGGGCTATAATTTCAACATCAAAAACGACATATTTGTCATTTTTTGTGTAAGTACACGGTTCGATCGCGAACTGTCAATGCGGCGCAAAGCGACGTGCTCTCACTTCGGAGGCGCGTGGCCGACTGAACCGACTACGAGCGTAATTTCAATATATAGCCTTCATAGTAATTTGTATGAAGATTTTGAGCGAAAAAATTGGGCAACTTTGTGATTTTTTTACATAGAATAAGGATATAATAATTAAGAAATAAATATTCCAGCAACTTTTTTATAGTTTTAACTTTATTATTTGATAAAATTCATTTAATAAATTTTGATACTTACGGCTCAATTGTAACAACACGGGAGTGCGATTTACACGATTTTAGTGATTTTCTGATTTTTTTTTACACTTATCTATAAGCATTATCTAAAATTCAAATGTTTCAGCATCAAGTAACATTCATTGGCTAGCTGTGTGATTTTTTTCAAGGTTGTGGAGCATCGTTTTATATATAATTCTCTTACATTCCCGACCCTCGATTGGCGAAAGGGACCCTTAATGAACGTGTAATAATTTTATTTTACTTCGAAAAATTTTCATACCACGGGCTTTGTATACGTACTATAGCTAAGTATTATATGCAAATCGATTCCAAAAATAACCTAAAACTTTTGTCAGTTAATTTTGTCTTGCGTTTATATAAAGAACAGATCTCTTGGTGAATATATGCGATGAAATGAATTCCTATAAGCTTTAGGAAACGACCTAGATATAGTCCGTTCGATGCGGCTACGAAAATTGAATCATTCATCATGGTACCTCCTGGCTCCACAACTCTAACTATATTAGGTGGGGAAAATCTTATTCCGTAAAAGACGTGAACGTGAACGCAATTTTTATCTTATCACAAAATATTGATTCTGTTACACGAACTAAATAAGTATACAAGTAAAGTAGGTATATGCGTTTTCCTTGTAATTAGTATGTTTCTATTATCTGTATTTCGTGTGGAATTTTTGTAGGAAGCAAGAACCTTAACTTCGGTCAGTTTCCGAACTAAGAAGCTAAACCACTCGACGAATTTTGATAGGGTTATCACTAATGGAAAGACCCATAGGAGGATTTTTTGCTGAAAAAAATCGTATAAAATATAATAGAAAGATCAGCAGTTCGGTACAAATAAACCGTATTATTGACCACTTTGAATAGTTTAGTAATCCTGCAATTGTTTAGGGAAATCTTGGAGCCTTAGACCAAATGCTCTTATCAGCGAGCAGCCGAAGCGCCTGAAGTCTTTAGAGAAAAAAGATGATCTGAGTGCTCCCTTGCATAGACGAAATTATAATAGAATTGCGGCTACGATCACAATGCCTTATTTTCAAAGGTTTAAACGTCTTTTAGCGGTTCTGTCTTTTTTCGAATCTGTCCTTATGCGAACAAACATTTCAACCAATTCAAAGATTTTTATCTAAATTTAGGTGCTACTTCATAAATTTTACATAAATTTTATTCATTATTAATTATATTGAACATATTTAAATGTTAATTTTAAACAATTTGAATAAAGCAATGTTTATATATTGTATTTACTTACTTTATTTAATTAGAAAATAATTAAAAAGAGAAATTGTGTCCTGAATTTATTCCGTAGTGTCTTTTCAAGATCGTCATTAAATCAGCTATTTTAGGTCACAAAATAGACCGACTATTATCGGTGGTTTCTTTGAAAATCTAAAACTGTGACAGCCGGTCACAGTTTTAAGCCTTCCGAAAAAATTCTCTAAACAATCACTTATTTTATATATCCATTCACTTTATGGATAACGCAACCGTTATAGACATATTAACCTTTAAAATCAAGCGATTTTATAGGTTAAATTAAATATGTCTATAACGGTTGCGTTATCCATAAAAGTGAATGATACGGAATAGGGCTGATTATCTAGTAATAGAGTTACTATAATTTAAAAGACCCACAAAGGATAGATGCTTTGTTTAATATTAGGTATTTATTGACATTAAAAGTTCAATAGGAAATAGAGATAATACCAAAACACGTAAAGGGAAATAACACATACCTACTTGCAATTCTTGGTCACAACAATGTTGATGAAGTTCTTTCAGACAGGACTAATATTGTTTGTTAAAATATTAAAATTAAACAATTTAGTATATTATACTTTTAATATTTATAAAGGTACTAGCTACACGCTCTCGTCTTCGACCGGGTTCATAATAAAAACTATCTTATCTTTTAAGTTGGACCAAATTACACATAGTTACGTAGTTTTATCAAAATCGGTTCAGTAGTTTAGGACCATAGGCGACAAACAACACGACACGCAAATTTTATATATATAGATAGAGAGATATTTAGCAAGTAGGTACGTATAGGTTGTAAATTTGTAGTTAGTAGTAGTTAGTAGTTAATTTGTAGGCAGCTCGAATGCCACCTTAACTACTTAACTTAACTCTATTGTTATTCGTATCCTACCTATGTTATACGTAGGTACAACCTGTCAACACACTAGAGGTTAAATTACGGTTAACCGCGAGGTAACAGCTTACACAGTCAAAGTCATGGAGTGTTTGAAGAGAACGGCATAAAATAAACATTGCTTTTTCGTTTGAATTAATTTTCTAAAACTATGACTATTCGCTTTAAGGTCAATTGGTTTTAAATCATACAGCTATTTTATGTTAAATGTTAAGCCGAGAGTGACTCGGCTCGACTCACTCGACTCGACGCAGAGCTGGGAGACTCGTAGGCTCGTACTCTTTTAAAATCTAAGATGCAGAGCCTGGCACATAGACGCAAATTTATAAGGTGTACCTCGGAGAGTGTGCTCAGGAGCTGCATGAGCTCATACCGCCTTCCTCTTTCTTCCATCGGACATACAGACGTACGGCTGGCTATCTGGCTGGCCTCATCTTGTCGAAATCCCTCCTGTTCGGACGAAGCGCTTTGAAACATCCTTTATAATGCGCACGGCCAGGGTTTGGTCCTTGCCGGCGTCTGCATTTTCCGAGCACATATAACTCTAATCTTTACAAGGTTCGAGTGAATAGGCATCTTCTGGGTGAGCTCGCTCCATCTTAGGCCTCATCCTTGCCACATGGCTGGTTGTTGACAAAGAGCAAACCCCTCTCTAATCCCATCTTTCGTCTATGATAATGCTACATTATTAGCGAGTAACATAGATTATATTTTATAAAGTTACGCGCACGAAGTCGCGTGCAACAGCAAGTATTAAAATAAGTATCGTTATTAGAAAGAAATCATAAAATAATGATTTGATATTTAAATAAATAATTCCGGTTCAGATATAAACAAGGGATTCTCTTTTCCAAGAAATTCAAAGGCAATTTGTCCTAATGGTGTTCTATTCTCACTTTTAATTAAGTAAGACAAAACCTTCTAGTAAATTAAAAACAATGCGAAGGCAAAGGTAAATAGTAAATATCAAGCTACCTTTGTACAAGCAGACCGGAATATTATTACTTCATAATAGAAGAAAACCCCAGAAAAAGGATTTCTTGAAATGGATTCAATGGATCACTAATGAATGCTCTTAGAAATAAATATACCATTTCCTACTACATAGTTTCTTGTTTGTTTCTTTTAAAGTATCTTCGTAAGTATATTTATTACAATGGAGTTCATTAATTGAAGTTAAAAATTCGTTGTTGCAGATAACGTACAAAAATGGCAGAAAATCACAAGAAAAGAAGTAATAGTTTTCGTAGACTATTTCCTAGCCTTTTCTCCTCAAGTAGATCTAAAGATAAACATAACAAGGGCGAGATCTTAAAAAATCCGACTGATTGTTCATCGAAAAGCAATGATTACGAAAATCCTCGATCTTTTAAAATATCGCCAAAGAAACCAGAAACGAATGATGACAACGAACGAATATATGAAAATTTAATGACTGCGTTTAAATGTCAGAACGCCTGTGATAACTCAATTGCACGCAGTGAAATTCCAAGTAACCATTCTTCCAGTAGCACATTAGTTTCTGAAACCGCTAGAAATAAAAATTGTACTACTGTTGGTGCTTATACCGAGTATGCAGGGTACCAAAGCCAAAACGTTTACACAGACTATGCGGCCAGACCACAGGTACCCCCAAAACCAAACACAGAAACCGTTTTTTCAGCTTCTCAAGACACTAAAACAGCCAATTACCCGAATGTTTATTATCACTCTGTAGAGAAATTAAATAATAAAATTTCACATTCCGATGAAATAGAAATTTACAGAGCCTCTCAAGCTCAAGTCAAACCTGCATCTGTCGGTGCCGAAATTAAACGAGTGAGTACAAAATTTCACATATCACCAAAAAAAGAAGCAGAAGTGCGAATTATTCAACCGACCAGAGCACGAAGTTTATCTCTTGATAAGAAAAATAAGGTTATACCGCAAAATATGTTGGAACCAGAAATTGCCAAAGTAAGCAAACCTTACAACTATTCTGCTCCTACATCTCCAATTCCAAACTATCATAAAATACCTAATATGCCGAAAACAGTTTCGCCTTACGGAAACGTAAGAAAAGTGATAAGCGAAGCGGAAGAAAGAAGAAATTCTTTAAATCGGTACAATATCCGACAAAAATCTACGCCATCGCCTTTGTTGCATAGCAACAATGAAATGCGCAAATCAATTACTCTACAACAGGCTTGCGATTTAGTCGAAGATAATAAACAAAAGGATAAAGCGCGTCAGAAAGTTGAAGCATATTATTGGCAAAAGCTTAAAGAGCAAAAAGAGAAGGAAGACGAATACCTTTTGCGTCAATCGATTAATTCAGAAATAAGAAGTCCTAAAATTAGCAACGCATCTTATTCTAATTCAAACTGTAGTTCTCCACGCTCGTTTACAGTGGAAACGAGAAGTTGTAGCTTACCTCGCGGAAGAGACTTTCAAAATTTATGCGTAAATCAAGGTACATATTCTCAATATTCTCCATTTGTCAGAGGTGCACCCGAGAGACGAACAGACACATACGCCTACGCGAGTACAAGAAGTGACAACTTAAACAGTGATTCAGAAATTGTTTACAGACATCCAGAAAAATTGCACCCTAAGACGATTTCCCCAGACATAAAACATTCAGTGTATCGTCCTGGTTCACTAATCTTAAAACGTGACAATACTAATCAAAATACAAAACCATTGAGTTTTGGACAGCAGATTTCTAAACGTGGTTCTGTTGAAGATGCTAAAACTGTTTCTCTGTTTCCTAAAGAGGTCAACAAAATTCAGGAACGAATTGAACCACGAAAAGAGCTTATTTTAAAAGTCAATGAAGGATCGCTGAAGAGCCCTCCGAGACCGCCAGTTCGGACGACAAGTGTAGCTGGTGTGGCCAAGGCCTTGAAAGTGAACAATAAAAAAGTTATACATTTACCAAGTGGACATTCAGTGTACTCAGAATCTGAAAGTGGTTCAGAAGCTGGAGAAATACAAAGAATATTGCTCAACAATGTTAAAAAGGGTGAGTAGTTTTTGTACATTATTTCAAATATTTAAAATACTAAAGATTATTACCAACTCTATTAAGTTGCTAAATTATGTTCATGACCTAAATCCCGAGCCTATGAATCCCTTATTATACAGAATAAATTGCATTTTATGGTATACTAGCTGGTGCCCGCGACTTCGTCCGCGTTCTGGATGAAAGGTACCCTATGTCCTTTTTGGAGTCCCAGACAACGTGTATGCAAAATTTACAACGCCATCTAGGGAATTCTGTTTGAAGCAATGTAGTACTCTAATTCATCTAAAAGTTAACAGATGGCACTACATGTTAGTTATAGTTTATAAAATTACGTGTTAATAAAATTAAAGCTGCTGCCCGCAACTTCGCCCGCGTAACTTAGTAAATTATGTACTTAAACCTTCCTCGAGAACCACTCTACCCATTAGTGAAAACCGCATTAAAATCCGTTGCGTAGTTTTAAAGATCTAAGCATACAAAGGGACATAGGGACAGAAAAAGCGACTTTGTTTTATACTATGTACTTAGTGATTCTCAAATAAATTACAAAAAACTCAAGACATATTAGGAATCTATAGAATCTAGAGTTGTAAATGGAATAAATGATTAAAATAAATAAATATCAACCTTAATATAAATCCATAATAAGTGTATGTTGAGGAACCAAGAACTTTTTCGATGTTTAATGAAACTATAATAAATCTTTAGAGACGATGAGGGGATGAAGTTTCCAAACATTTTGGCAATGTGTTTAATCAATCCCATCAATGGAACTATGTAAAAGTACCACGGTTAATTTTATTTTATTTTATTTTATTTGGGAAAACCAACAATTAAAATATAGTGAATTTGAAAAAAAGAGAAATATACACAAATAAAGGTAATAGTGCAATCAACGACATTTTCCACGAATTTGTTCCACGAATTAACAATGTATTCCGTCTTGTAATAATATCTAGCATAGGTCATCAAGTTTCAGTGTTCACTTAAAGCGAGCTGTTTCGCTCATCCCTCTTTGAAATAATCTCACGTTTAATTTGCCACAACTTATATATTGACCCCAAAATCAGACGTTGTGTGCTCCGCCCGAGTGGGTTAATGAATATTCATTGAACGAGGCGTGTTTGACGCTGAAATTTCGAGCACATTTCGCTTTGTTTGTGTACCTTTTACGGGATCTTCATAGTTTAGTTGAACTTGGAAAGTAATATGTGAATTTATAGTTTGATAGCTCAAAATTTAATAGTTTAGTTAATTATTAGAAAGTTATAAGCCAACTTATTTATAGTTTCATCTATACCTACTGATTTGTAAAAAAAATCTTTCACCAATAGTTAGAATAGAATTTATTAGACTCGCCTAATGTCGGGCCTAAACCGGGACCCGGGTTCGATTTCTGCCGTGGTCATTTCAGAGTTGGCTATGGTCTGGATTTGCAAAGAAGTAGCAGGACACACTGCCTTTCGAAGCCATTCGAGCAGCCCGTCTGACGGTATCAAATTGGGTTTAGCCACGACAAAAAATTTTTTCTTTCACATATACATTAAACAAATATTATTAAAATGACTTCCCGGGACTAGATCGACCTGATAAACCGTCACCTGCCACGTTAATGGTGTCGTTAAGTTTTCTAAACAATGTATCCTAATGTTTGACACACTTTAGGGTTGTCGAAATAATTGTTTACAGATGAAGTAACGTATCACTTTACTTATATTATTAGACACCGGCTGGCGTTCGCGTAGTTATAGATGAAAAATATAATATATATTATGGGAAAATATCTGACATCCTTATCGCTGTGACAATAATGGAACTTAACCTTTTTGCCAGGATAAAAAGCTCTTGTATATTATGCACTTGTATATTCTATAAGTTTTCACTGATTATATGCCTACAATCTTTTGTTAACTCAAAAAAACACACACAAATATTTGAAAGTTTGGATACTAATTATGAATAATTGTGGCGAAATGTGACATTAGCTTGAATAATCACAAAACACAAAATAATATAAATGCAAAGAATACAATAAAAAAATATCAAAAAAGATGAAAAAAATATATAAAGAATTATTTCTTGTATTTATTTAAATTTTATTCAATAATTTCGCCCAAAAAATACATATCTGGTATCTAGACCCAAGTGTGAACCAATTTCCACAGCAGGTTCGTATCATAAATATGTAACGACTAGCATGCAGCGATTCAATAAAGCAATATTGCTTCTGGTGTATATATTATATTCTTAGACCCGCGATTCCGAGGCTTAATGTTGCTCTGATATTCGAAATTGCATGTTGAAATCCCAAGGATATACCTACTTGAAGCCACCTGGCTATTGTACGCGAACTAAATACATAAACGGCCAACGTCTGTTTGTTTAAAATCCTTGAAAAATTCAATTGAATATTGTAAGAATTTTTCCCTATTGTGTTTGCCAGTGAAAGCCGTCAGGCATAAAACTTCACGGAAATTGCTCGTGAAATAATAAAAAAAATAAAAAAAACTTTGTAAAATTATTTGCAGATCGGACAGCCTGACGGTACTTGATGGTACGTGGATAACGTCTCATGTAACACAAGTAACACGATGGTGCCTCCTAAGCCTGCCTCATTAAGATAAAGGATTGGGAAATGGTCCCTTACAAGTAGTACAGGGTACAGGGCTACTGTAAAGGGGTATAATTATTACATAAGTAAAATATGGGCTAGGGGCTAGGTCTTAACAAATCTGGAAATTAGCCAAAGATTAGAAGGTTCCATTGAGAAAGGTTTCATGAGCCAAATTTTTACGATTTCTATAATAGGGAATGAAAACGTACAACGAATATGTATCTACCTTTTAGAATATTATTATAACAATACATATTTTTGTAAGCAGCAGAAATGATTGATATTTAAGTAAACTACAATGGAAGGATTTTATTGAATTCAGTCCCTTCGAGACCATGGGCGTAGCGTTGGTAGCGGCACGCCTGAAACGTCGAATTTTATAAAATAGTAGGTAGGCATTTACCTATTTACGCGATCCGTTATAGGTAGTAGTGCGAATATAATTAATGAAATTATAAAGCCCATATATTGACAACATGTTATCAATGGTAATTATAAAATAAAATTGTTTATACTTAAAGTTTGTTTTCTATATTATTTAAATTTTTTACTTTCGTATGTTTGTGTCCAACAACTTGAAAACCAGCCTAATAATTGACTAATAATAAAATATAACTAGCTGAACCGGCAAACGTTGTTAGCCGAAAAAAAAATTGGGGTGGACCACCTTTAACATTTAGCCTTTAGGGTATGAAAAATAGATGTTGGTCGATTGTCAGACCTACCCGATAAGCACACAAAATTTCATCAAAATCGGTCCCGCCGTTTCGGAAGAGTTTGGCAACAAACACTGCAACATGAGTAGAAGATAATATATTAATGGACTATTAATTGTCTGGAAATTTTTAAATAACATTTTAACTAAAGAGTGCTTTTATTTCATAATTTTATCCGGAAGTTTGAACGTGACTAAAAAAAAATGAGCCACAGAGAAGCGCGGGCGAGTTCAGAGTTATTATATAGTTATTAACTTTGCTTTGATGGAGAGAAGTATGACTGAAATAAAACTAAAAGATAAAATAAGTCATAGAGAAATAAGAAACAAAACTAAAGTAGTCAACATTCTCACTCGTATCGACCATCAGAAATGGGGCTGGGCAGGGCATATGTTAAGGAGCAGTATAAATAAATGGAGCAAGCAAGTCACGGAATGGTATCCAAGAGATGGAGTCAGAAGACAGGGGCGCCCAATAAGAAGATGGGAAGATGATATTCGTATGACCTTGGGGCCATATTGGCTAAGAGTGGCCCTAGATAGAAATCAATGGAGGCAGTTGGAGGAGGCCTATGCCGAAAGGCACACCGAATTGAGGGACATTTTATAAAGAATTAGTATAAATTTTGTAACTGTTCGGAAATAAATGGCTATTATTATTATTATTATTATTATTATTATTAACTTTGCTTGGCTTGGCTCTTTCTCTTAGTTGTTTAAACATTTATTCAAACTTTATTATTCATATATTTTTTTCAGATGTCTGGAACACTACTTTTTTTCTGGATGATGGCTTTTTATGCTAAATTATATACTTAGTGATGCATGAGGTATAAGCTGGGTATAAGTAGGTGCTTTCGGTGATATGCGAGTGACTATAAACGAACATGAATTTTTTTCTAAAATTTTTATGTATAAGGTTTATTCTCTAATTATCGAAATTTATTAGTTATATTAAAATAAATAGTGTTTTATTTTATTTTTAACTAGCAACCCGCTACCAGCTTCTCACGAGGTGCAATTTTTATATATAAATAGCTTCCACGGTTATCCCTTTAAGGTGTAAACACACGCCAATCTTAAAAATTTGCAGTTTTAAAAAAATATGTTACAAAAAACTGTCAATGCAATTGGTTTGAAAAAAATATATGTTATACTTAAACATGTGAAGAACAAAATGTATTGTTTAGAATTTCCATCGAAGTAGTAGAAACCCCACAATAAAATTTAGAACATAAGAAGAATTTGACTTATATTGAAATTTGTTTCGAAAACGGTTTATTGCGCGAAAATGATTCCTGCACTGAATAATAAGTCAATGTCATTTAATAAAAAAAATATTGATTTTTAATGTTTTATAATGTATCATTTAATGTAGTTTTAATGAAAAGTACAAAAAACCACATTTGTCGGGCCTGTTGAATTGTTTCCGCCGCCTCGGAAATCTAAATATATGGAGCTACAGTGTCTCAGTGACTGCGTTGAGGTGTGGATTACGTTTGTGTTTTTCGTGCGGAATTAGTATAATATATATAAACATTCTAAAGGTCATATCGGTGAAGGTCAAATGGTCAATGTCATTGGCCTTTGTGAATCCCTTAACATAAATGTAGTAAGTATAGATAATGCTAAAATGAGCCCTTCGGTTTCGTATGGATGGAGATGTGAATTCCTTTTGATCCACATTAGTTTTGCATCAAACGCGGACAGATGGCGCTCATCCTTGAGGATTATGTACTTATGTAGGTACTCGACAGATCATTTGTATTAATTGTTCTCAAAGACATCTTTAATAAATAATTTTTGAAAGATAAGGTATTCGTCTATACCTATCTATCTATCTCCAACGAAATATTTAAATCGCCTAATTCGCCTAGATATATATTATATGCTCTATATTCTATATTTCTTCTTTTCTTTATTTATTTTTATTTATTAGTTAGTATAGTAGTAGTAGTAAGGGACCAAAATTATTTATATTATTAGACGATCACTACGTGAACAGTATCTTTTTTTCTGGATGGAAGGTACCCTATGTATGCCTATGTCCTTTCTTGTAGGTGTCCCTAGCAACGTGTATGCAAAATTTTATTCTCAACTGGCCCGAAAAAGTATGTCCCATTCGCCCAAATATTAAATTGTCTGATTCTCTCAATTTTTCTTCTCGTTTCGTTCGCTAAGTTTAGGTATTTATTCTAAAACAAAATTCTTTAACTATGTTTTGCTTTATGTTTGCTAAATCGCTATTCGCTATAGGCATGTTTTGCAGTTGCTTGCTTTTAGTGCTTTTAGTATACTTACGCACACATACACACACACAAATGTATTTTGAAAATTGCTTAATAATTTTACTTTCAAAGACTTCAAAATTCTAGTAGGTAAATGAAAAACTTTTGTTTTGATTTATGTTTTGTTTTTTGGCTTTTATCATTTGCTCCACGTCCATATTTATTGTATATATATATGTAGGTAATATATTTAAATTGAGAAGGGCTCGTTTCATAAACCGGTTCTATCATACAATACTAGCTGGTGCTCGCGACTTCGTCCGCGTGGAATAGTTTTCGCAGCGCACGCAACGGAAGCCCTCAAAGATGAATAATTTTCCCCGTTTTTTTCCACATTTTCGACTGTTTCTTTGCTCCTATTAGTCGCAACGTGATGTTATATCTAACATATATCGAGGAAGTCTAAAGCCTTCCTCGATAAATGATCTATCCAACACAAAAAGAATTTTTCAATTCAAACCAGTAGTTCCTGAGATTAGCGTGTTCAAACAAACAAACAAACTCTTCGGCTTTATAATATTAGTATAGATTATACACTAGCTGGTGTCTGCGATTATGTGTCGCGTTGAAAAATAAAAAATATACAAAATATTATGTAAAGTAAGTAAATGACGCTTGATATTATAGCTACGAGATACTTTTGCCAAGTGTACCTCCTACATACAAACTTAATTAATTATATTTACTTAAAAATAAAAAATGTATAGTTATTTAACATTTTTTATCTTACTAGAATTCAAAATCAAAATCAAAACTGCTGAAGTTTTAAAGTTATAGGTATTCTTTTCGAAGTTTATGGTTCTGGATCGACTCAACTTTTGTTGGATAGGTAGGTATATAGGTAAACTAACTTCCTTCGGCATTCAATAAATATTGCTCTCTTGATTGAGTTTACTTATAGGTTTCCAAGGGACCAAAGATATTTGTACACATACTACTTAAGAAAAAATTGTTGGACAGACTAAAAGATAGATGGACTTACGAACCCATGATTTTTCTGTAAGGATTATAATTTTTGGGAATTTTTTTGTAATTTTTTTGAATACTTTTGTAGTTACTCGTACATGATCTTCATAGAAAAAGTTCCATGCTGTCAAATTTCTTATTTCGCCAACTTTCAATTATTAATTTATTATTCCATTTAACCCCTAAGACAGAGCGTTAAGGGATTCACAAAGGCGAATGACATTGACGATTTGACTTTCACCGATATGACCTTTAGAATGTTTATATATATCATACTAATTCCGCACGAAAAACACAAACGTAATCCACACCTCAACGCAGTCACTGAGACACTGTAGCTCCATATATTTAGATTTCCGAGGCGGCGGAAACAATTCAACAGGCCCGACAAATGTGGTTTTTTGTACTTTTCATTAAAACTACATTAAATGATACATTATAAAACATTAAAAATCAATATTTTTTTTATTAAATGACATTGACTTATTATTCAATGCAGGAATCATTTTCGCGCAATAAACCGTTTTCGAAACAAATTTCAATATAAGTCAAATTCTTCTTATGTTCTAAATTTTATAGTGGGGTTTCTACTACTTCGATGGAAATTCTAAACAATACATTTTGTTCTTCACATGTTTAAATATAACATATATTTTTTTCAAACCAATTGCATTGACAGTTTCTTCTAACATATTTTTTTAAAAATGCAAATTTTTAGGATTGGCGTGTGTTTACACCTTAAAGCAAGAATCTTAGCCACTCGTCAAGGGGAGTAGTTATACACATTTTAATTTAAAAAAACAGCAGCCCGCTGCATATCAACTAGATCATGTTTTAACTGGCTGGATATTTAGGTCAGAACTTCAAACTCTGGATATTTAGGTCTAGGCATGCACATTATTCTATTCTCGGAAATGTTCGTTTTTCGTCGTATGGCCGTAACCGCACCGGCCGGCGTCGGATCGCTCTCCATCCCTACCAGGGGAGCAGGAGAGGCATTGCCTTGGTAGGTGCTATTATTCGTTTTCGGAGTTTTTTCTTTTTCTCGTCTCCTATGGATCGTAGCGTCACGTAGCGTCATGTTAATAGCTCATAACTTTCTCAATAATTAAATCCGAATGGATTCTTCCCAGTATTTGTTAAAAAAAAGACAAAATCTCTCGATTTTCTAAGTGCCATATAAACAATCCATTGCCAGAAAGGTAATAACTCTGTAAAATACAAAAAAAAGTGATGTACCTACCTACCTACCTACGCTGTATTTATTCGCTTCTTTGTATTAGTTTCGTTGCCCTGTGATGTTCCGCAACGGCTGCACAAAGATAGATCTTTCAATATATCAGTAGATACGTTATCTATCAATTAATTAGACTCGTGCCAAAGCTGGCTTCGTTGACGTGAAACTCTCTTTTGAACCTTAATCAATCACTGGAAAAATAATCTATCATACTCAGGCTCTAACTAATTGCATTTTTAAAGACTTACCTAAGTAAAAGTTGGCCTAAGTTTCATTTGATGGCTATATTAACATCAAGCAACTCTATATTATGCAAGTACGCCATTGACTTTAGTAGGATAAAGAGTAAGAAATTAATGGAAGGAGAACACGGAACCAAGCTCTGATATTTGACAACCTTCGAAACACAAAAGCAATCACGCTGTTATTTCACTGTAATTATAATTATGAATAACTAGCTGATGCCCGCGATTTCGTCCGCGTTGTAAGCAACATAAGCGCTTTACGCTTTACCGCATGTTGCTATAGCAATTTAGCCAGGCGTTAGTTATTTATTTTATTTTAGATGACCCCTCGGGAGCAATACTTTTTTTCTGGATGAAAGGTACCGCTATATCCTTTCCCCTATATTTATGCAAAATTTCAAGTCGATCAATAGTTAAGACGTGAAAAGGTAACACACAGACAGACAGTTACTTTTACATTTATAATATTACTATGCAAGTATGGATTTAGATCATAAGTGGTATATTTTATAAATAAAAGGACGACGATCAATGCAATTCATATTTCCTTAGTACGGTTTACACGGCTCAGCCACACACCATTTTTATATACAAAGTAAAGACTTTGTAAATTAAAATGTGTGTGTGTCAGCTCCTACGACTGGGGTTTACACCTTACTAACGATAAATAAATAATTTAATAAATACGAATGAACGAATAAATAGGATTATTATTGATTGTTCATGTTAATAATTATTTAACATGAACTTCAAAATGATAGACCATTAATAAATAGAGATACCCCTTACGAACCGAACGATTGTAAAATACATTCTAAAATCAGAGATATTCTAAAATATATTTAAAAATAGAACGTAACATATAATATAACACACATTCGTATAACAATTTTGATTTTACTCCCATAAATTTTCATACCACGGGTCTTACCTATATGCAAACCGAGAAATTCTCTCCAAACTACCTAATAGTCAACTTTCTGTCAATGTAGCAGATTGGCGAAATAATAACCGTTGGCAACTACGACGCTGTAACTTAAGCATTATAATTATAAAGTATAACTTTGTAAGTTGCGAGTTTGCGAATCGCTGTTTGTGGTTATAATTCTGGCGGCTTGAGTGTAGAAGTTATAAACTAATAATCTTACCCAGACAAACTTGACATACAAAGTGTATTCTGAACAAGTTTGTAAAGCGATTTTAAATATTTGACAAACATCCTGCCGATTGAATTTATATATATACAGGGTGGAATTTTGTAATGCCACCTGAAGGGAAAGTACTCTTAATACTGTAGATAGAAAATTTTACTCAAAGAAAACATTCCTTTATTTTTGAATAGAAAGAAAACTGCATTCAAAGATTTTCGATAATTTGCTTCCCACACCCGGGAATCGAACCGACTAAAATCTGTAAAAATTACACCTTGTACTTTTATTACATCGATCGTTAGGGTCAATTATAAGGATGAAATCTCTCTAATAAACTTAATAAATTAAATGAAAGGAAAACCATGAAATCTGAATCTGAATCATGAATTCTATTTACACAGAATGTAAACGAGTTGAGAGTTGAAGTTCAGAATACGATTTATATCTAATATTCACCACAACACGTTATTAAAGGTAGAACTGAATTCGTTAGAAGAATAAATTTGTGTATCCAAGAAAATGGAGCCCATTTCGAGCAACTAATTAATTTACCATTTTTTGTAAATAATTAAAATAATTTAAGATTTCATGGTTTTCCTTTCATTTAATTTATCAAGTTTGTTAGAGAGATTTCATCCCTATAAATGACCCTAACGATTCCTTTATTTCTGTTCAAAAATAAAGGAATGTTTTCTTTGAGTAAAATTTTCTATCTACAGTATTAAGAGTACTTTCCCTTCAGGTGGCATTACAAAATTCCATCCTGTATACCTAATCACCTCCAAATAGAATATGACCTCAATTAGGTAGTTAGTTGAACGTTAACTTATTCCTTTTTACTGAACTGCAATACAATTTTACTTAATTACTAGCTGGTGCCCGCGACTTCGTCCGCGTTCTGGATGAAAGGTACCCTATGTCCTTTTTGGAGTCCCAGACAACGTGTATGCAAAATTTACAACGCCATCTAGGGAATTCTGTTTGAAGCAATGTAGTACTCTAATTCATCTAATCTCACTTCGAATAATGGAAAAAGTCTGTTAACAGATGGCACTACATGTTAGTTATAGTTTATAAAATTACGTGTTAATAAAATTAAAGCTGCTGCCCGCGACTTCGCCCGCGTAACTTAGTAAATTATGTACTTAAACCTTCCTCGAGAACCACTCTACCCATTAGTGAAAACCGCATTAAAATCCGTTGCGTAGTTTTAAAGATCTAAGCATACAAAGGGACATAGGGACAGAAAAAGCGACTTTGTTTTATACTATGTAGTGATGTAACACAACCAGCTTTACTTAGTTAAAGTTATACCTAGTTGAAAATTTAAACGCATTCGACGAAAAGGAATTTCGTCATGTTACTTAGTCGATAAATTGATGTCATTCCCTTTTACCAAACGACTTCTATAATCGTATCTACTAAGTTTTTTTTAAAGTTTTTATTATTGACTACCTGTTGCACGCGACTTCGACCGCATAACTTTATAATATAGTCAACATCTTTACTGTGTCTCTTCTCTCTATGACGCTGTGTTGCAAGGGCCAGTATTTTTTAATTTTTTTATTTATTATTATCATGATAAATAAAAAAATACTACTTAATTTATTAATACAAAATTACTTATAACAGTATTTCAAAAGCAACTAATAAGGTCTCGTAAAAATACGGAATTATTATTTATTAATATATTAGTACCTACTTGATATTGATTGTGTGTGTCAAATATGAGGTTGAGTGAAAGTATAAAAATATTCGATGAATGTTATTCATCGAAGGTAGTATTTATTGATACACACAGTATTACACGGTAGAATTCGATAAAGCTATTTCCGACAACTCCGCCGCTCTTGACATCGAATTGCAAGTACATTATCCTTTTCACCCCCTGTTACGCTAGCACGCTAGCACCCTCCCCAAACGCTACCCACCCCACGGCGGATATTTCATTCAAAATGTAAACTACGAATGCGGACGGTGAACTCTTCAACAAATCGTACACAGTGCATTTTTACTTACTGTCCACCGCCCTAAACCGCAAAGAATCAGTACAAATTCTTATCTTGCAGCGAGCTGTATATTATCCATTCAACATACTTCGAGTACCTGCGAGAATACAGTCATATACTTGGGCATGATACACGTAGACGTCAAAGACTATATAAGTATATTTGGGAGGTAGACGCTTATAAGCTTCACTAGAAATCTCAAAGAAACGTGACGAGTTAGATCTTTGTTACAAAATAAGGTAGGTTAGGTAATGTGGTTACTGGGAAAGTATTGTTCGTTCTTTCTTAATTAAGTATTATGATATGAACAGATATGGGGCTGTACCCAACATAAATGCACCCTGGTACATGAACCCTGGCAACTATTAAAAAATACGTACGAGTAGAGTAGAGGCTCATAAATACGTCACGATAGTGTGAATGTTAGTTCCGCTTCTATAGTTAGACGATTGAAAAGGATAAAACCTATAAAACCTTTTAAATTAGTGTAGTTATACAGTTATAAAGACCAAAACAATTAACAGTAGTAACAGTAGTAACAGAAAACCGTTCGAGATACCCAAATGATTCCCAAAATAACTATTCCACGCGGACGAAGTCGCGAGCACCAGCTAGTGATATTATAAATGGAGTTTACGATTAGCAAGGCAAGTGTATTTATTGTTGGCAAGATGAAACTTTTAATGAACAAAATGAAATTTTTGAAAGTTGCTCCTGTGATCTCGGCATGTTGTGTTACTCTTTCAGTCCATAGTACTATTTGGGTGCATTGTCTCTGGTGTCAATATATTGCATTTATTTAACTGGCCATGTTTAATACTAAACACTTGGTGGTCATGAAGCTTAATCGTCGTAATTGCGCTCTGTGTTAAATTAAACAGATTATTCTGTTACATACATGCAGCACCAGCCGCATTGCGACACTTTTCATTTTCTTTTATTACAAAAAAATGTAGTTTAGATATCTTTTATTTTATTTATTTATTTATTTAAGTACAGGAACATATATATTTAGTTTATTGCCTATGAAAACACACACTAGGCATGCAAGCCTGTATCGTATGTATGCATTGTACATATCGTTTATCTATACTAATATTATAAAGCTGAAGAATTTGTTTGTTTGTTTGTTTGTTTGTTTGAACGCGCTAATCTCAGGGACTACTGGTTCTAATTGAAAAACTCTTTTTGTGTTGGATAGATCATTTATCGAGGAAGGCTTTAGGCTATATAACATCACGTTGCGACTAATAGGAGCGAAGAAACAGTCGAAAATGTGGAAAAAACGGGGAAAATTATTCATCTTTGAGGGCTTCCGTTGCGTGCGCTGCGAAAACCGTTCGAGATACCCAAATGATTCCCAAAATAACTATTCCACGTGGACGAAGTCGCGAGCACCAGCTAGTACTAAATATAGTATAGGTATTAAAATATTATAAGAATTTATAGATCAGTCTGGGTACAATTATATCTTTAAAAATTACATACCACTAGTATAATACATCATTTAAGGGAATATTAAATCTATTATACTATATACAATATTACATATTACCCGAAATATTTTCTAGTTATACGTTCTCTGAATCAATAGGATTTATTTAGGTATTATTGTATACCTACACATAAAAGAGATACCTAAAGATAACGTTCGCAATGGGATTGCATTATTTATGGACATATGCGCATTTGCATAATGCAATGCACATGACTGGGTTTCGCTGCATATAATTTGAATAGTTAATGAACAATCAATTATGAACAAACTGTTTGAAGTGCCCGTCATAATTAACGTTTATTTTTTAAGTCTTTTTATACATTTTTCACGTTTTATTTTTACTGTAATCCCTCCAGCATTATGCGCTGAAGCCTATTTGTACTACTCATCCATACTAGTTCTCGCTTGTATTCCTCTCGTACACATTTTTTCACGTTGCGATTTGAATGTTATGACCGGATTTGAATTTCTGTCTAATGTCTAATGTCGCTGTTGTGCCCACCCCACTAACAGTTGAGAATTCATCACTCGAAGTTGTAGACGAGTACATCTGCTTGGTACAAACAGTCCAAACAAGTAGGACCAGGTTTTGCAACATACAAAAGCGAAGCCATTTTGAGCCTTGTGACTTTGCAATAAGGCAAATTTCCAATGAGTTTTTATAAAAATGATTTCATTTTTTTATGAGTTTCTATGTCTTTTTGTAATATTTTGTAACAACAAATTAAAATAGACTTTATAGGCTGTCTGCAAGTAATTTTATTGTTTTTTTAAATGTTCTAATTATTCAGATCTACTTACCGAAACAGACACTGTTTTAGCCGTTTTCTCGAAAATACTTTTAGGAAATAGATCACTAGAAGAGGTAAGAAAGATAATTTCTATTTTCAACCGTTAATAAGGTGTAGTTAAGCGATTTATTTACTCCTTAACTACACCTTGATAAGCATATAAATTAAAAACTTGTTTTCATAAGTGACAGATTACTATGATACTATGAAAACTATGACAGTTGGTTATTTGATGGATTTCGTATAGCCATGGTGGTAAGACCACAATGTTATTACAATATAGTTCAATGAGTATGTTTTTGTATTTGACGTATTTTTTGATAACAAACGAATTCATTAATTGAATGCATACATACTTGTTGAGAATAATCAACGAAGTTATTATTAAAACAGTATTGGAGTGACCATTTTTTTACTTTGGACTTGCTTTGGACATTTCGCAATACTGGACATTCTGAGACTAGACATTTTGATAGACTGTGATCATTTTGGAACAATGGACATTTTGACACTTTGGACGATTGAATGAATATTTTTTCCTATTCCAAATTGGAAAGTTTATATAGACAATATAAATATTTCGAATTATAAGATTTTTTAGTTTGGTTTTTCTTACATGCTTATGTATAAATACTATAATCGTAGTACTTACCTATATTTGATTTCTGAAACGTTTAAATCCAGGCTTCATTATCGCTTAAATATTCAGCAAGTAATAGCAAATTTTCATTGTCTTAAATACATTAAAATTGGATTTAAAGATGTTCAGTCCAGTAGAATAATGCCAAAAATGTTATGGATATAAATATGCAAGTTTTAAGTTGTAAAATTTCACGGCCGCTCTAAACAAAGAAAGTTCACTGGAAGCGATTAACATGTCAATCTTTCATGAGCTTGACAGGCTTTCTTGATGTTTCCTTAAACGCAATTTAGCTTGACGCAAGTTAGTATATTTGGCCCATAATTATCTATACTAATATTATAAAGCTGAAGAGTTTGTTTGTTTGTTTATTTGTTTGTTTGTTTGAACGCGCTAATCTCAGGAACTACTGGTTCGAATTGAAAAATTCTTTATGTGTTGGATAGATCATTTATCGAGGAAGGCTTTAGGCTATGTAACATCACATTGCGACTAATAGGAGCGAAGAAACAGTCGAAAATGTGGAAAAAAACGGGGAAAATTATTCATCTTTGAGGGCTTCCGTTGCGTGCGCTGCGAAAACCGTTCGAGATACCCAAATGATTCCCAAAATAACTATTCCACGCGGACGAAGTCGCGAGCACCAGCTAGTTATCAATACTAATAATAAATCTGTAAGTGTAGGTATTGTATGTATGTATGTATGTATGTATGTATGTATGTATGTATGTTGTATGTATGTATGTATGTATGTATGTATGTATGTATGTTGTATGTATGTATGTATGTATGTATGTATGTATGTATGTATGTATGTATGTATGTATGTATGTATGTATGTATGTATGTATGTATGTATGTATGTATGTATGTATGTATGTATGTTGTATGTATGTATGTATGTATGTTGTATGTATGTATGTATGTATGTATGTATGTATGTATATATGTATGTTCCCCATAACTCTTAAACGAATTAAATGATTTTCATGAAACATGGTAGATAAACATTTAGACGTACGGGACACAGGATTAACAGGATAGGCTACTTTTTTCACGCGGACGAAGTCACGGGCGCCAGCTAGTTTCAAATAACTTAACATAATGGGGGAACAGGGACATCTTTATTGGGGACAGGGGACAGAGATTGACAATAATTTATTTTTTTATATTTATTTATGTTAAGATTGACAGACAGGGTGACGATACACACAAGATACGTCAAAGGTGCTTCAAACGCGCTTCCTTAATCCTTCTATGTCGACCATAGAAGGATTAAGGATAAGGGATAAGAAAGGGATCGGGTAATGGGCTCTGGCATTCCTTAGTCACTCACTGAAATGAGTTCGATAGGGATGTTAGTTTATTGCGATTTGAAAAGAATTGACGTGTTTACGATCATTGCAACTTGGCCAGGATTAAAACCGGCGTCTACCATTAGAACCAGCCAAACTTGTGCTCCACTGTGCTGTAACTGTGTTTTATTAGTCACTTTAATAATGCTTGAATTAAAGACCTTCACCGGATACATTGTTGTACATACAAATATAATATGTCACGACAAAAAAGGATTTCATACACAAGAAAACAGTAAAGGATATAATTTACGAGGAAGATTTTGCTCAACAAAAAACATGTATTCCGTCAGCGGACATGGCCATTTTTTATGCTAGCTTTTTCTGTGGAAACTTCCGTTATATCACGTTTTAAGTTTGCATTACAAATGCCATATGCACTAGATATTTATTTTATATAATATTATTAACTGTTTTGATGTTGAGTCGATGTTAAGGACACCCGTCCTGAGTATATTAGTAAAAATCTCTGAAACACCAAATGTGAAATGGTTCTGCGTTTCACATCTGGTGTTATTTCGTAAATTAAAAGACCTAATAAAAGATTAGGGTGAAATAACAGCATTTGTGCAGTTATGTATCTGTGATTGAGTAATCCCTAATTCTTAATACCCGTCGCGTTGCTTAAAGTTACAATTTCATCACTACCAGTACCAACATAAAAAAAATCAGGCCTCTTGTTTGATACGATTTCTATGCACTAAGGCTGAGGAACGTACCTACCTGTAATCTATCTATATAAAAAGAAATGAATACGTAGCACCCCAGAACTTTTCTAAATTTGCCAATGTTTTTCTAATAAGTATACTTTGAAATGTTAATATATAAAAATTCTTACGATGAGTAGTAGGTAAATGCAAAAAATGTCTGGAAAATTGCATCCATACCAAGCCGCTGAAAATGTAATCAGTACTTACGTACTGAAAATGTAATTGTATATAGGTACTGGAGTGATGTGTATTGTGCGTTATAGGTGTATATAAAAATTAATTGTTAATCGAGATTGAGTAATTTGTGTTTTTACTTTTACTTATTTGGAAGACAATTGATTAATGTTGATTCAGGAACCGTTCGCCCGTTAGGAGAGAAATCTTTAGAATTCAGACACAAAAGGGAATGACGCAATACAAAATGAAACCAGGATTGAGTTTGTTTGCTTAAATAGTTTTAGACAATACTCAGGGTGTGCTAGATGCTAAATGTCTAATATTCTTACATCTATATTACTAATATTATAAAGAGGAAATATTTGTTTGTTTGTTTGCATTGAATAGGCTCCGAAACTACTGGACCGATTTTAAAAATTCTTTCACCTATCAGCTGAATTATCAGCGAGTAAGTTACGCGGACGAAGTCGCCTGCAACAGCTAGTTTTTATATAATTTTGTAGTTTACACCTACGAACATTTTTGATACCTACTATTAGGTATATTTATCACTCCATATATTTTGTTTTGGCCATTTCCTCCGGATTGCCGTAGTATCTAGACACGATCTTGCACTTTCAGGACATGTAAGGCTTAAGGCGCGAACAATCTCATCGCAATACATGCAAAAAAATTGATTCTGACTTGGGCAAATGTTTTTTTTTTAATAAATGGGGTGTATTGTATGTAGGGTAAAACTCTTCTAAAATAATCTCGATGTTCCGATAGTATTCAGATCATCTATTTCGGATTCACAAATACAGCATGATCTAAGTTTGTGTTATAAACACTTGATACAATATTTTGACATCATTTTACTTGTTTTTTAGAATTGAATTCTTTTTCCTATCGCGATTTTTATCTTATAGGCTAATACGCTATATTAATTCAATTCTTAATTAAAATTCTAAATTAAAAAAATTGATAACAATTTCAGATTTCAATGATAAACTTAGATTTATATTAAATTTATTAACATAGATTTATATTATTTATCAAAACACAATCAATTAATAGAATCTCCAGCAGTTCCGAAAAGTGTTTCTACTAAGCTCGTAGTTGTTTTTATTTACAATACACTTACCAATCTATCCAGTACATTTTATACTTACTTATTTTTCTCCAATTTGAAAAAGAAAATTTAGCTTAAAATTCATACAAACTTATTATGAGGACATGTACATAGTAAAAAGAAGGGATATGAAAAATAAAAATACAACGCGCGTTTAATAAACGTTCGATAAGAACACCTTAAAGGTCTGACGCATGAAAGAGAGAGAATTGTCAATCAAAGTGACCTTTTGAAAATGTGGCTTAAATTCGAATTCATAATACATTTATATTATATTTTTATTTTTTAGTATATCAAGCCAAAGTTAACTGTCCTGAAGTAAACTTTTGCTAACTTAGTTCTAACTTATTTATGACTATCACCATCTCAGTAAAATTAATTGTAAAACTTTGCCACTTGCAAAAATTTTTTTAAACATTTCCAATTTAAAAAATTACTTGTTTCTTAAACAAACTGTTTCTTAAAGTTTGTTAAAAAAACTTTCACATTTATGATTATATATCTATATATAGAATTTGATTTTGAGCGTGCTCATGACACATCCCTCTCCTTCACACTCGCTTCTCTCTGTGTGTGTGTTTATGCGTCTGTGAATATTATAAAATAATATATTCACAATATTACAAATACAAGAAACCTTAGATGAAAATACCCTTATTTTTGGATCTACAAAAACCTGTTTTGATAAATGAAAAATCGTAACGCGACTCCATTCTTGGTCACATCGCTCGACGACGACGCCTCACCCGCGACTCAATATGTGTGAAACTTTTATGAACGGACACCGCTTACAATGAAAATACAATCTCAATTCGAGGTTACTGGAATGTGATGTTTGTACTAAATTTCACTGAGCCAATGTATTTTAGGCGATACATCTTTGGTTTGTATATCTCTCTATATATCTATATAAAATATACGTGTCACGTTGTTTGAGGCCGATAAATTCCTAAACTACTGAACCGATTTTGATAAAACTCCGTAACTAGGTATGTGTAATTTGGTCCAACTTAAAAGATAGAATTGTTTTTATTTTGAACCCGGGCGAAGTCGGGAGCGTGTAGCTAGTATTATTATAAAGAGGTAAAGTTTGTATGTATGCCGAAACTGCTCATCCGATTTAAAAAAATCTTTCAGAAATAGTTAGAATAGTATTTCAGGATTGACTCAACGCGGGCGAAGACGCGTGCGCCAGTTATCTTCTAAAAAAGAATATCCAACGCCTGGCAAATGTGTAATAGCAATAATGATGTTAGGCGTAATATTACTTTTCACATTTCGTCATACTTTTTAACATTGCTACATCCGTAACTTTTCAACGCTGTATACATGACTAAATAATAATATAAATATAATAATTTTATAATTTATAATAGTTTATAATTAGTCATTAATATTTTAGTTATCGTTATAAGTAATTTTATGATTTATAATAATTTGAATAATGCGCGTGCATTAATTTATTGTTTGATTAGTTTTATTAGTGCACATGCGCAGACATGCGTTCTAGTACATTTTACAATAGATGTCAGGTCAGGCGGATTCTGTCATCGTGTAAGTTTTGGCGCCCGGATTCTCTCGCACATAGGCAGTATAGGATGAGTGTTGGCTGCGGTTTGGGCGTTGACGGTGCGAAGTATGAACGCGCAAGGTCGATGCCCTTCATCGATCCATGGCGACCACCCCCGCGCCTGTGCGGTCCGTATATTCCGCGCAACAGGACAAACCTAACCTTCTCTGTATATAGTAAAACGCAAGCCAAGCCAGATAGTTCAGTCAGTTTCAAAGAAGGCGTCCTAGGGCGCAGTCCGCGCCGCAAAGCCGTCGCGAGCACGTGGCGTGTGCTACGCGCGATACTAACCGGCTTTTCAACACTCGTAACTGTGATAATAAACACCAAATAAAGTTTAGGTACGTAGGTGCATTCGAGACACAGAGTCGTGTACGCAGCTTCTCAATATTAACTAGTAAACGGCAGTTTTAGCGCGTTGTTTGTTTTGCGTCGGATGGCCATGGGTGTGGTTCAATGGCATTCACGAGAGCGTGTCCGCCGGTAGTCAGTGGGCGGGGTGTGATGTATTACTCCAATACACCTCCGCCCGCCCTAACTCACAATGCCGGTGCATCTGTCGATTCTGCGCGATGCAATCCAACAAACTTTTTATTTCGCTTAAGGGCTAACCACGTGGTCGCTACAGTAGCAAAATCTTGACAAACTTTTATTAATAAAGATAAATAATAACTTGAAAAAATACTTACTAAATTAATGATGATTTAATTACTTATTCAGCGTGACTTAAAAATTAGGTCATATGCAGCCATACAAAACTCTCGTAGCGAAGTTAGTTTCAGCGAATTATACGAGTCCATCTTCACTAGTGCTCGCGGATGATGCTTATTTAATTTTTTCGTATAAATTTACTGCATATTGTGATTTTGTATTTCCATTTTATCGGAATAAATAGAAAAAGAAAAGAACACTCAAAAGATGAGGACAAATATTGAATTACTTTTCACACTTTATTCAGACGCCTTCCATTTACTTCCAATGGTTTAACGCCTTTGTTGTTATTGTGTAAGTAAACTTCAGAGTACTTTGGGCTTTCATCCCGTCTTTGTGTTATCAAAAGAGAAACCTTTACAAAGGTTGTCTGGCCTATTTATCGGTATACAATTTACAAATTATTCGAGCTATTCAGCGAAGCGAATGCCTACTGAGAATATTATATTTATTTAATTAACATAATGAGTTTGCTTATTTCACGGTTATTACGGGGTATTCACAAATTATAATGATAGTTGATTATAATGATCTATTTATTTAATATGTACACATACAAAAAAATTATAGACGAGCCGTGTAATGTACCAGATCAATAATATTTTTTTTAGAATTTTTGCTATGCACACTAATTCCAAAAACAGCCAAGCGGATTTGCTTGAAAATTAGCACACATATAGTACATACACATATACATAGATTTAACATATCCCGTAAAAAATCGTTCACTATCACGGTCACTGACTAGTGATAAAATTAAATCACTGTCCGCTTCTGTCTGTTTCTTCGCGAGCCATAAATGAGGAAGACATACGTGCGAAGCCAGGAGCACACTACTATATGAATAAATATTAATTTGCATAAAATTTTCATATTATCTTAATTCATATACAGAAGTTAGACTGTTTATTGGATAATAGCCCTTGCCCGTGACTTCGTCCGTTTTTGTTGCGCCTAACGAAATGTGTAAAGCAATTTTACGCCCGACATATTTATTGCTTTTAAAAATTTAGTATATTATTATTGCCAGGCATTAGATATATGTTTTTAGAAGTTACCTGGTGCCCGCGGCTTCGCTCGCGTGGAATCCATCCTGAAATTCTATATATTAGTAAAATAGGTTATAAGTAAATAAGAGATAGGTACCTACAAACATTCAAACTTTATGATTAGTAGACATAGATGGTGAAGTAGAATTTTGAACATTATTAATAACATTATTGTTATTATTATATTTTATGAACAGATGATGCCTGTAATAAAGAAAAATTGCCAAAAAGAAAACTTTAACAAATTATTCATAAATCCCAAGGAGCTTTGTATCACCTCATATCACACTCATAGTAGGTACAGGTAGGTATAGCACGTGACCGTAATTATTTTTATTCACACATAACTCAAAAGCGTAGAATTTGAGTGTATAATTTGTCTAATTAATTTAATAACTTCAAAAGAATTGGTTTCTATAAAGCTCTTTTTTAAAACTCAGTGAGAATACTCAAAAACGGCTTAACGTATTTGAATGAAATTTGGCACACAGATAGTTTATGACCTGGATTAACATACAGAATACCGAGTCGATGTATTGATGATTACCTGGATTAATTAAACAATAGAATTTACTGATGCTCGCCAGTTAGTATAAATATTTAATTTTGAGACATTACTGTGCTATGAATTACCATTATAAATTACTAAAATAAAAATTACTATTATATTATTTATTACAAATTTCTATATAACCGATGACACCAGTAAGTAAAACTTACGTTGTTCTAATTATAACTTAACCAAGTTAACACTACGTTAAGTCAGAACGTTCTATGTTAATGGAATTAGTAACACTCGACGTCTTGTTCACCAATTAATAATATTAATAAGAGGTAAGTATGTTCGAGGTCTGGGAAATTCACCTACACGTTTTGTTAAAAATAATACATTTTATTAATCTTCTATTTAGACTTTTTATATTTGATAGCCGTATACAACTAGATTCAGGGTCTCAAAAAAAAAACACTGCGAAACACTACTGGATATATGCTATCACTTTCTCTCGTTAATTTCTGATAAAAAGATGAATAATGTCCTAAATGTTGCATGACTGATTTGAACCTTAACATTTATCATTTAGTAATATTGGTTCAATTCGTAACACGTGTTCACCTTAAGGACAACTTTGTGCAACTAATTTGAAATATCACCCCAAGCTCTGTGAGTGCGGTGATATTCTACTATGCCACTTTTAGTGAAGCAAACCAGAATCTAGTAAAAAAAAGAAACAAAAAATAAATAAGGAATTAAAAATAAATAAAACATTAATATTCTTTATAAATGTATACTTTGTAAAAATCAGTCTAGTAAAGTAAATAGTAAAGAAATAAAAACAATAATCTATTATGTCATAAAGCGTGGATAATGAACGAGTCTGTGCAAATGAATTTGCAATATTACTTTAAAATTAATATCTCAACGTATCATATATTGCTGCAAAACATTTCAACTTTAAACGTGATCTGGATGTAATCAAATTAACAAGCCGTTCACCAACAGCCCAAATCGAAATTGGTAAAATATTTACACTAGCAAATAGGGCGCTGTTAAATGAATAAGTACTTTTTTTGCTTATTTTCTCCACAAAATAATAAAGACCAAAACTGGATAAGGTGAAATGAAATGAATTAAAATAAATATCTAAGTATTATTTAATTTTACTGTTGCAATCCTACCTACATATTTTGCATAGTGGATTGGGTGTCAGAAAACCATTCTAGTTTCCCAATAGTAGGTGCTTCATAATTTGTCGAAAAGGCGGCTCGTGTTGATTAGTGCCACTCTACTCTGAAAACACTTCAACTGAGTTAAATCAAATCAAACATCACGATAATGCGAGCTCCCACAGTCAGTAAAAATATTTTTCGGACCAGGAATACAATTGACCCATCCTACGCACAGATCTGTCCAAATACTTAATCCATTTGCGTTGCCTAGAATTAAAGATTTATTGCGTGGTCAGCGGTCGGTCTAAAGCCGCCGTGGAAACCTACAAATTGGCCATTTTAGCAACGTCTACTTCAGATTGAAATGACTCAATGGCCGCTTTTATAATTTTGGACGGTAACGATAAATCGTTGCCGTAAAAATATCGATAATGAACGCTTTTTTTACCGCCACGATCCGAGGGGAAGGGAGTTTGTATGACTTTGTATGGAAACGATTTTATAATTCTGTAGACGGTAACGAATTGTCGTGGGCGTGCACAGTAAATCGTGTCGTTACCGCTGAACGCCCTTCTAAATATTTAACTTTTACTAAAGGATGGTGCAAATATCTCCTAATTATTGGTCTTTTCTTTCGTCTTAAATACAATAAGTACAAAAGCGACAATCTTTGAATCCATGATAACAAACGACGCACTTCGTATTGCGCATGTGCCAACGACACGACGTGTCGTTCACAGCGGCGACACGTAATTATAAAAGTTTTCCACGTTATCGTGGGCGGTAACGATATTACCGTTACCGTCCATAATTATAAAAGCGGCCCTTCAATGACAGGTTCGATAGAATGCAAAAATGCATTAAATGTAAGAAGGAAAACTTTGAAAAACAATAAAACTTAATATTTTTTTTTTATTTCAAATGATTTCGGTATACCTACCCATCGTTCGGTATTCATGCAAATTAGGTAGTACGCTCGGAACCTAATTTGCATCAGGTATTATACAAGAGACAAATGTTTGATCACCTTGAGTGCACTTTATTCGCCACGGTTATTGAGAAATATTCAATTAGTGCTAGAGGACACTTAATAAATTAAAATAGTATTTTTTTAAAGTAATTGACTAGTCGTTGCCGGGACGTGCCCGTTCCGTGTATTTCCACCGTGAGTTGGCCGGGTCACTGAGTTAATGGACTGCTCGCCCGAATTTATCTCGCCCGAATGGGCGAGTTATCATGTTTTCACTCATTCATTATACGCCGGGCTGTTTACTTATTATTGCACAATGATGTGATGTAAGTATGTCCATCCATTTAAGAATCTCTTTCTTAGTGATTAGATTTCATTATTTCCCATTTTTCAATCGAGTGATAAAAACTAAATGCCCGCTACACGAACAAGCCGTGCCCCGCCGTCCGTGCCACGACCCGGCTCCTATATCGTACAGAAAATAACATTGTATCAACAATTGCGGTTAAAATTTTCCTCCACTTTTCAATGCAATTGGAAAGTGTACATTGTAAATATTTTTCCTACCAAAATGTTTTGTATTTCGTAGTGGCAACTCGTTACGTTGGTAACTTTCATTTAAAAGTCTGATACTGGATAACCGAGGACGTTTGTTTTAATTTTCAAACTAACGCTCCGGGATAATCCGCTCCCGGCTTCGCAAGAATGCGATTTTTTTCTGCCAATTATTTATACAAACCTTCTTCATTTATTCCTCTCTCCATAACTGAAAACCAAATTAGAATAAGTCTAGCCATTTTCGAGTTTTTGAAGCGCACACAAACGAACTTAACATTTTTATAGGTAGGTATACGAGCTGACCCGGCGAACTTCGTACCGCCCCAAAATCATTGTTAAATGATATTTATTAATAACACCCACACATCACAACATGAGACTAATCGATTTGACAGTTTCTGTTGATTTGACAGTACAATTTATTTCTATTGTTAGTATTTTTTTCTGCTATTAAGGCTGGGTTGCACCATCTTACTTTAACTATAACCAACGTCGCAAATTCAGTTAATTCGCACTCATTTTCGGCCGAAAATGAGTTTTAGGCCGAAAATGAGCTGCACCAGTTAACCAGTTATGATTATTTGTTAACTGGTGCAACTCATTTTCGGCCTAACCGTTATTTTAACTGAAGTTGCGGCGTTGGTTATAGTTAAAGTAAGATGGTGCAACCCAGCCTAAGTATTATTCTGCTATTTGGAAGGGTGACGAATCCAACAAAACATAGATAATGAAAATCGCGGTCCAGCCGTTCTCGAGTTATTATAAATGGTGCAACTAACACAACACAACTTTCTTTAAGATAGATAGATATAAAAGAAAATTAACGGCTAATAAAAAAATGTTAGCTACGTATTATTATTTCCTCTCTGTAAAAATGTATAAGGGATTCCTGTAATATTATCTTACCGGTAATGTTATCAGGTGATCTAAAGGTTTTCCCATTCATGTCACATTTAATAAAGGTTTTTGTAAAGTAAGTTGACACCGGATTATTGTGTTCCACACCATATCCATTAAGCTTTTAAAAGGTACCTACGTCTCGACTTTGCCATTATGTATATAACTTGATTTTCTTCCAAGGCAATGTCAACTTTTTCTCCCCTGAAGAACAATAGAAGCTTGATGCCGCTAATCTTAGCGTTTGTTTGGCTAATACGTTGGTATTACTTATGTAAACAAATTTGTGAGTATAAAACACTAGCTGGTGCTCGCGACTTCGTCCGCGTGGAATAGTTATTTTGGGAATCATTTGGGTATCTCGAACGGTTTTCGCAGCGCACGCAACGGAAGCCCTCAAAGATGAATAATTTTCCCCGTTTTTTTCCACATTTTCGACTGTTTCTTCGCTCCTATTAGTCGCAATGTGATGTTACATAGCCTAAAGCCTTTCTCGATAAATGATCTATCCAACACAAAAAGAATTTTTCAATTCGAACCAGTAGTTCCTGAGATTAGCGCGTTCAAACAAACAAACAAACAAACTCTTCAGCTTTATTATATTAGTATAGATTAATAATTCGGATCACTTTTTCTAATTTATTTGAGACACGTTTTTTTTGTTTAGTAGCTACTGGACGTGCTTAGTGTTTAAAAAAATGTTTATTTTTCTTTTTCTTTTACTAGCTTGTGCCCGCGACTTGGTCCGCGTTGAAAAATATATAAGCAACATAACGCTTGATCTGTTGTTGCTATAACACTTTGGCCAGACGTTAGATTTTTATTTTTTATTTTATTTTAAACGATACCTTGGGAAGAGTAATTTTTTTCTAAATTAAAGGTACTATGTCCTTTTCTTGTATCCGTGACAACGGCTCATGCAAAATTTCATGATGAAAAGGTATACCTAAGACAGACAGTCAGAATTACTTTAACATTTATAATGTTAGTATGGATTTATCATCATGGACATAGTCGCGGCCACCAGCTAGTCATTAATAGAGTTTAGAAGTTATATGAAAAATGCTTGAATAAGTTTTCATAAATTTTTTAAAATATTTTTTATCAGAATAATTATAATAATCATTAACGATCATATTAATAAAACTGTTTGAGTTATGATGGATTTTCGTGACTGTGCCTTTTAAGTAGTTTAATTGAAGTTAATTGCACATCGACTAAACTGTTTCAGTGCAGTTACGCTCGACGAGTGAAGTGGCCTGTTTATAAGTTTATTTTTACCCACATTCATTTAGTTCGTTTATTTAAAACAAGAATGAGTGCAAGATTAATACTTGGAATCACTTAATTAATGAACTTCGTTTATTTCATTAAATATGTACTCGTAAGTAAGCTCTTTGACGATGACAATCTTTGTGAATTAGTTGGAAGTTGACTTTAAAAAAAATAGATTGAAATCCATACTAATAAGTAAAATTTAAGTGTTTGTAATGTCGAAAATGAAATCGAAAACTTTTTGAGATCAATCGCATTCATTTTTTAGTTTTATATTATACCTTGGGCACAGTCATCGTCTTTCTAACCCTTATCAAAATAATGTATAGAACATGTTTTGTTTAGAATTTGGGGTACCGCTTCACATCGGTTTTCAAGCTATAGCTAGTTTTCAAAGTTTCAAGGATACAAAAAAAGTGTCAACTAACACAATTCAAATGTGTATTTGAAAATGCATAATTACAAGAATTTTGGCTACTTATAAAAGCTCCCATAAAAGCAGTCTTACGAAGAATAATATTATAGATTGGTAGATAATATTCGTAGTTTAAAAATAGTTGAATACATTTGATATAAATAAAATTAAACTAAAATTACAAACGCCATGAACTTAAAAAAAAAAATTTGAGAAAAATATTACCGATAAAATCAACGTATGAAAACTCCATCACATTTTCACAATTAATCACTTTATTGAATTTCATTTATGACCATACATTACGTCAATTGAGTAGATATTTCGTTTCAATAAAACAAATTAAGCTCAACCACAAATGAAATTTCCAATCAGTTTTATCATATTAAATGTATGAAATCGCTTGTTATTGTTGAGTCGCCTTTTGTCTTTATTAATACTCTGCTCTGAGTCGTCACTTAGGTTCTTTTGTTTACTGACAAGTCTAGTCTAGACATTAACTCATTAACTTGTGACGTGTATTGTCATTGTTCTCGATGTCCTCAATCCACCCACTGCTTTTTTCATGCCAGTAATATTATGTTCATAAAGCAAAAATTTTTTTCGAATAGTACTGTAACTGAACTACTGGGAATACACCGCACCCACCTTCATTTTTCAGATTTTTTTTTCTTTCTAGAACTTAAGAAAAAGCGCATTTTACGTTAGCACCCCACAATACTCTAGCAGCATATCTATTGCATTCCTTCGTAAACATCTGTGTTTGAGGTTCATATCAACACCTACCTATAAGGCATTAATTTTTGTTTTTTATATGACAAACAATGACAATAATAAATTCATAATGACAGACCATTAAAAAGGTTTGATGTTCATATGAAACTATGTTATTGGTCAGAGGTGTAAACCATACTTATCCTTGTTATCATATCTAGTAAGTTTACTTTCAAATGCAGTTGTCTGCTTTGGTCAGACGTGTATATGATATTGATCCTTGTTCTCATATCCAGTAAGTTTACTTTCATATGCAGATGTCAACGCTTACATGATTTATGACGATGACGATTTTTTTTTCTTTCAATTCAATGATTTTACCCCATCTCAAAAACACCCAACGCCTAAAGAAGTTTTCATTTCAAAAATTCTTTGATCCTTTAGCTACATCGAGTGGTGTAATTAAATTTTGGATCAAAATATATCCACCCCGATTTTGTTATCATCACTTTTCTGAATTGCCTTTGAATTTCTGAACTCACTATGGAAACAAATTTAAAGACATAAGTAACCACTTCAAAAACGAAAAAAAAATTAAAAAACAAATTTTAATTTGACTATGTATCGTAACTTTAAATTATGCAGAAATCCAGAAAAATTTGGATTTCAAGATTATAGAAATCTCTCATGTTATAGGTCTCCATTTTTTATCTAACACTAGCTGGTGCTCGCGACTTCGTCCGCGTGGATTAGTTATTTTGGGAATCATTTGGGTATCTCGAACGGTTTTCGCAGCGCACACAACGGAAGCCCTCAAAGATGAATAATTTCCCCCGTTTTTTCCACATTTTCGACTGTTTCTTCGCTCCTATTAGTCGCAACGTGATGTTATATAGCCTAAAGCCTTTCTCGATAAATGATCTATCCAACACAAAAAGAATTTTTCAATTCGAACCAGTAGTTCTTGAGATTAGCGCGTTCAAACAAACAAACAAACAAACTCTTCAGCTTTATAATATTAGTATAGATTATAAAATCAATCACTTTCCTTTTGTTGATGCCTGTATTGTTATCACGAAGCCCGTTTATATTGGCTGTTTATGATTAAGTGACTACAGTCGATTGAGCTCGTTAGGTACTCAAAGCTGACTCAAAGCCCTCTACGCTCCAGTGCAAAGCATTGAGATGTCAAGTTGTAGCTTCAACTCACAGTCTCTGTTATTATGCAATATCATTCTACAGGTTGCTCGATATTCCCAGACACAATAAATTTGATTACATTGTAATAGAATGAAACTTGTGTCTGAGTGACTGTAGGTATATTCTTTCGCGATCTCTCAGGAATACTTAGTACTTTTCTTCTCGTTAAAAAGTACTCTATTTCCTTTTCTGCATATTAATGCATAAAAGCATAACAAACAAACAAACTTACTTTCGCATTTATAATGTTAGTTAGGATAGACCGACGCGCCACTATATCGCACAATTATATACCTACATTTGCTTGTACAACCATGCCCTTCAAAATGGGGTTGCCCTTTTATTATTAAAAGTTTATAACTTAACTTTTAATTTAGTAACTAACTATACGAATAATAGGTCACACAGAAAAAGCTTGAGGCGGGTTATTGTACACATAAACAATAGCTACAAATAAAAATAAAATATAAATATTATCTCTCAATAAAATAGTCCATAGACTATTTAAAATTGTCTTTAAAAATCAATAACTGCGATGCCCCAATTCACATTTCTGCTGACTACACCCTCTGCTATATTTATAAATAGGGTACACTGTGACACTCGCTGGTAAAGCAATCTAAACATTCGTTCAGAACTAACAATTCTGAGCGTATCTTAAATTTGTGTATTTATTTTAATTTTGTTTAGATTTTTAACCCCAGCTGTTAAGGACTGTAAAATCGCAAAGATAATTTATTAAATGTGCAAAAATCACCAGTGGACTGAAGCATTTACTATAGACATGAAAGACAAATTATGGTAATAAAATAATCTGTTGAAGTAACGTGTAGTTAAATCCTCTTTTGATATACGGTAACATGAAAAATAATAAATATTTTCAAGGAAAGGTAAATTAATATTTTTCTTGGAAAGTAAAAGTGTAATATTTTCGTTATTGTGTAAACGGCGGAAATATTACACAATGAGAGAACCCTTCACACGTACCCTTAGAAATACTTTTTTCATCTAGTACTATTTCTCTAATGAGGCAGCAGCGAGAATTTTTTATTATATTTTCCGTCGTCTTTTTATATGAAAGTACGCTTATATGAAAGTAATTGATGTCTAGATTATGCGATGTTTTTATTTTTAGTTTTCCTTCTTATAAAGTTACTATAGTAAGAAATAAGAAATTCACTTTGAAAATTTAATACCTATATCTTAATATTATAAAAAAGATATAAAAAGAAAAATCTCTCATTAGTTTTTATGCTTTTGCGTGTCTGAGCTCATTTTTAGTAGGTAAAAACTTACACTACTATATCTGTTTAGGTTTGCAGGTAGTTTGGGTGTGACCTGAATAATTTACTCGTGTAGATCACGTTCCGTCATTCATGAATTTATAAAACTACACTATTGCACGCGAATTAGTTTACCCTGGGAACATTATTTCTACTTACCTAGTTAGTACTAATTACCTAAGTATAGTTCTAAAATCTCCTCATTACTCTAGTGGTAGTTCTCGACTAACTTTGCTTTCAGTTTTTAAATTTTTGTGCACGTATTATAAATTATGCAATTAAAAAGAAAATTAGATTGAAAGCTTCACTTACACACACACACACACACTTATGTCTTGTATATTCATTTAAAATTACTCAATATACTTAATATTTATTATATTTATATGTATTTATAAAGATTGATTGTTTTTATTAATAAATTTTAGGGAAACAAAAATATATTTTTTTACATGAAGATTTTAAGTTTGCAAGAGATTGGCATATTTACGTATTTAAAACTTAGATAAGTGTCATATAAGTATAATAAAGAGAGGAGATAGTGAAATAGTTTTCAGTTATAATAACATGGCACTGTTTGGAAACTGTGACACTAAGACGAGAAGTGGAGGCCTTGACTTGGTCTGAAAACAATGGAAACAGGGCTGACTGCCTCTCGACAGTAAATTGCTCTTACAACTTGTCTATGTACATAAACAATTGCAGAGCTTTTATTAAAATTGACACAGAGAAATTGCGAACAAGTCCGACAGAAGCCTGTCATCGGAAAAGAGATAACAATTTTGCGATTATTAACGATAAGAGAAATAAATTATTCATTTTTATGTATTGGCAATCAACAGTTGTCTGTCTCCCTTTATTTATATGTTTTTCTGTTATTTTTTTTTTATGTTCTGTAAAATGTAAATGCTGGCATCTGTATTTCCGAGCTCATATAACCTTTTCGAAGTTCTTTTCAAAGTTCGAGTGAATCATCTTCTGGGTGAGCTCGGTTGTTAGCCAAGAGCAAACCCATTTCTAATAAAAAATAAATAAAAAAACGGTTTCACCACACCTCGAGCCTTAGGGGCCGAGAAAAAAGAGTCACGAAAAAGAACGTTTAGAGCAAATGAAGTAAGGGAGAGGGTGGACGTCGTTAAATGAATGAAATAACTTTTTGTTATTTCATTCATTTAACGACATTTTTATGTCGTTAAATGAATGAATGAATATATAAAAATCGTCATTTTTATACTTTGACCTTTTTGACATTTCACTATTGAGGGCAGAATTTGGCACCCCCTTTTTTCAGAAATTGTACATTGTCACGAAATGTACTCACCTAAAATTGCTACTATGAAAACTACCTATAGTGATTGGATAAGTTCATTTTATCGAAATTAATTTAAAGCATGTCGTCAAAACACTATAATATTACAACGGTCAAAAGTGCTATTATATAACAATTATTATTTTTGCAATTAACTTAAAATTTCTATAACTTCCTATTGCATAGTATGTGTATTATAAAAATTGATTTGTTAGCATTTTATGTACTTTCTCATTTGGTACACTTTTTAAACTAACTGGTTTATTTTTTAGTTTTCACTCGGTCAGTCCTTGGTCGGTACAAACAGTTTAGTATTCACCAGTCACGACATCTATTATCGTTATGAAATACAAAATTTATTTGTGACACCTGTTTTTTCCTTACGGAACTATGTTATACCTAGGTAATAAATAGTTCCAGGGTGCAACAACTTGGTTTCAGCGTTTCCCGTTACATAATATGCGCCATCTATTGAACACAGCTTAAACTCGAACGCAGGTTTAAATACGGAATCTCTGCTGCACTCTTGTCTGCATCGTGGCTTGCAGTTGCTTGCATACAGATGCAAGATGTCGCTACGAGTAAAATTTCATAGCCAATATTACTTCACTGTTGTGCCGTGGTTCAGTTATAGACCGGGAGATGGTGACACATTTTGGTAAGTCATTTCTTACAGTATGGCGCTTTCAGGGGGGTTCATATACGTAATAAGTGAGAGGAAAATGATGTTCTTACCGGTGGTGCGCGGGACGCAATTGCAGAATAATTAATTGAAATTGCTCGAAAATCCGGAGGTGTCAAACAATTTCTTTCGCAAAATTTCTTCAATTTATCGGTATTTCAACAAAAAAAACCCGGCGGTCGCTATGTGCCATATTTCTCCGGTGGGTGTTTAGACCCGCGATACTTTTTTGAAATGTTTTTTTTTTTTTATTTATTTCTTACAGGCTGATTTTTTTTAAACAATTGTTTTTTATTAATCTTGTACGAAAATCACCATGCGATACCATTCCGACGGTCCAAAATACCCGCCATACCTCCTCAAACATGTTTGTAGGCATTTTTTTACGTAGCGATAGATTTTTTTTTTATGTAAGTAAAGATCGACTTTCAAGCAGCGATCCATTTTGATGTTCGGTTACTAAAGTCGCTTACTATGTATAAATCACTAAGGTATAAATACATGCAACGCATTAGCATTGATATGTGCGCTAATAACCTTATTGAAGGCAAGGGATAAGAGATAAAGAGGGGTAGGAACTTGGCATCTGGCAATCATTTCGCTCTCCATAATTACAACAGCACTCATGCTTTTATTTGACGATGGTTATAACTGCGGAAATCAGTTTGTTCTGACAGCACCTAAGTAATGATTAGTTGTAATTTAAAATTAAATATTCAATAGAAACCCCCGGAAATATCAGGAAAACTGTTTAAGATCATTTCGATATTTAATCTGTGAATAGTAGGTATACGTATAGATTCCGTTGAATATTGTAAATTGTTTCTTTATACCTACTCCATTTTTTAAATTATTTCTGTAATATTCAACTAATGAAAATCCACACCATACAACAATCTTATCACACTTAAATTTTCTTTACTCCATAAACCGATTTTGTGATATTTTATTTAAAATTTAATTTATTTATAGCATAAATGAAATAAATATTTGGTCTGAAATACATGTTTAGATGCCTAAACCTGCATATTATAAAACATTTGTTATCTTCCTTACACAAGTAAAACAAAGTCTTCCGCCACGTCTGCCTGTTTGTATGTTCGCGATAATCTCAAAATATTCTGAACGGATTTTCTCATGTGGTTTTCACGGGAAAGAGTGTTAAACGAAGAAGGTTTTTATACATAACTAGTTGAACTCGGCCACGCTTCGTTGTTTCTATTAACTCTTCTCAGTGAGCTGCAACGTTCCATGGTTGCCATAATTAGGTAATAATGTTGACAGTCATAGTGTTCAATTCAAATATATACAGTTACTAGCAACACACTCCCGGCTTTGCCTGGGGTGCAATTTAATATATCCTAGTTAAGTTGAACCAAATTAACACATAGTTACGAAATTTATCAAAATCGGTTCAGTAGTTTAGGAGTTCATCAGGAACAAACATGTGACAAGTAAAAATATCCTATATCCTTATATCCTTTATCCTTTTTTTATATATGTATTATAAAATCCGAGAAAAAATATCTAAATGATCTAAACCGCATCAAAACCGTTGCGTTATTGAGGAGTTATGAGTAGCGACTATACAGACAGACGCGGAAAGCTACTTCAATTCAAAATTGAAGTATGTGAAGTATGTATATGTATCTTTTTCAATTCAAAAAAAGGTATACACATACAGTCAAAATATTGTTTTAAAAAATTACAAGAAAGAGATAGGTATCAATTTACGATAGAACAAGGTAAAAGATAAGGCAGTATCTAACCTACCTAACTTACTGCTTGCTTACTTACTTACGTCACTGCTTGCTGTCTGAGTCTGTACTCTGTAGTAATAATCATGTACCTAAGTAGACATTAATGTAGTACCCTATGTAAAGCCTTTAGCGGTCAAGCCTCATTGAATCGATTTGCGTCTATCTATAACAAAACAAATACAAAGCGTATATACTTTTTATCCCGGAAAAATTTTAGGGTCCTGCGGGATTTTAAAAAAACGACTACTACGCGTATGAAGTCACGGGCAGAGCTAGTGGGTAATTGATGAAGAATGTTACACAAATTAGGTCAGTGAAACAGTTAATTACTTCTCCACTTTCGAAATAACTATGGTCAAGTTCAGTATTTTGAATCACAAGATATGCCGTATTGTCATTCTTTTCTCAAATGAATATTGCATACATTTTATGACGTTTTTGACACCCAGTACAAAATTATACTTTAAGTGCTATGAGTTTTTATAAAAATAATGAGTTTTAATGGATTTTGCATACATCGGAAATAGATTTTTCGTTTATAGAATACACAAGGACTGGAAGATTGATCAATTTTTACTAATGAGATATTAAATAATTTAAATATAAGTAATAAGCAAAATAAGAACCTCAATATTTCCATTACCGAGTGTACTCTCGGTATTAGAAGCTGCCTCCAATTTTAGTCATCTATCACCGCGAGTTTTATTACTTAATGTTATTATGTGTTTATTGAAAATTTTACTATGAAAAGTAAAAGATAATACTCCTAGAAATACGCAAAAACAAGTAAACATCATCCGTAGTCAATTATAAAGTATTTTACCTTAAAAATGAGTGCCCTTACATTAATTACCCCTTGCTTGTATGGACACAACCTGATTCTGCGTTCCCGTCGCACAAATTGATCGTTTTTGATCTGTTCATCTTTGGTATGCCTACCAACGCCCATTAATTCTATGTAAAACACTCCAAGTTAGAACTTGTCCGAAATAGTATCGTGCTAAAGTTACTGTTATTAAATTTAAATACGAAAATATCGGATACCTCGGTAATTGAGCCGATTTTGCATACCGCGGTAATAGGTGCTTTTACTTACGATTTTTGAGAAGTCATATTTTCTTATGTAATTAGTTGATGGAAAAAAAGAAATGATAGGGACATCATAGCTTCAGCAGACCTAGAATTTATGACATAAATTTTTGCTCTAGAAAAATTATCCAGGGCGAAAACAGGGGAATAAATTTATATGGAAAAACGCTGCGAGCGTTCCCTCTTAATAATCATCTTGAAAGTCTACCTTTCTTGAATTTCTCATTATTCTTACAAACGATCTATTGGATTAAATAACTTATTACGCTTTTGAATTTGATCTGATATTTCTTACTATAGGTATTAGAATATTTTAGTTTTCTTACTAGATAGTACTCGTATAATTGGAAGTCACATTTCATGTCTGTTTGAATGACCGGTAACACCCCAAAAACCACGCCACTTTAGGTGCCGAATAAAAAACTTCAATAATTCTCTGCTACAAATTTTCAGTACTAAAACGCACATGAATTTATTATGAAAATATGATTGTCAGATTTGTCAGCTTGAAACGTGTCGCCAGCAAAGACGCCCGATCGATTTTTTACGCCAGCAAACTGAATATTTCGATTTACAGCTGCCTATACAGTACGCCTTAAATTGAGAATTTGACGGGTACTGGTTTATGTGCTCAATGAAAAGTTTATCCTTAAAAAAGCCCTTTTATTATATTGTCATTTTAGTACGATTTTAAGTAAATAAGATTTGAATAGTTTAAAATAACACTGAAAATATATAATTGTGATTTTATTCTCTTTTAGCTTTTCCAATTCAGCCGCACTAATGACACCTTATTACCAATAACTGGAATTGAACTTATTGATATACATATCTAGAATCCATAGCCTAGTGGTAATCTAGCAGAAATAACGTGTAAACCAGTAGATTTTTTATTGTGGTGAACGAATTTTTGCATACGATTTTGATTTGATTTTGTGCATACTGTGAACATTGACTTACTTTGTGAATTAAACAACATTTGTATGAGAAATCAGCTCAATTTTTTAACCCTGTGATTTATTTCGGACACTTCTCTATTTGTACAAAAATAAATAAATAAATAAAATGTGTAAGTGAAATCAGTCGAAATGCTAAGCCGGTGGAAGAGTAAAGACAAATCCGAGAAAACCGGAAAATCATCCAGTTCGAGCGGAAAGAAGAAACGAAAAGGAAGAGAAAATGGTAAGGCACCTCTCAGATTGATATTTTGATATTTTATTTAGTTCAATTATAAAGTAACTCTGTCTGTCTTTTATTACACACCTTAACTACTCAAGCGATTATTATAAAATTTTGCATACAGAGTTAGCATAGTCATAGCTCATATATAGAGAAAACTTCAAAGGGTACTTTTCATCCAGAGAAAAGTGTTGTCCCAAGGAAAAATCCAATCCAATTTCTCTATCAATAGCCGGCCGTGCACCAATTAATAATCACTAAAATGCTTTATTTGATTGAGCCTTAGTGTTAACAATACTTTTTCTATCTCCACACCATAGATGAATGATTGGTCTCACTGCGCTCGACCAGATACCGCCGTTATACTTGTAAAATGCGGCAAAAAATACTACGCCGCATACGGCGTACCCAAGCCAGTCACACTGCAAACTGTCTGTGATATGTACGTGCCGAATGTTTTATTAAATTTTGAGCATAATAAAATGCCAGTTTGCGTGGTGAAACTGTGTAAAAATATAATAAAACTGTGTAAAATAATAATAAAACTGTGTAAAATAATAATAAAACTGTGTAAAAAGTGATGAAAAGTGACGATGTTTTACACACACTACAATAAAAAGTTGCCGCATTCATGGAGCTATCGGTTTTGTATAGCGCTCTATCTAGTCGAGTGCAGCGAGACCAATTAAATATCTTTGCTCCACACTTTCCAAATGTTTATCGTCTAATTTAGACCATAATTATCTTTGTCATTTATATCAGTACGCGAAGACTAGTTAGATTTAATCCACTAAATAGCAAGTTCCTCATAATAATTTAATGAAAGACAAAATAGGTGATTTAAAACGAGCTAGTTACTGTGCATAGTTCTATTTTGCACCGTTCAAATATACAATACTTTGAACGTTTCAAAGGACTATAAGTCGTCCAACAATTTTCTCAAAGGGCTATTGAACTTAAATTTTTTAATACGAATAAACTAATTCGCTTAACTTTCTGTGACATTTTGTAAGCTCGTAAAATAGCTTCGTTAGTTTCAAACGTTTAGCGCCCGTTTTTCACTACTCTTATCATTTCAATTGCTTTTCTGTTCGCAACTGTCATCATGCATACTATAATAATTATGTGTATTCATTACCCATGTTAGAGGGTCTATCACAAGATGCCCACTGAGGAAGATGATTTTCTATTTGATTTTTTTCTAGAGTACTCATTTTTATTTTCATCGTTAAACGGTAGAGAAATCGATTGAGATAATATACTTATATAAAAATTACGTGTCATTCCATTAAATTTATTCGAGTCCAATACAATAACTGTGCAGTAGAACTACTTGGATTTTTTTTGTCCAAACAGTTCTATCGTAAAACTAATAGTAGAACCGTTTGGAACAACCCTCACGTTAAGGCTCCGGAATGAACTACTGAACCGATTTTGATGAAATTTCGTAACTATGTGTAATTTGGCGACCATACCGTCAACTATAACACGAGCCACGCCATAGGTGCTTGCAAGGTTCTGCCGACTTTAGTAGGGTAGGAATAGGAATAGAATAGGAAAATGGACCATGGAATCTCTTACAGTGAGTGCCTATCTCTTACATAAAAACAAATACAGTATACATATATACATACATACAGTTACATCACAGTGATCTGTATGTGTGTCTGTGTCTGTATTTATCTGTATATGTGTTGGGACTTGGGATGGTTCCTCCCGTCTATCAAATTACTGCGAAACGCAATGTGCCCTTTTTTTTAACGTTGGGAAATCCTCTTGTATACCCGGCAGTGAAAGGGACACTGCGGGGTTAGGCCGGATTCCTACCGGCTTAAACCCAACGACTTTCTATGGCCGCGATAGATAGAAATGCAATGTGCTCTGCCACATTTAAAGGCAAAATAATCTACAAACATTATCATTATCTTTTTTTTGCCAGTGCTTATTTTTTTTTCTTTCTATAACCTTATAAGGTTTACAGAAAGGCTAACGGTCCACTTGATGGTAGGTGGCTACGGTCGCCTATAACACAAGCAACGCCACAGGTGCTGCAAGTATGAAGGAGTAAGGATAAGGGGAAAGGAATGGGGTTATGTGGAAAGGGATGGGGCAATGGGGAAAGGGATGGGGCAATGGGGAAAGGGATGGGGCAATGGGCTCTGGCATCCCTTACTCACTCACCGAAACACAACAGCTTTATTTCACGGCAATAATAGCATTAAGTGCATTATATTTATTTGGCATATTCCTACTAAAAAAACTGCGTTTCTCATTCATGAACTGGGCAGCCGGTTCGTACTCCTCTTACAGACCAATAAAGAACAGCACTTATGCTGTAGTGTTTCAGTGAGTCAGCAAGGCTCAGTAAGGCATGCAAATCTCTTTCTTTTATACTATCAGTGTAGGTATACCTAAGTAGGCATACCTTATGTGTATTGTGGAAAATTATATCGTTTGAATTTGTTTCAGAAGAAGACTGGCATGGCGATGGCTCAAGAATGGACGGTGAGTTTTTTATAAATATAAAATATAATTTATTGCCAGCGAGTTACACTATTATAACATTCATTAGTCTGAGGGAAGGACGCTCGGTTTGTTTGATATCAAAACAAGATGACAGCTGAATATTAAGCCTCAGTAAGCTTGCTATATGAACACGAACGTTGGTTGCGTGCTAGCGCATTGCAATGAGACCGAGTCTCCATTGTTAATTTATTCAGTTCACTCATTTAATATGTGTAAACATTTGTTGTGTTAATTTATCTTACCAAATAGTTGTAAATCTGATTATTTAGGGAAAAGAAGTTCAATAATACAGTGTGGAAAAATAAGTCGGGCCCTGGAGGGAAACTACCTTAAATCCTTAAGTTGGCTCATTTTGCATAAAGGAGCATTCCTTTATTTTTACAAAGAAACTAAACTGTTTCGTCTGTCGTACAAGATATCCATGAAGAATACCTATTTAGTACTTAGAGATAAATTAGCAAGCGTGTACTTCATACGCAGTCTTTGAATGTTGGGGAGATAAGAGAACTGTTACGTGTCTTTTACTTGTTATTTATTTATTTATTTTAACAAAGTACACAGACAGAATACAATCAAATTCGTGAAAACAAAAATACTGTTGAAAGTGAACGGTAAGTACTTGGTAATGTTCATTAAAGAACTTGTGCACTAAATAGGTATTCTTCATGGATATCTTGTACGATAGACGAGAGTAAGATCAAATGTTTGTTAGAGAAATTTTATCGGGAATAATAATCCTATTGATTAGTATAATAAAATAGAGAGTGTTTGTTTTTTTTTTTTATTTTAGTTGGTTCGAGTCCCGGGCGAGTCAAGCGAGTTTTAGAAAATCTTCAAATGCAGTTTTGTTTCTTTTTAAAAATAAAGGAATGTCTCCTTTATGTAAAATGAGCCAACTTAAGGATTTAAAGTAGTTTCCCTCCAGGGCCCGACTTATTTTTCCACACTGCATAATTAGGACCCTTTAGGTCGTCTGAATCTAAATTTGAACTAAAAACTTTAGAAATTTTAAATGTATTGTATTTTTTATAAGTTTATGGTTTTATCATTAAAAAAAAAAAGGATTTCCACGCATACATGAATATAAAAGGAAATAATAATGAAAGCATTGTTGACTTTGAAATTGTTTTACAGTTTTGTAATCCGTTGTCATCACTTTCGCAACATTCAGAAAATTTTATAGTTTTTTACCCCGAATGAAATCACAGGCGTTAATGATAATGTATTGTTACTCTGGCCGAATGCTCTCTTTAGTCAATGAAAACTATTTATGATAATTATTTATAATGAACCATTACAGAATTGAAGACATCTTCGACACTGCCGTGCGTTTTATATGAATATGTGGCACGTTACGATTAGTATATTATTATGTAAGTATGTATGTTACGGCTAAAGATAGGTTTAGCCGGCTAAACTTAGGTTTATCTTCGAGGAGATGTTAATGTTAGTTTCTTCTATCATTAGCCGGCTAAACTTAAGTGCATCACAGTAATGTGTCAAGTAAGCTAACCGTCATTTAAAGTCACCTGTCACCGGGAATAATTTAGCTGATATACCTTTGTTTGTACGGTAAAAGTCCCAAACATTAAAAAGAAAATAACAAAAAAAATTCGCCTATCGAAGGATGCACTAATCTTGTGCATAATTTAATAAAACATAAAATTATTTCTAAAAGTAACTAATCAACACTTTACTTGTAGTTCGCCCCGGCGCGTCCATTGAATACATTTTTAGCCGTTTCGTTTCGGTTAATGTGCACATTAACTGGCTAAAGATGGAAATTCACGACGCAAACTAACATGATATCGAACTTTAGCTGCTTCTCGAAGATAAACCTAAGTTTAGCCGGCTAATTTAGCGGCTTAAGTTTGTTCATACCTACCTTTAGCCGTAACATATACCTACCTACATCGAACGAATTCAAATAACTTCTATAGGTAAAATAATTTTCAAAATCGGTCTAGTAGTTTACTCAAGCTTTTAACTCCAACAAGTACCTACTTACCTCTATTTCAGATACACACATAATGCACATAATATTAAAAAAATATGCAGATAGAATATTATAAAAATTCACTAAAATTACCTAAAATACTAATGTACTAAAATTTTCTTGATGCTTAGGTATACCTAAGTTCAATAGTTCGCCGCCCTTGCACAGAGAACTAAGGTTCGTGTACAAGGGTGTGTGGATTATTGCTTCAGCCATACCTATGTGACCCTTTTGTGGTCAAGGGTAAGAAAATAATAAAATTTCGTAGAAATCCCCTCCTTGTTACTTTTGCCCATTAGCCTCGAATAACACAGTCGTTCGAGCCAAGTGCAACGGCCCCTTAAATAAACTCTAGTAGGTACAAATGTAGCTATTTCGGTACATAACTCGCCCTACATTCTCGCTGAAATGTTTCCGATAGATTTTGTAAAAATTGTAATCAATGCAAGTCAATCGCTTTTTAAAAATAGTCTTTAAACCCACGATCAATAGTCATTCAATGAAAATTGACTAAAAATGGGGGTGGCTGTGTCGACACGACCGTGTTTTACATAAATAATTTCTTTGAGGGTATTATAATTATTGACAACTAGCTGGTGCTCGCGACTTCGTCCGCGTTCTGGATGAAAGGTACCCTGTGTCCTTTCTTGTATCACTGACAACGTGTATGCAAAATTTCATGCTGATCGGTTCAGTAGTTTTTGCGTGAAAGATTTACAAACAGCCATACAAACTTTCGCATTTATAATATTAGTACGGATATAATCAACGAATTCGAAATCAAATCAAATCTAATAGAAGCATTTATTTGCCAATTTACCATTTTTTTACCAATTTACCATTACACGGATTTATAAAAATGTTCCACGATAACGATATTACCGTTACTGTTATGTCGTTACCGTGCGTAATCATAAAAGCGGCCGTTATGCTATGCGTTATAGTTGCGTTATATTTATTTGAATACAAGCTGATGTTTTTTTATGAAAGGTGGGACCCTATGTCCTTTCTGGTGTCCCAGACAACGTGTATGCAAAATTTCATGGTGATCGGTGCAGTATTTTTTGCGTGATGAGTTACTAACATCCATCCAACATACATCCATACAAACTTTCGCATTTATAATATTAGTACGGATTAGTACGGATTTAGAATATCTCTGAAGTTTCATAGATATTGCCCTATCCACACAATATTATTTAAAAAAGAACAATGTTGTTTTTTTGGGGTGTTCGAATTTTGAATATTTAAATTTTATAATCGTTTGTAAGGAGTAAACTCCAGTCGTGTTCGTGTGTCGAAGCTGACACACTACTGATAACACTGAAGCTAAACAACTTAAATATAAAAATAGAATAACTCATTTAGTACTAAACAAAAGGAGAGAAAATCGTCATACAAATAAGTTACGTACATAACGAATTTAATTAAATGTAATTTTTTAAATACAAAAAAATAATTAGATAAATTGACTGGCTTTTATGGCATGTATATTCTTTTAATTTTTTACTCAAGCGTAACAATTTGTCAAAAATATGAAATTTTAAAGAATCTTAACCAATATAAACAGTGAGTTTGTTTGTTTTATTACGTTTTCTCGCCTTTTCTACTCAATCTATCGTCACGAATTTTTGCATCTGTTACCGAGGGATCGTCTAAAAACAAAAATAAAAAATTCTATAATTGACAAAAAAATAAGAGCAATAAATATTGTATCCTAAACGTTTCTACACCGAAAATAAAGGGGCGCAGATATAGCGCAGACTAAAGTTATGTTCAATATTACCAACGTAATGTTTAATAGAATTAGAACCAAGATACCTACATTAATAGGAATTTCTAGGAAATTTACCATGTAGATGGTATATTAGGAAGCGTGTGGTATTACTTATATACAAAAGGCTTAGTATGAATACCAGGTCTATTGCATTAAGCATCTCATGTAAAGCATATTAAGGCAGGTACGGTACGTAGATATAAGCACCTTGTACTTACGAATCTTACGATATAGCAACCTGTAATAATTATATTTTATAACATATTCTATTTAACGAATTTATTTTAGTACTTATGTTAGACTAGTTGGTGCCCGCGATTTCGTCCGCGTTGAAAAAGCAATATATCGCCTGACATCGTTATTGCTATTTATACTTAGCCAGGAGTTAGTTTGCTTAATTTTAGATAATCCCTCGGGAGCAGTACTTTTTTCTGGATGAAAGGTACCCTATGTCCTTTCTGGTGTTCCAGACAACGTGTATGCAAAATTTCATGGTGATCGGTTCAGTAGTTTTTGCGTGAAAGAGTTACAAACATCCATACATCCATCCGTCCATACATCCATACAAACTTTCGCATTTATAATATTAGTACGGATTTATTAAGTTGACTGCTGATTTTTGTAACATTACAGTTTCTATTCTAACTCATTCAAATTTAAACTTCTCTTGTACGAGTAATTTGTTGGAAGATGAAGAATATAGAAGTCTCCTTATAGTTGATTCAAGAGATGACATTAAAAGATCTCATTTTCATTTATTAACATTTACATTTAAATATAAAAATATATTAAAAACAAACAAAATATATTTATATGAAATAAATAAAGTTTTCATCCGTATAAATGGTTCTTTTTCCAATTTTCCATTAGCGCCCTGTTTACCCAATGTAAGCCAAAAAATAAATGAGTATATTTAGTGCAACTTAAAACTATTATGGCTATATCATCGACATACAGTTAAATTGAAACCCGATTTCATCTTGTTCAATTCCAGCGTAATACAAAATGATTTCCAAGTTATAATTTCTGCAGTAAACCAATGCAGTGGTTGTTAATTAACTCTTCTTTGGTATATGGAATACTAAGGAATAAGGGGAAATATAATAAAAGTTCTTTTGATAACGGTTTTTTCTGATATCAATTTGTATACGAGCTTCTTTAAGCTTTACAGAGAAGCTTTTTACTTATAAAAGGCTTACTTACCTTTTATATTTTATTATTTCTGTTTAAAGAATCTATTTTAAAATTTATTTTATTTTGTAATTACACCGCATGTTGAATAATTGGGTAACTTTTTAATGTATATTATAATAATATACATAATATTAGTACTTTAGCCCGCGACTTCGTCTGCACCCCTTTTTCTTATGTGTTTGAATATTTTATATATATATACATTTTTTGTCCTACATTGAATATTTCATTTTTATTTTAAACTATCTGACCTGGGTAACTACGTACAGCCTGAAAAAGCTGTTTCATACTGTTGACAACTGACTGGTTGGTGGCCACAATAGTATTAAATAATATTATAAAAACAGTAGCAAGACGGCAGCAGAAGAGAGTTGTCACTTGGTGTTTGTTAGTGTTAGTTTATTAGACAAAAATATATTTCTTTAATTTATCATCACCGTTTCATTTTCATATTAACAGTCCTCAACACATACAAAAGATCAAATCCAAATTATTATATGAATATTAATTAAAAGCTAGAAAATTATAATTATTATGTGACTTGAAGTCATTATATTGTACGAAAAACGACATTTCTAGACACTTCTATACAATTCTATGGGCTTCGTTTCAGAGATAGGTACTAATCATTTCTATTCTACAATAATACCCACTATCCGCTAATTGCACTGAACTAATTATATCTTAATTTGCTTCAGTGGTATCACAAACTCAAACTATATATTATATAAATAAATTTCACAACACAAAGGAAAGCAATTTTTGATATCGATGTAAACTTAATTTTCATTAGTTTTATGTTATAACAGGATTGTTATATGTCCTACATTGGAATCAATGTGACCTGTTCTGTTTTGTTGTTACAAGTAACAAGGTTTTAAGTATAACATGAATTAGTAACTAACTGAAAACTTCCGTCATAATAAGTTATGGCAAATTGGTTATAAAACATGAACTGGTCTACTACTGGGTAGTAGAGTAGACTGTGTGTGAATTTGACATAAACAATTTATTAACAACTTATATAATCAAAATGTGTGCGTCATGTAACTTCACACGACTATAACTATAAAAAAAAGAATATTCCTTCGGACCCTACTACAATAATAGTTCCTAAAATTAGTAAAACTAACTAAACGTGTATGTATACATACATATTTTTCCTGTAGATTCTTCGTAATAAATATTAAATATTTTTATTAAAGGGTTTTAAAACTGTCTAAAATCATCTTACGTAATAAATGAATGGCGCCGAAGATCACCTTTTTTTCATTAATATTATTTTAACCCTTTAACCGCCAGAGTCGGATATATCCGAAAATTATTTTCGTGCCCTTTTCACCAGAACCGTACACCTACGACAAATACGTCTACTTGAATAATGTTTTTTTTAAAAAAAACATATGTTGCTTTCTCTTAAAAAAAAAAAGTTATGCTCAAAAATTACTGTTAGTAGCAGCATCGATATTTATTTATTTATTGTAAGTTTTATTCTGTTTCGTTTTTCCTTTATGTTAGTTTTTTGTTTTATATGTTTTAGATCGATAACTTTGAATGCTTTTTTCATTACCTATATTTTACATGCTGTTAGCATGTGTTTACATCCATAAAAATCATTCAAGATTTTTTCCATCATATTTATATTATTTTTTATGTTAAATTGTGTGATTGTAAACCGATTAAAAAAAAGAACCGAGTCCCTTCGTATCGGCAGGACATTTAAGCGAAACACCCTATGAGCAGAACGTCCTAATACAAAACGCCTATCTATAAGCCTACGAGCAGCTATTTTTAACAAATAATATAAATTTATTATTTAACACAATATATTTTTCCCAAGCATCCCTGATACCCGGAATCCATCATACTTTATTCTGGTTATTTCGGATTAAATAAATACCCGGAATATTGTAAACCCGAATTTCAATACGTTATTGAATGTTGTGTTTTTATTTGTTCAGATCGTACTCGTGTGGTGTTATTATTTACCTATAGGTATGTAGTTTAATAAGTCAGTTTTGATAATAAATATATACACTCCCCACAAAAATTAAAGGAGCAAAATTGTAATTGTAATTGTAATTGTAGCACCAAGTGTCTAGTTTTTGGATCTGCACTACAAAATTATTATTGACATGAATATGTCTTTTCTCTGGGGTCTATTCGAAAGAATGTGTGTCACGAAAATCGTTACCATGACGTAAATGAATTAATTCGAAAGAATGTGTGTCACGAAAATCGTTACCATGACGTAAATGAATTAATTATAATTTGTTCGTTTGTTTATATATATATTTTATCCCTGTTGACCATAGAAGGATTAAGGATAAGGGGAAAGAATAAGGATAAGGATAAGGATAGGGATGGGGATAGGGATAGGGACAGGGATAGGATAGGGATAGGGATAGGGATAGGGATGGGGATGGGGATAGGGATAGGGATAGTTTGTTCGTTTGTTTATATATATATTATCCCTGTTGACCATAGAAGGATTAAGGATAAGGATAAGGATAGGGATGGGGATAGGGATAGGGATAGGGATAGGGATAGGGATAGGGAATTTAAATCTTTCTTTTCATTTATGATATGAGACATATTCATGTCTACTGTGCCATCGAGAAGCCATGGCACTTTTTTATTTTTGTCAACCATTATATGGTTAGGTAGGTTAGGATAACTTGTTCCTACAGCTTCAAATTCCTTTTTTTAAGATCATGATACGACAATTTTTCGATGAGATATCGTTCTTTGAATGGAAAAGGATAATTTCGACTTTGACCATCAATATTCCAGCAACCAAAGATAGCGCAGAAAATTCAAGGTGGGTTTTGAAAACTTCAATAAATTTTATACAAGAATTATTCATTGCTTTTTCTAAAAAAAATTTTTTTTCCTTACTTTACAAGAATTTGAAAAATCATAAAAAAGGGCTTTTGATAACTTTTTGAAAAATCAAGCCCTGAATCAAAAATATGGAGAAAATCATAAATGTTAAGTGTGCCTTTTACAGTTCAATATACCCAAAAAAAACCCACAGAGTTTCAATTTAATCCACTCAGCCGTTTTTTTGTCTCACTCGATTGAACTTTAATTTTTGTGGGCAGTATATTTATTATGTATATAATATGTGTAATTTGGTCCAACTTAAAATATAGGATAGTTTTTATTTTGAACTCGGGCGAAGCCGGGAGCGTGTAGCTAGTAATTAATAAATTAATAAACTAAACACGAATGCAACAAACGTTTGGTTCTATAATTTGAAATTGAAATAAAGTTGGTAATAGTTGCGCTTAAGGAAACTAAGACGCATATACACACCCATCCGTAACTAACATCTATTTTAAAGCGCAGATGTCCGTGTTATAGGTACGTGTATTTTGAGCAAGTGGTCGCGTCGGAACTCAGAACTCGTGTTTACATTTTCAGTCCCGCCGTCGTCCGTAACGCGCGGTTCAGAACATCCGCCGCGACTATCGGACCTAGAGCTCTACTCGACTCGTTATATGAACAAATTCATACAACGATTCGTCGCGTCTTTTCGTTTTAAATCATTTTATCAAATTAATTTGCCACCCATGGACACTATCATTATCATCTAAATCATAAAATCATCATCATGTGTATCATTTCAGACTTTATTTATTCCTTTTGTAACAGTATTGTAAGTTTTTTTTAAACTTTTCAAACATTAAAACATTAGCTTTTTATTTTTTGTTCCCTTTCGAAATGCTCTCCTCTTTTGTGTTAGTGTTGTTCTTTGTGCTGCGTCAAGGAAAGTTGCTGTTGCGATGATTTAGCTTCACCTGTACATGACTATCCGCAAGTTCGTCCTTATGTAATTTATCAACCGCGAATATCATCATCTATACCAACGATCACACCAGCGGAAAGTGTGACGTGGCATGCATCATCTGCATCATCACAAGAATCAATTCGGACCGGAAAGTGTAATTGTAAGTTTTCAAAATATTTAAAAAATATATATATTTAAATTTAAAGATTTTTTTTTCTTAATTAAATGGTTAGATAGTTAGGTATTGTAAAATTAGTCTAAATATAATTCAAATTTTAACAACTAATATTTTTATTAATTAAATCGTTAGTTATTGTAAAATCAAATGACCCAGAAAAGCAATTGTGCACAAAAATTTTAATCAAAATTAAGTTTTAATTAAATATTAAAATTATAATTGATATTTTAAGTAGGTAGGTGTAATTTTTGTCAATCAAATCATTAGTTGTTATTAATTATTATTAATAATAAATTATTAATTAAACTAATTTGAATAGTGATTGTGCACATAACTATCAATTAAAATTAAGAATTAACGCAACTAATTTCTTTATTATTAGAATAATATTAAATACGAGCTGACTCCGCGAACTTCGTGCCGCCTCAGAATAAAAACCCGTTCCATACAAAATGTACGAGAAAACGATATTCTTTTCGAGAATATTTTTCCGATGTTTTAATAGTTATTCTGCTATTATATTTTTATATTTTATTTTTATATTATATTCTGCTATTATTTTTGTAAAAAATCTAGGATTTTGAATAACTTTGAAGTTATTAAAAAAAAAAACAGATCTTAGTGTATCTTAGCCTGATTATTATAAGTATTTTTAGAGTAGACTCGTGTTTGAATAACTATTTTCTAATATAATTGCTACGCGAATATGATAATTCCAATTCTATCATTAAAACTTCGAACGATAGTTTTCTGCAATGATATTTTTATTCTTAGGTGCATTTAAAAACGTTTATTGACAAAAAAATAAATTCTGAAAAGCGAAAATCGCTGGGTGCGAAAGTATTTTTTAAATTTTCATTGCTATTGTTCTAACGGTATATTTTTGTGTGCGATATTTGATTATGGCTTTTGTCCCTTTAGAGAAAAATATACAAAAGGCAAATTGAGCAAAACGCAAAATGCACAATACGCATAATGAACACCACACGCATATTGCATATGCAAATAATTCAAAATATTCTTTAGCAAAACATTTTTAAAAAATTTGAAGAATATTAAACTGTAGCAAAAATATTGACTAACTGTACATTTTGACTACCAATTAAACTAACATTTTGGTGTAAGATAAATAAAATAAGTAATATTTTAGAACATTATTAAAAAAGAATAAAATTTTAATGTGTTTAGTATTATAATTTTTATATTGAAGCGTTATTTCTCATAACGAATATCATCATCATAATCATCACCATCATCATCATATTCATCACCACCACACCATCTTAACCGTAGGTCGTCCGTCCACTGGCAACACAGGCGTTCCCCGTAATTTTCCAATTATTTGTTCCACCGTTCATAAATATAAAAATCTAATATAAAGAAATGCGTAGGTAATTATACTCTCGCGTACAAAGAATACTGGTCAGTACGAAAAATTAGAAAATACTAAAGGATATAAAAAAGTTTCAAATTCTTAGGTAACTTTGAAGAAAATAGTTGTACAGTGCTCATTCAAAAAGGAAATTGTAGCTACAATACAAAAACTAAACTTTCAAAAACTAACTAACTAACTTAACTAACTTACTAACTTTTCAAAAACTAGAGACTTGAAGCTTCAAGTCTCTAGTTTTTGAATCCGAGCCTCAAATATTTTTCTTGTGAGAAGTTTATGAGTAATGGTCAAAAAACCAACGAAAAAAAAAATTTCTAAATTTTTGCTCGTCTTGAAATCGCTGTAAAAACCGTAACAATATTTTTTGTGTAATGGCACTATAAAGCTCTTTTAGAGATATCAATTCGCTACAACTTGACCTCCTCATGAGCTCTGTACGATGATTTGTCACTGAGTTATCGTCGATCAAAGTGAAAAAGTCATTTTGACTTTGATAATGATTACTCGACTTTGATCGACGATAACTCAGTAACAAATCATCATACAGAGCTCATGAGGAGGTCAAGTTGTAGGGAATTAAATTATCTAAAAGTGCTTTATACCTACTGCCATTACATAAAAAAAAAATTTGTTACGGTTTTTACAGCGATTTCAAGACGAGCAAAAATTTTGAAAAAATTTTTTTCATTGGTTTTCTGACGATTACTCATAAACCGCTAACGAAAAAAATATTTGAAACTATTTAAAAAATTTGATTCAGAAACTAGAGACTTGAAGCTACAATTTCCTTTTTTTATGAGCACTGTACGACCATTTTCTTCGAAGTTACAGCCTGTTGAAAATCACCTGAAAATTCGGAACTTTTTTATATCCTTTAATTGTTGCGTTTAGTGTATATCCTAAAATAACAGAGCTTGATTATTTTAGGATATATACTATACGCAACAATTGGTTGGTCCATTCTTCCACTAAAGCATGTTTTAGGTTCCGATTTTTTATAGGTACACCTCTCCCAAGCTTGTCCCAAGCTTGCCCAATTCTCGAGGGCCAGTCCATGCAAATAGATGTCAACGTCCTAAAAATACTTATTTTACAATTTGAGGTGTATGCGGTGTAGCGTTGTCATGCATAAATATGAAATTTTCACACATACTAATTTAGTATAGGTCGACATGCTCAAGGATCTCTTCTACATAGCTTACAATAGAGAGCGTGCAGTTTTCTATCAGCACTAACTCCGTGCGACTCTCTGAAGAGATTCCAGGCCAAGCCATAACAGATCCACCGCCGAACGATACCTTTTCCTCAAAACAAGCTGGGTTAAAACGTTCCCCTGTGGCCTACGGTAAACTCTTCGTCGCACATCATGTGCATAGACCATAAATCTGGATTCGTCAGAAAACATTATCTATTGTTCACGGGCGTAACGTAATCTTGCTACTCGGTGTTCCCTTTCAAAGCTATGTTTCAATCAGGTTTTATAACATTTATATAATTTTTTTGACAGGCGTTTTTATGAATAGAATACAAGAATTTTCGAATAGAAATGAACCTGAACAAATGAATTAAATATACAAATAACGGAGTTGATGGACAATAAATAACTAAGTGTTTCAATATAAAATAAAGCTCGTTAAAAATAAGCTTTCTAACAATATGATTTCTCTCTATTTTATTGATATTTCTTCCTAATTGGTGTACCTCATATAACAAAGACAGTGTAACAATAAAACTTGTTTTAGTGCTCTTTAAATTATTTGCTAATGGATATTGTACAATGTGAAAGGATATCAAGTGGCTTATTTTCAAATGCGTACATTTTCAGCAGAATATACTAATCGGCTTTACATTTCCAACCACTAGTTACAAGCGTTGTTGAGTTTGTTAATTGTTCAACAATATCATAACTAAACTACAAACTAAAATGGTGAAACCATACCAACAATTTACAAATGCATTCCATTGCATTGATGTTACTATTAGCCAGATATTGTAATAACAATATGTAACATTGATTAATAAATCAATGTTACAAAATTGAGTAGATTAGTTTCAAACGCTGCGTTCTGTGATTGTTGTTACAAGTATGGCAAAACAGACAAAAAAGACGTCGCAATTATATAATAGATATTGTCCGCGAATTTGTGAGTTTGATGTCCCTTTATCTTATGTTTTAAAAAAAATATTCAAAAATTCTCAAAATGGAAGAAAATAAATATGTAGGTATTTTTTTCATTAAGTAAGTACTTACAAAAAATACTCAATAACCATTTGATTTTAATAAACATGAATGAAAAACATGAATCTATGCCTGCGTCTGTGTTTCAACCTACAACCTCAGGGGTCTTCAAACGTAGGTTCAAACGCGGGGCATCTACTAGGTAAGCGTAGTCCATGGCCCTTTGATGCACAAGCGTAGTCACATCTTAGGAAGCCACATAATGGCTTGTGAAGATGTGAGGAATGCCTCTATCAAAAAAGTACTACAGTTTCTTGACGTGGTAGGTATTGGTAGAGAGCTTTAGTTTACGTGGCGATCACAATATTTCAGCAATGGACCATGTGATACTGGTACTCTAGAAGACAGGAATAGCCACAAAGCAGATAATAATAATAATAAGCGTGGTCCACCTTCGGCCGCATCTGCACCTTACATCAAGTGAGATCGCGGCCAAGCGCTGCCTTGACTTATATATATAAAAAAATATTTAAGAATTCAGTCTGAAGAAGTGAAGAACCTTCTGTTTTTATGCAATGTATCAAAGAAGCCCTTGAAAACTGTAACCTGGCTAACGTCTTTTAAAGTGTCGTTCGACTGTCGGTACGATGATCGTCCAATCTTACTCGTAATTACTATTATAATCCATACTAATATTATAAATGCGAAAGTAACTCTGTCTGTCTGCCTGCTACCTTTTCATGCCTTAACTACTCAACCGATCATCATGACACGTTGTCAGGGATACAATAAAGGACATAGGGAAGTACCCCATTCAGAAAAAAAGTACTGTTCCCGAGTGATCGTCTAAAAATATAAACAATTGGGCGCCACTGTCGCGTGGCGTCACCACCGTCGTCACAGTGATAACGATGTCATGTGTTTTCACCATATATTTTCATTTCCAACGCGAACGAAGTCGCGAGCACCAGCTACTCATTAAATAAATCGCTGAAAAATTCCGAAACAATCACTAATTTAATATACAAGTCTTTAATATATTATGTCTTTGTTTTCCTATCATTAGGAGAATTTAGTAGGAGTACGGAATTGATGCTGCGATATGATCTAATAGGCTGAGAAAGTCCTTCCATATTTTTTTGGCACGCCTAAAGAAAAAAAGGGTTGTGACCATAGATGAATGAGATTGGTCTCGCTGCGCTTGACTAGATACCGCCGTTGTACTTGTAAAATGCGGCAAAAAATACTACGCCGAATTCGGCGTACCCGAGCCAGTCACACTGCAAACTGTATGTACGTGCCGAATGTTTTATTAAATTTTGAGCATAATAAAATGTCAGTTTGCGTAGTGAAACTGTGTAAAAATATAATAACACTGTGTAAAAAGTGACGATGTTTTACACATTGCTTTTGTATAGCGCTCTATCTAGTCGCATCGAGAGCGCAGCGAGACCAATCAATTATCTTTGGGTTGTGACGTTAAATGTTGTTTCAATTTGTATGTATGTATTGTATATTTATTTGTTCCCTCATAATTTGATAAATGGTATATGTTATTTTATACTCTTATATACCTACCTATTACATATCAGAAGTGATGGCGTAGAAAAATACTATATCTTAAACATCAAGCAGATATCATACAGGTAAAAATGTTTTACAAAATTCAAATCTACTTTTTCTTGTCTGTGGTAGATTTTATACACTCAATTTATTATCAATTTAATATACGTGTAAATCTGAATCTATGGTCTACTACCTCTACACAAAAAATGGCTTAAATATGCGTAATCATTTGAAACGTATTGAGGAATAAAACCTATTTTTCCCACTCACGAAACGAAGTACAAGTACTGGAAAAAAAAACTACTGGGAATGCACCCAATAAAACACCTATTTCACACTTCAGTTATTCTGTTTAATGCAAATATCAGAATAGATCATGTAAGATAAGATTTCTACATGATCAAACTTACATAAATAACTATACATTAACATGTTCAACGGAATAAAACTATATTTTCCAGATATAAGTAAATCAAATTTAACGATCTATCTACACACTAAATCCTGAATATAAAATTAAGTTTGACTAATTAAATCGATCAATCCGTACTAATATTATAAATGCGAAAGTTTGTATGGATGTATGTATGGATGTTTGTAACTCTTTCACGCAAAAACTACTGAACCGATCACCATGAAATTTTGCATACACGTTGTCTGGGATACCAGAAGGGACATAGGGTACCTTTCATCCAGAACGCGGACGAAGTCGCGGGCACCAGCTAGTAATCCATAATAAGTAAGCACTTTCTTAAAAAAATAGGCAAATTTCCTATCATTGATTATTATTTTATTGCAGGTATTATTATAATGAAACATTTAGGATGGTTTGTGAGCAAAAGATAAACAGAGGGTTGTTAGGGTTACTAACAAAAATTGTATTGGAGGGATAATAAATAGGAAAACAAAATGTTGTCAAAATGAAATGTTTATTAAATCTTCATTCAAGTGTGAATAAACATATTGTAGGTAGAGTAGATATCTATTATTTCTTAACAAAGCGACCTGGATTTTTTTCTTATTTTCCCAGAGCTGGTATAATCTAGTAGCCTATCGCCCCGTGCCCGCTTGGCGTTGATTTTATTTTTAAATAGAAACTTACTATTAAAAAATAAAATAAAATAAATTGAATAAAAATTACGTAAATTTTATAATTATGTAAAATTTCAATTAAAATCGCAAAACTCAAGTGGATAGTTAAAATTATAAGTAACTAGCTACACGCTCCCGGCTTCGCCCGAGTTTCAAAATAAAATCTATCCTATCTTTTATATTGGACCAAATTACACATAGTTACGAGGTTTTATCAAAATCTGTTCAGTAGTTTAGGAGTTCATTAGCGTGAAACAACGTGACACGAAATAATATTATATATAAAGATATTTTTGATATATGAGAGTATAACATTTCTACAAAATATGTGCTAGCATGTGGCAACAATTAAAAGTTATAATAATATAACTTTAAAGTTAAAATGTATACAAAACTATACTTTAGGTAGCGCTGTGCGGTCTACGTGCGGGGAACTTAGTAATTGGTATTTGGGAGAAGTTGTTGTATTTACAATACGAATAGCGGAAGACAGCACTCGACGCAAGATATTCGCGACACTTATTCAATTCTGCTAGCTATTCCAACATTTTAGAAAAACTTGTAGAACAACTTTGTAAGGTGCTCGAGTTGGAAAGTGCTGCCCTCTTAAATATTGAATTAAAATAACTAATTTTCACCAGGTGGTCTGTCAGACGGCGAAGCAAGCCGTATTCCAAGAGGTCGTTCGCGCAGGGATGACCCTAGGAGACATACTCTGGCCGGCAATCATCTATACATGCATCACACTGGCCAGGTCAACCGTGACATCGAAGTAAGTTCACATTTAAAAGTGAAATAAATCAAGTGGTTTCTTCAAGGTACAGGTGAGGCAGGTGATGATATTTCCGTATCTTGTAGCACTGTTTCTCTCCGAAACTTTGTATTCCGGTGCCTGCCTACGATCAAGCAGACCAGCCCTTCTCTTATGTTACGGTCGACAGACAGGCTGACGATCCACTTGAAGGTGGCTACAGGAAGTTCGTGTATGGAGAAAATTGGTAGCATGTGTGCTACCAAACCTAATAATAAAATGTAAGGATAAGGAAGGAGTCAAAGTGACAATATTGGAATAAAAAAAAGGCCGGCTTAAATCAACTTAAAAAATTAAGAGAGCTCGCCCATTCCACCTAACCCCACTAAGGGTCAGGGATACTACATAATACGTGGCTACCATCAGGTGGAGCCCTGATAAGTTGAGAGGATAGGTATTTACACACACACTTAGTCGAGTCAATGAACACTCAAAACCGCCAATCCTTAGAAGTCCTCCAAGAACAGTTCTGATATTGATGATTTTGATTTTTTTATATATATATATATATATATATATTATTAGGATTAGGATTAGTGCCGCTATAGTAATGCCCAAATTTAACTTACCCTCCAAAATGGCTGGTTTAAACTATTCAGCATTAACTCTATAAATTTGATCATTAAAAAGTGGTGCCAAACCCTTACTCTGTCTCCTTTTAACGAAAACTGAGTGTCTGAGAAGACAAGAATTCTTTCTAGATACGTAAATACGTAATCATATTAAAACACTACATTCTTGAACTTGGGCTTTTAGGACCTTGTAGTGTTTTTCTTTTTATTATTTTTATAAGAATGTAGGTGTCTCTTCCTTTTAAAAGAAAAAAAATAAATTCGAAGTACCTATTTAGGTAATGAAAAGTTAAAAAAAAGAAAGTACATGTTCCCTTTCATTTTATTATTTTTAAGTTTTCTAATACATTCTCAGCAATACTGCACGGGACATAAAATAATGGAGACACACGATTACATGGTCTACAAGTATAGTAAAGGGATGCCGCATAGGGACTCAGATCCCCGTGCGAAAAAGGTATTTTCAATACTTAATTATGGTTTGTGCACGATCGTTCCCTTCGAATCTCGGTAACTCAATAAAATTTCATAAGCACTTTACTAATTCAACTTATTTGATTCGATTAGTTACATTTTCGTGCGTGCTATAGGTTACTAATCGTATGTTATTATTCGTAATTAATCATAAATTATTTTCATAGTTTGTTTGTGCTTGTTGTAATAAATATAACACATTTAACTGAAGATGTTGTCTTAAATTAATATCTGGGAGTACTCACCTTACTTAACTGAAATTACCTAACCAGTTGCAAGTGACGACCCGTTGGATGAGTGATGAAGAGTGGTGGAAGCGTGCTTGCCTTACGTCTCACTCTGCGGGGTTTTTCCTATACCTACTTTTTTTTTAACGAGGAGTAATCCGTTTACAGATTCCCTACCGCTGGCTAGGCGGAAGGGATATGTGGGGGTCGCCCAGCACCTGATCATAGCGGCACTGGTAATACCCACTAAAACTCCCCGGTGCCTCCTTGCCCATGAGAGGGATGAACCGGACTCTGCCGGGGCAATTACTCCGGTCCACCCTCAGGGCAGCCCAGCCATTGCTGGCTAGGCTAACGCCAACGTGAAGATTATTCCGAGACACGAGGACAATCCCCAAACGGAGGAACCTTGTGCAGGCACACACAGCTAGCCAACCAAGCTTTCTCTAGACAGCCTCACCAAAACTGACTGACTCCACGGTGAGAAGTTTCTGCGAGGGTTCGCTGCGGGCCCCCGCTCGGTAGCCCGCTTGGAACGCTCGGTCTCGCCTAATAGGCGTGCGGAAATTTCCGATAACTCAAAATTATTTTGAGTGTTCGCGCTCTGTTATTTCAGTAACAGAGATTGAACATCATTCGGATAAACAATACCAAATCGACGCTCCTACAGGCCCCCGCTTGGGAGCCCGTTTGGAACTTCGGTTGAGCGCTCGCTACGGGCACCCGCTCAGAACGCTTGGTTGTAAGCCATCTTGGGCCCCGACGCCGAAGTCAAGGGTAAGCCCCCCCACCACGACAAGGTCACAGCGTACCCAGGGGGGGATCCTATGTTCTTACCAGAACTCTCCCAAATTTACAGTGCATTCCAGTATTTGGTTCAATGGTGCGGAGAACACGATTTTAAATATAATATTTAATGTTTATTTTAATTAAGGCACAGGAAGAACATGATCTTTTTCAAATCCATGCCGAACTCAAGTGGAGGTTGCGTTACAAATATCCCACCCAACTCGACCCTTGTGGAGAAATAATTTTATTTCCGAAAAAATTCCAAGACAAGAGTATGAAACCAAGATTTATCTATTCTTCTAACATTTTATCTCTCTCCCGTTGTGCCTCTCCAAATAGCGAAAGTAAGCAGTGAGCTCCGCATATTTTCTTCAATTTATCACTAGCTTGACCCACGGTTTATTTTGACGGTCGACTTTTATTTATTCCATTTCTTTGTTAACACTAATTAGTTGCAATATTTTTGCAAGTTGTCTACCTGATGGCCTAGTTACCTATTTTTCTACTTTTGACGATCTTTTTTCCCCAGCTCGGAGCAGCGTTTCAAGGTTTCTTGCCACTGGCCAATATGACAGTTAATTAGTGTCCCTTTTCATACTATATTGAACACTTGAAGTATCCATACTCAATGCGGTTGTAGGTATGATTAAAAATTCGTAATTAATCACACGTGCAAGCCTAGTTCCCAATATAATTCACGGATTTTAAATCTCTTTCTCCATGACCCAATCACCTAATGACTTTTCCGCTTATTTTTGTGGCTTTGTATGACTGTTTCAACCGTTCTCTTTCTCCAATGGATGTCTTTCAATGGATCAAAATGACAAAATATCCACTGTGGTAACATATTGTATAACTAAAATTATTAGAAAATTATTAATGGAAAAATATGATGCAAATTTTCGAGGTCAATGCTAGGATATTGTTGACCTCTTTATCGAATTATGATTTTCCTAAGACCAAATACCTACTCCTGAACAACTTCGTTCAAGTTCGTTCGTTCCTCATTAATTAACCCTAATACTATGTAGTCGATTATGTTGTTGACTTCGTTCGTCCAGGGTTTTAAAGATGTTCTCCAAAAACAATTAGATAACAATAGTTTTGGAATTTTGTAGTTATAATAATGCTGAAACTTAACTGGTTTTCTCTAGTCATCTTACATATTATTGCTTTGTTTTTAAAGCAATGTTATTCACGAAGTGTCAATCTCTGAACTTCAATATTTTCTTGAAATTTGGAGTATAAAAAGAAATATTTCATTTTTCTTTTATTGTCTTCTCTCGTTATGTTTTTTTAATATAATAAGTATGTATTTTATCGTTGCCTGTTGACACTTAAAAAAGGTTTAGATTGACGTATCTAATATAAATTATTCATGTTTACCTACGAGTAGGTAGGAATGCAGAATTAATATTCTTATTAATATTGCAGCCACCGCTACCGCGAAATTTTCACAATCCGACGAATGCTCTGCTGTTCGACGATGATCCCGGCATCATGTCCGAGGTGGAAACCGCATCGACTGGCTTCCGTCGCGGCGGCAAACAAAGGTCGTCTTTGCCCGTTGTGCGAACACCTAGCAAGACGCTGGAGAGACCTCTGGGTAATTAAATTTATTTTTAAAATCTAACATAAGGATTTTGTTTTACCTCATTTAAAAAAAGTGCTACAAATGAAAAATTGTCACGTCTTATAATATGATCTATGGATTTTCAAAAAACATCAAATGGCAATCTCAAGCAAACCAATTATTTTAATGTGTGTGTCAGCTCCTACGCACAACTGGAGTTTACTCCTTACGAACGATTAGTAAATGAGGGTAAATGAATGCATTTTGTTAGCTTTATCAGTTTTTATTGTATTAATTATATTATATTAATTTAATTAATATAATTTCAATAATTAATAAATATAATTACATAATAATTTAATAACGCGTAGCCCGAAACGCGTAACGTGTGACACGTGACATTTGATTTTTACTCCCATAAATTTTCATACCCCAACTTCATAATTCTTAAGAATTAAGGATTCTTAAGAAGTAAACTCCAAAAATATGAAACTTATTGCACTTAAATTGTAAAAATTCGATATACATACATTTGCCTTTATAAAAGCGGGATCCTGAATGAGCGCGCGACCTTTGACTGAAATTATTTCCAATGTAATTTTGTTGCAGGATTGGTTTTCCTTCAGTATCGTAACGAAACAAAGAGGGCTCTACTGCCGAACGAAATCACATCTATAGATACAGTTAAAGCGTTGTTCGTACGAAGCTTCCCTAAGCAGCTGACAATGCAGTACATGGACAGCCCGATGGTGAAAATATATATACATGATTCTTCAAAGGACATGTTCTATGAATTAGAGGATGTGAGGTTAGTGCTTTTTCCTTTGCTTATTGAATTATCTAGGAGACACGCATGGTTGCTTTCAAGGCGCACTGAGATTTAATATGGCTACAGTCGGCCATGTACCTATCCTCCAGAATCTGACTGAATCTATTCAGAATTTCATGTGTGAATTAGAAATAATTATCTCTAGATCCAAAGATGACAAAAACCATTGTAAAGAAACTTACAGCACAATCTGGACCGAAAATATTGTTGTTACGAAGAAACTAACAATCTTCGAACTTTTAGGTGTTAACTTATCGATTATTATTAGTCTTTTAGGGCCGATATTTCAACTGTTACTATTCTTAGGAATAATATTTAAGTGAGGCTTAACTTTACTATAGCGTATTTCAACTTTCACTCAACACAAATTCGTTCCTGAGTAAGCTTAGCTTTATGGTAAAGTGAAGCTTAGTTAAGTGTAAGACTTAAGGTAAGACTGAAATAGCGGCCCTAGTGCCTAAAGATGAGATCTTGTATATTGTAACACTTGTTTTACACCAATACACTTTAAAAAACCTAGTTTCATGCATTTTGATATAAATTTCACTAAAAGTTTTCAGAAATCGTTAATTGAGTATGTTGTTAGTGGTATAACGGCATTATATTTCGCCATATTCATATGGCATTTATAGGCAAATAAATTATTTGAAGGGTCAAGAGATTAGGTAGTAATAATGAAATTAAATGTGTTCTGGCATTATTCTCTCATTCAGAATTTCATGTGAAATTCACGAAAACACAACAGCAGATGTGCTTCCGTGAGTTATTTCACGAAGGTCTTCAGTGAGGGGATGGATACTGCGGTTAGATACGCTGCCCATGTGACTGCGAAACTCAGAAAGTAGTGGCGTACTTACCGGATTCAGACCAGGCATACTTTAAAGAGATAATTTTCAAAACCACCTTTCGAGAATCGAACCGGGACCCCTGAGACAAACAGCCTTAGCACGCTTAACCTTGACAGTGATCTTCTCTAATGGAGTGTCAATGTTTATGACTGCGAACGCTGTGAGCCCCGCCACTAATATAATTTATTCATTATTCTCATAACAAAGCCGTTAATGAATAAAATATGTCATACGATGTATGTACAACCGAGGCATTGACCTATGTTAAACGGCTTTCACATCGCATTATACAAATTCGCAATTGCTTGCCTTTACTGTTCATGGTGCACATTGACTTTACAAATTATTATAAAATTGGAGCAAGGAATAGGTACCTATATAAGTAGATATTATAGGTAAGAGGCACTTTATGTAGCGAATGTCTGAAATTAATTAAATTGAACATCGACATAACAACATCCTAACCGACGAGAACGCTCAACGTGGGGTTTATTGAATTAGCCACACTTAGCTTCCGTAGTGGTTCATCGTGGCTAAATTAAGAAGTTCTACTTTTGCGTTTGATGTAAAGAATATGGAAAATATGTTTACTCGCTACCCGGGAACTTTCATTTTAAATGACTTTGTAAGTACTGTAAATAATGAAGATTTTATGTGAATTTAAACTGAACTAAGTACCTATGTTATTTGTTTAAATATACAAACAAATAAATTGATGGATTAATAAAACACGAATGTTGAGATCACTTTTTGACAGTTTCAATTGATGTTTTCTGTAAACTCAATCGAAAAATTCGATATGCATGTTTTAGATTGGTTTACTGTCTACCGTTCAGATTGAACCTGTCAGTAAATTTTTTTAAATTTTGTTTGTGGATTTCAATTAATGATCAAATTCAAATACTTTTTCATATAAACGCAGGTGGTGGGGTGGTAGTGCATATTATGTGTTGCAATGCATAAATACTCTTACGTGGTCTTAAGACTCAAGTCTTGTAAGTTTGTAACTGAAGAACCTGTGCAAAACCTAGAAAAACTTAAAGATGGGTTACAATTGTGAACCTTCTCACACAAAGAGAAGAATCTAGTTTTGAGAATCATTATTTAGAAATACGAGTAGAATATATCTATTTTTGTTGTAAGTCAATATGAATTCATTAAAATTGCCAAATCTTTATCCGCTGAATCTTCAAAAATATGTTAACGACATCCGATAAGTGTGATGCTTATCAAAACGACAACGGAGGAGTGTACACTTACACCTTATAAAAGAAATCCTACTAAATTAATTAGAGTAAATTTTGGCAATAAACATTCTTGTTGTTCACGAAATACGGTTCGGTTTTGTTATGATTCGTGTTGTGCGTGTGATTTTAGGGCGGGCGTAACCGCCCTCCCTGGCTTGACGCGATTCTATCACCTAGTACCTTGGTAGAGGTTGTCCGGGACACAACATTATACAGTTTACTCTCTCTGGAACAAAAACACGGAGGAAATAGACGAATTTCGTGTTTTGAATTTTATTATCACCGAATTATCTTTGAAGCAATGAAACCAAGTAGAAGTTTCTCACATATCCATGACTACCGATGTCCGTAAGTAGCTTTTTTGAGATTTTGTTCAAAAATAACTTATAAATTTTCTTATTACGCATACTTTTTTTATATTTATAAGAAGTATCATTTCTAGTCTCATTTCTTGTTTGTTATAAATTATCAGATACATAGAATATTATTTATAATACGATTAATTATTTCGTGATTTTTGTAGGTACCTATGTTCGCAAGAATAAAACGTTTATTATAAAAAAAAACTGATTTTCATAATATAAATACTTTAAATATAAATAATTTGCCAAAATTTAGACTAAGAAAGTAAAAAACTCATTCATGGGTTCTATAATAAAAAGTTGAAGGTACTTTTTTTAGGTTTTTGCTCATATCGCGAATGTCTGTACGAATAGTATTATGATTACTTCGGACAAAAGTTTCAACATAAAATTTTCTACAAATTTGGATATTATATTCATTTTTACTATACGACCAATACTTTAAGAGTTTGCAGGCTGTGTAAGTTAACAGAGAGTTAAGTTGTGTAAGATGCTGTTGTTGGGGAAGATGTGGATTTAGTAGTTCTTTCAAAATGTCCAGTTGCACAAAATGACCGGACTATCAAAATGTCCAGTTGTACAAAATGACCAAAGTTTCAAAATGTCCAGTTGCACAAAATGACCGAAGTATCAAAATGTCCAGTTGTACAAAATGACCGAAGTATCAAAAGATTACTTTTTTTTTGTAAATACATACATAATTATTCTAAATACAAACATCCATGACTCAGGTACAAAGGTAAAATGTTTACACATTTAGTAGGATTCGTACCCGCTACTGTTTGGTTAACAGGGTTACTAGCAACTAGATTAAACCCTTTAGGTCCATTAGGTCCTGTGTATCAGAATGACCGGAGTATCAAAATGTCCACTTGTAAAAAATGACCAAAGTTTCAAAAAACGTGTCGTCAAACATTCATATAAAAGTTTAAAGGTCAGTCAGTCAGTTTGAAGGCAAACGTCAATGTCATTTGGCTCGGTGAATCCCTTCTTTTCCCTTTATTGAATAACGATTTTCCGTCGACTCGGAATAATCTTGGAATATTCAATTTTATCTTAACGACGAAGAAAGCTCCACAAGTGTCCTGATAACAATCACTTTAAAGCCGATAAAAGATTTTTTGCCGTCACTTTCTATTCGTCTCTTACTGGTTACAATCAAGAATCACAATCAGAAAATTTCCTGGGTACCTACTTTAGTACTTTTATAATAGTTATATCTACAGTTTCATAGAAGTACTAAGGCCACTTAGCAATCTTAATAAGACGCATATTTGCGTCTTATTATGATTTTTCTTCTTTGTGAAGAAACTACTGCTGAGATATTGGGTTATCTTTGCATTTAATTTATATTAAAAAATAAATAAGTAAGTTCCATGAATAATGAGTAAAAGTATGCTCACTTAATCTGGAGAATTTACAAGGAAGCGGGTCGCTAGCATTCAAAGAGGTCGGAACAGGGAAGCGAGATGAAGCTTGTTTATTTTCTTACTTTGTAGGTATTTATATTACAAAAATGTGTAAATAGAGGCTGTGAAGGAGCGGAAATATTAAATGTTTGACGCAGACGTACCTAACAGGAAATCCGTTAATATTATCTATTATATTGTAACAAATATATTTACATAATTTGTGAGTATCAGAGCCAGAGGCCATTGATTGATTAAGAAGAGATATTCCTTTTTTATCTCCACACATTCAATACAGCACCATGTAGAAGGCTTGTATTATGGATACCAGATAGTACATTCATAGGCTGCACTAAAAGTAAATATATCGGGATTGGAATATTTCCATTGTTCCTGGCATAATAAAGTCTTTATAATCGAAAAGTGCTTGTAATCGAATACCATTTATTTATTTTTTAAAAAAACGCGGTCTTGTCACAAGTTCTTGTCGAACTTGTAACTTGTAACTTGTGGAATTGACTCGAGAAAATTCAAGAGCAATGATTTATTATGACTTTCGAAGTGGTTTAAGCAAAAAGCGGCTCGCATTACTTGGTGCGTCAGAACTCTCGAGAGATTCCACGGAGGATCTTCAAATGCTGTAGGACAGCGTCGTATCAGGGGACGAGTCCTGGATATACGCATACGAACCCGAAACAAAAAACCAGTCACGAGTTTGGGTGTTCGAAAATGAGTTGAAGCCAACAAAAGTTGTTCGTTCACGGAGCTTTGGAAAAAAGTGGTGGCCACGTTTGTCTCTAAAACTTGCCATGTTGCGACTATTCCTCTTGAGGGACAAAGAACGGTCAATGCAGAATGCTATGCTAGCATTTGTTTGCCGCAGATCGTCTCTGAACTCCGTAATGAGAACTACAACCGGCGCATCGTCCTCCATCACGACAACACGAGCCAGGGGCAACCATAATCGAAGCTTTATCTACACACTTCTACACTATAATTATAAAGAGAAAGATTTGTATGTTTGTAATGAATAGGTAAACTCAAAAAGTACTAGACCGTTTTTAAAAAAAAATCACATATAGAAAGCTACATTGTCAGCGAGTGACATAGGTTATATTTTATAAAAAAAAATACGCGGGCGAAGTCGCGTGCAACAGCTAGTGTTTTATAAGTAAACTTTATAGTGTTTTAATATTGCCATAGCGAATGGTCAAACGGTGGTTAGGAGTTTACATATTATCAAAAAGAAAAACAAGAAACATACGAAGGCCGCAAATATTGATTCATTCGAAATGATATTAAAAAGCGAACAGTGCAAATAAATTAATAGCATCCTATCTTGTTCAAGGTTTAGCTTAGAATTGACATTGTGATAGAAATATTATTATCTTTTGTCATGATGAAAGTAATAGAGATTTTTCAATATTACTTTCAATAACCACGTGAAACGGAAGGTTATTATTACATTCGCTGTTCGTTGTTGCGTCGTTACAACAGTTTTTCAATTCGTTTATTTTTCGAATCCATATTGTACGTACACGGTGAAATTAATCAGTGTCAACATTTTGTTCGGATTTTTATTTTAAACTGTAACCCTTTAGCCGCCAGAGTCGGATTTATCCGACATTTATTTTCGTGTCCATTTCACCAGAGCCGTATATAGTATATAATACGACAAATTTATCTACTTGTATAATGTTTATTTTTAAAACATTGAGTTGCTTTCTCTTAAAAAAAAATACGAGTCAGGCGCCAGGGGCACGCGATAGATAAACAAAGTACAAAACTCGGAACTCGGCCCCTGTGAAACGATAACTTGAAACTATCTTACTTACTTAGCCTAAGCAACTCTTATTAACTCTACTCTTAGAAACCGTTAGCAGAACTGGGTCAATTAAAGAAAGGGATATAAAATGGCCTTTACTTGAGTAGTGAGATGTTACGACGAATCGATGATGACGAATGATGATCGATAAATGTACTAGTGGCTCGCTACCGGCTTCGCCCGGGTTCAAAGTAAAATTATCCTATCTTTTCAGTTAGACCAAAATACACATACTAAATGTATGTAAATGTATCCACAGTATCCACTGTCAGTGGCGTAGCTAGGGCGTGGGCGAAGTGGGCCCACGCGAGCACCACCCTGTTTATTTTTAAATTAAATAAGAACCTAAAAAATATTGGCCACACGTCGCTTTCCTGAACCTGACATAACAACAAAACATAATTCCTAGTTTTACGCTTTATATAAAACGGTAGTCTCGCTCGCTTATTTGAACTTGGCGCATTAATGAAAGGGAAACAGACTTTAATGAATTTACTGCAAAAGTCTACAAATTTATAGAAAAGAGCAGTTATGAGATTCCAACGACTTTTAAAGAGAAAAGGATTCGCAAGAAAAAGAAAATGTTTTTAATTATGAAACTGAAGTAGATTCAGAATTGATTTTTTTAATACAATGGTTAACGCCATGATACAAGGTTTCCCTAGGTATCATAAGTAGGCGTGTCAAAGCATATTTGGTAAGATAGTTTTATTGGGTAGATCTTGGGAACGAAACAAAAGGGGCCTCTGCCCACGTCTATATTAGACCACGCTACGCCACTAAGGCTAAAGGCGGAAGAAGGAAAAAGATTGTTCAAGTAAAACCGAACCGAAGTCTTAAACGTTAATGAATAAAACGTAAAAATAAATAACAGTAATTTCAAATAAAAATACAAAACGGCCAGTGATACTCCAAGAAGGCCGTTATTCGTTCTACGAATAAATATTAACACCCACTATGTAAATTGTACAGATCTACGAGTACCTGCAATTACTCTGATGAGCCACTTTTTCATCCATTAATTAAAACTATCGAGATGCTGTTGAAGAGTTTGTTAAAAGTTTGATTCAAAGAAAAACTAAAAGTAACTTAGAATACTTTTATCTTTTTTTTTCATTCGCAGAGAAACTTTGCTATCTTTAATGTTACAGGAGAATTTTATTAAGTAAAATGTAAATAACATTTATTACGTTATAAGTCTTGGATAACAACTGTTGCAGAGAGTTGATTAATTAATGAATTAATTAACCGTTGATAAAATTATTACATGGTTAGATATTGTCCGCTGATTAATTCGCGTTGTTCATTGATAGATTGAATAAAATCGGTGTATGACAAAATTTTTGCTAGAGTAACATGAAACTTGAATTATTATCTCACAGAGACGCTTCATAAAATAAAAATATACTAATATAAAAATAGCTTCAGTAAAAGTTATTAATCCTTGCAATTGATATTTTTTTTATTGTCATTATGAATTTGTAAGAACTTGTAATACCTACTATTTTTTATTATTCATTCTTTGATTTATTTTACCTTAAATTTTTTTTGCGTTTTTAAACGATTTTTTTTTTATAAACCTTTCGATGATGAAACTCAAACCGTTGAATAGCACTTGCTATACAGAATTTTCTATGTTTTCTTTCTTGTCTTTCGTTGATCTTGTCAAAAAATCCTGAGATCCTACACTCACGTCCATAGTACACATTCATTACATATTGATTTTAAGTGAATATAATATATTGGGCATGTATGTGTAAATTTGTACGTACATGACTATAGGTACATGTTTTAAAAAAATTGCGAGATTTCAGTTTCATTGCAATATTGGCCATTGTTGGTGCAATTTTAAGAATTATGGATAATTTCTATGACGATAAAGATTCAAGACCTCTCTTGTTCGTTTTCCTTCATACAACATCAGCATTTTATACTGACTCTACAAGACAATAGTGACGTTGGAAGAGTTAATAATTTAAATTAATAAATTCTTGCAAGGGTAGCAGCATTTCGTTCACTCTGAAGTTGCGCGTAAAGCTTGTTCATGAAAAATAAAAATAAATTATATAAGTCTCTACAATATCATGTTATTTACAGGGCTCATTTGAGGGATATCAGAGACCGGTCCGTCCTTCGCCTTTTCGAGGCAACAGATATGGGCGGGGTCTTTCCAGGAGCAGTAGGTGTGGGTACTCTCGCCATGCCCCCAGGCGCCGCTACATGCTCAGGTCCATCGAGCTGGGATCAGGTAAACGTCACTTTTACCATCCTAACCATTAATCTCTGTTTTATTTGTAAGTTCCTACCATCTATTAAGTATTTTCAGGCAAAAGTAATACAAGAGAATTTGTATTCCAGACTGTATTGAAACTGCGAGCATAGCCCGCTCTATATCGCAAGTTGTTCCTTTTTTTCGGACAGATGTCGCTGCGCCGCCAGACCCCCTATTTAACATGCAAACGCAGTGTTTTCTACAGTCGTAAACGCTACGCTACGCTAAGAGAAAACTTTGTGATTGGTCAAAATTTTATATGGGCGTTACAACAACCAATCAACAAGCTTTCTCTTAGCGTAAAGTAGCGTTTACGACTGTAAAAAGTACTGCGTTTGTATCTTGGCTAGGGCCCGGTTAAAACGCGCCATCATTACTGACTGAAACCCAAGTGCAAAAGTTTAAACTTTGCATTTTGTTAGAGAAACCTCTGGTTGATGTTGCTTGTGTTATAATAAAATAATTTTTAATACAAAACCAGCGGTACTCGGTTTGATTTGTAATACCTAAATATTTTTTATTTAATATTGATTGATGGTGAATTTGCCGTTGATGGTGAATGTGAATGGTGAAGAAAGAGATGCCACTATTGCCCGTTATGCCCGATAATTATGCTGCTTTGAAGTCCTGCCGTGCCATACCATAATCTCATTTGGCATAAAAAAATATAATTATATTAATTGTAAAATAAACAGTTACCTATTATTGTTACCTGTTATTGTAATTTTCTCATTTCATAATAACTAAATACCAACCGTACAAGAGCCGTACAAAATTACAATTGTACCGGAGTTAAGCTAATACAAAATGAATGAAAACACATTTACTTTGTAATTATTCAATAGAAGTATGACCTACCTATATTATTTCCATATGCTTGAAAATATATATTTTGTTTTGTTAAGTAGGTAGGTTTTGGATTTCCATCTCAAAAAAACATTTCTTTTGACGAAATGTTAATATCAGCTTTAGTTTAGGTCACAAATTTGACAATACTCGTAGACCTTTTTTTCGCTTTGAGATACGATAGATACAAATCTTTGTTCGTACTTAGTTATTTCATTAAGTCTATTCTTCCGCAGGACCAAAGTTATTTCAGCGAGCCCGAAATAGATTCGGAGTACCATCATCAGCACGTCCATAAATCTAAGGTAGGTTTCCTGATAGAGAGAGAGGCTTTAAAGGTAAGTGGTAGCCATAGATGAATAATTGGTCTCGCTGCGCTCGACTAGATACCGCCGTTGTACTTGTAAAATGCGGCCAAAAATACTACGCCGAATTCGGCGTACCCGAGCCAGTCACACTGCGAACTGTCTGGGATTGTTTACGTGCCGAATGTTTTATTAAATTTTGAGCATAGTAAAATGCCAGTTTGCGTACATAGTGAAACTGTGTAAAAATATTATAAAACTGTGTAAAAAGTGATAAAAAGTGACGATATTTTACACACACTACAATAAAAAACTGCCTCATTTACGGAGCTATTGTTTTTGTATTCTATCTAGTCGAGCGTAGCGAGACCATTGCAATAATCATTGGTGGTAGCGTATTTTTTTTAATACAACTTACCTTTTTCTTAAATGTTGCAATAAGCTTAATTGCTCAAGCATAAGTATCAGGCGTAGAAATTTTACTACCATTGATTGAACAACACTTTTTGTATAAAATTTTACATATCTACACATTTCATGTGTAGATATGTAAAATTTTACGATAATAGATTTTACGGTACTTTTCGAAATTTGTGGTTTTGAACATAAGTACCTAAATATGTAATGACGAAAAGTTTTTGTTTTGTATCTATATTTGTTTGTTGTAGGTGACCTTCGAAACTACTCATCCGATTTTAAAAATTCTTAGTATAGATTTCAACATTTAGTATCTAAGTTTTGATTTCAGCATGGACATGGAATAAATATTCCGACAGAACGCTTCGTAAAATTATAATGTCAGAAGTCAATGTATGTCAGGCGTTATTACATTGACTGCTGACGCGGCATCAGCTAGTTATTTAATAAAGTAATTTTCTTTTTCGACTTACATAATATGGAAAAAGAAGTGGACCGTATTAAGAATCGTACCTGACTGTACAATAATAAAAAAGAATAGAAAGAAGCTGGAAGCTGGAAGTGGAAGTGGAAGTGACCCAAAGTGGAAGCTGGGAGAAATTGGGACTTTTGAATGCATTTTACACAAATCGTAATAAAAGGGTACCCATCTTGTTCGGAGCGTTTGCAGAGTTTCAGTTCGACTAACGATGCGAGCGCTACCAACTGCGGGCAGTTTGTAATTTTATAAAAAACTGTTTGATTTGGTAAAATAACATAATCTGAAAAATATCATAGTCAATTCGATTTGTAAATTAAAATAACTTACAAAAAGAAATAGTCGGGTATAATTATCATCATTTTTCATTTAATTTTGGAGTCGGTGCTAGCCAAGAAGGAAGTTTATTTCTGGGCCTTCCGACTTCAAAATCAACTGATTTTAAATTGTAAATAGTTATCAATAATTTCCTTGATTGTCCTTTAACGCTCTTTGCTTTGAAATAATAATGTAAAATATAAATAGGGATAATCGCGCCCAGCGGCGGATTAAATGGGCGCGAGTTGACCAAAAACTCGGGAGTGCTAAGGGATTGGGTCCTGATATCGGTTGCTAACCTACAGATACATGTCCTTGTTTGTTGCCTAATATTTATCTACTGATGTCAGCCGGGCTACCCAATGGTTATAAATTCCCTTAACCTTTAACAATTTAAAATAATACCTTTAACAAGATCAAAAGTTATACCCGAGGCTTAATATTTTATACGAAGCAAAAGATAGAACTGTATAAAAATGTCCAAATATTTATCTTGTTTGAAACATATATACTTTTCTTTCAAATTAAAATAAACGAGAGTCGAAAAGGTACAAATTTTACATAAAAATATTACCTTATTTTAAAAATATCTAAATTGTGTTGCAATAAATAAGAGGTAGTCGCGTCCACGCGATGATACATTATTTTTCTATATTTCACAGAAAACGTTTCCAGGATACATTTTACATTTTACATTTTACATTTTAGTTACATTTCGTGTTCATCGAAACGAAATTTAACTCTCTACTTGCATCACAGATGTTAAAAATCACATAGTTTCTTAACACTTATTTGAAATTTTTAAATGCAAAAGCTAGAATTTCATATTACCTACTTTCACAGCTTTGCATTTTTACGCAACGTTGCACAATTCATGTTAACTATTCATAAAGTTACTCTTGTATTTACAGTATCAAAATATGAAATGTTAATTTTATAACATTAATATAAATATGAATGTGAGTTTGTTTGTTTCGCTTTCACGCCTTAACTGCTCAACCATACAATCATACAATTTTACATACACGTTTTCAGGTACATACATTTCAGGCAAAGTAGGTAGGTACATAAGGTAATAAAAAAGTACCTACCTACCATAGATAAATGATTGGTCTCGCTGCTCTCGACTAGATGCCGCCGTCGTACTTGTAAAATGCGGCATAAAATACTAAGCCGATTTCGGCGTACCCGAGCCAGTCACACTGCAGACTGTCTGTGATGTGTACGTGCCGAATATTTTATTAAATTTTAGGCATAATAAAATACCAGTTTGCGTAGTGAAACTGTGTAAAAATATAATAAAACTGGGTAAAAAGTAATACAAAGTGACGATTTACATACAAATAAAAAGTGAAAACCGCATTTCGGTTAAAAAATTCAAGAAACTATTTTTGGTCTCAAGAAATTATTATAAGTACTTATGTACATGTTTTTAGGGAAAAAATAACAGTGGCACTCCGGAAGTGCTACGGTAACTGTATCGCTAGTTCAATGGTTTTTTTCCCATCTCAAAAATGCTGTCGCGTATTACCTACGCGATAAGATTCAAATTCGATTGTGTGTATGTGTGTGGGTTGAAGACGGGTAGGTAGGTTTGCAAAGTATTGAAAATTATTTAAACGTTTTTAAACGTAAATGTAGGTAGGTTATAATTTATTATTAACAAATCGAGAAGAGCCGCGACAATATTTTTCGTACTTGACTTCACTTTGCTAGCGCGGCCGAACCAGACAGACGTATAATTATATAGTGAGTGTTTGACTAAACTTGGTAAGTGATTTAACTTTATTTCTGGAGCCTATTTATTTGTGTACTTGTTAACAGTGTTTTAATTAATAATATAAAGCCATGAGAAAAATGATCGCTGCGGCGGCCTAAAACAGAACCTTAGAGTAGAACCGATAGAATATCGAACAGTTGTTATTGTTGCTTATCAGAATCTCACGCTCAGACTCGGGCTGGCTCAAGCTGGCTCAGGCTCAGGCTCAGAATTAGAATAAGGCTCAGGCTCGTGCTGGCTCAAGCTGGCTCAGGCTCAGGTTCAGGCTCAGGCTCAGAATCAGAATAAGGCTCTGGCTCAGGCTAGCTCAAGCTGGCTCAGGCTGGCTCGAGCTGGCTCAGTATCAGTATCAGTATCAGTATCAGTATCAGTACCAAAAATCAGACCAGTTGAGAGGACAGGGGGGGGGGGGGGGGAGAGGACAGCTTGTCTGCGGACTCGCATATTCAGACGCCAGTTGATCAGTAGATTAACAGAAATCAGATACCAGTTAATGGTTTGTTAGGTAAAATACTACCAGTAAATCAGCGAAGCAGATACGTGTGTACCATATGTAAATACTTACTTATATTAGCAATTCGCCACTGCTTGATTAACACGCCGATTGCCGTGCCAATATGTTACAGTTGCAATTTTATGGTTTGTACATTATAGTAGGCCGCTTCACGCGAAGTCGCGTTAAGTGGCAAGTAACTTGATCCATGAATCAAGCAATTCGCGACAAATGCCCAACGCGCCTAAAGAAGTTTTCACTTCAAAACTTCAATTCGCGTCAAAGAATGTATTATAACCCATTTTGCAGCCGAGATGAGGTGCAAAATCACTTAGAAAAATAACATTCGTGTAATCATCATAATTATTATCAAAAACTGTTGGATATCTCTTTTGTTTTTTGTACTTCAAAGCCGTAGTTAACTAACAAACAACAGTAATTATAACTCATGTGTGCTCCGAACAGAGCAACGCGTCTATAATTTTATCCAACACAGAACAATACAGAAAATTCTAAATGGATTTTTTTTATTTATCAGTGTGACAATACCTGGCAAACGGTTTAAAAAAATGTTGCACTATATTTTTCAACACACTTGGAACAAAAACTTTTTTATCGAATTTAACCCCTGAATCATTGATTGCTCCAATATTTTGAAAGACTTTGCTATCTATGTGTACTTAGGTTAAGTACACATTAAAAAATAAAGTTGTCCAAATGTCGACCTCTTTTCCTCTGCTAACTTTTTTGAAACCATCTATGAAATTTTGAATACCGTTTTTCAGTAATAGAAAGAGCGTTTTTTGTTATAATTTGCTGAAAAAAATCATCGGTTTTGTGTATGCTGTAAAAAGGCGGGCGACGCCAGTCATATAGGTACTTATTATAAAAGAATATAAGTATTTATGGGTGTTTGAAATGTTTGGAATCATATTATTAACTAGCTGGCGCCCGCGATTTCGTCCGCGTTGAAAAAGAAAAAAAGTAGCCTATCCTGTGTCCTGTACGTCTAAATGTTTATCTAACCAAGTTTCCCGTTTATCTAACCATACATACATACATACATACATACATACATACATACATACATACATACATACATACATACATACATACATACATACATACATACATACATACATACATACAGAAATAAATTCTAAAAATCGTCAATTTAGTTTCAGTATCATGTATAAAACACGATAAAAACACGTAAACCTTACTCTTACAGTATTAGTACCTATTAGTATTGATAACGAAAATCGAGGCCAGTTTATTGCTTTAGAAGTTATCAGCATTACATTTGCATTCAGGACCTACTTAAGATGATGTCATAAGCGTCATAAGCGTTGTCAAATCATTTAGAAGGTCTTGTAAGGCCTTATAAGATGTTGATTCCAATTAGCTTTTAGAAAATTATAGAGGTCTCTCAGTGAACCTTTGTCTCTTTATTATTATGGCCCTTATTGTTGTTGTTGTTGTATTGTATGGCACTCGCGAATTAGAAATTTTATCCTACGGCGGACTCTCGAGAAAGTTCTTTACCGATAATTCAAAAATTGGAAGGTAAGCTACGAGTAATTGGGTCGTTATCACTTTTTCTAGATTATCCTATCCTCACTAGGTATAAACAAAGACGGCTTTTTAACAATATTTTATATTAAAATATTTAGATGCTAAGAAAAAAATATTTGCAATATTATATTGCATTTAAAGCATATTCAGTATCTAATCAGTTATTTATGGTATTTATTTTGAGTATTTCAGTATCCCCAATTCAATTCGTAACTTCACTTTATCCTAGGTTCCAATTGAATGCAAATATTAAAAAATACACTACATTTTGCTGCTCAACAACTATCAGGCGCTTGTAATATTTTATTATTTTTACAAAAAACCCATTGGCTCACACACACGTCATGTACACTTAACTAACCACTTTATAAAAAAACTAACAAACATGTGTGGCAACCAATTATAGGTGAATACCATACCACTTCTAAATATACACTTTTATATTTTTTTCTTACATAACTTGTGGATTAGATTCTCGTACTAATCCGCTATTCTATTTACTATCTAATAATAGCAAGACACGATAGTTCACTATCGAAAGAAAAAAGTAAAAATATATCCATTAGTATTAATTTAGTTTCTTTTTCTCTTATATTTCATTAAGTAATTGTGAAAATCAGAATATATCTTACGTATACCTTATATCTTACCCTATTAGGATCGACAGTCCACTTACTATAATTATTATCACTAATTATTATGAGGACCTCGAGTATTTAGGCGAATGTACAAAGCTACTATCAACTAGAACCTCAGTAGGTATGTATTTTTCATTAAAAAAAAAAAACAAAATAATGATATTTTCATTTAAATTTACTGATTAAACTACTAGATATTAAAGGTCTCGGATATTATTTTATTTATGCAACTTCAAAGCGCCGTGTTCTACACAAAGTTCACAAAGTGTAGGACAATTTTGTTGCTTATTAACTACATTAATTTTAAATTAAAAACGAGATTTACTAAGAAAATACGTATTTTGTTATATTCATTAAGGATAATTAAACTCTGTTGAAAACATCGCTAGGAAGCTTTCAAGTGTAAAGAAAACTAGGAATCTTTAGCAAGTAGCTACTTACAGCCCCTACCATTTGTCCATTTGGCTCTAAATACTGACTGAAAAGGCTAAGAACTTTCTTAAGGTCAGTTTACATTAACTATTAACAAGTTCTTTCGAGGCTGATTTAAGAAATGCTTCAAACAATTTTGCTGAAACTTTCATTTATAAGGTGAAAGGATTAATTCAGAAAACGATGTTTGAATATTTTTATTTTTATTTATTTATAAATGGTAACAAAATTGACAATTAATTAAACTTAAATAACTAAACACAAGGTAACCATTTCAATGTCGGTAGGTACTTACTTATGGCTATAATAAATAAAGAACCTGTGACTATGAGCTACAACGAAGTAACAGTTACAATGACAAAAGAAATGGTACCAATTGTTTGATGACTTACGAACTAATATTTAGTAATCTAACAGCCTCTAAAATATACTAGACTCGTAATAGGTACTAATTAATTTATACTGGGCACGTATCCTATAATATATTTTTATGTGTGGATGGACCAAAGAAAAACATTTATCAAACAAATGGTTTCTTTTGTCCAAAACATTGACAGTAGTAAATTCGTTTGTAGTGTCTGCCTAAACCTCATCTCATATTATAAAGCTAATATAACATAATAAGGCAGTTTTGTACGTTCGAACACGATTTCCTATATCTAGTTTGGGTGTGACCATAGTCGCTTAAAACTACGTCTCTCTCTCTCTGTGGCAATAATTTATAGCACTTCCACTAGAATGCCCGGCAAATTGGCAGTCCCTTGTAGTAATGTGCTCCGCTGTACAGCTTCTTAGCAGTACTTCGCCAAGACAAGACTAAAGCCTTCTTGAAGGGTTCAGGGGCGCAGCCACTGCAGACCTGCATGACTGCCTTCACTTCAGCTTCAGCCGGTTCCCTTTCATCGACCTGTTAATATGCAGAAAGATGACATTGAAAAAAGCTTTACACAATCAGCGATCTACGCAGTAATTTTTAAAAGGAATAGATTTTATATTATTTTCTGGGATTAAGTTTCTTCTCTTCATTTTTCTCTTCATAAGAACCTTCCACGGACATCAGCGAACATTTGAAAAACAAATAAATGCCGAATTGGGTCAGTTCTCGAGTTTTGCGCTTAGCAACAGATTTAACGAACCATTTTCATTTATACAGATTTATTACAGAAGTCACATGACACCGTCTTACCGTTTCTTTCTGTAGATTCTGCACTGGTAAGTTACCAACAACGCCAGCGAGACCGTCCAGTAAAGACTGCTGGAACAATTTGTCATCTTCGTTGGTGTCATCAGTCAAGTCTGGTGCGAGCAGAGCCTCGTCGACAATGGAACCGTCTAACAAAGCGATCAGGCCGCGTTTGTCTTTCTTCCCTGTAAATTTAAACGACAAAGTGGACTATCGCATACACAAATATTGTACTCACATTCTTGACTCTGCAAGCTTTTTTGCTGACATTTTTTTTTATTAGAGATGGGTTTGCTCTTGGCGTGTAGATAGCGCTACACAGGCTCAAGCTGTGTAACGAAGATGAGGTCTACGATGGAGCCTATTCACTCGAACTTTGAAAAGGTGCTTATCTGTAGATGCAAGTACGATGACACCGTTAGCGGAGTTTGTTTTTGATAAATTTAATTACGAACATTAATATATATAACTTAAGGATCAGATTAAATGTAATGCATATGAGTTTGAAAGTTTTTACCTCCGAGTTCCTTGATGAGTTCTTTTTCGGGATTGTCTCTCTTGTCGCGTTTATGGCCCGTTTCTCTCTCGTAAATATTGTGCGCCGATGTATCATCAATATATTGCACGTTGGCGGGGTTCAGTAAGGAACCGGATAATACAATAGAAGTGCCTTTAGACGGTCCGAGATTTTGACCAGTGGAGAAAGTTTGACTCGACTGCCTAGGCCCGTTTACATTAACATTAATAATCGAGTACTGTTGTATCCCTTGGTTACCACCAAACTGATCTGCCGGAATTTGTGGGAAGCTGCTAAGCAATTGTTCAGAGACTGTGCGGCTTCCTAATTGGCCGTTCACGAATTGTTGTTGCAATTGAAGACCGTTGGGAAGTTGTACCGGAATCATTTGCTGTTGCTGTGACCCGGCCAGATTTAGGTTAGGCGCCCTCTGTAATTGACCACCGATTATGAAGTTTCCGTTTCCAATAGGCATCGGTTGCGGTGGAGGTGGTTCCGTCGCGGCTTCAGTGGATGCCTCAATCATGGTTCCGTCGTGCTTGAAGTGATGAGCGTGATGGTGCTTGTGGTCCTTGTGAGCCTTGCCCGCTGTTAGCGCAACGTGATACAATTGAAGCATTGTTATTTCCCCCATGAAGCCGGATTGTTCTGCAATTTCACATAAGAATTGAATGTTTTAATATTTTTTTAATTTTGTGCGTCCAAATTAAATAACTTTTTATATAAGTTTGTTATACAGGAGTGGCCTGTAATAAACACAATAAATTTAAACGATGATTCTATAGAGTATACGCAGCTAGTTACCTTAACCTAATCATGATGCTCAAAAGTGCTTATACTTAGAGATATCGCAATCCAAAGTTACAATACCTACATAAAATCAATGAATTTAATGATCCGCTAAATTGTCGGTTATCAGTCGTTAGATGTCTTGGTACAGGGTACTGGGCCGAGAACGATCGTAAATGTCAATGTCAAGTACTCCGACTGGACACATTGTAGTAGTACATTGCTGGCTCGATTAATTTTGTTAGAAAATAACAGTAAATTTGTTTTTCATAAACCCAACAGTAATTTGGTTTATATTTTAATTTATTGCTCTCATTACAGGCCACACCCTGTATAACACGCAAATTTATTTAACATTGCAACGAAAAACAAGTCATAAAAACAATGTTATCTAACTAACATTTTTTCAATTGTCTCCTTCGCATAGTGAGTAAATACAAGTGATGACGTGACTCACGCGTTAATGTTGTATAACTTTGTTTCACTAACACAAATGGTTAACACGTATAAAACATTTCATATAACTATGTTATATAACATATTTTGTTTCATAGTGTGGACTCGCCTTTAAATAAAAAATAAAATAAAAATAACCTCTTTATACATTCACTGACATTACATTTTTTTATACTTTTTAAATCAATTTTAAATACTGAGTCAGACTGTTCCTTGACATAGGCCTCCTCCAGGCTCTTCCATATCTCTCACTCACCTTTGACTCACCATGGACTCTCACCTTTAGCAGATAATAAATTTCAACACTTACTTATAGGTTGTTCGAGACCATCCTGATTGTAATTTAGAGATTGGTCTTGTCCACTGATTGCTGTTCCATCGCCTTTTATCACGTAACCAACAAGCTGCAAAGAAATCACTTCGTATAAGCACTTACTGTGATCAGTGTAGCAAGATTTATTTGAAAAAGCAAATTCCAATATTGATTAATACGTGGGTGGATATAATTATGTAAATATATTTATGTGTGCTAAGCCATAAATATTACATGTGGCACGTCGTAAGTCATCAGTGCGTGTTCTACGAGTAAATGACACAGAACAAGTTGGTAATTGTTTTGAGGTATCTTACCCTATTGTGAAATCCTCTGCCAACACGTTCGGCGTTAACCCAAATTTGCCATTCGCCTGTTTTGCCATTCCAAGATTGGCAGGAATGATACCAACTGTAAAAAAAAAATTTTACATAGGTATTTATGAAACATTGTGGCCGGTTTCCGTAGTTCAGAATCGCAATAAACATAACATAGGTATAAAAATTCCATGTAAATCTGATAGTATAAAATGTAAGTTTAGACAAATGTTCCAGACCGATTATATCTACTAAATTTTTGACTAAATAGAGCTTTCGTATTCCCCTGTTTTTTCTCCTCTGAAAATTGAGCCTATCGAACAATTTTTACACCAATATTTATGACAAAAAAATTTTGCCCTAGAAGGATTCCAGAGAGAAAACAGGGGAATACATTTTTATGTAATCTCGGGAACTACTGTTCGAATTGAAAAATTCTTTTTATGTTTCTGTTCCCTCGTATCTCTCACCCACGTATTTTCACACGCTCTTATTCCAGGATCACATTGCAGTAGCACTACAAATCCTAACTATATCCTATCCTATGCTTTTACGTTTAGGCACTCAACCTATATTCAGGGGGTACTTTTCATCCGGAACATAAGTACAGTTCCCGAGGGATCGTCTAAAAATCTATACTTATATTATAAAGCTGAAGAGTTTGTTTGTTTGTTTGTTTGTTTGAACGCGCTAATCTCAGGAACTACTGGTTCGAATTGAAAAATTCTTTTTGTGTTGGATAGATCATTTATCGAGGAAGGCTTTAGGCTATATAACATCACGTTGCGCGAAGAAACAGTCGAAAATGACGGCTTCCGTTGCGTGCGCTGCGAAAACCGTTCGAGATACCCAAATGATTCCCAAATTAACTATTCCACGCGGACGAAGTCGCGAGCACCAGCTAGTAAATAATAAATGCAATAAACAATTAATACCTAAATGTTTTTACATGTAAGAAAAAGAGGCATTGACAAAGTTACGTGCAAAAAGTAGTTATATTATTATTATTTTTGTGTTATTTGTATGGAACGCTCGACTCCAGAAAGGGCAGACACGTAGGTTCCTTTATTGAATCAAAATATCTGATTACTTGATCTTATTGTGAGGAAATATTATATATGCCTAGTCTGCATCCTATAGGAAGCTACAGTGTAATATCAGGAAGAAAACCGTCGTAGCAATTTGGAAGCTATTCTATGGCTTAAAGCTTCGCTTCGCCCAGATCATGATTATTTCCGGGCGCTCAATACAAAGTGATAAAAGATTGCTGCCTGAGATGATGAAAGAAGCTGTAGAAATATGCCATTAAAAATTATTTCAAGACATGTGAAATCGTTTTAGTGGACTAGTCACAATAGAATAGTGCCATTGTGAGTCCCTGCTGAAGCGAAGCCCTGCTGAATCTGTCCTGATCGATTCAGATTCAGCTGCATTTTCAGTATAATAGCTCCTATTTCATCAAGAGCTGCGGCTGAGATGGAGTGAGGCTGGCCTTTATTGATATTTTCAACTAGAGTTTTCGTGTAAACGAGAGCTTTTATCTGTATAAAATTTAAAATATGTAGGTACGTATAGGGAAGCATATGTTAATATTTTCCTTCTCAATATTTTTAATTTATTTATAACTATTTATACGACATATTATGAATTATTTTACACCGTAATATTCATAATGTATTCTTCATTATCTATATTGTAGAGATTGAGATGGTATTAAAGAAATTTCGGTCAAATTACTTAGTTAAAAAAAAACTTATTTTAATACCTATATCTAATTATTAAATTACGTGCGTAAGTTACTTAAGAACTTACTATAATAGTAATAATGTGATTAGCGTAAGTGAACTTTTAAATATTTAAACACTAAATTAACTCCTTACTTATGGCATCTTGGCAACCTTTATGGCAATTCCAAGATATTCATAGGCAACGGTAGCCACCCACCTACCATAAAGTAGACCGACTGTAAACTAATATCAAAGAGCTTTGTATAGTGTGAATGTGTGTGTGTGTTCGAATTAAATTCATCTTAATATTCGGTCGTCACAAAACTGACACTTTCAAATAAACGAAAGCGGATACGGATGTTTCGGAAGACTGATGCTCTGACTTATACATGTATATCCTTCGAAAGTGGTTTCCGTCGAATGTGTAATTTACGACTGCATGACTGCACAAAATACCTTGTACAACAGATGTTACATAGCATAGTCGCAACACAGTATAAACCAATAGAGGGTATGAAGTAGGTATACTCGATTCGATATGCGAAGATATTATATCTATCTAGCTTTTTATGTGACTTATGTTCGGTTTGCACTGTCTATTATAAAATATTCTTAATTTGTAAGAATATTTTCGAATTAAAACTTGACTAATATCATTTTGGAGTTATTACTCCCATATAACGATTTTTCATTTTTCAAAATTTCTAATACCAATATTTATTGAGTAAATTTTTATAAAAAAAATACTTACTTTTATTCTTTCATGTTCAATAATCCGTTAAATAAATTTTTATGATTTTGAGTGTGGTGCACATTTTGCTACTTAGCGAAAATAACTAGTTATATTTTGTCAAAACCCAAACACACATACACACAAGAAATAAATAAAAATAAATAATTGCTATAACATTGTTGAATGATAACGCAATTTTCTGTTACAATCAAGAACATTGCATTCTAATTATTAGCATATACATGAAACATGAAAAGGCGTGTTTCTTTATTGCTCAACTGACTTGAAATATCAGACGGAATGTAGTGAAACCGTTAGGCGCACTGTAACTTGGACAAACAAAACGTTTTTTCTTTCATATCTGTTGTCATTGAAGCCGTGGTCCATTAAATGGCCGACTGTATATTAAAGTGACATAGCTGATGAAAGTGAAAATTTAAATTGAATTAATTCCGACTAGGTATTGCGAGCTACTCAACAATAGATCAAGGCTTTAAAAAGATGTTATTTTCTTTAAAAACTTTTTAATTAGTGCAGATTACCTTGGAAATCGTTCATAAGGAATTGAATCGAATACGCCTCTCGACTTGCGATTATTATTTATTTCAATGCGAACGAATATTGTGACCTGTTTGCAGCGAATATTTTATTGATTTTTGAAATCTTCTTTCTCTATAGGAATATTATAAAGAGGTAAAGCTTGTATTGTATGTATGTAGGGGATCGATGTTTAAGGGGGTAATCTTCGAAATAACTCATCCGATTTAAAAAAAATTCTTTCACTAAACATTTTTTTCAATTTGCTTTATGTATTGTTTTATTTTTTAAAACAAAATTTGGCGGCCATTTCTTAATGTTCGAGAGCTTCTGGCTCTATGTGCGCCAGTTTTTCGGTGACTCTCCCTTACTTTTATACGGGCCTGTCTGTTGATGGTCTCGGTTATTCGATTGACTTTTAGTACGCGGTACTTTTAGTCTCTCGTATGAGTGATTTATTTTTGACGGACAAAAATGTACCTATACTCCGAGGACAGCCTCTCGTCTGCGCAGGCCTTAATTGTATGCAGCGGAAAAAATCTTAAACGACATTTTATTATGTAATATTACGTCGAAGGCGAGTGTGAAGATGCTATAAAATTGCTGTCACGTGATAGGTGTAATACAAGGTCAATGGCAGTGGTTTTACGGATTTGCATACTAAGCACTAAAATTATGATGAAAGTAGTGAAGTTTTATGATTATTATTTTTTTTACTTTTTGTAACTTGTAATTTTCAAAACCCAAGGTGGGTTTTTAATTTAGAGTAAAATTTATGAAAATTGTAGGTACCATTTTGAAAGGTTATCCAATAGAAAAAACTTCTTTGTATTGAACGAGGCTCGAACGTTTGCAAGAATTATATTCATTGTAGGTAATTATTAAAACAAATACTGTATGTACATTTTATAATGTACAAAGGAAAATATTGTTTTCAATATTAAGTGTCCGAAACAGTGAGCATAATACAAAAGGATTTTTATTTAAATTCACGCATCTACTAAAAGCTCTGAAGCAAATGAGTAAAGTTGTTCGCAGGATATTTAAACAATTTTAATTTGAAAATGAAACATATTCCTTTACAGTTGACTATATTTGTGTCGATTTAAATCTAAAATTGTCAATCGAATTACCTGCGATCTGGCTAAATACGAGCGAGGGTGCTTGTGAAATGGAATGTGATATTAATGTTATTACATCGATTTGCAATGCACGTTAGAGGGAGCACTAATTAATTAGCTTGCACTGGTGATCTGAAATTCAATGCCTGTAATAATCTATGGTAATCTCCACTTAACATTAGGTATAACAGGATGATACAATGTACCTAAGAATTATAGACTCTAACATATCATTATTTTATTGTCACCTCTCCAGCACGAAAAGGGTGCGTTTCAGAATAGAATAACTCGCTACGCTCGTGATTCAATTCTATAGACTACTTCGCTAGTTCGTGATTTAAAGTCTGCACTCGCAGCAAAAAACGATTTTGCTCTCTAGTTGAACAATGTACTATTAATACACTATTAGCTAGTTTTGCTCCACGTTGGAAAATAAAAAATATATAAGTAAAGCCCGAAAAATGTCTTACCCTGCCCCTAACGTATAAATTTTTGCCAGGCGTTGAATTTCTATTTTTAGATGATCCCTTTGGTAACATTACTTCTATTCTACGTGAAAGGTGTTTTGCTATATTCCGCACAATGTCTGATGTACGAAAAATATTTCACGTTGATCCGTTGATGAAAAGGTTCAGAGTTACTTTCAAATATACACAATACTAGCTGACCCGGAAAACGTTGTTTTTCCATATAAATTATTTTTTTTGGGGTGGGCCACCCTTATCTCTTAGGGGTACAAATAGTTTACGACCTGGTCTCAGATCTACCGAATATGCACAATAAACTCATTAAAATCGGTCAAGCCGTTTCGGAGGAGTTCGGTTATAAACACTGTGATAGTGCGGATATGGCTATATGTTAGTGCGGATAATATTGTAAAGATTATAATTATAACATTAGATGTTCGAGATAATACATACTAAATATAAATATAAATACTAAATATGAATATTTCTTATAATAAGTCTTTTAAATATTGAATTAATAATTATGATTGAAATTTAGTATATTGTAATACCTACACACAAAAAGAGTCTCTAGTGCCACCCAAGTTGTTGAAATAATGTTTTGACACACATCATATTGAAGTTCAATGGGTCATATATGATACTAGCTGGTGCTCGCGACTTCGTCCGCGTGGAATAGTTATTTTGGGAATAATTTGGGTATCTCGAACGGTTTTCGCAGCGCACACAACGGAAGCCTTCAAAGATGAATAATTTTCCCCGTTTTTTTCCACATTTTCGACTGTTTCTTCGCTCCTATTAGTCGCAACGTGATGTTATATAGCCTAAAGCCTTCCTCCATAAATGATCTATCCAACACATAAAGAATTTTTCAATTCGAACCAGTAGTTCCTGAGATTAGCGCGTTCAAACTAACAAACAAACAAACAAACAAACTCTTCAACTTTATAATATTAGTATAGATATGATGATTTATGCCAAAATAGTACTTACGTGTTCAATTTCAAAGGATAGTTTAGCCTGAAGAACGTCTGACCGTGGACCGCCATACTGAAGTAACTAGATTCTCCAACGTTTGATATCCATACAGAAATCTCTTTTGGGCTATCACCAACTGTAAAGAATTTTTAGTGACATGTTATTGACGGGGTATATTAATATACATACAAAGTTCTAGCATTCTAGCACTTAAATTAACTTATATGATACTTATGGAGTTGTGCCCCTTTGACTTTTATATCTTAGGTGTTGCAAGAGACTTCGCCCGCGTAACTTTATAAAAATAGCCTATGTTGCTCGCTTATAATGCTTATAATCCCCAGATCAGGTGACGTATTTTCAAAATATGTCCAGTGAGTTTATTCATTACAAACATACAAATCTTAGACTAGCATTCGTCCCCGGGCTTCGCACGGATATTTCAAAATACGCTATAAATACATAAAGCTATGTTCCAAATTTCAGATTTCTCGACTTAGTAGTTTCGGATGTGCGTTGTCAGTCAGGACATATGTACATACATACTCGTAGAGATAAAATTTGAATTTCTGTCAACTTTAGCATCCCGCCCCGGTCATGGGTACATTTTTCGACTGGACAAACTTTGGAAATTAAACTCCACTTTGGGTCTTGAAAGTAGTGTCAGGCAGGCAAATAGTACGTTTTGCAGTCATAAATTGCGCAGCTGTTTTATAAATCCTGTTCTGATTTCAATAAATACGAAAAATATGAAAACTTCTAGCATAAGTATTATATTTTCTTTCACGTTTAAAATTCTCTCTGTATTCTCCGTGATACATTTTCAAATATAGGTAATACTTCGGTTACCTATATCTACCGTAAGAGTCTTACACGTATTGTTGATGTCGTACATTTTCTTCTACAAAGTAAACTACCTAAAAATAGATATTTTTCTCTGTTTATTCCTTGAATTGAAATATATGATAAATAATCTTTATTCATGCGAGATAAACGTTTTCAATTTATTCTTACAATTTTTATATTTACCAATATAATTTGGAAATATAAAAGATACTTAGACAGGATCTGGTAAGGGCCGCGGGGCGACGGTGGATTACATGATTGTAACTTTCAGTTTTATTGTTACTCGCTGATAATGTCACTTTCTATAAAGTGATAACGCATGTGGGTGATTTTTTTTTACGTATAGCTCATTACACACAAACCAACATATAAAAAAACAAACTATTTCTCTTTATAATATTATTAATGTAGATCGAGTATTCGTGTACGTACCTACCTAGATCCTTCTTTACATAAAATATTATTATAAAAATAAAGTCCTCCGCCGCGATTGTCTGTCTGTCTGTTCGCGATAAACTCAAAAACTACTGCACCAATTTTCATGCTGTTTTCACCAATGGATAGAGTGGTTCTCGACGAAGGTTTATGTATATAATTTACAAAGTTACGCGGGCGAAGTCGCGGGCAGCAGCTAGTTATGTATAAATAAACTCATTTACGATCGGATATCGTAAATAAATGAATTGTATCGGATATTTCGTCAGAGAACCGGATGTACTTATAGTCTTTCATATTTTGAAAGTTGCCTAATTAATTTCCTTTTCGCTAAATTTTAATGTTTCCGAACAACCTATGTACAAGAAATGTCTAATTAGCAATCTAAATATATTGTATATTTTTTTATTTGATTACTTTCCGCTTATTAATTTGTTAATATTTGTGCAACGCGGCTACGACCGATTTTTACGCTTTCGTAATTGTCCACTGTGTACTCGTATGTAGGATAATCGATGCAGAATTTGTAGAAAGGTATCGGTTTCGAAAGAACGCCCGGTAGAAAGGTAAACCGTATCAAGTTTGGAAGCCAACAAGTTCTCGGTCCCTTGTCTTGTCCAGTGGTTACGCAACAAAATATGTATCGTTGTATTTTTATGTGGAGTTTCGTAACTCATGCGTGTCATTAAAAAGTAGGCTAAGTATACGTCGAGCCTCACATTCCGTGTAATATTAATTTCGCATTTGTCACTGTGCACGTGATTTTACATATGACGGAATTTCACTACGATCTTCATAAATTGATCTTATGTAACAACACAACGCCTATTTAATTTTTCATTAAATATGTATGTATGTGTGTGTGTGTAGAACACATTTCATTTTTTTTATAATATATTTACATGTTATTATTTTTGACGTGAAGTAAGTCTTTAAATTTGCTTCCATACTTAATGGGAAGCAATCCGGAAAAGTGACATATTTTCATTAAATATGTATGTATGTGTGTGTGTAGAACACATTTCATTTTTTCTAATATAAATATATTATTTTTGATGTGAAGTAAGTCTTTAAATTTGCTTCCATAGTGAGAAGCAATCCGGAAAAGTGATGTTAACAAAATCGGGGGACACAATTTTGATGCTGTAGCTATATATATCTGTCATCTATAGGTATCCAAAATTTAATTAGACTACTCGATCGATTCGAATCAATGCACGAATTCGTTGGATATTACATTTAATACGCTCAAAGGAAATATTACTACAACTCGATAGCTTAATGATTAATAGAATTTTTTCGAATTAATATACGAATTCGTTGGATATTACATTAAATACGCTCAAAGGAAATATTACTCTTAACTTTCAAACACACGGCGTACGTTTCCACGACACAGCTACACCCAATTTTTCAGTTTCTCGTGCGGTCCAGATCGGATATTAAAAATGTGAAAAATATATACTGAAATGTGTGAAGTTGAAGTGAAGTTATGTGTTATAACACAGAAATATGTGACCGTGTAGTGAATTGAAAATATTACATTTTATATGTAATATTTTCAATTGAGTTCCTTTTATATCATTTTCATTTTATAGTAGCGTTGATTTAGTTCTAAACTTTTAAAATGTAGGTATGATTGCCGCGAAGTCGTTACCGACAAATTTTGTTACATAGTGTACATCTATATTTAAAAACTTAATTTTGCACGTGTAATTCGTCCCGGTATCGTTGAATTTTTATGTTAGATTATCTCTTGAGAACAGTGATTTTTCTGTATGAAAGATATAGAGAATCTCTGACAACGTGTAACCAAAATGGAAATTTGTCGATTTGACATTGACAATTGACAATTTTCGGAAATGTTTTACGGCCATTATTAACACACGGCAAAGATGAAATTACCTATTCTCTGCTAGGGCGCGTAAAGGCGTAAACCGGACACTGAATTCTATAGTTACGTGGTAAACCCATAAAATGGTACCGTTTATATCTTAATTACAATATTTTCTGGTCTAACATATATAAAAAGTTATTTTCAAAAGAAACATCAACTTACCTGAATAGGAAAATAAGGGATGGTCTTCGGAATGATTGTGGAACTTGGTCCACATGCAAAGAGTGAACTCTTTTAGGTCCGGCAAGCTGCTCTCGTATTCCATATATTGATAGTACACTTCTTGGTTCATGGAAACCTTGTGGACGCTGCATGAGTCCGTTTTCGGTGCTGGTGCGAAATTGTAAAGGCTCGTCAGTTTGTTGCCATTGTAATGAGAACCATATGTGTGTCTGTTCAAAATCTTCAAGTGAGGACTGTAACAAGGAAAAAGTTATAGATAAAATTTTGTTCGGTGATTTGTATCAACCGAACTACTGCTACTAAAAAGTTGCATTAGTTCGGTCAACCGGACAATCAATCGAACTACTGATACTAGACGAATCTATTATAATAACAATAATACTAAATGAATCTATCAAAGGAATCAATTTCGAAAAGCTGTCCAGGGCAGAATCTACAAAGACAAATATTAATAAATAATAATGACCTACATTCCATATCAAAAAATAAGAAAGAAGAGAATTTCCAAAAAGGAAGTATTCCAGGAATTTTGGCAGCAATAAAGTGGATTGCTATTTTGTTAGACTTTAGTACCTATATATAATTAAATATTTCTTTGAATATGTTTACTGCTGACGTATGGCTGACGTGCAAAATTCTTATCTATACTATAATATTATAAAGCTGAAGAGTTTGTTTGTTTGTTTGTTTGTTTGTTTGTTTGAACGCGCTAATCTCAGGAACTACTGGTTCGAATTGAAAAATTCTTTTTGTGTTGGATTGATCATTTATCGAGGAAGGCTATCCAACAACGTAACTTGAAACCACATACCAATCGTTATTATAGGTAATTGTGTAATAACCAAATACCAATATTAAATATTGTGTTTAAACTTCACACATTTGATTTCAGACCTAATTTTGGTTATGATTAATGATCTGAACTGCTGCTCACCCTACGTAAGATAACTTTATGATTGTTCCTTTAGAACGAGATTATTAGCTTTCTATTCTGTGCTAGAAGCTAGTTTAGACAAAATTATTGATAGCTACTGGCCCTTGTCCAAACCCAAATCACTGATAACTCATCAAAGTTTCATCACAACCAGATTAGTACCTGGCTCCAACTTTTCAGTCTTTGAAAATGAGTACCTGCCGACATGGGAGATAATATATTTCTTTATGCATGTACTTGGCTACATTATAAATGAGAGAATAATTATGACGAATTCCTAATGTGGTAAAAAGCGAATGTGACGAATGTCTAGTAGCCCTTTCAGATTAGCTTTTATAAGTGCTTAAGACATCCCGTACTGAAAAAATAAACCATTTTTGAACTTATGTCTATTTTACGATTTTCACTAAAGTATTGCAGCAAGCTTCGATTGCATTGATTTAAAACGTAACATTAAGCGTCTGTTTCATTCCAATCGGTTTATCAAAAAGTCATATTACATACGGAAATCGAAATAGCAAGCGTACGAATATTGCGCGTATGAAGTTGCGAGCACAGATCATACCTAAGCGTAAAGTAAATGTAATTTAAGGGTTAACACTAATAGTAATTTAAATACCTTTTGTTTTGTTAATTTATGTAAAAAAGATTTAATTTTTCTAGAACTATATATACATTATAACTAACCTCTTTTTATAATTCTAGAAACATTTATGAAAGGAGGACATAACATAATCCAGTAGGTACTCCCAATTATACTTATATAGTCTTTGGCTTCGTACAGATACGGATGGTGCGAAGCCACGTTAAAAATATATTTTGACACATTTGATTCAACTGGTTTACAAATGTTGCCACAACTACTTATCAATTATTATTCGATCTTACAATAAATACAACTTCGCTGGATCATAATTAATTAAGCAAAAAAATATATACGTAAAATTGGTTCGATTAGAGAGTGGTTCTGTATGCCATTAAAAAGATTCGACAATGATCAAGTTGATTTCGACAATGATTGAGTGACAGTAGAAGCAAGCTTCATCCTACGTCAATTGTCTAGAAAACGGGTCAGAGTTTAATGCGATGTTGGAGACCTCTATAATATTAATTAACATGTAAGTGGATCAAAAGGGCTTAGCAGTCCCAAAATACGTCGACTTTCCTAAAATAAGACTAAGGTTAGATTGTCTTGCGTAAAAGGTTTGCGTTTATCGATGACTAATCACTAAAATGTTACTCGACTCTGTTAGTTTACGAATGTTTTTAGCCTATTATATTAAAACTTAGGTACAGTTATTCAAATTACAACATTTTTTACTAATAGATTTTCGTAACTTGACCTGCAGTTAAATGTAAATTATTGAAAAAACATTTCATTAATTTAATTATACTATTGAGCTGTATTTGTGTTTTAAAATAGTTGTACATTATCATATATATACCTAAATAGAATGTCGTTATTCCATCTCTGGACACTTTATAAAGGCTAAAACATCCTCCTCCTTACAAGTATATAAAAAAGTAGACTTATTACTCCCGAAGTGCTTATATTAAATAGTCGGAGATATGTAACTAAATAAAACCAGAAACCAGAAAAAAAGAAACATACCGAGATTCGAGGGATCTTTCCGGAGACTTGTACATATCATAGGAAAAAGATGGTTCTGGGACTATTGGCAGCCAATCGTCATCCCTCGCCATTGCGAGCCCCAACCAACCCAAAATGAGAAACAGCCTCATTGCCTGTGAACAAACAAATTTATTTCATTACGAAACTTTCACTAACATTAATTAATGTTCTGTATTTGGGTTTTCAGGCTATAACTTAATGACTAAATTCCTTTTTGGATGACAAATACAAATCTAGCCTGTATTACAAGTAGAAAGTGTATCTCTCTAATGATGTTATATAAAAACAAATTCAACAAATAAATGACATTTTATATAAATAAACATTTATTTAAGTAACTAATAAGTTCCTGGAATATTATAGCGAGATTATTAATTTCTGGTGTGTTCATTCAATTCTAGGTACCTCATTGTTAACGATAACTGAATGGGTTACGAGTTGGGTACGAGGAATATATCTCAATTTGTATTGGCTACAACCAAAGCGTTATAATGACTAAATAATACGACAACATTTACTACCTACACATATCTTGCATATTACTTGAATTATTGAAGTGAAAACTTATTTAGACGCGTTGGGCATTTTTGAGATGGGAATAAACCATTGAACTCGCGACTTGTGATGTAATGTAACCGACACCTCTATATATAAGTACGTACTTTCCTGACGATTCAAAAAATACACACGTCATTGTTCAAGTTTTCACTTCTATCGGCACTTGTGGAGTGCCACTGTTTTTTTTAAATAAGGACTATATTTTATTTTATATTAATATCCTTATATCTATACTTAATATTATAAAGCTGAAGAGTTTGTTTGTTTGTTTGTTTGTTTGTTTGTTTGTTTGAACGCGCTAATCTCAGGAACTACTGGTTCGAATTGAAAAATTCTTTTTGTGTTGGATAGATCATTTATCGAGGAAGGCTTTAGGCTATATAACATCACGTTGCGACTAATAGGAGCGAAGAAACAGTCGAAAATCTTTGAGGGATTCCGTTGCGTGCGCTGCAAAAACCGTTCGAGATACCCAAATGATTCCCAAAATAACTATTTCACGCGGACGAAGTAGCTAGCACCAGCTAGTATCTACATAAATGAAATTCGTGTTACATTAAAAATATGTATTTATTCCGCTTCATATTGTGAATTGGTCATTAAAATATGTAGACCACTTTCTACATTTACTTGGCTCACTAGGTAATGTTGTTTACTCAGAAATAGCAAATAGTTATTGGAAAACGAATTTATTTACTTTTGATTATTTTATATAGACATTACTTGGCTAACTACGTACATACTGTGGTTTACTCAGGAATATCAAGTCGTTATCGGAAAACCAATTTATTTACTTTCAATTATTTTATATAGCAAATATGTTTCCTGCAACTGAATTGAAAAACAACGCGTGTATACGAATGTAAAAGTTATTGAAAATCTCGTTCTTAATTAAACCCTCTCATACGATAAATTAAAAAGTTCAAATAGTTATTTTTACTTGTACGCTTTTATTAATGTAACTCATTTTATTTTACTAGATCGAGTAATTAATTCTATCTGAACATTTCTTTTCTAGTCTCTGCTTGTATTACTTGCATTAATTGAAAATACTCTATTTTCAATTAATGCTTAATTGTCCCATTTTGTTTATATTTTTATACCAATCCTCGGGGACCTATATCTTAATTCAAGTAATAAACTATATCTACTTAAACTTTCAGGCCTTAAACTATCTGTGTACCAATAGTCCCTAATTACGTATTTTTTATCGTGAACAAAGGACGTACCCTATCTCTTTTTCTGTATCATGTTTATGAAAAATTTAATGATTATTGGTCGAGTAGTTAAGGCGTGAAAAGGTAACAGACAGAATTACTTTTGCATTTATAATATAACATTCGCAACATATTGTGTCAACTTCCTTAAGGGATTCACAAAGGCCAATGACATTGACCATTTGACCTTCACCGATATGAACTTTAGAATGTTTATATATATCAAACTAATTCCGCACGAAAAACACAAACGTAATCCACACCTCAACGCAGTCACTGAGACACTGTAGCTCCATATATTTAGATTTCCGAGGCGGCGGAAACAATTCAACAGGCCCGACAAATGTGGTTTTTTGTACTTTTCATTAAAACAACATTAAAAAAAAATCAAAAAATCAATACATTCTTTTTAAATGACATTGACTTATTATTCGGTGCAGGAATCATTTTCGCGCAATAAACCGTTTTCGAAACAAATTTCAATATAAGTCAAATTCTTCTTATGTTCTAAATTTTATTGTGGGGTTTCTACTACTTCGATGGAAATTCTAAACAATACATTTTGTTCTTCACATGTTTAAGTATAACATATATTTTTTTCAAACCAATTGCATTGACAGTTTATTGTAACATATTTTTTTAAAACTGCAAATTTTTAAGATTGGCGTGTGTTTACACCTTAAATACATATGTCGATTCTCTGCCACTCATTACGACGCATCAATACGCATACACGCATAGGTATACGATGACGATTATATAGTAGTGCGGAAATATTGCATCAGAAAAGGAATCAATTAGTTTGAACCTGCTGTTCATGTTTCCATATTACCTTCGTAGAAAACTTGGTTATATTACATAAATTAATAAGTAACTACACCTGCCTGTACGGATATAAATGAAGATTATTGTATATCTAGCTGGTGCCCGCGACTTCATCCGCGTTCTGAATGAAAGGTACCCCATGTTCTTTCTGGTGTCCCAGACAACGTGTATGCAAAATTTCTTGGTGATCGGTTCAGTAGTTTTTGCGTGAAAGCTTAACTAAAAAACAAACAAACTCACATTCACATTTATAATATTAGTAAGGATACTAGTGGTGCCTGCGACTTCGTACGAGTGTCATTCGGCATATAATCAAATCGAACGAACCGCGTTGCTAGAATAGCGCGTGTTATTTCAATTAACTTTTTCAGACAAACTATGTAATTAAACGATTTTTTTGTCCCCGATAATATGAGTAAGTACAAGTTGCACAAATTGAAAAAAAAAATGTACATACACGGACTGTTTACGATTTTATTATACCTACGCATTGATGATGGATATTAATTGAATTGGCCATCAGTTTGTATGGACATAATTATAAAAACGATGAATGCAACTAATTTCTAGCCTGTTTTGAGGAAATACTGTCAAAAGCGTTTTATTTGTGATGGAACAGCTTGGAAAAGAGTAAATATTTAACAAATCTTCCTAGTATGGACGAGATTTTTCTGTGTAACTCATTTTTTCGCGTGTGCAATAAGAACTACACGATAACTGTAGGATTGAAAGCTCTAACAGGATTTAGAATTTATTTACCCACGTATATTTTTTTAAAATAAATTCCTATACGTGGAAAGCAGAAATCTGTGTCTCTTTACAAAACACAGCGGTTTATCAAAACTATTCAAATATTGTAAAACCTTACCCATCTTTTTAAAAGTAGGTAATCCTACTTGTAAATTATCACTTAACGAAGTTAACAACTTTAGACGTATTTTATTTTATTCACATCAACTTAATACCAAATCTGGTGAACGATCTAGACATGTCTGTCTATCTGGTGACAGCCTGTCTTTCGACCTTTACATAAAAAAAAAACATTGAAAATCACTCTGATCCTACTTAAAACGTATTAGTCAAACGAACCGTAAAGAATTTCATTATTCATGACAACTTGTTTTATTCAAGAACAAAAGCATTTGCACAATAGCTTATTGGGCATATTCGCTCGTGGCTCTTATTAAATTTATCTCTTTATCTATATTATATATTCTATAATATATTTGTATATATATATACACATTGATCATATATAATATCGTAAAATAATGTCACTGTCCGCTTCTGTCTGTTTCTCTGCTAACTTCTAAACCATTCAAAGTATTTTGATAAGTTTTTCACTAATAGAGAAAGCGGTAAATGAGGAAGGAAGCCGCGGGCGGGTCGCTAGCAAACCATAATTACAGTTAAATTAAATATTGTACAAGTTAAGGAACTACTTTAAAGGTCCGTAATATTATTACACAGGTAGAGTCAGAAAGCATATCGGACTGTTGTAAACAGATAAATAAAATAATGTTATGGGAATTACTATCTACACGCTCCCGGCTTCGCCCGGGTTCAAAGTAAGCCAATATACAGACATGAAAATTTTAAATTACGTCATGATGATGTTATAATTAATGTTGCTATGCATGCTATGTAACGTAGTTTATAATTCGTACTCATATTAGGAATAAATTATTTAAAATATCAATATCTTACTACTTATAAAGTAAACTTAACTCGTTTGGAGACGAAATTATTTATGACTAGCTGTTGCTATATAAAAACAATAAAAGGCCTATGTTACTCGCTCGCTGATAATATAGGTGAAAGAATTTATAAAATCGGCCTAGTCGTTTTTTAGTTTGTTTGTTTCCTATAGACTTTGAAGTCTATAGTCTATAGATTTTGATGAAATATTCAGACAAGCCAATCTTCAGGTTAGTCCAGCGGGTGATCCTGTGAAGTTTAGTAGCGATCGGACGCGAAGTCGCGTTCAAAACATATTATATAATGAAACATAATATATGATTAATATGATATAACAACAAAACGATCGGGAATCATTCGCAAGTTTAATATAAGTATAGGGCGTATCAATAAAGGGGAAACCATATTAAACTTGATCCACTCAACAGGTGGTTGTGTTACAACAATGTTGCAGGTTTTCATTGATCTAGCTAGATTAAGGCGCGATTTCACCATACTCTGTTAGTATTTGACATCGCTGTTAAGTCATTTAGCGCTGTCATTCGCATACTGTAAATGACTTAACAGCAATGTCAAATACTAACAGAGTATGGTGAAATCGCGCATTAGGTTTTGAAACTTAAATTGTTCCATTAAAGTTCCTGTTAATCAAATAATTTCAATCATGAAATTGTTCCGATAGAATAAGCAACTAAAAGCCTCTAGATTCTAGATAAAAGAACTTTTATAAAGTACTAGAGCGACCAGCGCGACTTCATATTTTTTTTTTGCAAATTATATACCTACACAAATCTTCATCTTTTATTGCTTTTTCCGTTACTGAGAAAACTCTATCAAAATTTGTTTAGAAGGTGATTTAGAAGATGTTAGCGGAGAAACGATAAGAAGACTTATATATACCAACCTTCTTCGTTTGTCTCTCTTTCTATTAGTAAAAACCGTATCAAAATACGTTGTGAGTTTTAGAAGAGCTTAGCGAAGAAACAAACACAAGAGGATTAGTGACTCTATTTTATAGTATGTATAGATACGTAAATAGATATAGAAACAGAAATAAAATACAAAAGCGATGTATAATATTACAAGCTTAAATTTTATATTATTGTTCATCATTTACGGGTGGATTTGTATATAAATTTATTGAAGAGCAAATATCGAAGCATAACAATAATGGAAGTTTTGCTTAAAACCCTATAAGTTTGAGGGTTCAATACAATGGGCTTGTTAAGGTTTATGGAGAACAATGTGAAAACATCCCTTGTTTAATTAAAATGTTTTTAACATCGTTCTCAACTCAACTTAATTATTTTTGTTTGTAAGCTCACTCAGAGAAATTGTACGTCGCTCTAGGTCTAAAAATAATATGTACACAATTTTGCAGTGACTATTCGATGAAGTTAAAAAGAGCCTAAAAAGTTAAAAAAAAGTTGAAAATATTTAAGCATCTTTTTTAGTGAAGTAAATTGAAATATCCAACCATTTAAGAAAGCAAATGCAGTGAAATTATTTTTCTAAAACTAAACGTCCGTAGCGAACGTAACCAATATTAATCGGTTTTTTTTGACGGTCGCCACTTTAAAACAAGTTTGAGCAAATCTGTAACGGAGCTCAAAAATTCATTCAAATTCGTCTTTCACTATTCTTCCGATGGCTAATAGGCACTCAAATTGCATTTGAAGATGGTAATAATGTGTTGTCCATAATTTCATATTAGCAGGAATTATTTCATGATTCGTAACTCATGAGTCATGACGTAAGTATTGATGTTCATAATAAACACTTGTCAAGTCATTTAAGTGTCACTTAAGTCATTTAACTTGAACACAGCGTGTCATAAATTAGACCGACTCTATGAAGACAAGCCCTTACAGCCCCCCTTATTCAACAGTGAAATAACAGCATATCTGCTGTTGCGTTCCACGAATGAGTAAGAGATGCCATTCCTTGTTTTCTGACGGAAATTTAATGTTGGCTTTTCGCAAATTTCTTACGAAATAAAATCGTGCGAGATGACAGAAGAACATCTCGGATGTTACTGCAAATTGAAGCTATTCTTATATAAATAGGTACATATTTATTTTGCATAGTTGATAAAGATATATTCTGATATCTACTCTGAAAGTGAAGCTGTTGCGTTTTTACTTAGATAATAAATGACAATAAGAACAAAAAATGTTTCTCAACTGAATCGGCGCAGAAACTATCGTAAGAGGATTTCCAAGCCAGCGAATGCAGCCAATAAGTTGTTAGTGATTTACACAACTATAATTTTACATCAATGCGAAACCTGTTCTTTTAACACGATTCACGGCCCTCACTTGATTGACAGGCCGGTTCCATTTTTTATACGCCCATGAACATGTGTATTTTTAAGTAAGAAATTTATGCTTTCTTTTCCAAATTTTCTTTATTATTTTACTCTAAAAATTAATAAAAATATTTTAAATTTAAATGCAAAACGTTTCAAAGAGCTTCTTCGTATTGATAGCTGAACATTTTTTTATTGTAGGTAGGTATATTCAGTGCTTGGCATCACAATATTTATCACATAAGATAAGAACACTTATGTGATTTCTTGTTGCATTCTTCCTGATAGAATCTACATTCCTAACCGGCGGTAGGTAATCGTGATTTATTAATGAATGATAAAATTTACTTTATATGTTACGAAGAATATTTTTGTGAAGTACAGGAGTAACAAAGATTGAATGTCTGATATTTTATAAAGCAAATGATAGATTTAAATGGGTCTAGTGAAAGGAAATCCATTAGCTACAATGGGCTATGTTGTCGGATATTTATTCGTACTAACAGAGAAGCGAGTGAGCAATAGAAAAGAAAAAACACTAGGCTGTTTTGCCGTGACTCCGCGAACATAATTATTTAGTCCGAGAGGCGAACGCCTCGAAAATGCAACTGTTTTAAAAAATATATTGTTATTGTCTTATACTTAGGAAGTAAATATAATAACAGTGTATTCAAATTCATATTTCAATTAATGCCAGTTGTTTTATAACTGGCATTTATTTATTATTTATTTATTTATTTATATCTTCTCTCTTATAATATTAGTATAGCAGTAAAAAATTCTTCAGTCCTTTAGCTCGATCGAGTGGTGTATTTAAATTTTGGGTTTAAATGATAGATAAGTATGTCGCTACAGCATCTAACTGTATCCCCAGATTTTGTTATCATAAGACGTACTCTTTAAATTTAAAGAATTTTAAAAAAAGGTTGCATTTTTTGACTCCGAGCTGCTTGACCATGTGTGCCAACGAGTTAGTGGATGAGTGAAACTATTCTGTCCGCCCGATATGTTTACGTAACGCCACGTTCCGCTTCCGGAATCACAGCAGCCGCGTTCGTGTTTACATCTTCTTAACGCTAATGTACTTATTGGTTGATTACGTTAATACATTTCGTAATGGTCCTATCACCCGTTATTAACTAAGTATTTATTCCATTTAGTTAGCACTAAATACCGCCCGGCTTTCCGGTACCTACTAATGTGTCGATTTGCAACGCCGATGATCACGATTGTATCATAACGTTTTATTACTATTTTTGTCTGCGGATCCAAATGTCTTGTTGGTTTGTAACTAAAACTTTATTTAGAGTTTTTGGTATGATTAGTCAAAGCAGTTTTTAAATAACTACAGCTGGTTAAATAAGAATTTAAGGTTTTAAACATTTAGCAATTTTTTTGGTTAAAATTTCTAAACTAAATGAAAGTAATTTATTATCGTGGATTGAATTCTAAATTCTAAAATTCTAAAGTAGGTAATTATTACCTACTTATAAAGTAGGTAGGTATTTAGTCCGGTGGTTTGTGACTTCGAAAAAATATCTATTTCTATAACGACACACTATAATGTAGGTAATGAGGATGCCTGCATATAATAGAACTGTGAAACTTCGAAGACGTGTAAAGTTGTTGAAAACGTAGTGGTGTAGGTGACTTTTTGCGCTCAACGAAGTTAAACACCATTTAAAATAGTAAAAACTAATAAACCCAACGACTACCTAAAGTACCTAATTGTAAATTTATTTATTTTTATTTTATTTTTTATTTATTATCTAACACGACAAAATGATAACAATGTCTGTACATGGTCTTTGTGTCTAGACATTTTATTTCCCGCCGTGACAATATTACCATTCATCAGCATTCCTGGCTATCTGCATACAAAATGCGATTCTTTGTAAATTCACAATAATTCATTGTAGTTGGAAAAATGTAATCGAGGTCCATGCGTACAGACAGACAAACGGACAGATGGCGGGAAGTGACTGTAGATACGAGTAAGCAGAGAACGCGTAGTTCAGTGAAGTAGCTTAATTCCAGCTACATGGGTAATAACAATTCTTTATAAATTCACAATAATTCATTGTAGTTGAAAAAATGTAATAGAGGTCTATGCGTACAGACAGACAAACGAACAAATGGCGGGAAGTGACTGTAGATACGAGTAAGCAGAGAACGCGTGGTTCAGCAAAGTAGCTTAATTCCAGCTACATTGGTAGATTAAAATTTTAATGAAAGGCGGACGAAACCTTTAGAATGTGTGCATGGAAAGATTTTTAATTAATGCATCAAAGTAACTCAATCGAGTCCCACTGCCACCTATTCCGAGAAATGTACGTGGGCTTATTAGTAGTTACACGGACCGGACTATGAGAAATATGCTCTCAATCTTATCAATCTATGTAAAAATGTGATCGCATTTTTGCACTATCCATAAAAATATACTTAGATGGCCATGTTACTCGAATTAATTTGCTATTCCAGTAAACTTGTGGTCTTGTAATGTGAACATTTAAGAGGGAACGCGAGTACAGCAGAATTTGAAAAATAGGTATTTGAAGAAACTACTATCGTGCTGCGGAATGACAAGCTGTATTGTGCGATAGGGACAAATGCAGCTCAGACCGATTATATCTACTAAATTTTTGACTAAATAGAGCTTTCGTATTCCCCTGTTTTTTCTCCTCTGAAAATTGAGCCTATCGAACAATTTTTACACCAATATTTATGACAAAAAATTTTGCCCTAGAAGGATTCCAGGGAGAAAACAGGGGAATACATTTTTATGTAATCTCGGGAACTACTGGTTCGAATTGAAAAATTCTTTTTATGTTTCTGTTCCCTCGTATCTCTCACCCACGTATTTTCACACGCGCTATTATTCCAGGATCACATTGCAGTAGCACTACAAATCCTAACTATACAATACAAATACGAAAATATGTTTATTTGTTTGTTATGCTTTTACGTTTAGGCACTCAACCTATATTCAGGGGGTACTTTTCATCCGGAACACAACAGTTCCCGAGGGATCGTTTAAAAATCTATACTAATATTATAAAGCTGAAGTTTGTTTGTTTGTTTGAACGCGCTAATCTCAGGAACTACTGGCTCGAATTGAAAAATTCTTTTTGTGTTGGATATATCAATTATCGAGCAAGGCTTTAGGCTATATAACATCACGTTGCAACTAATAGGAGCGAAGAAACAGTCAAAAATTTGGAAAAAACGGGGAAAATTGTTCATCTTTGAGGGCTTCCGTTGCGTGCGCTGCGAAAACCGTTCGAGATATCCAAATGATTCCCAAAGTAACTATTCCACGCGGACAAAGTCGCGAGCACCAGCTAGTTTATAATATTAGTAGTATAGGATGCAAATTTTAGGATTTAGCCTTGGTTAACCCCTTAAATTATTGTTTTGATACTCTGGAATGAATATGGTAATGTCGTGACAGGGCACGTTGCATTTAGCTGTCTTTGATTGGGCATCATGTCAGAGTGTGAAATAACTGTTACTATTGAATTTCGACGAATGAGTATAATACCTGAAAGCCATTTCTCACTACAAGCGGTCACTAAGCCTGTTCTCATCTTCATATAAATTCATTCAGATAATATTTACATAAAGATTACATACAATTTTAGGGTACTACTTATCGTAAGAAAATTATGAATCATACGAATAATATTTTTTAATATTACCTATAGTAGGTACTGTACAGTAAAAGAAACAAAATAAATATTAAATTTTGAAGTTTAAAAATAGCTTGTTTTAAGCTGAAGCTAATACAAATGTTTGTAAATATTATTTCTACAATATTTATAAGATATTGTATATCTTATAAATATTATCTTACAATATTTATAGATAATGTAAAGAGAACAACGCATGCAAATGTGTTATATACTTCTCTATTATTATTTTCCAAGATAAAAAAAAAACTGTCGTCAAGTTTTATCAACTTTTCGGTTAATAAATAGACAAAGTTTTGTTATTTATATAAAAAAAAATAGTTTGTATAGTCATAAAAAAAAAAACACACATATAGAGCGATAAGTGAACTTTCTCGTCGACAAATTAACTGCGTCTGGTGGTAAAAAAAGGCGCACGAAAATAAAGTTAACATGTGAATAATCCTCTTTTTTGTTGACTTATTAAGTTTCTATAAGTACCGGCATAGGATACTCTTAGAAGTTTACATATACGTGTATAATAGTATATGTAATGTATATACCTAAAACGTAAACTTGAAAAACCAGTAAGTATACTCTAAGCGAAAACAATCCGCTTCGCAAAAACTACTCGTTGGTTTTTGTTGTGTAATTGAAACTAGACAGTGTTTATCCGTTTGTTGACCAGAATTCCGTCTGCACATTTGCATCTCGCTATATAGGCAGATCATTTCCAAGAAAGAAATGATATAACGATTACTGGTTAAAAGTTATAATGATAAGGTTCATTATTTTGCCATAAATTGTTTACACTTTGTCGTTCTAAGAAACTAAGTAAGGGGCATTGTCAGCCTGCCTGCCGACCTGAACATAAATATAACATACTAGCGACCTGCTCCCGCCTTCGCCCGGGATGCAGTTTTTTATATTTCCATTAGTGAATACCTTATCAAAATCTGTTGGGTGGCATAGAAGTAGTTAGCGGAGAAACAGATATGTTCTCCGCTAACTAGCATAAGCAAAATATGTTTTTTTTTTTCTACCTAAATAAAAACTTAATTATGTTTTAATATATATAAAACTTCCTTATTATCTAACTGATGGTGAAAATCGCATCAAAATCGTGTTTTGCGTGGCCTATCAGGATTTTGCAGATATATAGACGCGTAAAGCGACTTCTAAATCTAATAGGTACTATGTAAGGATGTGAGTTTAAAGTCATTAAAAAAACCGTGAAAATTAAATTTAATGAAACAAGAACGAAGACGAACAATGAACAATGATCAATGACAATGACGAAGCGCGAGTGAATGGCATCTTCTGGGTGAGCTCGCTCCATCATAGGCCTCTGCCAATATATATAATGCCAATAGCCAAGCTTAAACTCATCTCTAATAATAAAAAAAGCGCCATTATGACCAAATACCACTAAATACTTTGACTGTTTGCGGAAAAGCAACACTTGCGATTTTCAATTTATAAGCGCGGATGTAAATAAATACTTTCAAATTGATTCATAAGAGTGAATTACATTTACTTTCTCTTTCTTTGTAGTTAAAAATAGTTGTGAATTCCGTAAGGTCGACGTTATAGGCGGTCAGAAAAAGTCATTCACACTGTGACCCTCAACAGGTTCAATGCCAAACAGTAAAAATCGATAGTAAAATCGATTAAGATTCGTAGTATTTTTTATCTGTATTTCTTTTTTGTATTTAAAAAAAAATAACAAAAAAATATGCCAAAGTATTTATAGTCTTCCTTCCAAAGTATAAGCAGACAGTCCTAACCTTAGATAGTCTCTAAGGAACCTACTTTATCAATAAAAATGAATGAATGTATGCTTAGATATACCTACATTTTATAGAAAGTCTTGATAGAGTCTTATATTGTTTTATTTTATGTAGACCAGATGTATGCTCATTTCTTTGATGGAATGTCGTTTTAATTTTTTTATATGTTGTAATATATTATGTAGGTTTATAGGTATTCTTATAGAACTATATATTCAATCTTCAATATTCAATCTTTTATCGCAAATTGCTTCTATATCTTATATATAAATATTATGAAGTAAAAACGTTCTTCGTCCACCTGTGTAGGTATGGTTTGCCGCCAACTCCTAAACCACGAAACGGTTTTTGATATGGTTTTCACTAATGAAGGAGCGATAAATGAGAATATTATGTATATAATTTGCAGAAAATGTTACATCAATAAAAAGTTGCAAAATTTTTATCCGAAAATATCAATAATAAAGTCGAAAGTAAGTAAGTAAGTTTTATTTTGTTTTAATTTATTTAAAGAATCTTACTTAATCAAGAATGTTACTTAGTCAAAGAATCAAATACATTTGAAATAGTTTTCTAGTCAGAGGTCCATTAAATATACTACTCCATACTATCTGTAATGCTAAGTTACATTGAAATATCTTTAACTCGCGATTGAATAAAAAAAAAACATCCAACTACTTTCGCATTTAGATTAACTCTCGCGGATAACTGGATCATGGCTGGAGGCTGGATCAGTACGAATGATGTATTTAATAATTTTGAAATGGATAAAAGCAACTTATATTTCTCTGGAATATGGTGATTAAAACACGGTAATAATAGAATAATAAATAGATATAATCTAAAAATTATATTTAGTAATTTTGTTGTCTTTTTCGTCTAACAAGATCCAATACACCTCGATAATAATAATTGAAGAATCACGTCTCTTGATCAATGAAAATATGGCTCACGTTCAGAATGTCTAGTGTGGAAAAAACAAAAGAATTTATGCTCGTCTAGTGGTGAAAATTAAGTTATATTAACAAAAAAAACTTTTTTTAAACACACAAAAGATAAATTATATTTTTCTTTTAAATTTTATAATTAAAATGCACAATACCAAGTTTTATTAGTTTCTGTTTTATTTTTCTTTATGTTAAGTTCGACAGGCTGACGGTTCACTTTTAAAATTTAAAATAATAATAAATATGTACGTCGGACGCATCAAGAAAAAAAATACGCCAAGCAAAACGCTACGCAAATTAGTTAAATAAATACATATTACAAAATATACAATAAATGAAAATTAAAAGGCATTTGGGCAAGCGCATATAATACAAATTTTTTACACTCACTTATTTCTCTCTTATTTCTTATCAGTTTAAATCCAAAGAGGCGCGCGCACTGCACAAGATACGATTCACACACTACTGGCTTCGCTCGCTCTGGTCTGAAATGTGAGTTTAGTTTCGAGTGCTCGCAGAATGAATGCCTAGTGCAGTGTTGCCAACCTTATACGAAGTAATATCTGTACCCGGGTCCTAATAAATCCGTATAAATTTCGTATGTGTATTGTATTGTAAGAAAAATAGCAATTTAAAAAAAAACAACCGTTTTCCTAGGCTTAATTTATCAAAAATTAAATTGACAATGTATGATCTACGAGTAGGTATACTAAAATTATAAAGCTGAAGAGTTTGTTTGTTTGTTTGAACGCGCTAATCTCAGGAACTACTGGTTCGAATTGAAAAATTATTTTTGTGTTGGATAGATCATTTATCGAGGAAGGCTTTAGGCTATTTTTTATAAAGTTACGCGGGCGAAGTCCCGTGCAGCAGCTAGTTTTAAATAATTTTAATAAATGAATTTGTTTTTGTGTTGATTTTTTCAATAATTGACAATGGTGCAATATAATAGATGCTTGTCAGGCAGTGTTGGCTGTGATGCTACAATACAACAACAAAGATTCAAAAGACAGGGGAATCTCCATTAACTACAATATTTCAACTGAGTTGATTGCTGCTTTATATTGACTAACATTTCACAATTATTTATATAAAATACTACATATTGTATTTTTCAAATCCTTATAAAATTATCATTATTATTATTTTATATTTCTGAACATACGAGTATCCGTATGTGAAAGTTATCCATATGTGAAGTTGAAAACCGTACATATACGCACAAAATCCGTAATAAATGGCAACACTGTCTAGTGCATGTGACTCCCCCCACCTAACGGGCATTCTTAGTACTCCATTTTTAAAAAAGATCACTGATAAAAGCTATACTCGCAATGACACAATACGATATTAAAGTATGTGGAAATATTATGTCCTTAGGCTATATACCAGAATATGACCGTTGTGAAAATTATTCTTTTGGCGTGGTATACCTACGGGTATAAATCAATCACGTTTTAAATTACATTTTTTTTCTTTTTTTTCTGTTGACTTAATGAATTTTTAAACCAAACTGGGTACAGTGCAATTTTAAATCTCCCGTCAAAAGTAAGATTTGCACCTTACCTTAACCTTTAAAACTTTTAAAAGAAAGATAAACCTTTTGCACCAATTGCTGAAATCTTTAATTATAGATAGATTGCAATTTAAAGAGGTTACAAAAAAATCTATTAAATAATCTATACCTATACAAATATGTATTATAAAGAAAGAAGATTTGTATGTTTGTAATGAATAGAAAGCTATTATCAGCGAGTAACATAGGCTATATTTTATAAAAAGTTAAACGGACGGAGTCGTGTGAAAAAAAAAAAAGATCCAACAACGCTTGACAAAAGTTTAATGTCAGACGTCAATGTATGTCAGGCGTTTTATAGCTTTACATATTTTGTTAGGCTTTATATCTTTTATTTTTTAAAGCGAACGAAGTCGCAGGCATTAGCCAGTTGTTGAATACATTTTAAAGGATATCACTGGTTTGAATGAGGTACGCTTTCTTACCGGTGACTTTAAATGACTGTTAGACTACTCGGCACTTTACTGAGATGGTGAAAGAGCCCTTAAGCTAACAATATTTTACCTGCGACTTAAAATATATAATCAATTTTTATTGCTCATATATTTTTGTCAGGCGTTATTTTTTTTATTTTTATTTTTAAAATACTGTGCTTTTTAAATTTTAAGTTATAAATAAAATGTTTTATTAAACACAGAAACAAGTTAATCCACCCCGGTTGACATGAAGCACGTATTGATAACTATACTACGTACGGGACCTTTTCAATAATCGCAATGTTTTTTTTTTTTATAGGCTACCTGTTTAGGTACCAATAAATCGATGTCGTTTTAAGCTATGCAGCTTAGTTTTATTTGAACGGTAGTGTTCCAGCGACCAGGAATACAGAGATATACTATTTCGTTGTATTGTTCAAGTTTAGAGAGCGATCCGATGGTCTCTTGTTGACGCCCTTGTTACTTGTTGTTTGTGAGCTTGTTCAGCTTGTTTGCTGTTTTGTAGGTAGTATTTTGTGTTTTACATTTTAAAGTTTTGCATACAAGAACAGACTTTAACATTCATGCCCAACCGTTAACCTTGAGAGAGCTTGGTTGTAGAGAACTACATAAACAAACTTACTAAGGACTACGGTGATAATGATATGCATTTGAGAAGAATTGTTGAAGTTTTCTTTGAGTTTAGAATTTACTACCTCTCCCTAAGATGTTTTAAATTTAAACAAGTAAATAAATATAAACATGACGTTAGTTTTTTATACACTTTTAGTATTTAAAGTGGAAACTTCTTTAGGCGGACTTCGGCAGTTGTTTGTATGCAGAATTTGGTAGGGGGTAAAATAGTAAATTTGGACCAACATAATTATGTTACCAATCGACATGAGACACGCGTCTTGGTCGGTGAACGTCTCTTGCAGATAAAAATCTTGTATGAATAGTGTATGGGACTTTGAGGAACGAAACGACAGTGCGTTTATAATTATAATGCGCCGGCGCATCGAAATCGGATGTCGTCAAAATTTAAACTAAATATTTAAACTTTTACTTGCATTTAATGAAACACAGAGATTGTTATTTATACTTACATAAGTTGGCAGGTAGGCTGATGACATTGACAGTCCACTTGATGGCTACCAGTTGCCTTAACACGAACATAGGCATAGCATAGCGCTACCGACCTTATAGTATAGTAGCATACGAATACATGTTACCTTCTTATTATTTTGATAAATGTATAGTTATCTTGATTGAAGATCGCTTATCCCCAAATTTTCGCATTACAAGCAACATGTAAGTTGCCTATGTGCTCTGTTAACATTGCAAAAGGAAAAATTGCGATTTCCTAATATTACGTCACGTTTGCTAGAGATGTCTAACGCGTACGAATAAATTTAGTGATTTTTGCATGATACGCTCGCGTGTATTTAATTATAATAAGACAAAACTGTTACACTTTCTCTTCCGCTCAGTTTGGAAGCGGGTAACAATTAAAGCCTTTCCTTCTGCTACATTTTTTTATTTTTATTTTTAAACATTAAAAAAAACCTTACAACAAGAACGTGTTGGATAAGTATATATAATCTAATTAAAATTCATATAATTAATACAATAATAAAACACGATGTAAAAATAATACTTACATAGATAACTTATAATTTTGATACAATTTTTTCAATATGAATAGAATCGGAAAAAAAATAATTAAAAGTCGGCTTAGCACTGGTTTAACCATCCCAAAAGATCCACCCTAGGGGGGGATGGATACTCGGAAATGCATATCCGTGAATTCACCCTAGGGCGGACATATAGAAATGTTTCTAAGGGGTTTGTATGTTATGATATCATATCAATTCTGTTCCGATGCCAAACGTATTGAACTTGCTCGCAGAGATATACTATTTCGTGGATTGAACTCTGTTTCAAAATTGACGTGTGTCTACATTGACACGGCATGTAAATTTTACCCCAACCACTCATCGAAGCTATTGTTACTCGCAAACTTTCTTGTTTTGAATAAAAGTGGTTCTGTTTCCTCCATGTGGTTCTGTTTTGCCAACTTTTATTTTATAGCGGTGGATCCAGGATCTAGGTCTGACCGGTCCTATTGGAAAATTATCGTGGAGGCCTATGTCCAGCAGTGGACGTCCTGCGGCTGAGATGATGACGATGATGATGATGTTATATCTTCATAGAAAAAGTTCCATGTTTAGTCCAAGATTTTTAGATATTCGCAAAACAAAAAATCCTGATAATTGGTTTTTCGATTGGAATGTGTCAGAGAGTGTAAGTAAGTACTAAGTATAAAACCAAGTTTGTGTCGTCTGAAACCGCCCGCGTTAGCCGCCATCTTGAAAAACGCCTTTTTGAAAATATCTCGTAAACGGTGAGTTTTACGGTGAAAATCGTATGGACCTTTCTTATTGAGGATGAAATTCCCCATCTTTTTATCTAAAACTTTTTTCTCTATTGTTAATATTTGCCGACATATACTTAATCGATTAAAAAATTGTTCGATTGCACTTTTTTTTGAGACGCTAGAGTAACGTATTACGACTAATCGCTGTTTTTCTTTGCTTGACGGCAACTTTTATTGCGCTAGAACTCAGGAACTATTGATTTTACAAAAAAAAGTTTTATACAAAAACGAAAAAAATTGGTTTTTTTTATTACCCCTACTTTGTGGGAATAGGATAGGTGGTATGTCCACATTCTCCCTGGTATGTCGGAATTCTCTCCCTTTAACTCGGAGTTCTACAAGAACTTCAAAGTAATTGTACTTCAAATCATTTCATACTGAATTTTGATGTTTGATAAGTTTCGACGCTTCAGAAGTTTTATCAATATTTCTATTTGTAAGGATAACAAGAATACAGTTTATTTTTGGAACCAAACCTCCACAGGAGGCGTATCATTCAATTATTAACGAACGATCTATCATATTACTCGTTGTTAACAACATCTAATATATATAACAAAATATTAGGTATATTACTAGCGATCGTCTCCCGAATTCGCACGGATGCAATTTTTTTCTGAAATTTGTAAACACAAGTCTCCTTCGTTCATCGCTATTTACATGGTGAAAATCATATCATTCCTTTTGGCTCTATAGCAGAAGATAGCGGTGTAACAAAACAGAATCGGAGAACGATTTTAATTATACGTCTACTGACGCTTTCGTCGACACTCTTTACTTATGCGAATATTTTGACGTAACAAACTTGAAGGTATCATGTTACATGAACGTTTTCCTACATTATAATTTATTGGTGGCAATAGATAGGCTTTTATTAATGAGAAAGTAAATTTACATTAATAGTTCTAATAGATTTAATTACGCGCTCAAAACTCTACTTATCTAACCTACGAGTATGACGTAATATTGCAATTCACAATGTCAAACGAAATAACTTTGAGTAGGTACTACATACAATGATCCCAATTCTGTAAATCAGATATATATACTAATAATAAATCTCTAAGGGTGGTCATGGAGTAAGTTACTTTGTTTTCAGAGATATCGTGTATATTGACTCTATACATGATACTGAAACTAAATTGACAATGTTTAGAATTTTTTTTCTGTGTATTATGTATGTATGTTCCTCCATAACTCTTAAATGAATTAACTGATTTTCATGAAACTTGGTAGATAAACATTTAGACGTACGGGACATAGGATAGGCTACGCGGGCGCTTTTTTCACGCGGGCGCCAGTTAGTTTAATATAAGTATAATTAATTTTCATATATTTAAATAAGCCATAGTTAGGTATGTATAATACCGTATACATCGAGTGCATGCGTGCATCGCTTATAATATAAGTTCGCTGCATGATCTAAATCTCTCACCATAACTTCGTCCTAAATATCTTGACTGCGAAATTATTACATCAACACGTCGAGCGTGGCAAAATTTAAAAGTGTTAGTTCTTTGTATACATAAAGCACTTGAGACCCGCCGCTGTAATCGGCTGGATAATGTGTTACCAAAGACGTGAAACAGAACGGAGAATAAATTGAGATAATTCATCCTTCTTTTGCAAAACACTGTTTTCCTATTTTGCAAAAGCAATCTGGCCAGTAATAATACGATTATATTACCGTAAACCTCAGGTACGTTACACGTACATAATGCCAAGTGATGTGATTAAAGAGGTGACTACACCATAGACTCGGGGAGTTATGTAATTTTAGCGAGTTTGCATAACACCCTTATAACAGTCTGGTTTTACGTAATTACCTATCTAGATGCATTTTTTTGTAATAATGGACCTTGACCAACTGGTTCATAATTACAAACGGGTGAAATGAAATAGCTCAAAGAAATCTGAGCATTCTCATTCTTAGGTAACCGATAAAGTCATTGAGATTCTCTGTAAAGAAATTTCTTAGTGTGAAAGTTATTTTGTATTTGATGTTTCAAATCACGTACGGGCTGCGACGTTCCTCTAGGCAATTAAGGCCTATTTTATAAGATATATGGTCTCAAAAAATCCCATTTAACAAGTGCGTAAAGTTGTAAGCTCAACCGAAAACTTTGTTTGAATGATAGATCGTTTCACAAGATTTGTCTTCTCTCTATCAATTTCTATTAATGACTTTATGTAAAATTTCGGTACAACGGTATTTCAAAATAACAATGAACAAATATATTAATAACAATGTGTATTGTGCAAATGCAAAACCTACACGTCCTTTTAGCATTGGAAAACATATATTTTGTAATAGATCCTTAAATTAAATACAAAAGTTTAAGCCTGAGACATTTCATGTGGGAATAGACGTAAAAATATGAGAAAAATAATAATAATTTACATTTATTTATTGTTAAAAGAAACCACACAAATCTGTTGTCTTCTTTGGCAATGCACCGCCAAACAATCTCACAGGCGTCTTAGTCCATTCTATAAACAATAGACGACTTTTCTCGTACGTAGAATCTATCAATGAACATTTTCTATAGTTATGAAGAATAAATTCTATACCGATATTTTTGGCTCTGATCGGTGAGAATATGTGGGTCATATCAATACTGCCATCTGGTTTTACATAAAATACGCGATCGAACATCTTTAAATTTTTACAAATTCTTGGACCAAGAGATGAAGGTACATTCTCGTTTACATTGTCGACATCAGATCTATACTTGTTTATATCAGGAATTTTTTCATCTCCACCTATAAAGCTCTTTTTGTTCTGCTCCGTGTTCGTGCCAATAATATGTCGCTCGTTTAGGGCATTGCCGATTTTTATGGGTTTATTAAAATTGGTTTTAGTTTTACTAGCATCAGACGCTTTTATCGCATGTCCAGGCAGGAAACCATGGTTGTATTGAAATATGGATACTGACCCTTTATCAACTTTCGATTCATTGGAGACTTTAACCGCAAGATCTCTAGCTTTAAGAATTGTCTCATCTTCTTTGATTGATAACGGTCTTCTAGCATCAGCTTTATACTTTAACCTAACGGTTGAATATTTCTTGTTGACATCTGCAATCTTATCGTCAATAGCGCTATTTTTGTCATCGTAATTCATAACAACTTTACGCGGTGTGTAGTCGTTACTATAAGATTTTACATTATGCCATTTTTTTGCGTCTGATAAGCTCTTGGAGTACATGTCATTATTATTTACATGTTCATCTGAAATACTCGAATCTTTCAATAAGTATTCAAATGTTTTTAGAAACGGAAGGATCGATGTTAGATTATTGTCTGTGCTTAAGTCTGAGTTAGGTGGATATTTGTCATTATCTTTGTTAATGTAATAACCGTTCTCAGTAAGAGGATCAATTGTGGTTTTTACAGAAACATCTTCATCAGAATTTGCATTGTTAGCATTACGATAAAATCTATTGCTTTTGCTTATCATTCCTCTGTTAGTGATTTCGACATGTTGTGGTTTTGTTTCGGCGTGCATTTTTAAAATATTACTTCTTAAGTCTTCTTTTATTATTTGTACATTATATTGTGGCGCACCGACGTCTCGTTTTTTCAACACAATGTATTTATGCCTTGATAATCTCCTTTGAAACTTTTGCGATTGAGCATTATTTATTTTAAAATTTGACGGATACGGGAAGGAATCTGAGGACTTTGTTAAAATAATAGTTGAAGGGATCTTTTTTAACGATTCTTTGTTATGAAAATTGATACTCTTTAGGTAATTCAAAACTGTACCTGCATATCTAGAACTAGTCCACTGTCCATAAACATTAGAGTTTTTCTGTACCGGTGGAGGCATTTCTCTATCAGATGGCTCGTGAATATTTTCGTCAGTACTAAATGCTACTTCTTTTGAATTATCGTTGACTTTGAAATCTGATTGACTGGTTGTAATTTTTTTCCCTTTTTTAAAGGTATCTAAGAAAGTTGGTGGCGTTACTGGCGGTGGAGTCTCATATTGAGATATTGTTATAAGGTCTTGAGTTCCAGAACCAGATTGCTCTCTGTTAACTTTCGGTTCTAGGTGATATTTTCCACTTTTTTCTAGTTTGTTTCTAACGTTCAATAAATGCATTTTGTTAGTGTGCTCGCTGCCAAATGAAATATCCGAAAGTTTAGTAGGTTGAATTGAAGTTAATTCTATATCTATATCGTGTTCCACAAAACTCTTTGGACTTTGAAAATTAATTTTATTCAAAAAAATTGGGGAGTTTGTAGTTTTCTGAATTTCGTGTTTTAAATTGCTTAAAACTATGTATTTATTATTTTTTATATTCGTTTTCAATTTATTTAATGGAAATGTTAGTTGTTTGTACATAGGGTCGCGTTTAATTGTATGGTTGCGCTCTATAGTTGACGACAATATCATGTTAACTCCGAATATTTCACCTTCGAAACCAGTTGATGTACCTGTAAGAAAAACATGTAATCAACTCATTTTGAGCATATAGAAAAGATATAGGAACGTGACTTTCGCTTTTGCAACGCCTTGTAGCCTTGAAATATCATGTTTCATTAAAATATTAAAAAAAAAAATTAGTTACCATTGTCTGAAGTGCCATATCCAATAATGATGCTTCCATCGCCTGGCAACACGAATCCATAGAGCTGTAAAGGTAAAATTATTGTTTTTGTTTTTACCTTCAATTATTTCAAAAATAATCTATCATAAAGTTAATGTGTGTATATGTATATATGTACGTATGTATGTTCCCTATGGACTCCAAAACCGCTGAACCGATTTTGATGAAATTTTCAGACAATCTTCAGATTAGTCCAGCGGGTAATCCTGTGAAGTTTGGTAGCGATCAGACGCGGACGAAGTCGCGGGCAAAAACACTAGTTATGAATATAATACATGTGGCTAATCTGTTACATACGTTTTTACATTAACAGTGTTAATAGCCCGGGGTGATCATGTGTCGTGTTCAAGGAACACTCTCGAATAGAATTTTTATTTAGCCTTGTCCTGTGATCTAGTTTCGTAACTGTCTTTAGCAATTTATCACATGATAATCACTGGGCAACGCAGTCGTGATCTAACCGACCTCAGCAGTTCAAAAGCTGTATCATTTGTCCTCATATTTCTTGCATTGTGTTTTTGGATAACTTTGAGCTCTTATTCTTACATAATCTACGAATCTAAGAGGGGTCGCAGATAAGTTCTCAACTTAGACATGATATAGGTACTAGGTGTTGCACGCGACTGCGTCCGCGTAACTTTATAAAATATAGCCTATGTTACTCGCTGATAAGCTTTCACCTATAGCTTTCTATAGGTGAAAGAATTTTTAAAATCGGTCCAGTAGTTTTTGAGTTTATTCATTACAAACATACAAATTTTCTCTCTATACCTAATATTGCCCCCAAAAAATTGTATAATATTTATAACACTAACCGACTAAGACCAACTTTTCATTAACACTTTTAACCACCTAACGAGCAACATCACTATGTCACTATAGGGGATGGTCTATATATCTACTAGGTACTGGCATAATAACCACCATATTAGCCGTGTATCTTTCTTGACTGGGATCATATCAAAAACTTTGTTTTTTTCACAGTAGCTTAATGTATGAGTAATGTTCATAACATAATACAAAGGATTATAATAATACAAACACTTTGCGCCGCTTCACAAGACACAAGTTGAGCATCCACATAGAGCGCCCACGCTCCATAGTCAGATTGATACGAGAGGCATAAATGACGCCAATCGTCCTTCGCGAATTCAACCGGAGTTGTTGATGTTGCTTTTCCATTTATAGACAGCTTTAATTGTTGCCCTCCCGAGTCCACCCATAGTCTCACAACGCGACTTCCCTTAACTGTAATAAGATGAAAAATTAAAATTAATATTTAAGACCCTCATTTTTAAAGTATTCTTATTTTTTAAATCGATTTAGGGTCTCTTTCACAAACTACAAGTAAAGTGTTGATTAGTTACTTTTAGAAATAATTTTATGTTTTATTAAATTATGCACTCGGTTTACTGCATCCTTTCGAAACGATGTTTTATTATTATTTCCTTTTATGTTTGGGACTTTTACCGTACAAACAAAGGTATAGCAGCTTCATCATCCCCGGTGACCGGCGGCTTTAAATGGCGGTTAGCCTTTTAACTTAGTGACGGTGAAAGAGGCCCTAAGAATAAGTTAATTTAATTTCTACATGTAACTGAGCTTTTTTCATATCACAAAAGCATGATCGACATTGAACAATCAATGATTAGATTTAATCTCAAAACTAATTTGCATTAGCAGAAGTTGTTAAATTTTCTATTTATATGTAATACTTAAAATTTAAACTTTCACTTTTAATATGTTAGTAGAGATACTCGTAGTGCATATGTAATCAAAAGGTCTGTTGACAAAGAATTTCAATCGCCTCACTAAATATTATAATCAAATTAATTATATAACGGCGAGACGCCCTCTATGACTGGCCGCATTTTTTTTTTAATAAGCTTCAATGTGTTAATGGGGTTACTGAAATGTGTCATTGGGCTAATGCCTGAACCCCATCGGGTGTAATGTTGCGTTAAACGTGTCTGGCGGCTCATCCCCTCACTCGCCTCAGTCAGTATCCCTCTTTTCTTTCACGTGAACGGACTATATTGAAACATACACGTCTGTAGTAACAAAAAAAAATCAAAAATCTAATCCGTTGATACTATCGATAAGTCCGACGATAAGACACATAAAAAATTTACCTTCAAAGTTTCGACGAACTACTTTCGAATATAAAACTAAAAAAAGAGTATTGTGCAATACTGGACCCACATCAGACAGGTCCAGATAAAGGGGGTCACATTGAATTCAATAACGTAATCATATTTGCTCAATATTATATCAGGGCAAGTGCAATTTTTGACCAAAAATACTTTCTACTGAATTACAAGTATAAGTAGTGACAAAAGTGTTAAAGATTTTAATGTTTGTGTTAAGACAGCAGTGAACTTACCAACGTATGTCAATATACTTTGATCGCCATCAAGGTCGCTAATGCGTAGCCATGTGCAAAAAGTGAATTCGCGTAAAGGCGGAGTCTCTAGGTCGTATTGTAGAAACTGCAAAAACATTTTATACTTAAGTAGGCGGTTTTTTTATCCCATTCTTATTATGTTGGTTTTCCGAAAGAACACAGTTTGACATTGTTGTGCCAAGTTTACACTTTCAGAGGAGTCACTCGATTAAAGTGATTAATTACACTTGTTATTAAAATCTTTCATAAATCATTGTAAGAAGTTACTCAGTTGTTTTAGGTTACAAAATAATACTTTACACGTTATAATATTTCAAATTTGGAAATTAAGTTTTAAAAATTTAAACCCGTTAATTGTAGCAAAATGTGATCGCTCTTTTTATAAATGTTGATATCTACTGACAGGCTAACGTTTCACATGATGGAAGTGGCTACCGTAACCTATAACACAAACAACGCTACAGGTGGTGCAAGTTCGCAGCCGGATATAGTGGGAACGCGGATAAAGGGATCGGGGGTAGAAAAATGGGCTTTAACATCCTTACTCATTAACAAAAAAACAACAGCTAACCTACTGTAACAGCTCATCTTCTGTAAGGGGTTGTTTACTATCGCCAGACTGACCAAATGACTGCGAAACGCAATATGCCTTGCCACTATTTTTCAGATACCAGAGTCAACTTTGAAATGTTGACACTGCTGGGAATCAATCTCGAGCTCCATGAACAGAGTGTTAAGGCGAGCACCCTAACCACTCATCCAACGGGCTCAACAAAAAATATATACGAGTATAATAGGCATTAGGCATCTTTAAGAAAAGATAGACTTCAAGCATGCTATTTCATGTTAGTTAGCTAGAGATACAGCGTTCCTTCTTCAAGGTCTTTTGTCGTTAGAACCCAAACCGAAACATCTGAAGATCTTAGATGTAAATACTTTTAAATCTGATTAGTACAAATCTTATCTAAAAAAATTGAAACTACGTTTGTTTTGTTGTCGTACGAGCGTTCTACTCGTTGAAAAAAAAAATGCATTAACTAAAAGTCTAGATTTTAATATGGATCTGATTAGTATTTTGTCTAACTATAAATTATTACCTGAGTGTAACCCTCCTGTGTTAGGATGACCTTGTAGACAGGTCTGTTTATGGAATTCGCTGGCGTTAACACACACAAAAACCCTATCCATAGCAATCGTAACATCTTTTTCTGCAAAAAGACAAGGTTCGTAAATATTTTCAATTGTGTCTTCTCACCTGTCATTAATAAAATTTACACTAATTTATTAATTGGAAACCTTGAAATAATTTTTTATCGATTGTCCTTGCGATGGCTTCAACAATATTTGAATAAAATCTACTGATTTTCTTAACCGATGTGATATTTTCTTGTGCTTTCACCGACGTTTCAAAGTATCAACTGACGATTCCTTTCCACTCTTCTTGTTGAAGAATTGTTGTGGTATTAATTTATATTTATAAACCACAGAGCCGAGCGCACATTGTTACGATGTGACTGTATATTAACAAACCAATAATTTATATTTATTTTCTCCGACTTATTGTGTTTTATTTCGTCGCTCGTCTTTATTGAATTATATGATTCAATTATGTTGTTAGGAGATTTTAACAATGTTTATCATTTAAAATTGAATCGTCATTAAAATTTATTGAAGACTAGTTGTTGCAAGCGACTTCGTTTGCGTATTCTTGTAAAATTATATATAAACGTAGAAAGTTCTATTTGTTTCTCCGCTAACTTCTAGTAATTAATTACACAAAAATTAGTACCTATCGTGCAAAATATTGGTAGTATCGACTTACCTAAGTTATAATTAGGATTAAAAAAAAAAGGATACAATTGGAAGTCTGTGTCTTCTGTGTGATGATAAATGTGGTGTTCTTTTATAGATGAAGGCACCTGCTTATTATATGGGCACATCCGCGCCAAGCACTTTGCCTCGTGGCGGGACCATCCTTCGAGCCTTTTCTCCTGCAGCGCCACCGGTTCCGGCTGATAGAGTGAAGACTCATGCAGGAGCTGGTAAGACAAAGTCCTCGAATGTATGGCCCATAACATTGTTGAAAATTTCAAACAGTCCATTAAAAAATTAATATTTTATTGTTATAATATTGGTGGAAATGCAACTCTATGATGATGGGCACTTGACGACAGGTGGCTACCGTGACCACCTAAGGACACAAGCAACATTAAGAATTTGTTTACAGCTTATTTGAAGATAGATGTCCCTAGTAGTAGCTAGGCCGAAACACCTCAGAAGATCACAATTTAGATTTCTTTAAATTTCTAATTAATTTATTAATATTTTATTTAATTTGTCAAATACACATGCTCCAAGGATTCGAATGACTTTGGGCTCCTGAGACGTCCGGTTAAAAATAATATATATGGGGTAGTTTATATTAGGTACAAAGAGGTGTGTGTGTAGGTCCCTCAGCGCCGGTCAAGCCTATGCGTTCATACATCCCGGGAAGTGGGTCGGAACGCTGTTTTCCCTTCGCAACGGCTGAATGCCCCCGAGGACCCGAACTTCTGTACACCATTCCCGGTAACCTGACCCACACCCAACAAGTTACTTTCGCTTCCGAAACTTGATTTGCTTCGCTTGTTCCTAACTCGTACTATTTGTTATCTGTGCGTGTGTGCACAGACACAGATGTTACCAATTACGAATTTAAAACTTCGTCGAGATTAATTAACGGTTTTCTTCGTATTTCTTCTCTATCTTCACTTATTTCAATTCAAAGGCACCAATCAAAAGTTAATAATGAATAACTTACCAACACGGGATTTAATTAAATCATTTCATTAAGACTCTCATGGTTACAACTAATTTTCTTTGATTATTAAATTATGTTCCTAATTAATTAATTCTCCTTGTTAAATGTTGTTATTTAATTATAACTTAACAAGCAACTTTTACATTTGTTTTACTCGAAATTTTATATTCGCATGCTTTACTATATATTCTATAGCTTATTTTACTAATAACTATATAATTATATGTAAAGTTTTTTGTAAATTTTTATTAAATACTCAATATATATCCATCGGTGTGGTGTTCACTTTGTAATTATTTGTTTCCTGTTTCTCGAATATCATAAGTGACTATTATATTATTTCAGCGCATGCCGGAGAGGGATATATGTCCTCGCCTGAACGTGGGGCAGCAAGGACCCCTTATGAAGATCCATATTATACGCAATTTTTGGGTCCCGCTGGTGCCAGAGCAACAATAACACCGGTAATCGACGAGGAGACCGGGTTAGTACATAAATAGCTTCGCACGGATTTTTTTTTCTAATTTTCCTCTTCATAAGAACTTTCCTCGAACTTAAACGAAAAAAAATATCCGAATTAGGAGAGCCGTACTAGAGTTATTGGCAATTCATTTTTTTTATTAATTAAGATAATGAATTGATATAAATTATTTTACATTTAATAAAGGTAAAATATTTTTAAAATTTGTAAAATTTAGATTTAAAAAAATAAAATCAATAATACAATAATTTTATAGGCTTTTTCTCAAGTTATGCACTATTTTCTGCTCACAAATTTCTTGATATCGTGCGCCAACATTGTATGATCTGCTTTCAGAGACAATGTAATTATCGACGATTCATACCAACTGTATGGTGTGAATGCCATCACTTCTGCACCGCGACCGATGCCTCGTCCACCTTACGATGCCAGGTAACTTAACCTTTAGTGGAAAACGGTAGTCATGTTTGAACCACAATATTAAATAAATGAATTTGAAATCATCAATAAATTTTCAGAAGGTTTTAAATAAAAAAAATATCTTAACAATTTCTAGCAACGCTTGCGATATTGTGGCCACATTTTTTTTGTATATATTTTAATGTTTAAGCGATTAGTTATTGCTTTAATTGCGAATTTATATAAACAATATGATATTGTATTTAGAATGCCGTTAGACTTTCGAGGTTTATTGACTTTACAGGCTTAATTCACAAGTCGAAGATATGCAGCGCCTGCGTGTGGAAAAGATGGAGCGGCAATTGGCCAACCTGACTGGTCTCGTGCATCAGGCTCTGCATGTTCCACCACAGCCAAGCGCGCCATCTCCATCCCCGCGTCAAGAGTTCCAAACTTATCACGCGCGCACCGTGACACAAGGTGAGCTCTTCCAATTTCACTCCAACCACGGCACGATTTAACCTCATTCTATTCAACTACTCGTAGTTCCACGACAGGAAGTGTTCATCAATTAAAATGATCCAACGTTCAAGAAAATTATAACTATCCCCGAGACCAGTTATTTCTTTGGCTAAAAACCACAAAAATGAAGTGTTGGTTAATGTGGCTTGCGTTTTCCTGCACTCAGATGCCGCGCGATTTGCCAGCAACGAGCGACCTCCCAAATTAGGGAGGGATAAATTTCGTAAGTGTGGACGCGGCCCAATATGTAGGTACTGATGCATCGTTAATGTTTCATTGCAATGAGATGTCGGTATTTTTTTTTTATTTCAATACACATAAGTGTCACGCAGAATTTTCAACTACGCTACAAGGAAACCGCACAATCTTTCTCACACATTAAATGGAAAGAACTGTCACTGACAATTTGCAATAAAACGAACCACAAATTGTGGACTCCACATCCACCGCATTATATTTCCGAGTGAGTAATCGTTAAAAAGCCTAATAAAATTGCTTCCGCGCATCTAAGTTAGGGAAAGCGTCACTTTCACTGGAGCTAATAACGTATACAATGTCATGTGCGAAGATCCAAGCAATTTTGTGGATCTTTTATAGTTTTAACATTCGCGATGCATCAGGCGATCTCCATTCATTGTCACGCCGAACGCTTGCTTGCTAACTCGTGTGAATTTTCTTGATCTTAGTACAAACAATTGTATTAGGTTTATCATTAATTCCTACAATTATATCGACATCTCATCTACGGCCTAATGCAATCGTTTCATAGAGTGCATTGTACAATTGCGCAATATCGTGGTTAAGAAGAGCTTGTAAGAACAGTCTGATATCATTATTATTAGGTCAGCATAAAGGAGGCTTTATCACGTAGTCAGTTGTTGCTGATATTGTATTCATTATTTAGTTGAGGCCATCATCGTCATGTGAGAGTTATGCATGAGTAAAAATGATCTTGTATTTGTCAGTATAATGAAATGTTCAGAACTATTTGTTTATAAACCAAAACAATGTGTTTGCATAACCTTTTTAACTGAACCATTGTCACATAAGTCACTCGCATCATTACAATATTATGCAACTAGAAGCGATAGCGGTGAAACAGGCTTAACTGAGGTTAAGAGCATTCTTTCGAATTGGTCTGCATATTTTCAATAATCACTTTTGAATTTTACATTTTCACTTTTGTTACATTTCTTTTTTTTTCTAATATACACGTCAATGCAACAAATGCTCGTATCACTTTATCAAAACACACAAAATTTTCACTTTTCTTTTCGTTCACATTCTAAAGTGTTTGCACTTTGTTCCTGTTCAAGTGTTGATCCACACACGGCACACGTCGACTCGTCCAAATTAAAACCTTATTTCGGTTGTAATTTTATTTTGTTTTAAGTTTTAGTGTACAGTTCGTGAAGTCCAAGTAGTTTGGTGCGATACGTCTAGTTTGCCTTTTTATGGTCGAGTAAAGTAACGCTTTCGTTAGTTCTACGCGTCGTGGTTTGTGACTGACGAAATGAAAATTTGTTTTCAGAAAAGTCTGTATCTTTCGAAAAGTCAGTCTCATTTAGTGACGATCCACCAGACATGAATTCACCCAAACAACACTCGCCCCAACATTCAGGTATGCATATAAATTTTTACTGTACCACAAAAGCCCTTCAAGTAAAATCGGGCTCAGTAGACTGTATTTTTAGACTAAGCAAAGGTGTGTTTGGAATAAACTGTAGTTAAACAGGTGGTGGCTGGAAGTATATTCCTCAGAGTAACATTTGGAGACGTCTCGTGATCAGTTAAAATAATTGTGTATTTACCAAAAAATCAAAATTGAATTGGCTCAATTTTATCTTAAAAGGAGAAATTATTATTGATTCTTAACTGTACACACTCACTTTGATTTACGACCTTAGTTTATTTTTAATTTAATATACTCCTAGGTATATACAGGTACATTGTCCATATAAAGACATTGATGAAGTCATACGAAATACATTTCATTTTATGGTCAGCCACATTACAACTACTACAATTTTAAAATTTTGTAATTTCTTTAGGTTATTGCTGAAGTATTTTGTATTTGTAATTAACGTTACAAAAGTAACGGAATTTTAAAATCACTTCACAGAAATCGTTCATTGAAAATAACTTTTTAAATCTGTTTAGTGTTACTAAGATAATTAACGAATGAGAATTTTGGCTCCATAGTAGTTTTTGTCTGATTGTATTTATTTCTTTAATGAAACGAGTTTATTTTTAAATAAACCCAAATCATTTTAGTAATATTTTAATTGAACATGTGGATTTGGTTTCTAATAGTTAGAACCCCTTCCTGATTTGTATTTCTATCACTCTTGTAGTTAATGTCATAACCATGTTCATAATTCTTGTATTTGATTTCTTTCCGCTTGCTCTTATGCCATAACCAGCCGATACTAAACCGGCAAAGCCTGCTATCAAATCATCAACATTGCCGAGAACATCGTCTCAGGGTAAGTATTCCATGTCGATTGATTTTTCAACTTCCTACTATATATTTGGGCTTAATTCGACGCGACCGCGTCAATGCTACTTAACTTATACTATATTGCTTCCGTTGTAAAAAAAAATAACTAACTTTCCACACAATTATTAGTATTTAGTTTTTAATTTTTTTTAATTATTATTTATATTTTATAATGAATTGTTAAATTCAAATGGATTTTTTGTTTCAAATATATAAATTTACAGCGGAATTCATGTTACAGAGTCTCGTCGACGTGATGATGAATTATAAAAACCTTGTAAACTATAATGTTAGTCAACCACTATAAGTGAACACTGAATTTATAGAGTTGGCTTTAGACGTCTTGGACTTATTAAACCAAATATATTGTAGATCTAGTATTAGTACTTTAAACCCGTCGCCCAATACACTAGGACAATAGTAACACTAGGAATACTAGGATTGACAAAGAATAAGGTGGATGATAAGGGGTATGTATAGCTCTGGTATATAACCCATCACACATTATGCTGTGGCCATCAATGTGGCCTTCGGCAAGTCGATTGGTATTGTTTTAAAGAATTCCAGGTTCCAGGTATTGTTATATAGAAAAAGAATAGATTTTTATAATATAGATTCCATATATATTGTCGAGTAGCGGCAGAGTACACTGCATTGCCCAGTAAGCCATCTGGCCATCTGGCGGAAAATTGACTGTATTTAGTAAATAATAGCGGGGCCTAGATTAAAACTTAAAGTTGACTTTTCTAAAGTTTAATTCCAAAAGAATTACAATAGGTGTCGACTCGAACGCCGCGATAATAAAAGCGCCTACGGTGATCATAATAGCAATATGTTTTCATCAGTATTAATTTTGCCGCAACATTCCCAATTGATAATGACAAATTACAAAAGCCACTTTTTCTATCCCTCTTCCTTTATCCTTAATTAATCCCACTATGGTCGGCAGCGCACTAAGTAGTAGATAACACTTGTTGCGTTAATAATTATGATAATTATGACAACTATGAAAAAAACTATGACTTCGATGACACTTTAATATGAATTCCGCCTATTTAGTATAATTAAAAAAAATGTCTTACTAAAATTTTTTTCGCATATATAATTTTATCTTTTGTTAAGCTTCTATAAGTTAATATTTACTTAAAATGATTCTGAAATAGTGAGGCTGTACGCTTATGTTTTTCGATTTTGCCATTCTTTTACTATTTGCTAGTTGTTTTTAACTGTGATCGATGAATTGCAGAACGAGATCGTTTGAAACCAGCTCCGCCGCCGAAACCAGCGGGTCTTGTGGGCCAGCAAATGCCCCTGGCCACCCCGAAGACATACACGATCACCGTCTCGCCCGAGTATTTCAACCAACTGCGCAACGTACAACAGCAAAGCCAAGACCTCAGGATTGAGGTAATTTTATTTGTGTGCCATTTTTGTAATATTAAAAAATATGTTTACCTACAAATAATCCTAGCGCGATACGAGCATGCGCAAATTAAAATGTCTTGAGGTATTTTAAAAGTTTAAATTTTTTTAAGCTAGCGGCTTCCTACGCGCTTTTATTTAAATCCCACAGAAATTGAAAAAAAAAAATTCAGGATAAAAAGTATCATATGTTATTTTTTTCAGGTAATAACTACATATATTTGTGCCAAACTTCATCCAAATCCGTTAAGCCGTTTCTGAGATAAGTGTGCATAAACGCATAGACAAACAGACAGAAGTTCAAAAAACTAATTTTTCAAGTCGGTAACATAAAGTCAAAGTGCACAAATTGTGTTTTTTTTTTAATTATTTAATGTATAGTTTCTAAATGCGAAAGTGGGTTTGTTTGTATGTTTTGTAAAGTTTTTTTTCCATCGCCTCAAATTTTTTTGTCCATCTATCGCATGTCGCATTACAGTCGGCCGCGGAGTAGCCAGCCGGGGCTTGCATCAGCTGACCGTGTAGAAAAAAGTTTCACTTGCGTCGTGGTTTCATAAAACCACACAATGTTTCCTTTGCTATGCTTTCACATCTTAAATACTCAACCAATCATGATGAAAACTCACGTAGATTGGCATACCTTTCATCCTACTAGTATCTACTGTTCCTGAAGTAGGTACACGTACGAAGTCGCGGGCAAAAGCTAGTACTTTGATTAACGAGTTAATAAAATGTATGACATTTTCATTAATAAAGCCAGATAGAAACATTTTATGTAAACTGGCTGGTTTTTTTATGTTAAGGTCGACACGGACCTTTAAGTCTAGCTGGAATAAAAACTGAGAAATATTTATTTACTACAATATTTTTAGTAAATATATTCTTTCATTTTATTATTGTTTTTTGCCCCATTTAGTCGAAAAATTGCTCTACATTACTTAATGTTTTTTCCATCAAAATGTCATGAAAATGTTCTTATTAATCAACATTAAATCAAATGTTGTTTTTGAATAAGTATCTAACGTCGCTAATAAATTCAAATAGTGAATTTTGTATAAGTAATTACTTTCAGTTAGAAACAATGCGAATATAAATGCTTCTTGCGAAATACTAATTGCATTTGCGAAATTGTTACATCTTTAAAGTACCTTTTACTCGTACATAATTATTGAACTATGAAAAATGCAAAATAAACACTGTGTAAAATAGTACTTTATCATATGCAGCACACTCAAAGTTGTTGATTGAATATTTTAAGTAAGATTCGATTTTCTCTGCAGACTAGAAACATGCGTCGGGCTACACTGTCTCATTCGATACAAATGAGACAGCTCATTGCTGAGACTATTGTCAAGATAGGGGCGATCGCTGCCGGATTTTGCGATCACGACTCTGCCGCTGTAAGTTACAATCAATTTTGAATATTCCGAATAAAATATTGATACTATTCCTTATTATAAATTATATAGGTAAGTAAAGTGGCAGTGAGCAGGACACATACGCAGGAGCAAGCGCAGCGTACGACGTCCACCCACACAAGGAGGACAGACGATCTGATTTTCCTTAATAATCAGACCATAGAAGGGTCGGTAGCGCAATTACAGTACCTATTCTACGGCCGATGGAGTTGCTTGTGTTACAGCGACGGTAGCCAACTAGCCACCTACCATCAAGTGGACCATATGGACTACTGTTGTGTAGGACATACAAGAGGCTGTACATAACGTCAAAATGTAAGAGTGGCTCAACATTTCAAATGAATATCATAAATTATTTGAGGTCACCACTGTAAAAGTTTTTTTATTGATGCTTTGCTTATGCAGTCGAAGTGAATAAGTGTATTAATTTAATATATTCAGGTGATATTACGGAAAGAGGAACAGGCTAAATGGCAACAAAGTCGCGCAAATATAATTTTCGCATTGTAATTTATAACTTTTCTTTAGCTTTTTTATTACATAATATTATAATACTTTCAGTTTATATTTCTTTATTCTCATTGCAGCTTAAAGCTACTTACATGAGAAATATAACAAAAGACTTAATTAAGAAATGAAACATTAAACAGGCAGACTAAACACACTACAATTAAACAATATTTATTCCTGTTTTTTTTATTTAAACAAGCCAAGAACATTTAACATAATATGTTTCAACAGCTTGGATCTAAATTCTGTAAAAGATTTTGCCTGTTTTATATACAAAAGGTAATTCGTTAAAAAGTTGTGCTCTGTCAAAAGTAATCATTTTCATTCGTACCTTTGGTAAGACATCATAATTATTATCGTTTTGAACCCCGCATATCGTTTTGCCAGTTTGTCTGTTACGTTTTCACACATGAATCGCTGAACCTCTTTTCTATTGTAACCTGAACCTTGAATATTGACCATAGAGTTCCTTTTAGCCTTTCACCGAAGTTGTATTAAGCCTATGAGTAAACCGGTTTAAGATGTCAATGAAAAGGGCAACTTGTTGCAGTTTTTCATCATACACGGTTTGTAAGACACTGAAAGTTGTCCTATGCATTATAAAGAGTAATATAAAATAAAATAAATAACTCATTAATTATTTATTGACATCTTACATTATTGTGTTGATAAATTAAATTCGTTACTGGTCACTAAATTCTGCTCGTTATGATTAATGTCCCTAAAATAAAAGCCTATGAATGCTTACTTCGGGGTCATACGTTTTGACTTGTCGATTTTTTTTAATAAGTAATTAATTTGTATCTTCAAGCAATTCTCCCGCGAGGAGGAAATATACCGGCAAGAAATGCTGCTACTTGAAAATGATCTATTTGAACTGGAAGCTACAGTCGAGCGACTCCGAGGGCAAGCTGCAAACAGGTATATATTTTAATGCTATATTTAATAACTTCGTTATTGATATCAAAAATTTGTTTTACACGATAAAACTATATTCTATTAATTATTGTACGTTTTTATAGTGCGTAAACAATAACATTCTTATAGGAACTGATTGTCCGGGCGTTATTTTTTTGTATTCTTAATTGATACCTTGATTCTGACTTATAATACCTACATATATTTTCAGGGAGACGCGTGTCATTATGTCTGATATTGAGAGTATTGCTATGGTGCTCTCGAAGAGCAGCAAAACTGTGTCCGATTGGAAAATTAAGTTTCCTGTCTTGCAGGATTCGATGAAAGGCAAACTTGCTTCTGAGATGGAAAAAGTGAGTTCAAGTTTTGAGCCTTATGCAAAAATTTAACTGTGTTTTTAAAATAATATATTGAAAATATTTGAAAATTATTAAATATTTGAAAATATTAAATATTTGATAATACAGTCCTTGCTGATAGAAGAAAAAAAAGTATTGTTCCCCTGGAATCATCTTAAAATAATAATAAAGCCTTTGAAGACATATTTGCCTTCAAAATTCAAAATAATATGAAACTGTCTTATAAGTCATAATAATATGCCGTTGAGCCATAAATGCTTTCGTAGATTCAACTTCGTTACTACATCCACTTTCTATTCGAACTATCTTTCGCGTTTCGAAATAAACTTAAATAAATTTAACTTTAATAGAAGTATTTTTGATATAATACGTAATATTGTTAAGATTTTGCACCAGGTGGTTCGTAAGGAAAAAATGCTAGAAGACGAACCAGAGAGGTTGGAACTGGCATTGCGTCGATGCAAGAAACTCACCGGAACTCTGGTTACTTTGAAGAGGTAAGAAAATCCTTGATTATTCTAATTCCAATCGTTTTGGATTAACTTGATATTTTGCAAATGACATTAGTATTTTTAATAATTTATTTATTTTATTATTTATTTGTCCATTTTAACTTGTTAAAATTAAACGTGTATTTAAAAGCCGCGAGGCAATATGATAAATTATATTATAATAGAATATTAACTTTATTTTTATAGTAGCTTTATAAACACAATTTTTCATAATATAAATGGTAGTTAACGAGGAGGTGCAACTATAAATTTAATCAAGAATCCGTAACTATACCTATGCAATTCTTTTTTTAACTTGTTGACAAATTCAAAATTGTCTAAATGGTATTTTATAATTAAGTACAGACTGTAAAAATATATCGTTTTGCAGGTTGGCTTGTGTCCAAGAGCAACGACTTCCTGTCAGTGACGGGAATTTGTCTCCAATTTCATCTCAGAGCTCCTCGCAAACCTTCACCCCGGGCCCGTCTTCTGATGATACATCCCACCCTTCGCAGGCGCAAAACAAGGTAACAAATATAATAAAAACTAACAAACAATCTTACCGTTTTTACATTAATACTTATTTTAGATTAAAGGGTGAAATTTTACCAAGACTTCATTTCACCATAATGTTAAGTATCTAGTTTAAAACATGATAAATATTTAGATTAAAAAGAACCATTTGCACGGTTTTCGTACATATCAATAGCACATAATGCATTATGCAGATTCTACTTAGGTAGTACCTGCTTATGCTAGGACCACATTAATTTCGTTAATTTTTATATTTTCAAATAGTAATCATAGTTGTAAATGTTTCATTTAAAGGGTTAAATGAACTTTTTTAAATTCTGTCTTCGTCCCAGTATAAATTATAAAATTATAAAGACTTTTAACTCTCTGTTAACTTACACAGCCTGTAGTTCCTAATCCTAATGTATTGATTGTAGGGTAAAAATGAATATTTTGAATATATACACATTTGTAGAAAATTTAATGTAGAAACTTTTGTCAGAAGTAGGTAATCATTATAATGCTATTCGTATAAATACGAGCAAATTTCTGAAAAAAGGTACCTTCAACTTCCCCCTACAGCCTCAGCATAGCCTGCACTCTTGAGAATTTTTAGTATGTTCTTCTGGATACATGTAAGGTATACATGATTTTATTTTTTGACTGGGCTATTAAGGCAATTAAAATTAGGCGCTGTATTTAGTGTGGTTCTAGCATTAACTTTAAAAACGAGAAATCTTTGTAAAATTTCATCAACTAGGACAAAAATTTAAAATTAATAAAATATTTTTTTTATATAAAATATTAAATGTAACTATTAATTTATATACTTAAGTGTATTGCAATTTGTTTACAGTAAAGAAACCTCCCTTTTTAGGAATAGAATCTTCAATGATTCCATAAATAGATTAAGATCGCTTAACAATTGCAGGTTTGCCAAGAGTTTAAAATTTGCATTTTTTTCCAACACTAGTTTTTGTTTGGGGAGTTTGTTATTAATTTGCGCCCTTCTTCACATTGGCTTATTGAGTAGTTTGCAATGGCGTCTTCAGAGAAGTGCTTTCCTAACGGTGTAAGCATGGGTCCCACTTTATTTATTTATTCTATACTTTCACGTCACTGAACGCATGGACACACTATAAAAATCTTGTCTCCAAACTAAAAATGTATATTATCTTATAGTGGCTTATATGATTTGTTTAGTACATTTATTTAACTGTTATATGGTTACTTGTATTGCGTAATTTATACTCGTTAGTCAAGTATTCTGACTCATACAATTCGGCATCAAAATTTTAAAGTGTACTTACAGAACAACATCATTTGTGTTCCGTCATTACACTAAATACATTGAAATGAAATTGGCATACAAAATTATTTCGAAATTTTTTACATATTTTATGGCTACTTTCACGCTCTGTTCGTCGACTGAATTATAATTTCAAGTTAAGCAGGTTTATTAATTTAAAATTTTCTAAAATTAACTCTCCAGTAATTATCGAGTCAGACCTATGACGATTATCTTACATTTAAGAGGTAAGTATCTATTATATGTAGTAAAGCAACTTTTATAGTTAGATAAATATGTACCTAAAACTTATATAATTAATACGAATATGTTACATAAAATTTATGAACAATTTATTAATTATTTACAAATTTTACATCATAATTAAGCTTAGGTCCGTTAGGTAGAGGGTTCCTGGCATGCTGACCGCATTATTTCGCTGTACAAGGCTAATTTGCTGACCAACGTAATAGTCACCTCTGGAGTTACGAGTATAAGTATGTACCAATACATATGTTTTTAGCACATCTCATAAGATTTTATCACACAATTCATGGTTGGTTTACATATATTGCGCTTCTAGTAATATATGTACCATTATATCTTACTCAATATTCAACAGAGTACACAAAATGTGGTTATTTCACCGTGATTTTCTGTAAGGGGGGTTATTATCCAATGTGTAAATGCAAAACGCAGTGTTCATGTCTGTTTGTCTGTAATCTTACGGCTTCCGATTGGGATATTATATTTGGTAAGTTTGAGTGTGAGTCAGCAAAGTTTGCTCGGAGCTGGCAAGATCCGAAGAAGTACTTACCGGTATCATTTTTCTATTTATTCTATCTAAACTTACTTCACTTATATTAATAATAAAAGTATTTATTTGATTTTTATCTAATAGTCAATTATAATGCAGAAAACATTTCGCGTTTTTCCATTGGATCCTTTTTTTATCTTATATTTTCGATAGCAATAGAAAAGAAATGTCATAATTACACTTCACTGCCGTATGCATTTCTATTAAATTTAATTAATACAAAATTAATTACTTACTTATTTAAAATACAGAGCGTGACAGAGTCACATTTAACAGAATACAAAAATAAGTCTAAATTTTTTTGCACTTTTATCCTGCAACCAATTGCACTCTCCGTCAAAGTCTAATTTTTTGACCCTCGCTTCAGGAAAACAATGCCAATTTTAAAAACAATCATCCGACGGGGTGTCAGACATAAGTAGACTGTACCAACTGATCATTTCATTTTAAAAATTTTTCTTCATCACAGATTTTCAGTAGAGAAATGTTGCAAAAAAAAAACATAATAAAAGATGTTTTCAAATTTTATTGAAGATAATGTAAACATAATCTGATTGAAGAATTTTATTTACAATATATTACTCTGCTCTTACGAATAGTATCGAATATATTGGGTCAATGAAAAATAAGCATTTACTATAATATAAATAACGATCAAATTAGCTTGAAATTTCACAAAAGTGTTGGTCTATTTTAAAATTAAATGCTCACGTTACAAAAAGGGCAATTTTACTTCTAACACTATATAATTATACCTATACCTATAATTTAACAAATGAATTATTATAATTTTTAAAAGATACGAGTAACTTACATTGTTATGTTACCGCCATACAGTCTTACAGTTCCACTTCGATACTTTTCGTAATGAACTGATTTGAGTGTGTTTTTGGGTTGTGTCATTTTGTGGTATTATTTTAATAAATTTCGTTGTGTTTTTCACGTCCTGTTGCCGCCAGTTCGCATGGAGGCACAGCAATAACTTCAAAAGGGCTATTGTTGTTAACGAGTAATAATCCTCTTCATAATAATATATCCATTATTTATTATTATTATTCATTAATTAAGTTTTTAATCAAATCAATTTAATTCTATATTTATTACACGTATTTTTTTACTTTATTTTTCTGTATCAATATATTTTAATTTCAATATTCATATAATATTTCATAAATTTATTAATATTATACGATTTGCTATTAGGTATATGTAGGCATCTTGATGCACTGAATTTTATAATAGTACTTGAAGAGTTTATATTTGCTTGAGTATCTAATTAATGTTCCTTGATATTAAAGAATTGAGGAGCATGCTTTCTATTTCATTTTTAAGATGCCTTTCAAGGTCGTTTAATATTTATTATTATTATTTGTTTAATTTTGAATAAACTTAAGTTTTATTTAACTTAAAGTGAAGTTAACGTTTACGAGACAAGAATATACCTATTTAATTTTTAACAAAATTTTTTGAAAATTTTATTTCACATTTCAGAGCGGGGACCATATATGGCCTCGCTTTTAAAGGGTGTGTGTTTTTTTAAAACATTTCTTTATTATTTCTTTTTTCTATTATATATTCTAAGTACTTATGTCATTTCATAATATGTTTTAGTAATGCTTCCGGTTACAGGCCGACGTATAAGTTTTTTTATTTATATTGTTACATTTTAACTTCACAACGTAATTAAAACTTGAATTTGTTTGTATATGAATGAAAAAAGGCAACGCCATTCCCGCCCATGAACTGTCGGATGTGTGTAGGAAGCCTTAAGAAGTATTCAAAAAAAATTTAGATTTTATTTGAATTGTACAGTCGGCCTATAGCTTTAGTTAGCATTATTATCGAGTTTCATATAGTTAGTCAAATATATATTATATATTTTTTGCACGATGCATGTCATATATAGTGGAAGTTCATTCGTTCAGTTGATATGAAGCTAATTTATATTATTATAACTCTTTTAAACTCTTATATGAATACTGCAAAACAAAAAAAAAACAAAAATCTTATCAAAACTTATCGCACATGGTGTAATCGACATTAAAATATTAGTGATTTAAGGGTCAACACGAATGGACTTGAAAATAGACTTTTTAAATTAGAATTTAAAAAAAATAGTTTAGCTTTCATTTTGTGATATTATGTTGGTTGCGTCGTCTGGTTTAAATAAATCATTAAAAAAAAATTTTTTTTTGAAAATTTAATTTCTACGTTTTTTTACGAATCAAATTCATTTATTTCCATTTTTTTGGAATTGTTTTAAAATATTCAAAAAAAAATAATTCAAAAAAAGCAAATAACAAAAAATTTTTTGTTAAGAAATAGATACCTACCTATGTACCTAATAATAAAATATATTACGTAACACGGTTACGATACATATAACGAAATCACAAGATGAAAGCACCAATAAATTTGTATATTTATTATTAACAGTTTTTTAATCACTTGTTAATAAACCGCATGTAGCAAATTACCTATACTTACTTTTAATAACGTTGGAACAATTTAACTGAGCATAGTTACTATGTGAGGTTATTGATTGATCCTTCATTCTATAGCTAAATGAGTAAAAATTGACAATATATTAGTCAGAAAGATTTATTATATTTTTTTTTATATTAGACAAATCTATTTAGTTTAGACAAACTATACAGTTCAATCAACAATTTCAATAAAGCATTAAATATAATGTAAATAACTTCTCGATTTAAGTGAGATTAGTATATTTATGGACTTATTAGTTTTTATACTTATATAAGTGATTTAGAAATTAATATTAATAATTAATTATTAATATTTAGTCAATTGAAAAGAAGAAAATAAAAGGATAATGCGATAGAATTTTGTTGTAACTTACTTACTAGCTATGCCACGAGGCCGGTTTTTCAAGTGACTGACATATTTTAGTTGGTCTTTTAAAGGCCTTAAGAATTAAGTTATGAAACGCAGAAATAATTTCTTAAATCGGGACTGCTAGTTCGAGAGATTAGCTAGTTTAAACAAAAAATAAAATAAAAAAGAAACTTTTCAGCTTCATTTTACTATCTACTTATAGATAAATTTTAATTAATGTAATAGGGTACAATTAAGAATACACAATAAATCCAGTAAGTCCATAATAATTATACAATAAACCCGCAATAACCTTAATTATCCACCTAATTATCTAATTATTCTACCACAAAGTGGTTCTTCTGTGACCTCACTAAATTTTGTGCAACACATTTTTAACCAGTCAAACTTAAAAAAAAAACAAATCATATATATAAAAGTATCAGATCTTTTTTGAAACTAGCAACCTACGCAAAGGAAAACTACCGATGAGTGACGTCATCATAAATGCAAACAATCCAATCAATTACACTACAATTACTTGACACCATTTAAAAAAAATTATTTTCGGTTAGTGATCTATAATATCTAAATAACTTAGATTTAAAGTCATATTTAATGCTAGTTTTTTTAACTAATAATAACGTAGGTTCAAGTAATGCTCAGTTAAATTGTTCAAAAAATTCAATGTGAGTGTATCTAGTTGCTTCAACAATAGTTTGTGCATCTTGTTGTATTTTGTTTTGTTGCAGCGTGTTCTCGATAGCAGATGCTGTTCCCAACATAGAACTTCTGGATTCGAATAAACCATCCTAATTGTATCGTTATATGGTACTTTAAAAAAAAAAACTATATCATTTCCATCACTCTCTCATTATTCGATTTAATTACCTGCACATGTAATCACGTCTTCATCTCTTTTCAAATGTTCATACATTTCATCCTGTTTACTTCAACGTGAACTACGAAAGATATAAAAATCACCCAGAAGTAGTAAACACCCTATTGGCTACTGTTGAACAATAATGCACATGAAAAGTGATATTGCTTTACTAACCCCTCACCTTTGGAAAGCAGGTAAATTTAATTTTCCAAATTTGTACAGTTACACTAATATATTATTATAGTTGTAAAACTAACTAATATTTATTGGACAATTTGCACAGCAGTTTTTTGCATAAACATTTCATTTGTAGAGTACGCAATTCACTCAAGCTTGTATTACCTACCAATAGATTAGTGTACCAATAGATTATATTTCGACCGCCAGTACTATATTATATATTCACATATATTATTATAAACAGCTTCTTTGTATATTAACATAGAGAATTAATGATTATTATAAACTATATACCTATTATTAGCAGTACAATTTTGACTAATGGCAAAATCATCACAATTGTTAAGAGTAATTTTTTTCCTACGCTATTATAAATATCACTTTTATGCCTTAATCACCGAAATTTGATTCGTATATTATATCTTTCTTATTTTTCACTATTTATGTGTCATAAGTACGTGTCTACGCGCTCTTCGATGTTGACTTTTGATTTCGGTTTGAGTCAACACAAATCATCAACTGAAACTTATTACTTACCTACACGTTCTTTTATACAATATTTTGTCACAGAATAATTTCAATTTCAACACAACTTGTCTGAATATTTTCGCTAATTTCGAAGCCTAATAGGCGTCATGTTTTGCTGCACAAATTATTCTGTTACAAATACGGGAGCTTTTGTCTCTTTTGATTTTTTATTGAATGATTATCAAAGGCCTATTCAAATTCCTCAGGTGAGTATGACGGCAGCGACACAACCTTCGCTGTATCATGTAACCTATAGATAAGAAACCGAACTGTGTAGGTACTTACATCGCGACATTAGGTGCATGATTGTAGAATTCACTGTTGCACCGCTGCCACAGTCTAACTTCTTAGATATGAATAGGCCTTTTAGATTTCTTTTTTTCGATAAGTGTGAATACTAAATGTTTCAATGGACTTTTGGATGTATGTATAAATGTGTTTGTCGATGTTTAACGTTAGCGAGAAAAGCGTGGTCACAACTAGCCGGAAATCACACACACTGCTACGGATGTGGTTCGGTTTTATTTGCAACCTCGCTTTTATAATGTCTGTTGGAGATTGGCGAGCACTGTTAGAAGTGCGGAATGGTGCGCAGGGCACCGGTTGCGGGAGAGCGGGAGCCGGCTCGATCCGGGGAGCATCGGACGTGCGGCCAGAAAACGCCCTCGACGCGCTACTAGACGAGCTCCAAACTTTCGCTAAACCTACCGACACTTGCGGCGGCAGTGGCCGAGGCGACGGGCCACTTCGGAGACTGCATTCCTATCCCAGCGGCAGCGACACGGATGCATCGCCTCCAGTACGAGCGCGAGGCCAGCATCCACCGAAGCCGCCTGTCCCCGAACGCCATCCGGAGCTCCTAGCGATGGCTGCCCGACGAGCGCCTCCACCGCCGCCGCCCAGAACAACATCACGCTCTCCCCTAGCTTCCCCCACCTCCCCAGCCTCGCCCCCACAATCCGAATGCAACCCCAACGCCTCCGACTCAGACAAAGGTACCGCGAGACAATCGCTTCTAGAACAACGCCACCAGGAGCTACTAAAAAAGCAAAGGGCACTTCAGGAGCAATACGCAAGGCTCCAAATGATCCAACGCACCGGACCCACACTTCCGCCAAATGCGCAGCCAGACTTGAAAAAAACCGGCAGTGAATCAAACCTTTTAACCAAAATGAACTTGAATCTCGCCACCGCCGCAATATCTGGTAGTATGACACATTTGGCAGGTGACAGTGATAAGAGAAGGTCCGTAGACCAATCCGGTCCCAATGAATTTGACGCGCTTGGCGTAAAGCTGTCGGAAACAGCAGTAGCTACCACAAATAAAGTGTATGAGACTGATATTCTGTGACCTAGTAGCCCTTGTTTCGCGATACCTGTTTAAGATTGCGTTTTCTTGTACCAGGATCAATTTGATGTTTAATAATAGAACTAAATTGAATATTTTGTTTAGCGATATCAATGCGCCTAAACTTTAATTCAAGTCAAACATGATCTATGATTTTGTCTGAATTTTTGATTTATATTAAATCCCGAGGGGGTCTGGCTTTGGATAACAAACACGATCAAACCGCTATGCCAATGGACAAACGATTTACAATATTGATGTTATAGACGTTTTAGAGCAGAAAATAGAGCAAAAAAAAATTTATGGTCTTGTTTAGATTAGTAATTGGTATTTTGTATCTCCACGTAAATCACTTTACCTCCATAAAATTGATCTATACACCTCAAAGCACTTATGGAAATTGCAGTTGGACTAATTACCTATTGAAACTAAATTAATTTTCAATACTCATATACATTATATTTTTATGATAAACATTCACATTCCAAAATTACCTACCTTAATTTAAGAAAATAACTGGATTTATTTAAATGTCGTTCCAATCGCAACGGTCCGTACATACATCGTCCAAACAATATTTTCATTGTAATTTCAAAGTAGGTGTACTGTAATACAAAAAAAAATACTAATCGTAATACCCTCCTACAATAATAAATGTGCCAAATTTAATCCAATAAATGTTTCTATTCCCCCTATTTTCGGCACTTTGCTTCAATAGGTACAAAGGCACATTTACATTGAAAAAAGAAATTAAACCTGTTTTCAAAAAGGAATTTGTTATTATTTGTGATTTTCGAATTTACTTGCACGTAAATTATTTATTATAATGTTTCGACTATTAACATTTTTATTTTTATATAATAATATTATATAAAAATACTGCAAATATAAAAAAAATCTTGCAGTATTATTTGGTTCTGATCAATTTTTACATTTTTAATTTGTAAAATTATTTATAATATAGTTTTAAAGTTATTTTAAAGTCATAATTAATGTAAATGTGCCATAACACTTTTTGAAAAATAAAATACTAGAAACTAAGCAACGATTAACGTTTTGAATTACTTAGATGATGACGGGTGCATGGTGTAAAAAAATTCTCACTTTCTTTCTAAAACAACGAAATCAGACGTCTGTTAAAATCAAATTCGATACATGCCACTATCCCCATTGATCCATGTTATGATCCATGTCATGATCGCGCATTTTGCAGATTGCAGATCTGTTGCAGAAGCACGTTGCAGATCAAGCTGAGGCGTGTCGCCTTTAAAGCAAACACGCGAAGGCACCAGACGCGCGTAGAGTAGCTGCTGCTTTAATTGTCATTGGCATCATTAAAAATGAGAAATGCTATACAAAAGAGAAAGCATCGTCCTAGAACACGGTGACACTCATATAATTTTATTAATTTAATTGTTGATTCGTTGTCCATTGCGACCCGAGACAACACGCCCGTCTCCATCAAATGCAATGCTCAGACTGAGGTCTCTTTGAGCACGGCAAAAAAACCAACAAAATATGACTCGGCTCGAGGCGCCGAATTTGCCTCGTGTCGCGGCGCGCCTCAGGTTGAGGCAGCGTCTCCACTTGCACAGCCTCGGAGCGAGGCAGCCGCTCGGCCCGAGGCTGCCTCTAGTGGATACGCGGCTTAAGGACTTTAAGAAAAGTGCACCGGGATATGTTATCGAATAGAATAGCATAGAAAAGAATAATATGTTATTTGTAGCAAAGGACGTTCAAGAACATACATAAGTAAAACGTAATATACAAAAACAAATACAAACGCTACAAACCGGCCCCAACTCAGCATAATGCAGGTTGTAAAAACCTACGCTGCTCTTCCGATTCCGTTATCGACAAACCACAATGTTTGATAGTAAAAGTTTGCATGTTCTATTTCGTATTATTTACAACTGGTAATTCTGCAAAATGACTAGGTAATGGAGATAGTGGGATGTACCGATCAAATTCGCCGATAACTGAACTAATTAATATTTTTGACGGATCAATTTTTAAAATTAACATGGATATATATGATTTAAAAGTCTGTGATACTCTACCTAGAGTTAATACAAAGCCTAAGAATGTAATTCTTGAGGTTATAAACACATAAAATAATTAACAGTCTCCTGTGCGCCATTTAACTTTGCTTGCTAATAAACAATAGGTATGTTTCCTATACTTTATACAAAATTAATTACTCTATACGTACACTTTATTATATAAAAAAGTCAATAATTGCCACACTGTGCTTTTGGTTGCAGCGGGTCTTATAGAATTAAGGACAATATTATCAGGTCATATATTTTTTATTAGTCTCACATTGAATCGTTAAAAATTTCAAGAGAAAAGAGCGTACCTACGTAATATTGTCTTATTTTATTATTAAAAAATATATTAGTTTATTAAATTTATATCTAACAGGCAAACAACTTGTACATTGAGTCGTCATAAAAGTCCTCTCTATACAATGCTCGCATTGCACACTAAATGTGTACGGTAATGTTTGCTATAAAAATTTAAAGCTCAAGACATAACTGTCTTCTTTAATTTTGATATTTTTTAATAAATTTATTAAGAATTTTTTATGCAACACTTGGCTTTCTTCAAAGCGTTGAGGATTTTTAATAGTACCTAAGCATTTTATCAACAAATTTCAGCCGGTTTCATTCAGTGATTTGGGCCTGTTTTTATACTCAAAATTCTGTTCCAAAAATAAAGTCCTTAAATATATATGCACAAAAAATATATTGTCCATAATTGTGTAAACCGAAACTGCTGGATACTCGCTTAACTTGCCGTCATGAATATTAGTGTAGTTAAAAAATAAAAGTAATTCACTATTAACTTCAAAAGTATAAATGTGGTCAAATTCATTGAATTATTGGTATGTTGAGTGATATTGATGTATAAGAATTGTGTGTTAAAATATCCTTATTTTTAGACTCGAAATATATCTGCATTAGAAAAAAAAAATTCAGACACGTATTAAATTAGATCTAGTTGTATTTGTAATAAAATAAGAATCATGTTTACGCCTCTTTAATGTTATTTGCATGTCAACATATTCCAATTGAACAATCTTTGATAGCGCCTTATACATTAATTTTATATCGGGCTAAATCAGAATTGCTAATTTACCGTAATTTCCTTCAGAAAATTAATTAAAAGAATTAATTATTTTAATTTTATAATTAAAAGAATTAATTAATTTTAAATTAAATTAATTAATTTTTATTTAATGCGTATATTAATTTTTCCTTTTACGATAAATTCTCGCTTCTCAAAATCTAAATTGTCCAAGTAAATTTACATAAATGTCATAGAGGAATAGTAGAATCATATATTTTTAATATATGTAGTAACGAAAAGTTAAAAAATATCCGTATACTGTGTAGTAAATAATATATCCATTACATTCACTCGCAATATTTTTCGCATTGATTTCCAAAATGGCCTTGTTTTTATTAATATTTAATTTGTTTTTTTGTTTTATTAATGTTGATAACCAACATATTTATTTCGAAAATTAAAAAATATACGCAAAACCGTAACAGTTTCAATCAAAATAAGTAATACACGCAAGATGATTTTGCATCGCTATCAAAATTTTGTTGAATTTTTAATCAAAATGAGAAGATTAGGTATAAAACACAATTCAAATTTAGGTAATTTGATCGTTTGAATTATCACAAAAATAATTGAAGCACCATTTTTACAAAAATATAACTTAATCGTGTAGTAGGTATCGGGATAGGTTTTCCAATATGGGAATAGGTTAATGGGAGAGTAGGCGGGGTGATGTCTAAGAGGGAATGCGAACCGTGTGCGTTACGCAATGCGCAGCGTTACGCATGCGTTACGTATGCTTGTGCGTTATGCGCTAGGTTGCGGTTACACACTGCATATGAAGAAACATTCACGAGCTACACCCGGTGTCTGATTAGAATAATTAGGTTAACAGCATTAGTGACAAAAGTCGTTTGGTATGACTACTTATAGTTTTGTATCTAAATTGAAAATGGAATTAAGAGTTTTTACGAATATTCGAATTGTGCCAAAGGATTAGGTACCCACATTTTATTTTACAGGTGTCACCAAAAATATTTGTAAAATCGGTATACAGTTTGCGATAAAATTATAAGATAATTAAATAGGCGTTATTTATGATTCTTTCATCGTAGAGTTTAATTCTAGCCATGAGTTAGTCTCTGTATTATTATGATTATTTTAATTTCGAATGTTTCGGATGTTTTTATGATAATTAAATGTTTGAAATATAATCTTCTTTATTAAGAGATAAGCGTGTAATTATTTATTTATTCCTAAGTGGTGATTTCATTTATGCAGTTAAAATATATTTTAACTGCATTAATTTAAAGACACGCTATTGTGTTAATTAATTAATTAATTAATGTCGTAACTACTTTATTAATTTATTGGTATAAAACATTAATTGCTAAATGCAAAAGACATCTAGTTCTAGACAGATGCAGAGTTACGTCTTAGTTCAAAAACTAAAGGGCTAAATAACTCTTGTAACCTTATATTCTAGCTTAAAAGTATCTATACTTTTAATTAAAGTTAAATCCAAAAATCTAACAAACATCCAAACATCGCCACAATTTTTCGCATTTATATTATATTAGTAAGATCATAACTTAACTCATGGTGAGGATAAACCTTTATTCTTTAATTATAATATAAGCGGTAAAATGTGAACGGTAAATATATAATCTTACAAACGTTATACAAGCACAGGCAGATAACTTTGTATAAATAATACCTAATATTATTAAGTAAGTTTTAAAAATATCTTCATTTGCCGTTTAAATTCGACCGTAAGACGAAGACCTAATTTTGTTAGTTTTGGGCTGATACTGCCTTTTGTTTATAAATTTATTTTTCTGTAATGATAAAGATAATAAGCGCTTGAGCTGATAGTCTACTTAATAGTAGATGACTATTGTCCCACACAACACACAAACCTTGAGGGCAAAAGCAATTTTAAAAATTTAAATTTTCAATTTTAAAAAGTTTAAGTGTCATCCTTATTTTAACTTACTTACTTAATTACTTATTAGCGTAAGCATTACTAAACTCTTTACCAGGCTAAGGTTATATACCCCCGCCATATTATTTAAAAGAAAATCTAGTCTTAACGCAGACATTATAAATAAACGTTGTTAATGGCAACCGTTGCTGTGACTAAGCCACAGCGAAGCGTGGCTGGGTTCAGCTAATTATTATATAACCAAAATTAGGGTGTGTACAACTGTACATATCTTTACCGTACCTACACTGGCAATGGGATATCCTTATCCCACAATTTTTTTTTAATGTAAGAGTTGAAACATTTTTATAGCTACATTGGTTCTTCTCAACCTGGTTATAAAGGAATGGTAACCGTCAAGAGATAGGTTGTCTTGTGGCATAAAAAGGACTACAAAGGATTATATTAATTTTATTAAAAAAGATAAAAACTAAGTAATGATAGCTTGTCTATGGGAATTTAGAAATATATGAATTGAATTATTTATTATTATATTTATTACGAAATTAAAAACAAACAAAATTTAGCACTATCAGCCCAATTTCTCTATACATTAAATAAACATGTCCATACCTCCACTTACTTGTGTAATAACGGCTAATTAATATTATAATTATTATACCCTAATAGATAATTTTTATTGTAAAATGAGATGTCGAAAATGTTCTTTGTGAATAAAATCCATCAGAGAATCAAACATCAAACTGTATTATGTACCAACTTAATATGTGTTCAATGAAATCCTTTGCTTTTCTTATCTGGGATAAAAAAATATATATCTGAAATTACTTTTGATATACTGATACTTAATGTTCGGTTTTTAAAGTTTTATTTTTGTTAAGTTTACCTACAACAGTAATCTTTAAATTAAGATAAAAATCTCAAAAAATCGGGTAGTGCCCGTGGTCCACCTAGTTTGTACACCACCTGTTTGAAGACTGACGGAATAATTCCTGGTCTTAAAATGTTTTTTTAGTAAAATTCTTTATTTAAAACAATATAAGATCGCTATAAGTACATATATTATATTTTTCTAGATATATACAAAATTTTGGGATGAGTTTGGGATAGAACGAGAACGGAAGAACCCAATAAAATTTGTAAAAGCCGGTTGAAAAATTGTTCGTTTTTTTTCGTAATATTTATTTAATCGTAATAATAAACCTACTTATTAAATTAAATACATACATTTCTTTTTTCTTCAGCCTCCTTTTATTCGAGTATTGGTTAATGATTCCTTTATTATATTTTAAGTAAATATTACTAATATTATAAATACGAATGTTTGTTTGGATGTATGGATGTATGTATGGATGTTTGTAACTATTTCACGCAAAAACTACTGAATGGATTACAATGAAATTTTGCATACACGTTGTCTGGGATACCAGAAAGGACATAGGGTATATTTTATAAAGTTACGCGGGCGAAGTCGCGTGTAACAGCTAGTAAAAAATATATTAAGTAGAAGCAAATGAAAAAGATCTCGCAATGAAAATGAACGAAGGGTTTCGTTGAAACACAAATTATAATGTTGGAAAATTTTATTGTCAATGGTAAACTAAATGGATTTGTATTTAGTATTAAGTTTAATTATAGTTACTATTGTAAAATTAATTAAGTTTGTTTTCATTAATAATTTGTACATTGTTTAAAATTATACAATACTTTTAAGCTTAAAGCTTTGTACTTTTAGTTGTTGAAAATTTTTATTGTTTATCATCAAAAATCATGTTAATGAAGAGCTATTACCGTAAAACTCACCAGATGGCGTTTAATCAATTTTATCTATTATATTATTTTATGTATGCCCCACTTGTTTAAGAAATTAATTGATTTGTGACATGTTACTTTTGATTAAAATTTTCTTATATACTAAACGCAACAATTAAAGGATATAAAAGAGGTGCAAATTTTTAGGTGATTTTCAACAGGCTGTAACTTCGAAGAAAATGGTTGTACAGTGCTCATTAAAAAAGGAAGTTGTAGCTTCAAGTCTCTAGTTTTTGAATCCGAGCTTTAAATATTATTATCCTTATCGGTTTATGAGTAATCGTCAGAAAACCAACGAAACAAAAATTTTCTTAATTTTTGCTCGTCTTGAAATCAGCTTCAGGGTTTTTTCAGGACACATTGAAGTTGAAAAGCTATAGAAAAGATTTTTCGTTTCCGCATTATTTGCAAAGTTATTGCAAGTTATCCAATTATCTTAAATTTGCCGTTTTTTACCTTTTTTCGGACTACTTCTTCAGTTTGAAATTTTTTTTTATCAAAATCCGATTTAAGCACCTTCCTTATAGGGGAATGTTTTGCAATTTACAAAACTCTACTTTATTTTTCTATACGACTATTATACCCCGAGTAATCAATTATCAAAGTCAAAAATGACTTTTTCGCTTTGATCGACGATAACTCAGTGACAACTCGTTAGGACGATTACTCATAAACTGCTAACGAGAAAAATATCTGAGGCTCGGATTCAAAAACTAAAGACTTGAAACTACAGTTTCCTTTTTTAGTGAGCACTGTAACGACAGTTTTCTTCGAAGTAACAGCGTGTTGAAAATCACCAAATTTGGAACTTTTTTTATTTCTTTTAATTATTACTTTTAATTTTACTTTTACTTTTAATGATTATTTTTTACGTTTTAACATTTCTGTGATATAAATTTTTGATTGTAGGCACCTAGGTACCTATGTGAATAATAACCTCTAGAAATAATTTTCATCTAATAGTGAAATAATTCTCCTGCTGAAATGGTGTTGAACGGAACTGAAATTTGACTTCTGGTCTCAAGCTGGCATTAAATGTCCTTAAGATCCTTAAGATAACTCACAAGCAGAAATTTCAAAGAAAAAGTAACCTTTTTTTAGAATGAGTACTCTATTTTGTGTATCGTATACATTTACAATATATCAGTATAAAACAGCACAATAGTACCTACCAACACGCGCTCAATATTATTTGCTCAATATAATTGTTAACAATGGCCCTTACAATATAAATACACTTTTATGGACTAAAGCTTACATATAGATATGTAATAGAAAAATAGTAACATTACATAATATTACTTATTTTTATTTCAGACAAGATGACCCATTGTTAGTTATAATACCGAAATACCTAAGATATAATTGCTTACAAATGACATCAATTGTTTTCATATTAAAACTGCATGATAATTAATAATATAAATGTAGGGCACAGCCGTGACTAAGCGTAAGCGTCAAAGTTAAAATGTAAAATTGGCGAATGCATATATTACCTATACTTTCTTATTTTAATTATCTTTATCTAGGTTACAGTTTAGGTCATAAAGAATGGTATGTTATTCTCTTAAATTATCAGAAGACCGAAGTTACTCAACCTTTTTACCTAAGTTTGTGCGTTTGAACGCAATCTGGTGACATAGCTGCTTTCATTGTTTAGATTTAATCAGATTAGCTTAAAAATGTTTTATGTGAATTTAAAAATATACATGTCAAGTTAACTGCTTGGTTTTTTTTTATTAATCTCTACAAAGACCCTTGAAATTTCTTTCCATAAGTGAAAACAGACTTAAAATTGGTTGAGACGTTTTGAAGTCCATATTTATAGAGGAACATCCTATTATTATTAATAGTATAAATGCGAAAGTTTGTATGGATGTTTGTAACTCTTTCACGCAAAAACTACTGAACCGATAACCATGAAATTTTGCATACACGTTGTCTTGGATACCAGAAAGGACATGGTACCTTTCATCCAGAACGCGGACGAAGTCGCGAGCACCAGCTAGTAATTACATACATTGATTTTCTGTAACAGCAGGGGAATTTTAAGTCCTAGTTCCGCCACGGAACTTTTCAACGGAATTATGGGGAATGAACCGATACTTTGAAGTAACTAAGTACAGGAGGGCAAGGCAAGGCATTGAACTAGTGGGAATAAACCAAGGCAAGGGCTTATAATGAAATATTTGTTAGCTGTAACTACTAACGAATTAGGTAAGTAATGAAATACCGTACCAGACAAGCTGACGGAACATATGGTAGGTGGCTAGAGCGCTGCTTCGTGTATTGCCCGTGATCCATCTAAACTCTGACGATTTGAAACTCTGACGTTATGGGACCAAACGATAAGCTTTATTCACCTGGGTGGACCACGTGCTCGCCATACATTTAATGCGCTTGTGAGCATAATATCACGACATCGTTATGAGAATGGATAGGGAATCGGGCTCAGGTCTCCCTTAATTACTCAGCGAAACACAAAAGCACACGTGCTGTTATTTGACGGCGCCGTCAATGTAAGACTGACCCTCCCTGGAATGGTAAGACGATCAATAGACGATTACGAAAGTGGATTACGATTACGATTATGAAAGGCTAGGGTGGATTCTCGGATATGCATTTCCGAGTATCCCTCTTAGGGTGGATTTTATCAATAAATTTTGTCAAAATGGTAGTAACTCGTATAAATGTCTATGAGCAGGCTGACGGTCCACTTCATAGAGGGCGTCTTTCGACGTCTATATACACATGTAACATCAGTGGTATAGATGCAAGTATACTCTGCTAAAAGGCATGGACACCACTTAATAGCGCATCGTAACATAAGCCTTATTGAATTTTAATTACAATAGTAAAGAAAGATAATAATTATTAATGTTTTATAATTTGCAAAATTTCCAGCTTTGAAATATAAGAATTATATCTTACTTACTAATATTATAAAGAGGAAAGATTTGATTGTTTGTTTGTTTGAATTGAATAGGCTCCGAAACTACTGGACCGATTTGAAAAATTCTTTCACTGTTGGGAAGCTATATTATCAGCGAGTAACAGAGGCTATACTTTATAAAGTTACGCGGACGAAGTCGCGCGCAACAGCTAATAATAAACATAAACGCTTTGTAAATCGCCTGACGTAATTTGTAATTACTAATATAATATTATAATACCTACCTATTTGAATTTTTCTATGTTTAAATGAATAAACTTAAAAACTGATTAAAAAAATCTTTCTCGAATATAAGCTACATTATTTCAAAAAAGTTATTAGTTTTTGTTTTTAAATTTATATAGGTACCTTTATATCTCAAGAAGAATTCTACACGAACGAAGTCGCAGACATCGGCTAGTAATATTAAAAATTACTGTAAGCAATGGTATGCACAATGAAAACCAATGTGATAAATAAATCAGTATTTCTTATCCATCAACGCTAATGACGCTAGTAGATTTCAAAGTCACCCTCGCTGTTCGAATGTCTCGTGTCATTGATCCTCGTGACCGAAATGTTCTCAAGGGTAGACTTTGGTTTGTATACAGCTAATATATAGCCAATATTATACTGAACTATATTCTATTAATAAATTTTATTATTTACTGGGCACTGGGCTGCTAGTCTGGCGACAGTAACCACAATGTTAAAAAATATCATTTTGAATTAAGTTTTCGTTTCAACGAAATAAAAGATTACACTTACTCTTGAGCCTAGTCAGTAGTTCAATGTAAAAAAAAATTGCGGTGTCTCAAAATAAATAAAGTTAAAACTTATTTATCATTTGATCACATTATAAGATGAGAGAATATTACTTTTGAGATTGAATCTTGTAAAATAAGCTATAGTGTTTTTTTTATTAAATACTAATCTTTTAATGATATAACCCATAACTAAGCTTCTTACATTTTACACCTTTTACATATTATATTTCTTTACATTTTACACCTTATAATGTAGATGGTTTGGTTACTGATTTCTTGGAACAAAACGAGTTTCATGCAGCTGCGCTGCCGACTTTAATGCCATAAAAGATAGCAAAGTTCAAGATAGATAAAATGCGTATTTGCACAAGCGTTTGTATTTGCATATTGTACTGTAGCGTATGTGTTTACGAAAACACAAAGGCACATGTGCTATTTTTTTAATTGCCCCGGGGATTATACCATCCCGTGGGACGTTTATCTGACTTATGGCTCAAAAAAGTTTCTACAATTTCTGCCTGTTTGTGCGTGTGCACGCACGGTACGGTAATGTGTAGCTTAACCGATTTTAATGCGGTTTTCACTTATGTACCGCAGAAGGCTAAGATTCCAATCAGTTTATAGACAAAAAAAACGAGTGTGCTTATGACCAAACGACTGAAGTGAAACTTCTTTCGCTCCATCTGTATGTATATATATATATGTGTATGTATATATATGTATATATATATATATATATATATATATATATATATATATATATATATATATATATATATATATATATATATATATATATATGTGTACAATATATACATGTATACACATATACATATATTAATTTTCTACAAATATTTAAATTTATTTCATGTTTTCATTGGTAAATTAATATTTTTGCATAGATCTTCTATTTTTATTCATCATTTTCATTATTGGATACATCAGTAATTACTGTGGTTGATTGTAAAACCGAGACTATATGGTATGAGAAATAAGATACATAAATTTTCGAATTAAAATTAGACAGATATCTAGAAAATGTGCGCGCGCACTGCTGTCTCTTGCTTATATCCCCCACATAACTTCCGTTCGCCTTGCCCGATCACACTTTTCGTAACGCTTACGTCACGCGTTCGCCAGCTTACTCCCCAAGTTAAGCGTGCGTAAAGAAGTTTCGTGAGACCTAAGTGCGTAAGACCTAACGAAGTCTAGATTTTATGTGTTAAAATAAGTTTTTGTTTTATTAAAAACAAGTCGATAAAACAACATACATATTATCTCAAAAAGTACCAGGAGAACATAATATTACAAAAGATAATTTTAAAAAGCTGCTAGATATGAACATGCATAATTTAGTCGCTTCTGTACTAGGAGAGCATAACATTATAATATATTGATTTGTTTATCGATAATATTAATAAACTTTTAAACTAGTTTCTTTATAGAGTTACTAGTTAGATTGCACTTCAAAGGCATAGTGCATATTTCGTTGCATCAGTACCAAGGGAGCATAATATTACAATAGGTTAAACTAATTAAGTCGTATATTGATCGAATCAAATCTGTAAAAACATATTTTTACAATTTCAAGATTTAACATAACTTGTGTGCACTTTAGGTGCACAATGCATATTCCGCTGCTTCATTACCAGGGAAGCATAACAAGAAATGAGTAAAGAACTCAATGTCTGGATACAGGGCATGCGCGGATGCCTAATGTCACCTATAGGTCATATACCTCCTCTTAGTCTAGTACAACTGCAACACACGCCTGCGTAGATAGGTCTCGTCATTACTGCAGCGCAGTTGTCCGTCCCAAAGTTTCAAAATCTATAGTACAAACATAACGTGTGTGGTTATAATGTAGATCTATTTTTATATAAACAAATGCTTACTCGTATTTAGAAAACTGCAATTTGAAAAACTAGTTAAGTTAAAAAGTTTTGTGAAACAAAAAAAAAATGGTAAGTTTTGTGAAACAAAAAAAAAATGAATTTTCTCTGCACAAGTTTCGAGAGCAAGTCTTTAAGTATAATTTAAGTTTTAAAATTTCACTTCGTTATTTTTATTGCAGAGAAAATTACTACAATTGATTAATAATATTATATTAAGAAAATAATATTTTTATTAAAAATATAAAATGTCTTCAACCTTCTACAAGTTCTAATATTAACAGTTCTAATAGAATTCGTAAAAAAAAATCCAGAAAATTATTAACTTTGATAGAGAGTGAAACATATTAAATGTTTTATTTTTATTAGTAATAACTGTCTATATATAACTTATCAACTTATACTTTTATTTCGTTTGAGTTTTTTTTATCATAATACCTGTTTAGACAGATTCCTTAGCGAAATGTCAGCTAGGACAAATTTGCATACTTAAAGACTTTATTCCACATAATAATTTTATTAATGAGAAAGTTTTTTTGTTTGTATGTTTGTTACTCAATCAAGCAAAAACGTACGTAAACGGACTTAGATTCCTGTGGGATTTTAAAAAATAGTAATTTATAATTTAAAATAATATTATTAATAACATAGATTATAAGCAGAAGGAAAAAAGTTGTGCTGAATTTTTATTTGGAAATTTTTGTAAACTGACTTAAAGACCTGTGGCTGTGGCTAAAATAAAATAGAAAGTTTAACTGTTGCTAAGAAGTTAAAATATATTAACTCTGGTTTGTACTTTATTCGTCGATGACTTTACCAATTACTAGATTAAGGGCCTCTTTCACCATCTGTCAAGTAGGCTGACCCTCATTTAAAGTCACCGATCACCGGAGATGATGGAGCTGATACACTGTTATAGAGCTGATTGTACGGTAAAAGTCCCAAACATTAAAAAGACTATAAAAAAATCGCCTATCGAAGGATGCACTAAACCGAGTGCATAATTTAATAAAAGATAAAATTATTTCTACAAGTAACTAATAGTTGGTGAAAGAGGCCTTAATGGATTTTTTAAAAGTTAAATTGCCACCTACAGTTATTACTTGGCATGGTCTTGGTAATCTAGTGATAATACGAATGTCAAAAGTCATCGGAATTACACTATAAAAAAATTGTTTACAAAAATGTACAATAATATTTATGATGAAGCTTGTCAATTTCTACCAACTCGAAATGGACTAGCATTTATAAATATTCACACCTTTAAAATTTAAAATAATTATAATATGTCCATACTAACTGGTGCCCGCGAAGTCGTTTGCTTTCAAAAATATAATACCTCTATAACATAACATATCTTTATCGCAGTAACAACGGTGACCAATCCCTCGGGAACTTAACATACTATTTTTCATAATAGAAGTATCCTATTATGTTGAACCAGGTAATCCAGGTGCCAAATATCTACCAAGTCCGATCAGCTGCTTTTGCGTGAAAGAGTACAGTAACAAACATCCATCCTTTCAAACTAATGCTTTTTATTTGTATAACAAACATCTGCACATCTGTAAAAAACATCGTGATCCTCTTAGGGCGTCTATGAGAACAGTTTTAAGCAAATACTCTACTAAAAAAAAATCTAAGACCGAGGGTTTGGCTTGCCGTGAGGTAGTGGTAATGAACATAGACCAGAATATACCTTGCGGGCTCATTGGTCAAGTCAAAAAGCGCTCGGTTCCCGGGCTTCCTGTTTTGCTGTAGACACTTCCGTCTCTTTAAAGTAAAAAAAAAGAGATACATATCAAGCTGTACTTCCTAATCTTTAATTTTTATATTTTCTTGTATGTTACAGGTACACTAGTGAATGAACTTTTCTCCGAACGAATATTATCCAGCAGAGGCCATTCAACATTCCTCCTACACACGAGACGTTTTTAGTTCACGGAATTCCATTAAAGACTTTCTAGTAATAAAAAGTAATGAAAAGTAACCTAATCTTAAATTTGTTTAGAAATTAGTGTACGTTTGTTTTTATATAATACGTAAAATTAATACCATTATTGACGCATATTTTTCAAAGGTGATCTATGAATTATATTCCCGTTCAAAAGATCATAAACTTATGTAAATATTAATTGTAACATTTTCAAATTGAGATGAGAAAACTTTTTGCTGAGATTTTTTGAATGTTTTTTTGAGATTTTTTGAAGAAAATCTTGTACATAAATAACATAAAAAACCTATCGTCAAACGGCAGATGTTTTGAGTAATTTTATTGTTGTAAAAATAAACGGTAGATAACTTTAAAAATAGAAAAATAATTTGTTTTATTTATATAAGAAAACCTTACAAATAATGCAACCAAATATAATACAAGTAGGTACATGTTAAAGACCAACAATGTGGGGTTCGAACCCACGACCTTCGCGTTAAGAAACTCGACGCGACGCTCTAACCAACTGAGCTAATGAGCCTGGTGAAACAACTTACAAAATGGCAACATACTTAATGTTGCCACCCGATATAAAATGCAAGCTAGTGTAAAATATTACTGAAGCGATTTCTATTCACGACTGACGTCACTTAGACTTGACGAGCCTGTTGCACGAGTGGTTAAAGGTGCTTGCCTTAACGTTCTGTTCCAAGGGTCCCGGGTTCGATTCCCGACATTGTCAACCTTTGGAATTTAACTTTCCAGCTGTGATTTCTGTCTTCAAAAGCAGTGGCAGGGCACACTGCGTTTCGCAGGTTGGACAGGCCGTCTGGCGGCTGTAACCACCTCTTACAGAAGGTAGAGGTAGGTAGGTATAAAAAACAGCATGCGTGCTATTTTGTTTCGATGAGTGAATAAGGGATACCAGAGCCCACTTAATCACAATCCCACTATGGTCGGAAGCGCACTCACAGCACCTGTGGCGTTGCCTGTGTTATAGGGGACGGTAATGAAGTGGACCGTCAGCCTGTCTGTCGACTTTAACGTAAAAAAAGACAACTACTACCATCTGTCTTCGCTGTGATAAAGTAGTAAGTATTCGCTATTAATGATCTTTGAATTAAGGTGCACAACGAATTTTGTAGATTCTCGGAGATACGGAACAGATTTAAAATTGGATTTTCTTAAATATTGCGTAAAATATGCATAAAAAAACTTTAATACAGAAAAGATACATAATTAATAAGTTTAAAAACAAATGTAGCTGTCGATTAAACTTAATAGGTGTTACTGTAACGAGAAAGATTTCTGGCAGTAATTAACTGTCGAGGTGTCCTGGACTGGACACATTATAATAAGGAACTAGACGGTTATCCAAAAAATGAATAAAATGGCTGAAATATTATAATAAAAACGAAAAAGTAATAAAAAATGAGTTGGCATAGTTTGGGCATATCGCTCGGCTAGAAGTATGATCTGCTGCAGCTGATCATGCCGGGGATCATACAGGGTAGACGCAAACCGGACAGACGACGTAATTCCTGGCTCAAGAATCTCCGTGAATATATATACTCCGTGAAATATATTATACCTACTTATATATTACTAGCTGGTGCTCGCGACTTCGTCCGCGTGGAATAGTTATTTTGGGAATCATTTGGGTATCTCGAACGGTTTTCGCAGCGCACGCAACGGAAGCCCTCAAAGATGAATAATTTTCCCCGTTTTTTCCACATTTTCGACTGTTTCTTCGCTCCTATTAGTCGCAACGTAATTTTATATAGCCTAAAGCCTTCCTCGATAAATGATCTATCCAACACAAAAAGAATTTTTCAATTCGAACCAGTAGTTTTTGAGATTAGCGCGTTCAAACAAACAAACAAACTCTTCAGCTTTATAATATTAGTATAGATATTTCTATATACTTATACTATAGTATGGCCGAAGTACCAGATCGTTGTTTCGAGCTGCCGCCCCGAGGGTTTGGATAGCTATGACGATAGTCGACCTCCAATAGGAGATGTTATACTAAGAGAAGAAGTATACACCTGCCCGATTAAAACTGTTTAAACATAGTCTACTATGCACTGTATTTTTATCTAAATAGGTATTCATTTTACTCAAAAACCTGGTCTGCAGCGCCAGTTTTTTAATAAAACATTGTTAGAAAACATAAACGTGGCAAAAATACTCGAAGCGTATCTAACAATGCTCATGGACAATATATTTTTATTAGAATTTTGGCGCAGCGTATGCGACTTAAGAAGTCAAATTAGGCTACGAAAACTAAGCTTTTTTTCTAAGTACTTACTCGCTTTAAAGCAGACTTCGAAAGAAGTGTTTTTATTCGATTGTTTTTTTGGTCGACATACTTTGTATACTCTATATCCTCGAAAAAGCCTTTTCATTTTACGGGATATCTCTATATATAAAAATTTCGTGCCACGTTGTTTGTCGCCAATGACCTCCTAAACTACTGAACCGATTTTGATAAAACTTCGTAACTATGTGTAATTTGGTCCAATTTAAAAGAGCGGTGATTTTGATTTTGAATCCGGGCGAAGCTGGGAGCGTGTAGCTAGTTATATATAGTTATAAATAGCCTATATATCTCCATTCTGAAATTCTAACTAATGGTGAAAGACTAACTAACTAATGTTGTAGTTAGTTTCGAAGATTATACCTACCTCCTACGTACATACGAACAAACAAACATACATACTTTACCTACCTCTTTATAATATTAATATAGAAAGAATTATAGTTCAATATCAAAGGAAAGTTTCCTTTGAGATTATCACTAACAAGTGATAATCTCAACCCAAGTAACATGTTATATTTATAATATATTTGCATATTGTACAGTTCAATCAAACGCAATTTACTTCATATTTCATGATTTAGTTAACGCCTGCTCATCAACCTACATTACTTATTGACATCAGCAGAAAATTAAGCGGCTTGCAACAATAATTTTAAGTAGCACATGTTAGTCTCAACACAACACTCGGCTCGCGTTTACATAAAGAAAATTGAAAAAAAAAAATTAATTAGGGTTGCAATTATTTTTAATTACTCGAAAGTATCAAATAAGTTTGTCAAATTGATAAATAATCTTTTCAGAACTTGAAATCATCAAACGCCGTTGCTATCGTTATCTCGATTGTTGCAAAACTGTTTCAAAATTGATATTTGATGCAGAGATTATATTAGATGAATAAACTTTTGCACTTAAATAACTAATATATTTATTAGTATGGAATAGTAACGAATAGTGAGAGTAAGATTAGTAATCTTAAAAAGTAGTGTAAATAGAAAATTAATAAAAAATAGCAATCATGGGGAATTTCAATATATTGAAGGTATGTTATATTTTTGTTGTAATATTTTTTTTGTTCTTTTTGTCTTGATGTTTATTTTCTGTTCTAACTCTTCTATAATGTAAGTTATCCATCTGTAGACTTTTTATAAATTTTCTTGTTAAATTTAATTAGTTAAAAATAAATTATAAAACTATTAAGTAAATTTTTTACAATTCTTATTTAGTATGAATTTGATATAATACATAGTTATTCAAATTCAAATTCATTTATTTTCAGGTTACTAGACCCATATTTTAAATTTTTATACATAGTTATAATACACATTAAGATATAATCAAAATTAAGAAAAGAAATAATAATAATAAGAACATAAATAGCTAAAAACTAACACCAACATGTCTATAACTACAATGTCGGATATATATACAATCTAGCCTATCAGCGATCATTGCAATAACTTTGTTAGATCTGCCCCGCACCCGTCTAACAAGTGACGCAGATTTTTTACGCATGTTTGTATAAAAACAATTAGCGCTCATCATAGCGAACATTCCTGAAGCACTACAGAAGCGGGGTAGCCCTAACATCGCCCTAAACGCGTTGTTAAATTGGATACGAAGGGCGTTGTAACATTTTTGTGTATAATTTGTCCATAGAGCACAAGTAAACTAACATTATTTAAAGCAATATGCTTTAAATAATGTTAGTTTTATATTTTTTGAACATCTTGCAAATCTGCGCACTAGCATATTTGTCCTTATGGACAGAGCCCTTCGTTCCCTATCAATATCGGCATTGTCCTTTAAGTCGTGACTATGTGTCCTATGTGCCCTAAATATTTAAAATGGTCCACCTTTTCAAGGGAAGTGCCATTCATACACACAGGTGGTACTTTATTAGGGCTTTTAACAGTTGCCGTCTCAAAGATCATGAACTGACTTTTGGTGACATTATATTTCAGCCCATGCCTACACGCATACCTCTCACAGATGTTCAGAAGTTTACGTAAACCACAGACAGAAGCGCTCAACAACACAATGTCGTCTGCATAACTAAGGTTATTGACATCAATGTGACAACCAAGACGCTGGTTGCTGAGCTCTTCGATCAGTGCGTTTACGTATATATTGAATAAGGTGGGTGAGGTGATACCGCCCTGTCTCACTCCGCATTCTAATCTGTATGTTTCTGACATTGTTCCTGCCCATGCCACACTATTAACCTGGCCCAATATTTAAAAATACTAACAATTTCAGATGGTAAGTTGATATTTTCCAATTTTTCCCACATAATATCATATGCAACCAGATCAAACGCCTTGGATAAGTCGAGGAAACACGCATATACTGGATTTTTGCGACAAATATAGTATTGGACAGTATGCTTAAGACAAAGTATGGCACTTTCAGTTGATAATCGCGATCTAAATACAAATTGATTATCATGCAAAGACACATATTTTTCCAACTGTGTATTAAGCATACTATCAAAAACTTTTGCCACAACCGTAGCCAGAGAAATAGGTCTATACTTAGTTGTTTTTATCAGACAAATCACCAGTCTTATTCTTAACTATCGGTACTACTACAGTTTTCATCATTTCAGATGGCAGGTAAGAATGGCCCACGTACAGTGAATAGAACATAGCTAATATTCCAGCCACATGTGGGCCGGCGTATCGAAGATGCTCTATAGCTAGACCATCATGACCTGGAGATTTTCCTCCTGTCATTTTTTTAATAGTTTTTCTCACATCTTTGGCACTAAATTTTACCCCTGCCATTTCAATTGGCAGCTCATCATCAAGAACCCTTTCCACCTGACCCAAAGAAGACCGTATGGAAAAATGATCTTTAAAGATGTTCGCAATATCTCTATGATTATTCACACCATCGATGCACACCGAGAGTCCAGGCTTTTTATTAACATTACTAGTACATTTTCAAAAACCCCGGAAATCACCTTTAGTATGTTTTTTGGCAATTAAATCCATTCTAATTTGTTCTTGATGGTTTTGACACCATTTCAAACGCGATTTAAATACCTTTCTACTTCTACACATTTCTTCAAAAGCAGTTCCACACTTAGGTCTGCCACATAGAACCCATTCTGAGAACTTTGTTCTAGCCTCCCGGTGAGCACCGTTGACGTGCACGTTCCACCCTACTACGCACGGCCCACTCCTACCAGACCTCGTAACCTCCCGACTCGCCAGGGAAGCATCGCGAAGGGCAGTAACAATATCAGAATACATCTTGTCAAGAACAAGCCTATGATCATGATTATTACAGTGAAAATCTGCACATTCTCTACATTCGACAGGAAAGTCTATTAATCTTAAACGTGAATGACACTCTCTGGTATAACTTGCAATCTGCTCATCATTTCTAACTCCCCAAATTACATTCTTATTATAAAAAGGTGCCTTAGAGGGAAGCTTCTGTGTTAACATGTTAAAATTACATTCAATAACGACAGGGAAATGATCTGACCAGAGAGTGACATATTCAACCAATGCATTTACTACCAATTGCTTTGCTGATTGCGTCACCAAACAGTGGTCCAACCAACTACACGACCCATGAACATCACTAAAGAAAGTATATGTATCTGAGTCTATGCCTAGTATATCAACATCAATACAAGACCACCGTTGTTCTTTACAAAAATCTAACATTTCTCTATAAAACAATTCATTAATGTCAGCATTATAATCACCTAAGATAAAAACCGATTCAATACCATAATCTTCTATAATAGCACTTACTGTACTTAAAACGTCCGTAAACCCTGGTAAATTATCCATCAAGTTTGTAGGCATATAAATACTTATTACAATAATCGGCCGATCATTAGTTATTATTTTAATAGCACAAATACGCGCGTTACTACACTGCAAAACTGACACTTTTTGAAAGACGCTGTTTCTCCATAAAATTATGTGATGTTATATTTTTTTAAAAATATAAATCTATCTATATTATCTATTATAAAATTTACAAACTAATAACTAAATAAATTATACCTAAAACCAAAATTCAATACAAAAATGGACCCCGCGGCATTGTACCGAGTACGAGGAATGAGGATGTTATATTATATTAAGGCTGATATAAATCTATACTAATATTATAAAGCTGAAGAGTTTGTTTGTTTGTTTGTTTGAACGCGCTAATCTCAAAAACTACTGGTTCGAATTGAAAAATTCTTTTTGTGTTGGATAGATCATTTATCGAGAAAGGCTTTAGGCTATATAACATCACGTTGCGACTAATAGGAGCGAAGAAACAGTCGAAAATGTGGAAAAAACGGGGAAAATTATTCATCTTTGAGGGCTTCCGTTGCGTGCGCTGCGAAAACCGTTCGAGATACCCAAATGATTCCCAAAATAACTATTCCACGCGGACGAAGTCGCGAGCACCAGCTAGTAGCTTATATTTATTACAGGATTTTGTTAACTGGCGAAATGTGCGTGCGTTCATCTGCACGCTAACCGTATCGTTAAGTTTTAATTGCACTTGGCGAACTCCGCACGAAGGATTCCTCTACGGCGGTCTACAGTACTTCGTAGCGTTAACCGTTGCTAATGTTTCCGTGGCTTTGCGGACTTCATTCCTGCATCTCACACTAGGACAGTTAAGTCAAGAAGATGCCGCCGCTGTTTGGAGAGCTGTACCTTACTTTAAATGTTTGTACCCTTCATTAATAGTTATTTTTATAAGTATCGAAGATGCCTTTATTCAAAGTTCTTCGTTAATTGCTCGTCAAATTATTACTATTTTAATCAAATAGACTGATAATGCTTTTGTAATAAACAGTTTATTTTTATATAAATAACATATAAGTATAAAAAAATTTTTTTATTACTTTGAATAAATTATATTTTACAGGTATCGGCTACTCAAGATTGCTATTATCGTATATAGGATCAATTTGCACTACCGCCTACTTGACTATAGTTATTTACTACTTTCTGGTAACTCCTACTGCTTCCGGGATATCATACCCTGGATGTACCAATTCAAAATCAAATGTAAGTAGAACTCATCAAATGTTTCTTGCTTTAATTAATATATTTTAATGTTATACAAATTGAAAAGTTATACAAAATTGTTTATAAATAACTTAATAATATATAGGTATGTCTGACTGTACTTATTATGGAAATTTATGTTATATTTAAGTTACAATTTTTTTTTTATTAATAATTTTAAGCAGATCATAGAATGCTTACAAATCATAATAGCGATAGATAATAACTTACGCGTTTAATAAATTATTTTTTAATATAACTCCTTTTTTTCTGTACCAGGATGAAAAGGCCAACGTGACTGAAATGTTAGGTAGTTGTTTAAAGTAAGTATTTTCTTATTATACTGTAAGAAGTATACTTTATTGAATCACAAACAGAATAAATTAATAAAATTATAACATTATACTATTTCAGTGAAACTTTCATACAGCCCAACGGAGCAAAAGAATATTTTGTATACATTTCGACTATAATATTTATCTTGAGTATTGTGTTAGTCATGTAAGTACATACATATTTATAAACATATAATTGCACATTAATCATTTCTGTCAAGTTCAACTCTAATTGAAAATGTACAGTCGGGGTAAAAAAAGGATCGTCATGGTAAAGTCGAAATTTGCTTGTACCAGGGTAATTTATCAGTAGTGTTTGTCGTCTGCTTAGTGCTTTAGTCTACGACTTAAGATTCTACGACTCTTAAATTGAATTTGAAAACTGTTGAAGGTATTCGTGCCCTGACTTTACATACAAAAAAAATCGCTTTAAAAAAATTAGGTTGGTTTCAGATTTTTTTTGTATCTAAAAGTGTAAATTTAGAGCAAAACTTGAATAAAATGTGAGAAACGAAAACCTTTGGTACCTACATTTTAAAACCCTAATGAACTAATAACGGTCGATATTAAAAGAATGTATTTGTCGTGTTGTACCATAGCTACATATATTTTATGACAAACTACAAATAACAACTTTTATGTCAAATCTATATATATATATATATATATATGTAACGTTATTATTATTTTTTTATTTTTTTTTAATTATTTTCAGATACTACTGGTTACCAAAGATAATTGAGTATATTTCATACCTTCTGGGTCCTGTAATAATAATAATGTGCATGATAATTGCCTTCGGCATTGGCGATAGAAAAAGTTTTGATACATTTAATATTGAAAGTAACTGGAGTAATCTTTTTGGATCTGATATCTGGCACAGTGCTTTAACTCAAGTTCTACTTTCCACACAATTATCTGGGGGTTACCTTACTCTGTCTGGCGCTTTCTTGCACCCGTCTTCAGATATTCGATGGTGAGTGAAAAAATATTTCAAAACAAATTTTACATATTAATTTTAACGTAATAGTTTTGTATGTATCAAAGCGCTTAACTCGACTACCAGTCAAATTTCCAAAATTCTTCTAACATTTGATAGACCAGTTCTTGATGAAGGCATTTATGTATTTCTTGATAACACTTTGATGCTTAAAAATCCGGTAAAAAAATAAAAAGTCTGATAGAATACTAAGCGAAAAAACAAAATAACACAATTACTCGTTTATCGCTTTTTCCATATCAGTTGGGTGGTTAGAAGAAGTTAGCGAAGAAATAGACATATTTTATAATAAGTAGGTATAAAATATATTTAGAATAGCTAGTGCCCGCGACTTCGTCCACGTTGAACGATGAATGGTACTCTATGTCTTGTTGCGTGAAAGCGTAACAAATAAACAAACTCACATTCACATTTATAATATTCTATTAATTTCAGGACTGCTTTGCTTGTTGTCGGCCTCAACATTATAACCAGTCTGGCAGGATTGATGTTCTGGTTTGGAATAAGTGGAGAACACAAAGATACCAGCGTTTATGCAGTGCTTATACAAGCTTATAATACAAATGGCTATGCAAAATTCTATCTAATGCTTATCTCAGCTATGTTGATTCTGTCAGGCGTGATTAGTATGGTAAGAACTTTATTTATTCAATAACACACCAAACAAAACCTTTTATGAATCTAAAATCCTTAATTGGCTATTAGTTATTTGTAAAAAACGTAAAATGAGTATTAAGAGACCTATGGATTTTAAGTAAATATATAAAAAATATAAATGATTAAGTATACACATCACTCGCGGTAATCCGTACTAATATTATAAAAATGCGGTAAAAATTCTTTTACCGCATTATCAGCAACATAAGTTATATTTTATAAAGTTATGCAGACGAAGTCGCGTGCAACAGCTAATAATTTATAAAATACACGGATGAAATTAGTATGATTAGCTGACATAATGATTTTGTAATATGTGCATAATAAAGTACCTAAGCGTAAAAAAAATCTTCAATGAATTTCCTTGAAAATGACGCTGTCTAATATCTTAGCACAAAGCTAAGCCAGTATTTCTCTTTTGTGGTTTTTGTATCATGTTTGTGTGTTTGTATTGTGTGAATAAAATTCTTTCTTTCTATACCTGTTGCCTGTAACATCAGCTTCAGGTAGATGATATTTTATGTAAAGGTCAACAAGTGGTTGGGTTATGTGAACCAACACCAATCACCAATCATCCAGGGTAGTAGATCTATAGAAGCATTTTGCGAAGGTAGAACAAAAGCGTAGGGCACAATGTTCCATTTCTTAACGAACCACATCAATAAAATAAATATTTCTGTAAAATTTTATTGGAAAACATACTTTTATGTCTATATTCTAAATTCTAATAGACCAATAGACTAAATTCTAAATGAATATATGTTATTCATTTTTTCCAGCTTACTTCTTTAAGTCCCGTGTACGACTTCATGCGAAGAAAAAGTATCAAAAAGTGGAAAGCTTTTGGGATGCTAAGTGTATACACATGCCTTTTCATAGCTTTACCTATGTCTTTCTTCAGGCCGTCGGGATTGACTATTTTGGATTATACCGTGGTGCCCCTTGTGGCAAATTTCGGAAACTTTTACGAGATTTTTGCATTTATATTTTTTTACGGTAAGTGATAATACCAATGAAAGTTTTGTGTCATTAATTTATTCGATTCACAATTCACTGTGTATGAAAATTCAATAATCACTAATTTAATTGTCTCGTTCTATATATAATGAGCATACGTTTTTTTATAAAATTAAAAATATATTTTATTAAGTGATGGTAAGTGGTTACCGTCGGTAGTGATGGTAACACAAGTAACACAGATGCAAGTACACTGTCGACAATAATAGAATAAAGGGAAGGGATAGTGGTGGTCTTCAGATTAATGATATAATACAAAATATAAAAATTGTTTATCACATATTTCGTCTCAAGGAATAAATAAGGAAAAAAATATCTATTTTTAGGTGGTTAACAAGTCGTGTAAGATTTTTACGGTAGATATAATCGAAGTATTATATTTGAAAATGTATTCAAAGAGAATGCTTTCATGCGTGAAGACTTAAAAAGACAAACATAAAAAAAATTCAATGAAATCGTTTTTCAGAGTTTTATCTATGCGAAATAAAATAACATACCTACACAAGAATTGCTCTTTTAAAGTTATAACATTAACGAATTACATATTAACACACAAGATAATAATATGTATCAAATTGTTTTACATTCTTTTCAGGTTTAAAGGCACTTATTTGCGATGTGGAATTTCTGACTGGACAAAAGTTGCTACGTTACTGGGCTTACTGCTGGTGGGCAGCACTTTCGTTCATAATTATAATCAACATCTGGTGGATAACAGAACTGTATTCATGGCTGATTAGCTCTTTGCTATTATCAATTGTTATCATTTTCTTTGTTGTAGCAAAGGTATCAATGAATCGGCATGATGAGGTGAGGTTAAAATATATTTTTTAATAATTTAATATTACCTATATAAAATACGTGCAATTTTTCATCAAAGATTAAAATTTTAGAATTTCCCATTCAATGCTTTCCAAATTCCCATTCCAGTATTTTCCAAACTCTGCACTAGATTTGGAAAGTTTCCAAAGTTGACCCTGCCGGAAATCAAACCTAGGACACGTGACACAGAGCGTTAAGGCAATCACAATAATCACAATAACGGGCTGTTGAATTTACTTATTCCTCAGTCAGGTACTCATTTCATTAGTCCTATAGATTAGTGATTCGATCAGTTGATTCGTTTAGGGCTAAAGATGATATCACTTTGGCAACCACCTACTTCTGTTTTACATTCTAAGTAGGTTACATTAAATAACTAGATCTTTCCTCAAATGAAGCACTTCTAAAAGATTTTAGTATGCTGTACGTTCAATATTGCGAGTGTATGATTCATATATAAATAAATACATATGACTTTAATTCAAGGATTGCGTCTATGCAAATCGACAACTACCTTGTCCCCTTCCTTCCTTTAAAAAACTTGACAACTATTTTGACAATGTGGTTGAAATTTTAGTAATGTCCATTTTAATTACCTACATCTAGAGTTAACAACTTATATTTCCAAAGTAATTACCATTAATTTAAAATAGTAGAAATACTAGTATTATTCTGTTAGGTTAATAATTTGTGTTTAAAAATAATGAAATAATTAAAATTATTCATTAAAATTAAAATATCAGAATTCGTCGCGTGAAACAGTAACAAACAAGCATCTGTCCATCAACACCATCCTCACCATGTATGTTACCGACAATGTTTTCGTTTAATGTATGCAAATAGAAACATAGGACAAAACATGCGAGACGTGACAACTCGCACGTTTTCGGTCTAAACTTATAACCACTAGCTGGAGCCTGCGACTTTGTCCGCGTTAAAAAATAACACCTGAAACAAAATACATATACGCCAGTTACCTACTTTATTTTTAGAAACATGTATGGAAAATTTAATGTTGATCGGTTGAGTATTTAGGTGTATTTCTTTCCTAAAAAAACTCTTTCCGAACTCATTTAACTCTATTGTGACCCATTCAAAATGAAGATTTAATTTCATTACAGAAATTTATATCATCGTACAGACCATCGAGGAACTGGAGCCCGCGGAGACTGTTAACATATAAAAAAACGTATAGTCAAGAATTCGATGTAGCAAAATCTAAATCTAGATCGTCAGGTCGTCGTCAATCTCGACGATCGTCAGGTCGTCGTCGATCTAGACGACCGCCTTTCCGCCCCAACACTTTAAGCATTATACCCGAAGAAGAAATCCCTGAAGAAGTAGAAGTGAGAGTCGAAATGAATGTTATTGGGAGATCTAACTCTGATGATGTGCTTTACGGCAGAAACAGAAAGGCATACATATTGAACCGATTGAACAATGAAATGAATGCGAGGGAACATTCAATGTCTCTAGACATGAATGTAGTCCGAGATGCAGATCTGATTATACCTTTGAAAGAGACGGCTGCTGAGACAGATAACTATACCAGTTCTGATGAATCTATTGTGTGTGTGGGGAGACAAATAATTAATGTAGTTGCTATAATTGAAACGCATGAATAAATGTGAACTTTATTATAGTCTAGGTTAGGTTAAGTATAGTCAGATTTCTTAGTAACTAGGTATCGAATAAACTAAAATGTTAACTTGACCGTGACTTATTGTGATATTTTTATAAATTATTCGTATAAATTGAAGTCACTTTCCGCGTTTTTCTGTCTGTAAATTCGCTTATTCCTACTAACCACGTAACAAATTTTGGTACGGTTTTTACCAATAGTTTGAAGATATTTTTTACGGAAGTTTTATGTATAAATAAAAATCAATGTAAATAAATATGTTTGTCCTCTATATGGACTCCTAAGTCCTAAGAAACAAATGTATAAACTACAAAATAAATAAAGTACTATAAATATTTTACAAAATCAGTCTTGCCATTTTGTACCAAACTGTACCAATCATTCCGAACAAAACTTGTAACCTTAATCTTAAAATTGCAGTAACCCAAAGATATTAGAGTTAGTAGCCATCTCCCATCAGTTGGAGGGGCAGCCTGTTTGATAACCTTAACATAAAAATTAAGATATTGTGTGATAAGTGATATTTTAGTCTATTTAGTTAATAATGAATGAGGAAACTGCAAGTACGTATTACTAAGGTTTCGTGGTGTTACTCTGATTTGATCACCTTATAAGGAGGCCCAGTGTTTATGGATTGATGAGCAATGATGTATTCCTGTCACACAGCAATGGCGTCACCGTGCAGGTGCTTGCAAGTGAAAGAATCATTTAAAGAAACTAAAGAAACTACTAAACAAAGAAAAGAAAAAAATACGTCTAATTTAACAGCGAATTGCATCCACTTTAAAATAAATAATAAATAAATATATTCACACATTCCACACACAGCACCATCTAGTTCCAAAGTAAGCAACTTAATGCTTGTATTATGGATTCCAGACGGTTGATATACTACATACATATGTTACTTTTTTTTAATAGTACAAAACATCCATGACTCAGGTACAAAGGTAAATGTTAACACATAAACATTTGCCCCTAGCGGGATTCGAACCCGCGACCGCTTGGTTAACAGCTAGGGTTACTAGCCACTAGACCAAAAGTGTCGACATTTGGCGACTTATATTGGACTGTATAGATAATTGTCCGTTTTTAATATAATATATTGACTGTAAAGGATAAACATTATATACATTTTATTTATCTTTATTTTACTCTTTATATAAACCATGTATTTATGCATGTTCTTTAAGGACTCCAAAGCTTAAATTTTTAAATTAGTCCAGCGGCGATCCTGTGAAGTTTAGTAGCGATCGGATAAAAAACAGAAATTTTTATATTGTTATCATATAATATGTTTTAAGCTAAGGTTTTAAGCTAGTCATTTATATTTTTATATTGAAAATTTTTGTATGAATCGTTAAATTGTATTACTGTATTACCGAATAAAATTAGTTAGTAGTCACATTGTTTTTTTTTTAAATAACCACACTTCTTTTGAACGAGACTGTTTCATAACAGATTTATTTAATTTAAAATGTAATAAAACGAAAGGTGTTCTCAGTTTCTTTCAGGGTTTCTTCTTTAGATCGTCATAATCTTGGCTTTATTTTTCCTAAACCATGGTAAAAATATATTGAAGTTTGCATTAAATTATTAAGTGTTTCTTTGAATTGAAACGTGTTTAAAGAATTAATTGTGTCACTGTCTCACTATTCTACAAAAAGTGTAGCGACAGCACATTATGTATAATTATTACAGTTATACTTACCCGTTATATCACTATAAGTGTTGTTTTATTTTAAAAATTTAATTGTTTGTTAATTTAATTTAATTTAATTAATAGTTATTTATTAAAATAAATATTATATAGAATAAAATAAAAAAAATACTTCATATTCAAGGATGCTTCAATGCCTTTATATACCTAACTTTTTGAATTATTTAATTCAGAGATTCCATTCGAAAGATATCACTAGTTTAAAAATGTAAGTATTACCAAAAAATTCACGTGGTCGATGTAGGCGTCACTGGAGTACGGGAGTTATCAGCGAGTAACATAGGCTTTTTATATAGTTACGCGAACGAAATCGCGTGCAACAGCTAGTATAATTTTAAAATTCTCGTTTCATAGTGTGTAACAAAACTCTTCCGAAACGGCTTCACCGATTTTTATGATTTTTTTTGAAGTGAAACTTCTTTACGCACGCTTGACTTGGGGAGTAAGCTGGCGAACGCGTGACGTAAGCGTTACGAAAAGTGTGATCGGGCAAGGCGAACGGAAGTTATGTGGGGGATATAAGCAAGAGACAGCAGTGCGCGCGCACATTTTCTTTCTCTCTTCCTCTAATAATAATTAATTATTATATACACATATACATAAATTAATATATGTATATGTGTATACATGTATATATTGTACACACATATATATATATATATACATACAGATGGAGCGAAAGAAGTTTCACTTCAGTCGTGTGGTCATAAGCACACTCGTTTTTTTGTATATTCGCGGTCTGAGAATAGGTTGTAACCTTTTTTTTGACCCTAAAAACTTTTTTTGCGGGGTCAGCTAATAATGAATAATTTTACAAATGCATAAACTTTATTTCACAAGTTAAATCCGCTCATTACCTACTATATGAGGAAAATTTTAAGCCCACCCTTTCAAAAAAAAATTTAATTTTAGAAAAAGGTGTCACTAACATTTAAATGTCGAAAATAACTATAATATAATTTCAAGCTTCAATTATAATATAAAAAATATATAGATCGATATTTCGAAATTTACATTACATTTGAAACAACTAATCAGCTGATTATGTATACATATTATTATAGTCATTTATATAACCTCAGTAGACTCATACTCTTATATAAAAAATAGCCTAATTACACTAACTACTAGTTATCTTTGTGTGTTCGCATATTTCTTTATTTCTATAAAAATAAATGTTAACAATAAATTGTTTAACAAATGACCAATTGTTAAGTTCCACTTAAATTGTCACCTAATGGTTACTTGCAACTGTCTCTGTTTGCAGTATAATTATTTAGTGACCTAAGGATACAAACATCATAAAAAACATTATTTTTCTATATGTCTTAAATCAATGTCGTGTTTGTAAAGTCATCGAAGTGACTAACTAACAAAAAACAAGTCAGGTACTACATCAAAAGGGATTTTTTTTAAATACAATCCTTAAATAACTAGTTATTAATCTATGGAAGTGTAATTAAATGTTTTCTATAATTGGAAATTAAGAATATCTATTATATATACAAATTTCGTGATTTTTTTTACTTCGGAACTAAGTATGTCATCCAACTAATTTGGTCCAAATTAAGAGATAGGAGAGTTTTTTTGAACCAGGGCGAAGCCGGCAGCGTGTAGCTAGTTTATTTTAAATTAAAGATGATATCCTGATCTGACGACTGTTTCCCTTCTAAGCCAGGAGAATTTTGATAGAGTTTTCACCAACGGATAAAAGAGAGAGGTTTGTGTGTTTACTTTCAGAAAAAAATTGCATCCGTGCGAAGCGCGTCGACAGTTTATGATATTTTGTAATCTTTTGTACCTACATAGGTACTAATATAGAATATAGCTGTTGCCCGCGACTTCGTTCGCGTTCAAAATGTTATATAGCCTAAAGCCTTCCTCGATAAATGGACAATCCAACACAAAAAGAATTTTTCAATTCGAACCAGTAGTTCCTGAGATTAACGCGTTCAAACAAACAAACAAACAAACTCTTCAGCTTTATATATTAGTATAGATGAATAAAACTTGTACCTAGTTACTATTATACCTTTTATGTAACAATGAAATGGGTATTTTTACTTCACTACCAGCGTTTTTCCATACAAATGTCTTCCCCTGTTTTCTCCCTGGATAATCCTTCTAGAGCAAAAAATTTTTATCATAAAATCTAGGTCTGCTAAAGCTGTGTCCCTATCATTTCTTTTTTTCCACTAACTACTTACATAAGAAAATATGACTTATCAAAAATCATAAAAGGCTTTAAAGGCCCTTTTATGTCACATAAAGTTTATACAAACATACAAATCTTCTGTCTTTATAATATTAGTAGGTATAAAAGTATTTAAATACGCCATCGTGTTAAACTTACTTTCTGATGGCGCCGTTTGAGCGATCCTTAACAGTGACACAGAAATAATATGATGAAGCATGTGGGCAGTGAATTCATATTTTATTACTACATTGTTTCATTATGTTTGTCTAATGCTAGGGATACAATTAATACTTTGGTATGCATTACGTTCACAGCAAACCTGCATTAACCTGTAATCACATTCGTAAAATTATTATACCTGTGCTGGACCTGTGCACAGTATTTGTGTCAGAGATCTATATTATGGGATATAGCTGGTGCCCGCGACTTCGTCCGCGTTCTGGATGAAAGGTACCCTATGTCCTTTCTGGTGTTCCAGACAACGTGTATGCAAAATTTCATTATGATCGGTTCATTAGTTTTTGCGTGAAAGAGTTACAAACATCCAAACAAACTTTCGTATTTATAATATTATATAAATATAAAATAAAAATAATATATAATAGGATTATTTAGATGTTAATGTAATAATTACCTAAAATCATAGGAAGGAAGCGAAACGACCCAAATGTCATATTTCGAATATGATAGACATTTCCGTGAAGGTATTTAAGGCAAGCTGAAATCTTGTCCAATACCTTCTATAAGGTCTATAATGCGCAGTCTCCGTGCGCATTTCTCAAGCTAGACACCTGTGCATATTTTGCTTCATTTTTCCCTTTGTTAATTAAATTTGTTTATTTCCAATATTTTACAATAAATTTATTATTTTAGAATGATTTTACTTGTTTTCTAAAATCAGAAGTGGGATACGGCTTAGGCAATCAGTTTTTTTTAACGTAGGGAAATCCTCTTGGATGTGTATCCAAGAGATGTGTGCCGTGTGGCAGTGTAGGGACTATAGAGTAACTTATAATATATACGGAAAGTAGGGACACTGCGGGGTTATGCCGGATTCGTATCGGCTAAAACCCAAGGACTTTCTAGTGCGGCCGTTGATGGGTGGGAGGTTACGTACGCTCTACCTCGTCATAGACAAACTCCATTCAAAAGATAGGTCAAGGTCATATTCCTGTAATTTGAATCGACGTCATCAGCGTGACGCAAAGAGACGTTGCGTGCGTTAAGGGTTAAATGACATTGACATTAATATGAAATGTTTCATACAATCGCTACTATGGACTGGCAATTATGGATTTTGTTTTTACCTTTAGAACCATAACAAAAAAAATTAACGAGATATAAAATTATTTTACATCATATAAATGTATGATGCAACGAAGTTACACAAAGAAATTTTATATGTATAAAAATTACGTGTCACGTTGTTTGGGGCCAATGGACTCCTAAACTACTGAACCGATTTTGATAAATCTTCGTAACTATGTGTAATTTGGTCCAATTTAATAGATCGGATAGTTTTTATTTTGAACCCGGACGAAGCCTTGAGCGGGTCACTAGTAGATATATTATATATATATCCTGGAAAAAAATTTAGATTTATACAGCGCGTAGGTACGCCTACGCGTAGGCATAACATTCAATCTGTTAAAAAATGTTTACTAATTTTTATATTTTTAAATTATGTATTTATAAACTGTGCCAGGTCAGGCTGACCATGCCCTTTATGGTAGGATCGTAGGTTGGTAGGATGGTGGGGGACTTTGCGCACATGGGCGGCTAGCTGTGTGTGCCTGCACAAGGTCCCTCCGTATGGAGATTGTACTAGTGTCTCGGGATAATCTTCACGTTGGAGTTAGCCTGGTCAGGAATGGCCGGGCTGCCCTGGGGCTGGACCGGAGTAAGATGCCACGGCAGAGCCCCGTTCATCCCTATCATGGGCAAGGAGGCACCGGGGAGTTTTAGTGGCGTATTCCCAGTGCCACTATGATCAGGTGTTGGGCGACCCCCACATATCTCTATCGCCTAGCCAACGGTAGGGAATCTGTAAGCGGATTACTCCTCGTTAAAAAAAAGAAAAGGTTGGTAGGATGGTAGGATCGTCGTACCAACACTATCAGCACTAAAGAGTTTCACAATAACACAATTACCTAATCATAAAATTACATGTAAAGATAATTACGATAAGATAATTTTATCTGTTAAGATTGATTTTTCTCTTAAAAGAGAGTACGCGTAAAAGAAAAATCACGTTCAGGCTGATAATTTTTTCTTTTCGAAACTGTGTAGCAATCGCTATTACAAATTTCATCAGGCATGTAGATAAGGTTTTAAACTTATCTAAAGTTTAATAGATTGCTCAGATAGTTCTTGCATAATAATATGTGGTAACATAGGTATGTTATAAATATATATTATTTATGACACTGGCAGAATTCTGGCTCACAGAATTATTATGTGTCACGTTGTTTGTCGCCAATAAACTCCTAAACTACGATGTTTTGATAAAACTTCGTATATATGTGTAATTTGCATAGTTTTTATTTTGAACCCAGGCGAAGCCGGGAGGATTTAGCTAGTATGGTATAAAACAAAGTCGCTCTTCCCGCCGTCTGTCCCTTTGTATGTACCATGATCTGATCTTTTAAACTACGCAACTGATTTTAATGCTGTTTTTACTAATGGAAGAGCGTTGCACTGCATGAGGAAGGTTTCTATATTTAATTCAATGCAGACGAAGTGACGGGCACCAGCTGGTAACTAGCTGGATTTATATATATTATAACTTGTACCTGTGACTTCGTCCGCGTTGGAAAATTAAAAAAATAATACCTACTTGAGAAAATATATAAATATAAATATTTATTATTTTTTTATATTTCTTCGCGAACCTAATATTTTCCAGGATAATAGGTAAGCATCGTACGAGTAGGTACCTATATGTTAATCCAGATGGAAGATGAATTCAAAAGAGTTGCCGGGCCAGAATGGATTAGAATTGTAATAAATATTGGATATTTTTTACTGAGAATCTTTAGATAGGTAAAATATTATAATAAATTTCATTCTTCTTACATAAAATACACTGGACCGCAAAGAAAAAGGGTCGGTTAGAAAATCTTGTGAAGAAGCGTATGAAAAGTACCTAGCTACCTAGCTTTTCGAAATAGAGACTAAATTAAAGAATATTTTAATGTGCTTAAATACAAATAAACTTTATTTAGTTTATATTTCATTTAATTTAGTTGCTAATTTTTTGCCCTAAGATAGGCTACTTATTCATGAGGGATGAACTACTCAACCCCCCCCCCCCCCCCCCCAATATAATTTATAATAAAGAATCGCGAAACAAAGCCGCTAGCGGGCTTCTCCCTCTCCCTTCGTCAGACGAGGCCCTCACAATGCAGGCACCACCTCTATTAGCGGAGTTTGACTTCCGAGCCGTGAAGAGATGTGCCGGAAGCACACAGTACCTACGCCTCCCTTCGTTGCCCGGTGTTGTGATGACACCGGGCGAAGCACCACAAGCGGCCCATTCTCCCCTCTTGCAGCGGGCAGTCAGCGAGAGCTTCTCTCCCAAAGCACCCCATAACTTCTCCTCTGCGGCACAACCTACCACAGAGTCGGAAGCTGCTTCCGAGTGATACTCTAGGATAACATATTATGAATTATTATGAATTATGTGTTCAGCTCTAATTGGCTTGCACACTAGACCTAGATGTTGAGCGATAGGGTTAGAATGTTAAGTGTGCTAGGCTGTTGCTGTTTTGAATAAATAAATAAATAAACAAATAACCCTTGCTCGTGTGTCCAGCAAAGGGTGGACATTTCCAGCATTTCCACATCAATCGCGGCAGACCGAAAGAAGGGCTCGACCTCGTGTTGTTGTCACTAAAGGGCTACTAGGGCGGGTGTAGTAGGTAACTGTCAACATACACATAATCAGGAATACAGAAAATGTTATAGGGTACCTTTCATCTAGAATAAGTACCTACTGCTCACAAGGGATCTTTTAAAAATGAAAACCCAAGCCTCGCAAAACTATAACTTTAATAAAAATCGAATAAACTAATGCGTATATATTTTGTCAACCTTTTTTTCAACGCAGACGAAGCCTGGCAAAAGCTAGATAATGTATATCTATTTAAATAGGTAAAGACAAAAGTATTATACAAAACAGTTCAATAATTTAATATTCTTTTTTATTCAATATTAGATTTCTTTCCCCACCTTTGTATTTACTTGGATTGACGTAGGTAGGTAGGTAGGACAATAATAAGAAAAAAGTCAGAAAAAGGGGTCATTTAGTTTCAAAATTATAACACACTATTAACCCGCTCCCGGCTTCACCCAGCGTGCAATTTTTATAAATACACCTTACCTTTTTATTTCTCTTTCCCTAATGGAAAACCGAATTAAAATCGGTCCAGCTATTCTTGAGTAATTAATTGTATGAGATAAATATTACATAAGTATTATCTGTAATTTTCATCTCTTATCGTAACTATCTAAGTACGAGTACCTATATATAAGATCAAGTTTAGCAAGTATAGTCAGTTCTGGTTCGAGCGAGAGCCAGTCTGCACGATATTCATTCGTGTATCGCCGAGCGAACGAAGCGGATCGATTGTCGATTACGGTCGTTCGCATGTGTAAAGTTTATATTTAAAAAAAAGTAATTATTTAGTTTTGTGAAATATGACGAAAGGTAGTTCTAGAATGAGTCGGCTCGGTGTGCTGGCTCCGGTAGCCCTTTCAGCTTGCATGGATGCATCAGTACTAGCTGTGCCGGCGGCAGGAGTTATGGTGTCCACAGTCCTGAAAGAACTTAGTAAGGCTTTCATGCTGAAGAAGTGAGTATTTTTTTTCTTTGAATACGATAATTTCAATAAATTTCTAATTTCTTTTTTGATGTATTTTTGATGTTTGCTGCTCAATCAGATTAAACTAATATATAGGATATATAGGATAGGATTACCTTAATATATAGGGATACTTTATATCATGGAAAAATATTAGCTTCGTATAAGTTTTTTCAAACACGCGTACGAAGTCACAGTTAGTATTTAATAAATACGTTAAAATATTTTTTAAACTAAATTACATAATATGTATGTGCTAGTTTTTTTTTGTCATATTTTATGTGTAATGTTTGCGTTTTATAGCATGTAGTAGCCCTTGCCAATGAATAGAAGAACGCAGAGAAGTTGAGATGTAAGTGGGCTACCAGTTTTGATAGGGTAGAAAATTGAGGAATTGTGGATATAGAATAATCTAAGCTTCGATCCTAACTTGCAGCGAATTGATATTTCGTGCAGACATTTTTGATTCTAGTAGCTTAATCCTCTATTTCTAGAACCTCAATTAATATATCAATAATATTATTTTAAGTAACTAAAAAAAAAGGTTTTAACAAAATTAGCGAAAAATTCAAATTAATTTTATTCTTATTTATTTGTAAAGTTTCATTGTGGTTGTCGGTAATTTGGAAAATTTAATAGCTCTATACTTAGATTCATTGGCTGTGGTAACCTTAGATTTGAGCTTTTTTTTATAAAGGTTGTAAAACAGGCTTACGGTCCACTTGATGGTAGATGACTACCAAAGCCTTAAGTGCGCTTCATGTGCGCTTCCGACCATAGTAGCATTAGTAATAAGCATTAGGATAAAGAAGGGATAGGGGAATGGGCTTATTCACTACCCAACAGAACAGCACACATGCTGTTATTTCAATATGTCTTCTGTAAGGAGCTGGTTACTGCCACAAGACGGGCTGTCCAGATGACTGCTATGCGACTACTTTCATAACCCAGACCTGAAGTTACTTTGAAAAAATGAATCTGCAACCATTTAGAGCTCTAAGGCTTCTCTGTCTTAACCGTTCGGCCATCGTGCTCGTCAAAAAATATACGAGGGTGAATCAAAAAGTTTTTACAATAGGTATAAAAATCTCTTGGTATTATAATACAAACTAGCTGGTGCCCGCGACTTCGTCCGCGTTCTGGATGAAAGGTACCCTATGTCCTTTTTGGAGTCCCAGACAACGTGTATGCAAAATTTACAACGCCATCTAGGGAATTCTGTTTGAAGCAATGTAGTACTCTAATTCATCTAAAAGTTAACAGATGGCACTACATGTTAGTTATAGTTTATAAAATTACGTGTTAATAAAATTAAAGCTGCTGCCCGCGACTTCGCCCGCGTAACTTAGTAAATTATGTACTTAAACCTTCCTCGAGAACCACTCTACCCATTAGTGAAAACCGCATTAAAATCCGTTGCGTAGTTTTAAAGATCTAAGCATACAAAGGGACATAGGGACAGAAAAAGCGACTTTGTTTTATACTATGTAGTGATTATAATATGATGATTTATACATTATAATACATTATTTAGTGCCCGCGACTTCGTCCGCGCCGATCGCTACCAAACTTCACGGGATTACCCGCTGGACTAATCTGAAGATTGTCTGAAAATTTCATTAAAATCGGTTTTCGCCGCAAAAATTGATCCGGATCTTGTAGCAACATTTCAAGATTTCGCTTAGAAGTTTCCAAAAACGACGCTTTTTGTTTTCGTCGGTTAACTATTCTTGTTACCCGTCTTGCTGACAAATTTCTAAACTCAGTCGTGAACCCAGGATTCTCAGCTAAATGTTTTATGGTTAGGTTATTCAGCCTAGATATCTCAACCTTTGTGACGTTTTCTTCTGTAACTGATATTGAAGGCCGCCCAAAACTTGAATAATGTTCACAACTCGATCTGCCTCTCGAATTCAGCAACCCAATAAGCGACCCTAAGTAAATAGAGTAAAGCATTGTCCCCCAATGTCCATTTTGGACATTTTGACCAAACTTTTTGGTTATTCTATAATTGCAAGTAACACTTTTCTCCATATTTTAGTGTTTTTATCAACTTCTTGGACAAAATAATTTATTATTTTCAAACGGTTTAATGAAATCAAGCGAAACTCTCTAAAAATATTACCTACGTGATACACTTTTTTAAAAAGGTGTAAAACTGAGAACTTTTCGATTCACCTGGTATTTCTAATATTTAATGTAATCTGCAGCGCATTTTGAATCCAATATTTTTTAATCTGCTTTTCTGATTGTTCTTATTTTTAATTTACAAATGAATAAATCTAAATCTATAAGTACCCAAAATTTATTATAAAGTAGATACTAAAATCTTTGTATATTATCACAATGAAATAAATAGCAACTAAGGAATATTTCCTTAAATAAAAACCAGCTATAAAAATAATCTTTAAATAATTAAATCCTTAACAAGGTATAAGTTATAATATACACGGGTATTCCTTCATAGAGTAAGTACGTCAGCTAATTGTTTAACTAACATGTCAATTAGTTAGCACACATTCATATTCATAAAACGAGCATATGGTCAATAAAGAATAACGATGTATAGTGTACAGGTAGCTTAATGGTAACCACACGTCTATTTAGATTTTTTTCACACTCTATATTATTACCTACTGTACGAGCGACCAGACCGGCTTTGCATCAATACATTTTTTTTTCTGCAAAGTAGTATATATACCTACACAAACTACCCTCTTTTTCCACTAGTGAAAACGTTTTAAAAAATCCGTTTTTATCCGTGAGTAGTCTAGGAAAAATTAGACGGGAATCACTCAGAGGCTGACAGACTATTTTGTATGCGATGTGATAAAGGCCGTAGGTGATTATAATGATAAAGAATGATGTACCTATAATGTGCAATCAGCTCTAAGTTAATTACTACTTTCGATTTGATGATTGCTCAATAGTGAATAGTCTTACAGTTTTCGAAACTGCTGAAAAATGAAACCCATTTTTTTTTCGGAAAAAAAATATCGATTTACAAAAATCAATTGAAAATTTACTCAGAAAAAGACTTATGATGGATCATAATGGACCTTATGATTTATTTAAAATAAAATATTGTTATTATAAAGTATTATATAAAAATGTTTAGCCATTAAATTGATAGAGCCTTAAAAGACATAACAAAGGGAAAAAATAAGACTTGGGATGTATAAACTCATTATGTTACTCGTCATTTCCAATTCCGACTTCGACGATAGGATGCGATAAATTGTTTTTTATTTTTTTATTAAAATGAGATAATAAATACCTAAGCACTTATAATATAGTTTTTAATCTAGTTACGTTTAATGATAGAAAAAATGAAATGTTGTCAGTAGTGTCTAGTGTCCAATAAAGTCAACTAACAACCGCTGCGCAGTATCCGTCTCGCGTCGATCGAGTAGACATTAAAATTATTGGAATGGTTGCATACTTATATCACCATAGAAGTTTATTACATAAATATATTACTTCATATTTAATAACTCTAACATAATACATATTCATTTTTTATATTACCTAGGTCGGCAAGGAAAGAAGGTATATTATATATGTTATGGTAGGTGGCTACGCCATACTAATCGTATAATTTTTTGAAATATTTATAAAATCGCATGGAAACAAATATTAAGTATGTCTATTTAATTAATTTCTAAAATATGAAAAATATGTGATTTTTCGCGGGTTGAATTTTTGTAATTACTAAGTCAAAAATGTTTTTCCTTGAAAACGTGCTAGCTACAATATACATTAAAATTGTGATAAATTGTGGTAAATTTAAATTTATAATGACGATAATAAGAGTTTCTTGTCGAAACCCAATTGATAAATAAATATTTTGATTTTTTATTGATTTTGATATTGATACCATTTTTTTATAAAACATTGAAATTGCTGGCGTATGTTCTATTTTTTAATAAGTGGCGCGAATGTCCGTCGCATTCTAGTTCGGTTATTCGCTAAGTTGTGTCAACAAATTTTCTCAAATACCTATTGCTGAGTTCCCACGCTCGTACAGCGCGATGTCAAAGTGCGAACATTTTCATCTCTCCACAGAAGTGTGTAAATTTAAATGAAAGCTTCAAATGCATCGAAGTACCTAACTTTTTTTTATGGAGGGGAAATGACGTTTACGTTGCCTATTGCTATTGCCAGGAATACCCACTAAAAAACCCCCGCGCTCCACCATCAGCGGTGACGTGTGAGTCCGAGAGCACAGCAAGGCCTTGTTCTCGGATCCCTACACACCGCTACGTCCTCAGCGGACCCATCTCAGGGCGAACATTTTTCGCCACTCTTCATTTGTTTGTGGCGGTATACTGGAACGCTGTGAGCCGCCACGCATCTTTTTAGGTATATCAGGACGTCATATGTCCCTTTCTGACGTCCTGATGTAATTTACGCAACGTCTACAACTATGGAACTTGCGTCACAAATGCCAAAGCGAAACATAAAAATTACGCCTAAAACGGAATCATGGCGGAGTCGAATGTTCACATAAAGTCACATTTTCTTTAAATTACATATGTTTAGTTGGTTTTAAATGACAGATGACAGAGTTCACGCTCTACGCATATGTCACCTTTAAAGGTTCCATAGAGTTCGTAGTTGTATGGCGTGCGAATTCCCATAGTTGTAGTACATTGTTGTTCCAATGCGATATTATTGAATACATCGCAAGTGTAAAGAAGAAATAATCAGTGACTTTTTTTATTGAATAACATTGACAGAGTTTTAAAAAACGTAATTTTACTCAACGACTTCCTAATTAGTCGGCAATGGGTGTGGGCAGTGAACTTGATATCGGAACTCAAACATTGAGACCGAGGCCGTGCGGCCTGACGTCGGTCACGGTTACGAACGAATTCTGCTTCAATGTTGTCTGCAATACATCAATCTAATCTTTAAATTACTTCCCTATAAATGAGAAAATTTAACAGAGTATCTCTTTCTTCTTCTCGCTGAGTCTTTCACAGGCTTTTATCTGCGTTGAAATTTTGTTAATGACACCGTTGGTCTTAGCGTCAAAAACAATTATAAAAGGTTGTTTGCTTTTTATTTATTTTTTAATATCACAATTATTTGTATGGTAGTTTTTTTTGTTATATATTTTCTTATTTAAAATTTTTGAAATCCCTAAATCGTATTCTTACAAATTTCGGTTAATTAACGATTAACTGGAAACCTTAAATCATGGCTTTTGAAATGATACAATGAGATAGTAGGCACAAATTATATGGATAGATTCAAATTATCTAAGAAACCAACATAAGTAACAAAATCATAACATTTTTTAAAGAGTTTTATTGGCCTGTAACACACCGACATACCTACTACTATTGAAATATTTTCAATTTTTTTTTCTATAAGAGAAAAATCAATGCAATGACTTCAGAATCCTAAGGGAACGAATTTATAGTCCTAACAAGATATTTTGATTGCCATCAAATTCTTTGTCACTTTAGTCCTCAGGTGAGTCAATAAGTTCGTGTAGGCGTTTCTTCCTTTTATTAAGACTGATTCTGCGAACTTCCTCTTAAATTATCATTTACAAAATTAACAGATATCTAAGTAATCAAAGAGTTCTCAGAAAGATGAGCTTTGAGACCGAATTTAAGAGCAATCAAATTACAGAGAATAAGATAATACAATTTTTTCAAATTTAATTAATTTATTCATTTTATTTATCCACTAGCTGTGCCCGTGACTTCGTACGTGTGGAAATATCCAAACACGATGTGAAAATTTATAATATTAAGGGCCTCTTTCACCATCTGTCAAGTAGGCTAACCGTCATTTAAAGTCACTTGTCACCGGGAATAATTTAGCTGATATACCTTTGTTTAGTACGGTAAAAGTCCCAAACATCAAAAAGAAAATTCGCCTATCGAAGGATGCACTAAACCGAGTGCATAATTTAATAAAACATAAAATTATTTCTAAATGTAACTAATCAACACTTTACTTGTAGTTGGTGAAAGAGGCCTTATAGGATTTATATTATAAAAAAAAAACACATATATAAACATACAGCTTAACATAACAATAATTTAAAAATTATTAGAAAATATTAAAACAGTTAAAAAATATAAAGCGCCTGACAAAATACATATGTAGTAGATATAGAAATGTAAAGTTAAGGAAATATTTTTTTATATAAAAGAAATTCATTATATTATAAATCCTATATTATAACTTTGTCTATCTATTAGTTATATTTCCATTTCTATAAACCTATGATATTTTTTTTATAAAAGTGACCATGCATTTTGAGTTTTGCGAATACCTACGAGTAGGTTATCTTCTAGTAAACGTTTTCTTAAGAGAACAATACAATAAATTCAAAAGAGACACAATATAACTTAAATGATTCGCTGACAATGACGTCATATTGTTTCTTGAATCGTTCATTGCCTTCTTGTACTCACCATGTATGGCGATCTGCATAATCACCAAACCAAATTATTGTAAAGAACTTCTGCCATTTTTTATTTTATCTCTAACTAGCTGGTGCCCGCAACTTCGTCCGCGTTGAAAGCAATATATCGCCTTACATCGTTATTGCTATTATACTTAGCCAGGAGTTAGTTTAGGTAATCCCTCGGGAGCAGTACTTTTTTCTGGGTGAAAGGTAACCCTATGTCCTTTCTGGTATCCCAGACAACGTGTATGCAAAATTTCATGGTGATCGGTTCAGTAGTTTTTGCGTGAAAGAGTTTTTACAGTTTGCCATTACGTATTCATCCCATATAGGTAATAAGAATACAATCACATAAGACCTTAGCTTTATTGCTGTTTCTAGAAATATTCAGTCGTCATGCGTCGTAGTTAATCATTAGGATATAAACATTTTTTGATTCATCTATAGGTCTATATTTATATATAATAACGGAACGGTAGTATATTCTAAATCAAATCGTGAACGAGCCATGTCTGTACAATAAATATTTAATATAGAGGTATACTTAATATAGAGGTGTCGGTTACGGTAACAGTGTCGCGAGTTCAATTCAATTCAATTATTTTAATTCAATTAGTTTTCGTAAGGATGTACATATTATTTCGTAACATATTATAGTTTCAGTGATATTGTGTAGATGGCGCAATATCTGAAAATATAGAGAGGTGTTGGTTACACGGTTACTGGTAACGTTACGGCAACAGGTTGTGAGTTCAATAATTTTTTTTTCTTTAGGCCAAACGCGCCTATAGAAGTTTTCACTTCAATAAAATTATGTGTCATAAAAATGTTAGGATAATTACCTTAATTTTAACGAAGATGGTTTATGCAATGTTGTGTGTGGACTTGAATAATTTTTGTCATCCTATAAGTTTATACTATTATTTAATCTGTGCTATGGTTGTTGAGCATTTGACATTGACAAAACAACATATAGGATAGGATTACGTTCGACTTGATGGTATATGATTACCGTGGCAAAAGAAACGCTGAATCTCTCATCGAAACCCAAAGCCTTATTTACAAGTGTGGAATCAAACCAGATCGTGTACTGAAATACAATGAATAGTTATTTAATGATAAGTCACTACTTTACAAGTTATTCCAAATATAATTATAAGATATCGAGTAGTAATATAAAAGTGCTTCCATTTTCTTCTTTTCGTTATTCGTAACTCCCGGCAACGAACCCCTTCCGACTGCGCACACTCCATGGCGCGACCGGTGTTGCCAATACAAGGAATTCATTAAGCCCAGGCTTCATTAAAGCATTGTTTGATTTTAGTGAATTAGTATTCTTACTGTATTCCAGCAACAGGAAAAAGGATGATCACAATAGCAGCAAATGTATTATAAATTATTTATTTGTATTTTTATATGTACCTATATATATTATATATATTGTTGGTAGGTAAATAGTTAGATACCACCAACCATCTGCCAACTAACTATGTGTAATTCGGTCGTAGTGTAATTTGGTCCAACTTAAAAGAGGATAGTTTTTATTATGCTAGTAGCTAGTAATAGTACCTATACATGTGTAGTTTGCGTAGTAAGCATCACTTTACATAGTAAAATAAAGTCGCTTCCCGAAGCTTGTCAATAGATGTCACTTTATAATATTAGTTACCTAGGTTATTAAGAAAAATACCACTACTTTGGATGGATGCGCTCACAAGACAGATCTGCTTTCTTTCCCACTTGGTATCTAGCGGTAATTTTTTTTATATGTAGCGCCAATAAATTCCCTTCCGGCGTCTGTGTTTCCGAGCTCAAATAACCCAAATATTTTTAAAGTTCGAAAGAATAGACATTTTCTCGGTTAGCTTGCCCCATCGTGTGTCTCGTCTTTCCTGCACGGCAGGATGCAGGCCAAGAGCAAACCTATTATTAATAACTAGCTGTTGCACACGACTTCGTCCGCGTAACTTTATAAAATATAGCCTAAATTACTTACTCGCTGATAATGTACCTTTCTTTAGGTGAAAGAATTTTTAAAATAAGTGCAGAGTTTCGGAGCTTATTCAATGCAAACAAACAAAATCTTTCCTCTAATATTAGTATTAGTATAGAAAAAAAACTAGAAAATCTGAATTTTACATGTTTAAAATAGTAGTTTATTTATCTTTCGATTTACCTATTTTACCTCTTTTACTTATACTTACATTTTTTTCTTCTATAAAAACCAAAGTGTGCGAGACTAGGTAACGGTACAACTCTCCGAGATATAAGGGATCACACTTTTTCGTGAAATCGGGGCCTATACTGAAGCGAACGAAAAGACATTTCCAATGTCAAAAATAAATAAATAAAAATAAACTTACTTAGAAGGGGGTCCAGATGGTAAAGTGGGATCCCCCAAGAATATTCAGCTTAAAATTCTAATCTAAATATTGGTGAAAGGATTTTTTAAACCGCATAGTTGCGGAGATGACCTACATCCTACATACAAACAAACAAACAAACTTTACTTCTTATTAGAATAGTGTTCTAGGATATTTTAGTACATCCAACGCGAACTACGCAGCAATGTGATCCCTGGAAATTTATTCGCACACTCCATTTCATTTCATTTATCATAATAATTCATTTATTATAAGAAGAAATTGAATTCAGCTAATAATAATAATAAAAAAAGAGAAAAGCAAAACTCAAAGTGACGACGAACCGCGTCGGCCGGGATTCGAACCCGGATCGTTTGCTTTTGTAGGCAACTATGTTACCATTACACCACCGACGCTTGTAAAGGCTATGTCGGAATTAAGCAATATAACACGCCAAAATGCAAGTCAAAAGGATTTTTTAAACCGCATAGTTTCGGAGATAACCTACATTCTACATACAAACAAACAAACAAATTTTACTTCTTATTAGAATAGTGTTATAGGTTATTTTAGTACATCCAACGCGAACTACGCAGCAATGTGATCCCTGGAAATTTATTCGGACACTCCATTTCATTTCATTTATCATAATAATTCATTTATTATAAGAAGAAATTGAATTCAGCTAATAATAATAATAAAAAAAGAGAAAAGCAACTCAAAGTGACGACGAAGCGCGTCGGCCGGGATTCGAACCCGGATCGTTTGCTTTTGTAGGCAACTATGTTACCATTACACCACCGACGCTTGTAAATGCTATGTCGGAATTAAGCAATATAACACGCCATTTGTTAATACAAGTAATCGAATAGATAATATATCGACGGCTACAATTAACAAAAAGATATCTGCATTCTAATGATTTTTTAAATGATTTAAACAATAAAAAATCTATTACTAATTAGAAAGTAGAATCGAATATATGGCAGTTGACTCGGTTAGTTGTTTTATTTTTACTAAGTAGAAAAGGCCATCTGCCGTATTTCGAATATAAAATGAAAATCTGTTAAATTTAGCTTTACTATTTTGTTCAGAATGCCATATTAATTAACTGTTTCAAATTTGTAGAAGCTAGCTTAATTCTTGTAAAAGTTATCAAACTTTCGCGTTAAAGACGCTCTCCTGAAAACTAGTGATTTTGTAGATAGCTGTTTGTTCGTTGCAGCCGTCGATTTGTAACTAAAATTGTGCGAGACGACTACTAAGCCTACAATTTGTGTTTTGCAGGTGGTTCCACGGCACCATGTCAGCAGAGGAGGCGGAAGATTTACTAATGGAAAAGGGGAAACACGGTTCGTTCTTGGTGCGCGAATCCCAGTCATATCCAGGCGATTATGTGTTGTCGGTGAGGATGCGGCAAAAGGTTAATCACATCATGATCAAGAAGGAGGTAAGCTAAGAACAGTTATCTGTACAATTTTTCTTTGATCTCTCCTGTGGAATGAAAAATATACGAACTAATTTAGACGCGACGCACGTGGGTGTTAGTATTTATAAAACAGTCCTGGTACAATTGTTTTTAATGAGCAAAAAAATTTACATCCATTATTGATTCGTGTGTATACACACGTTTGTTTTTTGTGTATCACATCTTGTCAGAGGGTTACTCCTACGTAAGAACATCACACAATGATTAAAGTAATAACAGCGTTCATGTTTATGTAGGTTTGGTTAGGTAGGTACTTAAAATTTATTGTGTAACATTTTTTTGACGTAAGTAATCGTTGGCCTGGGTTCGAGTCGAGTGTCCTGGGTTCGATTCCTAGCTGGGCTTTCTTTCAAACAAAATTGATCTTGATTTAAGCCATAGGTTTCACCCAGTACGTTTGTACGGTTGCTAATACGGTTAGTGTGTATTTAATATATAAAAAAACAACTTAATTTTTATTAAATTTTACTAGCGAGCCACTCCCGTCTGCACAGATTTTTATCTTTTATTTATTAGATATTATTTATTAGATTTTTATTTTTTAGATAGATTTTTAAAATTGGTATATCAAAATGTCAAACTGTTTATTTCACAAATCCGATAAAATAAAAATAAAGTAAAATAAGTTTAAAATAAACATCCATAAATAGAAAACTACAGATACCATGCTTTAATATTTTACGAGTATTAACACTTTTCGAAGTCTCGTGACTTAGCACGTGCTGTAAGATTGAAACGCCTTGACCGTGACACTGGTTTATGTTACTAAAGACTCATGTCAATTTTTGTTATTTATTATTATTTTATTAGTGACCAGCTCCCGGATTCGGCCGGCATGCAATTTTTGTCCGTATTTTCATAAGACAGTGAAATCCGAATTCGCCGGGTAGTTTAGAAGCTGGAACAGACTGTTTCGCACGTACTTTTTTGGTCACTCGCATTGATGATATATATATAAGTCAATTAAAAATGTACTTATAGCCACTGGATAGAACTTTAGTGAAATTAACTTTTTACTTAACAAATCACACACTATGTATTAGTGGATTGTCCACTAATACATAAAAACTTCAGCTTTTCTCCTACACCGTTTACTAAATTATCATTTTCGCCGGTCTGTTTGTTGTCTTTCGAATTGCTTTCTTTGGAGGACGGATTGTGATGACTGTAATTAATCTGTAAAAAAAGACAAATAAATGTTAATCACTTTTTAAACAGATAGATATTGACTAAATAGAGATACGGGTGAATCAATGTCATCTAGGCGTCTCTGGTAAACCGATAGGTACCCATCCATATATATATATATCTATAGGTACCTACTTTCTTTGCCAAGATATCGTATACTAGCTGGTGCTCGTGACTTCGTCCGCGTTCTGGATGAAAGGTACCCTATGTCCTTTCTGGTGTCCCAGACAATGTGTATGCAAAATTTCATGCTGAATAGGTTCAATAGTTTTTGCGTGAAAGAGTTATAAACATCCATACATCCATACAAACTTTTGCATTTATAATATTAGTACGGATTAGTACGGATGGGTATACTAGCGTAATATATGTAGGTATATCGGTAAATTCTCGTAAACTAATGGAGCAACAAATTTTTTTCTCGGTACAAATTAGCAACAAAATGCCATAATAGTTTTTAAGTTCGGCTTATGAAATGAGTGTACCATCGTAAAAGATTTCTACTGGTATCCGTCAGTAAACAGTAGATCTCTTGGTACTAATCAAGTTTGCCATCCCTGTAGTAATAAATAGCTTACCTTGCCATCTGGGTAAATAATATAACTTGCCACCATAGCAAATGTAATTTTTTTTATTTTCTTCTTTTTTCCTTTCTCCTCCTGAGGTTGAGGCATCTTGCAAACCTTCGCCATTGCTAAAATGAATAAAATAAAAATTATTAATTTAACTTTAAAACTACATATAATAGGTGTGATGAAATAGTTTTTTTTTTACAAGGGTACAAAGTATTTATTTTGAAAAATTCAACATACGCCTCGTGAAATAACAATATTCTGGCCCCATACATTATTTTTCATCACTACCTATGAGAAAAAGAAAGAGCTACTACATCTCCAAATAGCATGTACCTAATATTTTACTGATTTATAAAAATTAGACTAAGGATGCCTTCATAGATAAATGATTTGTCTCGCTGCGCTCGACTAGATACCGCCGTCGTACTTGTAAAATGCGGCATAAAATAGTACGCCGAATTCGGCGTACCCGAGCCAACCACACTGCAAACTCTTAGTGATGAGTACGTGCCGAATGTTTTATTAAATTTTAGCCATAATAAAATACCAGTTTGCATAGTGAAACTGTGTAAAAATATAATAAAACCGGATAAAAAGTGATAAAAAGTGACGATTTTTTACACACACTACAATAAAAAGTTGCCACATTTTCGGAGCTATTGCTTTTGTATAGCGCTCTATCTAGTCGAGCGCAGCGAGACCAATCAATTATCTTTCACTAACACCTCAAAATGTATGTACGTCTACTTGCAAGTAACCCTGTATGTGTATATATATATATATATATATATAACAAAATTATACAATTAGGTATATAAATACAATATTGAAAATTTTACAAACTATATAAATCACATAATAATATTACAAATAAATACATATGTACATACATACATACACATATACCTACCTACACATAAGTTTATCACATACCAACTCACATAAAACTGCCAAAGTGCTTACTGTTTAAAAAAATTATAACAAACATAATTAATAAAATCGCTAGCCTGCAAGAATAATCGCCATTCATAATCTACTGCAATAATGCAATAATTCGAGCCGAATTCGAGGTATGTGTAATCGAGGAACGCGACATCGATTCAAAACTGCGTGGATTTGAAAACCGCGAGCCGCTATACCAAACCACTACTAATGATTTTTTTTCGTAATACATCCGTACTAATATTATAAATGCGAAAGTTTGTATGGATGTATGGATGTATGTATGGATGTTTGTAACTCTTTCACGCAAAAACTACTGAACCGATCACCATGAAATTTTGCATACACCCACGTGCCCACGACTTCGTCCGCGTTCTGGATGAAAGGTACTATGTCCTTTTTGGTGTCCCAGACAACGTGTATGCAAAATTTCATGATGATCGGTTCATTTTGCGTGAAAGAGAAAGAGTTACAAACATCCATACATACATCCATATAAACTTTCGCATTTATAATATTAGTATGACAGGATGGAGGATGGATAATTAGTAATTTTGAAAAATAAAGTCTAATTATTATAACATGAACAAAAACAAATTAGAAATAGTGAAAAGTATTCTCAAGTGAGCATCGTTGTCGTATGTGACTTATTTTATTGAATTTCATGAAGACTCCATTATTATTTGCAAACCACGCACTAGGAAAGTACAGTAACAGCTACCTTTCATTACGTCTTTTTTGTAGTTATTTAACAAAACTAGACATGAATAAAAGTATATTATGAAAATAAACATAGAAAATGGAAATAAAATCATACTTACTCCGTAATTAATACACTTTTCTTCCTTTAATTAATAATTAATTCACTTTATAATTTACTGTTCCCACTGTTACGTGTTCCTCTGTCAAAGTATGTGTGAACTATATAGGCACTTAAACTTTTTTTATGTGGCAACATAAAATAGGCCAGGAAAAATAAAAATTTGAAAAAATATCGATCATTTTATAAAATTAAAGCATATTTAAGTCAGCTGCTTTTATTGGAATCACTTCATTGCATTATATTATAAAAAATAAAATAAAAGTTTAACTTTTGCGATTTTGTTAATTTATTGTTCTTTATTCCCTAAAGTTTTCGCTCGTTGACGTCATGGCGCTGTGTACGCGGGAATCTCGATTCTTGACGCGCGTACATATATTACGTTTTTTCTTGCAGCGTCTTTTGTAGCCTAATATAACGTAGGTTGAGCATTTGTATGGGAATGATGATTTTGTTATCCAATTATCTTATAATAATATAAGATACATTATATATTAACCTACATTTGGCCGCTAAATATTATAAAAAAACTTAAAACTAGAGTAGCGGGGGCAAGGCCCAAGCTACCGGTGGTTAGGACTGCAGATTGAGGAACCTCCTGACAATTCGTGCCGTGTCAAGAAGTACCGCCTTCTGTATCTGACCCTTGACCCAGCCATCTAGTGAGAGCCCCTTGAGGTGTTGGTCGAGGTTTTCGGTATAAGACCGTTCGACCGACCGATACGACTATCGGGACGATGATTGTCGAATCAACATCCCATATGGCGGTCACTTCGTGAGCCAGGTCTAAATACTTATTTACTTAATTTATCTTTTTCAGCTTTCACGAGGTTTATTATTATTATTATAATTATTATAAACTAGCTGGTGCTCGCGACTTCGTCCGCGTGGAATAGTTATTTTGGGAATCATTTGAGTATCTCGAACGGTTTTCGCAGCGCACGCAACGGAAGCCTTCAAAAATGAATAATTTTCCCTGTTTTTTCCACATTTTCGACTGTTTCTTCGCTCCTATTAGTCGCAACGTGATGTTATATAGCCTAAAGCCTTCCTCGATAAATGATCTATCCAACACAAAAATAATTTTTCAATTCGAACCAGTACTTCCTGAGATTAGCGCGTTCAAACAAACAAACCCTTCAGCTTTATAATATTAGTATAGATTAGCACACATTTTGTTATTTGCTGGTGTTAAGGGGTTTGTTACTGCCGCCAGATGGACTGCCCAAATGCCTGCGAAACGCAGTGTGTCCTTACCATTAATAAAATATTAGCTTATTATTATTACTAAAATATTTTTTATTAGCTACATTTATCAATTAAATAGGTACAAAATAAAAATTATATGTTGAATTCAAAGTTGAGTCTTAGGACCTTATTAATCTGTTTTATTAATAATGATACGACTTTTACTTGTAGTTTTTTCAGGGATTTTTAGTTTCTTTTATATGCTTATGATGGTAGATACGATTTAGCATTGTATACCTATTTATGTGCTGTACTGTCAGCCTGCTTAAATCTAGAATGCCTAAATACAGATTTGTAAATCTAGAATTGTAAGTTCCATTAGTCTGAGCTTTAGTAATAAAAGCAGAAGAACAATTTGTATAATCTACAATGGCCAATGGAGTAATGACACCTTTTTGTGGTTTGTCAAGGAGGCATAGGCCTTAGAAATTTTACAAGGTCGCACGACGCGACGCCAGGACAATAGTCACGTATACCAGAAGATTCTGCCTGTCCTTTTTTATTATTTCCTTGTTTCAAATATTGTAGTAAACACAACGGGGACCTACCTTACCATGTTATAAAGTTTTATTAAAATTTGTGGCACGTAACACAACAACGTAATATCTTAATCAAGTCGGAAAACGACGCTTAACTTACTTTGTTGAAGATATACCTAATAAAAAAAAGTCATTTTTGTAATTCAGCTAATTGAAATGTTTACAAAAGTTGTTTGAAATCCTTTTTTATTTTGTTTAAACTCAAACTTATTTATTTTGCTAAAAAAGCGGTAGAATTTGATGGTTTAAATTAAATGATAGATACAGTTCACGCTTTTCACCAGAATCTGGTATACAAAAAATTGAATAGCAAAATGTGTGTATTTAATTCAATTAATATACCTAACTAATGTCAATCAATTAATAAAAAAATTAAAAATTATATAATATAGATATTTATTTATTAACAGCTATTTTTTCAAATTGAATAAATATTTGAATAAATATTTGATCCGTCGAACAGAGATCTTTTTAACAAATATACTTAATCAATTCTCCGAGAGAATCGTATAAACAAACAGGTCACATAGATACAATTGAAGACACGCGACGTTGTATACATATAATGTAATTTACATTTTCCCATCGTCACAGATTGCTTACTTGGTATCTGGGTTAATCATAATTGACATAATTGCTATACGCCAGCATGAATTTTATGCTTGGTAGGTACTTATTTATTTAGTACGAGGTGCGAGGATCGATTGCTTATTAGTTATTACTATCCTTATTACTAAAGTGCAATATTTTTTTAAACTAAGCTTATTTTGAATTTTTTTTATGTATTTATATATATTTATAAACTCTTTGTTGACGCTCACACATAAGAATTATTTGAATAAACAAATGTTATTTGAAGAAATGACATTACCTATTTCAATTTAAGATAAATTATTTGTATAAAAAAATATCGAATGAATGACAGGACTTAGAATCTGTTAAATCGTTATAATTTTGTTCTATTGTATTTTTTGTTTATAAGAATTTATCCTCCATAATTATTTATTTACACAGAACAATAAATACGACGTGGGAAGTGGCGAATATTTCGATGACATGGTGGAACTAATCGAACACTTGCGCACGTACCCTATGATAATGACATCTGGGAATGTCATTAGACTGATGCAACCCGTTAACGGAACAAACCATAAGAAGCCAGATATAATTCGCAAGTTATCTAATATTAAGGTAAGTTTGATTTTTTTTCTTATGCTACTTTTAAAACTGAAGCAAACGCTGACTTCTAACGTCAACTTGGCTGTCACTTTTCATCTTAAAAATACATAAGAATAATTTTGGGGTTGCTCCGTTTTCGACGCATGAACTAAAAAAATTGTATACATTTTTTTAGTTGTCCCAAACTATATACAATATTTTTGCCTATCCTACTATTGACGTTTTTGTTCATAGTTGTAGATCTGATAAATTTGCATTTGGGATTGATAAATTTGCATTTGGGCTGAGTTAGAAATAGATCAGCGGATGAAATAAGAAAGATCAAACAATAAAATTGCTGTGGGCTGAGTAATGAATACAAAATAGATCTAATAAATAAAAAAATAAATAATAAATAATAATTTTAGTCAGGAAAAATATAATAATGAAAAAATGAATATACTTAATTCAGTTAAATAATTCGAATCATATTTGATACATCTAGTTTTTGTCGTTCTCAAATCTGAATAGAAATTATCGTCCGGTTAAGCACACCGGGTAAGAATTGAATATTTGTGATTTGTACGTAAGTTATATACTTTGTTAAGTAGATATGTATTGTACTTAACGGCATGCGGGTTGTTTTCGCAATTTGAAAACTTGAATTGATTAAAGTACCGTGTGACGTTATTTGGTTATTAGTTCGTACTGTAGTTCAAGTTCTAGTCGGATTAAGGGTCCTTATCCTTAGGATTAAAGATTAGGAAGTGCCTATACTCTAAAATAAAATAAATAAATACAAAATTTAATAATAATAAAATAAACTTTCCTACGGATATATATTATTTTTATGTTAAAAAAATACTGTTTTTGCGATATAGTATAATAAATAGTTTTCAGAGGTTGGTATGAAAACATAATAATATGTAAAAATAAAGCAAATTGAAATCTTTATTAAGATTTTTTATATGTATTATCGTTTATCGTAAGGATAGAAGACTTGCGTTCCAACAACACACAATATGATGTTACTTCACTGTGGCCTTCTGTAAGTGGTTGGATACTGCCGCCAGCCGCCAGAAATGCAGTGTGCTTATTATTTTAGTAGATGTAGATGAGGGTCTGATGTCAAACTAAATTTTCCTGATAATATAATTGTTAATAAAATACAGATTTCAGAAAACATTGCCCACCTGAAAGACTCCAAGGCAATTAAAGAATTTGATGAGCTTAAACATTATCGACTTAACACATCGGCTTCTTCAACGGAGGCGTCACTACCAAAGAATGCTATCAAAAATAGATATCAAAATGTATTACCTTGTAAGTACCTTGTAGAAATTTAAAAGAATCGTATTTGTATATAATATATCCTTATATTTAGTCGGAGTCTCTTCTCTTAAATAAAATATTATAAAATAAATAGAAATATTATAAATAAATAATAAAACTCTTCCATAATAAAATATGGTTCTCACAAATGAAGACTTTCCTTCGTTATTATCTCGTCACAATTAAATCAAGTGTTCTTCTTCTTCTATATAAAAAAAATATTGTTTATTTACAGATGATCACAACCGTGTTATACTGAAACCTTTGAATACTTCAGACTCTTCAGATTATATAAATGCTAGTCATATTTACCATAGTTTCTTGCCTGCCAGTCTTTACGCTAACCATACTGCCAGTGGAGATGTAGCCTTGAAGAAATTATGCGGTAAGATAATTCCCCGTTCCTCTATCCTTATCTAATTCTTAATCTGAAGCACCATTGGCGTTTCTTGTGTTATATAGGCTTATAGGCGACAGTAGCAACCTACCATGAATTGAAATGGCAGCCTCTCTGTTGAATTTAGCATAAAAATAAGATATTTTACAAAGATAATTGATTGGTCTCGCTGCGCTCGACTAGATAGAGCGCTATACAAAAGCGATAGCTCCGTGAATGCGGCAACTTTTTATTGTAGTGTGTGTAGAACATCGTCACTTTTTATCACTTTTTACACAGTTTTATTATATTTTTACACAGTTTCACTACGCAAACTGGCATTTTATTATGCTCAACAAACATTCGCACGTACATATCACAGACAGTTTGCAGTGTGACTGGCTCGGGTACGCCGAATTCGGCGTAGTATTTTTTGCCGCATTTTACAAGTACAACGGCGGTATCTAGTCGAGCGCAGCGAGACCAATCATTCATCTATGATATTTTATTAACATTTCAAGCAGAATGACCGTGCATTAGTTGGTATATAAAGTCGCAACCGTCACCTATATATATGTAAAGAGACATATCTTTATTACCTACATGTGATCATAGTGAAGTTTTTGAATAAGAGTATTTATTTATTTCATATTTTATTTATTTATATTCTTATAAATATTTTGTTTTATAAGAAACATATGATAATATGCTTTTAACTAATTTTCAGATACGAAATCGTATATTGCTACGCAAGGATGTATGCCAAATACAATATATGATTTTTGGCTAATGATATGGCAGCAGGACGTAAGGATTGTGGCTGCTATTGGTCTGCCAAATGAAAATGGCAAGGTAACCAACCATATTGTGATAGAATCTTAATATTCCATTTATAATTATAATAACAGGCACTAAGAGTTCATTTTATTTTATCGGGCACAGCTAGTTAGTAGTTTCATAACATACTTTATGAAGGTGTGTGCCGACATAACCCGACAAGGAGTGGTCGACGGTAGATCTAAACTGGTTCTGCCGTATTGGAAAATTATGGAAGAAGCCTATGTCCAGCAGTAGACGTCCTGAAGCTGATAGAATGATGAATGATACAATCATTGTTAGGATTAATTAGTTAAGACAGGTGTTTATTTAAGTAAATATTTATTTAGTAATTTTTTTCTTATAGAAAAAGTACGAGACTTACTGGCCAGAGCAACTCGGGGTCGAGCAACGCTTCGAGAATTTTATAGTTACTTTATTATCACAGAATAGTAACAAACATTACATCGTCCGACAGTTCCAAATCTGCGACGGCCATGGTGCTAAACGAACCATATTCCAATACCAAATAACGGTAAGTCTTAATATACAGAACTAGCGGGCCGGCCCCGGCTTCGCACAGATTTCTGTGCGTAAATTATATTATAACCTTACTCGTTTAACTCTCTTTCGCTAAATACTATTAAAAAAATCAAAATAATATTGGTTTTGATATAATTAATTCTAGTCACTAACACATATCAAAATTTTTAGTCATGGCCCGATCACGACGTACCAGATGAACCCTGCGGCGTACTTATGCTTGTACAGGATATTAATAATAAACTGCTAGAATTCGCAAATTCAAATGATCCACCAATGAAGGTAAGTTATCCACCACCGACCAGCAGTCTATACCTATTTTCCACAAGAATCCTTTTGCTTCTTCTACTCTCCCATAATCCTTTATAATATTAAATGCTTATTATAATAAATGCTCAGGTTAGTTTGTTTATTTGTTACGCTAACACGCCTAGACACTCAACCGATTATCTTGAAATTTTGTATATAAATATGATGACATATCATCTAAAAATATAGGGATATTCAACGCTTTAGAAAAAAGTCATCTAAACTCTATAGTTTAGACCAATCGCGATGTCCTTTTTAATAAACTTTTTGTAATAAATATTGCGACTAATATAACTTTATAATATAACTAGGTAGGTACATCTCGCGATGTCAGTGAGAGAAAATTTGAAACTATGGTTTGAAAACCATAGTTGATTTATTACCATAGTTTATTTGAACCATTTTTGATTTATTACCCGTAAACTTCTAAGAACTAGCTTTTCTTAGTAGAAAAGCATTCTTCGAAGACATTTATGAAGTTCTCGCTGAGCTAGTGTATTGGAGCTATAGTAGCCAAGCCAATACACTAGCACAGGCCCAGAACAGATTTTCTATTTCCTTGTAGTTTTTGCTTTTTCTATAATGTATACTTACCACTACTTACCATCTCTTCCAACTGTTTATTATCTGCTGTTGAATGTAATTTGTATCATTTAATGTTAATTTAATTTCAGAATATTGTGTGCGTTCATTGCTCTGCTGGTGTCGGGAGAACCGGCACATTCATCGCTTTGGATATATTACTGACTAAAGCGAGGATGTTTGGTAAGCAAGCCAAATTCATTAATTTGTAACAGACCGACGCAGTTAATTATTAGATTATGCTTCTTAATTATTACAAAATTAGGTACTTATTAGTGGTGAGATATATAATATAGTATTTCTCACCACGAGGTGATTTGTAGCTATTAAATTCAGAAGATAAAAGTGGATAGAGATTGGTCACATTATATCTCCACAATGAACCGAAATCTTTAAAAGATGCCAATTTATAGTCTGCCCTGGCTACGGAACGCACAAATATATAAAGATCTATTAGAATGAAAGAATGGTTTGTTTTTCAGGTGAGGCCGAGCTGAGCGTAATAGACGCGGTTAAGGCCATACGCGCGCAAAGGAGTGGTATGGTCCAAACTAAGGCGCAATACAAATTTTTATACAAGGCATTGAAACGTTATTTTTCCTAGATTTAAGAATTGTACGAGAATTTGTTGTTTCTAGTTTTAATAAATATTTAAGATTTTGATTTTGATTTTAATTTTTATCAATTCTCATTTATAGATAGTTTTTATGACTCATTTGAATGGTGGATATGCGTCACATATATAAAATGTATAATTATAAAATTATTATTATCTATTATAAAGATAATAATAATTATCAATTACCTACTCCATTTAAATTCAAGAAATGGAATACTTATAAGACGTTATATGTATAAAAGTAACTATGAAGTATGTATTTAAGCTTTTTATTAATGACATAATTATTCCTTCATTAATTAATCATATTCTAATTTATTTTAATTGTCTATAGAAAATTAAAATCGAAGTCATAGATAATACAGTATATAACTTTTCCCAATTTCTCTGTGACGTTTTAATTATTATTATTGACTAGCTGGTGCTCGCGACTTCGTCCGGTGGAATAATTATTTTGGGAATCATTTGGGTATCTCGAACGGTTTTCGCAGCGCACGCAACGGAAGCCCTCAAAGATGAATAATTTTCCCCGTTTTTTTCCACATTTTCGACTGTTTCTTCGCTCCTATTAGTCGCAACGTAATTTTATACAGCCTAAAGCCTTCCTCGACAAATGATCTATCCAATACAAAAAGAATTTTTCAATTCGAACCAGTAGTTCTTGAGATTAGCGCGTTCAAACAAACAAACAAACTCTTCAGCTTTATAATATTAGTATAGATGAGTAATAAAATGTCTAAAAATAAATTTGTTTTATATTATATCATTATCACTACATAGTATAAAACAAAGTCGCTTTTTCTGTCCCTATGTCCCTTTGTATGCTTAGATCTTTAAAACTACGCAACGGATTTTAATGCGGTTTTCACTAATGGGTAGAGTGGTTCTCGAGGAAGGTTTAAGTACATAATTTACTAAGTTACGCGGGCGAAGTCGCGGGCAGCAGCTTTAATTTTATTAACACGTAATTTTATAAACTATAACTAACATGTAGTGCCATCTGTTAACAGACTTTTTCCATTATTCGAAGTGAGATTAGATGAATTAGAGTACTACATTGCTTCAAACAGAATTCCCTAGATGGCGTTGTAAATTTTGCATACACGTTGTCTGGGACTCCAAAAAGGACATAGGGTACCTTTCATCCAGAACGCGGACGAAGTCGCGGGCACCAGCTAGTCTATAATATAGTAAATAGAGGAATATAGGTTAAAACTTTAAAGAAAAATCAGCAGTGTTTGTTACATAAGTTAAGAACCTCACACACATAGGTACGCTTATTTTTTAAATTTTTAATTGCAATTATTCTCTTATTAATATATAGTTAATTAAAAAAAAATTATATTTACAAAAATCATCAAAGTATTGGTCTTACAACATCACTTACACTAATCACTTTATAAGTTTGGTTTCAGATTTCAAAAGATCACAGAATATTTAATAATGATTTCTTAAACAACATATAAACTGGCCTGAATTGATATCCAGTCTCCTATAGAACCAGTATTTAAGGCGCTTAGTGCCGTCAAATGGGTAGTTTTTTATGCCTACTTACTCGTTTATGGCTTTACCAAAAAGCTTAAAAAAATCATATAAATTATTAACGTATAGACAACATTTGATACATTTTTTCGTATTACCAAAACTTCTATATTTAAAAAAAATTCAAGTGTAGAGCGATATAAGATGGTATCTATTTAAATACTGATTACGGATCCAGTAACAATTCATCGTGATTAAATAATTTGAAATATTTTGTTATATGCTTGTAAAAACAAAATACAATATTTAAGGTTAATTATTTATTATTACCTATAAGAGTATAACAAAGTTATTATTATTATTTTTTTTTTCCAAAAACCCCTCCAGCATCATGCGCTGAAGCCTATGTTCACAATATCTCTTCCATACCAGTTCTCGCTCGCTTGCCTCTCGTACTTTCATTCTTCATACTTGATCTTTCTTTCATCCATCTTTTCTTTCATTCCATTACGGGTGGGATGCCCGTCTGTCATTCCCTACTCTAATTTACTATCTTATATAATTATGTCTATTATTCTTTTGATTGCGGCTGGGGACAATAATTTGACACATAATACTTTTATTAATAAAATTTCAATAATACATTAAAATTCAGTAATACAATAAAAATTCAATAATACAATAAAAATTCAGTAATACAATAAAAATTCAATAATACAGTAAAAGTCAAGACAATTATACAATTTTAAAACAATAAATGCATTACAATTTAAAAATATTACAACTTTTAGAAAGCATTGTTTTAATAATAATTGATTTCAATTTAAAATATTTACAAATTACCTACTTATCACATTTGTTTCTCTTTATTGCCCTCTCCGCAATCTTAACACAGTATCTTAGGAATATATCCCTCTTATCACTGTTAATTATTTCACTAAGGTTTTCCTTTGTGATGTCTATGTCCATTTCATATTCTGCATTCTTTCTGTCTTTTTCATTAGCTGGGCATTCGGTCAGCAAGTGAGGGACCGTCTCCGCTACGGTTATTATGTGAAATGAGAATAAAAAAGGAAACTACAAAGTAGACTAAGGGCCTCTTTCACCATCTCAGAGTAAAGTGTCAAGTAGGCTAACTGCCATTTAAAGTCACCGGTAAGAAAGCGTACTAATTTACCATCTTCGAGTAACATTACTCAAGGGTAATTTCAATGAAATTGACACCATCTATACTCGTAACATTTACTCGCCAAAAAAGAAACTAATCGACACTTTACTTGTAGTTGGTGAAAGAGGCCTTCATTATCTAAAATATATTAATCAATTGCGAAAGTGCGAAGAAACACAAAATACGACACCGATGTTCTCAAAATCTGTAATCAAAAAAGACTTTCTATTATAATATAATTGACGGAGAATAAGTTTAAGATGATTTACTTAAAGTAATCTTACCGCGTCCATGGTTCGTACACCGACGGCCACCATACCCATTACTTTCACCTCAACATTGTTCTGAACATTACAGAGAAATGTCAACACTGTCCTTCTGTTCTTAACGTTCATACATTCCCATGGTATTTCATATACGGAGTCTTTTAAAGTTTCTGACTGTTGAGTAAAAGACACAAAGGTCCTTTATAACCCATATTATCAGAGAAGTAAGGCTAAAAAAAATATTCTCAATTGAAAACCTTAGATACCTTACATACCTTATCTCCAATTAGCTCAAAAACTATTGATAGTTGAATAAGTTGTTGAAATAATATGATGGTGAGCGGACCATATCTCGCTAGAGCTATAGGTTCCTGCAAATGTGTATATACATAGATCAATTAATTTCAATAAGTAGGTATTAAATAATAGTTACATATTAAATGTCATTAAATCTGTTATTTATCCCTATATTCCTAAATTAAATTTATAAATTTTATTTAATTTTTTCTAATTAATCAAACATGACATGACGACACGTTTGGTCTAGTGTCTAGTAACCCTAGCTGTTAACCAAGCGGTCGTGGGTTCGAATCCCGCTAGGGGCAAAACGTTTATGTGTTAACATTTACCTTTGTACCTGAGTCATGGATGTTTTGTATTTATAATATGTATGTATTTACAAAAAACAAAGTATTGTATATTACTATATCAACTGTCTGGTATCCATAATACAAGCATTAAGTTGCTTACTTTGGAACTAGATGGTGCTGTGTGGAATGTGTGAATATTTATATATTTATATATTTATATTTCACTGCTATGCCCGATTAGAAATCTTTTCTTACTTTTTTTTCTCAGACATTCGTTTTTTGTTTCTTAAATATGATATAATATTAACAAAATATATTTTTTAAATATAATTCACACGAAGTAACTTTACCAATGTGGAGCACTGTAACAATAATATACATCCTGAGACTTGATGAAATGCCATATATATTGCCAACACTTGCCCAAATGTGTCTAGACATCTGGTCATGAAACTGAAAATGTAAAATAGTTCGTGTCAATAAATGACAAAAAAATAAAATTAATTAAAGATCACGTATTAAGCAGAAGGCCTTTATACCTACTTGATTTATAGAACTCGATATCATAAATCTATACAAAATAATCGTCACAAGAATTAAGTAATGACTCGACTGTCAGTTTGTCTTTGACATCCGTGAACACTGCTGGTACCCGCGACTTCGTCCGCGTTGAATAATAGATAGAATATCAATAAATAACGCTTGACCTGACCTGACCCCTTGTTGCTATAATACTTTAGCCAGGCGTTAGTTTTTTATTTTATTTTAGATGATCCCTTGGGAACATATTAATATTAAATTTAGGTATATTATTAATATTTAAATAATAATATTATCTAAAAAATATTAATTAGTGTTAGGTTAGGTAACTCTTTCACGCAAAAACTACTGATTCTACTGAATATATTTCAATGAAATTTTGTATACACGTTGTCTGGGACACTAGAAAGGACATAGAGTATATTTTATAAAGTTATACGGGCGAAGTCGCGTGCAGCAGCTAGTTTTTTTATAAATATGATTATCGTTGTTTTATTTTTTTAAATTATCTGATATTTTTATAGAATCTTTGAACAACGGAAGGAGCTGGCTAAATGGAACAATATTGTTACGACTTTCAACTTACTCGATTATGGTTTTATGGTAGTCAATGCAGTCAGTCAACAGCTTTGTTATTGATTCAGATTCTTCAGGATCATACCAGCCTGGGTTGTATTCATTGCTAGTTTTCTCATTTTTCGGTCTTGGGAAGTTCTCTAAGTTATATTCAAGGATTTTGAAGTGACCCCACATGTGAAACACCATCGTACACAAGTAAAGATCGATGTAACAAAAAGTGCACGAGGCAACGTAAGTGAGGTACATTGTACATTCCCGATTTAAAGTTATTATAAACGGGAATCATATTAAAAAGCACGTAACCAATAAACATTTGACAATGAATATAAACTGTAAAGAATGTATAAATTTTATGAACCCTTTGATGTATCTGAAAAGAACAATATTAGGTACAATACAAATAGTTTATTTCTTTATCTAAAATCTAGTTACAAATTAGGTGTAGGTACACTTATTAGGGACACTCTTCCATCAACCCATTTAAAACTTAGGCAAAATTAAAACTACATCACCGTTAGACATGCGTAATTGTATGTGTGTGTGAATGTGTATGTGTAAATGTGAGTGTGTAGTATTATCTTTTTAAGTTAAGTTTAGCCATGTATCAGGTAGGTATGTTTTTAAATTAAAATTTAATTAAAATTAATTAATATATTACCTGTTCAGAATATTCCGATTTAGTTCTGTAATGCAGTAGATGAAATTTCCTAATAAAATCCTTTGTTAACTCCTTGTATGCCGTTATGAAAGGTAATATTACTCTGTGCTAATAGAAAAAAAAACTTTAAAATGTAATATAATATAAGAATTATTATGTTTTAGTTATTTATTTACTTACTTAATTTTTTTCAACAAACCAAACGTTATTTAAAAATAATAATAAAAATATAATGTTATTTACAAGAACGACTATATTCATAAATACAGTTATATATGTGTTTCCTAATTCAAAAAAGCTGATTCTCTTCAAATTGTGTCTAATATACATGACTCCCACTACAAGACATACACAATCGGCACTCAGTATGAACTCCTTCTGGTTTATAATTACATTTCTTACTTTTTGGCCCATGACCTTATGGCCACACACCTATCATACCTAGGATCGTGCTAATTAATTGCATGTATTTTAATTTCATTGGGTCTTTGATATCACTGCAATAATAATTTAATAAATAAAATATATAAAATGTTAGAAAATTACATAACAACCAACTAAATAGAATATCAAAGACATACTTACTCTGTATCCTCTTTAAATATATTTTTAAACATATTGACAATATTATTTCGTTGGGGGTAATGGGTATCGATAGACTAAGAAAATAATGCGATTAAAGTTATAGGTAGGTATACTTAGTAGGTATATTTCTATGTGAAACTTAATTTATGTGCAATTAAAACAATTATATTGATATTTAATTATCTAATTACGGAAAAAAACGAAGGTGAATAAAAATAAAATATATTTTGGGGATAATATGCAATTTTGTTTGTTTCATTTTATTTTGCAAAATATAATTTATTCGATTTCATATGCACAATCAAAAAAATTTTTAGAATTAAGGTGTTATGTTATTTCGAGGTGTTTTCTGTCAAAGATTTTTTATTTAATAAGTACCTAAGTATTCATTATAGCACTTTTTAGGAATTCGGAAAATATTAATGCTTATTATTTTTTTCTTTTCGTTACGTTACGTTGTTACTTAATATTTTTTTATGAAACACGCATTTACATAAATGTGTTTTAAAACTTTTTAATACCGTTGATTATGATTTTTTTCATTAAAGTAATAGTAAAGGAAAGGTCCCTTGGGAACAGTACTTTTTTCTGGATAAAAGGCACCCTATGTATTTTCCGGCTACTCTGAAAACGTGCATACAAAATTTCATGACGATCGGCTGAGTAGTTAAGCCGTGAAAAGGCAATAGACAGGAAGACAGACAAAGTTACTTTCACATATATAATATTAGTATGGAAGTATGGATAGTCTGGATTTTATGAGTCATGTACCTATTTTTTTTTTTTTTATTACGTTTGTTGCAAATAAATTTATTCCTATTCTCATTAAAGTTCGTAGGAACCTTTAAAGTTGACGTGTGTCTTTCTGTGTGTCTGTCTGTGGAGTCGTAGATAGCACCCAAACGGATGAGCCGATTATGACCCATTTTTATTTTTATCACTATTTAAAAAAAGTGTGTGTTATTATTTGAAAAAAAAATATATAATTTACACGGGAAACTAGCGTCAGTTAGCCAATTATTTATTAATGAACAATTAAAAACTTTAATTAAAGCTATAATTGCACACAAAATGAAACGCAATAGATAATTGAAATTAAAGAAAAAAAAATACTGCTCATACCCATTTAATATTTTCAAAGGAATTTAAAAAATAAAATAAATTAATATTAATCATGTTTATTGTTAAAAAACTACAGAGAGAGTATGTACTTTCATTATTTATGAATATCGCAGGCTTTGTATGTAAAATATTTGTTTTGTTTTTAGCTTTAACTGTTATAAATGTATTCAGTTGAAATTTATTCATTTATCTTACAGCAAAGGATACTATTGGGATATATGCCGTCTTACCATAGTTTGTCAAGGGAGTTTATTAAAAAATTTCATCTTGCACATTTCAAAACAAAATCGAAATACGCTAACGAGGTATATAGTTTTTTTAATACAAATTTAAAATAATTCCTACTTGTCAGGTGAAAATTCCCGGGGTAACACTGCGAGATCGAATCAGAAATGAGGAGATCCGCAGACGTAGTAAAGTTACCGACATAAGCCGGCGGATCAATAAGTTGAAGTTTGCAGTGGGCAGGGCATATAGTACGGAGAGCCTTGGGCCGCTGGGGCCGGAAGGTTCTCGAGTGGAGGCCACGGACCAGCAAGCGCAGCGTAGTATGTCCACCCACAAGGTGGACAGACGACCTAATAAAGGCCGCGGGTTAGCGGTGGATCCAAGCTGCTTTTAACCGGTCCTATTGGAAAAATTTGGGGGAGGCCTATGTCCAGCAGTGGACGTCCTGCGACTGAGATGATGATGAGGTGAAAATTGTTTAAAATAATCTATGATTTATACATTATGAACCAAAGCGTTCACAAAATTTGCACATTCTTCACACTTTACATACACTCTCAGATGTGTATCGGTTTTTTTCTATTTAATATGATGCCCGTATATAATAACTACAATAATGGTTTGTACGGATCGCAAAGGTCCGAGAACGGGACCCTTGAGCATGCCGTGTACTATTTATTACCTTTCGACTATCAGACCAACATGAAGGGATACAAAGTTGTCTTTATGTTCAACTGGTACATTACTTACATCGCCTCGATTGGCTTCTGTTACGTCGACATCTATGTGTGTGTCATAATATTTCACATATGGGGTCATTTCAAAATACTCAAATACAATTTAGAGAACTTTCCCAAACCCAAAAACCACGCTATGAGCAATGAATACTCTCCCAGTTAGTACGACGATGAAGAATCTGAAATGATAACGAAAATGCTTCTCGATAATATCGTGTACCATAAGATGATAACGGAGTAAGTCATGTTCAATTTTTCTTTATTTTCTTTTTCACCAAAACAATATCCGGCGTCGAAATTTTCATACTCTTGGATTTTATTATTATTAACTAGCTGACCGTGGCCATATTTTTAATGTTTCATATAGGTTTCATAGAATACTTTTCGTAGAAAATGTATTGTTTCTAATTTTCAGTTTCATGACAAAAACTTTAAATGTATTTGGGTACATGTTGGCAACGTATTTAGCGTTCCATCAAGTCTCTGGTTGTATATTACGGACACTTACCAGTTTAGTGTTCTAAACTAGTAAGTGTCCAAACCTCTTTTATTTTTTATGTATTCAATTTTTCGTTATATTTTCTATTCAGATAGCTGTCGTAATTTAACATTATTAGCCACTAGTAATTAAGTTAATGTATTGCAAGTGATGGAAGACAACATGATGTTTACAGTCTCATACACTGAACCGCAAAGAAAAGGGGTCGGTTAGAAAATCTTCAATATTTTCAAAAGTGCGACCTAGTCTAAATTAAAGAATATTTTAATGTGCATAAACAAAAATAAAATTTATTTAGTTTAGCTTTAATTTAGACTTTATTTCAAAAAAGGCAGGGTCAGATGCTTTTGAAGCTCAATAGAAAAATTATAAAATAATTATTTTATAATTTTTATTATAACTTGTTTTATTCATATTTACAGGAAGCTGTTGCTCTGGCGAGATATGGTCCACTCACTCTTATCTTGTTTCAACAGCTTATACAAATATCAATCGTCTTTGAGCTTATTGGAACTAAAGTGAGTTTCAGTTTAAACAACGAGTTAATCTATTCAGTTCAATATAGTCATAAGTTTTAATAAAAATTGTTCCAAAAGTACTGTCTCAATATAAATTGAAACATTAGGTAAATGTTAGCTAGTTATTGTTAATAACTAGACAAAAGACAAAATATTTCTTGTTAGTTACCGTTCTTATTTCGTAATATTGTTTACGGCTGTAATTGGTGCGCGTGTCAGCTGAAATATTTTGTGAATCATTATATCATAAATAATTTTAACACGTGCACTGCTGGTGTATCTTAAAATATAAAAAAAACACTGCGATCTAAGTATAGAATTGAAACCAGCTCTGTCATGTGTGCTTTGTTAGCTGGATCTTCTAAGTCAAGTCTAACCGTAGCGGTGGGGCAAAGGCATCGTAATAAATATTTAGGTGTAGTATTTAGATCTATAGATAAAAATTACTGTTAATATTTCGACAGTCAGAAACGCTGAAGGAGTCAGTTTACGAAGTGCCATGGGAATATATGAATAATAAAAACAGAAGGATTTTGTTAATGTTTCTTTCCAACGTGCAGAACAAAGTCGATTTAAAAGTACTTGGTATTGTCGCCGTTGGAGTCAGAACTATGTATACGGTAACTTACTCAGTTTATGCATTCATCATCATTATCATCATCTCAGTCTCAGAACATTCACTAATGTACATAGTTTTCCATTAGATAAAGTATAGCGAACCATAATAAGCAACAGAGAAGTATGAGAATCATAGGGGAACATTTAGAAATTAATTCCTAATTCTTTTAAAGTCGCTTCATGCCGTCTATCCCTCTGTAAACTTTGATCTTTTAAATTATGCAACGAATTTTAATGCGATTTTCAAGTGGAAAGAGTGTTACACGAGGAAAATGATCACAGAATATGATGTTTTATACTATTTTATTATTTTATTTTATTTTATTTATATTTATTATTACTATGTAAAGATGTGGCATTTCCAGTAAAAAGTGGCTACCGCTAACATTTCCAACGCATTACAATACTTCTACAATCCCAGTAGAATTCAGAAAGCATTGTCGATACTTGTATATTGGAGATACAGGTCGTCGTATGCTCGCCATTCAATGGCTGCTGGTGACAAAATGGATAGAAGCATTTAAATCGCTTTTTAAATCTTTGCTGGTTGAGTAGGTATACAGTGTGAACCTTCGAGCCAGCAACCTGCATTCCCTCTCTTTATTCTCTACATTAGAAGTACATATTTGAATATAAAGTGAATCCCATAAAAAAGGTAAACTAAATTTATTGTTTATTTTAGTGAATGTTTTATTTTTCAGATTTTGAAGACATCATTATCATATTTCGTCTATCTTCGTACTTTCACTTCTAATGAATAATATCTATAACTGTCCAAACTAGAAATTCTATTGAATTTGTGTTTAATTTTTCGTTAGTTATTTTCAATTTAAATTTAAATGTTCAAATGTAACGGAGTTTTATTTGTATTCTATTTTAACTTAAAGTTTTCTATACACTCTCTTTTGATACTACTGTCAATTATTATTATTATTTTAAAAAAGGCCTTATTTGTTTGAATAGTAAAAAGCGACAAAAAGAAGTCGAACCAAGATAATATCCAGCCGGAGAAACTAATTAGCGTTTTTTTTTTTCACAATTTCGGTGTTACTGTAGGTAAAAGTCAAATATCGATGGTAATAACAAACAATAGTATTGTAATTGAAAGGATATGGAAACTACAAAATGCCACTTGTACTCGTGAGGGCAAATTATCACGACTCTTAATATAACCTTGGCGGGGATTCCCCTAACGAGAGTTGAGCAATTTAAATACTTGTATTATTATTAATATGGGAAAAATGAAATTAAAGATGCAACTCTTCATTATCGACAGCTCAAGAGAATCCTCAAGAATTAAAGTTAGCTTTACAGGAAACGTAATTGGATTTAACAGGAATAAGGAAAACGGAAAAATAACGTTACAAATAAGAAAATAGTAAAATATAAATTAAAACTCATTTTATATAAATCCGCAACTTGTTCATAAATGTACTATAATAATTTAATTTAATGTTTCTTACTTGCTACTATTAACGCATGTTAAATAATATTATTAATAAAGTATTTTCTTTGCTTTGCGTTGTAATGTGTATTTTATTTAAATTACAAACAAATAAACCTAAAAAATCCCGATTAACCAAAACAGAAGTGCTGGTATTAATTGACATGTTAAATTATAAGTATCCGCGTATTTTTTCTAAAATATAAGATGTGAATATATAATTTTGTAAACCTATAACAATTATAAATTAAATAAAAAATAAAGTGTGTTCGTTGAGGCTGTACGCTCACATAGCGCGGCATTTTTTACATTTATCAATTTTATACCCTGTTGTAACTTCTAAACGAAAAGTCCTATTCGAATACCTAAGTAATTAAAGATTTAGGCTGGGTTGCACCATCTTACTTTAACAATAACAAACGCCGCAACTTCAGTTAAAATAACGATTAGGCCGAAAATGAGTTGCACCAGTTAACAAATAATCATAACTGGTTAATTGGTGCAACTCATTTTCGGCCTAAAACTCATTTTCGGCCGAAAATGAGTGCGAATTAACTGAAGTTGCGATTATTGTTAAAGTAAGATGGTGCAACCCAGCCTAAATCTTTAATTACTTAGGTATTCGAATAGGACTTTTCGTTTAGAAGTTACAATTATGAAACTATTGAGTTTATTAAAGATTAATATTATGAACTATCGTCTTGCGATTCTACTACTTACTCGTATTTTGATTAACTAATTTAAACAATTATTGTGACTTAGGTATAGTAATAATTATTGCCTCACAAACTTTTTTGTGAGTAATTGTGAGTATACTATAAATAAAGGACCAACATATTTCATGTGTCATCAATAGTTTTCGCAGCGCACGGGAGTAATGACGTTTATGGGCAAATTTGGATTAATCAATTTCGAAGGGATCTCTAACTTTTTGAAAATAAATACCTATGCTCACTTGTAATGTAGTTTTCTAAAGGTAAAAGAATTTAGAAAATCAATTAAGTAGTTTTCGAGTTTATCCATAACAAACACGCATACATATTATTTCATACTAGCGACCCGCTCCCGGCTTCGCCCGCGTCCGAACGCTACCAAACTTCACAGGTTTACCCGCTGGACTAATCTGAAGATTGTCTGAAAGTTTCATCAAAATCGGTCCAGCGGTTTTGGAGTCCGTGGGGAAGATACACACACATCTCGCTTTTTATTTACGTATATTTATATGGGATGTGTAAGTATGTCAAAATGCCGTTATATAAAATATTTTTTTAACATTTCCCCCCTTCCTTTAAATGTCTATTTTGACCTCCAAATGAATTTAATAAATTATTTAGTAGAGGCAAGGCTGTTTGTATGCGTGGGTTGCTTTAAGGCGTTTTATCACTATATTTTAAATGAAAGGTGCTATGACTTCGGAAGACATATTATTAAAACTCTCTTCACTACCATAGACATTAAGTACACTTCTAATGCTCTTCATCACAGATTGACCATAGACGACAATATGACATGTAACAAAGGCACTCTGCGTTTTGGCGTCAGAAACCACCCACTTAGAGTAGACCACGGTGAAATAACTGATGCTGTTGGATGCTTTTGCGTTTAGGTGAGTGAGTAAGAGATGACAGAGCCTGTTTCCATACCCTTTATATTTTTTATTAAATTTTATTATTTATATTTTATGCTACTAAGGTAGCCAGTGCAGTGCAGTTGCAGTACCTAGGCGTAGCTTGTGCTGATGGGCTATAGTAGGCTACTAAAATAGGTAGCCAGCCTAATTTTTTGATGACACGTTTGGTCTAGTGGCTAGTAACCCTAGCTGTTGGTTCACCAAATGGTCGCGGGTTCGAATCCCGCTAGGGGCAAATGTTTACCTGTTAACATTTACCTTTGTATCTGAGTTATGGATGTTTTGTAATTATAATATGTATGTATTTACAAAAAAAAAGTATTGTATGTAGTATATCAAGTGTCTGGTATCCATAATAGAAGCATTAAGTTGCTTACTTTGGAACTAGATGGTGCTGTGTGTGGAATGTGTGAATATATTTATTTATTTATTTATTTATATTTATAACGTTTTGAAATCCTCTTGGACTCGTCCCAAACCCAAGTTTCTAGCTCGGTTTGTTGATGGACGGGATCGCGGGGACGTTATGACACGACATCGGTGTCCCGCCTCGGCTATCCAGCGCGGGAATGCTACGCTTCCTGTAGGAACCTCGGCAAAACACAAAGGCACACATACCTACTGGTATTACACGGGGTTATAGTTACTGCCGCCAAATGACTGCGACATACCTACAGTGTGTCCTGGTACTACTTTTAACTTTGTATATGTGCTCAAAGATAACTACATTGGCAATACGCGCTATGTTCAATTAAGTAATTAAAAAAATAACATCGGATATTCCTATATTAGTTTTTAACTGCGCAAAAGGTAAGGTAATTAAATGAATATTATATGCGTAATGAATAATTAAATAATCAATTATCTTAATAATTAAAGTACAATTATATCTATAATACATTTTGCTTTTATTGTATTTTAAATCTATGTCGCTTCGTGATCATATTCTTTTCGAAAAAGGATTATAAAATTATAAGAGAAGAATAAAAAAAAAATATGTTTATACTTTCAAAATTTAACGACGAGTATGTACATTAAATTTATAGAACTGTTTTAACCCCCGACACCCGACGCAACAACGGAATGTTATAAGTTTGACTAATGGACCGATTTGATCGGAATGGTTCTTAACTATAATTTGTGAAGATCTGTTTAGGCGTTTGATGAAAATCAACCATATCCTAGTTGACGTAGGGATTTCACTATTTCCATGGGTTCGACATTTGGTATAGGTACTGTTTACTTCGGTCGGTGGTATTTCCATGACAAGGTGACCTTTCCCTGATGCTGCAGCATCAAGTAGTCTGCGGGACTCATTAGCAACTTACAAAAGGTAATAGCTGGTATTGGAGTTCTTCTTTTGTTGTTTAAATGAACTTCTTTGTTGTTTTTTTTTACAGAGACGTTGAAGATCCTTTAAAATTGACCTATATTAAATTAATGAGGATAATGTTATCTAATATACACTTGTGGCCTCACAAGGCGCTTGGACAAAAAGGTCATACATTAATAATACAAAACAGAAAATTTATAACGTTCCTTGATTTTACAATTTCTGTGCTTGGTATCTTGTACATAAGGAACAATTTTCATACGATCAACTTTTTTGAATTAGGAAACACGTATATTAGCGTATTTATGACCTTCGCCGGCTTTGTAAGTTATTATACTAAGGGCCTCTTTGACCATCTCTGAGTAAAGTGTCAAGTAGGCTAACCGCCACTTAAAGTCTTGGAGTGTATTACTCAACTCATGAGAGTTTCACCATCTTCGAGTAGCATTACTCGAGGGTAACTACAATGAAATTTACACAAGATACTCGTAACATTTACTCGCCAATAAGATTTACTTGAAATCAACCAGTCAACACTTTACTTATAGTTGGTGAAAGAGGCCCTAATATTAATAAAAATAATATACCTACTAATAAGTTAGTAATAACAGTATCTTTTTTTTTGGACGAAAGGTACCCTATGTCCTTTCTTGTATCCCTGACAACGTGTATCCAAAATTCATTGAAATCCATTTTATTCAGTAGTTTTTGCGTGAAAGAGTTACAAACATCCATACATCCACCCATACATACTTTCGACATTAGTACGGATAAAGTGTTTTTGTGTTTTGGTGAGTGTGTGATGACATCTAACAGACTATTTACAACTTTACTTTAAAAAACCAGCTGTTGCACGCGACTTCGCCGCGTAACTTTATGAAATACTATTCTAAGGGTATAACTTTTGAACTTAATTATGAAAAATGTATTATTGTATCTTAAGTCCATGATTTTTTATAATTATGTTTTATTGTAGCAAAGGTTACTATTGGGCTTCATGCGTTCCTACCACGAAATAACGAGGGAGTTCATAAAACAATTTCATCTAATTCATTTCAAAACTAATTCGGAATACGCTCAAAAGGTTTTTACTTACCTACATATATATATATATTTATAGAAAATTTTCACCTTATATTACCTATATGATTATTGTGTATAAGCAAAATGCTAATTAGGATTACTAGTTCTATAAATTATATTTTTTTTCTAAAATTTAAAATCTTCGCATTATACATAATGAAAGCTTATAATATGCTTATGCTTATTTATTTTTATTTTATTTTTTTAGTAGTAACGCTATTCGTCTGTTTTCAGATATATTTAAAGGTCCACAAGATGTGCTCATTCGTTGCAATTTTCATACATTGTCAAATGTGTATCGGTTATTGTCTCTACAATTTGGTGCCAGTGTATAACAATTATGATAAAGGAATGTATGGATCGAACAAGCCGCCCAACGGAAAATATGAACATTCAGTCTATTATGCATTGCCTTTTGACTGTCAGACTGACTTGAAGGGATATTTATTTATATTTTTCTTCAACTGGTATATGAGTTTAGTTGCTTCAATTGGCTTCTGCTATATTGACATTTATCTGTGTGTCCTGGTGTTTCACATTTGGGGTCATTTCAAAATTCTTTATCACAATTTGGAAAACCTACCCAGACCCAGTGGGGAGGGTCGCTTACAGTACACTCCAAAAGAAAATGAATCGATAAGAAAAATTCTAATTGATAACATTGTTTATCATATAATGATAACTGAGTAAGTTTCACATTAAAAACATTTTATTTTCACCTTTTCAACTTTTAAAACTAGAATAAACTGACGGTCTAATCTTCACACAAAACTGATAGATCTCCTTTATCACAGTTTTATAATCCATAGATCCATAGATTGAAAAATGTGCTTTTACTTGGAAATTCTCAGCTAAAATAAACGGCAGCTAAATAAGATGTTAAAGATGTTTCACATAAAAAAGGTACAGGAGTTTTGTAGAAATGCTTTTCAACTAGAATCTGGCTTTGTATCGTTTCAGTTTCATGAAAAGAAGTCTGAATGTATTTGGATACGTATTGGCAATGTATTATGCGTTCCATCAAGTCTCTGGGTGCATATTGTTGTTAGAATGCTCTACAATGGTAAATATAATAAATACTTTAGTCATTCGCGATTCAGATTTTCTTGGATAAAATTCACCTTATTCAAATACTAATCATGGAAGGTTATCCTTGTTAGGTTAGGTCTGTTAACCTCAATACATTGATAAGCTCAAACGTTGATAAGCTGATATTGAAAGCTGATATTCATTCATTCATTCAAGTTCATGAACTGAGTTGAATTAACTCTGAGACGAGTTTCTATCAAACTGACTTATGATTTCGTATACAATATATCGATTATGAAAGCAAATGCTGAATTACAGAAATTTGTACAAATTGTGAAAGTGTACACGGGTTCTATTCCTGGCAAGAAAGAAAATTAAATTTTCAAAATTGTAACAGCTTCTAAACAACCCTTAATTTATTTGGTTCATTACAAAAGTCTGAGCTCTAAGTTGGGGGATATGGGATCTGATTATTCAATACTTTAATCTTTTTTTCTCAGCAATGTATACATATTTTCAGGAACCAGTAGCTCTGGCAAGATATGGTCCACTCACTCTCATCTTATTTCAGCAATTAATTCAAATATCAGTTGTCTTCGAGCTGATTGGCGATAAAGTAAGTACTCTTATTTTGTAACTAACCATTATTTATTATCATTTATATTGTTATATTATTGATTAATTAAAATGCATGTAATATTTGACATTTTAACAGTCGAGAACACTGCAGGGATTAATATACAATATTCCATGGGAATATATGAACAGAGAAAACAGAAGAATTCTCTTGATGTTTCTGCGCAACGCTCAGAGCAAAGGCGAATTGAAAGTACTCGGTATGATTTCTATTGGAGTTCAAACTATGTATAAGGTAACAATTCATTATTTACTTAATATTCATTTTAATAATTTTTCGTGGCAGCTAGATAACAACAAAGTTAAATGTAAAAACATAAATACTGATTTAAAAATAAAAAATAAAAAATAAATGTTAGAAACAATAAATTTCATAACAAAGTTAAAATTGAGCACTCAATTGGTAACTGGGCAAGATCCAAAGCTACGAGAAGTTAGGGTTGCTTAGAATTACCTACTAAAGAATTACCGCCCTTCGTAATTATCCCTGTATAGCCAACTAGCGAGAGCATCAACTAAAAGAGTGTTCGCTTAATTAATCAATACACTACCTACACTATAGTATTACTAGCTGGTGCCCGCGACTTCGTCCGCGTTGAAAAAGCAATATATCGCCTGACATCGTTATTGCTATTATACTTAGTTAGGAGTTAGTTTCCTTAATTTTAGATAATCCCTCGAGAGCAGTACTTTTTTCTGGATGAAAGGTACCCTGTGTCCTTTCTGGTGTCCCAGACAACGTGTATGCAAAATTTCATGGTGATCGGTTCAATAGTTTTTGCGTGAAAGAGTTACAAACATCCATACATACATCCATACAAACTTTCGCATTTATAATATTAGTACGGACGGATTACAAGATATTATATTATACATTATATAGAATATATTATATTACGTACATAATATACCTATTATTTTTGTTACAGATTTTGAAGACATCAATATCGTATTTTGTTTTTCTCCGAACTTTAACATTGCACTAAAGTTTTGTTCGTTAAATTTTGACCATATCTCAATGTCTCTATCAGCCTAAGATTTTGTATTTGTATCATTTTATTATCTTAAGGTCAATACGACGACACATTCTTCTTCTTTCTTTCTTTCTTTCTTTAACCGGTCTCCTACTGGGAGTCGACCGATTTATAGAAAATAATAAAAAACATCAAGCAAAATGACAAAACAAGAGCTAGACCATATAGATATATTTGTCCTTTATCCCGCCTTATAATACTTATCCCTAATGCTTACTTTATATAAAGTTGTAAAAATAAATATCTGAGACATTTAATTTCTAATTTGTTTTATTTCTTCATGACAATCCTGATAAAATCTCTTCAGATGGAATGAAAATCTCGATCGGATAGACTTTGTAGGAAGAAGAAAGACAGTTATAATAAGTTTAGTTCGGGAAAAATGTTGACACTTTTTTATGTTATGGTCGGCAGACAGGCTGACTGTTTATTTGAGTCTAAAAATTAACTTTTCAATAAAAATATTGCATGTTTGCGAAGTCGTATCCCGACTTTCATATGTTCCCTGTGGACTCCAAAAATGTGGAAATTTTGTAGCGACCGGATGAGAAATAGGGGGGCGAAGTCGCAGGCAAAAGTTAGTTAGAAAAAAAAATTCTAATGTAGTCCATAAAGCTTTATTGTAAAATTACTTATGACCTAAAAAACTTCTAAGTTGTAATAAACGGAACTTTTAAAACAAAAGACTTGCAGATAAGTAACAACAAAATTATATATTTTTTATCAATATATATATGAAGTCGGTAGACTTCGTGGTCTTTGTCTAATTATTTATGAGCTACAAATAAAATTTTGGTATTCCATCACAGATTTAGGTAGGTACCTTGGAAATTTTCTAGAAATGTCATAAAAAGGACGTTGTAGCGTAATTATTATAAAAAAAAGTACTATGAAATTAGATTCAATAGACGATTATAGGTGCTTACAGTCGCAAATCAGAATACAGAATCTAATTAGTAAAAAAGTAGTGTTCATGAATCTGTATTACGAGATATGATTCATCTTCACATTCATCTAGAAAATTTCTTTACAGAACTTCCATTAAAGATATGTCGGTGTGTTAGAAACTAAACAGTTGTGTGCTCCAAAACTGAGACCAGCGGGGTTGTATGTTGAATAAAATTTATGTTGAATTTATTTGCTAATAAACAACATCACACTTTACGAGTATTTACTATGAATAAAATGATTTAGAAGACGTGCGCGTGTCGGCAGACTCCGCATCCTAGGGCGAATTCCTCTCCAGTGGGCGGATGTCGGACGTGAAGTGGGCACTCTTCTTGGGAGCCGGGCAATTGTTCACCTTTAGGGCCAGCCGGGCATTGCGGCAACGAATTCTTGGGTATATTTGTGACGCGCTGGAAGTCGTCGTGGCATGCGTTGCAGAAATGCGATGTTCCGAAGCAGAAGAACACGGCCACCTACAAAATGTAATACAAGATCAGTGCGAGTTCATATGACACATATTTGATTTTTGCCTAGAGCTTAAATTGACTACTAGGTACATAATGAGTCGAGCACTCAAATCTACTTTGACACAAATTGACTAGCAGGAACCGAAAATATCTAGAACACATTTCGCATACTGTTGTATTTTGTTTTTGAATGTACAGGCGAGATGAGAAATAAAAATACAGAACTATTTAGATTTTCTGCGAATGAATACAGGTACGCGGTTGCGTCTATAATTTTGTTAACTTACAGAGCAGCAATAGCGACATTTGTACTCGAGAAAGTCGGCGCCGTGTTTGGGACAAGTGCGCGCACCAGCTATGTCGCTGCATCCACCGCATACTAATTCCTCGGGCTCCCACCACCCACTTGTTTCTGCTTCACAACGTGCCAAACCTCCAAAGTACGCCTAAAACAAGCATTTGGTATGAGTCAAACACAGACACGTATAAACTGTATCAATGTACATAATCTCTATATCCTTACTAATATTATAAATGTGAATGTGAGTTTGTTTGTTTGTTACTACTGAACCGATCACCATGAAATTTTGCATATACGGTGTTTGGGACATAAAGAACATAGGGTACCTTTCATCCAGAACGCGGACGAAGTCACGGGCACCAGCTGGTATATATAAAAAAATTTCGTGTCACGTTGTTTGTCGCCGATGAACTCCTAAACTATTGAACCGATTTTGAGAAAACTTCGTAATTATGTGTAATTTGGTTCAACTTAAAAGTTAGGATAGTTTTTATTTTGAACCCGGGCGAAGCCGGGAGCGTGTAGCTAGTAAATTGCTCAGTATAGAATAATAAATACTTACTTTTCCACATTTATAGCATACATAGTAAGCGTATCTTTCCATGGCATATTCAGCTGGATCCGGCTGAACCCTACCACGAGGACCTGTCGGTAAAGCCAGACCTTCGTACTCCAGTCTCATGAGCGCCTTTCGCTTTACTTCTTCGCGAAGCTGTCTTATAGGCGCCAACGACTCTTCCAGGGTCCAGTGGCATATATCCTCCTGTATTGCATTTAAAATAGTGTTATTTTACAATGCGTGAACTCGTTGACGAAATCTTCATTGTGTAAAAATAAACAGTTACCTTGCATATGGGACATTGTGAGAAGGAAAACGTTATCCTGGGACCAATCCATTTGTTTGCCAATACTTTCTTACAACAATGCAGATGGAATACGTGCCCGCAGCTCAACTGGGAGAGATTCAAAATAAGACATATTTAAATTTATTTACATACTTGACAGCAACATTATTGATGGTAAATATAAATCTCTAAGATCGTTACCTGTATCGCAGGAGCGGCTTGCAACGGATCTGTGAAACAAATCATACACATGTCGTCGGCGTCTTGCCTCAAGGCAACCGACGAACTATCACTCGCTGTGGTCACGCAACCGAAAAGACACGGCAGACAGGTTCGTTCGCCTCGAACACCGCCGCACACGTGACCACAAGGCAGCAGACGAGTACAGGCTTCCCGACCGTGCTCCTGACACGCTTGGTCTGCACAGACATTCCCAATCGCCAGCAGACCAGAGTTGCCTCTAACTCCGCAGAACCTGCACACTCCGGCCATTCCCTTAGCCGAAGCTGTTTGTCCACCTCCAGGACCCTCGCAGATACCGTTGTCAATTCCGCGAAACTCAGCCAAAGCTTTCAGGGTCCTTCGGTCTACAAGCAGTAGTAACCAGAAAGTTTTTGCTCTGCCACAACCTTCGTGAATATCGATACGAATCGAACTCTCTTCTTCTTTGCATATCTATAACAAAAATAATACAATCAGGAAAAACAATTTTCAAAGTGAACATTACCAAAGTGAATAAGCACCTGTCTTTGATGTGATTTAGCCGATTTCTTCAGATGCAAGAATCGATCGCACTCAGCGCAGAGGGCGCCACAAGTCCGACAGTCGATAACCGCCACAGTCGTACCGTCTTCATGATTTGCACACAGCGCACGACTTTCTGCTTCCCTTTCGCGACTCTTGCCATCCAAGTGGTTGATACTATGTAACAATTAAAAAAATTGTTAAATAATCACAGATAGGTACGCATATATGTAGGTAATTATTTTCTTGATAATTATAATAAATGTTATACGTACATTTCACATTCAATATGGGACTGTTCACAAACGCAAAGTGCGGCTAAAGCCATCCAAACCGTTGGCATAGCGATACAACAAGCAGGTCGTCTGTCTTTTTCAGCCATTTGAGCAACTTGGGATACGTAAGTCGTTAGCGCCGTCCGTGTCTCCAGACCCCACATAGGCGACACTTTATCCTGTAAAAGTATTTTATTTTATTTTTGGCCCTTTCCTTATATTATTCGACAGCTGAAAACACTAAACTATAGGATTTTTAAACTCGCCTCTAAATTGAACACCATGTTTCAATTTCAGTAGTTTCAAGTTTGTAGTTGCCAGGCACACTGTGTTTCATAGTCGTAATCTCAAACAGCGACCACCACCTTCAACCAGGTGGACAGCGTGGTTTGTCGGTTAGGAATAGACGTACAGAAGACTGCCATGCAATAAAAGGGAGGGGAGCTCTTGTATATTTCTATGAATGTGTAAAAGGTGGACAAGGTCCGTTCACCGCCATATATCATTTATCCCTTTCCGTTGGTTCTTAGTCGAAGAAATGGTACCATAACCCATTAAATGGCCAGACAGCCTTTCTTTGATTGAACTTAAACTTAACTTAGTATTTAACAATTGCTATTACCTCTGCCATGTCCGAAAGTAACTTGGCAACCAAGTACGCATGTTTCTTGCTGGTATCTGCTCGCATGAACCAGGCGGCCGGTGGAGCGGGTGTCACCGTCTCGCCCATCATTATAGAAGCTGGCGGACCACTGCTGCTACTGCCTTTCACTTTCACTTGTAGAGTAATCGCTTTGCCGAGATAGCAAATCAGGTGATCCAGCAGCGTCACCCTAAATTCAAATAAGGAATTCTTCAATCTCAGCCACGCTAAGTGTATTTATAGAAGTGTGTATGTAAGTTGTAAGGCCGGGCGCTCATTGGGACTTTTCGTCACGGTGACTTTTTTTTCACGCCGCCGTCATTGGGCAACAAAACGCTCTTATTCTTGAAATGGATTTCGTACAGTTTACCATAATTTGTGCTCTTGAAATACATAAGAAGAAAAATGAAACCAAGAAAACGCTACTGGATGCATCCCATATACACTGAAAGATTTATTTAACGGAAAATTTTACACTCTATATTCAGAATTACGTCAGTATTCCGTAACGCTGGTCTCTTTTCTACCTCCTATATTAACAATTCGTTTTCAATGTCTTCCTCTTGTGGAGAAGCCGCCATCGTAGAACAGTAGTAGAACTCACAGCTGCCCGCAACACACGTTTTCTCCGTACAAGTCCGCCGGCCGGGTGACAGAAAGTTGCCTAGTTAGCGCACTTCCATATTAATGTACAGTCACGTCACCTAGTGTCGCCGGGCTGTTGGAACTATTTGTCACCTTACAGTCAGCGCACTCACTCCCTTGGTGCTGGACTTGGTAACAAAAAGTCACCGTGACTAAAAGTCCTAATGAGCGGAAGGCCTAAGGTGACGATGACGTTTGAAATTTGATGTACCTACTTATACTTATGTAATAAGTAATATAAGATACTATATAAATAATTTACCTAGCGCTAGGATCGTTGCCCATATTGATGGCCGCTAACATCTTTTGAGGATGAATTTCAGATATCATTCGCCGTAGTAGAGTTATAACCTGGAAATTCATATGACTGTTAGAAAAATACTTATATGGTAAAATGTGATTTTTTATACAGACGTCAACATTTACAAAAAGAACTCCAAATATATATTTGGATCCAATTTAAACACAAATCCAAAATTCTATCTTAATAGAATGACAGTGAAAAATAAACAATTATTACTACCAGGTTTAAGAAAAAAAGTACTCGAATTTGGTGTTAAATCATGATAAATATTTGAAACCTAAAGAACGCTGTGCGGATTTTAATGAAAGTAACTAATTCTTGTTACCTGTCTTTGTACACGTTCACTGCCCGTATGTAATAGTGTGAGTAAATCACCGAGTAATTCTGTTCGCTGTGCAAGATGGACCCGCCCCACTGAGCTGCCACTAAGAGCCAATAACTGTGGACAAATGGATGGAATGAATTAAAAAATCGCTAGGATCGTAGTGTGCTACGCATTCTTTTTACGAACTAACCAATGAGAGCATTTCGAAGCAGTAGTTGTCTTGCTGTAATGGCGGCGCTCGCGCTGCTTCCGTGTCGTTGCGCTCGGTTTGTGCGCATAGCAGAGCAGACTCCCAGTCGTCACGGGCTTTACACGCCTCACAGCCGATGGCGCATACTATATGCGTCATCACCTATTAAAATTAAGATGAAGTAGGATGGGTTAACTTTGAACTTAGGTATAATAAATGGCACAAGAAAATTTATGACGATGAGTACGCACCTGCCGTTGTAGAGACGTCAATTTGTGTCCAGCGAACAAAATTCCAACCACGTGTTCCCTGAGATCGCTGTCGTCGGCGGCTGTGGGCACATCTTCGGAGACGCCCTCTTGACCGGACTCACTGCCGCTTCGGTCCCATTCCAACAATTTTCCAAACACCTGTGAGGTGAGCAGTCGAAATACCGTCAGCGTGTCCGCCTCTGAGAGTGCGTGCAGAACGCTCGCGGGAGAAGCTTCGGCGGAAGGCATCGGCGCGGGCGCACCCAAGACGCGCACCTGACGAACCCGCACTGCGGGCTCGGGCCCACGCAACTCGCACCGCACTCGGATCGGACAATTCATCATACCTACGGGAAAAATCTCTTTGAACTTCTTCTTTTGACGTGTTAGGGTAAAAATATCAGAATATTTTAGTATGACTTATATAATATTTTACAGTATTGATATTAAGTATGTTTATATAAACCTTTAATAATTAATAAATAATTTAATAAAAAAATATAAACCATATGTAATCTGCAAGTAGTATTATGGCTCTTTTGAGTGTGCTTTTATAGTAAAGGATAGCAACATCAGATAACCTGGCGTCAATACGTAATAATTAAAAAATTAAAACTTACGTGGCAAGGTGTAACAAAGCCAAGGCGCCGTCTTTGGATCAACTTCCACATCGGTCATATGAAACATTTCACTTGATCCTCCGCTATACAGAAATGAAACCAGCAAAGTCTTGTTCTGAAAATAAAACGCTCTCAACATTATCAGTTATCACATAGGTACTTGTGTTCTGTTATTGTTAATCACTCAAAGACTTACAACAGTGTCCCTTGTGTTATCGATGTGAATGCACACGATATGTGGCCTCTCATCCCTCGCCTGTGCACCTGGATATGCGATTTGTATCCACTTAGCTTTGTTCCTGTCTTCGTCACCGGATTCCCAAAAGGTTTCAGTACTCCCATCGGTAAGGGCACCGGCCATGCCTTGACGTGACGACACGGTAATATCCATCCATCCAGTCACATCAGGACAACTCCACACGTAATTTTCCTGCAGATTGTAATTTTTTCTTTATGAGTAAACACCTATAAAACTGTTTAATCCTCGCGTCGCGGGCAACAGCTAGTGTTTTAATAAAGCCGCACCGAGTTCACTAGTACTCGAGGAATGCATGCATTGTACTTACCGACAAATAGTCGACACGTCTTGATTTGAGTCCTATCCATATTTATTTTTTTATTTATTTATTTATTAGATGTTGCCAAATATCGACAAACGTGCGGCGAACCAGATTCATAAACATAACTTCACTAATGAAATTGCTTACAAACTGTACATACACATATCGTTTAAAACATTCAGAAATATATATCGATAATTAGGAAATGTTACCTTAGTCAAGTAACTATGGAAGCTCTCATGTAGAGCCCCTAACATAGTATCATCGTAGGATCCGTCCTCTGGATGGGACAAAATTTTGCTGATCACGCTGAACACTTGTGATCTATCCATTAAGCAGCATTAAGTAATTTCAAAAATTATAAAATCGGAAAAAACATATAAACTTACATTGTACAATTCATTGAAAAATTTGAAAATAAAATGCCACTAAAATTTCTTTGTGTAATTACATGTTTCATAATAATATGTATTCACAGAGAATTTATTTTATAAATAAGGTATGATGGATTGATTGAAACAACATTGTAGCAAGAATGTGTCGCTCACCTGTGCAGAAAGCTTCTGTCGTGTGGCGAATAATGTAACGCCCAGCACCTAACAGCTTGCAGTCCTGCAGCGCTTGCAGGAGGCAGAGAAGGCGCCAAAGCGCTAATTGATCCAAGGAATGAATGGAAGGCGGCCCTCGCACCGCGTGCGGAGCGACCGCCAGGGCATATCGCAGAAGTCGAAGCAGTTGGTACTGTTGCACGATTAGCTTCATTGCACGTGTTCTCCTTATTGTCGTCCACGACAAGTGGTGGGGGCACAATCCTTACGTACTTCTCTAACGCCGTGCAAAACCACCACATTACGTCGTGAACGCAGGTCGGCTGTGTAGCCGAACGAAGCAACCAATTCAAAGCCTATAACAGACAAACAGTTGTATATCAACTTGTATGAAAAGACGGACAGAACATAGTTAGGCTCGGCAGAAATTAATAAACATTATCATATCTTTTCATCGCTAATCCCTCAATGCTCGAAAACACACCGACGTGAAATTTCGTTTACAGAATCTAGTTACGTGTCACTCAGTGAGCTCTGGAGAAGGCAAGAGAGCCTCTAGAATATGATCAAGGATTTGATCCGATATTAATATCGGATCAAATCCTTGATATAAGTGGGACATAAAAGACCACAAGAGGTCTATTAAGAAGGCCTATGAGGCTCTTATGAGCAATGAATGATGACGATGATTATATTAAAGTGAAGCATTATTTAAATGACTGAAATTTAATTTTCTGATTTAAATTAATTTATAATTATTTAAAAGTTATTGAAATATCGATTTGAATACTTACCTCAAACGCGTACTGTCTGACTGTGTTTATTCGAACTGCAGCATCCATCTTTTGTCTGTATGCGTGCAAATCTCGTCTGGCTAACACGAAGTTTAGTACATGGGACCTCATCAGTGCTTCAGCATCAATCCGAGGCGCTGTGAAAGCTGATACTGTGCACACTTCGTTCGTCCATTCGCCACAACCAACTAGCTTTTGTAGTGCTGCACTTGGCTGTGCTAGGAGTGATGATCCTGCATCTAAAAAGTTTTAATCTGACTGAAAATCCCCTCAGTTTTGGATGTTCTTCATATAGTCTGGGCCTACGCAGACGATGGACTTTTCCCGGCAGTAAAATATTCTTAATATCACAATATTCTTATTCAATGAACGAGAGAGAAGGAGAGAGTCGAAATAAGAGTGAATAATATAAATCATACCTGGCAGAGAATCCTGATTGTCAGGCGGCAGTAGGCCCGTGAGCGGTGGTCTTCCAACAGATGAGAGTTCCTTGCCACCGGCTTGTCCCATAGACACCGAGCGATGTACGCGCGACACTTGCGCGCTTATGAGGGAATCACTCATCATACCACTCGAAGGTTGTGGCCTTCCGAGTGAGTGATACTTGGCCGTGTCTTTGGCTGTGCTGGCCTTAGGTGCTGCTCCTAAAGCAGGCAGGCATTGGAACGGAGGAGCTGGCTGCCATACACTGCCAGGAGGCGTTGGAGGGCTTCTGCTTAGACCTTCACTCCAACCGAAACCATTTAACTCTATACAAAGCAAACAGAAAATTTTAATGTTATAATTGTAGAAGGCTAATTATAACATCGCATCCCGTTCAGATCGCGACAGTTCTAGTGTCTCTTAGTGTGTGTGTGAACGCCTCACGTTCGTTCGATAGTCCAGTGTTATTTTAGAGGTCCTCGGACCAAAAGTTTTTTGAAATAGAAAAAGCAAACCTGAATGTGTTGAGGTGGAGCTGGTGAGTGGTGCAAGATCCAGTAGAAACATAGCGTTCTCCTTCAACACGTGATGATCGAGGTCCGGTACGTCGCCGTAGCCCACGTCAGCCATAGTCTTTGTTTTAGCTTGTTTCGACGTGGAGGCAGCTTTCAGTGCTTTCTCGCGACACTTCTCGCAGAACGCGAAGTGCTGACCTTGCGACAGCTGTCCGCAACTGGCCGGCGCCAAGTCGATGGGCGCGAGGGCATCCGTGCGTTTGTATGCACCCGAGCGATCGTAGCCTCGCGTTGTTGGCGCACGGCACCCCGGGTGCATGTGCCGCATGTGCGCCACCAGAGGGGGCGTCACGTTGCCACCTCCGCACAATTCGCAACGAACTGCGTAAAACATATCAATGCAATATCCAAAAAGAAAAACGATGTCTGTTATTTGAAATTAAATTTCAAAACTTTCATTATTACCTGAATAAGGTGTTTTTCCTATAGGTGAGTGTCTCCAGTCCCTTTTCTTTCGTATTCCACTGACTGGTTTGTCATCGTTTTCATTTTTCTCTATTACATCTTTCTTCGAACCGCAACTAAACAGAAACGTTGGTCTTTTTGTTATAAATACCGTAATTTTTTGACATCACATGGACTTCAATTTTATTTATTTTTAGGCGTATTTATTTTTAGATTTTAGTTTAGTTTTATTTAGAATTAATAATTGTATTTTATTTAGATAATAATAAGTGTAAATAATATTCAAATGATGTCACCGATGTGGGTTCTTTTTGAATAAATTTTATTTATTAGTATATATATTATTGATATATATAGAAAGATATAATACATATATCTATTGTATAGAAATATTATATTTTAGGTTTACCTGTCAGTAGCAACAGCAAGTTGATTTGATTCGTATAATGTGTCCCATAAAGCGACGAGGGCTCGAAAAGACGGAGGCAATACATTAACAACGGATGTTCCCGAGGCTGCAATAATATAAAAAATGCCATTAAATGCTCGTTGTAATTATTCCATTCATTGTAATGTCTACACTGAAAAATTTTCATGTGAAAATAATTATTACCCTAAATAAAATCTTGATAATATTATACTTAATTATTATTTCACGCGAGATTTTAGTTATTCCAAATATCCAGTATTTCGCCAAGTAATCATGATAATAGCCACATAATGAAAATAAGAGTTCACCTGTATCGTTCATTATCTGTGCGTCGGTCATATCAACGTCTCCGTCCAAATGGACTAGTCTACGAAAACGGCTCGAAGTAGCTTCTTCGCCTGAACGAGTCAAACTCTCCAACGTAGACGGATGAATACTGAGATAATGACCTAGGAAAAATAACATTATTTTCTTGATCATTCATTCAACCAATACAATATTATTACAACAATTATTGTACAAATTTATAATCGGAATCTTCATCAAGTTTTACCAGAAGATTAATTATTTGTATTACTTGTTGTATATTAAGTACCTACTTACATACTCATATTATGTGCTCGAACTTTCAAGCTCGACATTTGACAGCAAGCAAGCACATTTAAGCACAGACTGAGTTTTGCTATGTAAGCTTTAAAATATTTACTGATTTAAGTTACATTTTTTACTTGCTACTGCTCTATTACTGCGCTGAATAAAGCGCTTTGCTTACCAGCGTTGGTAACTTCGACGGAATGTCGCTGTGGTCGCTGCAAGCTGATGTCGTGGCCACCGATTCGGGTGACTACAGTTGTACCGTGTTTAGGTAATTGTGGGTGGAATTTTAGATACGCTGCGCAGGCGATTGCATCGTGAACTATGCCTACAATAAAAAATAATATTATATAAATATAGATTACGTCATCAATGACTGGCGTAAATTTAAAAATAAACTATGTATTGACTCATTCTATGAGTCGGGTTTGGCTTTTGTCCAATTAATGTTACAAGGGATAATGAATTTTGACGTAAAAACACAGGGACTAATGTTGCAATCATCAGCTATCGCAATCGGTAAGTTAAACAAACGTGCGGAACACTCGAAGAGGCTTTTAATAATGTTACAAGGGATAATGAATTTTGACGTAAAAACACAGGGACTAATGTTGCAATCATCAGCTATCGCAATCGGTAAGTTAAACAAACGTGCGGAACACTCGAAGAGGCTTTTAATTTCTATTATTTCTACAATACATTTAAATTTATCAGGGTTTCAGAAAAAGAGCCAAGGTGATGACAATCCTAAGAAGTAACCCAAGATAACATTCTTTTTGTCATCTTAATAATAAAATTACACACAAAATATAAATAAATTATGCGATTAAATCACGACGCAGTGATAATAAAAGCGCCTACGGTATTTTGATAGCAACATGTTTTCAAAGTACAGTATGTTAAAAAGATGACATGCTACAGTCGTCTAGTATCAGTAGTTCGGTTGTTTCTCCGGTTGACCAAACTAATGCAACTTTTTAGTAGCAGTAGTTCGGTTGATACAAATCACCGAACAAATAATTAAATTAAAATTACTGTGTTTCACATTTATAAAATTAGCAGCCTTTCTGGCGACAATAACCACCCCTTTACAGAAGAGTACCGTGAAATGTGTATTGAATGTGTTTTGGTGACTAAGGGACGACACAACCTATTTCCCTATCGTCTTGAAAATCCTAAGGCGTTGCTTATTACAATAGGTGACGGTATCCACCTACAATATTTTCCATAACAAAACTGATTCGCGAGTAGATACAATAAAAACATTATGAACAAAATACAAATATGGGTGATATGGGCTCCCCTTCAATAATTTATTGCAAGCGAAAACAAACCTTCATGCCATAGCAAAGCGGCGAATATAGCTCGTAGGCATTCCGCTTGAGTGGGGCTGAGGGCGTTGTTACGGGGTGGCGGGGGAGCGGGGGAAGTGCGCGCGGGTAGTGGCGGAGGGGAGGAAGTACGTTTGAAACCACGACTGCGAGGTACTATGCGATCTCTGGCCTTGCTTTTAGGGCTCAAGCGCGGCTCTTGGGAATCCTGAAACAAATTTCACATTCGAATTAAGGGTCCCTTTCGCCAATCGAGGGTCGGGAATGTAAGAGAATTATATATAAAACGATGCTCCACAACCTTGAAAAAAATCACACAGCTAGCCAATGAATGTTACTTGATGCTGAAACATTTGAATTTTAGATAATGCTTATAGATAAGTGTAAAAAAAAATCAGAAAATCACTAAAATCGTGTAAATCGCACTCCCGTGTTGTTACAATTGAGCCGTAAGTATCAAAATTTATTAAATGAATTTTATCAAATAATAAAGTTAAAACTATAAAAAAGTTGCTGGAATATTTATTTCTTAATTAATATATCCTTATTCTATGTAAAAAAATCACAAAGTTGCCCAATTTTTTCGCTCAAAATCTTCATACAAATTACTATGAAGGCTATTATATTGAAATTACGCTCGTAGTCGGTTCAGTCGGCCACGCGCCTCCGAAGTGAGAGCACGTCGCTTTGCGCCGCATTGACAGTTCGCGATCGAACCGTGTACTTACACAAAAAATGACAAATATGTCGTTTTTGATGTGAAATTATAGCCCAAGAGCCCACGACCTTCGTTATTTATTACAATCTTTTGAGATAATATATAAAAAATAATAAGTGGGTTGTTCCAAACAGTTCTACTATAGTTCTATGATAGAATTGTTTGGACAAAAAAAATCCAACTAGTTCCCCAGCACAGTATGACAGATTGGACTCTGGAACACGTCCAAACTATTCTATTTTTATAATAGAACAAAAAAAAAACATGCAATGATGTCTACTGGTGAGTATGAGTAGCGGAGCGGAGCGGCGGCAAGTCTACGCGGGGCACCGAAAAAGCGAAAATTTTGAGATAGATAATTTGACACGCCGTAACTTGGAAACGGTGCGACGCAGCCGGGTGATGTTTGGGCTCATCGGAGACGTCTCTCCGAGATAGATAATTTGACGACCCCCTCGGACCGCTCCGACCGTAACTTGGAAACGGTGCGACTCAGCCGGGTGATGTTTGGGCTCATCGGAGACGTCTCTCCGAGATAGATAATTTGACGACCCCCTCGGACCCCTCCGACCGTAACTTGGAAACAGTGCGACTCAGCCGGGTGATGTTTGGGCTCATCGGAGACGTCTCTCCGAGATAGATAATTTGATGACCCCCTCGGACCCCTCCGACCGTAACTTGGAAACGGTGCGACGCAGCCGGGTGATGTTTGGGCTCATCGGAGACGTCTCTCCGAGATAGATAATTTGACGACCCCCTAGGACCCCTCCGACCGTAACATGGAAACGGTGCGACGCAGCCGGGTGATGTTTGGGCTCATCGGAGACGTCTCTCCGAGATAGATAATTTGACGACCCCCTCGGATCCCTCCGACCGTAACTTGGAAACGGTGCGACGCAGTCGGGTCGTGTTTGGGCTCATCAGAGACGTCTCTCCGAGATAGATAATTTGACGACCCCCTCGGACCGCTCCGACCGTAACTTGGAAACGGTGCGACTCAGCCGGGTGATGTTTGGGCTCATCGGAGACGTCTCTCCGAGATAGATAATTTGACGACCCCCTCGGACCCCTCCGACCGTAACTTGGAAACAGTGCGACTCAGCCGGGTGATGTTTGGGCTCATCGGAGACGTCTCTCCGAGATAAATAATTTGACGACCCCCTCGGACCCCTCCGACCGTAACATGGAAACGGTGCAACGCAGCCGGGTGATGTTTGGGCTCATCGGAGACGTCTCTCCGAGATAGATAATTTGACGACCCCCTCGGATCCCTCCGACCGTAACTTGGAAACGGTGCGACGCAGTCGGGTCGTGTTTGGGCTCATCAGAGACGTCTCTCCGAGATAGATAATTTGACGACCCCCTCGGATCTCTCCGACCGTAACTTGGAAACGGTGCGACGCAGCCGGGTGATGTTTGGGCTCATCGGAGACGTCTCTCCGAGATAGATAATTTGACGACCCTCTCGGACCCCTCCGACCGTAACTTGAAAACGGTGCGACGCAGTCGGGTCGTGTTTGGGCTCATCAGAGACGTCTCGGGGAGATGAATTTTTTAGTAGACCATATTTCAAAATTTGACAATTCCGGTCTACATTTGACAATTCGGGGGGGGGGGGGGGTCCGAGGGGGTCGTCAAATTATCTATATCGGAGAGACGTCTCCGATGAGCCCAAACATCACCCGGCTGCGTCGCACCGTTTCCAAGTTACGGTCGGAGTGGTCCGAGGGGGTCGTCAAATTATCTATCTCGGAGAGACGTCTCCGATGAGCCCAAACATCACCCGGCTGCGTCGCACCGATTCCAAGTTACGGTCGGAGGGGTCCGAGGGGGTCGTCAAATTATCTATCTCGGAGAGACGTCTCCGATGAGCCCAAACATCACCCGGCTGCGTCGCACCGATTCCAAGTTACGGTCGGAGGGGTCCGAGGGGGTCGTCAAATTATCTATCTCGGAGAGACGTCTCCGATGAGCCCAAACATCACCCGGCTGCGTCGCACCGATTCCAAGTTACGGTCGGAGGGGTCCGAGGGGGTCGTCAAATTATCTATCTCGGAGAGACGTCTCCGATGAGCCCAAACATCACCCGGCTGCGTCGCACCGTTTCCTAGTTACGGTCGGAGGGGTCCGAGGGGAGCATCAGTTACGGACAGGGGGTTTAGGGAGAGGGGTGTACTGAAATCAACTGATGAATAAAAGGTTCGTAAGGAACAGGCAAGGAATAAGTTCTAATGTAAGGAATCCCAGGTTTTCTAGCAGGCAGATTTTTTGTACAATTTTTTTCAATACAATATATTATTTTTGTAATTGGGAATAACAATTTCGTTTTGTATTGTGCAACTAAAATAATAAAATTATTATAAGTACAATTATTTATACGCTAATAATACATTTGACAACAATTTTTATATTTGGTAACAAAATAGCAACTGTAATAAGTCTCCGGCAATGGATGACGTGATTTCTAAAGTTATCCCGAAGAAAATATAAAAAAATTGAGCTTCAATACTATGCACAGAGAAAGTTTCAGCGTTTATAAAATAACGAAGGTCTGGCCGTCGTGGGCTCTTGCTCTATGCTTACGTACATGTGTGCGTGTGCAATGCGCGAGCCTCGATCGTTGTGAGAGTAGCGCTAAAAACCTAAACATCGCGCGGCGCGTCTCCGTAACGGCCCCTTAATAAAAGCTTCAACGAAATGGCAAGAAGATAATAATGTACACCGCCCAAGAGTTTCGAATAAGCTTGTTTTTTATGAAACATTTATACTTATATAAGTTATATGTAAAATATGTATATGTAGTTAAGCATGCATTTCAAGAAATGTGAAGAAAAGAAAGGCGATGAAATAGAAATCGAGTTATAAAAATTAAAAAAGAATATATAAAACAAATCATTTTATTTAAATTTAAAATAAAATATAATTTTAATATTATATTTAATTTAATCTTTATTCTTGATAGATTGGAACCCGAAGAAAACTGAAATTTATTTCAATTAAGAAATATTAGTATAGGTATTAGGTAAGGTTTTTTTAGTTTAATTTGGAGTATTGGAATACTCGATGAAATATAATTTTAATGAAAATCTACTATATAAGTAGGTATATATATAGTATGTGTATATATAATGCTGATATTTAATTTAAAAAAGTGAAATAAAAAAAGTAAGTATGAAATTTCATTAGAGAAAATGTATGGAAGACGAAGCTGGCTTGCCTTAGGAGTACTGTTATAGAAACGCACAAGTGATTTGTTATCGTCGACCGCGCCATCTGGCGACGTTTGTGTTCCAGTTTGGGCCAATTGGGTGCGAGCTGTTTCTTGTACTTCAATTATGGCATGAGATTCGGTCTGTGAAGAAAAAAATATGATGTTAACGTCACGTATCCTATGTGACAAACAATGGAATAAACAAACACTTTAGGATTACTTATAATTATTTATTTAAGTATCTTATTGTGATTGGTTTCTTGTGGTAATGGTTTTCCACCCATCATAAAGTAGACAGTCGGCGTCATCCTTTCTTATAAAAAATACAGTTGGTGACACTGTGAAATAGTTATTTCATACCTCAACTATTGTATCGTCTCTCATGTTATCACTTGAACGATGCCGTGCAGGTAACCACCAATCTTCACCATTGCCGTTAGTCCGACGAGGTAACCGTCTGAATATAAACAAGCAAATTTTATGTTTTGTTCAGGGTAGGTACAAAATTTTCATGAAATGTTAAAAGAGAAAACTTTAATATTATTATTAAAGCAAATATTATTTTTTATAAGACAAACACTATATGATTTGTAAAGAACACACAAATATATAAATATTTTTATAACCTTGGTGTCGGCATCGATGATGATTCACAGCGAACGTGCTTCCCTCTTTTAGGTGTCAAACGAAATCCGTAAGTGTTTTCACTCTGAAAAATTATACAAAAAACCTCTTCACTCTGTAAGAAGATTAGCAGTACTAAGATTAGCCTCATATAGACTATGATTTCTAGTGATCAACATTACCAAATGTCACCACCATATCGGCTGGCACTAGACCGTCGCTGCTTGTTTTGATTTTGTATGTTTTGATTTGAAGTATGTCTCCTTTCTCAATCATGGTTATTGTAAAAACGATTTTCTAACTGTTAATAAACATTTTTTTTATTTGTGTGTCTGTATGTGCGCGTTAATCTCGGAAAGTTGTGAGCGGATTTTGTTCCTAATGGTATCATTGGAAAGAGGATTTTCTGGGGATGATTTATGTGTATAATTCATCAATATCTTATTTATATTAAAAAAAACTGACAATACTGCGAGTATCACCAAAATGGCGATAAGGCGCTAATGAGTAATTTGCATGGCTTATATAAGGATAATATTTAAACCAGTTTTTAATTTATTCCACATTAAATTAATATACCTACAAGTAAAATAAAAATACCTCGCTTGTAAAGTCCCTTGGGACGGAACATGGTAGTCTCCTTTCTTCTTCCTCTATTGGATCTGGAGGAAACAAATTAACTTATTATTTACTACTTAGTTATAATTCGGTTTAAGTACCTTGCTAAGTGTCGTTTGAAAAAAACATGTATTTAGCCATTCATATGTAAATTTTATTAAAAACGATTTACCATCAGTACCAACGTCGATATCATCATGTTCCCAAGTCGCAACTTCGCTTTGAAATTCGCGTGTGTTTTCATTCCAAATGCCCTGAATATCGGACTGCTAAAACAAATAAATTCATTACTAACAAAGTGAGCAGTAAAAAAATAAAAACCAAGATAATACTGACCCTAATAATATAGTATAGCCATTCTAAAATCTCAAATAATTTTTATTTTAATTCTTATCATTTTTACGTAAATCTATAAGCAGATAAGTTTAAACAGAAATATAATTTAAAGACTTGCCGATTCATCATCGTCTGTATTCAAGAGAAGTGTTTTTGATAGTTGTCTGTGGTACTGCAAGCACCAAGCTATTTCCGCACAACCATCCGTGTAGGCATGCGTTGAATCTGCGCTCAAACGAACCCATGTACCATCCTTGTTTACCACCTGAAAGTTAATAAACAATTTAGTCGCAAATATGTAGTACCTACCTAACGTTTCACGACCCCGCCCATCAACGGCCGCGACAGTTAGAAAGTCGTTGGGTTTCAGCCGGTAGGAATCCGGCATAACCTCGCAGTGTCCCCTTCACTGCCGGGTATCCAAGAGGATTTCCCAACGTTAAAAAAAAAGGTCTACGTAGGTACCTCTTCAACAAAGGCCACTTTGCCATCTGGTGGAACTCGACCGATTTCCTCAGCTTGGAGACTTGGGCTGGCTCTAACGCGTAGTCCAGCGCTGTACTGTCCCACGAACTTGCGCAGTTTGCAAGGCGGCGAAGACGGAGCTTGTCCAGCTTGATCGCCGAACTCCGACAACGAGCCAGAAATGCTTTCAGCAACCTCCACTGTTAATTCCTGGGATAATTTTAGGTACAAATAGAATGAGTGAAAAATAAATACCTTATTTATTGAATACTTAAAAAAGTACCTATCTCATAAATTAATGACAACAAATTTTTGAAAAGGCATTATATTTAAAATTATAAATATCTCTTTTAAATCCTATTATTATATTATTATTATTATTTTATATTATTTTTTAAAAAATGTGAACAGTGCTTAGGTCAAAATTTGATCTATTCGGCAGACTGCTTGTACAACATACGTTATACCTACTTCCACACAAAAAATGAAAAATATTTCAATGAAGCCGGTGATTATACAGTAAACTATGTCTCAATTCATTGACAAGCGACATTATTATAATAGTGATTACAAGTCAAACTATCCACTTCACTCACTGTGTTATCAGACAAGACTTATTAATAAAGGCAATACATACAAAGGGGAAGTGCCAATTAAAAGTGCTCGACTAACTTTAACTGTTGAAAAATCGATGAACTAGAAAGAGAAGTCAACAATAATAATGTGATAAATCCTACATTAGATAATTTCAACAGATAACAAGCTATACTTGCAAGCAAATGACATTTTATTACAGTTCAATGAAATTTTTAACTAAAAATTTCCAACTCAAATGCAGCGATAACTGGCATTAATAGCAAAAAAGATTACTCTTAGTTCATTGGTTTAAAAAGCTAAGATCGTTAGATCATTAAAACTTGTAGAAATACTTTTACACATGATCGTAGGTATAATATTTTAATATAAGAGTATTTTTCATTCATTTCATGCCGAATATATTTGTCTGTATATAATTTAATAATATGTATATATTAATATATATTTCCTAACTGTACCTATAGGTATATATTTTTAATAAGTGTCGGTATCTTAATCAGTACAGTAGTTAATTAAATGATTAAAATTAATAGACTAAAATATTTCGCAAAGATAGCCTTAACTCTATCCAACAATGGACACTTCCTGTGGGAGCTTGTTGAGATAAAATAATAGCACTATTGAAGGAGTCAACAATTCGTGCTCGTTCAATGGGTTAATTTCAAATCGTCCTTTGTGTGCGGAATCAATGATTGGTGTACAAGCAAGTGAATTCATACCTGTGGTGTAGGAAGGTCATCGAGTGTACAGCGGAAGACGTATGAGCCGGGAGCTCGAGGAGTCCAGGTGGCAATGCAAGCGCCATCTGGCAACACCTGTACGGGAAGCCGTTCAGCGGGCACTGACACCGCCACAGCAGCTGCCTTACATAGCTCTCCCCATAAACCGCTCGCGTAACGCAGTTCCTCAAACGAAAGGTTCTGGTACGACTGCAACAAAAAACGCTAACATTCACATCTATGTTCCTTATTACTCACTTGATGGTAAGTGGCTACCGATGTCGTCCCCACCCATCAACGGCCGCGCTAGAAACTAGAAAGTCTTTGGGTTATAGCCGGTACGAATCCGGCATAACCTCGCAGTGCCCCCTACCAGGTATCCAAGAGAATTTCTCAATGTTTAAAAAAATGTGGCTTCCGCCTAGAAACAAACAACGCCACAAGTGCTGCAAATGGGCTGCCGAACAGAATTGCATGAAGGACATCAAGGTAAAGATCCTTTAGTAAATGAAAATCAAGTTGTATTATTTGTAATTAAAATGGACAATTGAAAGTACCTTCATCATCGAAATAGCGCAGTAGCAGGAGTTGTCTTTTATAACTGGATTGTAGGAAACGTCTGGAACGTTGCCGAGTATGTCTTCGGCGATCGTCGCTTGCTTTTGTCGCAAACCACTCTCTTCGATGCGATGAACGACCACCTGCACGAAACTCCAAATACATGTTAGAGGGTTTAAATTTCAAATGCATGACTTATAAAGTAGGTATATGCAGTAGCAAATAGTTGTCGGTAAACCAAAATCTTACTAAATAGGTCTTAAGTATAATAAATAGTTCGACTAATGGTGCTCATAATAAGCAGTTAGCAGTTTTTTGAAGTGAAACTTTTTATGGGACACTAGCGTTTTGTCATGAGAGTTAACTCGTCGAGCTAACAAAACTGTTAAACTCTCTTAATCTTAATCTTTTTCTTATTACCATTTACTCTAGCAACTCTCTCTCTCTCACTCGTTAGACAGAATATTTGATTGTTTGTTTACAAATTGATAAATTTAAAAATTTCATCCCCGTACAAAGCATGAATAATTGCATGAATTGCATGAATTTTTCAATGAATTGCATCGTTATCTTGTCTCACAATACATAACTGCAGAATACATACACATTGCATCCGACCTTTACTTAACTTGATCTTTGACAGGATTTGTTCTAGTTCAATTCCAATACGGCAGAGGGCGCTTTAAAAATAAATAAATAAATAATCGATAACCTTTGACACGATTCGTTGTAGTTCGACACTAATGCGGCAGATGGCGCTTTTTGAGATATGTATTCAAAATTTAATTATTTTTTTTGTCAAATGTTGATGCTTATACTTCTTATATACTCAACTAATTAATATTCCATTTTATCTTTTTTGAAGTGAAACTTTTTATGGGACACTAGCGTTTTGTCATGAGATATTTGAATCTGTGATTCATTAACATAAGTCATATTAATTGAAGTGAAACTTTTTATGGGACACTATTGTCATGAGAGTTAACTCGTCGAGCTAACAAAACTGTTAAACTCCTTGTCTCTTTCTTATTACCATTTACTCTAGCAAAGTGAGAGAGGCGGAAAAAATGTGTTCCAGTCCATGTTCCAAGTTTGAAGTTCCAAACAAAGAAAATTGTTGATGTTGACTGACAGTGACACTGTTGACATTGACAGTCTGTGTCGGATAAATTGGATAAATACAGAACAACTAATTAATATTATGGAATAAAATGAGTACTACACAGACATAGTTCATTCTCTATATGCTACGGCTACCCTGTAGCTTTATTAATATTGTTTTTATTCTCAGTTATTGTCAATGAAGATACAAAAAATGTATGCGTCAGTCCAAAACTAACAGCGTCAAAAGTGAAACTTTTTATGTAATTCAAAAACTGTCAATGAGTGTACAAAAAAATACATTGCAGCAAAGAAAAATTGACTGGAAATTATAATAAAAATGATTTATAATTTATACTATGGATAAGGCAAAATATTCATTAAGGTCCAAAATGTTGGAATATTAAAAAGTTCACATTTCGTTTGACACGACGAAATGCTAACTCGATCGGTAGAGACGTTCGGTTTTCATTGAATAGGTTTAAAATTTCAATCAAAAACGACTCTTTATCTCTTATTGACGCGCTCCGACTTCTCTCAGGTGAATTTTGAGGGGTTTGGTATTAATAATAAAATTGTCTTCTATGTTATATAATGTAACCTTTAAAATTATAAAATAATTTTCGATAAGCTAGTGTATTTGATTAATACACTAGCTGTGCCGTGCCGGCGACTTGGTACGCGTGGTATTTCGGTATTAGTTCGTTGCCAACCGATTGGAATGAAACACTGGATGGAACAATTCAAATTCAATAATAGTAGGTAGATATAGATTTGTTAACACTATGTCATTTAAATATCAGTGAAATCCCTGTGGGACAAACTAACAGTCGAGAATTCGAAGCAAGTTCGAAATATGTTTGGGCCAAGTATCTAACGATGAAGGGAGACATTGCGATGAAACCTGCTTGACGTGGAAACGAAAAATTTTCTTTAGACAATATACAGATCAATTCATCAACGGGTCGCAAGTAACTAATAGAAGCTGATAAAATTTTCGAAAATAATTACTTGCTGGTTATCCGGGGTGCAATTGTGATAAGTGAAAACCGAATTAGTGAGTCTAACGCACGGCAATTGATTTCTATGTAGAAAGACTAGCTGTTGCTCGGGACATCGTTCGCGTAATTTTATAAAATATAGCCTATATAACTTGCTGATAATGTTGCTTTCTGTAAGTGAAAGAATTTTGAAAATCGGTCCAGTAGTTATTTTTCCTTATTACAAACAAAAATACAAACACACAAATATATACCTAATACTCTTTATAATATTAGGACAGTTCTGTCCTCAAACGAGATAAAGTTAGCACGGAGTAGTCGCTTTTCAAAAATAAAGCAGGCAGGTATTCAATATTGGATTTAAAATTGCACGGAGCTCCACAAGGCCTTAATTGAATAAAGGCCCTGTTACACTTGCTACTTATAAGCGAATGACCAAGCTATCGTGATAGATTCATTTATAACATGATCACTAGGACGCTAACATCGTTCACAACATATGAAGGTCTGTTGTGTGCGTGATCTTGAAATTTGTACACTCTAACATTTATCGGTCATTAACGAATCGTTAAAATTTCAACTAATTATCAATTCTTAATCACCTCCACTTTGCAGGCCGGCGATGACACACACTCTCCGTACTGATCTCGTATGATGACAGGAATGTTGACTTTCGTCGAGGGTCTTGGAGGTGTGGCGGGCAGTTTGAGCTCACATTTAGCCGGTTCCACGCGTGGGACAGGCGCCAGCCATCTGGCCAGTCGACCACCGGCGGTGGACTCAGCACCGGCCACGAAGTCCGATAGGAATTGGCGCTCAGTCGACACACATCTGTTGAGGAAACGATCACTTTAGTACAATGGGAGGGCATCATAGAAATAAGAATAGTACCAAGTACTGTTTTACTTTACTCAGCAAGTTGCTATTTTTATGCAAGGCATACTGCGTTCCTCAATTACAATTAAAGCACTCCCACCTCCTTAAAGGTCATCGTGAATGCAAGAAATGTACTTTAGTACGCCTAATAATGACTTCCAGGCGATGATTTACGATAGCCATACACCATCAAAAGTAGCCCGTCAACCTATCTGCCACCTTCAACATATATACATAATGTATACTAGCTACACGCTCCCAGCTTCGCCCGGATTCAAAATAAAAACTATTATGTTGGACCAAATTACACATAGTTACGAAGTTTTATAAAAATCGGTTCAGTAGTTTAGGAGTTCATTGGCGACAAACAACGTGACACGTAATTTTATATATATAGAGTAGATAGAGATAATTAACGAGTACTTGGGCCAACGAGCTGTTCTCGTTGGACTTAAGATTATCACAATAATTGCGTTAAAACCAACGCCGCTGTAACGTGGCTGTAACACAATAATTGCATTGTTACAATTGGAGCCGAACAATTGGTATTCCTATTGATAGAGCCATCGTGGAGCGATCTCACAAAATTTTGAGAGCCACATTTACGAGATGGCTCTTTATTGAATCGTCATGAAATATTTAATTGTGCAGGAAATACTTTTAAATGAAGTTTTTTTTATTCATTATTATAAACTACTACTACAAAAATTATACTATCCACTATTAGTAAAAAGAGTAGGTAAGCTCTCAGTAGCTCCTCTATACTGAAAATGTTGACGACCTTTTTGGAATATCACTGGCCGTTTTTCTACAAACAAGTCGCCGTCAACAAAGGTGTCGTTTACGGTAACAGTGTCGCGAGTTCAATGGTTTTTTCCCATCTAAAAAATGCCCAACGCGCCTAAAGAAGTTTAAAATAAAAATAAGACGATAAAAAAAGCAAAACCTACATAAAAAATTGCATCCAAATCGTTAGAGCCGTTCCCGAAAGCTGTTTACGAAGTAGATTAATTAACTTATATATAAACTAGATTTACTAAATTGTAATTTCTCTTCTCGTATAGGTAATGGTGGAATGGTTTTATGAAACATACATATCTAGAAGACAGATTACGGATACAGTCTCCTGATGATGTCCAATAGTACCTATCTACATTTATGTAGGTAACCGAAATTGAAAAAAAATATTTTAGTTTAGTAGGTTTAGTGGTTGTATCGTAAAAATATATTAATAATTAAATTTATGAAAAGCTCGATAAAATGGTGACCACCGTAAAAGCTTTACGGCGGTAAGCGAGCTGCGAGAAGCTTTGAACCTCTCTTTCCACTTGTCCGCAAGATATAATGTATAGTAATTGAGCCTGCTTTCACCCTTTAATGAACTTTTAAAAGTTGCCATTTTTAGTTACAAAATAGATTTTCATTAATAATCCATTAATGTGACTAAAAGGGAAAACCAGGGAAAATGATTGACGAGTAAAAAGCACTTAGCTTTTAAAATTAAATGAACAACCAAAGCGATAAAATAGGTAGAAAAATTAGGGCAAACTGCATATGAAACGGGAAATCTGCCGTTACGAAGGTAGGATATAATCCAGGTATTAACCTGATGTGACCTAGATACATAGCCTAAAATATTATTAAATTTTCTGCTTATCAAGAACAAGATAGACTTTTCGAATTTTATTCCTTAAGAATCGATTTGCATATGGGTAGATATATAAGCCCGTCGTATGAAAATTTATGGTATTAAAATCAAAAATGTTACACGTTATAATTACATTCTATTTTTTGAATATTTTAGAATATCTGAAGTTTCAGGATCCGGTTTTTTCATATTTTCTCTTAATAAGAATATATAATATATATTTGAAAAAAATATTCCGAATTGGTCCAGCCGTTTTCGAGTTATGCGCTTAGCAACACATTTATTTTTATTTATATAAAAATACTATATCTTATCTTATGACTTTGTAAAAACTCGAAATTTAATTTACAATTAACAGTCACGTGTATTCTAAGCGCATATTGCATTCTCCATCTTATTATTATTGAAATAAATATTATATTTAAATTTTATACCAACCTAAAAATATCAAGTTACGCGGGCGAAGTCGCAGGCAGCAGCTAGTTATAAATGCGAAAGTTTGTATGTTTACTCAATCAAGCAAAAACGGCTGAACTAAGTAATTTGGATGAAGGCACACAAAAAGTTTAACCTGGATATAAGATATGAGATACCTTCTATATATCTGTGGGATTTTCAAAAATCAAACTACATACAACGCGTACGAAGTCGCGGGCACAGCTTGTAATAAATAGGTACTTCTATCGTTCATCAAAAGTTTCTAATTGAGAAAATTTTCAAGTTTTTCGTTCACTTTGCATATATACGAGTAAGTAGTAATTAATAAGTAATATCTGTACCTGTTTCAACGTCACAATTAAGAATTACAGGACTAGACACGTCTTGGACTCTTTTTAACTACGTACTACGTACGATCTAGCTAAACTACTTTATAAATAGTCGAATAATTTATAAAAAGTTGACTTAATATATTATTTTTAATTTTATACTTAATAAAAAAAAAATCTTGTTATTTTAATTACTACAATGTAAATAACTTAATAGACAAATATATTTAAATATTAATAATATCGTCAGTTATCTTCAGATATTCTGACGGTCACTGAATGGTAGGTGGCTACCGTCACCTATAATATAACGCAAGCAACGCCACTGGTGCTCAAAGGGCTTTGGTGACCATAATAGGATTAATGATGAGAGACAATTACAAAATTGTACTAAAATTATTTAAAATTATTTTAAAAACAAGAAGCCATGTTAATGTTTGGAAGAGTACAGAAAGATAATTTCTCTTGAAGCACCCCGCTAACGTGAATAACGCCAATGGACCGACCCCTCTGTTTCGTAAGGACGTACTACGTAATTAAAATATCGATATCGATAAAATACTTAATTCCACTTAAAAAAACATTTATTTCTTTTAAGTATTTAAAAAAAGCTTAAACACCTTATATTTAATTACATTTATCTTTATATACCTATATATATAAATTTCGTGTCACGTTGTATGTACGCGATGAACTCCTAAACTACTGGACCTCTATCTGTAACTATCTGTAACTATCTGTAATTTTTTAGGCCTTTTATTTTAAGTAAAATTACAATTTTGAATAAATTTGAAATAACAAAATCAAATTACAGTTACAATTTTTTTTACATTTGCAGTTACAAAAAATATATTAATTTTAGAATTACTGGGATTTGGAAGATTAAAGCCTAGACCTTCGACATAATCGAAGACTTCGATGTTTTTAATAAAAGAATATCTAATACTGCTTATGTTTATTTATTTTTAATCAAGACATCTATCCCTCTTCCCTCATTCTCCCCCTAAGGAGCCCCAGGATCCAATCAGGCCGTCGCGTTAGACTTTTTAACTATTTTATTGCAGAAATTGAAAAACTACACTATCTAAGTATCTTATCTATCTGTAATTTGGTCTAACTTAAAAGATAGAATAGTTCCCGTGCAAAGCCGGGAGTGAGTAGCTAGTTTATTATATATTTAACGGCGTAGATTTCAATTATGTATTGTAGCAAGTAACATTTACTGTTTGCGTCATGCCAATCGGTTTACAGACGAATATTCCGAACACCAAGCGTACGAAGTCGCGAATTTATAAATATTATAAGCGGACGAAGTTGCAGACAAAATACATATATAACAAACCTCCATTAATGTGAATTAATGGAATTAAAATGTGAAAAATTAATGTACCTATGTATTTTATTTGTTTTGTTATGTTAATATGTATTCGTGTGTCATGTGTATTGCAAATAAATGTTTTTCTATTCTATTCTATTCTATTCTATTCTATTAAGAAGAAGTAAGAAATCCAATCTACATATTTAATTGTACACTAGGCACAAAAAACAACAATTATAAGCAGAAACAAACATAAACATCTATATGTATTATATGTATACATATTAATTATTCCGAATAGGTCAATGAGGAAAAATCTGAAACTCAACAACTCACATACATAAATGATTAACTGAGATGATATTAAAATATGCCAATTATTAAAATTGGAGACATTTCGGTTTAGTATTTATATGTACAAGATTCGACATTAAAAATAATTGCAATATTTTGCCGAGATTTGATTGGTCTAGTTTGATTCCTAGCTAATGCGTACTTAACGCATTAGCGTTATTTAAAAAAGTTTGAATGCAGTTTTTTCTTAATTCAAAAATCGTCAAAAAAGCTACGAATAAATAAGAATTATTATATATTCGTAGCAAAAAAGTCTTATTTCCTCATTTATTTTCATATCACTTATGGTTTCATATTTGTCCTCACTAACCCATTTAAGAATTATCATTTATATAAATTTATACAGTATTTTGTGTTTTAAATTTACAATTAAATATTTATTGATTTCATTTATATTTTCTATTATAAAAACATGTGTATGTTATTTTGTGTTGTAACCCTATTGATTCGTACGTAATCAGACGAGGTCACGTTGTGTGAAGATCTAACACATAAATAAATATGATATAGTTTCTTTAAGATCACTATATGAAAAGTGCATTAATCATATAGAAAAAAAATGTATTGCAATGTTTAATGTTTAATATTTGTACTTTTTAGTTAGTTGGTTTTAGGAAATAAAAATGTGAATGTTATTACAGCTTAAACTGTTGTATTAAAATTGAATATTAAATAAATAGTTTTGTGATATTCTATTTCTTCTTTTTTACATTAATAAATAAGCCAAAGAATGAATAGGAAAATTATAAATTGGCGCCTAACATTACGTAACATTTGATACTACATAAATGTGAATTATGGAAATTTATTCGAAACTAAAAATTGAGATAATGAGACGACAATTGGTGGTGAGAATTAATGAGGTAACGTGTGTGTGTATCGATATAATTGGCACGTTGATTGCCAGCACTATCTGTAGGCGATTGAGTGAGACGAGGCACGGTTCTGTGTCTGTGTCGGTCGCCGTGTTTGCCGCGACCGCCTGTTGCTTGGCTTTGGCTCAGTCAGGCCATCAGCGATCAGTCTGTGCATGACTGTCGACCCGCGCGGTAGTCGCGCTGAAGCGCGGCACTATGTCGCGCATCGCTACTCGCTATCTAGTGCTAATCGCGATAAAGTTTCTTGTGCTCGTAAACTCCGAACCGCACCAAGGCGTGTGCGATGTACCATTCTGTAACTGCTTACCGGACTCTCATCCGGATTGGACAATCATTAACTGCACTATACCTTACAAAGGGGTAAGTAATGACACAAAAGCACATAATGACACCAGATGAGATCAGAACAAACAGTTTCTGTAAGTTTTAGTCCGAGAGCCGGGTATTAAATTTTTTACTGACTAAATGATCACTAAAATTATTTTTATTGCCTAATAAATAGAACTTCGCTCACATTTAGGAAAATGTTATTTTTTTTATTTGAAAAAAAAAATACTGAACTGTTTTGTCTTTATCAATTTGTATATAAGACTAGTGTTCATCTACTTTTTACACAGTCATGTAATGCCTATTGCGATTTCACGCCGACCTAAGTGGGATAAGGAATTCGGTCTGCTGTAAAGAAATGGTTACTGCCGCCAGACTGGCTGCTCAATTTCTGACTGTGAAACATACTAATGCCCTGAACATACTATATAAAATTAGAAAAATAAAATCGAATAAGAAAAAAGTTTCCGAAGTTTTCACTTCACATTTAATTTAAAACGCTAACGATATTAACTGCTGATTGATATGCAACAGCCATATTTATTAGTTTGGAAAAGATTCAAACGTTTTTCAAATATATCCGAATAGATGGTTCAAAGCAACAGATGCCAATATCGACATATGCCTCTACATCTTTTGTTTGAAATGAATGGTTTTTGTTAGAAACATGTGTATTCAGTTACAATTACGCCCCATTTGCTAACTGTGCACAATGCTTTTAAGGTGACACTATGATTTGTTAGTGTATCCCCATGGGCCTTTGTTTGAATCGACGTTATTGATAGTATAAACAGATCAGTGGTATTCATTATAATACTATATATAAATACCTAATGTATGTAAAAACATAAGAAAGGTTAGGTACAATTTTGACCTTATCTCTTGGACTACAAAAAAATATGATCGAAAAAATGGTTTACAAACAAAGAAATCTACCTGGCGTGCGATCCCTCCGGGTCACAATGGTTAACGCGTGGTAGATATAATTTTATGAAAACTAAACAAGCAAGCAGTGTTGGTGAACAAATTTAGTATACCGACATAATTATTGGTGGAACCCCCGACTTCGTCCGCGTTTAAAAATGAAAAATGCAACACCTGAGAAAAAATCTGATATCTTTATCGCCTATTTTTTTATATTTTAAACGATTCTTCGGAAACCAACATTTTTTCAAAGAATAAAAAATTTGTGCCAAATTTCTTTTTTAATAATAATAATAAATCATTTATTAGATGTAAGTTTTAACAAAACATTTATCCTCGTCAACCTTTGAATTCCGTTCAGTACTTTTCGTCTATTCAACCGACCAACCAGGTGGACAAACCACGCTGTCCACCTGGTTGGTCGGTTAGGAATTTTTTTTTTAACCATAGTAACAAAACATTTATAAAATTAGTATTATTTAAAACATATACATTAGTAAATATGATTAGTCGTCATCGTCACAGACGAGACATGGAGCTGAAGCAGTACGTCTCGAGCGAACGACCGGAGCTATTTGTGGCAGACGACGGCACACTTGTGAATTTGTTGATTCAAGAACCGTCCATGCAAATAACACACGTGTTCACCTCATTTTGGGAAAATTCATAGAAATCATTCCGTTTCCGAGGTCATATTTTCCTTTTAAGTAAATGGTTTAAAATTAAGTGCTTTATTTTAATTTGTGTCAACGACCGCTCTGTCTGGGCGTCGCTATGTGGAGTAAGTAAAATGGTAATATTCCAACTAACCCATAATCATGGTGACACACTCACTGAGCTGAACACAACGAGGTGGTGTTGAGTTCGCCATTGAAACGAGTACACAATGACATTGTTCTAAATGACACATCAACACAAAAGTGTTGGACTAGTTTAATGTAATTATTATAGTTACAATTACATATAGTTAAAACTGTAACTATGGTACACCTACATTCGAAAATATATTGTAGAAAAATAGACAATCTTCTGAACATCCTTACATAGTAGGTACAAATATTGAAGTCGGTGTCCGCGTGTCTGTTGGTATATCAGCTGACTCCTCCTAAACCACGCAACGGATTTTAAAGAGATTTTAATGCGGTTTTCACTACTGGAAAGAGCGACCAACGAGGAAGGTTTAGTTAGAAAATAATCCTCACGAAACTGTGGGCAAACTGCTAGTATTCAGTAATCAGATAAAAGCAAAGTATTTTTAATTTTTCCGTCTTTAAGTTAGGTATTCGAGCATAAATTATAGGTATATTGTGTAGCGTAACTAGGTAATGCAAAAATACTTTTTTGCGTTTCAATAATACGTTAACTATATGAACCGATATTGATGAATTTTGATATGGAGAGAGATTGCTTGCGTATTAATTGAAGGCTGCTTTTTATTCATAATATTATAAATGCAAAAGAGGATTTGTTTGTAATAACGATGAAATATTGTATACAACCTTTGTCACGGGTTAAAGTGCACATTGTAAGGGACGCGGACGAAGTCGCGGGCGAAAGCTAGTAATGAACAATGAATATATAATGTAAAATGTCAGTTTAAAAACACAAATAAAATTCGTTTCGTAACTTTACTATCTGGTTCGTAAGTGAGCATAATGACTAGTTATCTAACTGTTTTCTCGTTAGTTAATTTAAGCATTTGACAAAAACATTTTTAAAAATGCAACAATAGAATGGGTCATCTGTACTTGGGGATAGAAAAGTATATCATTTGCGACCAGTATGGGGTCGGGTGCCGGAAGTTAAATATTGTTTTCGTAATACGCTGTCCCCTGTATATCTGATGTGTTGCAGTGATCGCTTTGTCTATGGGAATCATTCGCTTCGCATAACATCTGCGTTTGTGGCTTTCGTAGTGGGCATTTATTAGCGTATTTAGAATACAGTAACTCTGTAATTCTAATTATACACCAAATTTCATCGGTTGCAGTATTCGCGGAATGTGTATCCACTAGGTATCTACACTAATAATGAAATGTCGGTCGGTCTGTTACGTATTCACAGATATTTGACGAATCACTACGTATACAAAATACATACATAGTTACAATATTACCCTTTTGTTCTCTTTCTGTATAATCTCTCAGTTTGTTTTGTGAACGGATTTTATCCCATTTGTTTCGATGGAAAGTTTTATTTCACTAAAAAAAGTAGATATTTGACGAATCAATACATATACCTACATAGTACCTACATACCTATAGTATTAACCTTTTTCTCTCTTTCTGTATAATCTCTCAAATTCGTGAATAGATTTTATTCCCATTTGTTTCGATGGAAAGTTTTATTTCACTAAAAAAAGTAGATATTTGACGAATCAATACATATACCTACATAGTACCTACATACCTATAGTATTAACCTTTTTCTCTCTTTCTGTATAATCTCTCAAATTCGTGAATAGATTTTATTCCCATTTGTTTCGATGGAAAGTTTTATTTCACTAAAAAAAGTAGATATTTGACGAATCAATACATATACCTACATAGTACCTACATACCTATAGTATTAACCTTTTTCTCTCTTTCTGTATAATCTCTCAAATTCGTGAATAGATTTTATTCCCATTTGTTTCGATGGAAAGTTATATTTCATTAAAAAAGTCGATAAAGGTTATTAATTATGTAATATTGAAATTTTGAAAAAAATTTGGTAAAAATATCGGGTTATAGGTAGGTTCAGTAGGTATAGGTAGGTACCTATACCTACTGGCCGTCCTATCCTATAAGTATTTTGATGAAACCATGTATTAACAAAAATGATGGCCTTAAATAGATCTACTAGAGTTAAAAAAAAATTAAAAATTCTTTTCACGATTTTATGCAAGTAGGCGACGCCGCGAAGCACAACTAGGAATATACCTATTATATATCACAATTATGTGATTATGGCCCGCATCGCAAATACACATTTAATTTTTATTCATTTCATGCACGCAAATATGGCAGAGCTATGGCCAAATATTTTTAATTATAATTACTTTTTATCTAGGTACTAAAAACTTATCAGCATTTAATGATAATAATAAAATAAATTGCTTGTAAATTATAATATGTTTTAGTAACTTAGTGGAAACTTTGCTGATTTATGTTTTTCTTGTATGTATATAAGTACGATAATGAATGTTTCCCTAATATAAATAAAATAAAATAAATTATCAGAAGGTTTTTTCGCTGTGCAACCCTAACCACTGGTAATATTATTGCTTTTTTTCCTAATATTGTTTTTATATTTATTTAGCAAAATACCTAATAGCACAAACTCATGTCTACAATAGATCTTATCTATACATCTATACATAATAATAAAATCGTGAACGAGCCATGGCTGTAACTACTTATGTTACCGAGGTCAAAAAAATGTATTTAGAATTTTTGTCTGTTTGTCTCTGCGTTTGTTTGTGCACGCTAATCGCTGACACGGCTTAACTAAATGGGATGAAATTTGCCACACAGATACCAATATTACCTGAATATTGGATACTCTTTATACTGGAGGATAAGTTAGGTTCCTGTAGGATTTTCACGAATTACACGGCTAGCAAGTGTCCTAGTGTCTACTATATCTATTGTTGATGATCTTAATACATCTACCTACAGTAGTTGCAGCAGGTACAAACTTAAGTTTAGTGAAATAAAACAAACAATTACTATCGCTTACTTGTTCGTTTAAGTATTGCATTGTAAGGTACATTACATGTTAATTAGACGCACAGGGCTAACGGCAACTTGCCGCTCACAGTTCAGACATTGACTTGTCAAAAACGTAAAAAATAAAATCACGTATGCCGGTCTCAGAATACGTCGAACTCGACGGGTTGAAAGAGAGAGAAAGAAAGAGAGAGAAAGAGAGAGCAAGCAATGAATACCATAAAAAAAACGTAATGAGAGATCACTTCCTGCGTGCGGGCCCTCTACTACGATACGCGATTGAGTGCAGTAGAATGTAAACATAAGCCACTAATTTGTTAGAAATTTGGATTTCAAGGAATACTGACGATTCGCTTGATATTTTTTATGTTAAGGTCGTCAGACAGGCTAACGGTACACTTAACGCAATAGGTGCTACAAGTGTGCTGCTTATCAATAGTAGGATTAAGATAGGTATATTTTATTTTATTTTAACCAAGCGGTCGCGGGTTCGAATCCCGCTAGGGGCAAAACGTTTATGTGTTAACATTTACCTTTGTACCTGAGTCATGGATGTTTTGTATTTATAATATGTATGTATTTACAAAAAACAAAGTATTGTATGTAATATATCAACTGTTAGGTATCCATAATACAAGCATTAAGTTGCTTACTTTGGAACTAGATGGTGCTGTGTGGAATGTGTGAATATATTTATATATATTTATTTATTGTATAAAATTTTGGTCTAAAAGATTTCAAAATCTCCTTATCCATCCCTTTGGCAATCCCTACAGCGTTGCTTACGAGTACAGAAGCATTATAGTGCAGCGGGTAGCCGCTTATCATTAAGGCTAATATGCAAAGGAGCCTCTGAATCTACTTTAACGGAATCAGGGTAAAAGGTGCTTTAGAAAAATCCTTGTAGAAATAAAAACTGTTTTGAGAAAAAGTAGCCATATGATACTCAACACAAATTTGAAATATTTTTATGAGTAAAAGTTTGATGCAATATGTTTTAATTGTAACCCAAAAATTATCAAAATTTCCCTGTTCTCGGATTACTTTTCGATTGGGTAAAGTTGTAAATAATGAGGATGTTTATCAAAGTATATAGGATAGGTACAATTTTGTCCGATAAAAATCAAAAATAATTAATTGTTTGCATTTGAATAAAAATACCTCAAATGCAACCAGTCGTCATTTGAACAAAATATTTTAAAATGTACCTGTTTTAAAATGTTAAAATATGTACCTATATAAGTAAGTATAGGTACTTTGTTAATTTAAGAAAATTCAGCTTCCGGGAATGTTTTTGTAGGCGGTTATGTGAAAATATTATGTAATAAAAATTACACAATACTGTTACTGAAAATTCAGTTTTCTGAATTCAATGTTCGAATCGTGGAAATAATATATAATATCTCTGCGAGCAGTTCCAGTAGATATTATAATGACGTACGAGTATACTCGTTATTCGAGAAGAATTTATCCAATAAACGCATTTTCCGTGCAAATACGATGCCGGGCAATCGTACTCGGGCCGAGTAGCGATTTCTAACTTTAACTCTGATGCGATGGTATTCCGAGAATAATTTATATTAGATTCATGAAAAGAACTCCAAGTATTCCATTTGCTGTAGAAATAAAATCTTTGAAATAAAAAACACAACTTTCATTTAGTTATTGAATTAATGTCAATTTATAAGCTTATTTATTTATGTGAATAGTTGTGTGATTGGTTTTTTCAATGTTTGTTCATTAATGACGCATAAACAGATGAACAGATTTGTATGAAATTTAACACGCAGATAGTTTACTGGTTTCATATGTAGGATACTTTTTATCCTGCAAAATTGTTATCCTGATATCTTATCAGGTTCAGAGGGATAGTCTAAAAATATAAAAAATCCGCGTCACTGTCGTTGATTTTGATATTTTGAATTAAATTCAAAATATTTTTAAATATCAAAATATTATGAATATTATAACAAAGTATGAAACTACGTGTGTATTTTTATCTAAACATTCATTACAAGGGAATAGTTTGCAAGGGGGAATATCTATAATATAGAACTTCAAAAAAACCGAATGCCTACATGTTTTACATGAGTATTATAATAAGCACAAACAGTCAGTCACCAGACTTCTTTAAGAGCGGCAAGATCTTATTATATCCCCACTATACCTATAGCTAAATTGTTTTCACAAGGTCGGTGTAACAAAAAAAAAAGTAATGATAACAATCTCGAGTTGTCATTTTGTAAGTAGGTTTATTTTGTTTATGTACTATCTCATTTATGATGATTCAAGTCAAGTGTGATCTTTGTTATATTTTATGCACTTTGTATCATTCTATTCTTCGAATAAGTCATTATACAATAATGGGGTTTAAGAAAGTCACTATTTTTTTGCGTCAATAAAATAAGTCTGCTTTTTGCTTTTTTTATAGTAATACTTATGCTTTCTATAAAATTGATTGCAACTGTGCATAAGAACCTGAATCGTGGAGACATAACTTAGTTATTGAGGAAAGGCACTTTTCTTCTAATATGGTTATACCTTGGAAGGCAGCTACTAAGAGACGAGCGCCGTAGTTATAAATAGATTCTTGAGAGCTCAAATGCAGTTTAGAAGTACTCTATCTAAGAAAAATAACTAATTGTTAAGAGTAGTCTGATTGAGCTCGCTCCATCATAGGCCTCATCCTTGCTACACAGCTGGTTGTTGACCAAGAGCAAACCCATGTCTAATAATAAAAAAAAGTTTAAAATCTAGACTTTTCCCACACATTATATAGTAAAAAATATATAGGGAAATATAGGGATAAAGAGTATTGCATTGTTTGCAAATTGCCAATTGAGCCTATGTAGGATAGGTACTCCTAATCACTATAGAGTCTCGATCGCACCCATCTATTGTTCCAATTGACTTATGCCCCACAGTCATACGAAAATCACCGGCTATTGTCTTTTATACAGTTAAGATTTAAAAGTTGCAAACACACTGAGGTTTTAATCTGATTTAAGTAATGCGACTTCACCTCTACTTTTATATGGAGTCTGGCATTGAGTTATAAAATTAAAAATATATGAAACAGTACATATTTTGTTATACAATTTTGTCTCGCATCTGCTTTGAAAAGCCATTTTAAAGAAATTTAATTTATTATTTGTGGATTTTTTTATAAATATCTATATATTTAAGTGCAACCTATATTTTTTACATAATATGCATTTCATTGAACGATTTAATGGTTTACGCTATAAGAGTCTAATTCTAAAGTAGTGGGACAAACACGATAGACAACAGGTTCGATTTTAGTTAGGCTAGCCCTGTATAAAGACTACAACTTACTGTGGATCAAATGTTCTATTGTAAAAGAAATTGACTTGCAAAAAACGAAGAAAATAAAAAACATAAGGTCATACCTCTTCACTCTCATACGTTACCTCATACCGCAGAAGCAGATGTGTGGGAGGAGGTAATAATATTTATAGTCTCTGTAATGTAAGAACAATATAGAGACATGATAAGTTGCTTTTACCATCTCTATTAGCAAATGTAGTATTAATTAATACGTCAACAATGAGTTACATTTATACTAGCTACACGCTCTCGGCTTCGTCCGGGTTCAAAATAATCTCTATTAAAAATTTCGTGTCAAATGTTTAATTTGGTCCAACTTAAAAGATAGGATAGTTTTCAAACTTAACTTCAAGCAAAGTTTGTAGTGTTGATTACCTATGATTCGTGGCCACCGTACCTTTTGGTTTACTGGTTGAGCCAAACACATGTTGCTTTGCCTCTCAGATTATATTATGGCTTGTTTCTCAAACTGGTTTCGCACGCAATAGAGCCGACTTAATTCACCGTGTACAATCACTTCTCGAGTCTACCGCGTAACACGACTTGGTACCATTCAACGTATACTTACGTGTGCATAATGTTGAGGCAATTTTACAAATCACACTGAATAGAAAAGAAAAGGTGATAATTAACGTCAGAAGAAACTATGCAAATGAACAGGTTTTAAATAATTCAAGTAACATTTAAATGAATTTCTTTGAGCCGTTCGAAAATTGGTAGCGGACGGGTTTTTCGGTATCTCGCGGTCATCGGCGACCCTAAAAGGTTAGTGCAACTCTGTTAAGCTTGCGAGAGTTGCAAAATTATCGATGCTGACTCAGAAAGGTTGCATTTAAGGCGACTATGTACCTACCCGAGATAAATTACAAAAGTCAAAATTCCACTGAAAGGTGGTGGTGTGCGTTCAAAAAAATTTGTGTTTTATTCGATTGGCTTTTTTTATTGTTTTAACTTTGCCTGTTATTACTTATTAGATGACAATAATATCTTATAAAATAATTAATCTCTTGACTTATCTAGCCAACGTTAAGCTGTTTAAGTATATTAAACGCTACGATCTCTTAATCCCATCCCGGTCCAGAGAAAATCGGACGCCATTCTGTACAACATTATTTACTTTATATAATACTAGCTTTTGTCAGCGACTTCATTCGTGCCCCTCTTTATTTTAGGTTTTAAAACATGATTTTAATCAGTCTTTATTGCTCATATATATTTATTTTTAGATGATCCCTCGGGATCAGTACTTTTTCTGGACGAAAGCTACTCTGTGTCCTTTTCTCCATCTCTGACAACGTGTAAGCAAAATAAAATGAGGATTGCTTGCTTAAGGCGTGAAACAACAAGCAGCTTTCGCATTTATAATATTGGATACTTCACAGTTTGAAAAAAAATCTCAATTTGAAGTCAATTTAATATGCCAAGCTTAGCTTATCTCAGCTAACGGCACAACGCAGCTTCCAATATAAGGATAATATATAATCTGACGGTTGGTCCGTTTGAGTATTTTATTTTTATTTGGCCAAGCGCATGTGAGAGCGGACGTGTCATCTTTGAGCTTTCCTTTTGTAGTGTTGTCGGCCCATTCCATATCGGAAATAGATATAACACACTCTTAAATCTCAACAGTTTCTACATAAAAATATTACTTGTAGGTACTGTGACTTTTAGAAATATTACTGTAATAAGGGCCTCTTTCACAAACTACCAGTAAAGTGTTGATTAGTTACTTTTAGAAATAATTTTATGTTTTATTAAATTATGCACTTGGTTTAGTGCATCCTTCGATAGGCGATTTTTTTTTATTATTTTCTTTTTAATTTATGGAACTTTTTCCTTATAAACAAAGGTATAACAGCTAAATTATTCCCGGTGACACGTGACTTTAAACGACGGTTAGCCTACTTGACAGATGGTGAAAGAGGCCCTAGCTGTATTCGCGTTTTGTTTCTATATTAGGTAAAGCGTAGTTTTTATACTCTTGTTGATTTACAAACTGAGCTAACTCACCTAATAAATATTATTAGTTATTTATTTATCTTCAAGTAACTCGCTGTTATCTGGCGTTCATGTAGGAACAGGAATGAATGTGAATGTGATAACGCTAATGTGTACAATATGGTGGACAAGGAGCAAACGTTTATCGGCGCAATACAATTTCAACCGATAACATTCACTACGAACGAAAGGAAATTTTACTTCTGTTTTTAACAATTGAACAGTTACACCGGAGCGTTACCAGTGAGCCATACAAACAATGGTCGAAAGCGTTTAACATTTCGCTCTCGATTTTTGACAATCAATTGCACAACTATTTACTAAGCCGAAGCCCAATCCCATATACAGTATCCTCACCACACCAGTCATTTAAACCTAGTCCAGAAAGGGCGAATTACTTACTTGACATCACCTGAACGAGCTACCATCGCTGACCCTGCGGCTAACGCTAACGGGTACCGATATATAAATACCTAGACATCAATTGTCACGTCTATGACAGGTACCTACGATCGATTTTGCTTATAGGTGGGTGATTCTACGATAAGAGGTTTCAAGTCCATAGAGGAAACGGCCAAGGAGAAAAGTTGGAGTTTTTTCATGAAACCTTTAAATTATGATTTTTATCCCGTTTATTTACCTATTCACGAAAGGGCAAGTCACTTTATGCATATTTTATTACTTTTTTGAAGACCAGGGTAAATACATCGGGCAGGGGAGAGACACTAAGATCAGGGTAGATACTTATTTCACCAGGGGAGAGAATTTGACACAATAAAATAATTAATAAAATCAATAAAATAAACTTTTATTAAATATTGTTTTAACATATAATGAGACTATCATATTAATCATTAATACTAATTAAGTAGACTAGCGCTTCTTAAGTGATAATCAGGATAATTTTCATATTGCCCATAACCATGTGCTTCGGCCACATTCTGTATACAGTTCATTAAATGAACATGTTTTAATCCTATTATGAAATGAAAAATAACTGAATTGATTCTTTTTTAATAAATATGAATCGACTTTTTCAAATATTTAGTCACCTTTCTTGCCTCAAACGTTTTCTCAGTTATGTTGGTAGACACGGATTTCCACTTTCTGTAGACAATTTGAATACTATTATCAAATTACTTGTATTATAGTTCTTTATTTTTACAAGTTGCACATTCACGGAAAAAAACACTGTTCACTATATCTATTGCAACAAATTCTATAAAATAGATTTTGATGCTGGATTTTTTTTTGTTTCTGGTCTCCTTTCATTGTCACATAATCTCTTTTACTGGCACATAACCTCGTATTAGAATCGTCTTCAAGAAAATATTTATTCTTCATTACTTCATAACTTGCTTTGGCTTTCCTTTTATTTTGTATTAATCGTACTTTTCCAAATTTTATCAAAGGTTTAAAAATTTTCTCATTCTGTAGTATACCATATTTTTGCACCAGTTTCCCGCTTCATTCTTTTGAAATTTTTTTCTTTTTCGTTTGGGAGAGCAGAATAATTTTCTTTTAATTGTTGAGAATTGTTGTTCTTTTAATTGAGTACTTCTGCAAACAGCAAATTTTTCTTCACTGTGTCTGGCACTTGGAGAATTCATCACTTGTTCTACTATGCTGTTAGGTGTAAGTAATTTAGACTTTCGTAATCTTTGTAACCTGTTTTTGTAACATGCTAATTTAGTCTTTAGTTTATTTATAGTCTCATTTTTTTTAATAATTAAATATCTTTGTCTTCTAGCTCGGTCTGATTTAACATTGAAAATACTCTTCTACGGAAATTACTTTGCGGCATTTGATGATCAACATTTGAAATTGATGGTGTTGGGGGAACATTAGTTATATTTTGAAGAGCAAGTCGCCTCTTGCTTTTTATTTTTCATATATTTTTTGCTTTACGGCTCTCACGAGTAATTTGTGCAACAGTTTTGATGATTGCTTTCTCCTTCTTTTTTAAATATTTTTCTCTTTGTTTTTGCTTTTGTAAATCATGCTTTTCTGGATCATTTTTAATCCTTTGATATGATGCCTCTGCTTCACGTTTCTTCTGTAATTTTTCTTCACATGTTAACTTTTCCCGTGGTGCCTTAATCTGTAATAATGACAATAATATAATAACAGTATGAGCTAAGAATCTCCTTTAATTTTTTTAATATAACAATTTTCATTTGCAATAATAATTTAAGTAATTTAAAACTGACGTTGATAGAAGTTAGCTATATCTACAAACGCATTTATGATGGATATTATCTCCCCTGGTCACTGACTCTCTCCCCTGTCAGTTATGTTGGCAGGGGATATACGGCAGGGGAGAGACGTTTTCATGACAAATTCAATCGTTTTAACTGACTGAATTAGTTTTTGGGTTAATTGTATATCTCACTTTAATTGCCACAGTATTGTCAAATTAGGGAAGTAAATGCAAATAAATTAAATGAATATTATAAGTTTTATGACTTACCAGTGGAGAGACACAATCACCTTGCGAAACCACTATACCGCACGGTCGCGTCGCAACAACTAAAAAATGGCAGCCCTCAAGCGACTTTCGCGATTAGTATTGCTAACTTCGCGCCGATATATGTCCTTGAGCACTATTTCCAATAAGGCAGTCCTTGAATTTATGTTTGTATTAGCGGAATGAATTTTTACAGGGTAGATACACAAAAAAAGCGGGACAAAAGTTAATCTTAAAAATTATTTGAAATAAACAAAATTATTTTATTTCTTATTTAATAATACTTAAGTATATTTATTTAAATTCCAATTAAACATACTTTAGTTTAGCATCTGATACAAAAAAGATATGTATTGTCTGAAAGTTAAATTGAAACCAGCAAGGGGACAGACCAGGGTAGAGACTTTTTTGGTCTTTGTAAGGAATTTCAGAAAAATGTGTTTTCATTAGGCATTCAATCCTGATGTTATTTAATAGAGTACATTAAAATGTTGTGATTCATTGTAAAAAACATCAACAAATAGAATAAAATAACTGTTTTAAACTGATTGCCGCACAAGTTACCTCTTATCGTAGAATCACCCAGGTATACATAATATAGGTACCTATCTATATTCTATACTAATACAAAGAGAGAAAATATGTATGTTTGTAATTATAAACTCAAAATCTACTAAACTGATTTTGAAAATTCTTTCGCCTATAGAAAGCTACTGCGACTGCGAAAGTGAGTGTTTGTTTGATAGACTTTCACGCCTTAACTAATACTAGACTACTAACATGAAATTTCGAATACACATTCTCTGAGGTACAGAAGACATAGGGTACCTTTCAATCAGTCAAAAGTACTGCTCCCTAAGGAAGCGTATCAAGTCGCGGGCAAAAGCTAGTTTATCATAAGAAAATTATGAATTCATAGTGAATTCCCGTAGGTGTTCAACAATCGTCCACTTTCCCCACTTAGAGTAATTCAATCAGCAACCCGTATCCGCTCGAGAGTTCCCCTATTCGTTCCCGAGACCACCACGACACTACTTAAAAGCCGAACCATACACAATACACGCCTTTCTTGTCTTTTCATGGCGTTATCTCATTTTAAAATTGAAAACTATGTTAACTTAAAATAGATGATTTCGTCATAAGAAATTAATCATACCGTGCGCTATTTAAACAAAGACTGTGAGCTGTTTGATTACAAGACGTGTTATGTTATAAAAACATCGCAATGACTAATAAAACCACAGTAGGTATCAACCACTACAGTTTTCCAAGGAATCCGTCTCAGTTTGTATTGTATGCTCCCAAATAAGTATTTTTAATTGTTGCGTTTGTTACCTATCCATTTTGCATTACAATAAATAAATTTAAATCATTCCTCAGCCATCCTTCAGACTTATAAATAAGCCCTTTAAATATTCCTTTTATATTTATTTAATATTTTTTACTGCTGCAGCAGAATTGACCTAATTGGTATGTTTATGGACACAACATGGATTTGTCTTAAGACCTGAACTACCCTTTGGAAAACTAGCTTTAAAGTAAAAGAAAATATCACGAGAAAACCTTCGCATACAGGAAGTCCATCCCATCAGTAGCAGGCCAGATTCGTGGCCTACTATTTGACCATTTGTTAGTAACACTATTTTATCTTCTTTACATAGTATAAAACAAAGTCGCTTTTTCTGTCCCTATGTCCCTTTGTATGCTTAGATCTTTAAAACTACGCAACGGATTTTAATGCGGTTTTCACTAATGGGTAGAGTGGTTCTCGAGGAAGGTTTATAAGTACCTAAGTTACGCGGGCGAAGTCGCGGGCAGCAGCTAGTTAGTCATTAAACTATAAATGGACTTTGAGTAGCAAATATTCCTTACGTGGGCGGGACGTAGATACAATCATTGCGTCGCGTAGCCAACTATTTGCATAACAAATGGTTTCCGAGGTTGAATTGACCATTTTAAAAATCTTCCTTTACAGAAATTGGACATCGTGGAAGGCGGTCTTCCCGAATCAACGACAGACTTGCTAATCACCGGTGGCGAGACTGTCTTGTTTGGATCCCATACTTTATCCAAACTCAAAGACTTGAGACACCTTCGAATATCCGGAACGAGATTCGTCTTGTTCGCGAAGAACACCGCTGTCGAACTGGACGCCCTAAATTTTTACATAGAAATAAAGAAATGTGAAACTGTGAAATTTGAAGAGAGAACCTTCGTGGACATAAAAGGTAAGCCTACTTATAAGTGCTTGCGACATCATTTCTTTAATTATTAAATATGATTGCGATAATTTAAATCCTAACGAACTCTCCTTATGTGTGGTAGTTAGCATCGCAACATTTGTTGTAGATATCCATTTTCCATTGAAGCGTCCAGCTAAATGGCAACATGTGCTTTTAGAATTATGATGTTGACGTTATTGGCTTCAACAATGCCTGTAGTTGACATTGATTTATTTACAAAGAAGCCGTGATATTCATTACACGAAAAGGTGACTTGTCTTAAACCCATTATAGGGTCGTCTAGACAGTGAAGGTATATTTATAAACACATATCTACTACTATCTTGTTCCGGTTACATGGACATATTTTTTATTACGAATTTAATTAATAAGATGATGAAATAAGAGAAAAAGTAAGACCAAACTAAACGAAGTTATATATACACAGTTATATATATAGAGTAATAAATACACATTTTTAATAGCAAAGCGAAAATAACGTCATTAGACCTTTTGCGCCTAACATATCTTTCGTGTATTTTCCACTCTAATGATTAATACAATAAAGTTTAGAATCGCGTGTGGCCACGTTTTAGCATAATTTATTGTGCAACTGTACTGAATATCAAAGAGCTTTGAGAAACATCAAGACTCCCTTTTTATATTTGTAGTCTATGTATATGGAAAAGATTAAAAATAAAATATAGTTTTATTAAGTATGCTTTTTATCGATGCGTGTAAAGAAATAGCTATGCGAATTTGCGACCCTCGGCTGTCTATTATACATTTTACTAGTGAGCCTCCCTGAAATTCGACAATAATATCCATGAAACGGCAAAATATTAGTTTTATGAATCTGTATTGAAAAATGTAGGAGAATTTGTGTCAACTTTAACTAAATGGAATAAATTAGGTATTTATTGGAATGTGTTTATTCAAACCAATAGGTGGCCCACGCGAAAAACAGGTCATTCCAAACCATAGAATATACATGATAAGCATTATGTATACTCTAGGTTCCAAACCGATAATATATGTACCTATTATTTCACCGATATACTGCTTTGACAAAAACAACCATAACTATACAAATATAAATGAATACAAGTATACACTAATGATATTAAATAATAAATTATAAAAGTTTTTTCATGTAACAAAGAAACTCTGAAACATTATAGAAAAAAATTCAAGAATACTTGAATTAATAATTAATAATTCAAAATATTACAAAAATAAGTGGTATTAGGTACTTTTGTAACCGTTCCAATAAAAAAACTACCTAAAACGAATATTCTCGAAGACCCTGACAGATATACTCGCGGACTAAGAATACGGGTCGGTACGAAAAACTAGAATATCTCCTAAAATAGTATAGCTAGCGGCATGATTCAAACTGTATGTTATAGATGATTTTATAGTTAACAAAAGAACAGCAAATGTTGGAAAAGCTATTTGTTTATGTATTCAAATTACATAAGAAACAAAAAATCAACCATTTTTGCGTTGAAAAATTAAAAGATGTTACCTTACATACCACATAAAAACGAACTTTAAAGCCAAATTAATGCTTCGTATTGCCTCCGCAGGCTCTTCTTACAGCTGCCAGATAATTGGGAATATGTTTATTAAGTTTCTTATGTGATGATGGGGGGTATTGGTCCATTCTTCCACTAACGCATGTTTTAGGTCTCTAAGTGTAGCTGGGGCTAGGTTCCGATTTCTTATAAACCTCCCAAGCTTGTCCCAAATGTGCTCAATTGGATTTAAGTCCAAGATCCTCGAGGGCCAGTCCATGCAATTGATGCCATCGTCGTAAAAATACTCATTTACAATTTAAGCTGTATGTGGCCTAGCGTTGCCATACATAAATATGAAATTTTCACCCAAATTAAATAAGTATGGGCCAACATGGTCATTAGGGATCTCTTCTACATACCTGACACTAGTTAGCGGACCATTTTCTATCAACACTAACGCCGTGCGACTCTCTGAAGAGATTTCAGCCCAAGCCATAACAGATCCACCGCTGAACGATACTTTTTCCTCAAAACAAGCTGGTATAAAACCTTCCCCTGGCTGTCGGTAAACTCTTGGCCGCCCATTATGACCATAGAGCATATTCTAGATTCGTCAGAAGACAATACTCTTACCCTTTCTTCGTTTTCCCAAAGTGCATGTTCGCGGGCGTAACGTAATATTGCTACTCGAGGTTCCCTTTCAAGTTTTGGGCCGTTTGCAGGTATATGTAGGGTCAAATTAGTTTCTTGGAGCCGTGGCCTTACAGTACGTTCGCTTACATCATCTCTTTGGGTCTCTCGAAGTTGATTTGTTACTTCAACAGCCGTGAGGTGCCGATTTCGGAACATGATCCTAACAATAAATCGATCCTCTTGAGCCGTAGTACATCTTGGTCTGCCGATTCCTGGTCTTTTATTGTTCTACCTAGTTTCTCGGAAACGTTGGACGACTCTCTGCATCGTAGAAAGTGACACGCATACTACTTTCGCTGTACTTCTATGACTTCTGCCTTCTTCTAGGATAGTGACGATATGTGTACCTTCATCGGTTGTTAACGACATGGTAGTAATTCAATAATGACCGTGAAAGACGACAATGACTGCCTTTTATCATTTTGATTTCACAGATTGAAAACAAAAGTGAGAAAACAAGCAAAATGAAACCAGCGTGTGTTGAATTTATTACCAAATTCGAGCATTTTTAAATTTATTTATTTTCTTATTACGTTGTATAACGTTTAAGCTTTTATATTATACTATAATAAAATTCTCTTTAATATAAAGTTAGTTTCATGCATATACCATTATTAATTTCCAAGATACAGACGATTTTGTCATCGACCCGTATTCTTAGTCCACGAGTGTAGATTTCTAGACTTAAAAAACCCTTAACTCTAGATTTTCGTCAAAATCGTTAGAACCGTTTGCGAGATCGTCGTGGAATACAAGAATTCCTCGTTTAGTATTATAAAAATAATTAATAGATATTGATGAATACCTATATATAAATATAAGTAAATCACTCTCAAAACTCAATACTATTTCCTTCAAGCCATTGCGAACAAAATGCGCTCACAAATTGGAGAGATTAACTCAGACCTAGAAACTAGAAAGGAGGGATTTTACTTATTCTCTACTGGTGGAGACTCGCGTTTACAAGCATCGTTAAAGTTAAATTGACAGTGCACATTTCTGCTCTTCTTGGTAATAGGACTCGTTTCTAGTCTTTCTAGTAGCTGTGTAGGTTGTATTCATTTCGTTTCAGATGATAAAAATAGCTCTTAGATTTTTAAATCCGACTACAGTTTCCGAGTTTAGCGGAATCAAATAAAAACAAACAAACTCTACAGCTTTCTTATATATGTATATATCTATAAGTAGGTATACGCTGTGTTTTGTAACCATCCTTCATTGTAGGTTACATAATAACGTAATACGTAACACGTCAACTTATTGAGTTACAATGAACGCGTGAACTCGGTTTAATTTGGAAGCGATGAATATTCTTCTATGTAACCATCGCCTAGTGTGTGTCTATCCCGTTACATAAGAGATATTGGTCGGTCTGATGCAGTCCAGATACAACGATGGTAGTCTTATGCAGCGATGTAATGTGAAGTTGTTTGATGCGCAAAACCGGTTTGAACGGTCATGAGGCCATTCGTCTCGTACACTGCCGGATGGGCCTGATTATCGAGTCGGCTACCAATTTCATATTCGAATTGATTATAAACGATATTGTATGTATGGACAGCGCATTATACATACATACATATATGTTAGTCACTACTTTTACTAACAGACAAACAATAAGTTTTATTATAAGTTTATTATCAGTCAGTATAGTAAAACTATACAATGGAATTTGCGTCAACGAATGTCAAAGCGGCACATAAAAAGTACGCCTTTGACAGAATCATGGCAGACTCTTTGCTTCGCGCGTCAATGGTAAAAGGTAGTAACGACCAACTTCTACTATTCATTTTAAACTCCAATGTGTTGACATAAGGTCACATTTTCTTTAATGACATATGTTTGGTTGGTTTTATATGACAGTTCATGCTCTACGCATATGTCACTTTTTCCATCAAGTTCGTAGTGTTTTGTATGGCACGCGGATTCCATGTTATAGTAGTTTGATGTCAGTCAGTTATTTATCAGTCAAAAGCTCTTCGCGACTGTTGACATAGTAATCACCATTAAAAAGGTTTTAGTAATTATTTTTCTTTGGTAAAACTACTTTAGAACTACTTAGGCGAATGTATTTATGACTGATGTTAATTATTATATTATATCTATAAATAACTAGGTAAATACAATACAGTGCCGCTTTATGGCTGTCGAACGAATTATCTTTTATTTGTTGTTTAGTGTCAGCTGACGAAGTTTAATAGTCGTCAGTTGATCAATAATATAACTAGTAACCCGCCCCCCAGCTGCGCACAGAGGCAATTTTTTTTTTTGTAAATTATATACTTATAAAAACCCTCTGCCTCTTAGTTTATCGCTCTACCAATTAGTGAAATCCGTATTAAAATTCGTTAGGTGGTTTAGAAGAAGTTAACGGGAACATCTTAGGTATATCTATAAATATCGAAAAACTGTTTTTACTTTCACCATTTTCCAAATAATTATTAATTTCGATCAGTCTACGAAGATTAGTACCTACATTTAAAAGGATATAGCACAAATTTCTTATATATATATAGGACTTTAATCATTATAGTCCAATCTGGCAAAATGCTTCCAGTAATTTGTTTGAAAACGTAAAATTTCAAAATGTGAAATGCGCGTGAAATGTTTAACTTCCTGTATGATCAGACATATTTTCGAAAAACGTCGCAAATGCAACGTACATTCACAAGACATGTGGACAGAAGCTGTGGTAATGTAACGCGATGACGCACGCCACAATACAGACAAACTAAGTACAAAAAACAATGTCTTTGTGTGATTGCACAGTTGATGTTATATTGTACGATATTTTGAAAATATACCTACATAAATTAGTCCACTACAAGAAATTTAAGAAATACAAACAAAACGGATTTTGAATGGTTTTACTAATACAAATGAGGAAGGGTTGTATTGTACATTATTAGGTACATAATTTTTAGAATAAAATTGCATCCGCGCGGATGTTTTTTTACATAGGTGAGGACACTTAGCCTGACTAAATAGTTAAGTAATGCCAGACTCGTACCGGCTAAAGTCTCTACTGTCTCCCAGTTATCCATGTACCCGCCTTTAAGGACTAAACCATGGTGTACTGTGTAAGCCTTACAAATTCGCTTTTTCATCTACCTCCTTTGATTTAATCACCAACTCCAAAAACTCTTGAACGCACTGCCAGATTTCCTTATTTTTAACATTTCACTTATAAATTATCTGGTGTTAACAATATTGTCTTCGTAACTCGTGAAGAGGCATGAGTAGTTAAGGCGTGAAAAGGTGACAGACAGACAGAGTTACTTTCACATTAATATGTGTTTATTTTTCTTGTATTATTTGTTGTCAACGATTTCACAACAGATAGGTTTTCTATTTCTCTGTCACACTGGTGTTCACCGCGGTACGAGCGAGCGAGAGGTGAACATTACATATTGACACAATAGAAGTCCCTTGAGAGAATTTTAATAATTAACGCTAAACATGTACTCAAATATAAAAGTAACCTCCACTTGTACGTGACAGAGTTACTACTTTGGGACAATTTATTATTAAGACAGCATAGATTTGTTTTTATAACTACATTAAAGATAAGGTATAAATATTTTTTTAAACAATTATTTGTTAGGTAATTGGTACCTACTTTTTTAATATAATAAATAACTAATGAAAAAAAGTATTATAATTTAATAAATATAACACATATTACATAATTAATTATACTATAGAATAAATTCTGTATACTATATAATAAATATGTATTATAGTATATCTAGGTTATAACAGATCTTATGTTGTATGTATTTCTCACTCTCGTATTTATTTTGTTGATTATATTTATACTTACTATTACTATATTATTATTTATACTATACTATTTATTTATACTTATTAGTAATTTTTGTGCTTCTATTTCCCTCGTGTGTTACGTTATGAAGGGTTTAATGTCAGAAATTAATGTTTTATTTCTTTGCTTTTCCTTCTAAGATTTTTGACATGAATATGTCTTTTCTCTGGGGTCTATTCGAAAGAATGTGTGTCACGAAAATCGTTACCATGACGTAAATGAATTAATTCGAAAGAATGTGTGTCACGAAAATCGTTACCATGACGTAAATGAATTAATTATAATTTGTTCGTTTGTTTATATATATATTTTATACATGTTGACCATAGAAGGATTAAGGATAAGGGGAAAGAATAAGGATAAGGATAAGGATAGGGATGGGGATAGGGATAGGATAGGGATAGTTTGTTCGTTTGTTTATATATATATTATCCCTGTTGACCATAGAAGGATTAAGGATAAGGGGAAAGAATAAGGATAAGGATAAGGATAGGGATAGGGATAGGGATAGGGATAGGGATAGGGATAGGGATAGGGATAGGGATAGGGATAGGGATAGGGACCATTTAAATCTTTCTTTTCATTTATGATATGAGACATATTCATGTCTACTGTGCCATCGAGAAGCCATGGCACTTTTTTTTTAATTTTTTTGTTTGAGTAAAGTAAGATTGAGTAACAATAATTACCAATTTAAGTAAATGTCGTTTAATTAACAAATCGCTTAGACAATAATTTTTAGGTATTTAATTTAATGTATACTAAAAAATAATCGATGAAAGTTTTCAGGTTTAATTAATAATATTATAAATGCGAAAGTTTGGATGTTTGTTTGTGTTTACTCAATCACTCAAAAACGGTTTAACGGAATTGGATGAAATTGGATGGCACACAGAGAGTTACATATTATCTGAATTAATATATAGGATACTTTTTATCATGGAAAAATATTCATGTGGGATTTAGAAAAACTAATTACAGCGAATATGAAGTCGCAGGTAGTAGGTATGTCTATATGGCTGATAGGAATAATCTTGACCAATGTAATATCGCTTTTGGTTATTTTGCTCGCGTCGGCCCCTTTTCAAACGCTAGATTAAAATCCTGTATCAAACAAAACTACGCTTTCATGTCTTGTTTTATCATATTGAAAAATATGCAATTTTTGATACCGGCCAAAGCTAACTACTGTACAAAAGTGAAATTAGTTTTTATTCATCAATGGAAATAAAGTTCAAAACTCATTGGCTCCTCGAAAGTTTTGATGCCAATAACGCAAGTTTTCTAGTGTAGAATGTCATTAATGTTTGTTAATAAATCAATTTCTCTTCGATCACTCCTAACCCGTGTTGCAGGGATGATCAGTTATTCCTTTTAATATTACCTACTTATCTATACTAATATTATAAAGCTGAAGAGTTTGTTTGTTTGTTTGAACGCGCTAATCTCAGGAACTACTGGTTCGAATTAAAAAATTCTTTTTGTATTGGATAGATCATTTATCGAGGAAGGCTTTAGGCTATATAACATCACGTTGCGACTAATAGGAGCGAAGAAACAGTCGAAAATGTGGAAAAAAACGGGGCGAATTATTCATCTTTGAGGGTTTCCGTTGCGTGCGCTGCGAAAACCGTTCGAGATACCCAAATGATTCCCAAAATAACTATTCCACGCGGACAAAGTCGCGAGCACCAGCTAGTACATAATATTTATAAAAGAAACGTACAAAAGAAGAGTACAATACAAGAAAAGTACAAAAATGCACCAATAACTCCTTCCATGCAAAAATCGTGAAAAATGTATGTCATGTTATATGCAATCCACAAAGCACTTTCTTTGTGAACTTTGTGAATTGTCATTGTTCATTTTTATTGAACTTTTTGAATAGTAGATGGTGCAGTAAGTTAAAATACCCTTTTGGAGGAATCGATTTTCATACATAGCCGGGTATGAAAATTTATGGGAGTAAAATCAAAATGGTTACACGAGAATGCGTTATGTTATGCGTTATAGTTACGTTCTATTTTTTTGAATATTTTAGAATATCTGAAGTTTAATAGATGTTGCGCCATCTACACAATATTATTTAAAAAAAGAACAATGTTATTCTTTAGGCTCCTAAAGAGTAAACTCCAGTCGTGCGTCGGAGCTGACACACACACACTTTTTATTTTTTTTTATAAACTAAGGCTCGTCAATTGTTGCTAAACAAAAAAAAAGGGTTGGGGTTGTGTCGTGGATACGGCCACATGTTTTATGTAAATTTTAGTAAATTTTTCTATGCCAAAAAAAGTTTGTATGTTGATAGATTATGTAGCTACAGCATCCAACTGATTTCGTTATCATCACTTTTTTGAATTGACTCCCACTATGGAAGCAAATTTAATGTATTCACTTAAAAATCTGTCCACTAACAAACGGGACATTGTATTGAACTCTTACGTCTTTACATATTTATGATGAATAACTAGCTTTATCCTGCGTCACCTCAAGAACTAAGTGCTCTTTTTCTAGATTAAATGTAGCTTCTTTGCCTTTTTCTTTACCCTTGACAACGTTTATGCTAAATTTCATAGCGATTTATGATGAATAATTAGTTATAGCGTAATAAAAAAAATACATGTCAGTCGTTGGACTGCACGTCAGAAGTGAAACTAAGCTGTCCTGAACTAATTAGTGTCCTACATTACATTACATGACAGTGTCGCGAGTTCAATGATTTTATCCCATCTCAAAAATTGATCTTTTTTAAGGTAAGTATTTTAAATTAACATCTGAAAACATATAGAAATTTCGATTACGTTACATTACATGACGGTGTCGCGAGTTCAATGGTTTTTTTCCCCTCTCAAAATCGTTGCCCAACGCGCCTAAAGAAGTTTTCACTTCAAAAATTTGACTGATCATATTGATCGATTGAAAAATAATGACCGCTTAACTTTTGGTGAATATAATGAACGGTTGAGGTTACATTCCCACATTGTACCGAATACAGAGGCTTTTGCCAAATTAATTTATACCAACTCAGCAATTAAATATAACGCGAGTTAATTGACCGTGGGTAGGTTCTAGTAACTCATTCAAATGGACATAATATACTCCTTTAAATTGGTAACAGATACAAACCAACCATGAATTCCTATAATAATGTGGAAATTAATTAGTGCTTGTATCGCGGCACTAACGAGTATTTAATTTAAAATTTAAAATTATTTTAATGTGCATAACACAAAAAATATTGTAAAAAGTTTCCAAGTTGATATTTTTTTAAAAGAATGATTTTGCACATTTTCTTTTCTATAGTAGCTCCGGGTCCCGGCTTCGCATAGATGTTTTTTTTGTGCAAATTATATATACTGTCCTTCATCGTTTTATCACTCTTTCCATTAGTAAAAACCGTATTAGAATCCGTTGGTTCTTTTAGAAGAAATTAGCATAGTGACAGGGAGAAGCGGTCAGCCACTTTAGTTTTAAATAATATGTATAGTTTATGAATTACTAGCTGGTGCCCGCGACTTCGTCCGCGTTGAAAAAGCAATATATTATTGCCTGACATCGTTATTGCTATTATACTTAGCCAGGAGTTAGTTTCCTTAATTTTAGATAATCCCTAGGGAGCAGTACTTTTTTTCTGGATTAATGGTACCCTATGTCCTTTCTGGTGTCCCAGACAACGTGTAGGTATGCAAAATTTCATGGTGATCGGTTTAATAGTTTTTGCATGAAAGAGTTACAAACATCCATACATCCATACAAACTTTCGCATTTATAATATTAGTAGGTACGGATGTTACTCGCTGATAATGTAGTTTTATAAATGTGAAAGAATTTTTAAAATCGGTCCAGTAGTTTTCGAGTTTATTCATTACAAACCGTATACAAACATACAAAAATACAAATTTTTTTTCTCTTTATAATATTAGTAGGTATTACTACAGAACTCTTGGTTCGGGCAATATTCCGTCTGCGTAATTGCACAAAGTTAATGAGCATCATTAAAACCGTAGATTCCGATGTAGTGTAGGTATTTAGCAAGTTGGTTCAATGTTTTGCCAACGGCACAACGGCCTCGATGGCTACGCACTTGGTGACTAATCTGGACTATTTCTGTGACCATTCCCTCATATCGTACATAGATATAAATATAAATATTTAAACTCGTTGCAATACTCACATTCAAACATTATTCGAAACAAACTAAGAAGTTAACATTAAATCAATAATTAATTTATTATTAAATAACTACAAAAAAATGTTGCTTCAACAGTCGTAGAAAAATAATCACTTGTTGATTAGATCTTCGAAGTTAAAAACACATGTTTACTCCTTAAGAATGGATTTGCAAAGGGATAAATTTATGGGAGTAAAATCAAAATTGACGTGTGTCAGAGCTGATACACACATTTTTTTTCTTTATGTTAAGTAAGGTCGTCAGACGGGCTGAGTTGATGTTAGGTGCCTGCATGTGCGCTGCATACCGTAGAAGAATTCAGGATAAGGGATAAGGGATAGGGAAATGTGCTGACATCTCTTACTCACTCATCGAAACTAAACAGCAGATATGTAGTCACCGATAACCCTTATAGTCTTCTATAAGGGGCTACCCCAGACTGCCGCCCGATGGTCTGGATGGTCTGCAGCTACTTCGACCCTTTTTAGAAATTTTCTTACTAATATTATAAATGTGAATGTGAGTTTGTTTGTTTGTTACGCTTTCACGCAAAAACTACTGAACCGATCACCATGAAATTTTGCATACACGTTGTCTGAGACACCAGAAAGAACATAGAGTACCTTTCATCCAGAACGCGGACGAAGGCGCGGGCATCGGCTAGTATCACAAAAAGATTGAATTTATCCGTTTACAATGATGATTTGCTCCAAGGTATGTATTTTTTTATTATTAATCAGTACGTTTGTTTACCACCTTTCTTAAACATGAACGATTAACCTAAATGATATTAGCTACAACCGTAAGTGATCGACTAAGGCTGGGTTGCACCATCTTACTTTAACTATAACCAACGTCGCAACTTCAGTTAATTCGCACTCATTTTCGGCCTAACCGTTATTTTAACTGAAGTTGCGACGTTGGTTATAGTTAAAGTAAGATGGTGCAACCCAGCCTAAGTCAAATTAGTTTGAAATTTAGTTTTATTCCCATCGCACCTTCCGAGAAATGTAAAAATTCAATTCTTGCGTTCCAATGTCAATGATAATTAAAAATAACGTTGCATATACCTTTTTATAACCTGTTTTTCCATATAAATATATTTTATCGACTTACTAACTTCCAGACGGGTTAGTTAGCTGGATGTTGTTAGTTTTCTCCTTAAGAATTGCATACCGGTAATCTTCATAAACTCGTTTCTATAATTGTCAGACAGGATTGAACCGTTATCTACATATTATTATAATATATTATTATTATTACACAGAAATAAAAAAAATATTTGGATTTAGGAAACAATTTATCTCAACCACTTTATCGATTTGAAAACATCTTTGACTAATGGAAAACTACATTATAGACGAGTGTATTTTAAAGTGTGAAAGTTTTTGATTTTTAATACGTAAATCACTATACTTATAGGTGAGTAGCTTTATCGACGTGCTCTGACGATATATTAAATTAAAATGGTTAACAATATCAATATTAATACAATGTATGACAAAAATGTCGGTATCAAAGAAATCTAAGTACAATAAACTCCACGACAGTATATATCTCTGACTCTAAATCAAAAAATAAGAAAAATAATTACGCCATGTTTAGTTGAAGACATTAGCAATAAAATGTTAATTATTATAAAATTATTGTTTCATCATAACCAGTATTAAATTGAAATAAAATTAGTCGTTTACTGTAACCTGTTAGGTTAGTTAAGTATAGTTTAAGTACATTTTATATACTGTCATATTTCAAGGCAAGCGAATCCGTGGGTTACAACTTCTGTACTTCATATTTTATGAGTAGACTAGCTGGTGCCCGCGACTTCGTCCGCGTTCTGGATGAAAGGTTCCCTATGTCCTTTCTGGAGTCCCAGACAAGGTATATGCAAAATTTCATGGTGATCGGTTCAGTAGTTTTTGCGTGAAAGAGTTACAAACATCCATACATACATCCATACATCCATACAAATTTTTGCATCTATAATATTAGTACGGATATTAAAGCCAAAATTGCACATCCTAAACGCGATATACAAGGATCTAAATTCATTTAGTTTATTCGAACTCGAGGACAGAATGAAGCCACTATAGGTAGCCGGTAGCGGCGCGTCCGTCCGCGGATTGCCATCTAAAAATACATACCATTTCCCCGACTCTACATTCGTGTTTTACAGGATAATGACTCATAAGGCGAACAGATTGTGGTACAAAAGCGTAAATGTATCTTAAACAATAGGGCCGCCTTCTGGTAACCGCACACGTACATATTAACACGTTATTGCTAGTATTTTTACGCTTTCAAGCCAAGTTAAATTTAAATAAGTTATATTTTCATTTACGTATCTTGAAAATTTTGGATATTTGTTATTTAATCTTAGGCCTATGTCTTCGGTTGCAGATGTCTTATCTAAACTTTACCTAGAATTACAAAATATAATTATGTTAATATATGGAGAAAAAATATTATATAGAATAGAATAGAAAAAATATGAAAATAATATAAAAATATTATTTTCATTTATATAGAAGCATATTCATTCAATTCTGTAACTTATCAGAGAATAAAGGCTTATTTTATTTTTATTTATTTATTTTATTTAATCACTCTTAAATAGTTTAATTGATTTACACTAGACTTGGAATATATATAAAATACTAAAAACTAAACGGTACCTAAATTTTTATGACATACCTACCTAGGCATTTTTTTGTCAGGATAAAATGTATCCCATGTTTCATTTTAGGTCAAGGTCTCTGTGTGATAATGTTCATCCAAATCCTATCGGATACATACTCGTATGTCGCGTGATTGAATAACATGTCTGCGGCGTTTAGAAATTAATCTTGTTTAATTTGTTTATCTGTTTAATTATGACTTGTAGGTATTCCTAATATAGTTTTAAGATTGTTATGAATAATTACTTTAATCAGGCTGACGATCATATAATTTATGAATATAGAAATATTACAACAAAATATTTAGATTTCAGTTCAGCTTCATATTTAAGTATTTCAGTCGATGTAAGGACCGATTGGCCCGGGTTAATTTAATAATTTTATTAAAACCTACAAAAAATTACCCATTCACCCTTCGGTACAATAGGTTTCTAAAGATATTTTTATTTTTTTACTTTTAATCTTTGTCACATGACTAATTGAAAATTTTAAATACTTCGCAATCGAAGTAGGTACATTACCTACTCAAGTCACACTATTTACGATCCAGAGACATTAAATGCGTTGGAGTATTAAATTTTACCTAATAACGTATGATTTTCATTAATTCCAGGTCCACTGACAGTTACGATATCCGATTGTGACACCGTATTTGTGGAAAAGGAGGCGTTTTCGTGGCTCCTAGCAATAACTATCAAGAACGTGAATGATCTAGAACTCTATGCAGGTTCATTCATGTTGGGCCCTACAGCCGACAATATCGGTGAACATGGACCCAGTATGACGGTCAGTATAGAATTACTTGAAAATAAAGATAAATATACAATAGTGTACCTATATATGGCTACCGCGCAAATTTCTTATGTACAAAGCAATTAGCGAATTCGGCTTAGCGTAATAAATCATATGTAAACCGAGGCTACAACCTAAATTATTGAATTTTGTCCTTTTCAGATCGAGCTGAAGAACTTATCAGTGCCTATATTCTCAAAAAACACGTTTGGTTCGTCAGCAGCAATGATCACTTTGGACCTAGTGGAAGTCAACAAGATTGAACCGGAGGCATTTTCCGCGAACACATACAACCTTATACAAGCATTAAACTCGTCGTTCCGAGTTATACTTGAGGCCTCATTTACTCAGAAGTCATTAATTAACAATCTCAACTTTTCCGGTTGTAAAATTCACCATCTTGCTGGAAAAGCACTTCAGTCAGCAGTTGGAAATCTCAAGATTTCGAAAACCACGTAAGGCTCTTGTTAATGTGCTCTTAATTTTGATCGTATAGAAAATCATCGGTTCTTACATATTTGTGAAATTTAAAAATATTAGGACTCAATCCTAAATTAGATGGAATTGAAAATGTGAACTAATTTTGTGATTTATATGATTTCAGGTTTGAAATTATCGAGACTGGCGCTATAAACACGACTGTGGCATCCGTGGCTATTATAGACAGCGTGTTCGGACTATTTGAAAAAAAAGGTTTTCGCTTCTCAGACTACAACAATTTGACCATGAAAGGAAACTCCTTTGACGAACTTGCTCCTAATGCTATAGTAGCCCATTTCGCATTTCTACACAACTTAGCGTTTATCGACAACGAGATTGAAACGGTGAACCCCAGCAGCCTTGGATTTATTGGTCAAGCGTTAAAATCATCATCACACAATATAGTTTACAAAAACAATTATTATGGAGATAGATGTCACTGTAACATTACTCAGTGGCTTTCGAAGGCTTTGGATGCTGAAACAGGCGAACCCTTTGTAACAGAAAGCTATTGCACGATAGATGTGTTTTTCGCTAAATGTTTCAATATACCTGAGCAAAACATGATCTTCCAAAAATTCCTCGATAGAGTATGCGGAGACGAAACGAGTATTAAATGTGAAGCCTACAAAATTAAAAGTGATGATGGTGTTACCACAGAAATAAAAAATCCGAGATTCCCTCATAGAAAGGGAGAATATGAAATTTTAACAGATTGGGAGAAAAAGGTCATCGGAATAGTGATTGGAACCATATTAGGTTGCGCAATAATATTTGCCATCGTCAGCATTATTAAATGTATGCGCCGTAAAGGCTATTGCAGAAACATAAAAGATTTCCTTATATCTTCAAATTCAGTTTGCGGTTCAATTTGTGATAGATTTTGTGTTTGTGATCTCAACAGTGGATTAGACAATGCTGGATCAATATCTCAATTGTCCATCAATGAATACTCCGAACGTCATAGACTTAACGAACCGAGGGAAGTAATGCAAGAAACTATTCTACCGGTTACGGATGAGGATGAACCGGTTCCAACGGAAGATAAATCAGTACAGACATTACCTGAAGAGTTGACAAGGGAGTTAATAGAAAATTTAAAAGAAAGACTCGAAGATCCTGAAAATTACGCTGAAGCGAGTGAAATGATACAACACTTGTATCAGATTATGAAAGACGATAACGTGCCAAGTGCTCCTCCTGCTGCTATTGTTGAAGAAAATATTTACGAGTTACCCTTCCAAAATACGCCAATGAGAATTGGAAAGAATAAGAAACAGATGGTAAGTGTCGGCACGAAAACTCCATCTTTGGAACAATTATTTTTCCCGTCGCCTTATAACAGACCTACAGCTCTATCTCGCACATATTTTGAGCCAAAGGACGCAGCTGAAGCGCATTTGTACGCCGAAATACCTAACAGTGAAAGGGATAGGAAGATTTTACTGAGCGCTATGCCGGATGTTATAGCAGAACAGGCAATTCCGAGAGGGCCCTACCTTTGTGCTGTTCGTGAAAAAAAGAACACAAATAAATCAACCCCAGCTAGTCCCGCTACTAGTCCTCAGCATATGTCGACAATTAAATCTAATAAATCAACAGCGTCCAACTCGTCGGACAAAATGATGAATAGACCACTGCCAAAAAAACCTACTAACACTGATCCTCAAGAAGGCACGTCAAACAAGCGTGGTTGAGAATCGGGAGTAGGACAGTCGAGGAGTTATCGTGGTGACAGCCGTAGCGCCGCACATAAGAAGCGACTGTACCTACTCGCACCGGACAACATGGACTATTATAACAGCCTCGACCCTTGCGTAACAGTATAGACGACTATACTTTAGCCCTAGAATCCGAATTGTCCTCCCCAATTGCTTCAAAGCGTTTCTTTGCTGTGATATTTGTTTTTTTTTTTAATATTTTGTTACTGCATCATCAATGTGCAGTTGTAATATTAATTTTGTAAATATTTCATTAGATAATATAGATAATAATATGTAGTAGGTATATTAAATTACTAGTAGGTACCGTATGACATTGCGGTCGGGACCTTAGTTCCTTATGATGATTATTTTTTCAAAACAATTAATAATGCTGTGCTATAACAATAATATGTAACTAACGCACACGTTTAATAATAATGATTAATTATTATTATTATTGTATTTATGTAGGTAGGTCTCGTGTAGTAATTTAAAAAAAAATATGTCAAATATTCAATGTGTTACAATCTAAAAAGACATTTAGTAGTTTAAATATCAGAATATTAACTATAGATGTTAGAAGGCTTACGAAGGATCATTATTACATATATACTCGTATAATATAAATATTAAACATAAATGATTCCTGTATTTTTCTTAAATTTTAAATTTTAGATACTCTTATGATATATAAATTATCTTATATGTAAATACGAGTGAATTCGATAAACTAAATGCTACCTAGTAGTTTGCCCAACTTACTGTCGTCCCAAAGGTTAGTGAGTGAAGAGTTATTTTAGTAAAAATATTAAAAGTATATATATTTATATAAAAAAAAAATATTCTTCGGAGTTCTTTTACATCTGTTACCTACTAGTATTTCTTTTGGTGAAAAATATTTTTTTAACAAAATTGTCTGATTCAAATTTAAAGATAGAAGATATCCCATCTTGTCTCATATAACTAGAATGTTTAAATTTTTAAAATAAGCATTTATGACTATTACGCGTATACATTTAGCTATTTTAAATATAAAATAAAATATTATGTGTTGAATGTGATAAACGTAATTAATTCTCCATGTAAGGCCATAATTGATGTTATATTACAAATACATATTTATCCATAAAAATCCAAGAAGTCATCTTCGAGGATTTCATTCAATGTACTAATGTTTCTGAAAAAGTATGTTATCTCTTAATGGAAAATAAATAAATGTTGATTGTCGACAACCGTGTTTTGAATTTGAATTTTTTTTTTGTTAAGGGCGGCACTCGGCAACAAAGCTGACAGTCCACTTGATGGTAGGTGGCCACCGTCACTTATAACACAAGCAAAGGCCACAGGTGCTGCAAGTACGCTGCCGCTAACTACCTATCCTTAATAATTAAAAACTATGACGAAGTAGAAGACCTATTAATACTATATAATACAATAAAAACACACCTAAACCCCACACCCAAATACACACAAACACGCACGCACCCATAAACACAACACACACACACACGCGCGCGCGCACATTCGTTCTATTTAAAAAAAAACTTATTTTTGTTAAAAAATATATATGATTACTAGCTTTTATGGAAAAGCGAAGGCACAGGCTTCTGCCTAAAAGGAGTCTTCAATCATGGTTATTGTAAAAACGATTTTTCTAACTGTTAATAAAACCTTTTTTTTAAGGATAGGTATTGGGAAGGGATAGGGAAATGGGCTCTGGCATCCCTTACTCACTCACCGAAACTCAACAGCACACATGCTGTTATTTCGCTCTATTCTACTCTAATCCGGTACTTTTAATTCTTTCACGGTGGCCTTCTGAAGGTTACTGGTTACGGAGTGGTTACTGCATCCATACGGGCTGCCTAAATGATTGCGAAAGGCGATGTGCTCTGCCACTACTTTTCAAATCCAGACCAGAACCCACTTCGGAAATAAACTTTGCCGGGAATAGAACCATTTTCACCGTCGTGTAGTGTAGTGAGGTTATTGGTGGTACTTTATTAGGTTACATAATACCACCATACATCGTTTAAAAAAATATAAAAATATAAATCATCGCCTGATAACAAACGGGGACGAAGTCGATAGAGCTAATTTAAGGTATAATACTTACGTAAATTCTATATGATATTTTTAGCTGAAGGCCTCTTATTAGCTCTAAATTTAAATAGACGAACCTGCTTTATGTCATGAAAACTTAAAATCTCTGCTTACAATGCGGCCTGTCTGCTGCCTCTTAGGTGACGACGGAACAATAGCGTTTCGCTTATAAAATGTCCATCCACACTGAAATCTTATTAGACACGAAACATGTATGTAATATAAGTATTGAATCATTCAAAACATGTTCAAAACTCTAAAATTCAACTAACTATCCTCCGTTTTCTTTATGGAAAAAAAATGTAAACAAACAATCCACGACATAGAATTTTCCAGTTTTAACCTTGAATACACATTAATATATGTATATACATTATACACGTATTACTATACTTAATAGGTATTCTTTACAATTTGCTATAGGTATTATCCACAATACCTATAGCCACACCCCTCTTTTATGTTTTGGCTACCGTCGCCTATAATATAATACAAAGCAACGTCACAGGTGCTAATGCAAGTGTGCTGCCGACTATAGTAGGATTAAGGAAACTTATGAGACTAGGAAATGACAGGGAAATAGGCTGACGAAAGGTGCCCTATGTATGTTTTCTTTAAATGTATATGTTGTGTAAATCTTACAAAATGGTAAATCAGACCTTTGTAGGTCAACAAGATTACGTAAAATACACGATTTAGAATGGCTCGTTTGTTTGGTTTAAATCCCACCGTAAAAGGTATACCTAGGTATTGTAAAAAGGTGTATTAAATCTATAAAAAAACATACTAAAAACTTAAGAAAAAAACACTTTACTTGTATAATTTTGATTTCCGATTTTAAATATTTCTCTTTCCTAAATGTTAAAATTTGGTCATAACATACATTACATACTTAATACATTTAATACGTACGAATTAAATGATATTCAATAGACTAACGGCCTCTTTCACCATATGTCAAGTAGGCTAACCGTCATTTAAAGTCACCGGGAATAATTTAGCTGATAAATATTTGCCTATCGAAGGATGCACTAAACCGAGTGCATAATTTAATAAAACATAAAATTATTTCTAAAAGTAATTAATCAACACTTTACTTGTAGTTGGTGAAAGAGGCCCTATGAATAAATATATTTATCGACGATATTATTATATATATTATATTAAAAAATATTATAATCAAGTAAAGGAAGAACCCTTGACTGAAAATATAATTAGGTAGGTCCTTACACTAAACTAAATATATAATAATAAAATAATAATAATTGGGCCTTGCCCCGCTACTTGCGGCACTCTAGTTGTAAGTTTTTTTATAATATTTATTGTTTTTTATATACCTAATATATAGTAAAAAAATTTAGAGTTAAGAAAGAAAATGAATATGTGTGAATAATAATAATAATAATAATAATAAAGCCTCCGTGCACTGGCTGCGCTTCGGTGATCTCTTCGGAGAAACCGAGGGTTTTGTCTGTGCGATACAGGATCAGGTGATCAAGACGCGGAATTACCGAAAGTACATAATAAAGGATGGCACAGAAGACATATGTCGAGCCTGTCGCCATCCTGGAGAGACACTCCGACATGTTACTTCCGGTTGTTCCGCGCTTGCCAACACTGAGTATCTGCATAGGCACAACCAAGCAGCCAGAATCCTACATCAGGAACTCGCCTTGAAATACGGCTTCGTTGAGGAGAGGATGCCTTATTATAAGTATGTACCGGAACCAGTTTTTGAGAACAGCCGTGCCAAGCTCTATTGGGACCGGCCCATCATCACGGACAGGACTATTCTAGCGAATAGGCCTGATATCGTGTTGATGGACCGGGAGCAGTCGAGGGTGTTTTTAGTGGACGTAACTATTCCGCATGATGACGGTCTCGTGAAGGCCGAAACCGAAAAGAAGAGGAAATACCTCGACTTGGCCCACGAGATCGTTGACATGTGGGCTGTTGCGTCCGCTGAAATCATCCCAGTCGTTATATCCGTCAACGGGTTGATCCCGACCGCTCTCAGTGATAACCTGAAGCGGTTGGGATTCCGTGGTGGTTCCCTTCCGGCCCAAATGCAGAAAGCGGTGTTGCTCGATACGGCCAGGATAGTGCGTCGGTTTCTGTCCTTGTCGCCCTGAACCCCAACCGACTGTGCTTCTGTTGGGGGTAATACCGTCTCCCCCTCATTTTGGCTTTTGGAGGGGGAGACGAGTTAAATAGAAGTATCATAATAATAATAATAATAATAATAATAATAATAATAATAATAATAATAATAATAACGTTTATTTCAGACACCTGGGTGTCCATATAGTGTTAGTAATACAAGAAAAACTTAAAAACTATATTAGTAATGATATTTACAACGAGAAAGTGTGGTTTGTGTCCCAATTCACATACACAGATAATGTATTCGGGAGGCTGTTAGAGCTGCCCCGCGTCCGCTCCATCAACGAGGCAATCCTCTTTCTCACTATAGCGTGGAAACTGTCCGTTCTAGCTTTTGTGAACATCTCCGATGCGCTACAGTGACGCGGCAGACCCAACAGCGCCCTGAATCTATTATTGTACTGCACCCTAACGGTATGCCTTCCTCGAGTAGTGGACCCACAGACCGCACGTGTACAGAGATTGACAGTATTCTTTAAATAATGTTATTTTTCACCTGTTCTGCACTGTTCTGTGACAGCAGACAGCCAACGCCCTACGCTCCCTTTCAATGTCCTCATTATCGTTTAGAGACTCCGTGACCCAGTGCCCTAGGTATTTAAATTTACTAACTAGTTTTAGTGGAGCGCCTCTCAAAGTTACTGGGGGAACATCACTATAACTTTTGTTCCCTGCTTTGAAAACTAGCAACTCGCTTTTAGTTGCATTATACCTAAGGCCATGAGCCTCAGCATATCCTTCACAAATAGAGAGCAGTTTTCTTAGAGCGCAGATTGAAGGACTCAAATGTAAAAAAATAATTGATAAACGGCTATTATGACTGAGGGAAGTTATAATTGCCTGGAAAATAGCATCCATGCAAAGTCGCTAGTTTTATAATGAAGTCGTGTTCCGTTGCTGTTTGTTCTAAACCACCCAGCGCATTGAGATACGATTTTCATGCCTGTTCATGCATAAAAATTGCATTTGCTAAAAGGCAGGAGCGGTTCGCTAGTATAGGTATATAATGTTGACACTCTTCTATACTAATATTATAAAGAGTAAAGATTTGATTGTTTGTTTGAATTGAATAGGCTCCGAAAATAATGGACCGATTTGAAAAATTCTTTCACTGTTGGGAAGCTATATTATAGGCGTGTAACATAGGCTATATTTTATAAAGTTACGCGGACGAAGTCGCGTGCAACAGCTAGTGTTATATTAATTTCGCTAATGCATTTGGAGGTAAATCGGCGCTGATTCAGAGCGGTCGTGCACTATTGGAATGCAAGAACCGATTGTGTCGATAACCTTTTACTAGGAGCGCGCCATGGTATTACAATGGGTCATATAACCCGATAAGGTAAAATAATATTTATTAACATTAAGTAGTTAGTGTGGTTTAGAATTTCATTATTTAACTTCTACTTACTTATTTCAAATTCATATGAAAATATTCGATTGTTTAAATATGTATATTGCTTGTGGATTTATGGTTGAAATAGAAACCACTCTGTTCGGTTTGATGTACTCTTTGTGTAAAACTCTGTCTTTTGCATTAAATTTATAAATGAAAAAAAAAAAACATAAAAACGTGACAGGAAAAATTTTCATACTCATGCACACTCAGAATGTGCTGCAAACGATCATAAGTCTTATTGGTCCATTTGAGGCTAATAGGGTAAGGCATTACGAAGGGATATGGGAAAACGTAAAGCTTAACAAACAAAATCAATTTTGCTTTTATAATTATAGTTAGGATCAATTTCATTGTGATTCCAAAAAAAAAAAAAAAAAAAACAATTTTCCGTAGAGAATATTGTCTGAAGCAGGAGAATGTGAACGGACGAAAATACAACATCCGGTGCGCAGGCGCCGCGCCATCATTGGTCTCGGAAATCTATGGACCGTGGGACATAAATTAAACAGTATTTATAGGATATTATTACTAGAACTACTATTTTTATTATCCTTTGAAATCAAAATACTATAATTAGTTATAAGTATTCAGTTGTTATATCATATAATGACTATATCCGTTAATAACGAATTGCTACATGTACCTATATACTGGACGTAGCATCACACGACCGATGATTTTTTGCTGATTTATTTTTATTATAGGTAGGTATTATTAATTGTTGGAACATAGTTTGTATGAATGGTATTTTTTGTAAAATCCACGGGAAGAGTCGGAAATCTGGATGGTGTTTTGATAGACAACTGTTCTGGTAAATGTCACTATAAACTCCGAAACCGCTGGGCCGAATTTGATAATTTTTTTTGTTTACCCACTCCGGTTCCTGGGATGCTTTGGATTTACCATTGGACCCTATTGAGACGCTGCAATAGGATTAAAGATTTTTTTTAGGGATCTAGTTTTTACATAAAATATAAATTTCTTAACCACACAACGAATTTAATATATGGCCGTTTGTACCTATATTAAAAAAATAATGTCGCTATGTGCTTATCAGTATCTCCGCTGACTTCTTCTAAACCACTCGACAGAATTGGATATGGTGTGAATCCGGGCCTGTATAGCTAGTTTCATATTAAGCGGTCCCGTGTATGTATGTCTCATATCGACTCCAAAACCGCTGAACCGATTTTGACCGGATGCGGACGAAGTCGCGGGCAAAAACACTAGTTTAATATATAAATGATAGACATATACAAAATGTAGCAATAGCAATGGAAAGCAACTTCAGTGCGTAGTGTAGCAGCACTGAGTTAAATTCACATTTTACAAATAAACATACGTCTACTTTGAGAGCCGTCGACCGAAATCTATCGGAAACCTGGACAATGTCTATATTACTACAAATTAACAAATAATTTAAGATACAACGAATTTTAGACTTTATGACATTGGCGCAGATTTCAAATTGCTTTACAATAATTTTGGTGTTAATTAATCATGGCGATAAATTATTTACTAAGTAAGGTTATATTTTTAAGTGTAAAATAGACAACCCCTTCGATAATTGATTCATGTTTGGAAAATTTGATATTTAGTTTTGATATTTGGGTAAAACAACGCGAAACAGCTAGTTTAGATATAAAGCAAGGTCTGATGTAGGTACGAAATTAATGAAATAAATTCCGTGTTGTAAGAACAAAAAGAACTCGTAATCCAACATGAATCCAACATGAACATGTAGTGGAATAAATTAACACATTTTAGCAATTTAGGATAATAAAATTGAGAACTAGTGAAGGTTTTGAAGCGTGAGATTTCTCATACCGAAATGTACGTCCAACTTGTTTTGTGTTATAATATTGTGGCCGAAAGTTTGTAACTGGCTGTATTCAGCACCAGCAGACAATTCCATCATATCTCGTAAACGCTTTTCTGTGATATGAGTGACGATATTACATTACCTATACCTATAAGAAGAGAATTGCCGACGCTGCACTTTTACCTTAGCAGTGCAAATAACTAAATTGACGTCATTTTGCTGACACAGCATGACGCAACACCGACGTTACCTGATGCTCTCACCGGACATGAAATCAAAAAATCGATTTGGACAATAGGTTAATTAGTAATTAGTTCGAAATTTAAATTGTAAGGAATTTCTTTATAAGTATGTAATTTTGTTTTTCTTTTATCCTCCTGCTGCCGCGTAGGTATATCAATTCCCGCAATTGCAGACATAAATAAAGAAAGCGACGATGAGTTGTTTAATTCATTCGGTCTATCTATATAAAAATTACGTGTCACGTGGTTTGACGCCAATGAACTCCTAAACTGCTGAACCGATTTTGATAAAACTTCGTAACTTTTATTAAAAGATTAAAAGATAAATAGGGATAGTTTTTATTTTGAACCCGGGAGAAGCCGGAAGCGTTTAGCTAATATTATCATAAATAATAAAAATACTGCATTGTTTATTGACAATGTCAATTGACAAGAAAAAGTAAAAACGCATTTTCAAGTTTTGAGATAATAATATGTTTCCGCGACCATTGTTCGTGGAACAAAAGTTCGTGAAAAAAAGGAACAAAAGGCAGACAAGGACATTTTATTTTCATCACACGTTGTTTAACTTTGTTTTACTTAAGTATAACAAAACATATGATCAAGGTCGACAGGCGGGTATGGTATGTGGTTACCGTCGCCTAGAACACCAGGAAGATACAAGTGCGTTGCAGAGATCGAAAAAACAAAGAGTAAGTAAGTGTTGGGCTAATGGACTCCGGTATTATTCGTTTTTATGTGTTCAAAACTATATTAGAAACTTAGCCTACGAATTTTAATAAAATTTTTACATTTTTAGGCCACTTTGTCTTAACCATTTTTTCCAGTATAAAAAATATCCTATATATTTTTTGGTATATAGGTAATAGACTATAAGCGTGTTTGCCAAATTTCATACAAATAATTTCAGCGGTTTGGGCATGATTGAGTTATTTATTTATTTATTATTACAAGGCCTCCAATGAAGCAGGCATCAAACAAATCGTCATCTTTTGAGTTAAGTAAAACTTGGCTCAAAAGATCAAGTAGATGCCGCCGCAATTACAGGATCACCAATCAAAATTCTAAGTACCATCCAATGTATTAAAACCTATAATATTAAAAAAAAGTGTGTGTGTCAGCTCCGACGCAAGACTGGAGTTTACTCCTTACGAACGATAAATCCTAAATAATTTAATAATTAAAACATATTAATGTAATATATTATTATTAATATTAGTACGGACATGTATTGAATGAAGCATATTTTGTAGCTTTTAGCCTCTAAAGCGTTACGTGTGGTGACATTTGATTTTACTCCCATAAATTTTCAATGTACTACGGGCTTATTACCTATAATATATTATGCAAATAAATTCCTCCAAAAATAGAAAATAAATTGATTATAACAAGTAATCTATAAAATCTTTCGCATTTATATGCAACGTTTTTGGGTATGGAAAGATGGGGCTCCATGAGTTTGTGATTTGAAGGTCGTGTCGTGTGGTCACCTCCATTGAGCGGAGCTCAGAGCGTTGTTTGAATCAGTCGCACGCGCGGGAATCGAGTATAGACGACGTACTCGTAGCTACGTGCCGTTTTTATACACACTCGTAAAACATTACGATTTCTCGAAGCAGTTGAATAATAAAATTCCAAAAAGATTTTATACACAGACTCAGTTTTCTTTGTGTGTCTTGGATTAGCAACTTGGATTTTTGTGTTGTGAATTCATCATATTTTACTGTGGCTTCTGGAACAAATTTTCTTACTGGAACAAGTCGTGAGGTTAGTATGTAATATCTTATTTAATTTTACGATTTAATATAATCTGCATTACGATTGGAGTTGGCAACGCATCAGCACATGAGCCACTTGAAAACGTTATTTTCAATTGTGAGACGCCCAGGTTACGTCAATAACTAGATATAATCAACAGTCACGCACTTATAAATATTACTTTATTCTGCTATACTAATATTATAAAGAGAGGAGATTTTTATTTTTGTTTGTAAAGAATAAACTCAAATACTACTGGACGGATTAAAAATATCTACATTATCAGCGAGTAACATTGGGCTAGATACCTATATTTTATAAAGTTACGCGGACAAAGTCGTGTGCAACAGCTGTAGTAGTAATTGTAAAATAATACAAGACATTTATTGTTTTTGTTGAAATGTAAACCACATTTATTAATATAAGTATTATTATTAATTTTATTATTTATCTATCCTCATACCTTTAAGTGCGAAATTATTGTATTGTCTATATAACATGTGTTTATTTTATTATATTATCACTTGTGTTTGTAAATGTAGGTATGTATATTAAAATATACACAAGGACATCTTCACATAAAATATGTTGACATCAGATTAGCAAACTGTTTCTATTTTTTTTTATGTTTATTTTAATCATAACTAATTATAGTTATGATTAAAATAAACATAATCATAACTTACTTGCGCAAGATCTTGTGTGATGTAGGTACAAGCATTAGCGACATCATCAAGGTTACGAAATCAATTTTACAGTATACCTACCTTATCATTATCAGAAATGTATACCTACCTACGTGATTTAATACAAAAAATTATTTTTATTCTTTCAACACGTGTATGAAAGAGGTTTGTATTACGAATATTTTAAGACGCAATGACTGTAGTGCATCGGTAGGTTTTGTCCCATGAGTACAGTAATGTAAATAAAGTTGGGTTCCGACTACTCGAGACGTGGTTTTTAGAACCATCGGTCGGACAGTATATAAACAGAAAAGCAAATGAGAGATTCTGACGTTACACTTCCTCCACTTAAAACTATGACTTCACACGTAATTTGGGCGTAGGTAATAATGAGTAACCACAAAGTAGGTAAATTTATATACCTGAGCTGTCTTGTGAATTTGTAATTTTGTACATATAAATGACTAACTCTTGCACGCGTCTTCGTCCGCGTAACTTAATAAAATATAGGCATTATACTCGCTGATTGTGTAACTTTCTATAGATGAAAGAATTTTTAAAATCGGTCTAGTAGTTTTTGAGTTTTCGTTCATTACAACAAAAATACTACTCTCTTCTCTTTATTAGTAATAGCTGTAAAAACTCGAAATGGGTTTTATTAGAGACTAGCTGGTGCCCGCGACTTCGTCCGCGTTGAAAAAAGCAATGTATCGCCTGTCATCGTTATTGCAATTATACTTAGCCAGGAGTTAGTTTCCTTAATTTTAGATAATCCCTCGGGAGCAGTACTTTTTTTCTGGATGAAAGGTACCCTATGACCCTTCTGGAGTTGCAAACAACGTGTATGCAAAATTTTCCGGTGATCGGTTCAGTAGTTTTTGTATGAAAGAGTTACAAACATCCATACATACATCCATACCTACATCCATACAAACTTTCGCATTTATAATATTAGTAGAATGGCTCGTAGAGAAGATGAGGCCTATGATGGAGCGAGCTCACTCAGAAGATGCCTATTCACTCGAACTTTGAAAAGATTTGGGTTATTTGAGCTCGGAAATACAGACGCCGGCAGGGAGTTCCAAACCTTGGCACTGCGCATTATAAAGGATGATTTAAAGCGCTTGTTTTTAAAACTTCGTGGTTTAACATGTACATGCTTTCATAAAGGATACACAAGATTCTGGGTGGCTTCACTAAAAGTGGAATAGTATGATATCACCGCACTCAAAGCTTGGGATGAATATTTCAAATTAGTCGCACAAAGTTATCCTTAAGGTGAACACGTGTTACGACTTGAACCATTATTACTAAATGTTAAGGTTCAAATCAGACATGCAACATTTACATTATTCATCATTTTATCAGAAATAACGAGAGAAAGTGATATAGCATGTATAAAAAAATCCAATGGACACATTTTCGCAACGATATTGTATGAGACCCTGAATCTAGTGCATCCTTTATCAAGGTGTACGTACATGTAAACTTGTAAAATCTGTTGACAAGTTGATAAAATAAAGGCAATCATCCGCGATGCTCTTGCTCTCGGTACTCGACCGGGAGGTAGCGCAAGCGTTATTACATTATCCCTTAATTGACCACTTCCCGGCGGCTCTGATACAAGGACTCTGTACGTTGCACTGGCTTTATTGTCATTTTATCTTATTATCCCATGTAACTATAAAATGCAATTTCCGTGTATCCTTAATCCTTGATAAGACGTAGCAATATTAGTTATTTTTGGACGTGAAAATGTAAAATACTTAATTTTTATATAAACACTGATTAACACGCATTGATCTAGATCAATGCTAAAAAGCAAAGACTATATAAGTATAATTGAAAAGGCAATTTTTTTAAACGAAAACAAAGATAGAGAGGGTTCAAGTAGTTTAATAGGCTGTGGTTTGACCGCGTAGTTCGATCGATCGGACTTATGAAAAAAAAAAAATTTAACTAGCTACACGCTCCCGGGTTCGCCCGGGTTCAAAATAAAACTATCTTTTAAGTTGGACCAAAATACATATGTCTGATATGACGCGAATTTTTTATGATTATTTACTTTAGCCTTTCCTCACGACTTGGTCAGCATCGAACTATATGGAGTTTCTTCGCGAACTAAAAGGTCCCTTTTGTACTCCTGAAAATTTGTAATCAATACGTATTTAACAACGAACGAAAGTGTAACAAACGAACGAACTCACTTTTGCGTTCATAATATTAGTTAGGATTCATGTTATCTTATGCATTTAACTGTAAATATGAATTCCTAAAGTTACAATTACAGACTATGCAGCAATATATATGCGCGGAATGTTATCACGGCTAGTAAAGTTAACCGAGCTGACCTCCGTTAATTGAAAGACATGACCCCGAGTTAATCTGGTGTCAAATGGGAGCAATATCGTGTAGTGTCTGAAGAGGTAAAAGCACTACTAGTGCACAATATGTGTTTTACTTTAACTTTACACTATTAAATTTAGTTCTATTTACAGCTAGCTCATGCACGCGACTTCGTTTATAAAACATTGTAAAATTTGTAAAATGTAGTCTGTATTATTGTGTATAATAAAATGTAACAATTTAACATTTACTAGACCGAGAGCTTCCAGAGTCCGATGTGCCCTACTAGGAGTCATCATATCGTCTAATGGACGTTAGCTTGTTTACCACTTTTATACATATACTAGCTGGTGCTCGCGACTTCGTCCGCGTGGAATGTAATAGTTATTTTGGGAATCATTTGGGTATCTCGAACGGTTTTCGCAGCGCATGCAACGGAAGCCCTCAAAGATGAATAATTTTCCCCGTTCTTTCCACATTTTCGACTGTTTCTTCACTCCTATTAGTCGCAACGTGATGTTATATAGCCTAAAGCCTTCCTCGATAAATGATCTATCCAACACAAAAAGAATTTTTCAATTCGAACCAGTAGTTCCTGAGATTAGCGCGTTCAAACAAACAAACAAACAAACAAACTCTTCAGCTTTATAATATTAGTTTAGATTACTAGCTGTTGCACGCGACTTCGTCCGCGTAACTTTATAAAAAATAGCTTATTAAATAGCTTTCAATAAGTGAAAGATATAGGTGAATTCATTACAAACATACAAATCTTCTCTCTTTATAATACAAGTAGGTATAGATTTGAATTGCATTCAAATCAATTGGAGTGAAGCCGGAAGCTAGCTTTTGATAAATTATATAATAAATATTTTAATAATTTAAAATGAAAACTCCATCTTTATGGGACGACTTCGCCAGTAATTAAATGATAGTCGGGAAATCGGAAAATTCAGTTGCGGAAAACAGTGACCTTTCTTACGGTACAGCGTTCAATAAATATTTTATGCACAGTAAACCTTGATATTTACCTACAAACGGTAAATAAGTATAAATTCGAATCTGTTTTAATATCTTCATATGCCTTGATTGAGAGGTACATTAAAATTTATGAAACTCGACCGTTAGATGAATAAATAAGTTATTTTTATTGCAAAATTTGAGCTATAAAATATTTATTTTACACCTGCCTGCACTAATAATGGGAACATTTACAACGATTTGATTTTTATTTTGTTTTTTATTTATATTTTTATATGTAATGAATAAAAACACTTTATCAGCGAGTATAGTATTTAAAAAAAAATTGGTATAAACTACGAAAATTACAACAATATTTAATAAGCTAAAAATAATAGGTATAATTTTTTTTCATGTAAATGTTATTATTTGGCGTGCGTCCAAATAAAATAACATGTTACATATATAATTTTGTTTTATTTACACATAAAAAAACAGTGCAATATAACAAGGTTATCTAACTGCTACAGATGTTTCAACAACGTCAAGAGTACACGTGATAACGTTACTCATGAGCAAAGATTATAGGTATAACTTTGTTTTATAACTCATATCGTCCAAGCTTATAAAACATGGTACATAACTTGTAACACAATTTGTTATAATCTGGACTCACCTTAAGATAAAGTAGGCATAACTCAAAATACAGTTTGTATTATGTTTAAATGGCGACTTTTATTAGTACAATACATAAATTTTGAAAGCTTCATACTGATTCAGAAAGAAATGAAGTTTGTATGTTTTGTTGTTGGAAATTTTTGTTATAGGTACCTATTATAAATACAAATATGTTCGGCTCACGTCCAATAGTAACGATACAATTATTGCGACGATGTTAAGTCCAAGCCGGCGTAGAAAAATACTTGAAAGCTTATTTGTTACTACATTTGTTCGCGAGTTCGTTTGTACCTATTCATAGTCATTCCTACACTGTTTTACACATTCAAGTATTTTCTATATTAAAGGCTGACGAAGTCGCGGGACAAAGCTAATTTTTTGATAGAATTTTAATGTTTACATTCTAATTACATTCCATTCTAGAATTGTAGATCTAACATTAATGAAACTCTATATGTCATTTCGATAAGAAACCGATGGTCATTTCAATTGTAGTTCAATGCGATTTCAATTATTGATTTCGGGCATATCCCGAATTCTTCATTCATTGTGAAGGTGCAGCAGATGCTACTCATAAATTGAAATAAAATATTCTATATTGGATATTTTATTTCAGTTAAACAGAAACGCGGAAACTAATGAAATGGAAATGTCATGTCTCTAGCGAGTAATCCAACGAGCTATGGAGAGGGCGATGCTCGGCATTTCTATGGAAGATATGATCCGTCGGGAAACACAGATGGTCGATATTACCAAAGAATTAGACAGCTTTAGTCAGATCAGTTAGATTTAGCCTATCTGTCACAGGTTTAGCAAAAACGAGCATAGTAGTAGTGCTTAATTAAAAAAAGGTACCTATCTCCATCTTCAAGAGTAGACGCTTGATAGGATATATTTTTACCATATTTATTTTAGGAATTTCAACGAAGTTTTAGAAATGTTTCAATAAGATTCCAAATAAATCATTGTTAGAGGTAAAAATCTATATCTATACAGGAAACTTTTCTAATTACATTGGTTCTTCCTAGTACCTATACTGTTTCTTGCTTGCATTCTGAACTGGTGGTGGTAAAAGTAAAAGAATTGACTATTTATCAGAGACTTTTTATTTATTTATTTGGTGTAAATCCGGTCGCGACCTCAGCCCAAAAATAAGTTTTATCTCACTGCATTACGTCATCCGCACGTTTCAAACATTCAATGTCTATACAATATTTTAAGCTTATAATAGATAAGAAATCGGTAACTGATATCAATAGATTTTCGAAGAAATCACTTGTAAAATTTCATAAAATATAAAATGAGTTTTTTTTTTCATTTAAGATAAAAAAAACTTATTGAAGTGATAATTTGTGCGAACAAATTTTTCATTGACTTTGTTTTAAAAATTTATTCGCATTAAAAAATGTTATCAACCGTTGAGAGGTTACAACGATAAGCTATTATGTTATGTCACGCATATAGGTAACTTGATTCGTCACTATCCTATGTATGTCATGTACATAATTCATGTCACATGTTATGCAATGATAAAGGATGCTCTGAGAGTAGGTAGTATCTGAGGCTTACAGTTTGAGGGGGTCAAAAACATTCACATGACATGGTATTTGCAATGGACTATGGCTAATAGCCATTGCAAATACTAATATTCGTCTAATGGTCAAAATTCGACTATAGTTGTATAAAAGCTATTGATAACACTAAATCTCGTCAATATCAAATAAACTAAAAAAAAATTTTTTTTCACTACAAACAATGAATATAATGCCGATGATATCTAGATATATACATATGTAGATAATTTATCTAGATATATTTATGATCTATATTAAATATTAGAAATAACAAAAACATATTGTTTTGTTTTTGTATCAATTTTGTTATATTTATCGGCTGAGACATTTTTTTTCAATGTTTTCTATGAATTTTAAAATTTATTACTCAAAACTTCATACAATATTTAATTTTAGACAAAAACGTTCACACATGAAATATTTTGTTTATATCTCCGCGTACGTAGATAAGACAACTCACAAGGTATCAAGTTTGCTGACGGAAATTGTGACCAAACGCTTACTAAATGAATTTATTATATTAATTTAATGACTAATTTGATATTTAGTTTTTATTGTTGAATACAAAAATATTTAGATAGTCCCACAATCATGTTTTGATAAATTTAATGAGCGTTTATGGAAGTCTCGCGTTCACGGCCAGAGACCGAAAATAAATCAAAGTGGAATTCCGCGACAGATGCGTTCTCTACAAACGCAATATCTCTGTACCGCGAAAATAGCTCGAGGCAACAGCTTAATTAGCATGGCCAGAAGACGCGTCAAGGATGCTGTAGAATGTTTAAATTAATTCAATTTTTTTAAATAGATGTTGCCATATACTGATACGGAAAAACAAATTTTGTACATGAAAAATGACCGAATAACCTGCATACATTTTGTGCGCTAAAAATCTGACCAAACGTATTAAAAAGGTATTGTCAATTGTTGCTAAAAATTTCGTAGAAACGGAGCACAAGGCCATTCTTTAGTGTTTTTATTTAGTTTAATTTATTAATTTAATTACTTAAGTATTTAATTCTTTTCATGATCTACCTATGTCTACATTTTTTTTATATTTCATAAATGACTAGAGGGCCGCCATAGACTTCGCACAAATTATATGCAAATTATAGCAAAAAAAACCTTCCCCATAAGTGAAAACCGCATAATCGGTGGCGTAGCTTAAAATATCTAAGCGTAAAGTAGGTACCCGGAATGTACCTACGGAACAGTCTGAGATATTTGCAAATTTTGCAACGACTTGAGTACTTATTAAAGCGTGAAAACGTATTAAATAAACTCTAATTGGTACCGAGTATATAAATAATTTAGGTCTTTTATAATACCTAACTAATACCTATTAAACCTTTACAAATTTCATCTACTTACTACAACTGAAAATAGAAATTAATTAGGGAGATACTCTCGAACGTTTCTGATAGGAAATAGGGTCATCGGGTCATCAGCCCTGTCACAATAAAGGGCCCTCCTGTTTGTGACAGCCGTGCTAAAATCATACAACGAACCGTTCTATCGGACCGTTTACCGACCGTATCTGATAAGACCGCCTGATAACGTATGCACAACGCATTTTAGCTTACTCATATCGACTTCATCGACCTATGAGAACGTTTTTTTTACACAAAAAAATACCAATTAACCTACAAGTATTTTGATTATATTAATATCAGTCAAATGTAGGTGCAGTCATGTTCTTGTTCATTGAATTTTATGACTATGTGTTATATATTGTTATATGTTTTTCTTATTTCAGGTCGCGAGTGAAATATTGAAATGGTGACGTGAGAAATCTAGCATGCGTTGGCTGACGTGGTGGCTGATTTTGTTCGCTCTGAACGCTGTCTTGGCGCAAACCATAACGCCAACGGTCTGCGAAGACGAATCATGCCGCTGTGACTCCTTCACCAGGATCATTTGTAACTGCACTAAAGACTATGACGTATGTTATGTGATATTATATTTTCCTTTGTAATATTTTTTAGAGAGGCAGGCTTTTTAGAAGGGCTCACTGAGTTAATTTATCAAATTCTAAACATCCAATCTGGTGGTCAGTGTATTGTTGTTAGGCCTATCATAGAATGTGTCACTAACTGTTTGAATAATTTTTCATTCCAGTAAATGTGTATTTTTTAATACTTACGCACAATTCTGCTGACAAATTCTGCTATTCCATAAATGGAATATTTAAGAAAAATACTGGCCACATACTTATATTCAAATTTCAATCACAAGCAGAGTTTTTCATTCCTATAAATATGTTTTTTTAATTATACAATATTTTCCAACTTATCTTACACAATCTTACATGTGTGTCAAGATTTTCATCTGTAAAACAAAGGGACGTTGTTTTCTTAACCTAACCTTAACCTTGTTCTCCTAACCTAATCTCGAATATCTTTTTGATCAATTTCCAGCTTGGTTTTATTGAAATACTTTCCGCTTGTAGATTATACAAATAAAATACAAATCGCTTCTATCGCATTTTCCAGGAGGTGACGTTGAGGCCGGACGGAGCATACAGAGTACCCAATTCAGCGTCTGGGATCTTTATAGACGGTTGTGCACGAGTTTACCTGTTAACTGACACAGTTCGACACCTAGTTCAGCTACGCAATGTTGAATTGAGAAATGTACGCCACGTTTACATAGGTGAGCGAGCGCTCGCTTGGTCACCGTACCCCAGGGAAAGCGAGATGAATCCAGGTATAAATATCGTTATACACAACAGTACAGTCAACGAGATAGCGTCTCATGCTGTCCAGGGCAGAGTTAACGACATCCTGATCAGCAACAGCAGAATAAATCTCATGAAACCCTTCGCATTCTCCAGTCTAACCGGTGTCAAGAACATAGAATTGACGGACAGTGTCTTCGATAATATAGACATTCAAACTTTTAAGAAGTTCACCACGGCTAACTTCTTGTTCCGAGGATGCAGCGCCAACAAGCTGCCTAGCAGATTTCTATCTGACGTAGAAGTGACAGATCTGTTTCGTATGGACGCAGTAACGATCAACTTTGTGAACAGCTTATCATTCCTCGTCAACTCGCCAAGGAGAGTCATTATTGAGAACAATGATTTGGGAACATTGGAGAGTGATTGTTTTCACATAGCCTCCAGGGGCCCGATCACTTTTAGGAACAATACAATGAGGGTGGTCGGGAACGGTGCGTTTCTAGGTTTCAGTGCAGAGCGTGAAGTGACATCTGTGCTCGGTTTACAGGAGTTATTGATCGACAACAATACAATCACTGATTTGTCTCCTTCATCGTTTATGTACAACCAGACATCGCTCACGCTACGAGTGGATGGCCTTAACCTGAACACTTCGTGTACTTGTGAGTTGGCTGAAGAATGGAACGGAGCTTCGAAGGAAGACTTCGGTATTATATCGTGCTGGTACGACCTCGAAGGGCATTATGTCACGCTGCCTACTTTCGTTGGCAGCAGATGCGGGATGTTTAAACAATACTTCTGGATATACGTTCTAATAGGTGTGTTGGCATTTATGTTGGTGTCCGTAATTGTAGCGTACCTGGTAGTGAGACGAGACAATGAAAAAAAGAGGAAACTGCAGGTGGTGATGCCTGACGGAAAAACATACAGGGAAACTGAGTTCCACATCGTAGTAGACAGAGCGCTTATTACTACGGACTTGTGAGAGACTTTGTGATGATAGATTTAGTTATATAGAGGCATTTTTTGTGACTTAAGTGTATCAAACAACGATCATTCCACTGGTGTCGTGTCCACACTGAGTATTTAGTAGTCGATATGTTTCAAAGTTGCCATTATTACTATTAGTAGTTAAGTTTTTCACAACAGTATTATGTGGTTTCTTAGACCGCATTCAAGTTATTTTTTTGAATGTGTATAAATAAACAATATATTATTTATTAACTACTTTTATTTAATGGAGCGAAGTAACCTTTGATTGCGAATCAATTACGTGTTTTTATCAAAACAGCAAAAGCGAAAGATCACATTACGGCGTAATTGCAATATTGTAAGTATTTTATGATGCAAAACTTACGTTACTTGCATAAACAAAGTGTCTTAAATATTTGCTAATTAAATTCGTTGCGAACTTATCAGAACATGAAGCGTATATACTCTTAACAAGTAAAAATTTAAAACAATTGTTTGACCTGCTGTACCTAATTGTTTTCGTTCTTTCGTTACCATTTCTCACTCTAACTGTTCCTCTCTGGCGATTTCATCTGAAAATAAATCATCGTGGGCGAGTACGACCACTGCCGAAGATTGATTTCGCGCATTTAGTAACATTTCTTCTTGTGTCCTGTAAGAGTACTCATCAAAATTTATGACCGGTCTGTAGTAGTCACAGGTGCTTTGTTTTTAAGATATAATTTTTACATATAGCATAGTATACAATACGGTCCAAACTCATATCAGATGTATCATAAAATTTGATGCGTACTTCGACATTCTGAATATATGGCGCAAATTGCTGATGCAAAACATCAAGAAGCGCATATCTTAGTTAGGTGCTCAGATACAACAGATGTATGCTGCTTCGATTAATCCTGATGGGTAAGGTTGAAGGGAACATTCGGAACTGGACTAGAATTAACTCAGTCTAGCAACGACTGTCTCGACGGAGACTAGTTTAGAGAGCTGACGAAAACTTTCAGAGCTAAAAAGTATTTGTAGTAAAGCAGTGAGACATTTCCCCTGAAAAATAAATTTAAAAATAGAACTCACCGCAAAAGAGGTTGACCATCGAGGACCTGATGCACGGTTGGAGAGGAAGACAGTTCCAAGCCCCTTGAGACCAATATCGTTTCGCTCCCATCCTGTGGCGATTCACCTTCTACAGAACTGGCACCTATCATTGCCAGTACTTGGACTTCTACTGCTGTAGCTAAAAAAAATATATTATTTAACTTTTAGCTTCAATAGCATTTTATACATAGCAATAACATGCGCAAACACCAATATGCACATTTTCTTATCCCATCTAATCCCTTATCGTCAATCCTATTAAGGTCGGCGTCCACCTACCATCAAGTAAATCGACAGCCTGTCTGGCGACTTTTTCATCACTTATAAATGGCATATATTCTGGTAAAACAATGAAAAAGAACAAGCGGAAATTACGGTGCATTTTCGATTTATATGCGAAACACAATTTTATTGTTTAAAAGAGAGGACAATAGTGAACACCTGGTCCCATAGATTCCAATCACGTGTCTCTTTGCCCACTTACATATATGGTTACGATGTGATGCTTCATTGCTTCATATCTGATTGTTATATATTTTGGCATAGCGAGAATAATCTAATAATCTTAACTAACATTATAAAGTGGTAAAGTTTGTTTGTTTGAGGTAATCTTCGAAATTACTCATCCGATTTAAAAAAACGTTTCAGCTTGGAACGAGTATGATCAAATCTTGTCCGGATCAAGTTATGTTCGAATGGAACGCTGGAATGACGGTTAAAGCAAAATTAGTCTTAGCCGAAGGAGAAGTCTCGAACGAAGTACCTATAATTAACCTTGTTTGTTATATGATACTCACAGTATGACAGTGGCGGAATCTCTAAGTCCGGCGCGAGCAGTCTCGAAGCGTATGCAGCTCCAGCATACACCAACTCCATTTCCAAAGCAAGAAGACCTTGTCTCTGTGTTGTCAATGGTGCGTCCTCATACCCGACGCAAAGGCATCGGAATCCAAAACGATTTTCATCACTACAAAGAAAAAAAAAATACACTTACGAAAGATTATAAAATTTAAATTTTCTCAATTCGAACACGCCGAAAGAACCACATTGTTCTTTTTTTAATTGTGTAGACAGCGGAATATCTATGAAACTAAAATATTAAAAAAAAATAGAATGTAACTATAACGCATAACATAACGCATTCGTGTAACCATTTTGATTTTACTACCATAAATTTTCATACCACGGGCTTACCTATATATTATTATTATATTATTATATGCAAATCGATTCTTAAGAAGTAGGTAAGTTCCAAAAAATTGAGTTTTGGCTGTGACGTGGACCCGGCAGTGTACGTGAATACGTGAATCTTAAATATCTTCTTTGAGCGTACTTATATATGTATTTGTATATATCCAACGAATTAATTACAGCTACAGAATCAAACTGTATACCTCGATATTGTTATCACCCCTTTTTCGAATTGCCTCCAACTATGGAAGAAAATTTAAACACATATTCACGTCACTAACTTAGCACAAAAAAGGTATAAAGAAAATTGTATATTTTACTACTAATATAAATAAGTACTTAAGTAGTTAGGCAGTTAATACGATGGTTAGTTATAATAAGGGCTAGTTATAAGCTTTGTTAATACAAATCTTACTTATTAGTTTTGTTGTATTCAGTCAAATAATCGGACGCTGTTTCCAATGAAAATATCACTTCATTGCCAGGCACTAGTAGCGCCCTCTGCGGCCATTCAGCAGGTCTGTAAAAGGAATCACAACAATTAAAAAAATCCATCGTCTGCTTTGCACATCACAGTTTTGCTTAACCTAGTAACTTACACATTTGCTAATTTCGGCGTTACTCCCACGTAGGTGCAGTTGTAGTGCATACAAATCGAATCAGAGTCGCTGTCTTCGATCAGATCTTCCGCTTCACCTGACTCCGTTGTCAACTGCACCAACCGCTATAAGAAAATTAAAAATTTAAATTTAAATTCATTTTCGCAATCTATAATAGCAGACTTTTGTTATAATATATTATATTTTATAGCTTTTATTGAAGAGCGAAGGCTCCTGGCATAGGCTTCCGCTTAAAAGGAGTCTTCAATCATGGTTAGCGTAAAAACGATTTTTCAAACTGTTAATAAATATTTTTATTTTTTATTTTATGTTATTTTTATGCAGATGTTGATCATTCATCATCGTCAATAATAAACGCCACCTCAATTAATATCTCACCCTCCATATCCATCCACTGCTAGCCAATTTTTTGAGGGCATCGGTGCAGTAAGCAGATGGTCGACTCAAGGCGCGTTTTAATAGTTTTGACGATTAATAATAATAAAGATAAGAATGAAATGTTTTGACGGCTTTCTTGCAACAATCTCCCGTGACCCAGAGTGGGGAATATTTTCAACACATTCCACTCATATACCGGGAAACTATGAAATGTAAAGCAACTTGATAATTAAATAAGTTTCATATGTCTTCGATTTAAGTTTTCTATTTCTATAAATGGTTAAATAGTTGCTCATAGATCAATTTATTAATACAATGAACAAGTAATTAGGCATTAGACAGTAAATCGATTATCTCGACAGAAACTCGAGATATTATATGGTGTTTCTTAAATGGGATTAATGAATGATGTGAACGCTGTACCTTATATACCTTACGGAAAGGCGGATCCGTCAGACGAACTTCACTTGTGCAATGACAGCGATGTCGAGGTGTTCCAGCTACAGCGAACACCGTCAGTGTGTCCTCGGGCTGTGCCGTAATACTACGAGGGTCCATCTCCAGAACCACCCAAGAGATGTTTGTAGGAAACAACACTCTGTGGAAAACAATTCGATGTAGTATCTAACTCTCTATTTATATCTATAAGTAAAGACATGCTCTTAATTTATAAGTAGGTATGCTATCTATCCAAAGTAATTTAAATTTACTCTAAACGCCTCTTTCACCAACTAAAAGTAAAGTGTTGATTAGTTACTTTTAGAAATAATTTTATGTTTTATTAACTTTTGCACTCGGTTTAGTGCATCCTTCGATAGGGGAATTTTTTTATTATTTTCTTTTTACATTATTTTCTTGACAGATGGTGAAAGAGGCCCTAAGTAGGATGTTTATCCCACTTAGGGCCTCTTTCACGTTTGTGAGTGTCCAATAAAAATATTTTTATAATATATTACAAGAAACAATAAGGGGCGACAAAAGAAGTAAAAAATAAAATACTGTTTCAAGTTAGCAAGACTTTGCTGTATTAGCAATTTTTTTAGAGGTAAGTAAGACGTGGCTAACCTTATATTAGTGACAGTAGCTTGTTTATAAGGATGTTCACTCTCAACCCAGGTGTAATAATGAGTAGTAGTGTTCGTTGTAACCTCCTCGTTGCTCGGCACTAGAAGATTCATCGCCGATACGTGCGGAAGCAATTTGTGAATCAACTCCAATAGCTGAATAACACTCTGAAGTAAAAAAATACAAGTAAGTAAGTCGGTAAAAATAACAATTATTTCGTCCAATCGTCACAATAATAAGGTTTTGATTACCTTAGGATCTTCCAATCCCTCCAAGTTGGCCAGAGCGTAAGGTATAAGCGTATTGATAGCAGGGGAATGCTGCAGCACGGTTGCGTTTCGTCTTAAGTCTTCGGCCGTCAATTCATTTCTAAGAGTACAGAATAACTCAGTTCCGCGTTCTATGATGAGTGACGCAACGCGTAAAGTGATCATTCTGAGTGCCGATATTATTGTATCCGCTGATTCGGCCGCAGAACCCGTCGACTTCGTAGTTCTGAAGCGATGTACATTTTTAATACAATTTATAGTTTGTAAGGAACATTTGAATTTTTAAAGGTGTTTGTTACTCTTCTCAATTAAATGCTGAACTGATTTTGATAAAACTTTCAAATGAAATATACCTTATAGGAAAAAGTAAATTTCATAAGTACCTAACAGATGGCGGTATAAACTAATTGATAAGACACTTCAACATTTTTTGTAATCTAGATTGAGTAAACATCCAATAGAGGGCGCCGTATCTCGGTCTCAGATCTAATTTTAATTGATTCTTCTGTACGAGTGTAGGTAGGTACGACACTGAAATCCCTAATCGCTCGACCGATTTTGATTTTTGATGATTTTATTTTTGGGCAGGACAATATTATAAACTAAGGGTCGATCACAAATATTACAATGACGTACCCATAATATATTAGGCATGGAATTTGTCCCCTAGCTAAGGAGGTGCCGTTGAAGCTGAGGGAGCAAGACGCGAAACGGAAAGTTGTTCCATCGGGTCCTTTCACCGAAGGAAGACCGCAATCACCGTTTGATGTTCTACCACCGTGGTTGCAAAGACGCAGTGCATAGCGAAGGTCCTCCTAAAATAATAATTTACAAAAAATATATATTAAAAATACATCTACCAGCAAGTAGACCGTCAGTCTGTCAAAGATTTTCATAAAATAATAATAAAATAACTTACCTTTAGAGGCACAGGTCGTTCAAACTTGATTTGCACCATTTCGTGTTGGCAATCTGAAGCAGTGAACGCTCCGTGAACTACTTCCACACTTATCCAGCAATGTGCTGGATTGGGCTCTTCCACGGTAGAACGCAACTGCTTAAAATTTACATTTAAAATTAATTCTCATTAACGAAAATGTTTATTGGTTCAACAGTCATACATAAAAAATCTACTAATTAAATTCTCTATTAAATCCAGTAGAATTAAATTGGGTAATTGTTTGTTTTCCTAAATAAAATAAAATAAAATAAAATAAATAAAATACCGATTTACTTACTCTGACATCGTGCAACAGTTCAAGGGAATATTCAAAGTTTCCCACACCACCGTAAACACTGGCGCCGACGAGTGAAACACCGGGCCGATCCACGGTGAAACAAATAGCGTCGGGACTTCCGTTGCCGGTATTCCAAGCGCGAGATTGGTTCACTCGCATGAACCGTGACGGCGTCACTAAATGTTTCACTGTACACGTGTCTTGATCTTCCTAAAGAATTTCCGAAATATACACACATTAATTACACATTTAACTTACCGCAATATACGTTTTCTACGGGTGGTTGAAAAGTGGGCTTACAATAAATCCTAGTTCGCCTGTATCTTGCCAATGAACTCTTCTGAGCTCTCTGGGATTTCTCTGAAATAGATCAGGCGTAATGACTAACGGTCACAAAGAACGCAGACAATTTACTTAGTTTGATAATGTAAACATGACACGGCAAACAGACTTAGACAAAAGCGGCAGAGGAAGTGGCAAGGCATCTTACATATCTGGGGAGAGGTCCAGAGAGCCAGATAGGAAGAGAAAATAATAAATGTATGCCAGAAAAGTCTTACCCTAATTGTTGTCGCACTGTGAAACAACTCTGCAATGATCCTTGTAGCTAATTTACAACAGAAATCCGATAATACTTCATGTTGCTTTATTTCTCCGTGGTCGTGCGGCTGACCGCACTGTCGCGTCATCATCTGCTGCTTTATTGGTACCATAACTATATCCAAGAGTTTCGGTACCACGTCTAGAAGGTGGAAGTTTGTGTGATTTGTTTTCTGTTCTGACGTATTGGGAATCTAAGGAAAGAAAAATGTACATAAATTAAAATCAGAATAAATCATAAACATTTAAGAGACTGGAACTAAATTCACCTTTTGTGAATCCCTATTGGAACGAGGTGGAATCGGTGGTGGTTTCTGCGCATGTGATGATCTTGGTACAGTAGCTGATTTGGACGGTACTTCCTTTATTATAATCTAAAAAACACACTGAATTTAGAACAACACCTAAAGATAAAAGTAAGTACAAAACTACATCAACAATTTGCCTCACTTTGCTCTCAGGTCGGCGCGATTCGGTGACAGTTAAATAATTTTGTGTTATAGGCACGACATACTGCAAAACATCTCGAAGACTGCGAGACACACACATTGCCGCACAAGTCGATGATAATTCACGTATTTGAGCCGGTGGTACAGTGCCATCCTGAAATTGACGTTTACCAGTTAGTACTCAATACTTTCGAAAAATGCAATGTTTAATAATTTGGCATTTCACCTTGACATGAAAAAGCAGAAAGCTAAGGTGGTTCCACTTCAAAATTGGCGTCGGAAAGAATGCATGAAAACAGGCAGTTATAGTCTCGTGAGCCTCTTTCAGAACACAATTTGTCAATTCCAAAGCGAACTGAACGTAACAAACTCTGTGCGCTTTATTCTTCCCAGGTTTCTTCGGTAACATGGAACAAGTGGGCGTCGGATCTGCCAAAATAGACTGTATCAGATTCCTGACGTCTGCAATAGCTTCAAAATACGACATGTACTCATGGGAATTCCGTTTTCTATTTTGTGGGTATATCTCGTTAATGTATGATTTGATCAATTTCAAACACGCCCTGATCACGTAAACTAGCCTCTTTTGATGCTTCATGACAGTCAGCTTTTGGTAATTTATCGGTACAAGGCCGTTTGTCTCCAGAATTATCTCCTTAAACGTGTTCCAACTCCATTGAAGTAATGTTATGAGGGATTTGAAGCAAGGAACGGTAACCTTTCTGGAAATATTTTTAGATAACACGGCAATCGGGTCTCCGGTCTCCACAACTCTAAGGGGCACGGTATGGTCAACACCCACGGTATTGTATAGGAGACATGGTATTTGACCAGCATTAACATCGGTTCCATTGTTAGATTTCTTCGAGGTTTTAAAGTGGAAGCCTATTTCGTCATTTATGACCATCGCTTGACCTGAAGAACCGCAATCCGATGAAGGTCCGTTGATACATGCCCATGCGACATACCAGCGATTAGCCTGTAAGTCAAATACAAAGTCAAATAAATAACTACACAACTGCACTGTTAAATATAAATACAAAACCATTGCAGTCACTTACCGACAAAGGTACAGGTATATCAAAGAGTACCGGAAATCTGTCTCTAGGAGCACATTCATACACTATTTCATCACTTTCAGCGATCAGTTCCCCATCTCCCTCTTGGTCTCCGCCGTCTAAGCCAATATCAAACAACTTTATCTTTGCAGTATAATCTCCTCGACCTCCGAACAAACCGTAACCGCCTAAAAAGAAAAAAATCACATTAAAAGCCTGAAGCACACCTATTCTATGTGAAATTAGAGGATTTCTATTGCTTATCTTGCTATAGTTGACAGCGGTTAAGGTTCGCTTCTCTTATAGGCGACAGTATCCACTTACCATCAAGTGGACCGTTAGCCTGTCTGTCGTCGACCTTACATTAACACAAATTAAGCATTAATTTGTGTGATCATTATCCGGATATGGAATTAGATTTTCCTTGTAGATATAAATTGTAAAAGTATATGGGCTGTCAACATAATATGCTTTATACGTACCAAGTAATATATCAGTGTCACACATAAACCTTATTGCTTCTACAGAGTGACCGGAATAACCCCATCCGCCACCGTGGCTTTCGAAACGGTTTACAGTTAAAAAGTCCTCTTTTATTGGAACTGTCGGAGAAGTTGGATTGTCTTTTTTGCAGTCCACTACACAAGGCCTGGGGAAGTAAAATTCGAGTGAATTCTTGTCAATAGATTATTGAAAAAACATACAAAGAACAAAAAATCAGAAGAGTACTTACTTTACGTCGTGAGTGTAGGTGAGCGAGTCTAAACAACCCAATAGATGCAGAGCAGCATGCATTCTTGTTACAAAGCAACCGGTGAGTGTCGGTATAGCGAGCTCCTGGTTCAACACCGAGACGGTAGTCAGCGCGACATTATCCAACGGCTTGTCCTCAATGTTGTGAGTTAAATCAAAATTTTCCAAATTCTTGAAATCCTCCAATCGCTTCATACAACCGTAGTTAGGGTAATCGAAGTCTGCATCGTTGATGAATAGATCAGGGTCGTTAGCACTGCAACGTTGCAATTTGTGTGGATCGAATGCGAGTATGTTGTAGCATTTAATGACTCGCATCTGTGGCCGGTAACACCACAGAACATCGTATAGGGGATCGAGCGATGCCAGCGAATTCACAAAGTCAACTTGCTCAACGCCCGTCCACGCGTTGCACGATCCGTCGCTTTTGTTTATTGTTATACACTTGAACGTGTGCTCCGGTCTGTTCGGGAGTATAACTGCAAATCATGGATTACAATAGTTAAATACACATTGCAACAAATTAAAATAAAAGTAATGTTAAAAACGTCACAATTATAAAGAGATATATATTAGGTCTTATTAAGGGGAGAACTATGTCCATCAGCGGACGTCCTACGACTGAGATGATGATGAATGTTTGCTTTTAAAATTGGCTTACCAATACTGTTACTGTTGGAGGTGATTGTAGAGCTGAAGAGTGTGTCAGTTTTGATGAGTGACTGTGAGACTTGAACGTAGGTCTGGTCCCCGGAAGCGGTCACCCAAACAGCCCGGCAGGCGAACCGTGGTCCGATACGAGGTACTCGGCCCGGGGTCGCGTACCAAATGGGAGTTCTTTCTGGTCTACTTGATTCCTCCATGATACGAGGGCGTCCCAGACCACCTTTCTGTTTAAATTCAAATACACAGGGAGGTCAGGGAGCATATTTATTAGAAACAAATTGTATTTCGAAATATTAAACTTGGCAAATACTGATTTAAAATAGATAATGTTATATGGCCATTATACAAATAGTCTGCTTAATATTGAAGTTTGATTCAGCGGAAAACTTAAATTACTTGTGTAATTTGTGTAAAAGAATAAAGTTTATATTTTCAAAAGAAAAGGGGTGTAATGAGAAAAAGCTATTTTCTCCCAATTACTTAAATTAAATATAATTGATACTTAAATTCAAAATTCATTACAAAATCGATCAGCAAAAAATGTTATTTTTGGATAGATATATAAAGAAGCAATTCCTTCAAGAACTAGATTTGATCCACATCAAATAGACCGTCAGTCAGCCTGGTGTTGGCCATAACATTAAAAAAATATTTCTTACCGTATAATTGCCGAAAGTATACAATTCGCCGTCCTTAGTGAGAACTGCGGTGTGATTGCTGCCGGCGGCGACGGACATCGCTTTGGGGACGCGGACTCGCACCAGCCGATGGTGGACGCTTATGTCGCCGGCGCCCAGTTGACCGTATTGATTCGAACCGAAAGTCAGCACTTCACCTGATAATTTGAAAATTCTCATGTTGTGTTGCAACACTAGTTTTAACAGACACACCAATAAATATGTTATTATTTTCGCTTTATTCGGAGACGCACCACAAAAAGACAAACAAGTAATAGCTGAGCGAGAAACTGATATTGCTTTGTTTTAAATTGTCTTTTTTTCATAAGTAATTAGCGGCAACAATTATTTAACATTGCAATTGCATTTATCATTAATGAACAGGTTAGCGTGAAAACAAGAGCAGTCTAACGCTATACGTAAAATAAAACTCACCAAGTTCCGTAAGCAAGACGGTATGATGTAGACCGCAGGCGATTGCGGCGACCCGATGTCCGCCCGGTATCGCGACTCTCGCAGGCGGAAGACTGCTCACCTTAGAACTCGGATCTTTTTCGATATCTGCAAGTTGTCGTACGCTTTACACACGGCAATAAGAACTAGATAACCTAGAAACGTACTAGATCAGCTCACGTACCGTGTTGTACGTCGCTTCTAGAAACGTCGCCGTCGTCTTCCAATTCGGAAACGATATGTTCGTTGCGATCCGGCCTCCCGGCGAACACTTCGGCGCAACGTTGACAGACACCACAATTTTCACAACCGCTTTCGCCTTCGCCGCAACCGCATTTCCTGAGCAATCACATAATACGGATCACACAGTCATATTAATTCTCTTCGTTTTCTTTGCAAAGAAATATACAAAACAATGATGAAATGTCTCACTCAAGTGGAATTCTGTTGGGAAGTTGAGAGCAATGGCATGCGCTCGCAAAACCAGTACACTCCTTACACAGCACGCAAATGCGACAATAGTCCAGCAACCACTTGTGTGCGCCAGGACACAAACGGACCTCCTCTTTGACGCTATGGCGACGCAACGAATACGATTCTGCACAGAAAATAATCTCTCATTCCAACATTTTACATTTACTTAGTTTTTTTTTTTTAAAAAAAGGTACTCAGTACTCACTTTCTTTAGTATAACCAAATTCTCGTCCACACTGGCCTTTATTGTTAATACCAAATGTGTACACTTGACCGAAATTTGTTAAAATGACACAATGAGCTTTTCCCAAGGCGACCTGAAACCAAACAGCTCAAGTCATGAATTGATCCAATTAAAATCTGATTTTAAGCACACAGCACATATGCTGTTATTTCACAGTGATCTTATGTTATGGGGTGGTTGACAGACTGTCCAATTTATCTGAAACGCTAAAAAAGGAAGTTTAAAAATATCAATTGTGGGGATGGGTCGCTATTATGTAAAAAAATATCAAAGCTTATCGAGGACTTCTGCAATCGTTTGAGAACCCACCTGTATGACCCTCTCATGTCTTAATCCTTGAACAACGCCGCTAGAATCACAGTGTTGAGTGTCCTTGCCATATATTAATAACTGACCAACTCTTGTTACAAGAGCTGTTGATCCGTAATTGCACGCAGCATATATTATATGGTGACCTTCCGCCTGATAGAAAAAAATGTATGATAGATTTACTTTTAGACATAATTTCCAAAAAAAAGAATGAAATATATTTACAAAACAAAACACACCCGGAAAATCTTTTTCGGTCGCGTCGGTTTTGGTGTGCGGCGTGCCTTACTGTTGTCACCGTCTTCGCCTCTTCTCGCCACGCCCGTGAAAAGGGCAGCACCATTGTCCAATACAAATATTGAATGGACGCCTTCGTGTCCAACTGCCACCTTCAAAAAATCCAATAAAAACGCGATCGAAATATCTTTAAGAGAATTTTAAGTTTGAGAAATACGATTTACATAATTTGCTACGTAATACCTGTATCACTTTACTTTTCTTGAGGTTTGGCACATCACTCCTCGCGAACAAAGTTTCCTTCAATAGCGTCCACCTACCCGTGTTTGGAGAAGCAGCTTTGTAACCTAGACTAGCGCCTTTTCCTGTGTAATATACCTGAAAAGAAAAATTTCAATTTTACCATTACTTACCAGAGCCAATCTCTGTCTTAGGCGTCAAAGCTCTAAAACAAGCCTAAATGACTGCCTAGGTACCTACTAATTCTAGTATTTGTACTATTATTATATGTAATCTTAGCGATTTTACCTTTCCACTATGTGTTAAGAGAAGACCAAACTCTTGACCGGCGCCGACGTGTGAGATTTTGTCATCTTCGCTGTCATCGAACTGCATCGCAACGGGCGCATCCAAGTCTAGAACTCGCCTCGGGACTGCCTCGTCGTAAGGGGCCTTACCGAGAGCGAGTGTGCGTCGCCTCAGCAGAGGCACTTTTATGTCTTTGCGAGACGTCAATGTCAATGTGTTATCGCTACGCTCCGCAGGTATATCAAGGTCGTACATTTTAATCGTCAGGCTGTCCTGAAAGGTTAAAACTCATTCTAACTAAGTAATTCTGTCCTCTGATAGAATGAAAACTTTTCGTAATTTTTACTTTTTGTCACTCATACTAGGCTTTGCCTGTCCTATGGGGAAAATAAACGATTTTAATACATGTTTATATGTTGTATATTACAAAAAATAAATATAAATTGTAAGGTTTGCAAGAGTAAGTATATGTGAATGAGAAAGTAGGTATATATAAATGTGTGTGAAAGTGAATCTATGGATATCTATCGATAGATAGACTGTTAGAATAAATGAATATATTCGAATACTTACGAAATTCGTAAGTAAAATCAATCCCAGCTGATTCCCATCAGTAAAAACGGCCGATTTTGGTTCGATACTTGTGTGCGGAGTGGGGTCTAGTTTTATCATATGCGTCATTTCTAAAGTTTCCCTATCAACCTCGTACAATTCAGTCTTTTTTCTTCCTATTCTTACATACAGCTTATTCTGAAAAATAAAATTTCCAATATATTATGAAAACTTTAGCCAAATGTACCTCCTTACCTTTTCAGTGTTTATTCTTTAATAAAAATTACAAAGGACGCTTTGCACTTAATTAATGTCACTTTAGCTTAGTTTTAGCTTACGAGTTAAAGCCCACTTTAGCTCTAGCTTAGAAATTACTTTATTTGAGAGAAAACTATAAATAATAACAATAATAAATACAAAGTATAATTAAAAAACATGTTACTCAGAAAAAGTGAAAGACTTTTTAAAATCGCTGAGCGGTTTTAAAATTAACTCTGAGGTAATTAAATTAATTCAAAATTATTTTTTTAAGAAAATTACTAAATATGAACTTACCTTACAATACCCTAACCATCCGTGTCGTTCAGTTAGAAAGAAATCAGGTTTGTACTGATAAACGTGTTGTTTTATTGAGCTGCCGTAGCCCGAGCCTATTTTGAGAAGACCTTTGGAAGTGTATACGTAGAGGAAACAACCGTCGGAAGCGAGAGATCTGACGACCAGTTCCGAACCGGTGGTCAATGGAGGTGCCAAATCGATGGGAAAAGTATTCACTATGGATTGGAGCGGGACTCCGAAGTTCAACCATTGATTACGGGACGAAGTGCCAAGTATCACAGACTGCACACTTCGCTGAAGTATCGTTAAGTTCGATGGAATCTAAACAAACAAATACATCGTGACATTAGTTATTTGTATTCGGATGTTAGTATTAAATTATACCTAACTAAATCCATTAGTTGTAAAAAAATGTTAAATTATAATTAAAATTATAATTACATTTAGTTAGTCGTACTAAATGAATAAAAACAAAACTTAAATCCGTACTAATATTATAAATGCGATAATTTGTATAGATGTTTGTAACTCTTTCACGCAAAAACTACTGAACTGATGACCATGAAATTTTGCATACACGTTGTCTGGGACACCAGAAAGGACATAAAACCTTTCATCCTTCTGAAGGTTCTAGCTGGTGCCCGCGACTTCGTCCGCGTACATCATATTTTAGTAATAAAAACTTGCATGAAAACATAACTAAATACGTTTTCATGCAAGTTTTATGACATGAACTAAATATGATTAGATACTAAAGTCAATAAAACAAATTACCTGTATTAACTGGTCCGAAAGCGAAGGTGAAGACATTGTTAGGGACGCAACCGCATTTAATATCAACTCCGCTTCGCCTCTGGCTACAGATAAAGCAATGAGACAGGAGCTGCCCAGTGACGTCAGTTTTGTGGGGTTTTCTGATCTGCCACTGGGGCCACTGCCACTTGCCACTTCCACTAGCATTGCGTGAAGATTCTGTATTATCTGAAATATTCAAACATAGTATAAATTGATATCGCTTTCCGATTCTGTCGGTCCGTATATCGGCTAACCCCTCCTAAATCACGCAATGGATTTTTATGTGGTTTTCACTACAACATTCCTACCTCTGTTGGTTCTTGAGCCAATTCTTCAGGTGGGTGACCTTGGAGTACATCTAGCAACGCTCTAAGTGCATGTTCACAAAAGTGTGCATCTGTAAATCTTGCCTGTGACACCAGAGAGAAGACTGCACGCAAGCCAATACCGGTAACCTGAAAAAAAAATTGATTCACATTGAATGTCAAGCAATTAACTGAACCTATATTATAGAAATCTAAAAATACAATAGAGATTTCTTAGAATAGTTTTCAATGAAAATAGCTAGTAGCTAACGTGTAGCGCTGTTTCATTCATTAGCCACTAGGTGGTGCTGCTTCATTCATTACCCAATAGGTGGCACTGCTTCATTCGATGAGTTTAATCGAGTAAAACTCGCACTACACACTCAAGTTGAAAGAGAGTTACTTTACCTTAGGTAGCTTAGCAATTGGCAGATGGGATGGTGGCTCATCATTTTCACTATCACTGGAGTATTCCGATAGAGAACCCGGCAGATATTTCCATCGAGAGAGAATCGCTCTTCTTACTGTAGCGTATACTGCAAATTGAGATGGATTCCCCAGCATCGCCGGGGCAAAACATATGGCTTGGGCATTGGCCACCTTCCATCTGCGAAGTTTTTCCCTCTTTGTTAGCCTTTTATTTGTTCTCTTCTCGGTTCGTCTAAAAATATTTCAATTAAATTTATTAGTTACAAGAACAGGTAACCATTACATACAACTTAAGAAGAAGGCAGGAAAGGACGCAGAGAAGTGTGCTTGAGAACAAGCTAAGCTCTGGTCTTTGGAAAATGAAACAAAAGTACAAATTTTCTCTCTATATAATATTAGTAGCTATAATCTCTTTCTATCATGAACACGAACCGAGCCACTAAGTTCCTGCATAAACTGAAAAAAATTGTATCCAAGCAAATCCATGGGCAGGTCGCTCGTATTATTTAAATATCAAAATCCAACCGCGAATAAATTTTGAATATAAAATTGTCGTGACTTACCCAGTACCACTCCAGCATATTGCACGGAAAAAAATTCTATAATTCTCAGGTTCCATACATGTTAACTCTGGGGTAATGTTCATTTTCGATGCCATTATGATGAAAACTAAAATCTGTAATTTAAAAAATTTTGTATTTATTAAAAATTGTATGATAATCATTTATTTCTTTTCTTTCTCGAGAAGCATCTTAATCTTAATCTTAATACTTAATCTTTAAGATAGGTCATCACATGTCATCACAATTAATCATCACTGTATTAATTTGATTTTTATTTTTTTTCACTGAAATTCGACATAAAAAGACATATATTTACAAGCTTTCTACTATTTATATCTCAAAGTGTGTAGTGCGAGTTTTGAACGCATTGAACGCGTAAACGTTAATTTGTATGGGAATGAAGCAGCGCCACCTAGTGACTAACGTGTAGTGCTGCTTCATTCCCATACAAATTTTATGTTTATTTATACTACAGTTGTTATTTATCCTTAGATAAGTAAATAAATAAATAAATTTTAATTTGAGTCCATGACAGAAGATTAAGCCACTGAAAGATTTAATTTATTTATGAATTTAAAGGTTTTAAATTTTATTAAGGTCGTTAGCACCCTATTACTTATCAGGCATCCCTTAGATAAATCAAATACGCATAATAATAACAACTGAATTCGCATTATTTTATAGAAATTTGATCTTATACCATTTAGTCGCAAAAGCAAAATTTATACTATAAATATTTATAAAAGCCAAAACTAAAGACATATTAATGAAATAGAAATATATCTTCTTTAGCGTGACTCTATACAGATAAAAATACTGATCAAAATCGCGTAGAATAAATATAAATTTATTATATCTAAAATATAATGAAAATGTACCAGCTGCTGTTTTGTATTGGTGAAAATGGTGAATAGAATAATGTTAATAAAACCAAAAACAGTATTCGCAATCGCATTAAGGTGAAACCAGGCTTTCGCACGATTTTTAAAATAATCGATTAATTATTATCATTGTTAGATTAAACAATTGACATTAAAAAATAAATCCGCAAGGTCATAATGAATTAAATTGGACATACCTATGGCAATAACGTGGGCATAGTGTGTAATTTTCACATAATAAATATGTTTCACATAAATATTTTTATCGCGGCGAAAACGTTCCCGCAAGTGGCCGCAAGTGTGCAAGCTTTTAAGCAAAGTTTGCTTTTGCAGTCGCAGGGTTGTCAAAAATCAATAATCAACAATAGTGTGGTGAACCGGTAAAAATCGGATATACGGTTTTTTCGGACAATTACTTTAGTTGACTGTTAGTACCTAGTGTGTCAGTCATGACATAAATTAATAAACGATTCGTTAACCTTTGTTAATTTTTTAACCTTTTTTGATCCTACTTTCTCGAAGTAGTTAACAATTATTGGGAAAGAGACTTGTAATTTTTTTATAACCATAAATTAATTTTAAAAAAACTTTATAGTCAATTTTTTTTACAGCATACCAGGACGCCAATTTATATGTCGATGACGTTCTAACTTTAAGTTAACAAATAAATTGTTGTATTTCAATTCACTCAATTGTCATAATTATTATGATTTTATTATAACGACAAATAAATAAATAAAATACATGACAGTCGTTGGACTAGAGGTCAGAAGTGAAAACTAAGCTTCACAAAATTATTGATCGCAATAATAAATTCATAATGACAGACCATTAAAGAGGTTTGATGTTGATATGAAACTATTTTATTGGTCAGAGGTGTATACTGTACTGTATACCATATTGATCCTTGTTATCATATCTAGTAAGTTTACTTTCATATGCAGTTGTCTGCTGCTATGCTGGTCAGAGATGTATAATACCATATTGACCCTTGTTACCATATCTAGTATGTTTGCTTTCATATGCAGTCAATTTAGGTAACGGTAACATCTCTAATTCAATGATTTTACCCCATCTCAAAAATGCCCAACGCGCCTAAAGAAGTTTTTACTTCAAAGAGCTTTCTAGTAAAGCTTTTTTTACAGCCATTCACTCAATTGTCACAATTATTATGATTTTTTTTTATAATGAAAAATTAATAAAAAAAACCTTGGTAAAGCTTTTTTTTCACACCATACCAGTACGCCAATTTGTATCTCGATGACGTCCTAACTTTAAGTTTAGAAATGTATTGTCACCGGATTGTATTTACAATTCAGTCAATTGTCATAATTATTATGTTTTCTGTCTAACAACCAGTCGATAAACGTAAATTCGTCTTAACTAATACATATTCGTTTTAGTTATAAAAAACTATACTTAAGAGTAGCAGTTAATGGTAATGGTTTTCTTGGTTGCTTTTTAGTTTTGGTTTGGTTCATTTTATTTACTTTTTTTTTGTTTTTTTTTTATATGTTTATTTTCCTCCTGTTTTTATATTTTGTTTGTGCTGTAATTACTTTTTGTTGTTTTCTCTTACCTTTTTATTGTATTTTGTATAATTTTTCTCTGTATAAGTGGTATTCACCTGTAATTGTTCGCCACACATGTTTGTTAGTGTTTTTATATTTTTATTAAGTGATTAGTTAAGTGTATATTATTTAAATAAAAAATAAATAAAAATAATTATATCAGGCTAAATTTTATAATGCCGCCATCGAAATATCGAATCTTTTCATTAAAGTTGATTAAGGCGGCTGGATGGCGCCGAGCTTACCGGTTTTTGCTTAAAAGTTACGGTTCAGTCCAACCCTAGCGCGCCATTGTGTGTGGTGGTTGGTGTTTCTCGGTTTGTCATTATGTGTAGTTTCAGTGTTTTTATCTAAATATTAAGACATTTTTTATGAAGATATTTTATACGTATGTTTTAGTGAAATTAATAACTGTGACAATAATGTATGCCGAACCTTTTCTTCCGGATTAGTTGGCGTTCCCTTGAGTCACCACGGTTTGTTAAATTGATAGCTCTAAGGTTATTTGTTGTGACATAGACTTATACATATCAATCAATTTGTCATCGGCAATTATTGAAAATTATCATTCAGCAATCTACATTTCACTTATGAAATACATACGTTTATTTCTTCTAAATTCCATAAGCATCTTCTGTTCCCATAAGTTGAATGTCTTTGTTGGTAATGTCTAGCAAAAATGTGGTGGTTGTCATTCAGCTCCTCCTTAGCGTTGGTCTGATAATAATATAAGCTTTTGTTTGTCTTAAATCAAATTACATTATTATTTGTGAGGAATATATTATAGAATAGAATATATATTGGGAATATATTATATTACCCTTCTCAATACAGATCAATTTCTAAATGGATGTTTTGACCTTACAACTAAAGTGATAATTAAACTAATTTCTTTTACAAATATTTTTTTGCAATGTTTCTCAATTCAAATGACAGTTATGTTTAAACTAATTTGAAAAAAAAAAAAATAGTGATTGTAGTTAGGGTCATAGTTTCATAATCTTCGTTTTTTTCTCAAATAATGTTTATTATTAAGAATGATTTTTCAAAAAGGCCACTTTTACTAAGATACAGTCTTATTATTCAGACTAATATGTAAGCAAGTTACTTAGATTAGTTATTTACTAAATAATTTAAGTAACTCAAGTTAGTTACTTAAAATTGTGAGCTATTTGTTAGAAGTTTTATTAACTAGTTGAACCCGGCCACACTTAGCTGCGGTTCATATTTTTGTTTATGTTGAAATATTAAAATAAAAAGTAGGCATACATAGTGTATAAATATCAAGTTTTTATATTGAATTTTATATTGCAAAGAAAGCTCAGTTTAGATGCAACAATAAATTATTTTCTTTGAAGTAACAGTTTAGTACGTAGGCTACCGATCTCACAATTTCTATAATACCAGTACTGATTAGTCTTAATTTTGGTATCACCATGTACACCATACACAATCTAATAGTATTGAAATTTTGACAGATAATATGTTCATAAATAATAGAGAACAAGATATAATTTTTCTCATTAGTTCTTGACAGGCAGTTAGGCACACTAAACAAAATATAATTTAATGGTTAATAACTATTAACTAATTAATATAATATACATATTCATTATTGTGAGCATAATGAAAGAAACTCAAAGTAAGTACTACTCAAAGGCCTTTGAGTAGCCCATTGGATGAACGGTATGGATGGCCCCCGGGTTCGGTACTGGCGGGGTAAACTTTGGTAATGAACTTTTTAAAGTTGGTTCTGGTCTGCATTAGGAAAGTAGTAGAAGGGCTCACTGCATTTCACAGTAAGGCAAGCCCGTCTGCCTAACTGAATAACAGCTTATGGTGTTTCGGTCCGTGAGTCAGGGATGTCAGAGTCCATTACTCCATTTTCTGTGGTAGGCCTGCAGCAACTGCAGCAGCAATGCCATATTGCTTGTGACCGTAGCCATCTACCATAAAGTGTCTGTCGTAACATAAGTAATTAACATTAATATAAGTAAAACAAAAGTCAGGCATTCAGGCTTGCGGTTTAGTAAATACTAAAAACCGATTTCGAAATGAGAGTTTAATATATTTAAAAACTCTTTTTATTAATAATAAAGAGATGAGTAGGTAAGTATACATGTGCAATGCAAACAGCTTATGGCCTCTTCAATGAAGTTGCTCCCCGAACCAGTTTCTAAATTAAAATGGCAATGGAATGCTACATGACCACTAATTAAAGATTCTCTCTTCAATATTATGCTGATAAAAATAATGCAAGCAATTTTGTATGTAGATTGAGTTGAACGAATAAATGTTTGTAAATGCGTAACCTTATGGCACAATGAATAGAGACGTAGTCCCTAAATTTTAACTATTTTATCCTATGGAACGCGAAAGCTTACGAATTATAAGGATAAAATACAATAAGTCACCTTTAGAAGCACAGAGAAACCAAATGTAGGCTAATACTTCATAATTATGACTCCAAAGAAGTTAGTCTGTCACATGCAGGTCAAAGATTTCCTTAATGATGTTTTTTTTTCACCGTTTGAACATGTAATAATTATTTCTGATCCACACCTCACACGTGCCGACCTACTGCTTTATTAATATCATAATCTAATTACTTTAAACCAGCAATTCTTGTATGAATTTATTTCGGAGATGTAAATTTTGTATATGTGTACGAATATTATTTTCAATGAATTTGAATAAACTTAAAAATGTTTAATGCCTTAACTTTATATTGGTGTAATTAAATTTTGGCTGATGATAAATAATAGATAGATATAAAATCAAACTGTATAATACTTTTCCTCGGCGAAGTAGGGAGTAATCATTAGTAAAATACAGCGAGGTAACTTGACTAAAATCTTAAAAAAATTATAAGCTTATTTATTTATATGGGTTGGTGACGGCTGGTTCAAGAGCCTGAAACAAAGACAGAATCCTGGCACGGTACTTCCCTCCTCTGTGGCCATGTTCTCATTCACACAGATTGAGTAAATATTTTTGAATGAAGAATTGTTTTGGCAGGCTTCTCCGAGGCGGTGTGTAAGTTGGGGCAGCGATGGAGGTCGGTACGCGTGCCCTGGACGTGCTCCCGTTGCTCCAGGAACGCGTGGCGTCCCTGACGGGAGGCCGCGACCGCCGCGGGGGACCTATCATATGGTTCCCGGCCAATTCGAGGCGGGATCGCGTCGCGCCAGATGACTACAGGCGACTCTTGCACTATTTAATCAGCATACCTAGGTGAGTAACATGTGTACTGTTCTTATTAATTAAAAAATAACAACTAATTATAAAGTACACGTTTGCGTATTATAATTATACAGTATACCAGATGCTTTTAAAGTTTTAACAAGCTTTTAAAGGCGGGTAATTTTACTCATATATGAGACGCCTATTAGCCTGTTTCTGAAAATAATCCACTTTGTTAGGTCGCCTTACTGATACCTAGGTATATCAATAGCAACGACAGGTTGATTAAAGTGAATCTATTTATATATTTAATACTATGATTTTTTAAGTAAAGATAACCCATCTCCATATAGCACGTCTTTAAAAAATGTTCCGCTTTGTACATACCTACTTATCTGTATACTCCTATATACTTATTACCTACGTGAGATATACCTATTAGTAAGCGTGACAGATGATACAGAACGTATGATACGGAAAGAGATAGCTGTCTGTAAAGAGTTGCGTTTGAAGTACGCTAGCCAAACAAAGCTGAGCGATGCAAACAGAAGCGTCACATCATTGATATTAGAGTCTGTGCGGAAATAGAATGGACGTAATAATTGAGGGCGCCACTGCGTATTTCTTATTTTGAAAACTCTGTTATGTTATTATAGTTCGACTGTAAACATCTTGATACTTTTATAAATTAGTTAAATTTTTTACTATTCTAAAACTTATTGGTAAAATTATTTATATAATAAAAATAATAAAGTCATTATGGTAGTTCCCTTATACGCCGCGTCCTTTCTCTTTCCGCACAGACTCTATAAACAACATAATTGGGGTGGCATTAAATAAAACAACTTATTTGCCATTTTTTTTAATTTTTTTATTATTGGAATTTTAATGAAGTTTTTATAGTAGGTATATATAGAATATTATATTTTATTACAATATAATATATATAGAATATTATATTATATTGTAATTCTAATATAATATAATATTAGTTCTATATTATATTATATTATATTAGAATTACAATATAATAATATAATGGAATAGTATTTCATATAATTCGAAATGAAATCGCCCATCACCAGTTTATAGTTACAGAGCGCGGTAAATTGTGCCTACGGTTTCGCTTCTGACTGTTAATCTATGACGCACGGTATCTGTCCCTATTGCACTGGATCGCCCAATTTTGTATAAAATTTATGTGATTTTTATGTACTTACGTGTGGTGTGTAACTCCTTTATCCTTTCTTACTTTGGAACCATAGTTTTTACACTTTCGGAATACACAATTCGGCATTTTAGACTGTCTTTTAATAATTATGACACAGAGTCAACACAGAGCAGCACACGTGTTCTTTCACTCGCTGTTATTAAGCGACTAAATCAAATTACAACAATTGTCTTAATTTGAACGCCTCCGTTCCAGGGCACTAGTCCCATATCTACCTCGTTTTATATATTAATATCATTGATTTAATAGGATAAAATAACAAAATAAGTGTAACATAAAACCTGTGCCATACCAGTAATTGCCTCAAAAATGTCTCAAAATATTTTTTCCTTCGTCTTAATCTCAAAAATAGTGTCCCACCGAAAAAGGATTTTCAGCCAAAAACGAAAAAGAAGCTTCGGATTTAGTTTTATTTTCGGCTGAAAACGAAAATGATTTAGACATTATTAAATAAATAATTAATATTTCTGCTGTACATTGCATTCTCACTAGGTACGAAGTTATCCGAACGTCACCTGATAATGCCCAGTTTTACGAAGTAGGCCAAATGACGCGCGATAATTCACGAACTTTGGCTTCGATTTTCGGCTTGGCTAAAACTTCGTCTGGTTTATATAGCCGAAAACGAAAAAATGAAAATATGGCAGAATCATGAATTTTTGGCCGAAAATGGCCGAAAACGAAAACGAAGCTTCGATCGGTCACTAGTCATAGGTTAATATAGGATAAGAGAGGATTTTTAATCGCAATACCATCAAGTGTGTAGCTATGTGGCTTTCGCATAGAAAAAATATTTAAATGAAGTGTGGCTACGCGAATCTGAAGTAAACTCGAGCCAATTAGTTTCATCCTTTCATACGCAATGCACAATAGCTTTGAATGTATTCTGTTGTAACTTCATTGTTAACAATCTTTCTTCCTGTGGAAATCGGGTTAGCGTGAGCTCCAGGCTTCATACACGAATTCATTTTGTGAATCAACTTATTTTTTATAAAATCCTACTAATATTAAAAAAGCAAAAGCCGTTTTTTTGCATGATTGATTAACAAACATACAAACTACTTTCGCATTTATAATATTATTGGGACTTAACTTATAAATTAAAATTTGATCAATTGTTCGTTGAGATCTCAAACATACCTATAGCACGTAGCAGAAAGCTTTGAACATTGAACATAAGTTATTTTATAAAGGACATTGTTTAAAACCAGGCCATTGTTTTTTTAACTTAAACTTTGGACAATTGGTAATACTTAAGTCTTTTTTAATTTCAATAATTTCCTGTAAATTTCTGATGTACTTAAATGGGGTAACATTCGAAAAAAAACTGTCTTATATTTGTACTTTTAATACTTTCAAACATAGGTAAATATCTATGAAAACTCATTAGTTTTCTTAGTAGAATCTATAATTTCTTACCTAATGGTACAATTTTCAACCGTTAAAACGAAAATAATGAAAAGCTGATGGTCTGATTGATGTCCTTTGCCACTTTCGAACAAGTGGTTAGCGAATAAAATTTGTTATTACACAAACATGACTTCACATGACCTTGACTTCCCAGGTTTTGTTTACTCAAATATTACAAATCGATTTTGTCGCTCAGAATAGATCTTAGTTCCAAATACAGTTAATACAGTTATAAAATTAGTCAGCGTCTTGTATTTTCTTAAATTTAAATTAAGAAAAATGCTCTCACTACTCTATTCCGGTTGAATTGTACGATCGGACTACTGGGAAAAAAAGTCTCACTATTCCGATTGATTTGTACGATCGGACTACTGGGAAAAAAGTCTCACTATTCTGTTTGAATTGTACAATCGGACTACTGGGAAAAAAAGTCTCACTATTCCGGTGGATTTGTACGGTCGGACTACTGGAAAAAAAAAGTTCATTTGGACAGGGTCAACTATGAAAAGCTCATTTCCAATATTAGCCCTACCAGGAATCGAACCAGTTAGTGCTCGGTCTCCTGAACCGCTCGACCAATGGGGTCGTCAAAAAAGTATCAAATGAAATTATATTATTATGATAAGTCGACGGCAATCATAAAAGTTTTTGAAACTGTTCTATCTTTAACTTGAAACTATCTCCTACGATTTGGCCTACATTCGGTTAGTACCGAGTCTCAAAGCGGACGTCTTATTCAAACTAGTGCACATCTCTAGTTTTTAATTATTTCAACGGTAACAAAAGATGAATCAGAACTGTAATAAAAAAAAAAACAAAAATGTGTTAAACAATGTTCGTAAAATTACCAATGAAAATTATTGTCAAATAGTTTATGATATAAAAAATATATTTTTTATCCGACTAATACCGTGACTTCGTCTGCTTTTTTTCTTAGGTATTCAAATATTTATTTATTCTTTATTGCTCATAAGTATAATTTTTGTCAGGGTATGAATTTTATTTTTTATTTTTACATCTCTAGGGATTTTTTTTCTGTGTGAAAGGCCCTATGTCCTTACGAAGATCGATAAAATTCTTTTGAGATTATGGGTGATTTCTAAGATTTGCATACATTATCATAATTATTGTCGTCCAAAGCTCAATTCGAATCGATGTGACGCGCTCAGCAGACTGAGCATATTTTATGTCTAGACATTAAGGCATTAAGGCGATTGACTTATACTATTCTTTTGTTGTTACCAGTGATACCGTACGGTCTCATGGATTCACGATCTTGATTGACATGAGAGGTTCTGCATGGGCAGCGATCAAACCAATACTCAAAGTTCTCCAAGAACACTTCCCTTCTTCCGTCCACCAGGCACTCGTAGTGAAACCTGACAACTTTTGGCAAAAACAGCGAACTACTATAGGCGCACATAAATACAAATTCGAGGTATGTATGAAAGGAAATAATAAGTGCAAATTGAGATGCTCTAAAATGACTCAATTTATCATAGCACTATGATCTAATATTTTATAATCTAATCTAATCTTATTATTTTCAGACGACAATGATTAGTTTAGAAGCCCTACCTAAAGTAATAGATAGTTCACAATTGACGCCGGATTTAGAAGGATCACTACAATACGACCATGCACAATGGATAGACTTAAGACTTGTAAGTCGCGTATACTTATTTTAAATGTGTGTTTTTTATATCTATCTGAGAACAATTGACAATAGTCATGCAATAAGTAGCAGCGGCCTAGTTAAAGTTAACATTGTATCTCTATTTATTTAATTATTTTAAATATTCATATTCATTAATTATTCATATATACACCATTAAAGTAAAAGAATCTACCACCGATATGGAAATAAGTTTCTATGGCGAACGCACTCGATTGAATGAATATTACCTGCTGCAGATCACTATTGAATATTTTAATATCCTGCTACTTACTGTATGACTGTCATGTCATGAGCTTATATATACAGCATATTAAACCTAGAAGTATCATGGTTTCATCCAACGTGATTCTTACAAGACTTGTACTTGGTACAATGTATATTTTAGGCCCTAGAGGACTTTATGTGGCAAGCTGGTGAACTGCTAGATCGTCTGGACGACCTGCAAGAGGACGTCGCGCGCGCAGATTTCGCAGACGACGTAACTGGTGCTCGTCGCGCCATCGATGCCCACGCCGACATCAACAAACGTCTCTCCAAAGTTCCTGTCGATGAATTAGAAGCTCAAGGTAAGAGATGACAACCTGTCATCTGAGCATTCTTTAAACTATAGTTTGTTGAAGATATATCAAATACACTGAAATTGTCTTACTTGTGTGAATTGATATATTGATTCAAAATATATAAATAAAAAAAAATTTCAAACCTATTTTCATTGAAGATATTTTTACTTTACAACATATGTAGTTACATACACTGTGCTTCTAGTAGCATTAGCATTTTATCGATCAATTTACAATAGATTACCTATAGAAAAATCGCTGTAATATTTTGATAATTGTTAACCGACCTATACATAAAAAAATCCATGTCCTTTATCCATCTAAAGTCGGCAGTCCACTTGTAGCAAGTATAGCTTTTTATCAAAGATTACCATCAGCCTGCCTGCCGAACTTAAAAAAAGACATAGACAACGGCAAAAAAATCATACATTGCTAGCACAATTATCATAATAATTGTTACATGAAAAATTCATTAGATTAGAAGTCAAGGCAATGTTAACAGTTGGTGAGTAAGTGTTTTCTAAAAGTATTATCTAGCCATGAATTAATTAATGTATGTTGTGTTGTATGTGGCTCATGTAACACGCTGGTTTTGTCACGGTTGAACACTTTAAAAACTAGTCTGTTTTAACGGACCTACTAAACTGTATAGCCTTGTTATGTAATTAGCGTATTTCAGTCGTACATTACTTTTGTTTTCATTCGAGTATGCGGTGAATTCAACGAAATTAGTGTTATTCGATTTCTGATTAAGTATCATGTGTTTTGATTGTTTGTGGGCTTCTGATAATCAAGGTTGTGACAACAAGTGCTGTTATCGGGAAATGTGGAAAGGTTTTGTCTTGGAAATTTTAGTATTTTGTCACCTAAGTTATTTAAGTAAAAAATCTAAGTAAATAATAATAAATAATAATAATAATATATTCACACATTCCACACAGCACCATCTAGTTCCAAAGTAAGCAACTTAATGCTTGTATTATGGATACCAGATAGTTGATATACTACATACACTACTTTTTTTTTTTTTGTAAATACATACATATTATAAATACAAAACATCCATGACTCAGGTGCAAAGGTAAAATGTTAACACTAAACATTTGCCCCTAGCGGGATTCGAACCCGCGACCGCTTGGTTAACAGCTAGGGTTACTAGCCACTAGACCAAACGTGTCGTCAATTATTATTATTATTTATTATTATTATTTAAAACAACAACAAATTATTTAAAACTATTTGGTCTGCGTTGAAAAAGAAAAAATAGCCTATCCTGTGTCTCGTACGTCTAAATGTTTATCTACCAAGTTTTATGAAAATCAGTTAATTCGTTAATTCGTTTAAGAGTTATGGAGTAACATACATACATACATACAATACCTACACTTACAGATTTATTATTAGTATTTTTAAATCAATATTCCAATCTTGGTTACTTTATCTATAGAAATATGGTTTTTAAAAAGTATATATTCTAAAATCGTTTTCGCAGCCATACTTAATTACTTTGCATTTTGGAATTACATTTCGAGGCCAACGTTCATCCGGGTTTCAGTGCTAAATGATATCCTGTAGATGTCGATTTCCTTTCGACGATCGGAATCGGACTGGAGTTTTTATTTTATATTCACAAACGGTGTCAAAATATATATATATATATATATATATATATATATTATATGAAATTTACAAGTTGTATTACTAAATTTGTAGCAGATGCACAACATTTTACATTATTCTAAAGTTCCACCTTTTGACACGCTTGTAAAATATATATTTAGCCCGTAAATCACTACATAGTATAAAACAAAGTCGCTTTTTCTGTCCCTATGTCCCTTTGTATGCTTAGATCTTTAAAACTACGCAACGGATTTTAATGCGGTTTTCACTAATGGGTAGAGTGGTTCTCGAGGAAGGTTTAAGTACATAATTTACTAAGTTACGCGGGCGAAGTCGCGGGCAGCAGCTTTAATTTTATTAACACGTAATTTTATAAACTATAACTAACATGTAGTGCCATCTGTTAACTTTTAGATGAATTAGAGTACTACATTGCTTCAAACAGAATTCCCTAGATGGCGTTGTAAATTTTGCATACACGTTGTCTGGGACTCCAAAAAGGACATAGGGTACCTTTCATCCAGAACGCGGACGAAGTCGCGGGCACCAGCTAGTTTACTATTAAATGAATAAATTAATTTAGTAAATGCGTACAAGTACAGCATGAAATGAAAACGGGCAATGCGGTCGGCGGTTTGTTTAACGGTTCAACTTAGTTCCGATTTCAGTTACGAAAGTTCTTAAACTTTTGCTTTATGGCAACATTTTGTTTGTCAATTTGTTTTTGGGACGCTAGCGAGTTTAATTTTATCGTTGTTTATTACTTTGTAAAAATAATTGTTTTCATATTACTTTTTTAAAATGGAAATGTAAATGAATTTACATTATTTGATGGCTCAAAACACATTTTTTCATAGAATATAGTAGCCGTCTCGCTCTTTCGGTAAAAGGACATAGTTTCTTCTCGTTTTCGCAAATTGTCAAGAGATAAGTATTTTGATTGAAGGTGAAAGAGTGCTACAACGCGTGGAAGCGGCCGAAGCGGCGTCGTGCGAAGCGAGCGGAAGCGGCGAAGGCGCGGCGTTCCATTGCGGGTCGCCGGGTGCGGTGCGCGCGCAGCTAGCGGCCGTACGATCTGCTCATGCGCACGCACACAAGTTGTGGCAGCACAAGAAGATGCAATTAGACCAGTGTTTCCAACTGCGACTCTTCGAGCAGGATTGCGAAAAGGTAATCCTTATACAATCAATCGCTCTGTAGTTCCACTTGAAAGAAACATAATACGACAATCCGGAAAGATGGCCCTGGCGGCCATCTATCCCTAAAGTTGACTAACAAAATACCAGTCCTATCACGATTAATTGAAGCAGCACGATTAATTAGCAAAGATATATAGACTGTACTAACTAATTGATACTTGCAAATCAATAAGGTCTGCGGTGCACTTGCAATCTCTGTTATTGCTTTTGTTTATTAGAGACGGTATCCACATACCATCAAGAGAACACCAAGATTGTATGTTTGATTTTTCACAAAGAAAAATCTACTTTCAGATGCTAGAATGGATTGTTAATCATCGTACAGCATTCCTTTCCAAGTACGTGGAAATCGGAAGGTCATGTACAGCAGCTAAACGACTGCAGGAAGAACACGCCAGGTACGTTTTTCATGAATCATGATAGAATCCCTTTTAAAAATTTGTGACAACTTTTGGATTCTTAAACAAAACTTAAACAAAACTTGGCAAATGTAAAGTCGATGTGAAGAAGGAGAAACATATATGGTTTTGCATTGTTTCGACATACGATTGCAATGAGTAAATTATAATACTATCTATCTACTTATAGATTTATTAAGAATAATAATGAATACATCACTTCGGATGACTTCCATATAAAGCATCAATGTCGTCGTGTAAATTGCAAACAATATAATGTTATGATTTATCAATGACCGTCAATGTATTTTATATGGGTATATGTGTTGTTAAATTAAATAAGAAGCTATCAGCGTTGTATGTATTGCGTTTGTGAGTTATTAAAACATCCAATCTATGAGACTATCTCGAACAATACTTACTTTTATTAAGGCCAGAGATACTTTTGTTCACCACATGTAGCAGGGCTCACTGCGTTTCGTAACAGACACCCATACTTACGGCTGACGGGCGACGGTCTGTTGCAAAAATTTACCTGTGCCCATAACCGTTAATAAGACCCTAAGTTAAAAGTTGATTTTTTTTCAAGGTTTGCCGCAGCGTGCACCGGAGGCGGGAGGCCGAGCGTGGCCCGGGTGACGGCCGCTGCGCGACGTCTCACGGACAAACGTCACTACGCCGAGGGACAGATCAGTGCGCTAGCGCATCGCCTCGAGCGGACATACAAACAATTGTCGGCGGGGTTGGAAGAACGCTCGGCAGTGCTATCGCTGTCGGTCGTCTTCCACCACAAAGCGGAGGCCTACGCGTCGGCGGTAGGCGGCTGGGGGGCCCAATGTGCGGTGGCCCTACAATTGGCCACGGGTCAGGGGGGCGCTCCCTGCAACGATCCAAGGGCCCTCGAGCAACACGCGCAGAGACACAGACAGCTCTACGAACACATGTGTCAAGCGTACACAGAGGTTCATTCGACAAGTAAAAAGCTACTCTACCAACTTGATCATTTGGTTCAAGTGTGCCATCAAATTATTCCCAATGAAATGGTGAGTGCCCTATAAAAAAAATTACACTTTTTCGATCTACTTTTTTTATTCTATCTAAAATAAAATCACGAGACTGCTTTTAATGTCTATTAAAAATTGACACAGGGCGACGGTACAGTAAGTGCGGCGAGTAGTAGCGGTGGCGATCCAGCTGCAGATTACAGTTCTGGTGCTAACCATGTGCTGGCCGTCATTCATCAGATCTTAGGACATCATAGAGCACTAGAAGCGAGGTATCACCAGGCGAGACTCAAACTGCACCAGCGACTAGCACTACTCTTATATAAGGAGGATTGCAGACAGGTAACATATTCTACACTATTTTTTTTGCCTTTAACTGAGACTTTCTTATGACAAATACATTATATCAGCACCGGCACTTTGACGGTAGGCCTAGACATAGCAAAGGTATTTAACCAGATACTGCACCTTTTCATTTCACAATTCACAGTAAGATTGAATAAATACTTAGTAATTTATTTCTTCTTATCTGAAAAATTTTGTACCTTTCCGCAGGTGCTGGATTGGCTAGCAAATCACGGTGAAGTGTTTCTACAAAAGAACACTGGCATCGGAAGAAATCTCCACAAGGCTCGAGTGTATCAGAAGTCTCACGAACATTTCGAGAATGTTGCTCAAGTGAGTTGAATTCGTCTTAATCAATTGGATAATTATGTTTTTGTTCTGTTTCTGTGACCGAGTCGTTTGTGCAGAATACGTACACAAACGCCGAGAAACTTCTCGCCGCCGCCGAAGAGTTGGCGCGTTCAGGCGAATGCGATCCCGAGGAAGTGTTGGGGGTTGCACGGGAACTGGAGGCCCACGTGGCTGCCTTCGCGGCCCGCGTTGACAGACGTCGGCGCCGGCTAGACTTGGCCGTACTCTTGTACACACACGAAAAAGAGGTACAAACTTCTCATACCAAATGAAGCCCAAATATCAAGTCCTCGTCAGTTTACGGTGTGTTGCGAGAAAATGATGTGACTTCCAAAAGTGACGTTTATTGCGGGAGCTCTCGGTACAGGGGCTTGTATTGCAGAAACCAAGATACAAAAGCAAGCTCTGAGCATATTTAAAAAAAGTAAAACAGACATAAATGTAGCGATTGTTGATTGATTAAACTTGTTAAGACGTAGACAGCCCTTTAGATACGTGCTATATTTTGGTCACAAACATGAATTCTGTTAAAATTTCATCAATTCACCAACAAAACTAGAGTCGTAAGTAAACTGAGAAAGTTAAATTAAATTTTGTCGCAAAATTTTTAAACCACTTCCAACAATGATGAAGGATTAGTTCATTTATATCAGTAGGTATATTTCTCTTAGTTGACACTGCATTTGAAATATTCGTACAGCTGTTGCAATGGCTGGAGACGCTGCGAAGTGGCGGAGGTGTTTGCTCTTCGGATGACACCCCAGAGGCAGCGAGACGAGCTTTGGAGCAATGCGCACAGCATAGAGGGGCCAGTCTCGACGCTTGCGCAGGCACCATCGCTCAGGGAGAAGCACTACTGCAGGATCTCAGGTTAGTATCACATCTAATGGACACCATCAAATATAAGGTCGTTTTTTTTTAAATCCTTCCAGTAGGTACTATGCTGAAGCCCACCTATGTCTGCTGCTCTTACATTCCAGTTCTCGCTTCATCCGTCTCTCATTCATACTGTTGCGGGTGGGACGCCTGTCTAATCCGACTCTGAATCTGTTAACAATAATAAAAACAAAATATAAGGCCGTTAGGCGCATGAGCACTGACACGTCTTACGTTCGCTACGATTTACTTCCATTTTGCTGTTGCTAGAAAGGACATATTGCGCATAGAAATTCTCTTCAGAATAAAAGAAACGTGAGTTTCTTTTATTCTGAAGAGTGGAACCCTTGCGGAACCTGCGGAAACCTTTTGACATCACTGAGTTTACATCAGCACCGTGTTATATGAGGGCCTAGTGCGAGTTTTACTCGATAATACTTGTCGAACGCGTAATCGTCAATTTGTATGGGAATTAAGCAGCGTTACACGTTCAGCAACGGCGGGAGCACCAAGGAAGAGGGCGGCAAGTCACCAGACGTCGTGCTCATCGCATATCACTTTATCTCGCAATCAACACACAGCGGCTTACCCCAGACCCGACGGAACTTTGAGTACTGTCGAAGTCAACACCAGTAAAGCTGGCACTCTACGGCTTCAAGAATAAATGGGTCACTCCTCATTAATTTGTAAAGTTATACGTACGTAAAGTTAGTTAGTGTAGTTACATAGTTGCACAACAAGATACCTAGTATTTATTGTTGCTTTATCTGAAACTTTGAAAGCAGCCGTCATATCAGTCACACAATGTACTTACTGTGCGAGACTGTTCGCTTTTGAACAAAATAGAACTTGAGTACAACTTAACAGTGTACTTGAGAGCCTGTACAACAAAGAGACAGAAAGCGTGCACTTGCATTAAGAAGCTGAGTACAACTCACTATAAGTTTTATGAGTTCTTGCCGTACCCATAAAACTCACCGTTAATGTTTGACCACGAATATTCATCAAGACTGTTGAGTAAATGCTCTGTGACCAAAAATCATTATAAATTATAATAATCCGTAATGTCAGGGATAGTTTACTATATGAACCCAGCCACGCTTCTATGTGGCTCGTTTTTTTTTAATTTAGAATATAAAGTATATAGAAACACTTTTAACATGATAATTTATAAAGATTATCAATTAATAAAGTATCTATAATATATTTTTCGTGCAATGAAATGTCGTGTTATTTTGTAATTTTGAAACTAAACAAATTTACAAAAATATACAAATTTTAAAAGAAATAAAAAAAAATTTGCCGAATGATTTTACCTAGTTGTTTCTTAAAAACACAAGTAGAGATACATCTACTGTTAAAAATACAATGAGAAAATAATAATAAAAGAAATGACTGCAGAGTTATAAACATTATTTAGATGAATCAAGTTCTGTTTGTTGTATGGGAGTATTGTGTGCGGCTTTGGGGACGCCTCTGGACCGGATGAAACGAAATTAAAACGTCAACTCCAGACATGTCACAATATCGGATTGTATCTAAAATCATGTCACCAAGAGGGCAATTTATATATAAGCCCGGGGTTGAAAATTTATGGTAGTAAAATCAAAATTGTCACACGTTACGTTCTATTTTCAAACATTTTAGAATATCTCTGAAGTTTCAGAGATATTGCGCCATCTACACAATATCACTGAAACTAAAATATGTTACGTAACATTACATTACGAACAAAGATGGGCTGATATTAATTCGTTATGCTAAATGCTTTTATAATTTTATAATCGTTTATAAATAGTAAACTCAAGTTGTGCGTCGGAGTTGACACACACATTTTATATTTTATTAAAAATTGTTTGTTTTATATGTGACTGACTTTGTGTCTAAATATTTAGTCATTGTCTTTATGTTATATAATGACGAAGTCAATAATATTTAGTTTTAAATGAATATAGGATTCAAAATATGCGTATGTGCTCGTATGTAGGTACTACGAGTATCGAAGTCTCACGGGACACCAAACAAAACAATGGTGTGTGGTATGCGGCCTAATTTCTACGTCCACATCTGTACGAGAGCTCTGATTTTTCAGTGAAAATGCACCGTCTACTTCTCCACGCGATACAGATATGTGGCACATACTATGTATTATTTATTCAAGCGCTTCGTCAAATGAGAGATTGCCTCTCAATGAGTGTACGCAATAAGCATTTTGCACAGTTTTGTAAAACTTGGTCGGTATTCAATGCGGAGCCGCAGGAAATCTGCAGATGGAAACAAATGTTTAATATTCAACTCTTTGAGATGTTTCATTTACCTGATTACAAAAGTGAGCATAGTAGGCATTGCAGCGGAATTCATTGAATATTTATAACAATTTTAATTTAATTTATTTACTCGTCTATATAAACTTGTACTAGCATTTAAAGATCATCAAACACAATAATAAATAAATTATCTCTATAATATATTACCACGTAAAAGACATAAAACTAGATTCCGCCCTCAAGCTACCGGTAGTTAGGGCTCCTTCCTTAGGGGTAGTGAGAGCCTCTTGAGGGATCGAGGCTTATTATTATTATGAGCTGCTACTACTTACTAGCCTTTTTTCCGCGTCCGTCAGAAACAGTAGATACTCTTTGAAAGGTACCTATATCCTATTCTATATCCCTTGCAACGTGTATGCAAATTTTCATATAATGATCTGTTGAGTAGTTAAGGCGTGAAAGCGTAACAAACAAACAAACTCGTTAAAAATTGATTAATAATGATTTAAATTTATTAACAGATTGTTGCTGTGTATCTTTCGTAACTTATTGAGGTACCTTTTACACTGGCATTTAAAAATAAATAAATTTTTTGTAGAGCCTGAGCTAGTAAACAACAGGTTTATGTTTGTTTCTTAAGTTGAAATTGTGGAAGTCGTAGTGGCACTCTGCTTGTTAATGAATAATTGCGTCGAGTGGGACAGGCCGCGTCTAATACCACTCGCTCGTTTCGTTATAAAAATACCGCGTCCCTTAAAAGGTGAAAGAACTGGACGCGTTTCCGCCGCAGTTCGCAGTCTCTTGCACAAACATATGAAAAACTTGCCTCCTCGCAGAAGTCAAACCATCGCGCAATACCAACGCGTTGACATCATTACTTTGACAAACTAAAACCGCTTTGGTTCAAACATCGCAAATTAAATTAAATACTTAAATAAAAATCAATTTAGGTATATTTATCCCCCTTTTCATAAGTGAAAAGAGGGTTTGTGTACCTATATATAAAAAAATGCAGGCGAAGCCCGGAGTGTTTCATTAGTGCACTTATAAAAATCGTTCTTAATTGAACACAGGTTTAGTTAACGATCGTAAGAGCTGACTCTTTTAGCATTAAATGTAAAGGAAATTATATTTGCGAAATCATAAATATTATGAGAAACATTTCCACATAGAATTCGAATCCCTATTGGGAGATCAACAGCGTAAAGGTGAAATGCCTAGAAAATGTCACTGCACTCATAAGCCTATAACAAATCGTTCTACAAAAATAAATATTATTTTATAAATAAATTTATTAATTTATAAATAATGTTTATTTTTAAAGTAGTTTTTGCCCGTGACTTCGTCCGCCCCCTTTCTCAATGTTGACGACTGCAATAATTGGCCTATGTAGGCCTATATGGTCTACCCACAGACATAGGGTCTACCTGACATTATAGTTTATCAATGACATAGTAAGTGTAACCAAAGTATTACTTTACTGTTGGCGTCTCTAAAATAAAATAAAATGAAATAAATATCCTAACCTAATAAAGTAATTTGTGTTGAAAGTCAACCTTTTTTAGTATGAGGTTCAGTTGGTTGCTATAAATAATTGCCTCGTGGTACAAAACGAATCAGCCCCGGCCTAACTAGTTTACCCTAACAGGAAAACTTGCTCTGACGACAACTTACTACGGGATGATTGCAAACTTTTTGCCTCCTTAAAACATAGGGTTCAAAACTTTGAACTCTCCAAAGGTTTTAGGGACGAAGTGCGATGCCAAACATTCCGAAGTTACGAAAGTAAATTGTTATTACAATTATTGTATTTCGTTTATCATTAACGTACGTGATGACCGTTTTATTATTGTACTTACTTAATTTATATTTTCATAATTATTTATATATTTCCCCATTATACAAGAAGAAAACGCAGTAAAAGTACCTATTTGGTTTCATTTGAAGAACACAAAAGAAATATTTATTTTTTAAACGTCATCTATAATCATGACCATCCACTTACCTACCATGTACAAATATACCTACCTAATAATACTATAATATCAATTTGTCTGTGCAACGTGTATGTTACGTACGTTGTTTTTTTGAAAAAATGTTTACGGTCTTACTACAAAAGATTCAGTAAGCACTGTTCAAACACATGCTTAGTTAGACAAGCATTAAGCATTTAAGCATTGGTCAGTGAGCGTTTAAAATGTCCCTACCACAAAACCTTATTTAGCGCTTGTTTCGGTAGACAGTGTTAAAGTACGTGAATGTTATTGAATTATGGCAACCTTGGCAAACATTCATTCAGTCACTCGCCCTGCATTCATGTCGTTTTCATTTTACGCAGATCTGATAGGCGTATAATGATGAATTTTGGTTTTCACAAGCTATTATTATGGACTATATTAATGATATCAGCAAATTATAAGATTGGAATAAGTAATAAATTACAACAAGTACGTTAGATTATTTATAAAATTTCGTAATACCAAAAAATATTGAGCATAATGGAACGTAACTAACACTGACGTAATTGTCAAATGTGGTCAAATGTAAAGTTTTATTTGTTAAAATTGTTAAATAAAATTTTTATTTGAGTATCCATAAAATCCATCTTTATTAAATAAATAATCTTGTTACCAAAGTTATATATTCGAATGGATTAATTCTCTCACGATGTATTCTATCTCAAAAATTATCCATGTAATCCATATCCTCCATGTCAATTAAATTTAAAATATCCATACTCATTTATAAAATCAAAAGAAATCTTTAATATTAACTATTAAGTATATGCAAAACGAAATTTGACACAATACGTCAGAGGAAGAGAGGCCGTTAACTAGATAGACACTCGTTAAACTAGCATATGGCGGTTGTTAAATTTAAATAATGCTCAAGCATTGTTAAACCCTAAACAATGCCTAGACACTCTTTTGTAGTAAAGTTTTTTTTTAACACGTGTTTTAAGCCTGATTAAAGTGTGTTTAATGTTTTTGTAGTAAGACCGTTAATGTTTAGGGCATAGATAAATGATTGGTATCGCTGCGCTCGACTAGATACTTGTAAAATGCGGCATAAAACAGTACGCCGAATTCGGCGTACCCGAGCCAGTCATACTGCAAACTGTCTGTGATGTGTACGTGCCGAATGTTTTATTAAATTTTAGGCATAATAAAATACCAGTTTGCGTAGTGAAACTGTGTAAAAATATTATAAAACTTATAAGTTGAAAGTGATAAAAAATGACGCTTTTTTTACACACACTACAATAAAAAGTTGCCACATTTTCGGAGCTATTGCTTTTGTATAGCACTCCATCTAGTCAAGCGCAGCGAGACCAATCAATTATCTATGCCCTAAACATTAAACATTTTTTCAAAAAAACAACGTACGTACCTACATAAATATGTATGCTAATCTCCCCATTTCTCCCTGGCGAACTCGATGCTCGTCAATCTAGTTCGATTATAAATACTTTTAAAAGAAAATAGAACACACCCACAATGGAATAAGCCTGGTGCAACGCAGCCCAACAAAAGAAATCGAAGCATTAATATAAAACAGATTTTATATTATTGAAAATCGACATTTGCGTCTGAATGACACTTGAAGGCGATGTTTTGTTTCAGACAAACCGAGGGAGTCGAATACAAAAACCACTCAGCAGTCCCCTCTGGTTCTGTTCGTTTAGAGAGGCAAATTTACGTTTCTATCGAACATACTTTTCCGTTATTTATAAACTTATAACATTCTAATTGTTAATTGATAACGATCGCTTTCCATAATGGTTATACGTGGATGTTAATTACTAACTGTTGGCCACGATTTAGCTGCTCAATAACATAATGTAATAATGCTTTAAATAATATTTTTATTAAATTCTAAATTAACAATTTAAAAAAAAACAAAAATGTAGTACATAACTAAAAACGTAATTCGACAATTATAATCATTGCGAAAGTGGAATAAAAAAAACTTCATGGTAAGAAATGGAATTTTGTACTCTTATATTTGACAGGCCATTGTGAAATAACAGCATATATATGCTGTTATAATTTGGTAAGTGAGTAAGAAATATCAGTCAAGTGGCCATTTATTTACCTATCCTTTACTTTTAATCCCAGGCTATCAGCGCATTTGCATCACGTATGGTGTTTGTGTTAAAGGCATTCGAATTTATTAGTCAAAAGTTTTCCTCTAAATAGATCGAGATATTCAGATATTATATATACTCCACACACCCTACTTCAAATAAACATATTCGCGTACAAGTTTTGTAATACTTGTGTTACTTGATTCAGAGAAACGTGAGTTTTCGTTAAGTTTTCCTATGTAACTGCATTTTAAGTCTGTACAATTTCCGCCAGTGTTGACTTAGTACCGTCGATGTACGTCTCAGCTCGCTAGATCCCACTCGCGGTAGCACGACGGAGCGCCAAGTTAGCCATAGCAAAGCCAAGTCCAACTCCAAGCCAGTCCGCATTCGGGCAAGACTGTGCTAACACGTGCACACCGCGATTCCGCTCCGCGGAGCGTACACTGACTGTTTCCACCACGCGATTTCCCGCCAAAAATTAATTTTTAAATTATAACGTAAACTCTCTTTCCGTTTCCGTTTTTATTTATTTTTCAAATGATCACACCGTTTTTCTTATATGTTTGTTTACATATGTGCTTGTGTAGTTTTCCCGTTACATTTTTTTTATTGTTCCGTAAACGGTTGACAGAAATTAATTATAATCTTCATAGCCGTGTATTATGTATATTATAGGTATATGATATATAAGTATATGACGTCACGTGCGTTTAACCTTTTAATAGTAGGACATAAAAATTATACGAGTGTGTACATATTCCCAAATTATCCCATCGATATTAATCGGCTACCGTATGCCCGACGGTTATGGTTTTATCGACGTATTGACCTTTCTATAATGAATATAAATTTTTAAATGTAAACAGTGTCTATGTTTTGTTAACAATAATTTGTGTTGATCAATTTGAACGCAATGGCGTCATATTTTAGAGAGATCGTGTAGGTTTAAAGGGATGTGATATACGCTACCTCATTACGGGACCCCGCGTGCAAATGTTGGTATTGATAAGAAACAGTGTTACTACTTAAAATGATTTTATTGACGCTTAAAATTTTTTATAATCAATTGTTTATTTACCTAATCAACTAAGTGCGATCAACTAGGAAGGTTTATGTATATTATAATTTTTAGAAAAAAAAAAATACATCTGTGAAGCCGGGGGCGGACCGTTGTACATACACTGGACCGCAAAGAAAAAGGGTCGGTTAGAAAATCTTCAATATATTCTAAAGTACCTGACCTACCTTTTATGAAATAAAGACTAAATTAAAGCTAAACTAAATAAATTTCATTTTTATTTCAGCACATTAAAATATTCTTTAATTTAGTCTTTATTTCATAAAAACTAGGTCCGGTACTTTTGAAGATATTCTAACCGACCCTTTTTCTTTGCGGTCCAGTGTATTATAAACTAAGGTCAGTGTTCTAAACCGCTCAACGAATTTTGATTGGATTTTTACCAATGTAAAAAGCGATAAACGAAGTAGTTTTGTGTATATAATTTGCAAAAAAAAATTGCGTGTTAGGTCGCTAGTATATTATACTAGCTCATCGATGTACTAGCTGCTGCCCGCGACTTCACCCGCATAACTTTGTAAATTATACACTAAAACCTTCCTCGAGAACCACTCTATCTATTGGTGAAAACAGCATGAAAATCGGTGCAGTAGTTTTTGAGTTTATCGCGAATAGACAGACGCGGCGGAGGACTTTGTTTTATAGTATGTAAGGATTAAGTCGCTGTTCGCTTTACTTCTTTTAAACCACCTAACCATCAAACTACTACAAAATGGAACCCGCGTGCCATACAAAACACTACGAACATTTAAAAGTGACATATATGCGTAGAGCGTAAACTGTCATTTAAAACCAACCAAACATGTCATTTAAAGAAAATATGACAACCTTCTACCATTGACGCGCGAAGGCAAAAGTCCGCCATAATTCTGTCAAAGGCGTTTTTTTTTTTTCATGTGCCGTTTTGGCTTTTGTGACGCAAATTACATTGTAGTATTTCGATGCACCTAACGAATTTTGATATATATACCTTTCTCTAAAAGAAAGATTATTTGAATCCGTGCAAAGGCTGGAGCGAGTAGTTAGTTGTTTCTAAAACATGTTTTTCCTTATGTACATATTAGAATTTAAAATTTGCTCTGAAATTGTATTTTAGTACTACGTAAAATGAGTGCGATTTCGCAAAGTTGATAAACGTCCCCAATACGGAGATTGAAATTATTCCGATGTTTGTGGGACTGCATTCTATACATAGGATTGTATTTCCGTTGTGCGGCACCCCAACGTTCGGCTGATACGTTGTCTGGGGTTCGTTTTAATTTACCGATAGCGCGGGTCACTCTCTCTGTTCTGTTCGTCCCCTTCTTTGGACGAGAGACTCAAAGGAAACTTCCATTAATATCCGCGGAGAGGTATCGTATTAAAATCACATTTATATATTTTCCAATGATGAGTCTTTTTCTAATTACTCTCACAAACCATTTAAAAAAATTGGTACCACAGGGCATTTAAATCATTAACTGTCTTCTTTCTTCTACATTATAAAGATTTGTTTGTAAAACTGAAAAATCAGATTATGGTTTTCAAAGTTCGAGTGATCCAGACTTTGTTAAAAAACTTAAAAAATAAGCATGGTAAAAAAATAATTCAGTTTTACTTGATTACTTATTATACACCTATTAAAATTAAAATAGTCGGTATATACCTATATAATTTTAATATTAATTTAATCTTATGTGGTGTCTTAAAAGATGATTTCATTTCATACATCCATGGGATCGATTGAAGATAAAAAATATAAACATCAAATAAAATTATTAACTCTCAATAAAATCACCGGAACTTGAAAGTTATATATAGTATTTTTTAATTATTAATAAAGCCAAGGTAACTTGATTAAAGCACTTCATTTGCTTACTACAAACGTTGTACTTGTAGATATATGAATATCAGGCGTCGTAACCCGCTCCTATATCTAAGTTTATAACTTATTAAAATCGTTTAAGCACTTTTCAAGTTTTATGAGATGGCGAAGTGGATTGCCCTGCAACTAGTTATCGTACAATATTCACTACCTAATGTTTTAATGAAATTAAACCAACAAAGTCACATAATAAGTAATTACAAGTTGTTTCAATGTGAATAGTTTAGTATGTGTACGTTTTAATGTTCATCTTTACTAATCTAAAAGCTGATTAAAGTTTGTTTGTTTGTTTGTTTGAACGCGCTAATCTCAAGAACTACTGGTTCGAATTGAAAAATTCCTTAAGTTAGTGAACTTAGCATTATGTATAATGAGATTGTGGCAAATTTTCTTGTTTTTTTTTTTAAATAAATAATAAATAAATAAAAAAACAACGAACGAAAAATCTATTTTAAAAGTAATTCCTAACAATTTAACAGTTTCATTAAAAATTCTCATTGATCGAAAGTTTGGTGGGTGTGAATAAATCATTCATTTTGAAGTTGAGCGAACCTCGGCCAAACGTGATGGCACGAAAAATTCATAGTTCAAAAGAACATGCACATATTGTTTTTTTTGGATTGGATTGCACACACACAAAGTGAATTGATGGAAACCGCTTTATTTTCCTTCCATGCTGCATTCAATATATTATTTTAACAATACCTACGTATATTATATGGTTTTCATTTATGGCGAGAGTGACAAACGGAAGAAGGTTCGACCATAATATTTGCATAAAAAAAATTGCACCCGTACGAAGCAGGGAGCGGGTCGCTAGTATGTAATATAAAAATCCATTCTTATCTATACAGAAAGGAAAACATTTAATTCCATTATCGTTACATTGCTCATACCAAAGAATTTTATTGACATACAGTGCAAGATAAGAACTTCCAATATTGATTTTACTTGGATTAAATTATATTTCTACTCCGGATATTAGGTTCCTTTTCACTATTAAATTTACTTGGCTTCCGTGTGTACAAGATGCGCTAGAAAACTGACTTTGCCTGGGCAACCGCGACGACCAGTAATCATTTCGGACATGATCGCTCGGGCGGAAATTAATTTATAAAACATCTCTACAAGCGTACAGAACAGAACCTGTGTCGCCCTTGCAAAAATGAGAATATTAAAACGGACTTTGCAATTCATACGCAGACGAAAAGACAATAGTTGAAAAAAAATATTAAAATCCGCATTCGTGTTTCCTCTTTCTGGAATATCGAGGAGATACGTTTACTTGCTTTGTGTATCCAACCAGACAGCAATGTCCCCTTTATTATGTCGCCCTCGCCTAGTCTCGGTCAATATTTGTCTAGCGAACGCTCCGCGCGTTTGTTGCTTACAATAGTACTTTTTAAAAAAAATTATAAGTCGAAAACTAATTAAACTTTTATATAACAATCTTCGAGGAATATATAAGAACATGTATTTGTTTGTTTAGTAAAATTCAGTATTAATTAATAGTTATTACACGACAAAGTTATCCTAAAATCGTCGAGTATTTTTTTGAACATTTTGAAGCAGGCTTGATAATTAAAAAAAAAAACTAAAGTTGAATTTCTTAGTAGTGAAATTTTTTCCTATATTTTTTTCTTCAAATAATAACTGATGACAAGAAAAATAACTCTCCTACCGCAGCAGGGAAATTATTGATAAAAAAATTGATAGAAAATCGATCCTATCGCGAAGTAAACGACTTTAAATATTACTTTCTCGGTACAGTACAGTAAGTATAGTAGACTTATAAGATTTTCTCAAGATGTAATATTGACGACAAAACATTCTTAACCCTTTATCGTCTGACGATTCACTATTGCTTAGTTTTCCTTAATCGATTTAATGCGCTTATAGAAACTTGAAATTAAACGGACGCAACGCGTATCTAATGCTCTGTTGCGTAATCCTTTTGATGGCTATATGAAGATTTTTTTGTCTTTTTTTTAATGAGCCTCCGCCGGTCTAGTAACTTAGCGGTCCGGAAAATTATCGTTTAGACTTTGCATCTGCGTCTTCGCCTAGAGGCTAGCCACACCACTGTTCCATATCTAATTGAAATTCCTGTTAACAATTAAGCATACTTTGACGTTATGCTTAATGGCTTATAAATCTTTTTTTGAAAATAGACTTCGTTCGCTTGAAATCTAGCGACATGCTAGATGACCCTCCACTCGGTATAAGTGGCGGATTAGACCTAGTGAATTAACTGCGCCCTACTATAAAGAAGCAGCAGTTCCAATCCCTTCACTGAAGTTCTTTTTCCGAGATGACTATAGCGTACCTCCACTTTCGGGTACGCCAAGATTCCGACAGGGAAGCTTTAGGCCTTTCGGTATACTTCGATATACTTTCAGGTACACGCCTTAGTTTTATATTTTGTACACTTACGATTACCTTTTAAATTACTATGCTGCAAATTATTATACACAATTCTTCCACATTATCGTTGGATGATTTCTAAAGAGGCAGACTGCGACATAAATTTATAATGTACTAGTGACCCGCTCGCGGCTTCGCCCGGTGTGCAATAAAATTTATATATCCTATCTTTTAAGTTAGACCAAATTGAGGATAGTTACGAAGTTATATCGCTTCAGTAGTTTCGGAGTTCATCGGGAACAAACATGTGACACGTAATTTATACTATATAGATAGAGATATATAGAAATAGCATGCGTACGCGTAAATATAATATGTATGGTATGATGCACTTGTATCGTACATTATAAGTCTGCCATAATCTTTAAGTCAAGTAATAGTCGGACTCGGGAAGTCGCCAATGTAACGAGTGATTTAAATTGTCTCACAATCGGTACTTCCGTCGCTCTACGACTACAGTAGGTAGGTACATATTGACCGAGGCGAGTTCGATATCAGCACAGGAAAGCATAAGGGACCCTCGCGCCCCCACCGCACGCATCTCCTGCACACACTCATAAACCACTCGACACAGCGACCTCTCGATTGTTATGCGATTTAAACTTGACATGTAAACCGACCAATTGTAATAAATTTATAATACATGGGAAGAGAGAGATCTCTTTAGTCACATGTGGACGGACCGTGTTGATAACGCGGATCTATTAGTTAATTATATAATCAATAACTAGCTGACCCGACAGATATTCAAAAGCGGTGACATCTGATGTGTAATTTAAACAAAAAAAATACGGGGTGATTTTTCCAATTTTATTTTTCCTAGAACTTCATACACAGTAAAGCTAGTCTCTAGTCTAGAAGCATGTTTAAACATTTCTGTTTGATTCACTCGAAGTTGGCTCCCACGAGTTTATTGTTTCCCATTCCGCGTCTCTATATAACCGTGTGCTCAGCGTTATCGTTATTTTTATGACGTCACAAGATCAGCTTCACGGCCGGAATCTGTCCCTTAACCGTTAACATCTAGTTTGAGGCGCTCAACCATGGTTAAAACTGTTCCGCCGTCGAATTAATGAAACCGTTTTATTATAACTCGAACTCGAAAAGTTCGTATGTGCTTTTAAAAGCGCCCTGGTAGAGGAACGATCGAAAGTTTTCTTAAACTTTGCGTGTGTAGCGTTTAGCAGACAGGAAAACGGAGAAGTTGTATCGAGTTAATTCTGTTTGCTACGGAAACTACATGCCCTTAGGGCCAACTAAACTTTTAATAACTGTGACATGCGCTCGTATAGTCGTGTTTAGGTAATAAATTAATAAATGCGGGATTTGTGTAATATAATATAAAAATTTGCGGGATCGATAAGAAATTTTGTTGGTCCATCGCTGAAAATACATTTAAAAATATTAGATTTAAGATAAAAAAATTTTTATGCCAGCAATGGTAGGTCATATTGATCAAATATATTAATTAAAATACCTATTATGTACAATATGATCAACAAATAAATTATTTAAAAAAAAAAATCGTAACAATCTCAAAGTTAAGGTGTGACCGTCTGCCATATGTATGCAATATGATGCATTTTTAAAACGTATTGTAATATGTAAAATTGTAAAATTTCCAATGTTTTGAACTGCGACATTTACAATGCTTATGTATGTTTGTAAATTGTTGGGAGAAAACATACTATAAAATAATTCCCACATGTTTCTGGTTCCCATAGGGTGATATCATTACGTGCCGACTATGAATATGCATTCTTTATTACCAATACGGAACTATTGTCTCAATAATTATCGTCTTTATCAGCGAGAGAGAAAGCTTGCAACAATTGCAATCCATTGTCAACATAAAAAAAAATGTATTCACACTTAAAATTGGGCTTCATTTGATATATTATCACCAAATAATTATCATATTGAGGTCATTAAATATTTTGATTTATAATATTACCTAATTAGTACCTATACATACGCGAGTATAACTTATAGAGAGAAGGGTAGCTAACGAGTAGGTAATTGATTAATATGATTATAATTAATCCAGTGGTTGCCTGAAATAGCGCTAGCATTCGTGTTTTCAGCTAATTAGAAATGATGTACGGGATTACGTTTCGAGTTGCATGTATGTATGTATTGTACGTTGTCTCCATTTCTGCTTTGCATGTCGCCCGGTGACACTGTATAAACCGATAAGCCACTCAAGTGCAAGTCACGCAATTTTCCTGTTGGTAGAAAGTGCGCGATTCATCTGCCCGTGCGCATCTCGCAGGCGCCGTACCTAATGTCACCGTTGTGACGTTATGTATGCATCGCGCAGACGAGATATCAATCTAACAATGTTTTCTACATGCATCGCACAGATATTTATATAGAATCATATGTAAGTTTACTGCTGTGCTCCTTTTAACTAACATAAAGAAGGAAAGAAAGAGACATTGCCAAATGGGTCAGCTCAGCATGTGCTGTGTGTGCTCATATTCCTTTGGGGGGACCTCATTTTGACTTCACGCATGACCGCTTAACTACCTTAATTAATATAACATATAAACTGACTGCGAATACTTTCCAAATCTAGGCCCAGAACCAACTTTAAATAAGTTCAATTACCAAAGATAGTTGCCGTAAAAAGAATCCGGGAACCCTGGAAAAGAGCGTTAAACCAGCACCCTATCCACTCATCCAATGGTCTCGTAAAAATGTTATTGTAGGCGACTGAAATTTATTCGTATGCTGCACACGCGCTGTTTGCATATTCAATTTGGTTTTGACTAAATTGTCAGCCAAATTGATCACTTTTCGTTTGGTCAGTCCGATGCTTTGTTTTAATTAATATCTGATGTCCTCGAGGTGATTTGCGACATGACGTACAATGCCGAACGGCATGCAATGCGTACGGAATTTGTTTAAACAAAATATCGTCGACAATCATAACAATGGCCTGACAGTGACAAGTGCGGACGTAATATTTAGAATTCCCAGTGAAATTCCACGGAACTTTTAAATATTTCTTTTTATAATCCATTATTGCGCAGTGTCACTCAGATATTTTGGTAAGTTTTTTTAACGAAAATTAATTATATACAGGGTGTCCCACGACCATGCCACATGGAGGGAAAGTACCTTGAATATTGTAGATGGAACATTTTACTGAAAGAAGACATTATTTTATTTTAAAAAACAATTTAAACTGCATTCATAGATTTTTAAATAATTACATGGTTGAACCGGGAATCGAACCCGCTACATGAGAAAAAAAAATACCCTGTAGCTTTATTATACCGATCGAAAGGCTTCATCATAAGGATTATTTTTTGCTAAATAACATAGTGTCAAAAATAAAAGGAAGACCATGAATTTTAACATTTTTAATACAAAATTTATCATTTTATCAAATGCTCAAAATGAGTCCCATACTGTTGAATACAATATTTTGTTACAAAACAACATCAATACATCATTTTATCATGCACTTAAATTACAAAATTACAATAGGGAAATGATGCGTACTTCTCAAGTGGGTACATTTATTAGTAATAGGTACTTATAATAAAGTCAGTTGTATGTCCTTACCGCCTTACGGGAATTTCAGCTTTTCATTTTTCGGAACAAAATTTCACATCAAATGTTAAAATTCATGATCTTCCTTTTATTTCTGACACTATGTTATTAAGCAAAAAATAATCCTTATGATGAACCCTTTCGATCAGTATAATAAAGCTACAGGGTAATTTTTTTTCTCGTCCAGCGGGTTCGATTCTCGGTTCAACCATGTAATTTTTTAAAAATCTATGAATGCAGTTTAAATTGTTTTTTAAATTAAAATAATGTCTTCTTTCAGTAAAATGTTCCATCTACAATATTCAAGGTACTTTCCCTCCATGTGGCATGGTCGTGGGACGCCCTGTATAACAGTTTAGCAATATAAAACAATTTAAATTGCTATGAGAACAAAGAAACGTCATTCAAAGTTATTGCTTATTTTCATAATAAAATAAAATATAATTTTTTTTTCTTCATAAGAAAAAGAATTAACCAATTACAAATTTATGTATTACCTACTCGTTTTAAGTAAAAATTAATTTTTAAAAATCTAGTCTTAAATCTTTGAAAATTTGAACTAAAAGTCTTAAAATTACGCCCGATCCACTTATCCCTATCCAGATGTTAGTAGTGTTAGACCTCCGTGAAGGCATAGTTGGCTAGATAATATGTCTCTTTCATACGAGTATCAGAAAAGTAGCCAAGTAGTATTGTCCAGCTGAACAATATTACTTTACTATCTCCGCTGTAGCCACTGATGATATGCCTAAAGTGATTTCCGATTGCTATTTAGGAAATGTATAGATTTCCTAGCAAGGGGTGCATATATACAAGATACCTATATTATATCTACATATTTTAGGATTTGTATACAATGACGTATTACTTACATACATTTCCGTTAACACATACGAATTATAATGTTATCATACGTAATTATATATAATACAACAGCAACAGCCTTGTTTAGGTCTTTAAAAGTCGCTTTGTATATAACTTAACTAGCTGGTGCCCGCGACTTCGTCCGCGTTCTGGATGAAAGGTACCCTATGTCCTTTTTGGAGTCCCAGACAACGTGTATGCAAAATTTACAACGCCATCTAGGGAATTCTGTTTGAAGCAATGTAGTACTCTAATTCATCTAAAAGTTAACAGATGGCACTACATGTTAGTTATAGTTTATAAAATTACGTGTTAATAAAATTAAAGCTGCTGCCCGCGACTTCGCCCGCGTAACTTAGTAAATTATGTACTTAAACCTTCTTCGAGAACCACTCTACCCATTAGTGAAAACCGCATTAAAATCCGTTGCGTAGTTTTAAAGATCTAAGCATACAAAGGGACATAGGGACAGAAAAAGCGACTTTGTTTTATACTATGTAGTGATGGTTTTCTAAAACTAAAACTTGAAATTGGCGTTGTACTAAAACTTGTAGTTTTAAAAATAATGGCTTTTAAAAATATATGTAGGTATAATCGTGAGAGTTTGTTATAGCTATGATACTTAGGTACGTACTTATAGGTAGATATTTGCATAAAAGTAGTTGCCTTCTGTGACTAGATAAGGAATTATAGATAGGGGTTATAGTTACTACTGGTCCTTATGAACTTCATTGGGGTTATTCTCAATATTTATATTGTGCAATTGTGTAGGTACAGTTTATTAATATAAAATTATCTTTTATAATTAAATTTCTATTAATGTTATATAATAATTATATTGTGATATATAAATTGCCATGCATCAGTTTCTCGTACGACAGATTTTTTGGTTTTGTTTCGTTAGGTTTTGTTCGTAGGAAAATAAAAAATTAAGAAAACTCAAGAGACGTAACAAGAATTACCAATATTAAAATAATTAAAAGTTGGCGAAATAAGAAATTTGACAAAATGGAACTTTTTCTATGAAGATATATAAAAGTTGGCAAAACAGAACCATATATGTTACAAGTAAGTGGAGTAAGTACAAACGTATTCAAAACAAGAAAGTTGGCGAGTACGTCTACGCTCGCTGAAAATCGGAAAAATATAATTGCTAATTTTGTAATTATTTCATTTTTCTGTACAATATATTAAAAAGCAAAAAAGCAAAACTAATAATATTAATTAATGTTAGATTAATTCCGTTCCATATTAAAAGCTACTAGATAAGTAGATACGATAGTTTGCGTGAACGGATTGTTTAAACATTACAGAGTTCTACATGACCGATCGTTCAGTTTCTTAATAATAGGTGCATTAACATAGCATGCAAGCGCACATGCAGTTGTGGGCAGGAAGAGTGCCACAAGTTTAATCCGGCCGCGTCGCAGCCTATAAAACCCGGATATAAAACGTCCGACGATGGATGCGTTTTAACTGCCCATAAAAACAACCACTGAGCCCTAATTGTTTGTCAACTTACTTCCCTACTGGGCACTTATATGGCCAGTATTTTTACGATCATAACGGCCGTTTAACTTGAGTTGGGGAGGGCCTGGGAGGGCCGCCATCCGCCTAACCCCGATGTCCAAGCCGCTCGCTGTTTGTCACGACGTAACTAGCTTCTAGCGTGTTTAGTTTTAGAAGAATCATGTAAGCAATTAAACAGTTAAACCTGAGGTTTCCTCGTCTACGATCAAATGTACGGTGATTTGAAATGAGATTATATGGACTTAATTATTCCATGTACACAGTTACAAAAGAAAATCACATAAATTATATTAAACTAGCAGCCTGCACCCGGATTCGCACGGATGCTTACGTTGTAAAATAAAGGACAAACTATTTTAGGTATAAGTATAGGTTAAACTTATACTGTAAATAATATACAAGGGTTGCTTGCAATTGAGAGAGTTTATAGTCTGGTCCCGTTCCGCGCGAGTATATCGGTCAAGAACAGAAGGAGAATTATCAAGTATAATTCTAGTCTTCAGCAATTTCAAGTGGTTCTCGCCTTCTGGATTTTGCCCAGGTTGTACATTCTCAAGCATATAGGTAATCTACTCGTAGAAGAGCTCTGTCTGTCTGTAAACTAACTAATTATTTTCTGAACATATTCGAGCGTGTGTGACATGTAGAGGCGAAGCTCTGTTTACTTTTTGCACGCCGTTGGCGAATATCCCACCTCGAATGAATAACGCCGCAAGAATTTTAATTGGTGCTTAGGGAATAAGCGGCTGTCTCCTGTTTCTCATAATTAAAATCTTCATTGTATTGCTACCGCGTTTATTTCGCTTTCGAAACTATATATAAGCCATTGAAAATGATTTAAAATATTCTATTGAAAGTTTAGAGTAATTGTTTCAATGAAAATAATTGCTTCCCGATTGCTATTATATATTTTTTTAATAGTTTATTTATTTACCTACTTAACATTATACATAAAATAGAACTAATTTGAAAAAAGGGGGTTGCAATAGTTAAGGGCCGAAGCCCTTGGTAGACTTATTATGTCAAATATGTACCTGTTTTATACAGGTCACCGGGGGGTCCTTTTGATGGGCAACTGAAGATGTGTATTCAGTGTGAATATATAACCGTCAATTACAGAATGGGAATATTGCCTCTCTAGGGGTTACTCAATAAGTAATGTAATGTCCATATACATATATTACAAAATGTCGTAACGAATTCGTATTAAGTTTTCGGTTATTTCATTGGTCTGCAATTTTTAATCTCTAACCAAAAATTTGACCCACATTTCTGTAAAGGAAAATATTTACAATAGATTACTAATATAATGACGTACAATACTTACTTTAAATATTTAATATATTGGGTGATTTATTTAAAAAAAAAACTTATCGGATCCACGATAATAAAGTAAATCCCATCGATTGACAATGGGATTAAAAGTATCACGATAATGAATCATAAATGTCAATAAAAGTGGATCTTATGAGCATAGGAGCCAAAATAAAAAAAAATTCCTAGGATCCCATGGGATGACGTGGGAGCCAAGTGGAGTATAATAGTCGTCGTTGTAATTTTTTTTAATGATTTAATGAAAGTCAGTAATTTTAGACCAACATAACCGTTACCAAGTTTTTGTAAATATTCTGTTCTCCAAGTTATTCTCCTCCGAGAGGAATCATACTTAAGTGATAATATTTTTTTTTAAATAACTCATTAAATAAAAAAATCCCAGAAAGGGCACGTCCGATCGTGATACGAAACCAGGATGGTGAAACCGTGTTTTAAACAAATAAAGTTTACAGATAGAATCTCTTTATATTACTCCGTTGTGGGTAAGTAGGTACACACATACATTTGGTTTTCTTTCTCACCTACGTATACGAGTATGTAAATACATATGTATACAAAATATGCGACATACATCTTCGTTTAAGTGAATGCGCGAAGTATACATTATCATTTTAATTGCTGCTTTTACATATTACTTACTGCGCTTGCCTTCTAAGAAAATTTGCCACAGAGTGGAAGTGTGTCTTGAAATTTTTAAAGGAAACTGGCTTTTTCCCACTACTTCTTATGCGCCAATTTTTTCTAACATATTAAAATATTTATTAAATCACTATATAGTCACGGTCGCTCCCGGCTTCGTCCGTGGTGTAATTTTTTTATATATACAAATCTTCCCCGTTTATCCGTCAGTATGTAGCATAGGTATTTTTATTTACGGATGAATGGCCTTTTTTGCAAATTAATTAATTTTGTAATTTATTTTTGTATATATATAGATAAGTGGCATCTATCGGCAATCGACATAGAGCAATAGATATAAGAGATCTTATCTCCACAGAGATCTCAACCCCACTTCACAATATCCTTTGATCGTAACTATGATAGGTATTCTATCTTGGGACGCCCTGTATACCTATTCTATGCATTTGACAGCTAACGATTCGATCGTTTGTACAAAAAGACGATTGTTTTACAATTATGGTGTCTTTGTTTTTAGTTACGACGCAAGTGTATTTTATTGCTTAACCATTCAATATCATATGCACCGAGCAGTTGTGACAGACCAGCGAGGCGAACAATTCAATGAATGAAATAAATAAAATGAAGAATATTTTTTATTGCATAAGTTAAAATTTCAGACACATAAGTTATTACAGTCAAACTAAGTTATTATTAGGTATTCAGGTAGCTGTATGCGTATTTCTATACATTCCGAAGCATTTCTGAACCAAACTCATTAATAAATATAAATAAAAATTAAAGCGATAATATAAATATTATAAATAAAAATTAATATAAAAATAACCAATATATTTTTATTAACGGAACTTGCGATTAAAAGCTTACAATAATTATAATGTTAAATAAATGAAATGCAAAGTAGTTCTGTACAAATTGTTAGGTAGGTATATAAGTGCGTTCAAAAGCTAATTATATGTATGTAAAGAAGATGCACTCGTATAAAATTAAATGAAATGCAAATGTTAGGAGCATTGAGTCGGTTAGCTGTATGGTAGTGGAAATCTGTCGGTTCCGATTGGCCGCCGACCGAGGAATGTGCGCTGCGCTGGCGACAGTAGAAACCACCGCGTGCGCCGACCGTATGCCTCATCGCAATCTAAGGAACGCTGTGAATTCATCAATAATTACGACACTCGATCTAGCGGACAACATGCCCGTCAATCCCACTCCTTTTTAACGCCCGACGCAAAAGAGAGATGTTGTAAGTTTAACCTGTGTGTCATAGCCTATGTCTGTGGCATCATGGCTCCCAAACGGATGGACTTATTTTGAACTAACGTGAATACGTGATCGAGATGGTTCCTAGCTATAATCTCTATCTCTATATTATATAAAAACTGGCTGGTGCCCGCGACTTCGTCCGCATTCTGGATGAAAGGTATATGTCCTTTCTGGTGTCCCAGACAACGTGTATGCAAAATTTCATGTTGAACGGTTCAGTAGTTTTTGCGTGAAAGACTACTTGTTGTGCGTTACAAACACCATACATCCATCCATAGATCCATACAAACTTTCGCATTTATGATATTAGTACTGAAGTACTGATTACGTGTCACGTGGATTGACGCCAATGAACTTGACGCAAATGATAGAAAAATATTGCAGCTAGATTGATACTTCTATAGGAAATGAAAGCTAGAAAATAATATAAACATGTTATTCGGTGAAAGGGTTTATGGTTTATTTCTCACTTTAATGTCAGTTTACTGTGTAACAATAACATGTGGTTCTGTAACGGATTGGATAATATCACAGTTTGCATAGCGCGACCGCAATTTGGTGTCCTCTGTCGAATAATTGCAATATCTTGTGGGGTGTACTGTGGTTTGGTTTTAACAAATATAACAAATTCTTACTAGCCTATTCCCGCGATTTCGTCCGCGCTCCATTTTTCTTATTAGATAAAACATTTATTCAATCTTTATTGCTCATATATATTTTTAGTCAAGCGTAGGTATTATATTTTTAATAAATAAAATTACAATTACAGCATATTTATGTGTTTGATGAGATTTTTTTGGTAAAGGATGCAATTTTTTCCTGCAAATTATATAGGTACCTTCCTACACAAACCTCAATTATCGGTCTTTTCATTAGTGAAAACCATATCAAAATCTGTTTAGCGAGCTTATGCTTTTTGTTTACTGTTTGTTGGATGTTGTGGATTTTTACCATTTTTTCAATCTGCTCATGACAAAAGAATGATGATATTTTTAATTGAAACTATTTTTTGTCAACCGTTTCACATTGATTTTTTTTTTAAATACGTATATATATATACGTAATAAGTATATATATATATATATATATATACTTATTTAAAAAAAATTATAAACCCCAACTTATTACTTATAATTAATTTAATACAATTTTATGATTAGATTAAAAATAAAATTGGATTAAGTTTAATTTATTCCTTTTTTTAAAATATACATATACAAATTTTCCTATTTAGAAACTTTTAATATGATTATGACTCTGGTTACCTTAAGGCGAGTAATTTTTTTTTGAAAATACAATTGTTTCGCTAAATAGTCACATAAAGATGTTATTTATATATTTTTTCTATATCAACCTAAAGGTATCGGCTACCAAAATATCAAAAGAAAAAAAAATTAATTAACAAAAGAATAACGAAACAAACATCACGCAATTCTATCTACTTGTGCAAACCAATATCACTTTCTTATCAACCCAATATTTACGCTTAATTAACTTAAACATGCTCTTATAATTTTTATAAGAGCATATTATAAAATATAAGAGCATATTATTTCTGTGAAACGCTTGTTGTTGTTTTCTATAAATGCAAATTCAAAATTTTTATAATACACTATCTGGCTTTAGAAAATGTCATTGGTGATGAATAATTCAAAGGCTACTTAGACAGTCAGTCGGGACTCGGGTAATACGATAGAATAATAGCAAGCACACACGATTATCTCCGCAGAGGAAATCGGCGTAAGATATTTACTATCCAACCGTAACATAACAGTTGGCATTTGTACTAGATTGTGGGTCAGTCTCGTGTTTTAATAGCGGCACGTAATTATTACCCATTTACGAGTAAAACCCTCGGAACGTGTCTAACGATTACATTAGCGGTTCCAGCGTGAAACGACCATTTAAACTTATATTCATACAATCAGTCACCGAACACGGTGAAATGAACATTTTCGTGCAAAATGCTCAAATATCACCGGCGCTCGCATAGACACAAGTCGCCCGTGCAGTGTTTGCGATGGAGGTTTGTATTTTATGTTTTGTAGTAATAAGATTAAATTTAATTTAAAAAAAAATTAAAATTGTGATGTCTAATGTGAATTTAATACGATGATTTGAAAATCAATGAAAAATAAATATACTTCGTTGGCTTATTAAAATAAAAAAAAATCTTCATTAAAAAAAATATTCTTTTCATCAAAAAAAAAATTTCATTAAAATAATTAATTTATTCCTTCATTAAAAGAATTTCATTCTTCATTAAATGCGTTCTTTCATTAAAAAAAAAATAGTGCAGGCCAGAAACAGTAGGGATCCGACGTCGTCCCGCTGTATATTAGGTTATCATTCTCCTCTATCCCAATAAGACCACACTTCTTTGCGGCGTGACTCTACTCCCGCGGTATTGCACAGGTCTATTAGGCGTGTTATTAGTTGATATTACCTTATTATTAAACGCCTGTGTCCTCATTTGCAGATCTTCGGGCGATTCAGACGCAACGAGTACTACGGCCGTAGAGGCCACCTTGGAAAGACTGCGGGATACACGTGGAGCTCTCGAGGAACTGTGGTCGGACCGCGAACGCAGGCTTGAGCTCACCCTGCAACTAAGACACTTTGAAAGAGATGCCTTAGAGGTAATAGACATTTTCTAAAGTACTAAGATTTTGTTGCTGTAACTATAATATCATCTACATCCTAAATTTAATTACATAACTCAAAATGTTATGGGTATTGGATACAATACGCTCAAAGAAAATATTGCTCGTAAAGTATCTACTTACACGTGCGGCCTTGTCCACTACACAGCCACACCCAATGTTAGCATAAAATTTGTTTCTAAGTTGATTTAAATTTGGATTCTTAAGGTTAAGTAAGCTACATTTTGCTTTTTCTGTAAAAACATTTACACCATTATTTTATTTTTACCGAGCCTTTTGTGGGCTGTCTGTTTTAAAAAGATAGGTATGTAAGTATATAAAGCAGGCAGTAGGTTTGTTCCCCTAAATAAACTGTATTCTAAACTAAACTAAACTAACTAAAGTCATCTAAAAGTTTCTAGAATTTCACCATGGAAGACATCTCAAAAAAATTTCACTTTATGTGTTTTTAGCCTGATCTTGGCTTAACTTAAGCGAAGCCAAGTTAGTGACGTTTATTTGAAAATGCATGTAGCCTTTTATTTGTAGGCTTTTTCTTTCTTTTGACCCCTGTGTACTAGTTTCACCAGTTGGTCCGAACATTTACATAATATCGCTATGAAGGACGCTCCATTTTATTTGTACTGCACACGACCCGATTCCTGCTTCTCGCCAACAAAGGCGTAGAAAAAGTTCCCATTGAGAGGAACCACTGCATTGCGACCAACAAACCAAGAGAGTGATAGCCAGGCTATTTTTTTTTTGTTTAATGAAAACATTGGAAATGGAATGAAGTTTTGTTGGCCTCTACCCAGAGTGATACGAGAATCGCATCTCTCATATTAATATTAATTAAATACTCGTCATATTAAATCTGCATCTCTCATATTAAATCTGCGAGCCACTTCTTGTCATCTTGAGATAGCTTGAGAGAGATCTTTTCTGAGATATTAAATAATGTTAAAATATTTTAAACTAGCTGTCGCAGGTGACTTTTCCGCGTAATTTTGTAAAATATAGCTATGTTACTCGCTGATAATGTAGCTTTCTATAAGTGAATGAATTTTTAATATCGGTAGAGTAATTTTTGAGTTTATTTATTACAAACAGTGGAAGTAATTATTTTTTAAATTAACTTCCTTCTAACCTTAGTATGAACAGACAAATTGCAAAATTGTAATATAGAAAAAAACTGAAGTTGTACTTTTCGTATATGTCTTGAAGAACTCGCTGCATTTTCATTTAGACATCTTTGGCAATAATCCAATAACACATGTTAACATGGCTATTACAGTAAATTACACCAAATAGGGTATCGTACAATTGAATTTTAACGCTAACTCATATTGATCCAATTCCGCACAAACAAATGTACACACTACTAACATTAAAAGTACTTAGGTAAATTTTGTTTGTGTATGTCTTCTCTTCTCCATTTTTTTTTATTTTCTTCAAGTTATCGGTATCAGCTGTTTCGTATGACTTATTTTGATTTGACTTTTTATCGGATAAAAAAAATTTCTTATGTAATGTCATGTTAATGTCCTTCGTGCAGTGAATAAATGTCTTTCTTTCTTTCTTTCTTTCTAAAAATAATTTATTAATGTTGGTTTTTAGGTATCCTCCCGTCTGGAGCTCTGGAGCGACGAGCTTCAACGCACGGAACCTCCACGCGATCCTCAACAAGCGGAGCAGGCCCTGGCAGCGCACAACGAGAGTGTAGCTAGAATGCAACACGCCACTTACCAGGTCGGTTGACACACCATATATTATGCTGTTACAAATGAGGATGCAAAACACAGTACTAATTGGACAAGAATTTGTTCCCAGGTTGTCCAACAAGGCCAGGAGTTGGCGGCTGCCATAGCAGATGCTTCTGACGTGATGGCGTCTAGCGGTTCGGACGGATCCGAGGCGGCTCCACTCGACGCACAGACGCGGGTGCAGCTTCTGCTTGACTTTCTACACGACAGACAACTCGATTTGGAAGAACTGGCCGAGGAGAGACGTGCCCGTTTCGAACAGTGTGTTCAATTAGGTAAGATCCAAACACAGAGAGGGGTTTATTAGTATATTACTCAAATAGTTGTACTAACACATAAAATTCCCAATGTGTTAGATCGTCTAGAACTAGAACTGACCTAAAAAGTCCAGTTTTGCGTAATGTCTGTAGAGCATATTAAAAAAAAGACTAATTGTAAAAAGACTAATAACTATTTGGAGACGAACTAGAACTTATGGTATTGGACATTTTAGGATTTTATTCTTTAAAAAAAATTTATATAGGACTGGACATTGTGAAGCTGTAAATAACGATTTAACGATAATTGTTGATTTTTGCATTTACAGGCCAATTCCAAAAGGATGCAGCGCAAGTAGTTAGCTGGATTCGCAACGGGGAAGCTATGTTGGCAGCTTCCTTCTCTATTCCCGGGACCCTGGCTGAGGCAGAGCAGCTGAAACGCGAACACGACCAGTTCCAAGTGGCAGTTGAGAAGACTCACGCCAGCGCAGTGCAAGTCAAGTATAGGGCTGACGCGTTACGTGCGGCCAACCATTACGACCAACACACGATAAGGTGAAGATAATATTATTTTTTATGTTAAGGTCAACAGACAGGCTAACGGTCCATGTGTTGCAAATGCGCTCCAGACCATATTAGGATAAGTATAGAGACTGGGAAAGGATAATATGGAAATGTTATTCACTGTGATCTTTTCTAAGGTTCAGGTTTTGTAAGACGCATTGCCCAAATGATTGGGAAACGCAGTATGCCCTCTTCACTAGTTCCCCTCATAGTAACGGGTCATAATGAGCGAATGAAATTTCAGAGAGATATCGGAAGAAGTGACTGAGCGTTGGCAAAGGCTCGTGACGTGTGCGGAAGAGCGTCACAAGCTGGTGACGGCTTCGCTCAACTTCTACAAGACCGCTGAGCAAGTTTGCTCAGTGCTCGACTCTCTCGAGCGCGAATACCGCAGAGACGAAGACTGGTGCGGCTCAGCGAGCGCACCTCCGAACGACGAATTGACTATACCACAAATTGTCGACAAAGCCGCTCAGGTAAGTGACTATCACAGATTGGTTGTTTCGGTATTCGACAGATACGATTTGGACAGATTCTTAAATAGTTTCTTAATAGATTCTTAATTTTCCGTAAAAATATAGGCGATCGTGGCTAAGTCAAACTATGTCTGTTAGGCGCAGGTTGGGCGGATGTTACTTTTAAATTCGTTTATGATAAATGATAGTTGTTTGTTAAAATACTCTTTTGTTTTTTGTTTGTTATTTTATTAAACTTATGTTTGGTCAAATGGCTAGTAACCCTAGCTGTTAATCAAACGGTCGCGGGTTCGAATCCCGCTAGGGTCAAAATTTTATGTGTTAACATGTGGATGTTTGTATTTATATACCTATGTATCTAATTACAAAAAAATGTAGTCTATGTATAGTATATCAACTGTGTGGAATGTGTGAAGATATTTATTATTATGTATTATTATAGTTAACTCGTATTCCGTATCGCTTAAGTATTTTATAAAAAAAAATACAAATATAGGGCTCTATTTAGTTTTTGCCTTATAACTAAGCTGTTAGTTACAGAGTGACTTAAAAGTCGTATTAAAAAGACGAGTAACTTAAAGTTAGACATCGTCTAACTGTGTAAATGCCTGTCGGTGCTTCGCTTGCACATTCTGCACACATTCACGATGGGCTGTCCGCGGCGCAGATCTCACCACCCATATAAGCACATATATTAGATTACATAAAGTTCTGAGAGTTCTCATATTACAATGAGAGAGAGAAATATTATCTTCGCTTAATACTAATCGTGCTTTTAAATTGACTTCATTTCAGGTAGCAGCGTTGATAGTGAAGCACGGCGAACAGAAGGAAGCGTTCTTGAAAGCGTGCACTTTAGCGCGTCGCACCGCTGAAACGTTTCTCAAGTACGCCGCGCGATCGGCGCAAGTTCACGGCCAGACAGCTGCTGCCAGCAAAGCCCACCACGAACAAACGCGTTCCATCTTGGACACGCTACTCTCCCAGGAGAACAAGGTTAGTTCCAAATTCAACCGAACACTTTTATTTTACGGAACCCCATACGTATTACTCGTAACTCGTAAAGTGAATCATTCCCGCGCTTTACGATAACCGTCACTTTTTCAATTATTTTTTTTTTCAATAAAAGGTTCTTGTTTTCAATAAAATGTCTCATATAATAAAATAAATATCGGACTTTTTATTTTAATTAGTAATAATTTTATAAATTCATTGTGCTTGTGCTTTCTTAAAATTATCCCAACGAGAGTCACTCGGAAATAAATTTTAAATCAATTTAATTTTGCACATCTGGACCAGAGAAAACTTTGAAAAGTTAAATTGCATTGACTCAAGAGTGTTAAGGCAAACCGCTCACCAATTAGGCATTTCAAAAAGTGCATACTTGCATCCTCCTTCTTATTACACGGAGTCACCTGACACTTACCATAATGATTTAACATAATATATCTAAAATTTATGACATACATAAGTAGTTCTGTATTTTTATTTTTCACCTCGCCTGTACATTCAAAAACAAAATACAACAGTAGGCTAAATGTGTGGATATTTTCGGTACTAGTCAATTTGTGTCATAGTAGATTTGAGTGCTCGACTCATTATGTAGTAGTCAATTTAAGCTCTAGGCAAAAATCAAATGTAGTCAGATTGTGTTCTAGACAGTCCAAGACCAACCCATAAGTGTTCCCAATTAAATGTGCAAAATGTATTCAAAATTATCTCCAAACCTAGCTTAGAAAGTTACTTCATATTTTATTAATAAACTAGTGAACCGCTCCCGGCTTTGCCCGGGATGCAATATTTCCTAATTTATCAATAGGTTGAGCGGTTTACATTATTTTATCTACTGAATAATTTTATTGATTTTTTTTGACAACCGATTGATTATTTTCCCTAATAAAATTAGAAATGAAATTGTTCTACCACCGGACGGTGTACGTACGCCTAATTATATACTTAGGCGTATTTTTAAAAAAATAACTTGCTGATAATTGAACTTATTTTCCTTGCAATAGTGTGACGTCCATTGCCACACTATTAATATCTAACACTCGCTTCCCTTACATTTAGATTCTTATCTAAATTGCAAACATCCGTGTTTATTTTTAAACCATTGTGTTTATATAAAAAGAGCTTTATTAAAACTTTAATCGAGCGACGCATAAAATATAAGAGAATTTTGTTCCAAGGTTTGTATATCTCCTTACCTTTATTTATGTAAACAAACTTATGCTTCATACACTTGAAATGCACGTTGTTTAATTATTTGTTACATTTGTGACAGTTGATGGTATGTCATACGATAATATTTTATAATAGGTGTTATGGATGCGTGCTCATCATTGTTTGAAATATCATTGTCATTGCCACAGCATTCGAGTGGTTGGTGCGGGAGACAATAAGTCTTTTGTGTTCGATGTTCGGTTGATGTGATGTGATGGCTATCGACATTGAGTTCGGGAGAGTGATGAGCCTCTGTACGCTGGTGGCCGTATCCACAAACCTGCACACTGCGACCGAGCGAAAATGCTCAAAGATCACGTTATGGTCATATTGAAACCGGTATAATTGTAGTTTCTATTATTGTTTGCAATCAGACGAGTGTTAGTCTATAATTAAACGCGGAAATTAATGGTATTTAGATAAAAAGTGTATACGGATGCGTTGCCGGTGTCTGTTTGTTTATTTGTGCTGTTGTCCCGCAATGGAGTTAGCGCGTAAATGGCCGTCGTTTCTGCAGGTATTGGAGCATTGGACTGTGAGGAAGAAGCGTTTGGAGCAGTGTCAGCAGTTCGCGTTGTTCGAGAGGTCGGCGCGAGCGGCCGTCGAATGGATTCGTGAGACACAGGAGCGGTGCGGGGCAGCCGCTGCCGCAGCCGCCGCCGGTGTGGCCCGTGAGAGTCGCGAACGCGTGCGTCTCCTGGCCCAACTAGCTGACGGCCTCGTTGAGAAGGGGCATCCTCACGCGGTTCAGATCAAGGAGTGGGTGGCAGCCGTGGACGCCAGGTAATGACGGCTGAACTGAACATCTATCTATCTATATCTGTACTAAGTGAATAACATGAAGTGTCTGAGTCAAAATAACTGCTATTTAATAAATTTGTTAAATAGATTTTTTTTTGTTTACTTAAAACAAAAAAAAATATTTTTTAATTCTTGTCCGAGAAAATTTCGAAAACGGCTGCTAAATGTTTTTGTTTTTTATAAATTGAGCAAGAAAACATTAATTAAATACGTTGTCTCCTTTAGATACGCCGAATTCAGCGGATCGATGGAAGGCGGTGAGAGTGAAGCGGAAAGCGATTCGGGTGTGGCCCCATCGATGGCGTCCTCACAGTCGGCCGACAGTGAGGCGCGCGTCGAACCCCAACCGACGACCGCCGGAGAAGACAAGAGGCGCAGCGCGAGACGCAAAGAGTTTATCATGGCCGAGCTACTGCAGACCGAGCGCGCCTACGTGAAAGACCTCGAGACGTGCATCACTTGCTATCTGCGTGAAATGCGGACCGATCCCGGTGCAGTGCCGCACGCGCTACAAGGAAAGGTAAGATACCACAAGGAAGCTGAAACTTTACCTATGTCTATGGGTAGAAAATACATTATTCTGTAGGTATACAAAATAAAATCATGGGAACCTTTATTCGTGCAAATAAAGATTTTTATTTATTTCTTTATTTGTGCAGGAGGAGATAATATTCGGCAACATTGAGGAGATCCACCGGTTCCACGAACGCGTATTTCTGCGCGAACTGGACAAGTACGAAACGATGCCGGAAGACGTGGGCCACTGCTTCGTCACTTGGGCTCGAGAATTCGACATGTACGTGTCGTACTGTCGCAATAAGCCCGACAGCAACGCGGCGGTCGTGCAACACGCCGGCGATTACTTCGAAAGGGTCCAACGCAAGAAGAAACTGGAGCATCCGTTGGCTGCGTACCTGATCAAGCCTGTGCAGAGGATAACCAAGTATCAGCTGTTGTTGAAAGACCTTCAAGCCTGCTGTGCAGAGGGTCAAGGAGAAATCAAGGTCAGTATTGACGTAATAAAATTCAGTATCATAATTTCCTATACGATTCTCCTTTAGTAAGTGAAATCTGATTCAACATATAGTGAGAATTATTTATCAACTAGCGGGTGCCCGCGACTTCATCCGCGTTAAAAAATAAAACAAACATATAATTAACATAACGCCTGACATCTTTATTGCTATTACACTTTTGCCATGTGTTAGTTTTCCTATTTTTATTATCCTTCGGGAATATTTTTTTCTGGATGGAAGGTACCCTATGTCCTTTCCTGTATACCTGTCAACGTGTATGTAAAATTTCATGATGATCGTTTAAGTAGTTAAAAGGTAACATACAGACAAAATTATGTACTTTATAATATAAGTATAGTATGGATATTTCTGTTTATTGCTGAGTTGGAATCTCGGCGATTTCATACGTCACATCCAATTTTTAGTTTTAATTCTATTAATTTATGATGACTATTTTTCGGTTATTTTCTCTTGTTAATGGTTATTTTTCGATATTAAAGTGGAACTAGATGCAACATTTATTTTTATATCGTATTAAAATAAGACGAAGTTAAAACATTTTAAGAATGTATGTTTTGGATATGCCGACGACAGCACAGTGGTTGAGAGGTACATTTCCGACGCACGAGCCAGCACTCAAGACATAAGCTCCCGGAGGGTAGACATGGTCTGCAGATTGGACCAGACCCTGAAAATTGTCTCCGACTGGGGTGACGCAAACTTGGTCAGATTCAATGAATCGAAGACTCAAGCGTGTCTTTTTTCTGCGAAACGGAGTCCATTTGACCTGAACCCGTCATTCCGGGGAGTGTCTGTTCCAATCACAGACCACATGCAACTTCTTGGTGTAGACCTTAATTCCGATCTGAACTTTGGTAGGCATATCGAGTCCATTGCCAAAACGGCTGCCCGAAAATTGGGCATCCTTTCCAAGGTTAGGCGGTACTTCACTGCGAGACAGCTCCTTAACTTATATAAAGCACAAGTCCGATCCTGCATGGAGTACTGCTGCCACCTCTGGGATGGGTCTGCCCTATATCAGTTGGCTGCACTGGACTCGATTGAAAGGCGAGCTAAGAAACTCATTGGCGACGACTCCCTTGTGGAGTCTCAACTTCAAAGCCTACAGCATCGCCGAAAAGTAGCATGTCTATCAATTTTCTATCGTCTGCACCATGGAGAGTGTGCGTCCATTCTCTTCGATTTGATCCAACCGGAACCGTTCCACTTGCGAAACACGAGGCGCGGGCGGGGGTTTCATCCCTTCGTGGTTGAAGTTCCTCGGTCACGCACGAAGCGTTACAGTTCCACCTCCCTTGTCCGAACTGCTATGGAGTGGAACTCACTGCCTGCGTCTGTGTTTCCCCAAAATTACAATCTCGGGGTCTTCAAACGTAGGGTAAATGGGCATCTACTAGGTAAGCGTGGTCCACCTTCGGCCGCATCTGCACCTAACATCAAGTGAGATCGCGGCCAAGCGCTGCCTTGACTTTTATAAAAAAAAAAAAAAAAAAAAAAAAAAAAAAAAAGGAAACAGTTACAATTACCTTTAAAACATTGTAGGCCTAAGTCATATTTAGAAACTAAAATAGTTTAAGAAAATAAAAGAAAGAATAAATGTTGAATATAAACAAAATCGTTTATTTACAATTTTTGTGTTCGTTTATATACAATTTACCTAAAATACGATTCATATATTTGTAAAGTGATTTTCGATAGTTCAACTTATGCTCATATCACTACAGGAATCCTTTGATAAGATAAAGACTATGACGATAAAGAAATGTGTGTCGCACTTCTGTTACAGTGTTCCGTATGTAATACATTATTTTATTTATGCAATTTTTTAGATTATTGTGGTTTGTTTTACCAAAATACAAAAAAAAAATTAAACTAAGTCGATATTGATTTCGTAAGACTTTAGCATATATAAGTATACATACATGTTGAAAGTTAAAATTCTATGGAAGCAGTTTCTAGTGTTCTAGTGTTTTTTAGCAAATAGCATCGCTAAATAGAACTCAATCAATCGGAAGACGGTACTCGTCTGATGTGACGTATATTGTTTACATACCTCGAGTGAAACCAAAACAAAACGAACTGTTGTTGTTTTTAAAATTATTTTGAGTAAGTCTCTACTGGACCAGACGACTGGAAAATTATGAATAGGCCTAGCGGCTAGCCTATGTATAGCCTTGGACTTCTTACTGCTGAAATGGTGATAATACTTTCGATTTACTGCAATAAAGACTTTTAAGAAAGGTCATCACTCAACGAGCTATGGGGAGTGCTATGCTCGGTTACTCTGCGAGATCGAATCTGGAAAGAGGAAATCCGTATACATATGATGTTCTAAGACACAACCCGGCGTATTTATTCACTTGAAGCAATTGACAAATTTAGGTAATAGCATAAGTTTCAAAAACCTCCCGTTAAGCTGAGACATGACGTGAACGTTCTCTGGGTGAAATAATCTGCGTACAATATTTCGGTCATAGACGTGTCAACATAATATAACAACACAACAAACGCGGAGGGTCATTCGATTTCGTCACTAAAAAAAAAGTGCAAGCCGCCAGATTACAAAGCGCCTGGCCATTTGCCAAAACTGTGCCATTTGCTGAAGTGAGCTACCACTGCAACCATGGAGTGTCCCCTCTCCCTCCCCCTCACACCCTCTCTCAAAGAGAATTAAAAGCGCTTCTAGCGTTTTTCACAAGGCTTCTGTCGATTTCAATCTCTTGAATGCACTGAAAATAGGTCAAACATGGAAGAACTGATTAGGCTTTCCTCCGATTCCTCCTTTTTTTGCCTTCTGCCTATCATCATTTTTTTTTAATTTCCACTTCCTTGAGTACTTTTTCTCTTTTCATTTATATTTTTGTAGGTATTCCATACATCACGTGTTCAGTCGCATCATACTACTATGCAAATAGTATGATAAAATTGATACCTCAGCTCAGTTGATTCGAAATTCCAAATGAAAATAAATGTAGACTTTTCCTCGACCTTTCAAAGTTTTGAATAATTTAGTATTCGTGTAAAATCCATTAATAGATTTCGGCGTAATAAATTGTAGGTGTGCAGATATTTTCGTTGCACATCGAGTTTAAATATGGCGGTGCATTCCTGAAATATTTTTATATAAGTACCTACTAGCTGGTGCCCGCGACTTCGCCCGCCTTAAAAATTGGAAAAATATAACGATATGAGTATTTACTGCAGTGACCACCACACCACTGTGACGCCATAACATTTTTTTTGATATCACTCAACGTGAGACTTGAGCAGGGCAGATTTTTAGCAGAGCCTCTAAATTAATTAAACGAATGTCCCTTAAGTAAGTCGACAATCTAATTTGCTTCAATTACAGTTTTCATGTTTAACATTTCGTTTAGTCCCCCATTACTCACGTACTCCGAGTGACTAATGCAAGAATTAATACGAATCTAGGTACTCCCTTATCAAAATCGATTTTTTAATGACGGTATCGTAAAATGACTTTGGGTCCTGTTGTTAACGAGCATTTGTTGTTCCTGCGCTTTTTATATGAATACTAGTGACCCGCTTCCGGCTTCACCCGGGGTGCAATTTATATATATCCTATCTTTTAAGTTGGACCAAATTATATAATACATAATTATAAAATTTTATCAAAATCGGTTCAGTAGTTTAGGAGTTCATTCGCGACACAATTTTTTTATATATTGAAGATAGTTTACAAATATTGGAAATTTTGAGTTGAGCTGTTATATATTCTTTTTCTCATACTTGCTTGAAAAAATGAAGAAATAAAGCAACATTGGATAAATCAACCGAAAGTAGTAAGTTGGTATCTACTCTTTTCTGTCAATGTCGGCAATGTCCAAAAGGACACTGATGGACAGTTCAAAGTGTGACTAACTACGTATAAATAAGCCCCACATAACATCTAGATAAGTCCCCACTAATTAGATCAGAAGAAGGCTACAGCTATTTTGTTTATTTTTTCCTACAGTAAATTCTATTCTAAATTAGCGAATATTTCCAACATTTTTATATTTAGATGTTATTATTCAATAAAAATTAGAAAGAAAACGGATATTTCCTGACATAAAGTACCGCTATCATTGTCGTACAGTACAAATGTTGTTTTATTTGTGTTTTGTCTATTATTTCCTCGCAAGTTTAAGAATACTTGCGACTGCTACTACCTACTATACAAGCCTCGGCCGAAATAGCAATATAGACTGCCTTATTTGTATTAAAAATTCCCTAGGAAAGATTCAATACTGTTCGACAGTTACTCTTGGCGACTTATTTCCGGAAACTGTGTCTCTATGTTACTGTTACACTTACACATACAATGTGTCGATGTATTGGTGAAAGATTTTTTCAGAATACGTCATTTAGTTTCATAGAATACCGTATTACGTGTAAAAGATACAAACAAATTTTGCCTCTACATAATGTGAGTTATAAGCGTGTACAGATAGATGTTTATTTTGGCTCGTTTTCCCGTGCAAGGACCGCATGTTCACGCCGATAAGAGTATATTTTTATTCTATCTTGAAAATTAAGTACGTTAGTACTGAATAGAAGATTTAATACCAATCGACTTGTACTATCTTCACACCAGATATTAGAACAATAAATGAACGTTTCTTTGAGGAACTCCAAATATTGTGACAAGAGATAATAAATCGTTTTCATCAAGAAACTAAATTGAATAGTTAATATTCTATTTATTGGCTTTCGTTTTGTCCACATTGCAGTTATTGAGTAATTATTGAGTATTAAAATCCTTACTGTGAAGTTAAATTTATATATGAGAGAGTTGTGCAGTGAAATCGGGAACGCCTCAGTCATAACAAAAAGGTGATAGGTATAGAGATTATTAGGTACCTACCCTTTAGAATTTAGTGCAACGCTTTTCCCCAATAATAATATATAAGAAAAATATTAGGATATCTCTAGTTTTATTTGTTTATGAGTTTAAACGCGGCTTATTGCAATAAAATAGTTTGTTTGAACATTTTGCTTACAATTTTTCCTCCTGACTCATTAGCGCGAGACTCATTTGTTGCGATTGTCGAATGAACCAGTAACCTGTAAACGCGTGTGTGCTCTGTGTTTTTATTATTATTAATAATAAGTATATTATTGTTAAAAAAATCCCTAATAAATACAATGTTATGTTTCATATAAACAGTGAATGGTTAACGCTAAAAATGCTCAAATCAATTATAAACTCGCGTCACAATCGTATCGGAGTATTGCCAATAAGCAATAAGATCAATGTATGTATATTTCTATATTTGACGACACGTTTGGTCCAGTGGCTAAGTAACCCTAGCTGTTAACCAAGCGGTCGCGGTTTCGAATCCCGCTAGGGCCAAAATGTCTATGTGTTAACATTTACTTTTGTACCTGAGTCATGGATGTTTTGTATTTATAATATGTATGTATGTATTTACAAAAAAAAAGTAAAGTATGTAGTATTATATCAACTGTCTGGTGTCCATAATCCAAAATTGTACTGAGTTTCCTAGTTTCCTGTATGAGTACCATACATACATATATAATACATATTTTGTGTACATGATTTACAACATCTGTCGTGGTATAATTTGTTTATTATTAAAGACAACATTAACAATAAATAAAATCACAGTAATTTCGGAACGTTCCCGCAATGAGGATGTTTCTTATTATCCGTTCGTTTCCGCTCTGGATAATTTTTAAACAAACGCGTAATAATATTACGAAGAAATTATTTTATGATTCATTCCGCATAGTTGGGCACATGAAATATATATTTAATAACATAAAGAGACGTACAAGCTATAATTAATATTATAAACTAACAACTTTCTATTGAACCTTTGAAATGGCAAGAAAAAAATTTGGATTTTCGTTATAGAGATGACTGGCAGACTTAATTGGTAGCTCATTTTCCTAGGTTTCTTTGCTAAGTTTCAAATGTTCCTAAGTTTTCATTGTTAGGTTTCTTGTTTTCCTGACTATGACTAAATATATTCAAATATCAAATCCAAAAACCAACCAGGTATTCGAACCTAATAATTACTACGTCTTCTTGATCCACTTTTCGTAATTCGACTACGGTTGTGTAAAATAAAAACAAATATGTATTTCAGATGTCAGATGTCGCTTCACGTATTAACATAATAACGTTTTGCCAACAGGACGGTCTGGAAGTGATGTTGTCCGTGCCGAAAAAAGCGAATGATGCTATGCATCTATCGCTGCTGGAGGGCTGTGACGTCCCGACGGACAGTCTTGGTGAAGTGGTCCTTCAAGATTCGTTCCACGTGTGGGACCTGCGACAAATAATAAAGAAGGGACGCGAGCGAAGAGTCTTCCTATTCGATCTTCATCTACTGCTCGCCAAGGAAGTGAAGGATTCACACGGCAAAGCCAAATACATTTTCAAAACTAAATTTATGGTACGTAAATGAAAGAATACTGCGAATTTTATTTTTTTTCCTCGTATTTTATTTTGATAGAATGTGTATAGAAATCACGTGTCGCGATATTCGTTCACGTTAATCTCCGAATTAACCCAACCGATTTCAATCAAATTTTGTTGATTTCTACGGTTGGTTTCGGCTTGAAAGATAGTAGGTATACCTATAATATAAAAAAATACACGAACAAGGTCGTTAAAAACATTTTATTATATTTTTTAATAATATAAGTAATATTTGAAAAAATATTAATACTCTTAAATTTTTTTTTCTCGTAAAATTATTCTATTCGATTATTTTATGACATATTTATTTCTAAAACTTCTTGTTATTGGTATGAAAATTACAACTTTTTAATTACACAATATAGTAGGTATTTAGAATTTTGCACATATTTGTATAAGCTAAATTGTTGTGCAGACATCGGAGCTGGGAGTCACTGAACACATCGAAGGTGATGAATGCAAGTTCTCGGTGTGGACCGGACGCGAGCCGATGGCCAGTGACTGTCGGATCGTATTGAAAGCGCCTTCGCTCGAAGTCAAACAAACCTGGGTGCGGCGCTTGAGAGAAGTCATACAGGTATAACCTCAACCTCAGTAGGTACCAAGCGTTATACGCTTCGACCAAGCGTTCTATGCTTCGACCAAGCATTCTACTCTTCGATCAAGCGTTCTATGCTTCGACCAAGCGTTCTACGCTTCGACCAAGCATTCTACTCTTCGATCAAGCGTTCTATGTTCGACTGAGCATTCTATAATAAGACCAAGTATTTTTACTTTTCACACAAGAATTATTCTTACAGGAAACATACTTCAGTGGCGCACTGCAACAACCGCCTCGAAGTCCTGCGCGTGTACGCCCGACTAGCTCACAGCGCTCTAGCAGGTAAATAATCTGACTGTTTATATGTCTTTATGGATATCGGTAGACAGGCTGACAGCGCTGCCGTCCTTAGTAGGACTGAAGATGAGGAATTATTAGTGGAAAGGAATTTATGATGGGATTGTGTGATATATTTGGATGTAATTAAAAGTGTAAAGGTATATGAGATTCATTGTTTCGAAATAGTACGAGTTTTTTTACTTTGGGCGCGAAGAGTTTATAAATAAATATCAGTTCTCGGGTTCGTACGGATGCAATTTTCCAATAAATTTTCCCCATAAGAATCTCCCTCGAACTTCAACGAGTATTTACAAAAAAAAATAGTTGAATTGGTCTCCGTTCTCGAGTTTTGCGCTTAGCAACACATTGCCTGAGGGGAGTTGCTGGGAGTAACGGAAAAGGGGAAGTAGCGACCAAGTTTAATTTGCACCTCGTCGTTTGATAGATGCCGGTGTAGGTCAGCAGGATGTCAATCAATTATATCCTTAGTTATGACTTATTACGAGTAGGTCTAGGTATACTAGTTTACACCCCCTGTTCGAAATTCGATCTTAAAAGGGAAAATCTTGTCTTCTATTTTTTATATTTTATGTATGTAGAAACAATAACAACCATAATAATAAAATGCGAGTACTATAATTTTACAATATGTCACATACCAATCCAACCTTCTTCTACAAGATAAATTTAAATGTTCCATTTCGTTAACAGAGATTTGGAGGATACGTTACTAGATGAAACGACAGAGAACTTGGACCGAAATTCGCTCGCTTCTTTTGGTAGTGGCAACACTACCGATTCAGATAAGACAGTAAGTGAATCGACGTACTTAGTTTTTTATATTATTTACAATTTATTATATTTATATTTACAGGTATTATAAAATTGGTGATCCATCCTTTTTGGGCTCGTCGAATTGTTTAAAATTATTTTAAAAATTTAAAATATAAATGTGAGCCTCGACAGCTTTTTTTGGACAAATGACACTATTTTTTATTATTTTTTCAAGCCCCCCAATTTTATAGTGTACCTACACACATTAATAACGACAGATTTCTTTCTTAGAAAAATTCCAACTCGCTTGACTTGATTATCCATCCTTTCTATCCAAATAAGAACAAAAATCTACAAAAATAATAGATATCAACCAAAGCCCAAAGCAAGCCGAATAAATTTGTTTTGCGGGCCTTTAGAAACGCATCCGAACATTCATAACTCATAAGCTGAATATCTCGTCAAAGCTTTGAAACGAGAAATGTAAATGGAATGTCATTGACAAGGAGACGTAAAATCATTTTATGCATTCGCGTAATATTTCCCAAGCAAAACGTATGCACTTAATATTGGAAGTAAATGAAATTTTTTTCTCCCTATTGGAGTGTTTGCTTAAGGATTTTTAATTAAGTTTTTTTAAAATTTAATTAACTCCACGTTAATTCGAGATTTCATTTCTATTTACCGAATCTCAAGTTAATACAGGTATTTTTCAATACCCACTACGGACACAACATAAGGCTCTCACGCAGTTACAGCCATTGCTTGTATGTAACAATTAGGTTAACTTTCACTGTTTAATAAAATCTAATAATAATAATTCCGAAAACTCAAAACATCTTTTGTTTTTTCATATTTTTGTCTATTAGATTGTCTAATTAGATAAAAAAATGTCAGAATTCATAAAAATTTAATTACATTTAATTATATTTAATTTCATTTACAAAAAGGCATACTTTTTAAAACGGCGTTGCTGTTATTTGCGTTAATAGACCTAAAGGCTATAAGGGATATCATTATATTGAAACTAAAAAGAAATAGATTTTTTTAAACCAATGGGTAAATTAATTTAAAGTGATGCACATGTCCATTTATATATATATATTTTTTATAGAAGAATATTCTACTTTTTTTCTATGTCTGTATCCCTCATACCTATTCCCCAGTGTACATACCTATGCAAATTTGCATGACGGTTAAAGCGTAACAAACAAACTAAACACAAGGGAAAATTGTAAATTTAATTAGATATGGTTCGTTTGTATCAAAGAGTTTCCTGTCACTGAATAACGTATAACAGCTTGAAATGCTTCGATCCGAGTTGGCTTCCCTTACAGTACAAATTAATTTAACTGAGCATACAAAGAATGCCACAGACAAGTTTTAATCGCATTGTCATCGAACTACTAAATTAGTTGCATACTCGCATTTCCGCACGCTAAACTTCAGTCTAGTCGGAAATGAACAGAAATGACTGACTCCCAGAAGACTTAGGACTTTAGGGAGAGAGTTATTTCCGTTCTAACACACGTTTGATCCTCGCATTCATACTTAATATATATATATATATATATATATATATATATATATATATATATATATATATATATATATTAGATTTTGGTATCCGAATAAGTAAGTACTTACAGCCCTCAAAAGTTAATAGACGGACAGAGTTATTTAGAATTTCGCTGTAGTTCATTTTGTTTTAAATACCAAAGTAACCTTAAATTTTTTCATGTAAAAAGTATCTCATTAATCCAGCTTATAAACTATGTATCTGTGTGCCTAAATTTTTCTATATATGCCTGTATGTATGTATGTATGTATGCCGTTTCTGAGATTAGCTTGCACAAACAGTCTGAAATTCCAAATACATTTTTTGACCTCCGTATCATAAATACAAATTGTTATTTTTGAAAAAAATAAACAAAATGTATGTAGGTAGGTATTTGAAATATTGTTATCTATAGATAAATCGACTTACACACACAGCTACATACAATGCACTACAACTCCAACTTTGTAAATACACTATGTATATACTATATGTACGTGTATATACCTACTTTGTATATACTGAAGAATACATTAGAACTTTGTAAAATGTAAATTTTGTACAGTTTAGGTATAGTTATTTTGTCCTCGATTTTCCAGCGGAAACTTTAGTATGGAAAATCTAACCTTTGATCCCTGCTTTCATCGCTAAATGTTATGTTAATATGTTTAGTGGTATGCTCTTCTACAGCAGCGTTTATGTTGCACCAATAAACCGATTAAGTCAATGAACTACCCAATAATTAGATTACGTCCCTAACTGTCGCTCATATACGCCGTAGCGCTCGATTCATTTTCACCTACTTAATTATTTTTTTTGTCTAAAATTCTAAACCTCCCAACCAATTTTGATAGTTTTCACTAATAAAAAAAGAGACATAAAAGAGAAATTTTTGTTTTTAGAATTTTTGTCTGTTTGTGCACACTAATCTCAGAAACGGCAGAAGGAATTTGGCATACAGTACAGATAGTTTATTATCTGGATCAACATATTACATATAGGATACTTTTTATCCTAGAATAGATTCCTGTGGGATTTAAAATAAAGAATTACCTACAGCGCGTACGAAGTCGCTGACACCAACTAGTGTAACATGTGAATAGCTTTGATTTATTAACATTGATTAAGTACATTAGTGACTTACGAATAAAACGTTAGTTGAATTTATTACTGACGTAGCTACAAACAATATACTTCGCAATCGTTAGAAATTGTAAACAAACCTTTTAGTCAATATTTCTCCACAAACCATTACAGTAGGAGTAGACGATCAAACAGTGTTTAACTAACTACCTTTGGTTTATTTACTTTGTATCGACTTTTACTTGGAAAATTCAAAGAGAAAACGGTAAGAGTTATGTACTTAGTTAGTTATTTTTATTTCTTCTCAATAAAATATAGACTCAAATATGCACAGTCTTGCTGTAATGGGAAAAGTTTTTTCCATGAAGTTTTCCATGCACGATAATTTAATGATGGGTAATAAAGTAGACGTGAAGCTAGCGTGAAGCAAAAAAAAAAGCGTGTGTGAGCTCCGACACACGACTGGAGTTGACTCCTTACGAACGATTTTTACTCTCATTTCCATACTAGCTGCTGCCCGCGACTTCGCCCACGTAACTTTGTAAATTATATACTAAAACCTTCCTCGAGAACCACTCTATCCATTAGTGAATAGATCTAAGCATACATAGGGACAGACAGACAGACAGACGCGGCGGAGCACTTTGTTTTATAATATTTAGTGACATACGCAAGTCGATTCTTAAAGAGTAAACTCCAAAATTTTTTTTTTTTTTTTTCAATTTGTGAAGATTTTATTTTATTGGTTTTATAGAGCAATCAATAAAAAGTTCTTGAAAAAGTTCTTTTCATTATTTTCGACTGTTCAATTACTAATATATATTACTACAAGATTGTATCGTTGTCTGTGCTTTTTCACGTCCGTAAAGCTATTCCTACTTAGTACTTATAGGGATGCTTAGTAGGGATAGCTGGAACAGGCGAAAAAAAAATGTTAGTTCGTGAAGAAGTTATTGTTGAGCAAGTTTTTTTATCCTATTTGCTATTTAATTTGCCATACCGTCCTCCTAACGTTCGCATTGAAATGAAATAGCACGTTCGTCTAAACTAAAACATAGTTTCTACGTCCATAAACAAATTCTATTTGTTCACTGAAATGAATTGGCGAGCATATTTAAACCTATGCTATGAATGTTTGAGTAACTTGCGCTGGCAAACTTATAATAACAATAACAATTGTTGTTTATTTTAATTTATGTAAATATGATTATTCAAAATGAACAGATACATGCAATTAGGAATAATCCTGTAATGATGTACCATATTATGTGTTATATTGTAAATAAATATTATTATATTTAAAATGAAATATATAAACATAACAATCCAATCGATAGTATATTTCATGAATTCATCAGTCACGCTACCGTTCTATCAGATAACGACTATGACATAGTATAAAAGGTTAGATAAAATAAATCATGGTATAGAAGTTTAATGTTACATTTGACGATGTGTCATAAGTATTATAGCATAAGTAAAACGGAGGGTCGCATAATTGGAGTTTACTTATAAGTATCGATTTGCATCCGTACTAATCCTATTAATATTATAAATGCGAAAGTTTGTTTGGATGTATGGATGTATGAATGTATGGATGTTTGTAACTCTTTCACGCAAAAACTACTGAACCGATTACACGTTGTCTGGGACACCAGAAAGGACATAGACTTTAGGCTATATTTTATAAAAAGTTACGCGGACGAAGTCGCGTGCAACAGCTAATTATGTATGTATGTATGTAAAAAGCCATGTATGTATGAAGCATATGTATAATAAGCATATGTATGAAAATTTATGGTAGTAAAATCAAAATTGTCACACGAATACGTTATGTTATGCGTTATAGTTACCTTCTATTTTTTTTTTATATCTGAAATTTCATAGATATTGCGCCATCTATACAATATTATTTAAAAAAAGAACAACGTAGTTCTTGCGGCGTGTTTGAATTGTGAAAATTTAAATTTTATAATCGTTCGTAAGGAGCAAACTCCAAGTCGTGTCATCGTGTGACACACAATTTTTTTGTCTAATATTAAATCCTATCTTTATTAACAACAACTTAACAAAAAGAAGTTCGTTTTACAAATAAATGAGTATTGTACTGAACTATGTTTCCCCTTAACAAGATACACGTAATAAGGTTAGTTTTGTTAATAAGCAAATAAGTTTTATTCCTAGTTCTACTAATCCTAGACTCAAAAGCTGTTACACAAAGACGTACTTAGTGACTGCAGTGCCAGAGCGAAGGCGAAGGTGTGCATTAAAGCCTTCGTTATACTAACTGACACACGTACTCTTACATCGGAAACAATAAAGAAGCATCGTTAGCGATGCGTCGACACAATATTTTACAGCCACGTAACTTTTCTATTGTGTCTTGTTACTACATACTTCCTTTTATTTTTTAACGTCAGTTATTTTATCTATATATATAAATGCGAAAACAACTCTGTCTGACTGTGTGTCTGACTACCTTTACACGCCTTAACTATGTACTATACCGATCATCATGAAACTTTGCATACACGTTGTCAGGGATACAAGAAAGGACATAGGGTACCTTTCATCCAGAAAAAAAGTACTGGTCCCGAGTGACCGTCTAAAAATATAAAGAATTGGGCGCCGCTGTCGCGTGGCGGCGCCACCGTCGTCACAGCGATAACGATGTCAGGCGTTATCGTATGTTTTCTTTTTCAACGCCGACGAAGTCGCGGGCACCAGCTAATAGTATTTTTTTATAAAATAAAGTAAATATTCTTAACTCATGATGTGACGAATTAAGGATATTTCCTGCCAAAAAAGAATACTGTAATGTATTGTATAGGCCATAGCGTATTTCCGTTTCCTTGTTCAATCCGTTTCATTGAAATCAGCAAGGGTTTGTATTCATATTTCCTTGCTGATTTCAAGCTAGCGCGTCCATCTATTGAACAAGGAAACGGAAATACGCATAGGCCTCTCGATATTTTTCTGGCGAATTTAAATTAAAAGAGGGCAAGCCAGCGGAGCACATGTAGTCGATTGAAAAAATTTATGTGAACCGCATGTAAACGAACGGTCCAAACGCTGTTATGTAATTTCATCTACAACAAATACTACGTCGACCTTTGTGCTATTAAAGGTCTCGAGTTGAACGCGTAGCGTAGTTCAGTTCAGTGGCCGATGTTATGAAACCGGCCTATCATAAACATACATCGCTCTCAAATAAAATCACTGGCTTGTAACTTTTTTTGGTAATAATTAACTGCTTGCCAAATCTTGTATCTTGTATTTGATGTAGGTGAGGTAAGAGACGAGTAGCTCAAATAATCTGAAAATCTGTCTTATCTTAGAGTAAAATCGTTTTAGAAAGTGTTTTTAATGGAACGGTTACAAAAGTAATACCGCTTGCTCGTTTTATAATATTTTGAAATTAATGTTTATTCTAATAATGTTTCATAGACTTTCTTTCTTACATGTAAAAAACTGTTAAACCTTTCATTGGCTCGAGCGAAGCTCGGTCTCACCCGAGTCCCCGATATACTAGACTCGGAGTCTAGTATAATACTATATGGTATAATTTGCATTAATCCATCCTAAACTGTTTATTTTTTTACGAAATGGAGTACAAACATATAATAATGTTTCGCAGCATTCTTTTTATTATTAAGTAGATCGCTTCAAAGGCTTAAGGCCCCGCTCCCTAAACATTATGATTGTTTGCCGTAAAACTGTAAGTAAACCAAATATCACATCAATGTAAAACTTAAATAATATTATATTTTAAACCTTTTTCTAGTCAATGTCAAGACAGAAACACAATTAGTGGAAATTGACTCGAAACTTTTATTTTTCTAAAATTGAGTCATTTATTCGATATTTTTTCTTTTATCTCAGAAGCAACTTTAGTTACATATGCAAAATAAATACTCACAGAAAGAAAATGAGGTTTATTAGTTATCCTCAAGACAAAATTTACCTAGAACGATTATTATTCTCATAATAAATTAAATTTGATTTGAGACTTACGTCCTTTAGTTCTATGCAATAAAAACAGAGAAATGGATCATTCGATATTCAACCTTATTCGAACCGTATTTGTGTTTGAAAGGGAATGCATGCGAGTGTTCCTCAGTACCGCGCTGTGCGCCCACAGAGAGCGTTTTGGGAGCGTCACCTTAGGGATCATAATTAAACTTTCTTAATTCATTAAAATTTTTAGAGGACCCTTCCAAATACGCCTTTCAAATCGTATCAATATAGGTACTCATGTATTTTATACTGAATTTGCTTTATAATATAGTTTATATAATTTAACTCGTGTATTTCTAAGTAATATGTTTCCTGAGGGTTTCTGAGGGAAACATTTATATCAATAAATTTCTTATCCAACTGTAAAGCTTTTCAGGGAAGAAAGTATGTTGCGCGTTAAGCCGGGCTTGGCATGTCTGTGTGGGATGTTTCATTCGAAACTATTCAATGAAGAAACATACGTAATAATATGCGTGGTAATAAAATATCTAGTGACATACCTACTTACCTACACAATCACATATTAGTACAAATTCATAGTTTTTTTTTTTGAAATGAAACCTTTTTTTAGGCGCGTTGGGCATTTTTTAAATGGGAAAAAACAATTGAACTCACGACACTGTTACCGTAACCGACACGTTTGCTTGAAACTATTATTATAGAATTATTATTAGAAAACGGCCAGTGATATTCCAAAAAGGTCGTCAACATTTTTAGTATAGAGGAGCCACTGAGAGCTTACTCTTTTTACTAGTAGTGGGTTGGGTAGTATAATAATGAATAAAAAAACACTTAATTTAAAAGTATTTCCTGCACAATAAAATATTTCCTGAAGATTCAAAAAATAAACACGTAATAACCCGGAGTGCCACTGTATATTTTTTTTAATTTTGTTCGCTTAATTTCTTTCTTGACGTGCATTGACTAACATTTGATATTTATAACTTTTTATTTGTATAAATTTGGATTGTGCCAAAAAAATAGCTCTTTTCATTTTTAGAATTTATGAAAGCTCGTAAAAATGTTGAAACTCTAAAAAGTCCTTCCAAATATGGTGATGGCTTTATATTGCAGAGAGAGAGTCACTATTGAGTATACCTATGTCACCTACGTGTATTGGTCCGTATTCGTATTTAAATGAATACCTTTTACAGAGGGAAAAAGCTCTTTCATTTGTTTGTGCCTCCACTGCCGGCGGTTTAATAGAGAATTCGACCGCTTCGTTTCGTTATCCGACTAACTTGAATTCCGCTTATGGTTTTTATTTTATGAAGGATGAAGGGATCTTATTCTGCAGAAAAATTACGTATTAGGAGTAATATTCTATTTTATGTTCTAATGTTATCGAACATAAATTTAGTTGGTACAATAATATTCCCACAAAATGCATGAAGCAGCTATGCATTCAGTCGCGCAAAGTAATTTTGAGAAGTGTGCATGAATGGTAAAAACAAAAAAAAAGCTAACAAAAAACACAACGAAATTGAAATAAACATAAAATGATAAAAAAAGACAATAAAATATAAATTAAGCAAACTAATAATTTATATATATTATTATGTCAAAATAATATGCCTGAGTGTTTCTCCCGGATGGTGGCTGGCATGCCCGACTAATGTTGGCGTACCCGTCCTTTTTGATATTATTTCCGGTAGGTAATCATTTGTCTTAATAACTCCGTCGGCTATTGCACAGACAAAACTTTCAGTTTCCTTAAATGGGTCACCGAACGTATCCAGTTCACTGACATGAGTCCACATCAGGTATAGTACCAGATGTGGCCTTGTAGAGTCGAGTTTTCGTTGCTTACATTTACTAGACTAGCTTCGTTGCTTAGATGGCGTGAAATTTGTAGGACGATTGTAGGACATCGCGATTGATTGCACACATCACAGTTATTGTAACCACCCAATTTCTGTATGTGTAACATGCAAAGAAACCCTGCGCTCTAAATCATCGAGCTCAGTTTGTATCGATCTAGATTGGAGATAAACACTATAAATCTTTATCTGGATCGATCATGCCAAGCGATCGTATATAATTGACATAAGAATAAGAGCCGATAAGATGGTGAGTCTGTCGGTTAGCGTGTGCAATAAAATGTGTCGGTTGCCCTTGAAAGTCCCGATCGTCGTCGTCTAGTAAGGGATTAGGTGCGTCCTTCGTTCGGCGCATCGGCGGGTACACCGAACGTGGAATAAATTGGGGAACTGTGGCTCGATACGGGAGACGGAGGCTGCGTAGTGAGCGGGCGAGCGATACGGTGCGGATGGCTCAGCTCAGTCAGTGGCGGTAGCGCCGCGCGCCGCACCGCACGGACGGGAGGCGGCCGGCGCTTTACCGCCTTCGCGACTCGCACTATGGGCACCACTCCGCCCCCCGCCGCGCACGCCAAACAGACCAAGAGCCGACGCAAGATCTCGCTGCCATGGTTCCGACAGAGTTCGGTCAGTGCGCCCCATGCGGCCCTATCCAGACAGCACACCATAGACACTCCGGGCTCCTTCCATGCGCGGCTACTCAAAGGGAATCGCCAACGACAGGTGATGCAGCGAGATCCCGCCTGCGCTTGTCACCTTGCACCTCATTTCATACGACCAACTATCACTCGCACCTGCACTGCACCTTCTACGATAGAGGACATCAGACGCACTGCACTCCGTCGCGTTACCATTGCTTTGCTCAATAAATAAATAAATAAATATGCGAAATACAAGTCTTTAAATTTTATCTTTTAATTTATTGCATACCTATTTATTATTGAAACCACAGAGTATATTATTATAAAAATCCTGTTTATTTTTATCAAGTATTCACTTGAAATTATTCATTTATTTATTTATTTATTGGCACAATCATCATTACTTACAGATGAAAATGGATATTTTTCTTTTATAACATTACAATTTGGATTGTAATTCAAAAAGATCGGTCACGTCTTATTTCGATTTGTTTGTTTTCACCGTTTCTCACACGAGAGACGTGTATGAAAAACAGATAAACATTCCCGATTCATTTGTTTTCGCATCTGCGATTTAGTATTTTTTTATTTTAATTAAAAGAGACACTTCGCATGTTTCTTTACGTATAACATGCGAACGGCTTACGTACGTTTGCGAAGTCAAATAGAGCAACAATTCGCTACGGGAATGTCTTGTTTCGGACTGTACGTAAACATTGAGTTTTATCGTCTATAACAATCTATTATACGGGCAAATAGCTGGAGCAATCAAGAAAGCTTTGTCCGCAATTCTGTTTGACAAGCGACATCAATCATAAACGCAAAAATTCCGCTCGCAACGCATCCGCAGCTTTCAACGCCACAATCAAGCTTCCAAATATTTTTTCCAAGGGCACGTCCACCACTGAATATACGAGTAGGTTTCTTAATTACAATCGGTACATCGGCCTTTTTGCGCCCACTATAAACAACCGAAGCGTTATTGTTGCGGAATAAACTTGAAGAAATTTCCATTTTTTTTCGCGTTCTGCATTTTGTTGCTGGTTCGTGTCAAAAGTCGTTGCTGTTTCTAATTTACATAACTGCGGACAAAGCTTTGAAGCAGTACTTGTCCATGGTAAGAATTAACGCGAAGCAATTTTACGCTGACGCTAATTAAAACGAAGATAGTCTTGTTAAAAACAAAACTCCGCTGCGAGAATGTAGCTAAACTTTTATAAGAACTTTTTATTTTAAATAAAAAGGCTCCAGTTTTATTTGTTGCTTGTTGTTTAAAACGGGGGGTAATTATAAATTTTAATTGAGCATAGGACTGACTCGCATTCGCATCTGCAACAATCAATGAGAACCTTTGGCGGATGCGAATGCGGATCTACCTTTAGTCTTAAATCTCATAAATTGCGACAGGATGATGGAACGTCTATCCCACCTGGTTTTGGCCTACAAAATACAGCATTTTGTTTTATCTTAACGAAATACTCTCACAAAATAAATAAATACTTAATGGGTACTCTTCGTTTAATAAACTTTTTCCTGGGGACGGAGCTCATTGGTCAACAGGAAGTAGGGAGAACGGGCGAGGAGAGGGTCAGCGAGCGGGAATAATTTCCATAATTTGTTTGACATAACCACTCAATGTTCCCAATAAAGGTAAAGCGAAATACAAGAGATTTATCAATGGAATATTTTAGCGAAGCCCGCCTCCACCGGGCTCTTTATGAACGTTCCGAAACTCAATTTATATTATGTAGTAGGAAACTCTTAAATAGATTTTTACTAATTAATTTCGTTGGTTTAGCTTGGAACACCACGTTAGCGTGGTTTAATTTCTAAAAGGACGTAGTACATTTAACGCGGTGTTGCGAAGGCGTTTTTAATTATTATATATACACTATATATTATAGTCTCACACCTCCTATTAAAATCTATTAAGTTTTGCACTAGTGATAATGAGTCTGCGAGAGATATCTAAATCTTTTTAACTAAAGTATCTACAGAGGAAACCTGAACACTGTGAGATCAAAGAGGATTTAATATGTATATAAAAGTGGTAAGCATAAGCAGGCCAACGTCCACTAGACGATATGATAACTATACCTACTTGTAGAAGGGCACATCGGTCTCTGGAAGATCATGGACTATGTTATTATATATAAAATGCTGTGATGGTTTGTGTGTTAAAAACTACTAAAAACTAGCCGACGGATTGACTTGCATTGAACTTGGATTGCTTCAAGGATTGATCATATCTATTTTTTGCGTAATAATATTATAATCTCGATCGCGAGAAAATAGCTTTTTTATGACACCATCTGCCGAAAGCAAGAAGAACTCACTCGCCAACGAGAACCGCTGACACATTTAAAGTGGAAGTTAGCCGTTGTTATGGCAGCCGAGTTAATATAAGACACAGCGAAGCGTGGTCGGGTTCAGCTAGTATGACTGTTATAAAAAACGGGTTGACACCCCATTCATCAAAATCTGTCAACTTGTTCTAGAACATATAAATGGACAAACATCATGCCGGTCAAGCCTTGCGCTCCATTCTTCGTTTCGCTGCAATAAAAAATCGAAAGCATTTAATATTGCTTTTCTTTAATTTACTTATTAGAGTGACATCCACAACGTAATATTAGGAAATAAATATATATCTGTACATGTTCATACTTCCGTGTTTCAAAAATTAATTACACGGGAGTTAATAATAACTCAGTAACTCTTAGTAAAAGTCAATAGCAACGGACAGCCCGCGACTTCGCACGGATTATTTTCTGCAAATTATATATAAAAACCCAATGAAATGGAAAGACCGAAAGTTTGTGTAGGTACCTACATATAGGATTTGCAGAAATGAATAACTTTCGTGCGAAGCCGGGTGCGGGTCGCTAGTAGACTATAAGTGAGTCGAACAACAGCCCGCAGCCATAGTCGGATTCCAGTCATAATTTGTCAACTTTACAAAAAGCATTTAAATTTTATTAGTGTCTCTTGACTGAATCTGAGCATAAAATATTTGAATCTTAAAAAATATGCTATAGAGTTGTATAATCTATATAAATGTTGTGTTGGTTTGTGAATCTCTCAAAAACTCGAAAACTAAATAGCCGACGGATTGACTTGAAATTTTTACACAATATGCAATCCGCTTCAAAGAATATCTTATCTATATTTTGCGTAATAATATAATCTCGATCGCAAGAAAATCCCTTTTTTACGGCGCCATCTGCTGAAAGCGAGGAGAACAAACTCGCCAACGATAACGATCGATCGAACGAACGAACGACGATCTGTCGCATTTAAAGTGGAAGTTAGTTAGCCTTTGTTATTGCAGCCGCTGACCGTTGAACGTCAAAGAAAACCACAGCGAAGCGTGGTCGGGCTCAACTAGTATAAAATAATTAATTATTGCACGAGTACCTATAATTATAAGTGTGCTACAATTAATTAGCTGCAAATTAGCTGCCCCGTTAAGCAGAATACTAATTGAATTGCAGCGTACCTTGTTCATTAAATTACAGAACATGTTGATAAGTTTTTCCAATAATTGAATTTTATTATAATTTGAAATATTCATCATAAATACGTGTATTATTTAAAATACCCGGAATCAGAAATCATACATGGACAAACACGTAAAAGGCGAATTATTACAGTTCGCTGCACCCTCTTCAAGTGCAACCGGTTAATATTACAGTTAATATTAAATATTTTTACAAATATACTCGCTCCCTCGGGAGTTTTTTTACAAGAATATATATACGGCTTCCTTTAATCCGTATTCCGTTGAAAATTATTAAAAAAATATATGATTGAATTTCATCTCGTTTCCAGTGCAATGCCTGATCAAAGAATTTTCCAGACAAGTATTCAGTTCAGTCAGATGTATTTGATTAAAAAATCCTTACTAAAATTTTAGTAAAAATAAGTGTCTCAGCGCTTTGACGACTTTTACAAACCCAGCATAGAAATCTTTTCAAAATTCGAGTGAATAGGCATCTTCTGGGTGAGCTCTCTCCATCATAGGCCTCATCCTTGCTGCACAGCTGGTTGTTGGCCAACAGCAAACCCATCTATAAAAAAAAATGTATGTTTCACCTCCGAAACACGTTTACTCCTTACGAACGATTATAAAATTAAAATTTTCACAATTCGAAAACGCCCAAAGAACAACATTGTTCTTTTTTAAAATAATATTGTGTAGATGGCGCAATATCTCTAAAACTTCAGATACTATTCTAAAATATTCAAAATAATAGAACGTAAAACTAAGTATAACGCATAACATAACGCATTCGTATGACAATTTTGATTTTACTCTCATAAATTATCATACCACGATATAAGGAGTAAACTCCAACGAAAGATTGTGCAAAATAATATATTTAATATAATTATGAAATACTAAATAACATTACGTAACGTAAATACCAAAAGTTAAGAGTAAATCCGAAATCACTTTCTACCTAAAAGACTTTAATTTAATTTTTTAATTTGAAGAGTAAATCTATAATCCGAACGCAATTCATGATAGGTACTTAATATCGATAGCATACCTACTTAATACCTGCACTGGATCTTTACTTCAACATTCCTAAAGATTCCTCTGAGCTTGCAGGCGGAGTTAATTCAAGTATTAGTTACACTTAAGGCAGAGTTTTCCACCTTATCTAATTATTTTAAATGGAAAATTGTATAGTTGCTATTAAAAAATATTTAAACTAAGAACCATTAATATTTTTAATAAGTTTAATAATTTACTTGGTATAATAATTTACTCCTTTCGATGTTTTGTTTGTTACACGATCAATTTCTTGTGATTTAATTTTTTTTTTATTGAGCACGGAATAGGCTACTAAAGTGATGCGTTTCAAGTATTGGCGTAATAAGTACAACAACAGTCCTTTGGTATAATAATTTACTCCTTTCAATATTATGATTGTTACACGATCAATTTCTTGTGATTTAAATTTATTTTATCGAGCACGGAATAGGCTACGAAAGTGATGCGTTTCAAGTATTGGCGTAATTAATTACACTTGACTTTGCTTCTCCTTTTTTTTCATCTTAAAAACTTAAAGGTTCGGTCGTCCTGTACGCGTAGAAGTTCGAAACAGAGAGGTCGCCCAAAAAAGGGAAAATCACACTGAAAATCGTCAGTTGAGAAATAAAGTTTGCCAAGTTTGTAATGGTGTACCGAATGATGAGTGAGCGGAAATGCGAACTTTATCCGCAAGTCACTCTTTGGGTTAAGTATATTACACGGGATATCAATTTGCTCTTGTACAAACGTCACAAACGTGACTGACACAACACTTTACTTATTGTCTGGTGTAAATATAAGGGCACTGTGTCGAATAATTGTGAAAGTGTCACAATGTAGTGTAACAATCGAGCCATTGTTGGCACAAGTGTAAATGCCTGGATACTTTGTGAAAGTTAAAATTGAAAAAGCTCAATGTTTGCGTGCTTTTAAGAGAGTTATACTCGGGGATTCCCCGCGTGACAGGTGATAAAATCTGTGCAGTAATTGAATTATCGACATAACACTTTAACAAGAGTAACCGATAATCTGCAATTCTACATTTAATATGCTAAGCTGTAGGTGTGAAGGCATATTGAGCACTTGGAGCGTCTATCGAGAAGGCTTATTTCTAGGAGTTAAAATCTATCGATTGTATAATCAAAATCGTTATAAAAAATATATAAATCTCTCTACAGTAAAAGCCAATCGTACAAAGTCTTGTATCGTTATTATGACACAGTAAACCCAGTATAATATGTATAATTTAACAAAGAAAATTTTGTTCTAACAAAGTAACTCAAATATTTATCAAATTTTGCCTGCAGCTTCGCTGGAATATAAAACTGAAATTCGGACCCCGGTTCCCAAAAATGGGTTCCATTTGTACATATAAATAAACAATACAGGCTTAGAGTAGTTTTGGAAAATCAGTCAAAAGGGTTTTACATTCGCGTTTGTATTATTCGCATATAGTAGAATAACCGGCTCAAAAATTGATTACTGGCGTTCTGTTAAACATAAAAAAAAGTAGAATAAAAATCATTGCAAAATGTAATGAATATTTCCTTTCAATGACACAGGACAACACAATAGAATTTTTCTGATTCAACCTTTAATTAATTCCAGGTACACAGGAAGCTTTAAGAAACCATTTTGATTAACTAATATTTTCCGGGCGCTCTTATTACCTCTCTGTGTTGCAATGCTGCTTTTACAATTATCGATATGTTTCACTTTTTATCCCCGCAACAGACGTGGATTTTCCATTGTTTGTGATATAATGAAAAATGCAATTTTCCGAAGAATAAATTTACAATTATAATTTTTCATTTATTGTTCAATGCTAAGAAACATTTTTAACAATGCACTAGGTACCCTAAAAATTTATAGAAAGCCTCTTTGTTGGCTTAGTCTCTACTGTGGCACGTATTACTTTAACATACACAAATGTATATAAATATTAACTACATATATATATGTATATGTATGTATGTACCTATATGTGCATGAGAAACTGAAATGTATATAGATGTGTATCTAGCTTACTATACCTATGTCTACTTTTTTAGTTTCTTCTACTGTGAATTTACATTTTACGATGGTATTCCAAACGATAATTTGTACATTTGTACGCGACCTTGTTCTAAATATTATAAGTTTGTATTGTTTCAATCTGATTGTTTGTATACATTTGACATAATTTATTCCCTCAATATGAAATCTTTGTTAAGGAATTTCAAATATTATTAGGAATCACTTTATGAAAAGCACATCGCCTATCTTAATCGTGTCTTATTAGGGTCTGCTTTGCACTTGAATCGCAATTTTGTCACAGTAACCAAGCACGTAAAATCAAGTGGACCGTCCAGATTGTTAACAATACCTACCACCCCAATTGCTGACGATTTCATTTCTCTCGCTCGAGGGTGCTTCCAACCGTGTGCTTAAAGCGTGCCCTTAAGCAACGTTTGGCGTCAAGCGCGGCGCGGACTAAGGTTGAGGTCCATTCCATGCATACCACTGAGGTTGAATCGTCTTTTCTACTGCATATACAAATAGTTCAAGATTAAGATCAAAAATTTGAAAAAGCTATTTGATTTTTCGATTGGATTATGTCAGAGACTGTCTCCCAAGTATAAAATCCAAGTTTGCGTCGTCCGAAACCGTCCGTCTCGTCCGAAAAACCCCTTTTTGCAAATATTTCGGTAACAGTGAGTTTTATGTTAAAATTGTAAAGATTTTTTTAGTAAAACATAAAATTTCCCATCTTATTTATTTAAAACGTTTTTCTCTGTTGTTAATATTTGCCGAGATATAGTCAGCACAACCCCCAACCCTTGAGGACTTTTAGTATATAATTCTACCAATTTTCAGAACTACCCCTGATTTTTCAGAACATTAACAAAATTATTAACTACCTACTTGTTAAATATATTGCTGGTTGCCGAGATCTGCACCTGTTGAACGACTATTTTCGTTTGGTGGAATGATTATGAGGCCACTAGACGGAGCATGAAAATTAAAACTCTGAACAAATAATAGCGTTAAAATCAATGGATTAAAAAATTTTATTCGAAAAAGCTTTATTATGACAATAAGTAGGTATTTTGCATTTTGTACTTATTTAAATACTTATTGGTATTTTTATTATAATAAATCATAAATACTAATAATAAATCTGTAAGTGTATTTATTGTATGTATGTATGTTCCTCCATAAATCTTAAACGAGTTAACTTATTTTCATGAAACTTGGTAGATAAACAATTTAACAAACAACAATATAACAATCCAAGCTGTCTGCTTCCGCCTTGAGTCAGGAGAGAAATCAGGAAATTTGTAATAATTTTCCAATATCCTTTCGCGATACAATCCAATTAGCACAAGTCACTTTAATATACCTAGTTGGAAGAGGTAAAAGTAAGGGATTCGTAGGAATTGGCAATAAATCTCCTTCCTCTATCATACTAATTGGTATAGTTTGAAATACCTTTACATTCAGGTTACTGCACGCGATCTCTTGAAAAGGCAAATATAGACTCTAATTAGAGAACTTGTAATATCACCGTAGATCAATAGGTAACCTTTGCAAACCCGTCAACAGGCTTACGCTGCTTTCAATAGCAAAAATGAAATTTATTCCTTTGCAAAATTCACCGTGATAACCTTTTTGTGGTGAACTAAACTCATCGGAACTGAAACCATGTTTATAAATACATTCCGCCAAAGCTCTGTGAGATAGAATAGTTCAATCAGAATTTGTAAGCGCATACGGCTTCCGTGACTGCAGTGGAGGTAGCTTTTATATTCAAAATTAATGAATAAACACTTCTTGTAAAATACCTACAATTTATTTCTCTTCACTCTTATATTTTTTTTTCGTGAAATATTTAAAAAATATATATACATTGTTTTCAATTATCAACCTATACCTACTTCCTTTTAAAAATGATGAACATGTTATTACTAGCTGTTGCATACGACTTTGTCGCTTATCTTAATAAAATATAGCCTATATGTTACGCGCTGTGAATGTGGCTTTCTATGGGTGAAAGAATTTCTAAAGTTGGTCCAGTATTTTTTGAGTTTGTTCATTTCGAACATAAATACAAATCTTTTCTTTTTATAATAGTACTAATGATCCGCTCCCGGCTTCGCCCGGGGTGCAATTTATATATATCCTATCTTTTAAGTTGGTCCAAATTACACATAGTTCTGAAATTTTATAAAAATCGGTTCAGTAGTTTCGAAGTTCATCGAGAACAAACATGTGACACGAATTTTAATATGGCGTAATTAACGCAGTCAAAAAGCCTTGATCACTTTATTCTGTTCCATGCTACGTGTTACAGTTCGATCGGGAATTACCCAAAGTCGTGTGCGATTAGCAAATGAAAATTGCAAGGCGAGCTGTGGGTAATCGATAGAGCCTTCTTTCACACATCGCACTCTCTGTCATTTAACGTCTTTTTGAATTTCCTCAAAATTTAAAATTAACTTTAAATTTAAACCGAGTATAAATAATTTGCAAGCAACTTAATAAATTATTAATTAATTTATTAATAACTGCAAAATTACATAATATAAATAAATTAAAAATAAATAAATATTGATTATATAAATAAACAGGTAAAAGACAAAATTGTTTAGTGCCTTTTTTATCTTTGTCTGTGAACAAATTTTCTGTCTTTTTATTGTTAACTGACTGACACGCCCAGGCTTCGCCTGAAAGCTTTTGGAGAGATATAATAATAATAAACACATAATAAATATACCAGTATAATGGATATACTGTATATTATTCAAATGGCTGCTGTGGTTCCGGAAATTACTCGTCACACATAAAAAAAAAATCGCCCTTTCTTTATTGTATATTATTAGTAGTTATAGATTAGCTAAAATTAGCTAAAGCTGTTTTCAATTTTTTCGATTATATTATCTATTCGGTTAACCGAAGTAGTGGGAATGGACCAGAGAAAAAATAGTCTCACTATTTCGGTTGATTTTTTCGACCAAGTACTGGGAAAAAAAAGTCTCACTAGTTCGGTCAACCGAAGTAATGGGAATGGGCCAGAGAAAAAATAATCTCACTACTTCGGTTGATTTTTTCGACCAAGTACTGGGAAAAAAAAGTCTCACTAGTTCGGTCAACCGAAGTAATGGGAATGGGCCAGAGAAAAAATAATCTCACTACTTCGGTTATTTTTTCGACCGAAGTACTGGGAAAAAAAAGTCTCACTAGTTCGGTCAACCGAACTGTCAACCGAACTACTGGGAATACACCATTTCAAACAGTGATCTACAAAAAACAAAAATAGGTAAATGGAAGTTTCATGAAATTATTTGTTCGAAAATATTGTTAAATATTTCGTTGTCATCGTGACAGCATTGAATAGAACTAGTATGAACACGCTATCTGTATATGCTCCCTTATCACTATCACGTATCTGTATTGTTGTTGGCTGTTGATTTTATATTATATTGGCCAATTCGCTTATCAAAGAGTACCTACAAGCTTGAATGGCTGCCATCGATCCAACTTGCCGATTGGGAAATACCTTGATATGCATTAAGTACCTATCGTACTCTAAAAATATTTCTAAATAATTAGTTTAGCTCCCTTAGAGGGCATAATGACTAAAATCTTACGTTTATTTTATTTTTGTACTAGTAACCCGCTCCCGGCTTCGTACGAGTGCATTTTTTTCTGAAAATTATATCTATATAAAAATCTTCCACATTTCACACTCTGCATTTTTTAAACTGCATGAAAATTCATTTAGTAGTTTTTGAGATCACCGCGAACATGCATAACAGACAGATAGACACTTCGGGGACTAATGATTTTTTAAACCTACCTATTTTCATTCTGAGGCGGCACGAAGTTCGCCGGGTTAGTTAGTTATATATAATACTCTTAAAGATCGTGTACATACGTGTACGTATGTACACGTTCATCACATAAAACACACGGCCCTATCTGCCCCATTTTTTTAGTCCTCTACCACAGTGTTTGCAAATAGTTTTATTGTTAAATTATGTAGTTCAATACTTTCTTTGATGATTTTAAGTAACCGCGACATTTGTGACAAATCACGTTTCCTTTTACACTTTGAAACGAGACAATATTGCAAACCGAATAAAAATGCCACTGCCCAAGTGACGCTTTGGCGCTTAGAGAACGGAATGTTTGACGGAGTAAAATTGTTCGCACTCGTCGGTCCCGTTGAGCATGCTCAAGATTTCTCACAATGTCTTCATATTTTTCTAAAAATAGAAACAGTTGTGTACTATAAAATCATGGGGTTTTTTTAAAGTTTACATTACAAAATGATTTATCTGCAACCAAAGATATGAGATATGAGAGCAATATTCGCGCGATAGCGATTGTATCACGAGAATTTCAAATCTCAATTGAATGACCAAGGTTTTTAAAAGACTTTTTAATATAAATAAGTACCTACAGAATTAAATGTTTCCTAATCCCTTTTCGTACTAATTGCTGTGAAAAATACAAAATGAAGTAAATTTACGAAAAAATGTAACGTTTTCATGATTCAATGTTTTTCGTGGAGATTAAGCGTTGGTAATGCTCAATCTTAAAAGGGCTTAAGCGCGGCGTGACGTCATCCGAATACAATAGCGCCGCGAATGTTTACTTCTATAATATCGTAGGCGGTGAAATCACAATTTCATCTGAGTAATGTTAACAGATTAAAATTCATTTCAATTCGGATCAATGTAAAAGGGGTATTTTTTTTTCTTGTTCTATTTTTTTATTCTGCCTTACAACCAGCTACAACACACCCTTGTTACGTTGTCTAACACATACATTCGTTGGGCAAAAAGGCTCCAGTGACCAGTCAAGTGTTAGGTACACTAATTGATCCTAATTTTCTCTACTATTTTTTACAACTCCTAATAACAATATATTTTTTTATATAATATATAATATTAAACTATATTAAATTATAAAATTATAATATTAAACAATACAGAGCAAAAGTAACAATTTATTAACTTAAGGCTACTTATTCAATTATACAAGTACAATTACACAAGTTAATAATATACAATGCTAGGGGTAATATGTATGTATTTACAAAAAAATAGTAATCTTTGTGGTATATCAAGTGTCTGATATCCATAATACAAGCATTAGTTGCTTACTGTGGAACTAGATAGTGCTGTGTAGAATGTGTGGATAAAAAATATGATATAGTATTGAATGAGTTTTTTTTTGTCCATAGGCCGGGCCGGAAATGACATGGGTGGTGTCCGAGCATACGGCCGGCGGTCCCGGGGAGCTGACGGTGACGAAGGGCCAGCAAGTGGAAGTGGTGGAGGCGTGGCCGGCTCGCAGCGACTGGTGGGTCGTCCGAGTGCCCGGCGAACCACCACAAGAGGGCGCTGTACCGGCGCTAGTTTTAAAACCGCAACCACAACATCACAAGACCTCGCCATCGAGACGGCCCCTCAGTCAGCCCTGCGAGGAGGCTCTCGGTAAGTCATGCCTTATTTTTGTAGAATAACGAGCGGCAGACAAGCTGACGATCATCTCAAGGGTGCCACGAATTATTTACGAGACCGTTGGATGAGTGGTTAGATACAGTTACGGTGCTTGCTTGCCTTAACGCTCTACTGTCTCAGGGCGCACAAGGCATATTATTTTTTGGCAGCCCGTCTGGCGGCAGTAACCACACCACTTTACAGAAGAAAACAGTAAAATGAAAGCGTTTAGGTTATCAATTAGGTTTCTCCAAGAAACTCTTATGATCGTCATTATAAATTTAAATTTACCAGGGTTTCGGAAAAAAGCCAAGATGACGATCCAGAGAAGAAACCCCGAAATAAACTCAGAATATCATTCTTTTTGTCATCTTTGAAATAATATGTATTAAATCCTACTATGGGCGACAGCGCGTTTGCAGCCATTTATATATCATCAAGTGGACCTTTAGCCTGTCTGTCGATGTTAACGTAAAAATAATTCTCTCATAACTTGTGTAAGGGATAAATTTATAAGATAATTCTCAAGCATCGCTTGGTTACACAATGAATACCTACACGTGGTATCATAATATCACTGTGATCAGAACAAATTGTTCTCCCAGAGTTTCCGTTTCGATGTCCACTTCCTCTTGTCTATGTTTACGTGGTCACTGTATCGGAAATGGATGGCTCATTCACGGGTAAAATGGAATTGATTAAGGTGAATCAATTCTGGTGATTCACCATTTAAGGTGAATACTCAAACACGCTGCATTTCAAATACAAATTCTACAATTGCCCCCCTTACGTCCAACAAAGTAATATTTCATTTAACTTTATCTTTTCCGTAAACATTTTATTGTTAAATTTATTATTAGAGCTTTGAACGGTCCATATTATATTATTGTGTAGAGGGCCTCTTTTATCTTATGTGTCAATAATAGAAATAACACCATTATTTTTCCTTTTGTTTGTGCCATTTGTGAAGGCATTTTATTTTATAACAAACCGTTTTGTGTTTAAAACGCGAAGTCGTGACCATCTGACGATAATTCGTCTCCAAGTCATTATGTCGCGTTTACTATGTCGAGATAAACATTAGGAGAATACTTAGCAGGCAGTTTAATTACATTTCGACGGGCGTGGGGTGCAGAGGGGATGGAGGGGGTGCGGGGGTGAGTTACAGAAAAAGTGAGGGATATGTTGTTTAACGAATACGAACAGCGTAGCGATAACAAGTCTCGTATCGGTATCTACAATTAATGAAGGCTTTTATCTTAAGGAGACTAATTTCGTGATAAATATAATATTTTAGTTATTTCTCGATTAATTCAAAATTTATTAATAAAAAGTTACAATTATTAATTCATTATACACGGACATAAAAATCTAAAACTACCTAATAAATTATACATAGTAGGTGTAACTAAAAACTATATACTTAAGTGATACTTAATAAAAAAATACTATTTATAAATTCTTAATTCACTTTAAATTAGGTTCTTGTTTCAAGGTACCCAACACGCTGGCTACATTACCTGTATGATTACTATACTCAATCGCTGAGAGATGTTATCAATATTCTATTTTGACGTAAAACTAAATTCTATTTAAATTCTGAAGAGTAGGTATTCGATCAATAGCTTTATAATATCCGGCTCTAAGAACCATCAAAGTGAAGGCTGTTTGATGTGTTTCTTAACGGAAAGTTATAAAACTAATTAAAATAATATTTGACTAAAAATAATAACATTTCATCAACTAACTCAACGGTCTGTGTTTAACTTCACTTATCGATTTATTGTATTACTTTGTAGTGTTCTTAACAGAAATGTTTAAGTTAGACAAGATCTTAACTTTACTTGTGAGATTTAATTTAGTTATAAAGTTAAAAAAATTTGAAGTAGTTAATGCAACAATGCGCCAAAGAAAGAGACAAATCTTCCATACAGACCGTTTGACATTTTCGTGCAACGTACATAATTATAGGTACATAATTATGCGTATATCCCAGCCCTTGGAATTCCCTTGGAATGTTGTGAACAGATGTTCTGAATTCATTGAATTAATTATGCACTGCCCGATACCTATCACTCTATCGATTATAATTTCCGATGTACTTACATCGACTTTTGTTATAACTTTTTTTGTAATTAGTACGAGTAGGTGCATTATTCAAAAGCATACGAAAAACTTAATTATTGGTCTAAAATTATTTATTAAATGATCATTGTAAATGATTTTTTTTTGGCATTTTTAATTTGCCTTAATGTTGTAGTGTCCATTGAATTTTAGATTGTTTAAAGGATCAATATCAAAATGTCATAATTATGTTAGGTATACATCCAACATTCAGAACACCCCTGTTCACAATGAAATGAAATGAAATTAAAAAAAAAAACATCAATGAAAGTTTGTGAAGGTTGTTTGTTACACAATTACACTTAAATCATTAAACAGGTGTTGTTGAATCTTGTCAAACGGATAAACCGTTTCCTGGACATTAAACAATATTATACTTTTTGTATCTGCGACGAGTTGTCGTGTGATTATACTTAGTCTAGTTCTTAGTAGATTACACATACTTTAACGTCTGGTTATAACGCTTTGATTATGAAATATTGAAATCAGAATGCGTTGTTTCCAAAATTTTACTACCTATAGGAAATAATTGATAAAAAATAAAAGTAAAATTGGTTCTTATCATTCCAAAGGTTTATACTTGAGCGGATGCGGATTTCCGAAAAGTTATAATGTAAGGGAATCTAAAAATGTTCATTTAACAATTCTTGTAACGAGAGATTTCTTATGACGAGAAATTGTTCTTAATACAGTCTTTTTTTTATATCTAGTTATAATAAAAAATTAAAACTTAATAAAAATAATATTAAATACAATTCTACTTGTTTAAATAGAGCAAAAGGAGACAGCTTTTATGATTTGTAACAAAAAATATATCAGGCTATCAGGCTTATCAGGTGAATCGTTAATTTTTCTTGTATTCATAGACTACGATCATTACTCATTAAAATTTCAGCTGTCAATAACGTAAGTGACCTTACATTGTCTAAAAGCAGAAAAGATTTTTTTTTTCAATTAATTCTATTTTTATTCTTTTTAAATCGCCCATAACCTTCACTTCGGCAGAAACCCGATTAGGTGAAGTAGCGTGATTTAAAAAAGGTTGCATTTTTAATGTTCACACATGAAGGCTGTGTTCATTATTAGCCGAGGTCACGGTGAGCGAGCCAACGGTGTGAAAAATGATCTGCAAATTGAAGCATCCCTTCTCGTTCTACCCTCGCTTTTGTGGCTAATTCCACATCACAAAAATAATACCTATGTATCAAGTTTCGAAAGGTTAAATTTTTTGGAGTTTATCTACTCCTTAAGAATCGATTTGCATATTTATATAAGCCCGTGGTATGAAAATTTATAGGAGTAAAAATCAAAATTGTCACGCGAATGCGTTATGTTTATGCGTTATAGTTGCGTTCTATTTTTTGAATATTTTAGAATATCTCTAAAGTTTCATAGATATTGCGCCATCTAGGCGCCATCTACATCAACAATGTTGTTCTTTCGGCGTGTTCGAATTGTGATTTTTTAAATTTTATAATCGTTCGTAAGGAGTCAAGTCAACTCCAATCGTCTGACGCACACAAATTTTTTATTTATTAAATTTTGCGTTTTTCTTGGGCGTCGAAATGTTTGTTCAATGTTTAAATATTGCTTAGTATATATTTTATAAAGTTACGCGGACGAAATCGCGTGCAACACCTATATACTTACCCTTACGTGATATACATACCCTTTAAGAAATGTCCTTATTACGAAATCGTTGACTCGCACTTGAATATTATTTATATTTGTAATATCGACATGTCTAAAATGTGACAGTTTAGTGTGATTTTTAGTGAGCGTTATCGTCGCCGCAATCTGGCGTGAAAGCCTCCTCGTACTAGGCTTGACAAAGGTCGTATCGTAACATGAAATCTAATACTACATAGACGGAGCTGTTTGCTCTTCCATTTCAACAATCTTTTGTGCGTCATTCTCAATTTATATTTCGTCCACACCGATGTACAAAGTTAGAAGCGACCACTGTCTTTATAATTGTACTAGCTGTGCCCTCGGCTTCGCCCTCGTGGAATTCAGATTGTTTGTGATTTCACGGCACGGTCGCGATTTACATTATTGTAACATAGTATAGTATAAAACATAACATTAACATTAACAACATAAAGTATAAAACATATAACAAAACATAAATATGCTCTAAAAAAAATTACGTCTTATGTATCCAGAAACTTTCTTATTAATATTATGTTATTAGTTATTTTTTAATTATTTTGATATTTTGTAACTCATTATTATTAATTACTAATACTAAAAGTAATGTTTACTAAAACTTGGTATATTTGTCACTTAATTAGATTACAAATATTAAAAGCTTTATTTTTAAATTTTTATTAATAATTTATTAAACCGTGCTAAACTCTAACTTTTACTAATATTAAAAGTTTAGTACTAACAATGAGAAAATTAGTAGAACTGCCTATCTATACGATCAGAAGTACAATACAATACTGCGCCAATGGAATATCCATTCTGATATGACTTTGGGCTTTTAATTACATTTTTTCACAAACATTCTAAAACATATTACCTATATTAACTTCGTGTTGCGTCGCCCGCAATATATTATATCATCTGTAGTTAACTTCGTTTTCAATGCTACAGTGAACTTCTGCGCTATTCAAATTTAAAACAGACCGAGTTCGAACGTTTTACTGCAATATAATTGTAGTCTTACTACAATAGACGCAGCTTCACGTAAATTCAATTGTAATATCGAGTTTCGTGTACAGAATATGTCCTAGATTGCATGTACGAATATCAGTGTAATAAATTAATGGTTTATTTTTATAGCTATATTATAGTCTATAGTGACTCACTAGTACTTTTTTCTGCAATAATATAGACAATGAATTCTTGGCCTATATGTATAGAAAATAACAAATGTTTTTAAGTAGGTATGCAAAATATGGTTTTAAAAAAATCGTTATTTTACCATTTATTATATCTATACTAATATTATAAAGCTGAAGAGTTTGTTTGTTTGTTTGAACGCGCTAAGGAACTACTGGTTCGAATTGAAAAATTATTTTTGTGTTGGATAGATCATTTATCGAAGAAGGCTTTAGGCTATATAACATCACGTTGCGACTAATAGGAGCGAAGAAACGGTCGAAAATGTGGAAAAAACGGGGAAAATTATTCATCTTTGAGGGCTTCCGTTGCGTGCGCTGCGAAAACCGTTCGAGATACCCAAATGATTCCCAAAATAACTATTCCACGCGGACGAAATCGCGAGCACCAGCTAGTTTTTCATAAGATGCGATGTGACTAACAAAATTTGTTTAAATGAATTAAGAATTTGAAATTTTATAATTCTTACTCTTAACTACACTTAATGATTAAATCCGCCAAGTTCACTATGTAGGTCTTGTATTGCAAAAGTGTAGAGGGAAAATATATCGTCAAATCGAAAAATGGGGGAATTGCAAGCGAAGTTAGAACCATGAAGTAACGTAATTGGCAATCTCTGTTAGTGATTAGTTTCGTTTTATGGCGACGTGTGTGAAAAGCCCTTTACGGTGTATAAAAGTATTCGGATCAATGATCAAAAGATCTTTTTAGTTTTACACAAACTGGACGTTATTGGACTCGGTAAAAGTTGCAATATATTTACACATAGGATTAAATGTAAAATTATAACGCACTAGCGACCCGTTCCCTGCTTCGCCCGCGTCCGATCGCTACCAAACTTCACAGGATTACCCGCTTGACTAATCTGAAGATTGTCTGAAAGTTTTATCAAAATCGGTTCAGCGGTTTTGGAGTCTATAGGGAACATACAAATACATATCGCCTTTTATTATAATTTACACTATTGCCAAGGATTGGAACTTTCTGATATCCGTAGGTACTAATATTATAAATGCGAAAGTTTGTATGGATGTAGGTCTGTATGGATGTTTGTAACTACTAAACCGATCACCATGAAATTTTGCATATTACGTTGTTTGGGACACCAGAAAGGACATAGGGATTAGGGTACCTTTCATCCAGAAAAAAGTACTGCTCCCGAGGTATTATCTAAAATTAAGGAAACTAACTCCTGGCTATAACGATGTCAGGCGATATTTTGCTTTTTCAACGCGGACGAAGTTGCGGGCACCAGCTAGACTTTGAAAGGCTATTTTTGTTGAGTAAATATTGTAATGGTTTCTTTTCTTCAGTAGTTTTGAATTCGGCCAGACATATCCAAGGTCCTAATACATATTTTGTAAGCGTTCTGCTGCTTCACTGGAAGCCTCCAGCCCCCGAGAGGAGGTATTATCGCCCACTTTGAGAAAGCTTAGCCTAAAACCCTTTAAACATTATTTGTTACATTTCCACGAAGGCACTTTTTTTATTACATATTTTTTTATCAAAACATGGACATCTCATTCATCTCTTTGGACAAATATTAAAAAAATTGTGTGTGTCAGCTCCGACACATGACTGGAGTTTACTCAGTTTACTCCTTACGAACGATTTTAAAATTTAAAATTTCACGTGCCGAGATGGGAATAAACCCACAATTCGAACTCGCCGAAAGAACAACATTGTTCTTTTTTTAAATAATATTGAGTAGATGGCAAGTAAATAATGTACGCTTGGTATTTCGGTATTAGGTATTATTCGTATGTTTTTGTTTGTAAACTGATTGTAATGAAACAAACACTAAATGTTGCTAGTTGCTACAATAAACTGCTCTACAATAACAGTAAACAATAAACCAGCGGTTTTCACTGGTTTACATCGGTCTCAAATCGGTTAACCAGACACCTAAAAATTTTAATGGGGACGAAATACACTATTGTGTAGGTAATTAATGGGGCGGGGACAAACCCACGGGGACGAAGTGGAATGAATCGTTTCTGTGATTAGCGCGCTCTGTACGCGCAAGCAGACAAAAATTATATGAAACTATTTTTTTGACCTCCAGTAACATGAGTATGTACATCGTGTTCAATTATTTTTAAGAAACATATTTAACTAGTTGCTGCCCGAGACTTCGTCCGCGTTGAAAAAGCAATATATCGCTTGACATCGTTATTGCTATTGTACTTAGCCGGGAGTTAGTTTCCTTATTTTTAGATAAACCCTCGGGAGCAGTACTTTTTTCTGGATGAAAGGTACCCTATGTCCTTTCTGGTGTCGCAGACAACGTGTATGCAAAATTTCATGGTGATCGGTTCAGTAGTTTTTGCGTGAAAGAGTTACAAACATCTATACATACATCCTTACAACATCCATACAAACTTTCGCATTTATAATATTAGTACGGATGTGCACGGCTTGTTTGCGATTATCATAATACTATGAGTAGGTATAAAAGAATAGGTTGTATGTAAAAATACAAATTTATATTAAACCGTTTTATAAATATCGTTTTAACGAAGTTTCCTAAGTAAATTTTATTTATACAGAAGTTTTCCTATTTGAAAGGTTTCATAAATATTATATGCTGTTACGTCGAGTAACCTTTCATCGCGTCCTTTCACATCTACTGCAGAGTCTTTTAAATTATTACGATGTAGGTATGTAGTTACCTTTAAACTACATACGCTCTTATATGTGTACCTACTAACTGGTGCCTGAGACTTCGTCCGCGTTGAAAAATTAAAGACATAACGCCTGACAAAATATGCAAAGCAACGTATCACCTGATGTTAATTATTTCTAAGGTCCTTTAAAATGGATTAAAATAGCTTTTAAAGCGTTCTTTGTTTTTAGATATCTGGTGCCTGAGAGTTATATTCTAACTATTGGTGAAAGAATAATCAGATAAGTAGTTTCAAAGATTGCAAAAATACAAAAATAGTATTGAGAACAGATGTCTCGGAATAACATTTTCTGTCTGTAAATTGCTTAAATGATTTTGGAGTGATTGAACGAACCTAATGTTGAAGCGAACTGTATTAGAGCGATCGCGTTCGGATGGAAGTTTTGGGTCAAAGCTTTGGCCACCAATATCTCGATTTAATTCATTAGCGTCGCATTCATAATACAAATCTATCTGCAAAGTGAACCAACCTAATTGGAAAATACAGCTTTTGCAATTTAGCTTGTTAGCTTAAGAATATACAGAGTGGGATATAGCTCGTATGCCATATCCCACAGTCCCACTGTAGTTCGTTTTTTGAAAATCTCGCTCAACATTTTGCCGAGGTAAATTAATGTATCCCATTATGTTAATCCAGTTAATAAACTATCTGTGTGCCTAATTTCATTTAAGTCCGTTCAGTAGTTTTTGCCGCATCGAGTAACAAACAAACAAACATGTCTAGGCTTTGCTCGGGATACATTTTATTAACGTTTTACATAAATATATTTGTATAACGAAAGTGCGTTTGTATGAAATAAATACACTCTTAGGAAATTCATCATGTTTTGATTCAAATTTTATTATTTTTATTTTCTGTATTAATTTTTGTAATAAGTAATTTCTTAGTTCTCATATATTGGTTAGATAGATAGCACGTAAGAGATGTATTGAAAATGAGATTTGATTTATTTAAATCCCATTGCATATTGTAGGCTCTATCTATTTAGAATCTAATCTAATCTAGAATCTATGTTACCGCGTCTCAATGCAGTAATCCCGCGAGGTACTAGAGTGGAGGTAGGCCACTGACTATTCGTGATTTCTTTTTCAACGACAAGAAGATATATAGGCTATTGCGAGTTCTTCGAAAATGAATAGTCTATTACACATAAAACTCTTACGGGTTATGGGCCTCTTTCGCCATCTCTGAGTAAAGTGTCAAATAGGCTAACCTCCATTTAAAGTCCTATTACGCCTATTAGCCTATTAGCCGTTTCACCATCTTCGAGTAGCATTACTCAAGGGAAATTGACAAAAGACGCTCGTAACATTTACTCGCCAATAAGCTTTACTTGAAAAGTAACTAATCAACGCTTTACTTGTAGTCGGTAAATTTAAAAATAAAAACACATTCTGATCCGAAAGAAGGTGTCTTTTTTCTTAATTTTAAGAAACTACATAATCTCTACGGTGCGCTACGGCACAGACAGAGCAAAGAGCCGACTTCCAGACTGGATGTATTACCAGGTCTCAGCGGGTCACCTAATCTCCGTCGTCTCGGTCTTAACAAAGCTCTCATATTCGTTTGAAGCGCTCTGTGCCTTTCATCTCGTGAAAGACGAACTAATCAAACTTTCAATCCAAATTTGTGTGTGTGTGGTAAGGATGTGTCTGTAGTGGCTCTTATTTGAAATTCCAATGAATCAATGCGCGCGGCGACTTTTACTGACCTACTTAGTCGCTGCCGCAACATTCTCTAATGTTTTCCTATGTAAATGCGAGCTGACACGCGAACTGATAAGCTTTTAGAAGCTTCGCCAACAGGTCTAACACCTGTTGCGCTATTATGTGCTCTGCACAATGCACATTTATCAGTTTTAAAACTCACATTTTCTACTCTCAGCTGCTCATACGCAATATTATTGAAAAGAAAAAAATCATTATCCCTTATAGAATAGACGTAAAGTACCATGAACCAACTAGTATTCTAGTTGGTTCCCGGTACATTGTCCGCGCCTATTCTTCTTCAGTATAAAACATTCATTCTTACATTAAAGCTTTGTCTTAAATGGTGCATAACTTAAGAGAGTGGGTTTGTTTGAGCACTCGCCTCCCTCTTTCAGGCAGCTTCCAAGGTAAAGATAGCCATTATGGTTTATTTATAATATTAGTTAGAGAATATTGAAATCAGGAAATTATTACCTACTAAGCTAGTGCCCAAGACTTTGTCCGCGTTCAATTCAAAACGTTATATGACCTAAAGCCTTCCTCTATAAATAGACTATCCAACACAAAAAATAAATAAAATAAAAAGAATTTCTCAATTCGAACCACCCTAAGATTAACGCGTTCAACCAAACATGTACCAGAAATCTTGTACCTACTAGAAAAATTAGTATAGATTTCTGCTACAAAATTCAAACAACAAAGCATGTAGGCAACATTTTACAAGTATATTGATGTTCATCCTTAATAGAAAATTGAAATCTAAAAATGTTACCCATTTCTAGCATAATGCAACGTACGGGGGACAATACCTACTTAGCGACATTGATCACATAATGCAGCCGCATTGTACAATTTAAATTCAAGATGGGACTTTATAGTGTACGGATATAATGTATAATTGAATAGCGAATAACGGTTCCCCTATTGGATCACAAAGACTGTAATATTGTTAAAGGGCTGAGATATCAGAAGCTACCCTCGTACCTAATAAGATTCTAGCTAAGTCCTACTCGTATTAGAGGAATTGTTACATGTATTGATATAATATCTTACAATACGTCCATTATTTATTTTTAATTTATTATCGCTATAATAATTTTTAAGTATTAGAGTTTTTTTTTTATCTATGATTGACAAATTTGCTACTAATCTATACTTAATATTATACTTAATATTATAAAGCTGAAGAGTTTGTTTGTTTGAACGCGTTAATTTCAGGAACTATTGGTTCGAATTGAAAAATTCTTTTTGTGTTGGATAGATCATTTATCCAGGAAGGCTTTAGGCTATATACTAGGAGTGATCAAAAAGTAGTGAGAATGACCCCCTTGCCTATTTCATATTTTATTCATTCATACCAATAATAAAATATCATTTCATTTTGAGGGTAGGTACGAAAAATTAAGTCATTACTTTAAGAAACTTAGTAGCAGTGTCCAGTTGTTTGACACATTCCGACTCAAAACATCATTATGGAGAAAAACGAAGTGCGAGCCGTTATTAAATACCTCTGTTTAAAAAAGTTAACGACGCAGGAGATTCATCGCGATTTGGTGGAGACTTTAGGCGAGTCTGCTCCACCATATTCTACTGTGGCAAGGTGGACGGCTCAATTCAAGACTGGGAGAACTTCGACAGAAGACGAGCACCGCTCAGGTCAGCCATCGACGTCAGTTACGCACGAAAACATCGAAAAAGTCGAAAAAATTATTCTAGACGATCGTCGAGTTACAGTGCGTTATTTAGTGCAGGAGACCGGCATTTCATATGGTAGTGTTCAGTCAATATTAAAAGATAATTTAAATATGAGAAAAGTCTCCGCGCGTTGGGTACCCAGAATGTTAACGGAAAATCAAAAGAAACTCAGGTTCGATCTTTCAAGGCGCTTGTTGGACAGATTTCATATGGACCCTGATGACTTTTTGGCTCGATTTGTCACCATGGATGAAACATGGGTTCACCATTTTGATCCAGAGACAAAATAGCAATCTAAACAGTGGAAAAGACCGTCCTCACCAACCCCAAAGAAATTCCGAACCACAGCATCGGCAGGCAAAGTCATGGCCTCCATTTTTTGGGATTCCGAAGGAATACTATTAATCGATTATCTTCAGAAAGGACACACAGTAACAGGCGTTTACTATTCAGCTTTAATAGCTAAATTGAGAGAAGCTATTAAAGAGAAAAGGCGAGGCAAACTCAGAAAAGGCATTTTGTTTCACCACGACAACGCGCCCGCTCACACTGCTGCTGTTTCGCTGGATGCTATTCAACAAGCTGGTTTTGAATTAGTTGATCACCCACCTTATTCGCCAGACCTAGCCCCCAGTGACTTTTACCTCTTCCCAAAGTTAAAAGAATACTTGTGTGGTAATAGATATGCCGATGACAATGAAGTGATTGAGGCCGTGGAAGGGTTTTTGGAAGACCAAGACAAATCATTTTATTTGAAAGGGTTAGAAATGTTGGAGAAACGCTGGACTCGGTGTGTAGATAGAGAAGGAGACTATGTTGAAAAATAAATTTTTGTTTTTTATAAAATACATTTTTTTCTGCTTCATTCTCACTACTTTTTGATCACATTACTCACACTCCTCGTATCATCACGTTGCGACTAATAGGAGCGAAGAAACAGTCGAATATGTGGAAAAATCGGGGAAAATTATTCATCTTTGGGGGCTTCCGTTGCGTGCGCTGCGAAAACAGTTCGAGATACCCAAATGATTCCCAAAATAACTTCCACGCGGACGAAGTCGCGAGCACCAGCTAGTATTATTATAAATGCAAAATTAATAAAAAAATTTTTTCGATATTCTATAGTTAAATATCGTAGTTTTTTTATATACGCTACTTACTTATTAAAAAAATTACACATATTTTTTAAGCGATCGATCACATACCTACCACATCTATTTAAATCACATCTTTGCTCAATAATATTAAAATGAAAATTGCACATTTCAATTTTATTGTTAGATCACACTCACTGTGAAATGTATCTCTTTATATGACTTCTATCTTTTTATAGAACCTCCATCAACAACGCCGTCACGTAGCAAGCGGCCAATTAACATACATCCAATTAGCGGTTGGACAGCCTCACCCCTGCTCAAATAAAATAACTTGTGAATTTGAAAAAAATCCATATAGGTACAAGATAATCAACGTATTGTATCTGTATAGGTATATAAAAATGTTATGTTGGTTTGTGTATGCTACAAAAATTCGAAAACGAGCCGACAGATTTGATTGACTTGAAATTTTTGCACAACATTAAACAGGATTTAAACAGAGGAATAATAAAACACAAAAATATATATGTATTTATTTATCCAAATTTATTGTATCGCCTTCAAAATATGCTCCTTCTGAAACTATACTATACTTCGCCAACGAATAACTTAAAATACATCAAAACATTTTTTAAACGATTTTTTTGAAAACAACTTTACTTCTCGCTGCCAATTCTCTTTTATTTCTTCTATTGATTGAAAACGGGTGCCTCGAAGTGGTAATTTGAGCTTTTGGTAATAGGGAATTATACGGTGGTTGTTGAATTTTTGGCCAGAAATGCGTTTACAATGTTAGCCGGCCCGTGTGAGGTGGCGCGTTATCGTACTGCGAATTCCATGAGTTTTCTTTCCACAAATCTGGTATTTTTTGACGAATTTGCTCTCTCAAACGTCGAATAACGCCCAGATAATATTCCTTATTTACTGCCTCACCTTCTCGCAAGAATTCCTAGTGCACGACACCCCGATAAAAAAAAATACTGTCATCATCACCTTTACTTTTGATTGAAGACGTTGATGGTCGACCAGAAGTATCTTGAATTCACTGTACCACTCTAACACACTTTTTTGTTAAAGTGGTTTCACCGTAAGGCGCTTCGGCACACGAAATTCCATTCGCAATGCAAAATTTGAGACAGATTCTTTGTTCGATATAAAAATCGAAAACACACTTGAATTGACAAAATAGCGCTCGGTAAATAAAATAAATGATCTATGGCGCTCAAACTCCTCGTGAGTATAGAGTAGGTATATAGAGCTATGCCGACAAACCGACCAAAAAATCCTTTTAATGTATACTTTTATTCCTAAAACTCCAACGGGATCTGATTTTTTTTTATAAAAAAACAATTCATACGTTGACCGTTAGGTTGTTATACCGTGGAACGTCAGTGACTGAACCACAGCGAAGCGTGGCCAGGTTCAGCTAGTAAAAAATAAATTAAAAGAAATGAATATTTTACAATAACGTCCTAACTTATAATTGGAATCCACAGTTATTTTATAAACTGCTTTTGCTATTTCCATGTTTCCCAGTTTTCCACCTGTCCAACGGTTACTGTGGCTGTATAAAGGCATATAAATTTTTAATGCAAAATTCACAGAATAATAATTCCAGAATAGATATCTGAATTAACTGCGCTTCGAAATATGTTTGTTTCACTTAAGGAGGCGTATACGTTATCCATCAAAAACCAACGTCTTGCAGTACACTTATTGGGTAATCTGTCACTTATGATAACAAGTTTTTAATTTATATAGGTAAATAAATCCCTTAACTACAGTTCTCCGGGAGTGAAAATGAAAATTATCTTTTTTACCCCTTCTAGTGATTTATTTCCCAAAAGCATTTTCGAGAAAACGCCTAAAACAGGGTCTGTTTCGGTACACATATCTGAATAATTAGACCATTTAAAAAAACAATAAATTTGCTAACAGACTGCCTATCAAGTCTATTTTAATTGACCGCAGCAAAATATTACAAAAAAGGCCTAGAAACTCATTAAAAAATATGAAATCATTTTTATAAAAACTCATTTGAAATTTGCCTTGTTGCAAAGAAACAAGGCTCAAAATGGCTTCGCTTTTCTATGTTTGCGTTTTCGTACACGTCTTGGTCAACTCTCAGTCTACGCCAGAGCGTCGTCGAGGCAGGACCTGTGTCGCTCTGTTCAAGATCGAACTTGTTGTATACAGATACGAAATAATCGACTAATACCTTTGATACTTTACCCAAAAATAAGGTATAATATAATACATATGTACATACATACTATTTTATTTATTTTTTTACCAACATGCAACTATCAGAGGTAGGTATCCCGAGTGTGGGCTCTTTTTGTTTGTATTCATGAGTACTTACATGCTGGATGACTTGGTTGACCTGATGATGGACTCCGGAGACACCCCATGGAACTCGGAAACTATCAGAGGTAGGTATCCCGAGTGTGGGCTCTTTTTGTTTGTATTCATGAGTACTTACATGTTGGATGACTTGGTTGACCTGATGATGGACTCCGGAGACACCCCATGGAACTCCGAAACTATCAGAGGTAGGTATCCCGTGTGTGGGCTCTTTTTGTTTGTATTCATGAGTACTTACATGTTGGATGACTTGGTTGACCTGATGATGGACTCCGGAGACACCCCATGGAACTCCGAAACTATCAGAGGTAGGTATCCCGTGTGTGGGCTCTTTTTGTTTGTATTCATGAGTACTTACATGCTGGATGACTTGGTTGACCTGATGATGGACTCCGGAGACACCCCATGGAACTCGGAAACTATCAGAGGTAGGTATCCCGTGTGTGGGCTCTTTTTGTTTGTATTCATGAGTACTTACATGCTGGATGACTTGGTTGACCTGATGATGGACTCCGGAGACACCCCATGGAACTCGGAAACTATCAGAGGTAGGTATCCCGTGTGTGGGCTCTTTTTGTTTGTATTCATGAGTACTTACATGCTGGATGACTTGGTTGACCTGATGATGGACTCCGGAGACACCCCATGGAACTCGGAAACTATCAGAGGTAGGTATCCCGAGTGTGGGCTCTTTTTGTTTGTATTCATGAGTACTTACATGTTGGATGACTTGGTTGACCTGATGATGGACTCCGGAGACACCCCATGGAACTCCGAAACTATCAGAGGTAGGTATCCCGTGTGTGGGCTCTTTTTGTTTGTATTCATGAGTACTTACATGTTGGATGACTTGGTTGACCTGATGATGGACTCCGGAGACACCCCATGGAACTCCGAAACTATCAGAGGTAGGTATCCCGTGTGTGGGCTCTTTTTGTTTGTATTCATGAGTACTTACATGCTGGATGACTTGGTTGACCTGATGATGGACTCCGGAGACACCCCATGGAACTCGGAAACTATCAGAGGTAGGTATCCCGTGTGTGGGCTCTTTTTGTTTGTATTCATGAGTACTTACATGCTGGATGACTTGGTTGACCTGATGATGGACTCCGGAGACACCCCATGGAACTCCGAAACTATCAGAGGTAGGTATCCCGTGTGTGGGCTCTTTTTGTTTGTATTCATGAGTACTTACATGCTGGATGACTTGGTTGACCTGATGATGGACTCCGGAGACACCCCATGGAACTCGGAAACTATCAGAGGTAGGTATCCCGTGTGTGGGCTCTTTTTGTTTGTATTCATGAGTACTTACATGTTGGATGACTTGGTTGACCTGATGATGGACTCCGGAGACACCCCATGGAACTCGGAAACTATCAGAGGTAGGTATCCCGAGTGTGGGCTCTTTTTGTTTGTATTCATGAGTACTTACATGTTGGATGACTTGGTTGACCTGATGATGGACTCCGGAGACACCCCATGGAACTCCGAAACTATCAGAGGTAGGTATCCCGTGTGTGGGCTCTTTTTGTATGTATTCATGAGTACTTACATGCTGGATGACTTGGTTGACCTGATGATGGACTCCGGAGACACCCCATGGAACTCGGAAACTATCAGAGGTAGGTATCCCGTGTGTGGGCTCTTTTTGTTTGTATTCATGAGTACTTACATGTTGGATGACTTGGTTGACCTGATGATGGACTCCGGAGACACCCCATGGAACTCCGAAACTATCAGAGGTAGGTATCCCGTGTGTGGGCTCTTTTTGTTTGTATTCATGAGTACTTACATGCTGGATGACTTGGTTGACCTGATGATGGACTCCGGAGACACCCCATGGAACTCCGAAACTATCAGAGGTAGGTATCCCGAGTGTGGGCTCTTTTTGTTTGTATTCATGAGTACTTACATGCTGGATGACTTGGTTGACCTGATGATGGACTCCGGAGACACCCCATGGAACTCCGAAACTATCACAGGTAGGTATCCCGAGTGTGGGCTCTTTTTGTTTGTATTCATGAGTACTTACATGCTGGATGACTTGGTTGACCTGATGATGGACTCCGGAGACACCCCATGGAACTCGGAAACTATCAGAGGTAGGTATCCCGAGTGTGGGCTCTTTTTGTTTGTATTCATGAGTACTTACATGTTGGATGACTTGGTTGACCTGATGATGGACTCCGGAGACACCCCATGGAACTCCGAAACTATCAGAGGTAGGTATCCCGTGTGTGGGCTCTTTTTGTTTGTATTCATGAGTACTTACATGCTGGATGACTTGGTTGACCTGATGATGGACTCCGGAGACACCCCATGGAACTCGGAAACTATCAGAGGTAGGTATCCCGTGTGTGGGCTCTTTTTGTTTGTATTCATGAGTACTTACATGCTGGATGACTTGGTTGACCTGATGATGGACTCCGGAGACACCCCATGGAACTCCGAAACTATCAGAGGTAGGTATCCCGTGTGTGGGCTCTTTTTGTTTGTATTCATGAGTACTTACATGCTGGATGACTTGGTTGACCTGATGATGGACTCCGGAGACACCCCATGGAACTCGGAAACTATCAGAGGTAGGTATCCCGTGTGTGGGCTCTTTTTGTTTGTATTCATGAGTACTTACATGTTGGATGACTTGGTTGACCTGATGATGGACTCCGGAGACACCCCATGGAACTCCGAAACTATCAGAGGTAGGTATCCCGTGTGTGGGCTCTTTTTGTTTGTATTCATGAGTACTTACATGCTGGATGACTTGGTTGACCTGATGATGGACTCCGGAGACACCCCATGGAACTCCGAAACTATCAGAGGTAGGTATCCCGAGTGTGGGCTCTTTTTGTTTGTATTCATGAGTACTTACATGCTGGATGACTTGGTTGACCTGATGATGGACTCCGGAGACACCCCATGGAACTCCGAAACTATCACAGGTAGGTATCCCGAGTGTGGGCTCTTTTTGTTTGTATTCATGAGTACTTACATGCTGGATGACTTGGTTGACCTGATGATGGACTCCGGAGACACCCCATGGAACTCGGAAACTATCAGAGGTAGGTATCCCGAGTGTGGGCTCTTTTTGTTTGTATTCATGAGTACTTACATGTTGGATGACTTGGTTGACCTGATGATGGACTCCGGAGACACCCCATGGAACTCCGAAACTATCAGAGGTAGGTATCCCGTGTGTGGGCTCTTTTTGTTTGTATTCATGAGTACTTACATGCTTGATGACTTGGTTGACCTGATGATGGACTCCGGAGACACCCCATGGAACTCGGAAACTATCAGAGGTAGGTATCCCGTGTGTGGGCTCTTTTTGTTTGTATTCATGAGTACTTACATGTTGGATGACTTGGTTGACCTGATGATGGACTCCGGAGACACCCCATGGAACTCCGAAACTATCAGAGGTAGGTATCCCGTGTGTGGGCTCTTTTTGTTTGTATTCATGAGTACTTACATGCTGGATGACTTGGTTGACCTGATGATGGACTCCGGAGACACCCCATGGAACTCGGAAACTATCAGAGGTAGGTATCCCGTGTGTGGGCTCTTTTTGTTTGTATTCATGAGTACTTACATGTTGGATGACTTGGTTGACCTGATGATGGACTCCGGAGACACCCCATGGAACTCCGAAACTATCAGAGGTAGGTATCCCGTGTGTGGGCTCTTTTTGTTTGTATTCATGAGTACTTACATGCTGGATGACTTGGTTGACCTGATGATGGACTCCGGAGACACCCCATGGAACTCCGAAACTATCAGAGGTAGGTATCCCGAGTGTGGGCTCTTTTTGTTTGTATTCATGAGTACTTACATGCTGGATGACTTGGATTTAAGTTGACGTATTAGTTATCGTGTTCTCCTTAGCAAGCCCTTTCATTTGAAACCCACACTGTGGTATTGCAGAAAAAATAACTAGTCCGCCATATTGGAATTAGAATGACATCACATAACTAAGCATACATTGTCATCCAAAATAAGCGTGTATACCAAATTTCAGACCAAGATGTAGTCGTAATATGGAATTACGGGCACATTCATCACATATCAAAGTTTCAAAAGCAGGTCAACCAAGTCATCTAGCATGTAAGTACTCATGAATACAAACAAAAAGAGCCCACACTCGGGATACCTACTTCTGATAGTTTTGGAGTTCCATGGGGTGTCTCCGGAGTCCATCATCAGGTCAACCAAGTCATCCAGCATATAAGTGCTCATGAATACAAACAAAAAGAGCCCACACTCGGGATACCTACCTCTGATAGTTTCGGAGTTCCATGGGGTGTCTCCGGAGTCCATCATCAGGTCAACCAAGTCATCCAGCATATAAGTGCTCATGAATACAAACAAAAAGAGCCCACACTCGGGATACCTACCTCTGATAGTTTCGGAGTTCCATGGGGTGTCTCCGGAGTCCATCATCAGGTCAACCAAGTCATCTAGCATGTAAGTACTCATGAATACAAACAAAAAGAGCCCACACTCGGGATACCTACCTCTGATAGTTTCGGAGTTCCATGGGGTGTCTCCGGAGTCCATCATCAGGTCAACCAAGTCATCCAGCATATAAGTGCTCATGAATACAAACAAAAAGAGCCCACACTCGGGATACCTACTTCTGATAGTTTTGGAGTTCCATGGGGTGTCTCCGGAGTCCATCATCAGGTCAACCAAGTCATCCAGCATATAAGTGCTCATGAATACAAACAAAAAGAGCCCACACTCGGGATACCTACCTCTGATAGTTTCGGAGTTCCATGGGGTGTCTCCGGAGTCCATCATCAGGTCAACCAAGTCATCTAGCATGTAAGTACTCATGAATACAAACAAAAAGAGCCCACACTCGGGATACCTACCTCTGATAGTTTCGGAGTTCCATGGGGTGTCTCCGGAGTCCATCATCAGGTCAACCAAGTCATCTAGCATGTAAGTGCTCATGAACACAAACAAAAAGAGCCCACACTCGGGATACCTACCTCTGATAGTTTCGGAGTTCCATGGGGTGTCTCCGGAGTCCATCATCAGGTCAACCAAGTCATCTAGCATGTAAGTACTCATGAATACAAACAAAAAGAGCCCACACTCGGGATACCTACTTCTGATAGTTTTGGAGTTCCATGGGGTGTCTCCGGAGTCCATCATCAGGTCAACCAAGTCATCCAGCATGTAAGTACTCATGAATACAAACAAAAAGAGCCCACACTCGGGATACCTACCTCTGATAGTTTCGGAGTTCCATGGGGTGTCTCCGGAGTCCATCATCAGGTCAACCAAGTCATCCAGCATATAAGTGCTCATGAATACAAACAAAAAGAGCCCACACTCGGGATACCTACCTCTGATAGTTTCGGAGTTCCATGGGGTGTCTCCGGAGTCCATCATCAGGTCAACCAAGTCATCCAGCATATAAGTGCTCATGAATACAAACAAAAAGAGCCCACACTCGGGATACCTACCTCTGATAGTTTCGGAGTTCCATGGGGTGTCTCCGGAGTCCATCATCAGGTCAACCAAGTCATCCAGCATATAAGTGCTCATGAATACAAACAAAAAGAGCCCACACTCGGGATACCTACCTCTGATAGTTTCGGAGTTCCATGGGGTGTCTCCGGAGTCCATCATCAGGTCAACCAAGTCATCCAGCATGTAAGTGCTCATGAATACAAACAAAAAGAGCCCACACTCGGGATACCTACCTCTGATAGTTTCGGAGTTCCATGGGGTGTCTCCGGAGTCCATCATCAGGTCAACCAAGTCATCCAGCATATAAGTGCTCATGAATACAAACAAAAAGAGCCCACACTCGGGATACCTACCTCTGATAGTTTCGGAGTTCCATGGGGTGTCTCCGGAGTCCATCATCAGGTCAACCAAGTCATCCAGCATATAAGTGCTCATGAATACAAACAAAAAGAGCCCACACTCGGGATACCTACCTCTGATAGTTTCGGAGTTCCATGGGGTGTCTCCGGAGTCCATCATCAGGTCAACCAAGTCATCTAGCATGTAAGTACTCATGAATACAAACAAAAAGAGCCCACACTCAGGATACCTACTTCTGATAGTTTTGGAGTTCCATGGGGTGTCTCCGGAGTCCATCATCAGGTCAACCAAGTCATCCAGCATATAAGTGCTCATGAATACAAACAAAAAGAGCCCACACTCGGGATACCTACCTCTGATAGTTTCGGAGTTCCATGGGGTGTCTCCGGAGTCCATCATCAGGTCAACCAAGTCATCCAGCATATAAGTGCTCATGAATACAAACAAAAAGAGCCCACACTCGGGATACCTACCTCTGATAGTTTCGGAGTTCCATGGGGTGTCTCCGGAGTCCATCATCAGGTCAACCAAGTCATCCAGCATATAAGTGCTCATGAATACAAACAAAAAGAGCCCACACTCGGGATACCTACCTCTGATAGTTTCGGAGTTCCATGGGGTGTCTCCGGAGTCCATCATCAGGTCAACCAAGTCATCCAGCATATAAGTGCTCATGAATACAAACAAAAAGAGCCCACACTCGGGATACCTACCTCTGATAGTTTCGGAGTTCCATGGGGTGTCTCCGGAGTCCATCATCAGGTCAACCAAGTCATCTAGCATGTAAGTACTCATGAATACAAACAAAAAGAGCCCACACTCAGGATACCTACTTCTGATAGTTTTGGAGTTCCATGGGGTGTCTCCGGAGTCCATCATCAGGTCAACCAAGTCATCCAGCATATAAGTGCTCATGAACACAAACAAAAAGAGCCCACACTCGGGATACCTACATCTGATAGTTTCGGAGTTCCATGGGGTGTCTCCGGAGTCCATCATCAGGTCAACCAAGTCATCTAGCATGTAAGTACTCATGAATACAAACAAAAAGAGCCCACACTCGGGATACCTACTTCTGATAGTTTTGGAGTTCCATGGGGTGTCTCCGGAGTCCATCATCAGGTCAACCAAGTCATCCAGCATGTAAGTGCTCATGAATACAAACAAAAAGAGCCCACACTTGGGATACCTACCTCTGATAGTTTTGGAGTTCCATGGGGTGTCTCCGGAGTCCATCATCAGGTCAACTAAGTCATCCAGCATGTAAGTGCTCATGAATACAAACAAAAAGAGCCCACACTTGGGATACCTACCTCTGATAGTTTCGGAGTTCCATGGGGTGTCTCCGGAGTCCATCATCAGGTCAACCAAGTCATCCAGCATGTAAGTGCTCATGAATACAAACAAAAAGAGCCCACACTCGGGATACCCACCTCTGATAGTTTCGGAGTTCCATGGGGTGTCTCCGGAGTCCATCATCAGGTCAACCAAGTCATAGCCATCGATACCAAACTGATACAATTAGATAAATAGCAAAATTACAACAAGTATCAATATTACAAGTGTCGTCTGTTTTTCTGCCTTGCCGAAAGCGTCACTGTGTGCGTGAGCCGTGCGCGTGTGTTAATCCTTCTTTTTGACGGAAATCGCAACGTGAAATACGTATACCCGTCCTTAACTGCCACTAACGAATACGGAAAGTTGAAATTTGTATTGATAGAATGATAATTATTTAATAGTAAAATGAGTTTCTTTTTAAAAGCCTCAAAACTCGCATGAAATTAGTCAGTATTTACTTGAATTTTATAATTGATGTATTTTCAAAAATACATATATTTTGATTACAGTGGCAAATTTTTCGATTGTTACTGTTATCAAATCACTGTAAAAAATATGAGCAATAAGAACATATTTCGATCTTTATTGCTAGTGGTTTCTTGTCAGGCTTATTTAATTTTTATTTATAGATGTTCTCTCGGTAACTGTACATTATTTCTGGATGAAAAGTAGGTACCCTATGTCTTTTTCTGTTTCCCTGACAACGTGTATTCAAAATTTCATAATGATCGGTTGAGTAATTAAGGCGCGAAAGCGCAAAGATCAAACCAACATACTCCCTTTTCCATTGTGTTAATTTGGATATTCAATATAATACATATTATGAATAATTGAAATGTTCATTTGTAACACCTCCAATGTCTAAGAACTAAATTGGCATTATTATATGGACGCTCTTTTACTCTCGTTACGAGAATCACCATTTCTATAGGCACGAGATTGAAACGCCTCATTAGGACATTCGTAACTCCACCAACTCACTAATTCAATACAGAATTAGTTCGTCTATATTCGTATAGTTAACGAGAATACCTCTAAATAACTAACTAATTTCCACTCTACTTAATTAGTGCCTTTTCAGTTTTGGCATGCTGACTGTCAGTTAATATTTTTAATTTTTCAAAATAAAAAGAGATAATTAAAAAAAAGGTAAATGTAAAATTATAAAAGAAATAAAGTTTTAATGAAAGAAATGGTTACTGTGAGTCAATCGGAGATAGAGATATTATATAGGTATGCCATCGCGGAATTTTCTATAAGATTTTAGATGAACTACAATTCTCTAGAACATCATTTTAATGTAACTCTTATGGTTTAGCCTACGTGAGCCATGTAGGTAAGTCAATCTATTTTTTGACAATTTGGTTAGAAAATATTGTTTTTCTTTTCTATTTAATATTTAACTTAATTGCATGAAAAATTATCTAATAGATGGTGAAAACCGCATTAAAATCCGTTCTAAGCGTAATTCCAATTCAAATTCCAATTTTGTTTTTATGGCCCCATCGAATTCTACATGTGTTTGTTTGTGAAATTAATCTTATTTAGTGAAGCTAATATTAAAAGAAAAAAAAAAGTGAAGTAATCTCATAAAGATGTTATTACATAATGACAAGTGCAACTGGTCACTTTGACTTCCATAAGATGCATGCAATAATTGCCAATGACCGGCAGGTGGTGAGGTAGTGAGGTAGTGAGGTAGTGAGGTAGTGAGGGCAGGGCGTGCGTAGCGGTGGGTGAGAGGCAATGGGCGTGCTACGGGGCAATCAGTCGGGCGGGCGGTTAGAACGCGCGTGCCCGCCCGCCGCCGCCCGTTCTGCACGCATGCACCACGGTGCAACGGGGCCCGCCCATCGCCCATCGCTCATCGGCACGAAACCGGATGCGCTCACTGTCGCCCCGACATCCGGTGCATCCAGACACATCCCTTGCACTCGGCGTCTCACCAGTTAGCTAAATGCGTCGCGTTAGCAGTACTGATAATATGAATAAAATAGTTTCGGTCATGGACGACGGTCCCGTAGTCGGTAACAATGAGACCTCCATTGAGAGATCCAGTTCGGATGCTTCGGATGTTACGGTGCGTAACGGAAGCCGTAGTATGTCCTTTCGTTTGGCCTGCAGTAAAGTTTCGCGCTTTCTGCACACCCATAACAATTCGTCCGCAGGTGAGTCGTATCATGAATACACACACACATTTTTTTCTCTCACCTGTTCTTAAATTAATTTAATTTGTTTAATTATTATTTTTTCATTTATTTTTTAAATTTTGTTAAAACCATACACAGTTTGTGTTCAATTTATTTTAAATGTTAAATGAATTTATAAATCTCAATTTTATTTATATGTATTTTTTATGATAAATTTTGCTCAATATAAAAATAATTACAGCTGAGCGAGCACCTTAAAATATCACTAATACAAAATATTTTTCTATTGCACTTTTTATTTATTTAGAAAACAATTTGTTAAATTAGATTTCTATTATTTGAATTAAAAAAAAAAAAATTATGTATTATATATTAAAAGCGATTTGTTTGCAATAAGTTTATATCCCGTAGGACGCGCGGCTTTTGAATCAACAGTTGGTCATAATATAGCAAATTGAAAATAAAACGTGTTACTACTGGCATGGCACAGTACATGTCTGAAGATATTCTTAAAATGAAAGCTGTTCGCTTTATTAATATACACTTTATTGCCTTAACCTAATCACAAAAATAGCTTGCGAATGATGTAAATAAATGCGTTGGCGAGTTTTTATTCGTATTATAGTGTTTGGGAAACATAATAATCTACTCGTATCTGAGACGCTATATCTACTGTATATTCAAATACAAATTACCTTACAATAAATAATTATGATGTTACGTATGTTTATATATTTACTTACGGCTTCTTTCGCGGCTCTTTATTTTTGTCAGGCGTTGAATTTTTAATTATTAAGGACGCCTTAGATACTTTTCTCACGTTGCAATTTTAATTTATGCCTAATGTCACTGTTGTGCCCACCCCACTAACAGTTGGGAATTCATCACTCGAAGTTGTATAGACGAGTACATCTGCTTGGTACAAACAGTCCAATCAAGCAGGACCAAGTTTTGCAACATACAAAAGCGAAGCCATTTTGAGCCTTGTGTCTTTGCAATAAGGCAAATTTCAAATGAGTTTTTATAAAAAAAAAAATTAATGAGTTTTCTAGGCCTTTTTTGTAATAACAAATTAAAATAGACTTTATAGGCACTCTGCAAGTCATTTTATTGTTTTTTTAAATGCTCTAATCATTCAGATCTACTTACCGAAACAGACACTGTTTTAGCCGTTTTCTCGAAAATGCTTTTGGGAAATAGATCACTAGAAGAGGAAAAAAAAGATAATTTTCATTTTCAAGCGTTAATAAATAAAGGGATTTATTTATTTACCTATATAAATTAAAAACTTGTTTTCATAAGTGACAGATTACCCAATAAATGAACCGTAAAACGTTGGTTTTTGATAGATTTCGTATAGGCACCCTTAATTAATCTCTTGGGAAAAAAATCTTTTTCGGTGTGAAAGCGTAACGAAAAATAAAACTTACTTTCGCATTTATTATAATATTCGTTATGTTATTATTTGTGAATGGAAACGTGTGATAACTTTGAATAAGGTAACTTTAACAGAAATACAAATATAATAATGATGTGCGAAATGTTGTGAAATATTTAAAAGTTTTTCGCCAAAAATATATATTTGCCTCTTGCCTCGTTAAAAGTTGTCGATACTTACTTGAAACGTTTCAATGGCGATTTCTTCGATATATTTCATATATTTAGATATAGAATACGCGTTTGTACTTTAGCGTCAGTGAGCGTTCGTAAGGGGATTAAAAGTACTCGTAGTTGCCACGAATGGTAAGTGCTGGCCTTACAAAGACAACGCTCCGAAGGTTTCGACACTCGTTAATAGTCCGGTTGTGGTTGTGGACAACACTTCACTCACTTCCGGTACATGTGGAGCTTGTTAAAACTATCTTAACGGGAATTAGTCAGATGCAAAATTTACAACAGCCTTTTGTTCTAAACCAACTGCGGCCAACTCGACAATTGCAACAGTTATTTCTAAGTTTTAATTAACTGTGTTACTTGTTATAACTTTTCATATGGGCACACTGTACTTACTATATTTTTTTGTTTTTGATTCGTTTTTGTTCGCAATAAAATATATAAAAAATAAGGCAATTTTTGGAGTTACATTAAATGTTATAAGATGCAGTAATGGCGGGGCACACTGCGTATTGCAGTCGCGTTAAATGGTATCAGATTCAGAAGTGGCGGGGCACACTGCGTTTTGTAGTCGCGTTAAATGGTATAAGATTTAGTTGTAGCAGGGCACACTGCATTTTGCAGTCGCGTTAAATGGTATAAGATTCAGAAGTGGTGGGGCACACTGCGTTTTGCAGTCGCGTTAAATGGTATAAGATTCAGAAGTGGTGGGACACACTGCGTATTGCAGTCGCGTTAAATAGTATAAGATTTAGTAGTGGCAGCGCACACTGCATTTTTCAGTTGCGTTAAATGGTATAAGATTCAGAAGTGGTGGGGCACACTGCGTTTTGCAGTCGCGTTAAATGGTACCTATAACATTCAGAAGTGGCGGGGCACACTGCGTATTGCAGTCGCGTTAAATAGTATAAGATTTAGTAGTGGCAGGGCACTACTAAATCTCAGTTTTCAGTCGCGTTAAATGGTATAAGATTCAGAAGCGGTGGGGCACACTGCGTTTTGCAGTCGCTGCCGCTCGTCGTAAGGTCCCCCGAGATGGCCGGCGTACCTCCACTTTTCGGGTACGCCGAAGTTCTGACAAGGAGCGTAGCCCGCCCCGCTGGATAGCCGTGGCGGGGCACTGAAGTAGTGTCATAACGTCCCCGCGACACCGCGCATCAAAAGCCGCACTAGAAAGTCATTGGGTTTCAGCCGATACGAATCCGGCAGTGCCATTTCCAAGAGGATTTCCCAACGTTAAAAAAAACGCCATCCAGAGCTCATATACTTTCTCTATGTTAAACACTACATTAATTGCGCATCTTACAAAACGCAATTTTTATGCAGATGGGACACGTTTTAATAACAAAACAATTTTGTCGGTAGCATATTTTCCGTAAGCCTCAGTCTCATGTGCAGATTGCGCGATAGCAATTTCGTCCTCGCCACCGCTTTTGGTGTTTCGCTAATACAGTGTCGTGATGTTTCGCTGTCAAACAAGGAATATTAACGCGGTGATATACATTTTATGTTGACAGTTGTGACTGACCTGGCGTAACACGAACGAATTTTCCACACACATTTTATGCGGATCTAATCTAGAACAAATCTTGGCAAAATATATTTCCATGAGTATGAAAATAAATTTATCCATCATTATCATAAGGTCTCAGGTATTTGTTTGTTTTTTGTCTTGATAGAAGAAAATTGTTTTATTATGAACATAGTAGACTTTGTCTTGCTTGAAAATCGGTTTGTCTGCTATTAGCGACATTTTTAACTTGATCACAAGTGATTATGGATAAAAAACAAAATTATTATCGAGTGAAAAAAAATGAAGAGTGAAGAGTGTATAAAAGAATATAAATTACATACCTATATATCGCGTGGCACTTTGTTAGCTATAGGGTCTGAATAGATTTCTGAGGTACCTACAAATTGTTCTGATTCTACGATTTTAAACTTTATCTATTGACTTACCTATAGTTAATAGCTTTTATACTGAAATGCGACCCTTTCAATTGGGTTTCTCGATAAAAAGCCCTTGCGGTATCTCCAAACTTACCCTCAACCCCATCACCAAAGGGGTTAATATAAAACTACACAATGGCAACGCCCTTTCTCTACCCAAATAAACTAATAACATACCATCTTCACTAATCGTAGTTGTTCATACCAAGTTTTAACCCCATTTTAATTAACGGATATTTTAATTGACGGGATAAGCTTTCGAATCTATCTTTTAAAAATCTATGTACTAAAACGATATCAGGCAATTATAATACACAAAGTGAACCACTTTGGGGTATAGAAATTATTACAAAGGTAAATGTGAAAATTTAAATTTATTCTAAATAAATAAAAGAATTTTCGCTAATCTATTTTTTTAATTTCAATAAATTTTATACAAAATTCCATCTCCTTTTGCATTGTCAATGGGATTTAATATATTTTTTGTACTGGAAAGTCTATAGTATTGATACACTATTTTATGTTTTTATTAATTGTAGGTATTTCTACCTTTATTAAAAGGTAAAAGGTAGAAATAATGTGAATTTTCACATTTCTTTCTTCAAAACCTCATAATTTCCTTATAATAAGGAAACATAGCATAATTCTTCCTCTGCCCAATAACATGTTTATTTACAAAAATTCGGATATCCAATATTAGTTTTACCCCTTATTTTACCCTTTGTAGCAAATTTCCTTTTGTATTCAATTATTTGTTTCGAAAAATGGATTGCGCGTTATGGAAAACTTTTTCATTTTTAGTCATTCATATAACAGAACGAGATACACGAATCGTCCAACAAAACAATATGTAACTACTATAGGAACAGTATCATTAACGTCTGTAATAAGCTAATTTTGTAATAAGCTAATTATTTATTAATATTCTTATAATTATAATTAACCGATACTTAGTACTATCGGTTTTAAACGGATCCTGGTTTGAAAAATTACAACAAAATGAAGTGTTTTTCACCAACTACGGAGGTTTTTTTTGGCTTATGTTAAATATGTTCCAAATTTCAGATTTCTAAGACTTAGTAATTTTAATTGATACTCGCTTAGGACAAAGGATTTTATAATATGTATAAATTTATATTATTTTTTCATACAAATAACACGGGCCCCTGTCATTTGTAATTTGCAAGAAGACTAACTAACTGATTGACATTCAAATAATTCGTATCAATTCAGTTTTGGTACGCGTGCGGTAACTGTCCCGCGGTACGTGGGCGCGCGTCTGTTACCATATTTGAAAATTGAATGGACACGAAGCATGTCATGCACAACAATTGAAGTAGTGTACTCTCGGGCAGCGCTCGAGTAGCGCTTCGTACTTTCAAGCATCGCTCCATGTCGTATATCGATGGGAAAACACAGTGGTAAGAGGAAGGAATACGGTCGCATTAAATCCTTATTCAATTTGATACATCCCTCAACAGTTTAGCGTTGTGAATAGATACGTTATATCGCAATAAATAAATTCCCAGCAAGTGAGTCTGTCGTGTACGCTACCTTACCTACACACGTGAATTTTACACGCCAATGATCTCGCGTCGTGCCACGATGCTGTATTTAAAATTCATAGCGTTATTTCCTCGCGTTTAAGTCACAAAGTGTCCGTAACAGAGTTTGCTTCCTGAAATGAATTTAGCTAAAATAATTGACGCGATAACGAATAGAAGTGGAGTTGCAATAGCTGAATACAATAATTTCGCAGTGAAATTTTATTCATTAACTTACAATGTAAATAGACCATTTTGTTACGTTTTCTTTTGTTTGAAGAATAAACAATAAAATAAAATAAATAAATAGAAACAGTGTAAAAATTTTGATATTTTCATGATTTTATATTTTTAATTTTTAACACCGTCGTAGTCGCAGGCGCCCGCTAGTTTTAATAAATAAACATAACAAAAATTTAAACATTGAACACATTACACATTGCAGTACAAATTGGCATCAAATAATTTTGTTCTACGCTTGCAACGCAACTCAAACGTTCCGTAAAGAGCGTAAGCGTAATTAGTGTCAAAGATACACATGTTTTGATGTACTCTGCTAGCATACATATGAGTTTATCTCTCATTAAATTAAACCACTAATTCGAGCTAAGTTTATTTCCCCACGAAATGTATAAAAACAATTCAACAAAAATATGAAACCATTAATGCGTACCTCACATGGGTATGTTGCTTTAATGCATTCGTCAATTTATAAACAGTCCAATGCTCTTCATAAACAAAATTTTCACAATCGTCGTCTGTCATAGCGAATAACTACAGTCGCTAGAACAAAACAAATTCGTGTATAAAATGCTTAGCTTTATAAAAGAAAAAAAAAAAAGAAATTTACGCGATATTATATTTATAAGAACATCATTCTGTTATCCTGTTAGAAGAAAATTATGTGAAAGGATGCGGCGAGCGACTTGATCGCTCTCGTTATGGTTAACTCTGTAAATCTAAAGAGATCTAAGGTAGTCTAAGGCTAAAAGGGGAAACTTTAGAACACGATCAAAAAGATAATAATTAAATTGTATATTATGCTGGAAGGTTCTCGAGTGGAGGCCACGGACCGGCAAGCGCAACTTAGGACGTCCACTCACAAGGTGAACAGACGACCTAATAAATAAGGCCGCGGGTATACGGTGGATCCAGGCTGCTTCTGATCGGCGGCGGAACTTTAACGTGTAAAAGTATGATTGTACAAGGGTTAAATTGCTTCAACGTCAAAATGAACCGGAACGAGTATTTGTTACAAAGAGTATTGTGTGAAAATGTACGAGGATCAAAAAGTAGTGAGAATGAAGCAGAAAAATATATATTTTATAAATAACAAAAATTTATTTTTCGACATAGTCTCCTTCTCTATCTACACACCGAGTCCAGCGTTTCTCCAACATTTCTAACCAACAAGAAATCTGTCCAACAAGCGCCTTGAAAGATCGAACCTGAGTTTCTTTTGATTTTCCGTTAACATTCTGGGTACCCAACGCGCGGAAACTTTTCTCATATTTAAATTATCTTTTAATGTTGACTGAACACTACCATATGAAATGCCGGTCTCCTGCACTGAATAACGCACTGTAGCTCGACGATCATCTAGAATAATTTTTTCGTCTTTTTCGATGTTTTCTGGCGTAACTGACGTCGATGGCCGACCTGTGCGGTGCTCGTCTTCTGTCGAAGTTCTCCCAGTCTTGAATTGAGCCATCCACCTTGCCACAGTAGAATATGGTGGAGCAGACTCGCCTAAAGTCTCCACCAAATCGCGATGAATCTCCTGCGTCGTTAACTTTTTTAAACAGAGGTATTTAATAACGGCTCGCACTTCTTTTCTCTCCATAACGATGTTTTGAGTCGGAATGCGTCAAACAACTGGACACTGCTTCTAAGTTTCTTAAAGAAATGACTTAATTTTTCGTACCTACCCTCAAAATTAAATGATATTTTATTATTGGTATAAATGAATAAAATACGAGATAGGCAAGGGGGTCATTCTGACTACTTTTTGATCACTCCTAGTATAATAATATGTGACAAAATGTATTTACAACCGGTTTAATGAGCTATGAAGAGCTAATAACAAATTGCCATGACAATAGGCGGTCCTATTGGAAAATTATGGAGGAGGGCTATGTCCAGCAGTGGACGTCCTGCGGCTGAGATGATGATGATGATGATTATACATAGAGATCAAGCCGCGTGCAAAAGCTAGCGGTAAAAAGAATTAGTTACGGAAAATATAGAAAGCATCGTTCGAATTTAAAATTTACTTACCTTTAGAGAATCGAATTTACATCCCATCCCACATTTCGAGTTAAATGGAACCTTCTTTCAGAGCGAATAAATATAATAGGTTTATTGAGTCAAAGTGTTCTTTGAACTCTTCCGGATCTAAATGCGGCAAGTCGAGGTTTGACTCTTGGGGAATATTTTCACGTTGAGCAGGACAGAAATGCCTCTATGGGATGCTTACAAAAAGATTACGCTCGAAGGACATTTAAACCTGAAATGCAGTAATGGACTCTGATCCGTTTCAGACTTTTCAGTGTTACTTGATGCGGAATTCACGGTTGGACGGTGATTTCTCAACTCGAAGCCTTTGACATCGCAATAGTATTGTACGCTCTCGGTACAAGCTAGTTTCAAAGAGCCACGCATAGTTAAGTATTGCGATAGAAGTCAAATGTGAAAAAGAACTTTCCGTGCATTGAACGATTGATCTATTGAGATGCACATAACCATATAACAAATCTCGTGCAAGGCACACCTGACCTGATTTCGCACGGTTGCAATTTTACATACACAAATCTCATTTTTCATTCACATAAAGAAATCAACATGACTTGGGGTGTAGTTGGTCATTGTCGTTGCGTCTCGTGATGTCGCTGCGAGTTGTGGCGCCGGCGACATCCGCGCGTGTTTATTTTCGATTTTCATATTATTTTAATCTACAACGAAGTGTGTCATATTTTCGTGTATCAAACGCCATTGTACTATTTTCGTAACGAACATTTCGAAACTTATTGGACGGACCATTTCGTTTTTAAAACTAAAAACAGGTTAGTTACCTACAGTTGTAATTTGCTAATAAATAATGTAGATAATTCAGAGATAAGTAGGTTTACTGAAAATATAATACATGAACAAATGAAATTATTAACAAAACAATACAATACAAAATTTTTTGTAACAATACCTATATAACAATTAAAAATATTAATGTTAAATTCCGTCAATGTAAACATTGTGCCGTAAAAGGGATTTATTTTTTGAAAATTTAACTCAAATCACACGCTTAATTCATGCAGATTATATAACAATTAAATATTATATTAATTATTATATATTTTATATAATAGTAATAAAATGAAATAATTTTAATTATCGACTCATTTAGAGAATCTCTTACTAAATTCATTTATTTTTCTTAATTAATTTTTAAAAGCTTTAGATTTCTGGCCTTGTTTTTAGTTGTGTAAATTAGGAAACTATAGGTCATGAATTATAAATTTAGGAAATGCAAATTTTATTGCCTTTCAATGCCTTTAAAATAATTAATATGTCATCAACATTGTACAATATACTTAATAATTACATATTAATTTGTACAGTCTTTAGTGTTACAAATAACAATAGCCTGTAGCAAAGAATTATGAAGAATCAAAAGTCGAATAGAGAGATCGTTGACGTCGTGAAAGTTTGTAGGTATTGATTGATGATAGCGACTTATCAATACCACAGTAACAATGCGAAAGTGTAACCGACCGACGAAATGTTGTGTTGAAATAGCAGACACGAATTAATTATTGAAAAAAATATATATAATGAAATGCTTACATATACATATAATAATTGCCTGCCTACATGGCTTTAACTATTAACGTCTGTCGGTCTGTTGGAAATTAGTGATGTGCCGGATTATCCGTTACTTTTTGGCGGATCTTTTTACGGATCTGTTCCCTTAGTAATTTTTAATTCATACCAGAAATTCTACATTTAGGTGATTAGGTAGCAATGAAAAACTATTTAATTCCATAAAGATAATTTTTTTTATTTCTTAAAACGAAACATTAATTTGGCACCTTTATAATGCAAGCGTCACGCGCACCGACACCGATTGAGTAAGAAAGTTAAATTAAGATCCGTATCCGCGGATCTACATTTTCAACGATCCGGCACATCACTAGTTGGATTTGAATATATCAAAATAAATCTGACTCACTTTAACAAGTACATTGAGATTCTCTATCATACTTACGTAATATATTACAAATACCTCTTTGTTTTATACAATGAAATAAAGCTCATGTTAAGTTTTGTGAAAATCACCATTTATTATTTAATAAAAAGCAGAGAATAGTAAAACAATATTGTTCCCCCCGCTTTGTGCCCGAGAATCATCCGCTTACACAATTTCATTGAGTGTACGTAATAAAATTGAATCGTATCAATATAATAGTCCGATGACGCGCGCGTATTATATAGGTACCAACAAAATGCTTTTAGCGTATCACCGCACACGTACGGTATTACATACTTTTAATTTAAAACGTTTAAGCTTTCTTAAAATTAGCCCAATTATTCTGATATTTTATTATCGCGTGTAATGTAGGTACATTGAATTTATTGAACTTGTAGAGGCCACTAAGGAAGGCCTCGAGTTTGAATGGAAGTACTATAGGGCTTACATCACGAGGAAATATAACGATAAATGCAAAAGTGAGTTTGATTGTTTGTTACGCTTTCACGCCTTAAATACTTGATCGATCATCATGAAGTTTTTCATGTGTCGTAGGCCAATCGTTTAACTGGCCCATCGAGATCGGTCTACGACAAACACGTTGTCGGGGAAACAGATAAGGGTATAGGGAATCCTTCATTCAGAAAAATAGTAGGTACGCCTCCCTAAAAATAATTTAAAAATTAAAAATTAATTCCGCACTAAAATAAATGTGCATTAAACTAATCGCAAACGAAATCGCAAAAAAAAATGGCAGAATCTGGTTAGAAATTATTTTAATTATTTGTTGCGTGGCCTGACAGTCCACAGTGGGATAAAGCTGTATATATGTATATCTAAGTATATAGCTATATATTTCCTCACACAAAGGCCTTTGCTTCTTGATACTCTTATCCATTTAATACCTTAGCAAAGAGAGGACAGATTTATACTTGCAAACACATTTTTCTCTCTTTCACTTTGTCTTACTCATAAACACAAGACACACGCCTTACAAAGAAAATTTAATAGCCCCATAAAAGAATTGTTATTGCTTAGTGTTGGTACATTGAGCCTTAAAAATGCGTGTTGGTTTTGTTTATTACCCTATACTTACCCTATAGGGACAGATTAAGCCTAGTGTCGGGAATAGCATGTTTTACCTTTATTATTTTTTTAACTCATATTATGTCGACTCGATCGTACGATATAATGTTGATCGACTTTTTGGTTGATTTCTGTGTCAAGTAGGCGTCAGAAGAAATATTCTTATCACTGACAATGTAGCGACGAATGTCGGTCGACGACGTAGGTCATTATTACGTCTGTTTCAATTCGGAGTAGCACACGTCATTTCCATGTTTGGCTAAGAGGTTTTAAAGTTATGTAAATTAATCCATACTAATTTCATATAAGAAATATTTTTAAAATTAAAGGTATTAAAGGTGTAGGTATAGGATATTTTTTGCAAAAAAAGATGCAAAAACTATGTGTGATTTTTGGAGTTTACTCCTTAAGAATCGATTTCATATCCTACTAATATTATAAATGCGAAAGTTTTTTTGGATGTATGGATGTATGTATGGATGTTTGTAACCCTTTCACGCAAAAACGAATGAATGGATTTCAATGAAATTTTGCATACACGTTGTCTGGGATACCAGAAAGGACATAGGGTACCTTTCATCCAGAACGCGGACGAAGTCGCGGGCACCAGCTAGTATTATAATAAGCCTGGGTATGAATATCCTAAAATCCTAAATGTATTGACAAGGTTCACACTGAATTTTAAACCGTTCTAACCCACTGTCCAAACTTACAATAATTTCTAATTTTGCTCTACATACAACATACAACACGTGTTCATGTCTAAATCAAGCACTTCATTCCTGAATTACGACGCACACTACTAAATGATGTAAATGAATGTACCTATATAGAAAATATTTAAAAAATATTTGTTAGTTTTTGAGTTTTTAAATATATCAGCTCTTACCCCAACATGCTATATAAATTTGTTTTATTTATGTTCTGAATACATAATACAGAATTTAATTAAATATTAGTAATTCTCTGTAATCTGCAGGGAATTATATTCGGAAATCGGATTACATTTACATAATTAAATTATGTAATATGCGTATTATGCAATCGACACGTATTGAGGTTGTGTTTTGAGCCGCGAGTGCATATGTGCGGTTCACATAGATTGCATCGAACCAGAGCCACTGTGGCCGCTGAAATGAATGAAATGCGTGCCTCGATGTGAGGATTGCGATACTTGTAATCCTGCTGTATGAATTCTTTGAGCCGACCTCTTTAACATAAGGGTTTGTGAGGAGTTGCTTTCGAGTAGAGCTTTTCCTTTTGTCGCTAGACCAAAAAGTGTTCTCTTAGTCGCTTAAAAAATTAACTCTTACTGGCCTTATAGTAAGAGAAGGCACTCTATGTGTAGAATGAAGTTACTAACTTCGTATTGGCATTTCCCAGTTCGATCAGGTAGCAAGGTCTTGTAGCATTTAGGCCAAGTTAACTCCTTTTAGTGCACTTTGATTCTAGATCCTAGGTTCAAATCAAAAAGGTAGGAATAAATTGAATTTGATCTTATCAAAGTAAAGAAGAAAAAGTTGGGTGGGACACTTTTAGCTTTGCTGTCAATCGCTAAATGTTATCTAAATGTTACGGTTGTCAACTACTATTAGGGCCTCTTTCACCATCTGTCAAGTAGGCTAACGGTCATTTAAAGTCACCTGTCACCGGGAATAATTTAGATGATATATATACCTTTGTTTGTACGGTAAAAGTCCCAAACATTAAAAGCAAAAAAATAAAAAATATTCGCCTATCGAAGAAGGATAAAATTATTTCTAAAAGTAACTAATCAACACTTTACTTGTAGTTGGTGAAATGGCTGCAAAATAACGCCTCAATATTGCTATTTCTTATTTGCGTTACTATAATAAAAAATCGTTATTATAACTTGTTAAACATGGATCAGTAAATCGTTTAAAACTGCGAAGGTTTAAAACCAATTTTTGGTATTTCTAATTCCTAACTTCATTGAATCTTTTTAAAAATTTTATTCCAATTTTAAAATAAATTCTTTCAGTAAAATGTGTGAGGATTATGGATAAGTCACAATTTTGCATAACTCCCGTGTGAGTATTTGAAAATAAATTCGTAGAACTAGAATTTGATTTGAAACAGTGACATCCGAATGCAACTCCACTCCTCATATGTCGTGTATATACAACAATTGGAAATATCGGATCGAGGCAATTCCCATTCATAGTACCAGAGGACGGACGTCTATAACTTTACGGTCTCAAAACTATGTCAATATCACTGTATTGAAATATTCCTATTATCGAAGTATGTAACGGGACATATTATAATAGGTACCTACACTTTATTAGCTAGCTTGTCCCAATGTTAAATGAGATAGATTTTATATAATCCCCTATACATTATTTAAAAGGAAATCTTTGTCTTGGAAGATTTTTTTATTAAATTAAATGTTCAATTTTTTTATGCCCATCCGGAGTTTTCAAAATAAATTTGAGTACCTACTATATTAGCTATATTAATCGTCAAACAACATAACTGCCGTGACAACCACGCCTTTTCTGATTGATTATTTCCCGTTAAGGAGGCGTATACGTTATCCATCAAAAACCAACGTCTTGCAGTACACTTATTGGGTAATCTGTCACTTATGATAACAAGTTTTTAATTTATATAGGTAAATAAATCCCTTAACTACAGTTCTCCGGCCGTGAAAATGAAAATTATCTTTTTTACCCCTTCTAGTGATTTATTTCCCAAAAGCATTTTCGAGAAAACGCCTAAAACAGGGTCTGTTTCGGTACACATATCTGAATAATTAGACCATTTAAAAAAACAATAAATTTGCTAACAGACTGCCTATCAAGTCTATTTTAATTGACCGCAGCAAAATATTACAAAAAAGGCCTAGAAACTCATTAAAAAATATGAAATCATTTTTATAAAAACTCATTTGAAATTTGCCTTGTTGCAAAGAAACAAGGCTCAAAATGGCTTCGCTTTTCTATGTTTGCGTTTTCGTACACGTCTTGGTCAACTCTCAGTCTACGCCAGAGCGTCGTCGAGGCAGGACCTGTGTCGCTCTGTTCAAGATCGAACTTGTTGTATACAGATACGAAATAATCGACTAATACCTTTGATACTTTACCCAAAAATAAGGTATAATATAATACATATGTACATACATACTATTTTATTTATTTTTTTACCAACATGCAACTATCAGAGGTAGGTATCCCGAGTGTGGGCTCTTTTTGTTTGTATTCATGAGTACTTACATGCTGGATGACTTGGTTGACCTGATGATGGACTCCGGAGACACCCCATGGAACTCGGAAACTATCAGAGGTAGGTATCCCGAGTGTGGGCTCTTTTTGTTTGTATTCATGAGTACTTACATGTTGGATGACTTGGTTGACCTGATGATGGACTCCGGAGACACCCCATGGAACTCCGAAACTATCAGAGGTAGGTATCCCGTGTGTGGGCTCTTTTTGTTTGTATTCATGAGTACTTACATGTTGGATGACTTGGTTGACCTGATGATGGACTCCGGAGACACCCCATGGAACTCCGAAACTATCAGAGGTAGGTATCCCGTGTGTGGGCTCTTTTTGTTTGTATTCATGAGTACTTACATGCTGGATGACTTGGTTGACCTGATGATGGACTCCGGAGACACCCCATGGAACTCGGAAACTATCAGAGGTAGGTATCCCGTGTGTGGGCTCTTTTTGTTTGTATTCATGAGTACTTACATGCTGGATGACTTGGTTGACCTGATGATGGACTCCGGAGACACCCCATGGAACTCCGAAACTATCAGAGGTAGGTATCCCGTGTGTGGGCTCTTTTTGTTTGTATTCATGAGTACTTACATGCTGGATGACTTGGTTGACCTGATGATGGACTCCGGAGACACCCCATGGAACTCGGAAACTATCAGAGGTAGGTATCCCGTGTGTGGGCTCTTTTTGTTTGTATTCATGAGTACTTACATGTTGGATGACTTGGTTGACCTGATGATGGACTCCGGAGACACCCCATGGAACTCGGAAACTATCAGAGGTAGGTATCCCGAGTGTGGGCTCTTTTTGTTTGTATTCATGAGTACTTACATGTTGGATGACTTGGTTGACCTGATGATGGACTCCGGAGACACCCCATGGAACTCCGAAACTATCAGAGGTAGGTATCCCGTGTGTGGGCTCTTTTTGTATGTATTCATGAGTACTTACATGCTGGATGACTTGGTTGACCTGATGATGGACTCCGGAGACACCCCATGGAACTCGGAAACTATCAGAGGTAGGTATCCCGTGTGTGGGCTCTTTTTGTTTGTATTCATGAGTACTTACATGTTGGATGACTTGGTTGACCTGATGATGGACTCCGGAGACACCCCATGGAACTCCGAAACTATCAGAGGTAGGTATCCCGTGTGTGGGCTCTTTTTGTTTGTATTCATGAGTACTTACATGCTGGATGACTTGGTTGACCTGATGATGGACTCCGGAGACACCCCATGGAACTCCGAAACTATCAGAGGTAGGTATCCCGAGTGTGGGCTCTTTTTGTTTGTATTCATGAGTACTTACATGCTGGATGACTTGGTTGACCTGATGATGGACTCCGGAGACACCCCATGGAACTCCGAAACTATCACAGGTAGGTATCCCGAGTGTGGGCTCTTTTTGTTTGTATTCATGAGTACTTACATGCTGGATGACTTGGTTGACCTGATGATGGACTCCGGAGACACCCCATGGAACTCGGAAACTATCAGAGGTAGGTATCCCGAGTGTGGGCTCTTTTTGTTTGTATTCATGAGTACTTACATGTTGGATGACTTGGTTGACCTGATGATGGACTCCGGAGACACCCCATGGAACTCCGAAACTATCAGAGGTAGGTATCCCGAGTGTGGGCTCTTTTTGTTTGTATTCATGAGTACTTACATGCTGGATGACTTGGTTGACCTGATGATGGACTCCGGAGACACCCCATGGAACTCCGAAACTATCAGAGGTAGGTATCCCGTGTGTGGGTTCTTTTTGTTTGTATTCATGAGTACTTACATGCTGGATGACTTGGTTGACCTGATGATGGACTCCGGAGACACCCCATGGAACTCGGAAACTATCAGAGGTAGGTATCCCGTGTGTGGGCTCTTTATGTTTGTATTCATGAGTACTTACATGCTGGATGACTTGGTTGACCTGATGATGGACTCCGGAGACACCCCATGGAACTCGGAAACTATCAGAGGTAGGTATCCCGAGTGTGGGCTCTTTTTGTTTGTATTCATGAGTACTTACATGCTGGATGACTTGGTTGACCTGATGATGGACTCCGGAGACACCCCATGGAACTCCGAAACTATCAGAGGTAGGTATCCCGAGTGTGGGCTCTTTTTGTTTGTATTCATGAGTACTTACATGCTGGATGACTTGGTTGACCTGATGATGGACTCCGGAGACACCCCATGGAACTCCGAAACTATCAGAGGTAGGTATCCCGAGTGTGGGCTCTTTTTGTTTGTATTCATGAGTACTTACATGCTGGATGACTTGGTTGACCTGATGATGGACTCCGGAGACACCCCATGGAACTCCGAAACTATCAGAGGTAGGTATCCCGTGTGTGGGCTCTTTTTGTTTGTATTCATGAGTACTTACATGCTGCTACCTGTGATAGTTTCGGAGTTCCATGGGGTGTCTCCGGAGTCCATCGTCAGGTCAACCAAGTCATCCAGCATGTAAGTACTCATGAATACAAACAAAAAGAGCCCACACACGGGATACCTACCTCTGATAGTTTCGGAGTTCCATGGGGTGTCTCCGGAGTCCATCATCAGGTCAACCAAGTCATCCAGCATGTAAGTACTCATGAATACAAACAAAAAGAGCCCACACACGGGATACCTACCTCTGATAGTTTCGGAGTTCCATGGGGTGTCTCCGGAGTCCATCATCAGGTCAACCAAGTCATCTAGCATGTAAGTACTCATGAATACAAACAAAAAGAGCCCACACTCGGGATACCTACCTCTGATAGTTTCCGAGTTCCATGGGGTGTCTCCGGAGTCCATCATCAGGTCAACCAAGTCATCCAGCATGTAAGTACTCATGAATACAAACAAAAAGAGCCCACACTCGGGATACCTACCTCTGATAGTTTCGGAGTTCCATGGGGTGTCTCCGGAGTCCATCATCAGGTCAACCAAGTCATCCAGCATGTAAGTACTCATGAATACAAACAAAAAGAGCCCACACTCGGGATACCTACCTCTGATAGTTTCGGAGTTCCATGGGGTGTCTCCGGAGTCCATCATCAGGTCAACCAAGTCATCCAGCATGTAAGTACTCATGAATACAAACAAAAAGAGCCCACACACGGGATACCTACCTCTGATAGTTTCGGAGTTCCATGGGGTGTCTCCGGAGTCCATCATCAGGTCAACCAAGTCATCTAGCATGTAAGTACTCATGAATACAAACAAAAAGAGCCCACACTTGGGATACCTACCTCTGATAGTTTCGGAGTTCCATGGGGTGTCTCCGGAGTCCATCATCAGGTCAACCAAGTCATCCAGCATGTAAGTACTCATGAATACAAACAAAAAGAGCCCACACTCGGGATACCTACCTCTGATAGTTTCGGAGTTCCATGGGGTGTCTCCGGAGTCCATCGTCAGGTCAACCAAGTCATCCAGCATGTAAGTACTCATGAATACAAACAAAAAGAGCCCACACACGGGATACCTACCTCTGATAGTTTCGGAGTTCCATGGGGTGTCTCCGGAGTCCATCATCAGGTCAACCAAGTCATCCAGCATGTAAGTACTCATGAATACAAACAAAAAGAGCCCACACACGGGATACCTACCTCTGATAGTTTCGGAGTTCCATGGGGTGTCTCCGGAGTCCATCATCAGGTCAACCAAGTCATCTAGCATGTAAGTACTCATGAATACAAACAAAAAGAGCCCACACTCGGGATACCTACCTCTGATAGTTTCCGAGTTCCATGGGGTGTCTCCGGAGTCCATCATCAGGTCAACCAAGTCATCCAGCATGTAAGTACTCATGAATACAAACAAAAAGAGCCCACACTCGGGATACCTACCTCTGATAGTTTCGGAGTTCCATGGGGTGTCTCCGGAGTCCATCATCAGGTCAACCAAGTCATCCAGCATGTAAGTACTCATGAATACAAACAAAAAGAGCCCACACTCGGGATACCTACCTCTGATAGTTTCGGAGTTCCATGGGGTGTCTCCGGAGTCCATCATCAGGTCAACCAAGTCATCCAGCATGTAAGTACTCATGAATACAAACAAAAAGAGCCCACACACGGGATACCTACCTCTGATAGTTTCGGAGTTCCATGGGGTGTCTCCGGAGTCCATCATCAGGTCAACCAAGTCATCTAGCATGTAAGTACTCATGAATACAAACAAAAAGAGCCCACACTCGGGATACCTACTTCTGATAGTTTCGGAGTTCCATGGGGTGTCTCCGGAGTCCATCATCAGGTCAACCAAGTCATCCAGCATGTAAGTGCTCATGAATACAAACAAAAAGAGCCCACACTTGGGATACCTACCTCTGATAGTTTTGGAGTTCCATGGGGTGTCTCCGGAGTCCATCATCAGGTCAACCAAGTCATCCAGCATGTAAGTACTCATGAATACAAACAAAAAGAGCCCACACTCGGGATACCTACCTCTGATAGTTTCGGAGTTCCATGGGGTGTCTCCGGAGTCCATCATCAGGTCAACCAAGTCATCTAGCATGTAAGTACTCATGAATACAAACAAAAAGAGCCCACACTCGGGATACCTACTTCTGATAGTTTTGGAGTTCCATGGGGTGTCTCCGGAGTCCATCATCAGGTCAACCAAGTCATCCAGCATGTAAGTGCTCATGAATACAAACAAAAAGAGCCCACACTTGGGATACCTACCTCTGATAGTTTCGGAGTTCCATGGGGTGTCTCCGGAGTCCATCATCAGGTCAACCAAGTCATCCAGCATGTAAGTGCTCATGAATACAAACAAAAAGAGCCCACACTCGGGATACCCACCTCTGATAGTTTCGGAGTTCCATGGGGTGTCTCCGGAGTCCATCATCAGGTCAACCAAGTCATAGCCATCGATACCAAACTGATACAATTAGGTAAATAGCAAAATTACAACAAGTATCAATATTACAAGTGTCGTCTGTTTTTCTGCCTTGCCGAAAGCGTCACTGTGTGCGTGAGCCGTGCGCGTGTGTTAATCCTTCTTTTTGACGGAAATCGCAACGTGAAATACGTATACCCGTCCTTAAAAGACAGTCTCTGAATATTATAAGTATTTTCTGTAAACGTTTGCTTTTAAAGGTCTTACATCGACGAGCAAATACATTTCCGTAAAATCAACTACCTTTCGGAAAGACAGTTTTAACAAAAAAAAACATCATACTGTGTAGCAATTAATTCATTCTAAGAAATTGCTTCCACAAGTTGAGAAGTAAGTACCTACTCCAAAAGTTCCTCAGAGCGCTCTGCTTGTTCGCTTCGTTGTACACTTTGATAACCGCTAACCTTATTCATATGAAGACGTTCACGGTGATTCTAAAAGTTTTTGAGAACCCATATTCTTGTTAAGTATTATTTTGTAACCTCTGCCAAATGGCAGTACACTTATTTTTTAATTATTTTTTTAATTTAGGTAGTAAATATCTTAACTGCTTTCCCCTTTAATTAGACCAATCTTTCATAGCTAATAGAAGGAAGAGTCTCCTTAAATGCTGTCTAACTTTCCTTTGTTAACAGCCGGTCTTGTACGGACTGGTTTCATATTAAACGTTTTAAAATGTTTTACAACTTCTTGCTACTTGTATGATCTCGGAATTAAAACCAATAAGGGTCAGGTCAGTTAAGATCATGTCCTATGTCAGATCAGACACTAGTCCATGATCGGGTGTTACGCGTGACGCAAACGGTCCGGAATTCAACCTTAACATTGCTGCAGATGAGCGTACTAGTGGACTGTACGTTTTAAATATAACTCCGCTGTATCTGTAACGCCGAAGCGCGTCGGGCGCCACCGGCCACGTGACCTGACCTACACACCGACCGACCGCCAAACCAAACCATAAACAGCGGAATTGTTGCAATCATAATTAAAATCATTTTATTTGGCAGCGAGAGCCGTATTCAGACAACTTTCCAACGAATATAGGTGCTCAGGCAAATTATAAAGTGTAGTCGTACGAAGGTTATTATACAGTCTGTTTTGATATTCCACCGATATTCGGTTTACCGAACACGCCGCCGGATGTGCTGTCCGGATATTGAAGTGCTCGCAGAGTCTCAATTACATCTGGCACACGGAATTATTAATTTAATTATTAAATGGATGCGACAGTTACTATAACTAACCTCATTAGAGAAGATTGTTGTGAGCAAGGGATGCCTGAGCTCACCCTTTTTTCCTTTTTTTTTCGAAGGGGTTGAATTGCCCCCTCCAATATAAGCTACTCATTCCTTCCTTTAAGCTCACTTGCAACACCTGCAACATTCCTTGTGCGGATCACCTACCATCAAGGAGACGTTCAAACTGCCTGCCAGTTGACTGCCGATCTTAACATAAAAAAAATCTCTGTTTAATTTTAATTAAATGTTTAATTATTAATTAATTTGTAAGGATCAATGAGTTCGTAATAATTTATTTGTAATATATTCATTAATTTATGGTAATTATTATAACTTAATTAGCATCCAGCGCTGCAAAATTAAATTCATCTTCAAATCAATCGATGGTACTCGATACCAAAATCATTGCGGTTTATAGTCACGATTCAACTAAAAACTATATATACACCTACCTATACACGATGATTTTGCTGATCATAAATTCCATTTCATTCCGTCAGTTCCATTTCTGTGTTTATTTGACAACCACTGAAACGGCCGATCAGTGTTTGAAGCATTAACGCTTCAAAGTAAGTACCTACATCAAGTTAGATAGCATCAATCGGTAGCTATTTAGCTAAATAATTGACAGTAGGTAGTTTAGTTGGTTTGTTAACTAAATATATATTATATTTATGCAAAGCATTTGCATATTATATATTATATATTTTCTAGTCAACATTTACACGGCATCTCATAGCTTTCTCACATCTTCAACATGTGCTTCGCGTCTAATTACATCTGATGTGAATTTCCCCAAGCAAATTATGAGCTGCATCGCGGTTGGGTGAACATCATTTAGTATAACATTTTGTATATGTGTGTGTATATATGCATTATTATTAGTTTCATCTAATAATTTGAAATGCATACTACATACTCGTTTAGGGTTAGGTAATTTGAGTATATTAAAACATATTAAATTAACAGTTTATGTATTAAATATTACAATATATCATAATGTTATTATAGTGGTCTAATTTAAATATGTATTAGTTATCTGTCGTAAAAACAGGATTAAGTATTATTATAATAGAGACCTGTCGACTTCTGCAATTCAAAAAATTCTATACACAAACCTTACTCGCTTATTAGTGAAAACCGTATCAAATTTAGCTGATTAGTTTTTGAGAACATATTATTACATTAAATCGCATTAGTTTATTTATTAATATATTTATAGGCTTTCAATTAGATAACATTGTAATCTCAGATGCACTGAGAGAAATGCGAGAGCTAGAAATATAATGTAGTTCATTGCTCGGCGTTGTACCGCCACAGATTTCTAAGATTGCGAGCACAGTGCCGACGGGGCGGTAGCGATGGCGGACGGTGGAAATCGAACGATCCACGCGTGTGCGAACACTGTGTGGGTTGGCCACGACGGGTTCGCCTCTAGCGTTGGTTTCGTGGCCTAGGGGTTATGTACACATTGAGCTCGTATGAGCGTTCTCGAACACCCGCTGTCCTGCACGCGTATTCCGCTTCCGTCCCGCTGCCGCTGGTACTGTGTGCTAGCACTCGGCTTCGTTACCACGGCGGCGTTTGATCAAGGTCGCCGTAATTGTTCCACTGAGTGGCCACAACTCCGAATATAACCCTCTATTATCAAATTGCACGCGCCAAAACTTTGGCGAGCTGTACCTATTCATTTTTTTTTCTATCTTCCGCATACGTCATTCTATAAAATTGCTACGTTTAAATTCTGTTTTGTAATTTTCTATTTTTTATCCTATTTCAAATGGTGCTCGGCTGTCTTAGTCTCGGTTATTTCTGTCACTATTGTAATACTACGCCACGTACACACATCACCTCGTTTGTTTTGTACGATCTCCGATGTAACTAAGTTCGGTGACTCTTTATTATAAACCGATTGCATTCGTGTTATCAAATGTTTCCAGTGATGAAGCGTCATCAACAAACACCGCAAGCCATATTGCGACTATATATTATGAGAAAATAACAATTGGGCCGAAAGCCAACTAGTTTGGGCACGACCACATTAATCTGTTGCAAATAGATTACCAGATCAGTAACGCTTTCTTCACACTCGAGATTGTCTCTTTGAGTGATTGTCTTTGTCTATAATGCACAAGTGAAAGTGTGTTTTTTATGTTAAGGTCTACAGTCCACTTGAAAGGCTTACTTGAATGTTTTACTTTTTTATTACTTAAACTAGCTGTTGCACGCGATTTCGTCCGCGTAACTTTATAAAATATAACCTATGTTACTCGCTGATCAAGTAGCTATCTATAGACGAAAGAATATTTAAAATCGGTCCAGTAGTTTTGGAGTTTATTCATTACGAACTTTGATTAAGGATACATAAATTCAACGTCTCAAACAAAATCGCTACGAAAAAGTGTCCATTGGATTTCTCTCGTTAATTTCTGATAAAAAGATGAATAATGTAAATGTTGCATTACTAATAACCTTAAAATTTAGCAGCATTTAGCAACCCAGAATCTTGGTATTATTTATCAAAGATTACAAACATAAAGATTTTCTCTATAATATTAGCATATCACTACATAGTATAAAACAAAGTCGCTTTTTCTGTCCCTATGTCCCTTTGTATGCTTAGATCTTTAAAACTACGCAACGGATTTTAATGCGGTTTTCACTAATGGGTAGAGTGGTTCTCGAGGAAGGTTTAAGTACATAATTTACTAAGTTACGCGGGCGAAGTCGCGGGCAGCAGCTTTAATTTTATTAACACGTAATTTTATAAACTATAACTAACATGTAGTGCCATCTGTTAACAGACTTTTTCCATTATTCGAAGTGAGATTAGATGAATTAGAGTACTACATTGCTTCAAACAGAATTCCCTAGATGGCGTTGTAAATTTTGCATACACGTTGTCTGGGACTCCAAAAAGGACATAGGGTACCTTTCATCCAGAACGCGGACGAAGTCGCGGGCACCAGCTAGTTATAATTATATGTAATGACTTAATTAACGTAAATGTATATTACACTGAATTCTAGCGTTAAATTGAAACAAAAGACTCGATGAAATTGATTATATTGAAGGATTCTCTTGGTTGGCTATATTCTCGAAACTAGTTGCCAATCACAAATGGTCCTTTGTGTTGCTTGTGGCATCCCAATACTGATGTATACATGAATGGTATCAATTGAACCTCAGGCCCTTTGTAAACACGGTCCGGGCTCTGCTCTAATATTTAACTAACAGTTTTAACAATTACGCTAATTACTCGTGATAATTGAGCGGACTGGCAACATATTTAATGTCATTACTAAATTGCCATAATCTAAACTTATTATTGAAACAAATTATACTAAAATACATTTATCGTCGTAATTATTTTATGATTATTAATAATGATAATGTTATCTCTATGTAAAATCGAATACTCTTTGTCTACCTATTTTTCGTTGAAAACAGAATTCTCACCCCTTTTAAGCCGAGAACCATTTTATTAATTGAATACTGAAAAAAAAATATAGCCCCCGGAACTAACAATGGCAAACAAATATTCCAGTCAAATTTGCGATAATAATCCACTCGCATTTGACTCGTATGACGAAAAGATTCATACGTTTTTGTTAAATTGGAAATGTAATATTGTGAAATATACCTTTTAACAAAAAATAAACACATCTAGAACGCAATTTCCGTGCTTCTTTATTTGTTTCTTTGCACACGTCAGTTATAAGTCGAACCTTTGATAACAGTTTTAATTTACAGTTTTATTTTACATACTTTCTATTTGGTCAATCGATCTATGAAAGTAAGTTTTTGCGAATCTATAAAATAAGAATACTATTGAGCATACTTTTTAGTGGGAAAGGGGAATAAATTATTCGTGCCAGATTCTTCGTGCGAGTGGAGCATAAGCCGACCCGCCCTCGGCTTTGGACGGATGCAATTTTTTTTTGTAAATTATATACACATACCTTCCTCGTTTTTTTAATTTTGAAAACCGGTGAATGGTTTAGATAAAAGGTGGCCTTCCGTCAGCTACGCTATTATAGTACTGCAATGCAAGTACGATAGTAGTAGATAGTAGAAAAACTATAACGGTCTTACTACAAAAACATTAAACACACTTTAATCAGGCTTAAAACACGTGTTAAAAAAAAACTTTACTACAAAAGAGTGTCTTGGCATTGTTTAGGGTTTAACAATGCTTGAGCATTATTTAAATTTAACCACCGCCATATGCTAGTTTAACGAGTGTCTATCTAGTTAACGGCCTCTCTTCCTCTGACGTATTGTGTCAAAAGTCGTTTTGCGTATACTTAATAGTTAATATTAAAGATTTCTTTTGATTTTATAAATGAGTATGGATATTTTAAATTTAATTGACATGGAGGATATGGATTACATGGATAATTTTTGAGATAGAATACATCGTGATTAATCCATTCTCATATATATAACTTTGGTAAGAAGATTATTTATTTAATAAAGGATGATCTACCATGTGATGCTAGAGGTGGATCCTCAAATAAAAATTTTATTTAACAATTTTAATAAATCAAACTTTACATTTGACCACATTTGACAATTACGTCAGTGTTAGTTACGTTCCATTATGCTCAATATTTTTTGGTATTACGAAATTTTATAAATAATCTAACGTATTTGTTGTAATTTATTACTTATTCCAATCTTATAATTTGCTGATATCATTAATATAGTCCGTAATAATAGCTTGTGAAAACCAAAATTCATCATTATACGCATTATCATATCTGCGTAAAATGAAAACGACATGAATGCAGGGCGAGTGACTGAATGAATGTTTGCCAAGGTTGCCATAATTCAATAACATTCACGTACTTTAACACTGTCTACCGAAACAAGCGCTAAATAAGGTTTTGTGATAGGGACATTTTAAACGCTCGCTGACCAATGCTTAAATGCTTAATGCTTGTCTAACTAAGCATGTGTTTGAACAGTGCTTACTGAATCTTTTGTAGTAAGACCGTAAAGGTTTTGAAAAAGATAAAATAGATTCTCACATCCCTTACTCGCTCGCAGAAACACAGCAAATATGCTATTATTGGACTTGAGAAAGTACATAATATTTTTTAACATATAGGTAATATGGATTAGGAATATATTAAATTTATTAAAATAAACATTACACACAACTCTTTAGTATATGGTCAAAGGCTGTGTGTCATAACCATGTCGTAACTTTGATTTAGATGAAATTGGATGGAGATGTCCATTCAATTATGACGCTCAGTGTACATCAAGGGAACGCTCGGTTCCCAGTGTCGTTTTGGTGACATGATTGCATTCGATACTGCGTTAATTTGGATGGCGAATGTATTACTACGTCCGCTCTACATCTACCTTCAACTATATATCATACCTATGTATGATACATTGATTTTCAATATTTAGATTTTTATTTTTATGCCAAACATTTGTTGCGAAAACTAAAATTTGCTATGTGCAACAATTATACTTTTAAGATATTGACAAAAAGAGTTTTCCTAAAAATTTTACATGAATGTTCATTTAACAAAAAATAATTGATTTAGGTTTTTTTTTTCATCTTTCAAAGAAACATGCAATAATAAATAAACAACAACAAAAAATCCCTCTTTTTCGGACCAAACCCTTTAAGACATCCTTTTTAATGCGCACTGCAAAGTTTTAGAACTTCATGCCTCGTCTGTGTTTCCGAGCTCATATAACCCAAATTATTACAATGTTCGAGTGAATAGCCATCTTCAGGGTGAGCTCGCTCAATCATAAGCCTCATCTTCACTACACGGCTGGATGCTGCCAAAAGCAAACTCATCTCTAATAAAAAAAAAATACACACTGATTTTATACTACACAGTCTCGAGCGTCCGTTCACTTTTGCTCGGAAAATACTCGTAATAAGGTCGTTTGGATCGTTAGAGTTGATTGTGGAAAATTGACTACTTGCGGTTGCATATTGCGAATATAATAAACTTCGATAAAGCCGCAATCAGAATTTATCCGACTGTTCGTTATCCTATCGTTTTTTTTCCGCAGCGAATGAACTTTTTTTTCGGTTATCTAGAAACGTGTTCAACTAATCAAGAGCGTGTGAATCAATTCTGATTTTAGTGATGGCAGGTTCCATCATTTTAAAATTGAACTTCCAATATCTGTACACATGAAACATAGGTGCAGGTTCATAGTTCATACGTCAAATTTCCTTAATTTTGTCAAGTAAAATTTCATTTCTTCTTGCTACTGAAAGAGAATTTTGAATATTTTCCTAACGCTTTTCTCATTTTGCAGAGGCAACTAACTCGGATCCTGGCAACAGCGTCAGCGCTGCCAGCCCCGGAAAGCAGCGTAGGGGCTTCAGCGGGTGAGTACATGCTTTATTTATTACTAGCTGTGCCTTTATAAAATATGGTCTATGTTACTCGTTAATAATATAGCTTCCCAACAGTGATTTTTTTTTGAAATCGGCAACAAACAAACAAATCTTTCCTCTTTATAATATTAGTATAGACTAGCTGGTGCCCGCGACTTCGTCCGCACCTCTTTTACAATATAAAATATAATAAGCAATTTTTTTTTTTTTTTTAATATTTTTTGCTGTTACAGTTTTGCCATTAATTTGATTTTTACTTTTAGATGATCTTTTTTTAATGAAAATTACATATATCTACAAACTCATCGCTGATTGTTTGAAAACCGTATCAATATCCTGTGATTCGTTTAGAAGAAGTTAGCGAAGAAACAGATCTTATAATAAGTGGAGTCATAGTAGGGATATAATATGATAATAATAAAGAGTCGACGGTGGACCCCGGCTGCTTCTCCCGGCCTATTGTAAAATTATGGTGGGAGGCATATTGTCCAGCAATGGACGGCCTACTGGTGATAAGATACTAATTATACTAAGATTAAATTAAGGTGATACTTAATTTTCTTTTGAAAAGTGGTCAGTTTATTACCTTCTCTAGTTACCTGGAATTTCAAATTACAAGACGCCGAGAACTTTGAAAATATTGAGAATCGAATCTTAGTGATTCATTCGTGAGAGGTTTAAAATGAGTTAAACGTATCCGCCTCGTTGATGCAAATTTTGAACGTTCCAATTTTTGTTCGCAACAAGGTTACATCGCGAACGTAACGTACGTACCGTCAAGTGATTTGTTGTCAAAACATTAGAGCGGTTTTGTCGTAGGGATTTCCTTCGAAAACAATGTCGTTATCGCCGACTCGTTTTCCATTAGTCATCTCTTATCTTTTGTGTGCGTTATCTAATTCCTTTGGAAGGTGGTAAATGATGATTTGACTCAGTTGAGTGACACTGCCGAACTGTATAGTCCGCGGGTTGAGATGCGGGTCTCCGACCGCGCAAGTACTAGTTCGCGACGCTTGTATTCCTGTTGTTGTTGCTGTATCAAAATGAGGTTATTATTTCTTCATTATTCACTCTATTTTATTGTGCACTAGTGAAGTCGTCCGTAACTGGTATCTTTTTAAATTTAAAAATTCCTTTTGCGTTTAAATTTTTTAAGATAGCTTATCTCAGTTTTTTGCAAGTAGTTTCATTCATATTAGGTATGTAGTTTACCTAATGCTTGATTTCTCAATGTGTTGTAAAGTTTATAGAATTCTCATAAAGTATGTTTTTAATATTCAAAATAATATGAAATTGTTATCTTTAAATATATAGCCCATAATATTGATTTTTCAATCATTTTCAAGGTTTGCATAATTATGACCTACTCTGTACTTTATATTTTTATAGATTTCACATGATTTCTCGGAAACAGTTATTTTTAGAAAATTTAATTATGATAAAAATTAATAAAAGTGTATTAGACAAACAAACAAACTCACTTTCGCGATTACGTATTAATTAGGATTATTTACAAGACTCATCTCGCTTTACAATAATGTTTAAAAAATCACATGCAATTAGATTTAATAATTATTTGTAATTGTATTATCCAACTTAATGATATATTTTTCGATTCCAAAAATAGTGTTATTTTTTATTTTTTTCATTTAAACAGTTTTTTGATATAGCGTTGGAAACTGGCGATCGACACCACTCGTCATTAATTTTGTCTTAGGTAGTGCTTGTATAAAAATAGCTAGTGTGTCGACAGCTAAACGCATCAGAATGCCCTTGCACTAGTAAACTGCAGATGTGCAGGGGAAGTTGCAACAACATGTGACCTAGAAAACAGAGCCGACGACTTCGCTAGAACATTTGCAAATTGATGTGTGATCTTGAATCGCTGCCTTTTTATTGGGTATTATTATTATCAATCAGCACGATTACATTGCACTGTCATGTGAATAATGTTTTTACATACGGAATTACCAATAGGCTCGTCTTGTTGTTTCGCTGGAGTTAATTAATTTGTAGCCCGGTAACAGTCGACACACAAAGCGGAACTGAGTGCCTACTGAGAAGCCGACGGGCGTATAATGAAGTCGCTCCACGGAATAACATATTTGATCGTTAAATTGTTTCCCAGTTACGATTCCATTGTTAAACGATATCGTTTAACTTGTGTAGACTGTCATTTTATTACAGTCCTTTGTGCTCCCAGGTCTCCATTATAAATGCAGCTAAAAGCTTTTCGAAACAAACCACTGAGTTTAACGTATGTGTATATATGTACTAATGTTTTTGCCCGCGACTTCGTTCGCGTACGATCGCTACCAAACTTCACAGACACACCGGCTACAGAAAGTTTCGTCAAAATCGGTCCAGGTTTTGGAGTCTATAAGAGACATTATACATACACAGTACACACATAGACTTATATATATAAGATACTAGCTGCTGCCCGCGACTTCGCCGGCGTAACTTTGTAACGTCGTATTAGTAAGAATAAATATAAAAATATCTCGCGTCAGAGACATCTGTTAATTTAAATTAATAACATTACGTGAGTAAGACTCTTTTCAGCAGCCTTGTTTGTTCCTTAAAATCTTACCAGATGTAGCCTTCATATTTAATTAAATGCTTGTTTAATACTTGCGACTTCGCCCGCGTAACTTTGTAAATTATAAACTAAAACCTTCCTCGACAACCACTCTATCCATTAGTGAAAACCGCTAGTTTTAAAGATCGTTAATCCTTCTATGGTCGGTAGCGCACCGGCGACTGAAAAAAAAGGCGACGGTAGTTAGTTAAGTGGACTAAAAATTAAAAACAACATTTAAATGAAACTGCTTGTTGGTACATAAATTGAATTGTGTACATGTAAAAATAAAGTGTTATCAATTCATATCTAATCGTCCGTATCACTATATATGTAATAGTGATGCTCTATAGTATGCGACGAGTTTAAACGTTGTTGGTATGTATGTTTTTTTAAAACACTATTAACGGCTGCATTATCTGAATTAATGTTGAAATCACCGAGCGCATGTTCGCTAATGAACTTCATAATTTAATTATGATGTCATCATAATTAAAAGCATTTTGTAAATGCTTTTAATTTTTATCCATTTATCAATTTGCTTTTAAATAATTATGTCCCTCTCTATATACAATTATACAGGTATGTACAGATAAACCCATTGACGCTCAGTATTCTAGTGATGTGCCTACTTGGTATTTAGTGATAGATTTCCTGCTTACATTTGGATTGATAATCTAATTTATCAGTACAATTTAAGTAGTCGTTCTTGGCGATCGTCTCCGTCTAGCGCATTGGCTTCTTCGGTACAGTAATGCCAATAGATAGCAATGTTTGTCTAGCACGTTTATATGTGCGCTGTATATTATCGAACGTTTTAATCCACGAAGAATATTTCTTTGATGTCTTGTGACTCGGTGTTGGTTTTGTGCTTATCATGTGGAATCAAGTTGTCGGTGTTAAGAGGTAAGTTAGCCTCGCGATCTGTGTACCAGAAACACAATAAGATTTCTAACTTGTCTACTGTGTGTTATCGCAAACCGCATTGCGGTTTTGAGTCCTTGGATCAACTACCAGTTTCACATCGTCGATGATTCTTTCATATATAAAACACTGTATCAAATATCGCGGTAAATTCAAATGTTATATATGTACCTTTAGACATACATACTTAACTTTATTTAATTCTAATGTGAACATTACAATTTAACAATACATACCTAATATTCTTATTGTAATTTATATATGTAGGTATATTGAGTAGAGAAGACTTCACAGTAGGCAAGTCTACCAATCAGTTTAAAATACTATAATAGTTTATTGTAATATATCATATCATATCTACCTATCTCGATAATACAGCAATTTTTTCCAATGATAGAAAGGGATCGAATATTTTGTTCTGTTAGACACGAAACGCTGAAGTAGATCTAAATTTTCAGCACTTCTGTATGCGTCGTTGAATATTGCCGGAGCTCGTAGCGCTGTATTGCCTCCAATACGAAAAGATTGCTCTTCAGAACACGATTCTGAATATATAACTTCATGGGTGTTATTCGATAGAATCCTGTTTTTGATAATTTGTGTAAATATCCATACCCATTACAATAATCTGATTACAATTACCTTCTGATGTTTAATTTTACTTTATCTTTTTTTTTAATTAAAGATAAAAAAGGTATTTTTCTCTTTAATTAACTGTGCATTACACTGTGTAATGAAAACACGCCACATAATATACTTAACCACACAATGAAAATTTCGCCAATCACAACTTAACGAAGACATGTTCTGTAAGTTACACGCCAAAACCGTTAACTTATAATTGGCAGTAGAAAAGAGAATATATCTGTATCTGTTTTGGACACACGTACCTACTGTTTATATCACGATGATTTCCATCTGAGATGGTTTATAGCGCCAGACAGGCTGCCCAATTTCTCATTTCGAAACGCAGAGGACGCTCTGCACTACCGTTGTGCCTAACGCACTCTTTATACTGTAATAAAAGTATATTACTTTGTAAGGTGCTAAAATATTATGCGGGATCTAAATGGTGCATAGTGACCCTCAGGGTGACAACGACAACTTCCTTTAACGTCTTTTCCAAAATAGACAACTTCCGAAAACAACAACTTCCTTTAACGTCTTTTCCAAAATAGACAATTTCCGAAAACGACATCTTCCGAAAATTCCGAATCCAAGGTGATTACTTAATTATCTTGGAATAAATAAATGAATAAATAAAACTTGCATTAACACATGTGTACAGCATCTAAATTCATATATAACAGTTATTAACGAGTAGATATGTTTAACCTAATAGTTGTGTTAGATATGTTATTGTATAGTTATCTTAATAAATACCTAAATATGTTTTAATATGATAAGTAATAACATTCTTTTAAATGTAGGTTTTTTTTTCAATTCCTTAATAGTATTGGGAAATGTTTTCTGTTTAATAAAAAATTATAAGTGTCGCGTTGTAGTCAGTTTATTTGAATCCTCATTGAAATGCCGATGTTTTAGTGTTTTAAACAAAGGAATGCTTTAAAGGGTTTAGATTACTTTTTAAAGTGATAGTCAAGGGTTAATTTCGCTAATCCCATGCGAGACAGTAAGCCAGCACAATTTCAAAACAATTTTCATTTTTTCTGTTACTCAACTGCAAAGCTATGGATAGGAATTGTCTGTAATCAACTCCAAACTCAAGTACTTCCGGATTGTCAAATATATCACCGATTAGTTCCATTTGGTTCCAAACTCGTAATAGAGTCATTACATATTTATTACATTAAATATTTTTTCAAAAAAAAAAAAAAAACAATGTTACATAATTATATTAAAAAAAGGGTTTTTTTTATTTTTGTCTGCTGCTCTGTGCGTTTGTGCACGCTAATCTCTTAAACGGTTTAACCGATTTGAATACGGTTTTCAATTAAGCATTGTAACAAGCTTTTAGTTCTATTATTTTCATTCCAATCGGTTCTCAAACAAAAAGGTTATTTTTTTTTTGTAATAATACGCTCTATATTCTAGAACCAAACCTACTAGTCCTTAATAAAGAGCTATTAGAGTATTCCGCTTCTGCTGTCGTCGCTTCTTTATTTTGTTGAACTGTCTCCAGTGCAAAATTGCAATGCTCTCAGTGAGCGGAACAATTGACTCCAATCACGAACTTTGCCCGCTACAGAGTAACTAATCTTGCTTCCTCGCTTTGAAGCTTTGTTGTTAACTTTGGTTCGCTTTTTCATAGAAAAAGTGTATTATAATCAAGTTTGATATGCTTGTTGCACTAGAGTCAAAAGTTCAAGCGTCCTGTGCAATTTCTCTTTACAATTCCATATATTTAGATTAATTTAAAACGACAAACTAATGCATATAAAGTGGCGATATGAAAGGAAATTCTAATGGGATCTATTATCTATACTACTTATAAAACGTTATAAAACGTTTGTCTGTCTGACACAGGCAAAACTACTTTGCCAGTACAGTCTCTCTGATACAGGCTAAAATTTGGAACACAGGTTTATTTTGTAAAGTAAGCTAATACGTGCATTTCAACTCCGTGCAAAGCCGGAGGCGGGTATTATATAATATAGTAGATTATATATGTTATATATAGCTTATATTTTCCTTTTCGGACCAAGCGCTTTGAAACATCCTTTATAATGCGCACTGCAAGGGTTTGGAACTCCCTGCCGGCGTCTGTATTTCCGAGCACATATAACCCTAATCTTTTCAAGGTTCGAGTGAATAGGCATCTTCTGGGTGAGCTCGCTCCATCTTAGGCCTCATCCTTGCCACATGGCTGGTTGCAGGCCAAGAGCTGACCCATCTCTTATAAAATAAAAAAATAAAAAATATTATACTTCGTCCACGTCCCTAAAGTACCTAAACTTTGTTCTTTTTTTTACAACGCGTACTCAAAAATGTATGATTATGAGTAATAAGTAGTAAGGCGTGAATGTGTTAACCAACCAACAAAATCAATTATGCATTTTTTGTAATAATAGTTAGTATTGCAGGGTTAGTAGCGCAGGGCACACTATATTTCGCAATTATTAATTTTGCAGTCCGTTTGGCGACAGTACCTCTACAGAAGAGCACCTTCATGTAAAATCTTGGCAGCTGTTAATCGAAGCTGTTGTTCGAAGAGTGAATTAATCATTTCATTAATCCTACTAATAAGGCTATTCAAATTCGGCAGAACAATTCACTACAGGTTTTCTTAAAGACTGTTAAAACACCTTAAAGATAGACTGTTAGTGTTAGGAAACGCGATGGATTCGTGTTGTTTTTCCACGCGTTATGCAGTAATTAAGTCACTGACGTATAAGTCAACTTGCTTATCGCCGATTTCGAAATTGGAGTGTCTGATAAACATCTTTGCGTTTCTTATCTCTACATAATTATTATAAATTGAAGACGCTGTCCACGTATTTCTCTGTTTCTCCGCTAATTATTTTCATCTTATTTAGGACTAGCTAGTGCCCACAATAAATGCCTTCCTCGATAAATGACTATCCAATACAAAAAAAAAACAATTCGAACCAGTAGTTCCTGCGATTAAAGCGTTCAACCAAACAAACTCTTCAATTTTATAATGTTAGTATAGATTCTCATTAATGGGAAGAGGAAGGTTTGTTTGCAGATAAAAAATACACCCATGCCGATTAAAGCCGCGACGTGGGCCGTTTGTTAATATAAATTTATCCATAGACTAAGAACTATCTTCTATCTTATCTTTCTATTTAATAGAACTGACAGCTTGTTTGGATCAAGTTATAAATTTTACATAGATTATAACTGAACCGATCAGATGCAAGTGCGTCAGACAAGATTGCTTCTCTTTAAGACAAGGAAATGATGTAGGAAATTGGCAAAATGCAAAGCTTATTATGAACGAGTTATTATTACCTACAATACGTGTATTACCTTCGTGTAATTAAATAATATTTTACTTAAATAAAACATTACCAGGATGGATTTTCATAGATATTTTTTGAAAATATTTCTTAATAACTAGAAGACGTTAATATAGTTACGTAACCAAGCCAATTCATCAATATGTTACTACATTTACTAGATATTTTATTCTTCTTTCTAATATTTTATTCTTTTACTATTTTTAACGTTAATATTTATTATCATTTACCTTGCCAACTACACAAACTGTAAAAAATGAATATTCGCTCCAGCGTGCTTTAAAATTAATTGTAAACATGTCAAGTGCAACTATGTTATTTTTTACATTAAAACATTTTAAGATCTCGCCTATTTTATTAATTTCATTTTCGCATACAATTGTAAAAATTTTACTCATTACATACAAATCATATATCATAATCACATATTATGAATTATTTTAATATAGAATCAGTATTTGGGTGTTTTGGTCCTTTAATATTGTGTTCGCTAACTGGTCGTAATTTTTTTCGTAATAATTTTCTAATGTGGATTAAAACTTTTTATACCTTTTTTATTGATTATAGCTTCTATATAATCAATAAAAATCAATACCGCTCGTCGTTAATTATAGAAAAAAAAACAATAATAAAAAAATATATTATTAGAAGCTCGACCAAGTTTATTTCGAACTTGGGAAGACAATTAATAGTTATTTTTTATGTAATTGGTAACATTATAGGTGTATATTTTCAATATATTTTATAAAGTGATTGCATTGTTGCATGGTCGATGAAGAAGATGGCTGGGTCTGAGGAATAAGTCGCAAGGCAAGGACAAGGCCCCTTCGCTGCCGACTCCTTCTAACTCCGAAAAACAACTACCCCTGAAGAAGGTACCTTCTGAGAAGAAAATCAAGGTAAACATCACCTTCGTTATATTATTAAGTTGTTTATTAACTACCTCGTTTAATATGTTTTTTTTTTATTCCAATAAGTAACTAACGCGAATCGTCTGCAGCAAACAAATTTAACAGATATATTTTTTAAGTGAAGCTTACGAATTAATATTCGTTCGAAAGCTTTATTAATAAATAACAATTTCAGTGGAAATACGTATTTTCAATTGCATTTTCCGCAACTGTAATTTAAATCTGTATACGCTTGTTAAGATGCAACATAAAACAAGACCCATACAAATCCTTAATTGACTGGTAGGTATGTTTTTGTTTTTGTCTGTAAATCGAAGACGTGAGTGGATGAAGGTGATATGTCGCTTACTTAATTCCAATTTTGAGTAAATCGAGGTTAAAGTTTTACTTTTAATTTTTGCGAAAAGTCGCCACGGATTTTTGTACTATGATGGCAATTAAACACTTGTATTATTTTTTAAAATAAAAAGTGAACATAGCTTCTTCCATCAACAAAAGTAAAATTTTCTGCACTTATTGATTTTTAAAATTAACTGTACATACATAACACCTTTTTAGCTTTCTATTTTCAAGATCTTAAGGTATGTAATCATTTATATAGACATATTACCTTCATCAACGCAAAAAAAACGAAAAATTAAAAAATGCGAAATATCCCCTTCTGCGTTTACGCTGTTGCATAAGACTTCGTCTGAATATATAACTTTATAAAATATTAACCTATGTTGCTAGCTGATAATATAGCTTTCTATAGATGAAAAAATTTTCAAAATCGTTTCAATAGTTTAGGAGTTCATCGCGGACAAACAATGTGACACGAAATTTTTACATATAAAGATAAAGTAATAATGTGTTGTTGCAGATTCCGTTCTCTGGCGACAACGGTCGTGCAGAAGAAGGCGAGACTAGTCAGCATGCCGTGGGACCTGTCCTCGATGAGGTCGAAGATGACGTGCCTGACGTTGAGCTTCCACCTCCGATGGCGCCCATACAAGTAAGGGATCATTTGCAGGTGTCGCCGATAAGAAGCAGTTAGCCCCACCGTGCTAATATAAAATTAACTGAGCAGGAAATCGTTATTTAGTGGCTTAATTTGACTTAGTAAAAATACAATGCATAATAGACTATATTTCAAAAAACTTTGATTCGGCCATATTTATACAAAAAAATCAATCTTCCGAGAAAAAATCAAAGAGTAATAGAGACAATAAGAATCGTGTTAGTAGCCACTATTCTTAGCAAATAATGATTGTAGACATCATGCAAATCGGGCATTTAGGTATTACTCTACCGAGCCCCTTCGTGTAAGTAATACTCGTATGTATTTCTAATGACAAATTTTGTACTGGTGACTGAAATTAGACTTAAAATAAGGTACGTTTTGAATTGGACTTTAATGTGGTATTGTTAGGTAATATTTTGCAACAGCGATACCGTTTATTATCTGGGAAACAACATTGACTTTGTTACGTTTACATGAACAAGGGACAGTGTTCGTCCAATGGCCGTAATGCGAGTCACGCACCAAGATGAATGGACATAGTTTGGAAAGATTCAATATCTCCTTTCGTTCTGCTTATTACAAAAGTTTTCTGCCGAATATAAAGATATTTTTATCTGTTACTTCAGAAACGTGTATTAGGACACTTTCCTTGTGTATCCGTGCCCGGAGACCGAATAATCTTTGAGTTTCAAAGTCTTTGAGAAATTAATAAAATAAAAATAAAACAATTTTCGAATTATGGCAATTCTACTTAGCCGGTTGCTAAGTTTTACAATTTTATTTGAATAAATTGGTAAGTACTGTCCTCGAAAATAATATAAGTGATCCAGCAATGGGGTTTATATATGCCATTGACTTTGAAGATTTCACCTTTAAGTTTGTAATATTTTCGTCAAATTTCGTCTAATTTGGTGGCGCTCGCGAGGGTGCTGTAATGCTGTTTGGCGGGGACTCGTAATTTTGGGTCTTTTGTGATGAAATAATGAATCTAAAATAAAAAACGAAGCCATATATATATTTTTTTTTTCTGATGACAGTAACATATTTTTTGACAAAATATATTAATGTGCAAGCTGTGAGTCGTTTAAATTAATTTATATCTATACTAATATTATAAAGCTGAAGAGTTTGTTTGTTTGTTTGTTTGAACGCGCTCTCAGGAACTACTGGTTCGAATTGAAAAATTCTTTTTGTGTTGGATAGATCAATGATCGAGGAAGGCTTTAGGCTATATAACATCACGTTGCGACTAATAGGAGCGAAGAAACAGTCGAAAATGTGAAAAAAAAAACGGGGAAAATTATTCATCTTTGAGGGCTTCCGTTGCGTGCGCTGCGAAAACCGTTCGAGATACCCAAATGATTGCCAAAATAACTATTCCACGCGAACGAAGTCGCGAGCACCAGCTAGTGGAGAATAATCTCAAAAACTACTGTACCGATTTTGTAAATTCTTTCTCCTATAGAAAGCTACATTATCAGTGTGCAACATAGGCTTATTTTATAAAGTTACGCGGGCGAAGTCGCGTGCAACAGCTAGTTTTAAAAATAAAATGAGATATCGAGTACATACCTACTGCCTAACCGAATTGTAGACGAATACAAAACATTAGTTGGTCCCGCTACTTCACTCATTTGGAATTCGCTTTGTGAGATAATCACTGAAACGAAATTACAGCTCGAACCGAAAACCGTCGTTTAGTTCATAAACAGGGAATAAAGTTCTAAATAGATGCAAGGCGCCATCTAGGTCGGAAGTTATCATTTTTTATGTAAAGATCGTTAGATACGCTGGCGATCCACTTGGTTAGTTGGTTACCGTCGCCTATATCAGAAGCAAAGCCACAGGTGCCAACCATTGACGGATTAGTAGGGAAAAAATTCCTTAGGTACATATTGCTTTCACCTTTCAGAATATTATCAATATTATTCGCAATATATTATATAATTATTGTTTGGGGAGTAATTATAGGAACAGGTTATAACCGTACTCACAAAATGGATAGTTTCAATCTCATTATTGAGATCTCCATGATCTCGATCTCGATTCAAATGCCCTTTGTCTAATGAGACCTTTATCACTCTCGTGTCAGTAGGACGGATAGCTAACATGTTCTGTCATGCTTCAACAGAATCCTCAGGCCGTTCTTCAACCGCCAACGCCCGCTACGACTTCAAGCGCGCCTCAAGTCCGCGTAAGTACAACACCAAATCATTGTACTAACACTTTTTATACTATCGACCATATACTTTATATTATCTGTACTAATATTTCAAATTGTGACTAACTCCACACGACATCTGGGTACTTGGTTGTTCTGTGCAAAGGTGATATTGTTGGTGAAATTTTCAGAATTCGTTGGCTCTTGAGAATCTGGAATCGAACGGTGGTCCCGCCGATATCGCTGAGATAGAACAGATTGTTAAAGAACGGATGGTGCGATTCAATTAATATCAGCATGGTGTTGTGTGCATGTCTGCTTTTATTTCGTTTGTCTAATAGCATTTGTGCAATGTTCGATCCTCGTTGGTTCGACTGTGATTTTGGAACATTCAGACAATTCGAGTAAGCTGCGCAATTCTCTCTGTGTGTTTGCTTTCGTTGTTTGCTTAACTACTAACGCTAATCTCTATAATTTGACCGATATTCAATCGTTGTGAGCCACTCGAATTGTTATAAGCGGAGTACGCTTTTGACGTTCTTCAGCTTTGTAACTCTAAATTAGATTTATTTATTTTATAGAACATTCATCAAAGTATCTTTGTTATTGACATGAAAGTAATTACCTAAATCACTTTAACATTGTATCGCCGGTAGAACGTGAATATATTTTTTAGTTTTTTGATGTGTTATCTACTAAGTACTTACATAGCTTTTGTGTCATAAATTTGAATTGTATTAGTAATTACAGTCCGCTCCAGATTATCTGAGATTATTTCACCATTTTTGCATTTTATAAAATACTAGCTGACGCCGCAAACGTTGTCTAGCAAAAAAAAATTTGTGGTATTACAACCTATTCTCAGACCTACCGAATATACTCAAAAATTAAATTTCATAATAATCGGTCAAGCCGTTTCGGAGGAGTCTTGTTACAAACAATGTGACACGAAAATTTTATATAGGTATAGGTAAGAAGATTTTTTTATTGTTTTCCTTGAGTGAATATGAATTCTTAAAAATATCATTATTCTAATTTAGGTTTCTTTTTTTTTTTTTCAATTTCGATTAGTATTTGAAAGATTTTCATAATACTGGCTGTGTCTCGCAGTTTCACACTCCGTTTAATTTGAATTGACAAAGACATGCACAGTCAAGATTTTTTATTTTTATTATTTCACCAATTTTTCTTAGACATTTAATTTATATAGGCGGCTTACATTGGGGTAGCTTAAATATGCACGCCGTGTTTATCGATACCGGAAGCTTTTACTAATTGTTATGTGCACAACTTTGATTTTAACTGAGTGTATGATTTTATTTAATGAAACTCGTTAATGTATCCTTAACAACAATGAGATCGTATTTAGCGCATATTATATTATATGCATGTAATTTATCAGAAATTATTTTTGGTACCTACTTAAGTTATTATTTTTTCATTATATTGAAAAAAGTGTGTAATTTATGTTTTATTCGTGTGTTCTGTTTGATTTTGATTTTTTTTTATTAATTAACTGGAAACATATTTAATTATTTGTCACAGTCATGTCAAAAACGTCATCGTGATTATTATCAGTAAAATTAAGTGATAATAAAAAAAATATTTCTGTTATTTTGTTAAGAATACGTTAAAATTTTTAAATAAAATTCATGTTTTATTTAATAGAAAACGAACGGCAGCCTTCTAACTAACTATCCACTTGATTAATGCAAACCACAGATAATAATTTTAAATTTAGAACCGTAAAACTTTAGATAACAAATTAATTAATAGGTATTATACGTTAGAAGTTAGGTATTTATGATTTATTGAAAACAGTTGAAAACAAGCAACACAAAGCGTGCCTTTTCAATAACAACTATGACTACATGTAAGAAAGAAAGTCTATGAAACATTATAGAAAAAAATTCAAGAATATAATTAATAATTTAAAATATTATAATTCAAGCAAGCGATGTTACTTTTATAGCCTCCCTCCACTTGGCTCCCACGTCTAGGATCCCATGGGATCCAAAGATATTTTTTTTGGATTCTGGCTCCCATTGTCATTCGATAGGATTCAATGACTCATTATCTTGTTACTTTCAATCCCATTGTGATTCGATAGGATTCAAAGATAAACGTTCTATTAAAAAAAAGTACCTAAAACGAATTTCCTCGAAGATAAGACGTTGACAGAACGATTTCTAGACCTAAAAAACCCCTAACATCGTTAGAGCTGTTTGCGAGATCGTCGTGGCATACAAGAACACTTCGTTTAGTATTATAAGATACTGTCGCTTTAGGAGCAGCACGGCGGTGCCGCAAGCTCATCCGGTCGCAGCGGTGAGACTGAAGAAGAAGCACCGCCAACCCCCGGACCGGACAACAACATTGAGCTAATTCTCAAGAAAAGAGAGTACGTGTTGAGGGAACTCGTCGATACCGAGGAGGTGTACGTGTCCGACTTGCGCCTAATATGCGAAGGCTACATGAGACATTTGCAGGTATACGAAGCCTCCACAAGAATACTGTATACGATCGGATTATATATATTTTTTTAAGGTTAAGGTCGGCAGACAGGCTGACGGTCCACTTGATGGTAGGTCGCCTATAACACAAGCAAAGCCACATGTGCTACAAGTGGGCTCTGGCATCCCTTACTCACTCATCAAATCACAACAGCAAATGTGCTGTTGTTTCACGCTTATATTCTGTAAGGGTGTGGTCACTGCCGCCAGGTGGGCTGCCACTACTCTATATATGTAGTAATCTACACAGTCACTCAACGCCGGCCCTATCGCGACTTAGCGCGGATGCTGCTATATATAACTTCACGATTCGTCTTGCGATACCCAAATTTTGTTTTGTAATGAATTTAATATTGTTCTTACATAAACTAACGTTTAAATGTATTTGACAGGCAGTATGTATCTCAGATCATATACTTACCAGCATAATTATATAGCACAGCATAACTTTAAATTGTGTAATTGTCAACAAAGACGCGAGATAAAGCTAGTCAATAGTTTAAAACATTCTTATCGCACAGATCTCTTACTTGAAGTCAGTATTGACACTTTTCGTGCCATGTTTTAGCATTTTTTTCTTAGTGATTTTATTTCTTTATACAGGAAGGCATCAACGATCCCCCCATTCCCGAGGGATTGCGGGATCGGCGTTTTCGCATGATATTCGCTAATATTGAAGCAATTTTTGAGTGGCACCGAGAGTGAGTATTTCATTTTTTTTTTTTTCATAAACGTGCGATTAATCTACATTTAATTTATTTATATAAATAAATTAACCTAAATACACTCAGATGATAAACACACACTACATATGAATGTATACCTTTCATCTGAGTATATATAATATTGAAAAGTTAAAAAAAAAATGAGAACTAGTTTTTTTTAACAATATTTTATAGTACCTATGTAATATAGTGAGGAGACGAATGATAGATAACGTTTGAACACCTTGAAAACGTTATCACAGTATCTACAACTTATCTTTATTTATTTATGTAGATTGTTGCTAACTCTGCGAATGTTACCAAACGCCTTGCGACTTGTATAATCTATTATGTTGTCCTAATGTACATATAATAACGAAATAGAAATGAATAGGCTCCTGGTGCGCTGAACGCCGAATACTCAACTCAAACATGATTTTAATAACATTGAGATCCAAACCTCTTCATTAACTAGGTATTATATGAGGGTTTGAGTGTTCGGCTGTAATATTAAGTATGTTTATCCATTTCTTTATACATTCCTTATGTACCTATTCTTTTGTGTTGTTGTGACGGACAAGCAGACGAAGATTGGGAATGCAAACACACACTCACGAAGCGATTTGCAGGATCACTTGAAAGATTGCTATCGTGTTGTAGTGGGAAAAACCTTAGTAGGAAATTCTATATTTCACAATTATTATCTCAAAGGAAAATGACTTGTGAAATATATATTTTTGAAATATTAATCATCTCGTATGCGATGATACAGTTACGATGAACCCGTGTGCTTTCCAGTAAATTCCTGGTAGATCTGCGCGAGTGTTTGACGGAGCCTATGTCCCTCGGGTCACTGTTCCGCCGCTTCCTCGAGAAGAGGATTTTCTTGTACGAAGCATTCTGCCGCAACAAGCCCGTCTCCGAATTCATTGTGTCCGAAAATGACGCTTACTTCCAAGAGCTGCGTCAGAAACTTGGACAGAAGCTTCAGGTGTGTATTTATTTATTAATGTTCGTCTGAACGTCTTGAAACTTTCTTTAAAATTAGCTAATTTAAAACACTATATGACTTAACAAATTTCTGAATTGATGCAATTTTGATTGTAAGCAATGAATAAAAGTTTTCTTTTGGACTAAAATACGGTTAATTTTGATATTTGTTCAGTTGAGGTCGACAGACGGGCTCTACTTGATGGTAGGTTTCTACCGTCGCCTTTAACACAAAGTAACCACAGATGTTACAAGTGCGTGGCCTACCATGGTAGAACCATAGGAAAGGGATGGGGCAATGGGCTCTGGCATCGCTTACTCACTCACCAAAACACGAAAGCACACATGCTATTATTTTACGGCGGTCTTCTTTAAGGGAGTGGATACTGTCGCCAGTCGAAATGCCAGTGTGCCCTGCCTCTACTTTACATTATCCAGACTAGAGCCAACTTTGAAAAAAATATTTCTAAATTGGCCTTGTCTCAGTTGTCTCATTTCTTATCTAACTGGCTCTTAAAAATAATTTGATAAATCGAAAGAAGTTGTCGAAAATAATGATAGCTTAGGAATTATTGAAACTTTAAAAGCTATAAGTGAATTTGTTACAATTAAATAATATTTATTTAATGTAATTTAGTCACTTTTACGTTGCATGTGACCGTTTTTATGGTTAGTTTAAAAAAAAATCGCTATAAATAAAAGTATTAATTTAAAAAATAATATAAATTAATATACCACTATTAATTATATTCACGTATTCAATTTCACGCATTAATATTCACTGCAGAATTAATCTAGCATTTTGTGATTTCACTGCATTAACATTATTTTCGACCAACATTCCATCTTTCTTCATTTGCTTTGCTTTCTTAATCGTCACGCAACATTTTCAATACAGCAAATTTTGTGATAATCGTTCTAGTACATCCTTAACAACCGGCACACATGTTGTCGCAGGACCCTCTCTCAGGTATAGGAATTATTTAGTGTTTCGCGAATTCACTGGGGCAGAGCTGGTATTAAAAGCACCCTTGTTTATAAAAAAAGTACATATTATATAGAATCGGAGCATTATTTTTGTCCTCCATTGTAAAAGAAATGTTAATAATTTCCTTTTGCACTAAATGTACCAGCCATGCTCTAAATGAAAATGTGTTGCATCATCACGGTTTAAATATGTTACTAACTAAAGTAATACGCTTCCATGCAATGTTGCAACCATCAATGTTTGCCGTTTGCATGTACACACTCAAACCACACACCAAACCAAACATGCGTAATTTTATTTTTTGGGGGATTTTTTTTTGTTTCAACTATTCCACAAAACGACACACATAATAAACCCTTACGAAATGACCAACGCTTATTACATGTTGCATGTGATCTAACTGGACGTTTCGATATTTTTCTTTAAAAGCGAAATATTTCATTTTTCCTACCGTTTTCCACAGTTGGCCGACTTGATGATCAAACCCATTCAGCGTATACAAAAGTATCATCTGCTGGTGAAGAAGGTCCTCAACTACTCTGAGAGCGCCAATTGTCCCCCTGAAGAGTTGGCAGCTCTACGTGAAGCGCTGTTATGTACATCCATCATTCCGAAGCACGCGAACGACATGATGGACGTCGGCAGACTTCAAGGATTCCAGGTAATATAGACCTAGCCAGCGTAGCGACTTGTATGTATCTCTTGTTGTGTGTAAATCTCTATCGAGGTAAACTTTTGTTGAATCAAATAGGTACATTGAGAGGATCCTATTCTTTTGTGAAGCGTTTATGTATTCGGCCGTAACAATTGCAAAGCCATTGTGTTCGATTTGTTTTCGTTTAAGGTGCCCACGGTTGTTGTCTCCCATGAAAGCCATCAGCCGATCACAGCATCACGTAGTATACGCGGAGTCTCAATGCTTACTATTGAAATGTACTACTGCGATCTCTTTCACACGCTTTGCGCTGCGTCTGTATTTGGTCTAGGCGTCTGTATAAAATGACATATAAGCACAGGCAAGCAAGTGACTGAGACTTTGTGACCGCTAATGCTATGCCTCGCGTTCGCATATAGCCCTTTAATAGGAGACCGTAGCCTACACGTTTTCAATATTTAAGACTATATCTGAAATAAACAAAATATAATGCAAGTTTTTTTAAATAGGAGTTCAATTGCTGAGCGCGATGTCGACGGAAGAAAGAGTCAATCTCGCCTTTTTTTTATATGTATACTTATAATGGTTAATTTTTGTATTACAGGGCAACATTACGGCCCAGGGCAAATTGCTCCTCCAAGAAGTCCTCGTCATCTCCGAAGGGTCAAGTGAACGGGGCAAGGAGATGCATCTGTTCTTGTTCGAGCAATCTGTTATATTCACTGAAGCGGTTGGCAAGCGGACTCAGTTTACCAGCCCCAATTTCAACTACAAATGGCACATTCAGGTGAGTTCCATATAATACAATGTTTCTTTAGTAAACACAGATGCCCTAATTTTCCTGATGTATTTTGACTGAGTGATGAATGGATTTCTCTCAAAATCATAGTAAGACAGTTACACTGCAGATGATAAGCTCGTCAGGGAGGCTGACGATCCACTTAGTGGTACGTGGCTACCGTTGCCTATGCTCTACCGAACATAGTAGGATTAGAGAATAGGAAGGGATAGGGAAATAATGGGCTCTGGCATTCCTCACACACTCGCCGAAATTCAACAGCACACATGCTATTATTATACAGTGGTCTTCTTTAAGAGGGTGGTTACTGGCGCCATACGGGCTGCCCAAATGACTGCGAACCAATTTTGAAAAGTCCATTTTTAAAGTTGGCCTTGTCGGGAATCGGGGGTCTTTGAGATCTGTATTGGGTTAAAGGCTCTGTCCTTTAACTAAGTAGCGCCATCTGTTAAAACACTGTGCAACTATGACAAATTTTCTCCACTATTCGAAGTAGAGTGCTACATTGTTTCAAACCGAATACCCTAGATGGCGCTGTGTGCTACATCAGTACTAATATTATAACCATGAAATTTTGCATACACTTTGTCTGGGACACCAGAAAGGACATAGGGTACCTTTCATCCAGAACGCGGACGAAGTCGCTGGCACCAGCTACTAAAGACTAAATTAAAGCTAAACTAAATAAATTTCATATTTATTTAAGCACATTAAAATATTCTTTAATTTAGTTTTTATTTCATAAAGCTAGGTCAGGTACTTTTGAAGCAATTGAAGATTTTCTAACCGACCCTTTTTCTTTGCGGTTCAGTGTACTTAATATCCGATTTAGTGGTTAGAATTGTCAGGCGTCAATTTAATTACACATTTTGTCGGCCGTTGTATCATTTATTTTACAACGCGGACAAGAAGTATTTTATATTTAAGATGACAAAGGATATCCAGTTAGATTGCCACCTATTGATGTACGTTTTCTGTGATTCGACAGATGAATAAAATGGAACTGGAGGAAGCCGGCGAATGCGGCTTCATAATTCACACGGTGGACCCGCACAAGCCGCGACAGTCGTACCTGTGCCGCGGCCCGGAGGCGCGCATCAAGATTTGGGTCGCCAAGATATCGCACAGCATCAACAGCCAAAAGATGTTCGGCGAAGCGCTCGAGAATCCCGGCGCTTACTTGCGCGAGCTCACTCGCACTGACCAGTGCCGCGATCCCGCCGCGTAAGTACTACACGTCTCTAACGACCGGCGGCGACATCTTGCGGCGGTGTGTGACGTCTCACTGACTAATCTTCTGGCTATCAATTCACAGCCATAAACTATTAAGTCTAGAAAGTTCAATTTTGAACATAACTTTATTTTATATCGTAAGCAGCGTAAGCTGAGAAAGTATGAGATTTTTTTCATACTTCAACTACGGGCAATGCCGAAGATGGGTCTTCGGCTAGGTATATTAATTTTAATAAATATTTTTTTTAATAAATTTTAGCAGCTTAGGTTTCAGACTTTAAACGGATTTTATCTTTACGTCAAAAACGAAACAGGGATTTAAATAATGCGTAAACCGCTGATTTGGATGAAACTTAGGACAGGGATAGATCATCTATCTCTTTTATCAATTGACATTTGACACGGGATAAGTAGTGTAGATTGCACTTACATGAATCTACACTCATTAAGACATTAGCTACCCAATATTTGGACGAAATGGCGTTTTGGTAACTTTTTAATAAATTATTATGCTCGCGGACAGTGCCGAGGGAATAATAAGTATTTTTAAAATAACTTTAAAGATAGCTTACATAGAATGTTACTTAAACATTTATTCATGCCAACTTTGCAGATCAAATTATCAATATACGACCCTCACAGTACTGTCATATCACAAAGTTGACAATTACAGACAAGAGATTATTTGGTTATATAAAGAAAAAAAAACATTAACTAACTGTTGTGCGTTTTTGCGTCACATGCCGCTCGATTACTAATAGTCCAAGCGCCGACCGTAAAAAGGTGGTTATCGAGTAAAAGCACAAAAATGGACATTATGACTTTTTGAATATTAGACAAATAAGGAATCAACGGTCTGGCGACCTGTAACTTGACCAATTTTTTGGTCAAGTTATTTTTTTATACCAACGTTTATTTTTTTTTATACCTTATATAGAAAATTTATTATTGTAATAAATACTTAGAGGGTGGTCTGGCAAACATTTGTGTCAAGAATCGGGGTGCCAGACTTCAATTTTTATATTTTACTAGTTGACCCAGCAAACGTTGTTTGGCGAAAAAATTAAAAATAAATTTATGGGGTGGACTACCCTTAACATTTAGGGGTATAAAAAATAGATCAAAACTCCTTTAATTCATCAAAATCGGCCCAGCCGTTTCGGAGGAGTTTGGCAACAAACACCGCGACACGAGAATTTTATATATTAGGTTGATCAAAACTCCTTCAAATAGTAAAACTTAGAGGTGCAGACTTGCGCGCCGCCTTAGCCTTACCACCGGTCGACTTGCGGGCAGTTTGTTTAGTACGCGCCATGTTAAATTGTTCACACCACCGGTCGCCGGTGCACTCTTGCGCGTGTACTTATGTCTTAACATCGATTCAATTTTACAAAAAAATTAGAAAAAATGTTATTAAAAAATATATTGGTCAAGTTACAGGTCGCCAGACCGTTGATTCCTTAGTTGTCTAATATCCATGAAGTCATAAAGTCCATTTTTGTACTTGTACTCGATAACTACCTTTTTTTACCGTCGCCGCTTGGACTATAAGGGTCACTGTCGGTGGTTTGAAATTAACTTATAATGGTTAATAATAAAGTAAACTCTGACGTAACAATTTAAATAAGATCACCGAATGTCGAAATTATACGAAATTGATTCCAAAATAATGTAATAAGTATAATATTGCAATAATTTTATTGTAGACATTTCTCTTAAACTTGGTTTTACTGTAGATACTGGAGCGGTCTGATACTGAAAATGGGAAATATATTCATATATCATAAATACAATCTCGTTACAAGTAAGCAAGAAATGTAGCCATTAATTGTCACCTAATGTAGGCTTAATATTAAAATAATAATAAAAATTTATAACGTAAGAGGTTTAACTGATTCCGGAGCGATAGATGATTTTAATTCAAACCATAATATGTTTGACTTTAAGACTGTGGTATCATATTTTTCAATTTATATCTTTTCTATATTGATTTTTTTATGTTACTCCATACTGCAGTTGTTATTTCTGCTTAATTAAATAAATAAATTCAATTAAAAATTTTTTTTGGAGTATTAAATATATGTTTGCCCTTTTGTATGAATACAACAGATTAAAGATATATCGTATCTAGGGGCGGCAGAACAATTACAACTCATATAGCGTTGCTACTGTTGCAAAAATGGATGGTAACCATTTACCATCATCGCTTTGGGATCAATTAAAATTTTTATCACACATCTTGCATTCTCTGTGAATATATTTCTTCGTGCTCATTTAAGACTGTTCCAACCGTGTTGATCTTTTTTTCTTATCTTTATTAAGTATTCTAGTATTGGATTTTAGTGTAATTTATATGAAATGTCACAATTTTGACAAATGTCGGCAGATCTGCAAGTGTTGTTACATTTAAGTGTACCTACTTTAATTCTGCTATGTAATATTTTTATTGTAATTGACAAATGATGGTTATTATACCGCGTATCAACTTCCATCGCGATACTAAACGTGTATGAACTATAGTTAGTTAATTAATTAATTAATTATTAAAATTTCACTATAGTTAAATATATACACAGTTCATTTAGAAGAATGCCATCCGCTAATAGAAGATAAAAGTCATGCAACAAGTAATTGAATGAAACTATTATGAACCCAGCACAGACTGGTTCTTCAATCATGCACTATCTTTCAACTATGCTAAGTAGTTATCAAATTTGTGTCCATCTTTAGATATTAGATTGAACCGAAGGAATTGATAATTATAAATATTAATTTAAAAATTAAAATAATTATGAACGTGTTATATGTATATATGAGAATGTATGAAGTCTCGTCTCATTAAATTAAAATATAAAATTAAACGAATAATTCGTTATTGAATAATTGTAAAGGTTTAATCCTTTAGATGAACGATAACATTTAGCTGCACAAAATAATACTGCCAATGAAACTTTAAACACCATTTTAACTGCCGTTAAAATAAGTAGTTAGATTCGTCACATACATTGCCGTAATAACATCTTTCATATTATAACATTTCTATCTACTAATAGAGTCCCGTTTGTAATGAATGTTTGTCATACCAAAAAAAAATCCCCAAATTAACTGTAGTTTGAATTTAACGTAGATATTTGTAATTTTAAAGTCAGTAACTTAGTGTCTAATATGATTAATAATTTAAAAGTGTGTCCTCTGCCCATAATATTTGTATGTTCACTCATGTACTTGATATATATGTGTAGTTAATATTAAAGTTAAGTGAAAATAATGAAAGGCGATGATGGGTGTGTATGTCGGTATCGCGATGATGTGATGTTCATTAAAAAATAAGTAGCGGATATTGTCCTGTATTGTGGACGCAGAGTGATCAAATCCAAAAATAAAAAGAAATTGTGATATATATAGTATTTGAAGACAATACTTTGGAAGCTCATATTGCTGGTTGTATATGACACGTTTCAACTCAGAATCCAGCTGAAATTCTGCGGCTACAATGCGAACGTCGCTGTATGCAATAAAATACTCGTATCTAATAACCAAAAGTCAACTAGATTAACAAGTGACTTCTCTTAAAATTAATTAGGAAACGAAAAAGACTGGTCATATGGAGTGAACTTAATGGGAAACGTATCAAAGGAGAAAACGGTTAGGCTAGAAACATAGGTATTATTCATTTAATCACATATAACTCGATAGAATTAAGACTAGTTTAACCACGTAAAACACTCATCATGCTTACAGATATATGATTATTATAATGGCAGCTTATTACATGAAATATTTAAGTCTACCTACACAATGTTTGTAGGGATTTGTGTATTGTAATCCCGGTTTCAAAATTGTTATATTATTTTTCTATAGATAATTAATTGATCGATCGCAGTGAGGTAGGTATGTATTTTGGCAATTTCATGATAGAATTGGCCAAATGGGATAGTTGAAATTTCGACTTTATTATGTTTTGCATAGGGGCCAAAATTTGGTTTTATCAGTGTTATTTATAGAGTGGCGACTCACTCGCGAGTCTTCCCGCATAGTACGCGTTTAATATAATTAATTAATTAATATTACCTACTGTGTAAGGCTCCATAAATGCTTTCGATGTTATAGTTGTTAAGATTGTCTCAAAAGTTTTACAAATTTATGTATAATTTGCTGGATATTATACTCGTATATTATGATGCAGCGAGAGTGCAGTTTTCGTGTGATATAATAACATAATATAATTTTTATAGTAATGTGAAGTGGTTAACGCCATAACCCACTGAGCACAACGCCACGCATATCGCTTCTAAGTATTTAGGTTTATTATGTTGTATGGTTTTATACATCAGAAGACGCTTCTTAGAAATTAAAATAAACAGCTTTTCACGCTTCATTGCGGCTGGATAATAGCGATTTCTTAAGTAATACAAATTCACCGCTCTAGCAGTACAAAGTTGAACGATTTCATTGAGTTTATGAATTTAATGTTTATTTGCACTAGTGAGGTTTATAATTATAATGTAAGAGAGAAAAGGTTGAAATAGTATAATATTAATTAGCGTTTTGAAATATCTGTAACATTGTATCAACACGTCTGTCGTCTGTAGAGTGTCGGCAGACTTAATTTCAACTTAGATTTCATAATTACGGGATCATATCTAAAGTCTTAAAATACTTATTATATTGTACTGTAAAATTTGACCAAACCTAAGTTGTCTAAATTTAGTGCTTTCATATTCAAAATATAGTTATAACTTAACTCACGCATGTATATATTAATTTATATAACAAATATATATAAATATATATGTATGTATGCATCTCGAATCTCTAATAATGTATGTATAATACTAACTTCTACAATCACTGTAATACATTTATAATTTTCTGTTACATGAGTAACCAATAAATGTGAATTAAAAACGCTTGTGGTTTTATGCTTATTGGTCCTGCATGCTTTTTTATGTTTAGTTTAAATATATTTTTTTAGTTCACGGGGCCAGCTTCATGCTAAACGCCAATTAGATAATGCTAATAACCGCTGACATGACGAAATCATCCCAAATCTCGGTTTCAATTTTGTTTTCAACGGTGATCTATTTCGTGGTGGGGCGGCCCTGTTTTGAGTTTTTCTTTTTGTTTATTTTTTATTTATAATTTGTCCTATTCCCGTGTCCCGTGTAGTGCGGGGGAGAGTTGGTGTGGGCTGCGTAAGACTGAGAGCGTTCCGCCGTCGCTGGGCGGAAGACTGGCATCGGAACTCAGAGGACGGACGCAGCGGCCCCACGCAAAGGCGAACACAATCAACCTGCCGACTAGCACTATACGCACCGACGAACGCAAACTTAGCGTCAATGTCACCGCCAACAATGCGGCCGTGAGTCCCACCTCACCACCGCACTCTAATGTAAGTAATCAGGGGCCTTAGTCAAAGTAACAATTTAAAACGATAACGAAGTTCGAAAGCTATAAAATGTATGGGATTGACATATTATTATGTCGTCGCTAAATCACGTGACAAATCCCATACATTTTATTCTTTCGAATCGAATCGCTACGGAGTGAATGCCACTTGTCTAAAGGCCCAGACTCTGTTCACTGTCTACGGACACAACATTAGGGAACGTACCCATACTATTTTTACCCCCTCCTCGGTGACCATCTCTCTAGTTTCCACGTAGTAATTCATAAATAGGGTTTTAAATATTTTTTTGCAAACAGAAAGTAAAAATAATAAGTATAAGGGCCTCTTTCACCATCTGTCAAGTCAACCGTCATTTAAAGTCACCTGTCACCGGGAATAATTTAGCTGATATACCTTTGTTGTACGGTAAAAGCCCCAAACATTAAAAAGAAAATAAGGAAAAAAAGAACCGAAGGATGCACTAAACCGAGTGCATAATTTAATAAAACATGAAATTATTTCTAAAAGTAACTAATCAAAACTTTACTTGTAGTTGGTGAAAGAGGCCCTAAGGGTACTATTTGTCTATTAATACGGCGCTTGCCGCGTAACGCCAAGAGTGCGTGCATTAATTACAAGTGAAAAATATGGTCACGTAGTATGGGTATGTTCCTTTACTGTCCAGGCTTGAAGTGGTTTCAATTGACGGCTGAGTCGTCTCCTTGAAAGTGACGAGGCTGTGAATTAATATTTTGAGCCGAAATTTTATTGTAGTTAGTAATTTTCTCTCGTTTGTTAAGAAACTATTCATTTAATAATACAAACTTTCGCGTATACAATTCTCAATAGATGTCGCCGATTTCCACAAATGAAATAGGAATTATATTTTTTCGAGTTTTATTACTCACAGATAGTGTCAATGTAATGAAGTAATTAACATCAAATCAACATGGTCAGATGATTATAAAATTGATTATTTATGTCAGTCGTCATTGATGGCTCGGTAGTAAAATTGCTGCCATTTTTCAATGTATATTTTTTTTATTATGTGATATAACCTAGCAAATGAGAGAAAAATTAATTTTAATAGCATGTTAACTAATTTTCTCCTTTCTTGGCACTCATAGATAGATGCTTTATTTCAGACATAAATGTACTTTTTAGTTTCTTATTTTTTGGCTTTAATTATTATTAAATTTTAATTTATGCCTAATGTAGTATTTGGTAAACAGGTTTCTTTGTTACTCTATCTTTTGCATGACCTTTCTTTTAACGCTTGTATGTGTTTCTTTTGTTGTAGGTATGATATATACGGGAATGCATTTTATAATACGTATACCTATATAGACTGTGATAGCGGAACGAATCTTCTCATGCTAAGTGATTCAAATTCGCCATTGACTTTAGTAAAGTTTTATTTATTGAATGTACAAATATATTTATGTAGAGAGTTATGAAAGTAAACGGGTACGACGATGGTGTTCGGTGACTGACTACCTACCGGGGGTGAGCATGCATGCGCCGCTTGATTACTATTATTCGAAGCAAAGTCAAGTCGATTCTGGTGAGTAAGTTGAGTGTATGCGTGATTCAGGGCTTGACGAAGCGGCCGTGGGGACTCAAATTGAGGAGGGGCGGAGGGGAACCGAGCGCCGAAGGCCTCGTCACAGAACTGCGACCACCGGAACTGACGGAACCGGCGGGTGACGTGACTGTGACTCCCGGTGCGACTGCCACTATCGCTTGCCGCGCCAATTCCACGCGAGCTACCGCCTCCTGGAGGAAAACGTCTCCAGAAACGCGCGCCTTGCGTCATGGCGGCAGATTCGCCATAGTTCACACCGCCGAGGGACTCGCGACGCTCACAATTCACGCTTGTCGCACGTCCGACGCCGGCGTGTACTGTTGCCTCATCAGCAACGAGCTCGGAGGTGTTCAGACCTCGGCTAGATTGACCGTGGGCGCTGGGGGAGTTCCGGGAGTTCCGGGAGTACGAGCGCATCCCGGCGGTGGCCTAGTGGTTCAGTGGGACGAGCCAGCCCCAGGGCACTTGGAGTATTGTCGCGTTGGAGAAGGGGAGTGGCGTCGAGCGACAGAGACTCCGTCGGCCGCCAACACGTTAGCCCTGGAAGAGCTTCCCGCGGGACAGTACAGCTTCAGATTGGTCTGCGCTAAGAGTGGCGCGCCGGGGCCCGCGTCAGGTCCAGCTGCGTGTGGCGGGGGTGGGAGCTGGCAAAGGGAACAGTTCACAAGACGATACACCGTCGACGAAGAGATTGGCAGGGGACGTACTTCGAGAGTGATCGCTGCTCGCGACACAGGAACTGGACAGCGCGTCGCACTTAAACAGGTAATGAAAGTAAAATTTTTTACGTCACTTCTTTTAAAAAAAGTTTACAAACGCGTGATCATATTTAAACGAGCCGCATCTAGCAATAGAATATAGAACTTAACTGTATAAAATATCAATCAAGAATATCAAAACTTTGATACTCTTATCTTTTACCCCAACGCACCAACACATTTAATTTATTTTTTGTCAGGTATTGGCCGGTAGGGGCGCGGACGCGATGCGTGAATACAGAATACTGTCGCGTTCGGCCCACGGCGCTATAGTTCGCGCTCTCGCTCTGTTCGCCGAAGTGCCTCGGCCCGGTGCTCACACTCTAGTGCTAGAATACATCGGAGGAGGCCCGCTATTGGAATGGGCTGCTGCCACGCCGCAAATGTATACGCAGCAACTTGTCGCTCAACACACGAAGCAATTACTGTCTGCCCTCGACTGGTTGCACAGCAACGCCGTAGCTCATCTCGACGTCAGGGTAAGTGTATCAACTATGAAGTATCGGATGTGGGGCGAATCGAATGCATTAAAAAAAACAATTTTTCGTGTTTACAGCCGGAGAACATCCTAGTCGAGCTGAGTGGTCAACAAGCCCAATTGAAACTGGTGGATCTAGGTTCGGCCGTAGAGACGAGCGACACTAACGCAGCGACAAGTGGCCGTGAAGTTTTGCCCCCTGCGCCGAATCAACTCGAGTTTGCCCCACCCGAGTGCGTCCTCGGACGTCCCCCGGCTCCCGCATGGGACGCCTGGGCTGCAGGTGTGCTGCTATACGTTTTCCTTACTGGGGTAAGTTATTATCACCGAAACTGTTTACTAAATGCAGGCATAAATGTCTCCTATCCTATTTAACTATATATGATATATATCGCACTATGTAATTCACTTTCCACACATACATTACTAATTTTTTTTGTTATTTTTAAATTATATAATGTATGTTAACATATGGGTCCATTTGCCCGAAAAGTAATTTAGGATTATTTTTGGTAATAATAATATTAAGTAATAACAATGAAATTACAGCTGTCTCCATTCCTGGATGAATCCATCGAAGAGACAACAGCAAATATAATAAAATGTGACTATTGCTTCCCACCGGAACATTGGTCCGGAATCGACGAAAGGGCTCAGAACCTGATCAGAGGCCTGCTGGACTCCACGCCCGCCAGACGATTGACACCTAAAGATGCTCTCAACAACACTTGGTTCGATGAGGTAAATCTTTGGTCGTCTTGTTTTTGTAACTTTGAAACTGTTTTTTCTAAACTATTTAATGTGAAAGACAAATTTTGTTTTCTTAAATAACTAAAGCATTAGAAATATTTGATTTCTATTGAACATAACGTCACGACGTCACTCGTAATTTCGGAAATTTAAACTTTAACATTGATTTTTCATTAAACATCCCGGAAATATCAATGTAGTGTACTAATTTTGTAATAAGGAATAATTTTAAACGATTTTCTAAAATTAGACAAATACCGGATTGCAGGCACCATCCGCTACACTTTCGGCAACACAATTGAAGACGTTCTTGGACCGCCGACGGCCAGCCGGACACGGTAACGCACTACACTCTCTCCGTTCGCCGAACGACACCTGACAACTGACAACATACACAGCCCAACAGCCACGTTGACAGACTATGACGACGTACGTCATCGAAGTGTTTTCGACGAATCCGTCGACAGCTTCGCCCGCTTAGCTCCGTGTATCTTTCGTATAAGAATACCTATGTTGTCCCAATTTACTGTGCTTTTAAATGGTATATAATACGTGTCATTCCTCGTGGATAGAAAATGGAAGAGTTAAGCGAATAGTCGCAAACCGTACTGATATTAGTATAAGCCGCACTCATAAAAAACACGCTTTATAAATTGATTTTTTTTTATATAACAAATTTAAGTTTTGTTTAGAAGCTAGAAAAGGTGGCAAAGTAGACTTTATAGACATTCATTCATTGAACTCATCTTAGGATTATATTTTTGTATACTATTAAAAAACCTTAATATTAATTGTTGTTCTGTAGTCAATGGGCCCACCTGACGTGTTTTTGGTTTGTAAGAAATTGCTCTTCTTTTAAAACAGTGTTTTAAAACGCGGCGCTGTTTTATTAATTTTTTTAAATAATTATAACATGTTTATTGCCAAATTATTTTTAAGCGGTTCCAAATATAATGTGCACTTTGACAATGAAAGTGACCTAAAACAATATAAAAACATCATGAAAAATAATCGAATTTATCAAATATAAGAAATTTTCATATTTGATAAATTCGATATGTTGTGTGCAGTGCTTCAAATTCAAGTGATGCTATGTCACTTTCAATGTAAAAGTATTTTTTCGAAATGCGACTTATAAATTGCGGTTTATTAATATAAAAAGCTCTGAAGTGGCCGATTGTAAGGAAATATGTCTGTGATTTACTAAAATAACATTTCGCGATTATTTCTTAATGTTACATTTATATACTTACTTATTGAAACTATCCCTATTGTATATAGACATAAAAAAAGTAAATGCATGTTTAGCAGTTATTTATCGTCCTAATTTGTGACCAAAATAATTTTATTTTTTAAGTTGTGTATGTTTAAGGCATACATATATATATGTATGGTTAATTATGATGAAGTATTTGCCACATTTAACTGCGGCTCACTATATATGAAAGTTCTCTATAAAGGAATATAAATAATTTTAATTTTTATGCTATGACAGTCATGTGTAGTAGCGGTCTCTATACAATTTTAATCATTGTACGTGTATTCATTGCCTTTTTCATGAATTTTTTTTAATTGTAATTTTAAGGATTAAAACTGTAGGTACGGAAAGTACGTCTAAAAATATATTTAAAAAAAAAACACGTCCTCTGTGAAATGACTTTTTTGCTGACGTTAATTTTTTATGCAGTTTTTAATTGTTTTTATTTTTTATTAGTAATTTTTAGATTTGTGTACTTTTTAGTATTGCTAATGAGAAAAAACATAAACCATATTACATACTTTTTCTTTTTCAACATAATTGCAAAATTGTCTAATCAACATTAACGTCAGTGTGAAAGGCATTCGAGGAATTTTATAGCTTGAAGAATCTTTTTGCATTAACATTATCCAAATAATATTCTACATATTTTGTTCATCACATAAAGTATTTAGCGAATGTAAACGACACTTGATTGAATAAAACTATCAGAATTTATGGGTGTTTTTCTCTTTACCTTTATTTTTTTGTTCTGGGTGAGTCTTGATAATAATATTCCGGACAAAGAAAGAGTGTTAAAGTCGACATTTGCTTGCACCAGGGCAATTATCAGTCATACCAACATAAATTATTTCAATGTATATGTCGTCGGCACATCGTAGAATTGGCCATATCATGATATTCCTGGGCAGAACATATTTCTGTTAAAACTGAATTATTTCCATGTAAACCTAACACGCTCTTTCTCGCTTTGCTTCGCTCCGCTCCTCATCGCACCTATTTTTGACTTTTGCTGAAAGATTTTTGATTTCATACTTTACGATCTGCCTACGACATCTAACAAAACAGAATATTGCATTAACGTTTGCAATAGACTAGTTGATTGACAGGTTAACTAATAAGGATGTCTAAATAGCTTGTGCCCGCGACTTTGTCCGCGTTCTGGATGAAAGGTACCTTTCTGGTGTCCCAGTCCCAAACGTGTATGTATTGTGGCATTTGTACTACCAGTAGTACTTCTTGGTAGTACTACTGTAACAGAGCGAAAATTTCATGGTTATGATATTAGTATGTACTGATGTAGCATGCAGCGCTATCTAGGGAATTTTGTTTGAAACAATATAGCACTACTTCGAATAGTAGAAAAGGGTCATAGTTGCAGTGTTTTGACAGATAGCGCTACATGATTAGTTAATAAAATTAAAGCTGCTGCCCGCGACTGCGCCCGCTTAAATCTACCAATTAGGTAAATACGATTATTATCGATCGCAAAAACATAAGAAAAAATATATGACACTGACACACAAGGACAATTAAACTTGACATTTGACATGAACTTCATAATGACAGACCATTAAAAAGGTTGAACTAGATATAATAAACTAGCTGGTGCCCGCGACTTCGTCCGCGTTCTGGATGAAAGGTACCCTATGTCCTTTTTGGAGTCCCAGACAACGTGTATGCAAAATTTACAACGCCATCTAGGGAATTCTGTTTGAAGCAATGTAGTACTCTAATTCATCTAATCTCACTTCGAATAATGGAAAAAGTCTGTTAACAGATGGCACTACATGTTAGTTATAGTTTATAAAATTACGTGTTAATAAAATTAAAGCTGCTGCCCGCGACTTCGCCCGCGTAACTTAGTAAATTATGTACTTAAACCTTCCTCGAGAACCACTCTACCCATTAGTGAAAACCGCATTAAAATCCGTTGCGTAGTTTTAAAGATCTAAGCATACAAAGGGACATAGGGACAGAAAAAGCGACTTTGTTTTATACTATGTAGTGATATAAATAAATAATAAATATTCACACATTCCACACAGCACCATCTAGTTCCAAAGTAAGCAACTTAATGCTTGTATTATGGATACCAGACGGATGATATACTACATACATTACTTTTTTTTGTAAATAGATACATATTATAAATACAAAACATCCATGACACAGATACAAAGGTAAATGTTAACACATTTTAAACATTTGCCCCTAGCGGGATTCGAACCCGCGACCGCTTGGTTAACAGCTAGAGTTACTAGCCACTAGACCAAACGTGTCGTCAAGGGTATTGGTCAGAGGTGTATACCTACCATATTGATCCTTTGTTATATATCTAGTAAGTTACCTTTCATATGCATTTGTCTTTTTAGTGCTTTAGTTTCAAAAGATACTAAGAGTCTAATAAAGTAATGAATTTGAAAACTCACGAAGGTATTCCTAGTCCCACTGTACTAAATAAAACATATATTTTGTGTGTTTGAAACATTTATTAAAATCGTTGAAAAAAAATGCATTTATTTTGGACCTATACTTTGACCGGATACAAACTTTCACAAAGTGCAACACAGACATAATTAAGGTGCCCACGTCTACAAAAAAAAATCAATTTTCATAAATTTTTATTATTTTTATGAAAAAATAAAATTGAATACTACTTAAGTCACGCGTAACTTTTGTAAATGCGTTTTTCAGTTATCCTGTTTTGTTAACAATAAATAATTAATAAATAAAAAAATTGTCGTAAGTTAATACTGAAAATAGAATTGAATACTATAAACTACTGCTAAGTTTATTCGAATTTTTAAATACAGAGATATAAATAGAAAATTAGAATTAAAATCTTAACATTAAAATGCAAATACAAGTGCATATATTTTTTAAATAATTACCTAATTGATTTAATACTTTTGCAATTTTCTAATATTTTTAATAAATTGATCTGAGAAAGAGGTAGATATATTTTGTGACATTTTGAATAAAATACTTTGAAATTTAATATTTGACTACCTAATTTTTTTTTCAAGAGGCAGTATTTAGGAACTCGGCCTTGATGGTTAAAAAATATGTGTCATGGATAAGAGACAGCTTGTCAAGAAAATGAGAAAAAACAGCAAACTAGTCACTGAATTTGTAATCACAAAACTAGCTTTGACTTTATAACTTAGTAGTAAAATAAGAAGTTATACATCCCAAAATCGTCCTAAATATAATGACATTCTTAACCAAATTCTGAACATAATTCTGCTGTCATAAAAGATTAATAATTATAAAAACGAAAAAATATAATAGGTATTACAATGTATGTATGTAAACTTACTTATTGCTTTTATTAGCTAAAGACATTTGAAACTATTCAATGTATAACTACAAATTCAATGTATAAGTAAAGAAATTTTAGAAAGCTGTATAATATCTAACTAAAATAAATCTGAAACTTTTTTTTTTAGTTTTATACAGCATTATTATAGAGCGTTCTACTCACATAAGCCTTTTAATTACACAATTTTTTTTAGCATTTGGTTGAAACTAAGTTACATATTAACTAATTTTATAAATTCAAAATAAATTCGACCAACTGCTGCCTACTTTTGTTTGATTGCCTCGTCGCATTTCTGACTACAATATCTTGCATATGCAGAACTAAGTTGAAGCAATAGTGATTCATCACGACGACGATTAGGAGGAAGTGCAATGGTTGTTTTAAAATTTGATGCCAGCTTGTACTTTGCCCATCAGTTGAGCGGAATTCCTCAATGCTCCGGCCTCGGTCACGGTCAATGGTTGACGGATTACATCCGACACGCCGGAGGCACCAAGCACGCAAGGTAGAGACAGGAAAACTTCGTCTTCAATGCCGTGCAAACCCTGAAAAATATATTATACTATTTTAAAACAAAACTTAAAATAAAACAGCGACAGAAATAATGACAACCTAATTGACGCCAACTCGCTACCGAAACCTAACTAAAGTTATAAATGCGAAAGTGAGATATATATTTTTTTAATAAAGACTGCCTCTCACTTACTCAAAATTTAAATAACAAAAGCAGAAATGCTGTCATTGGTTTCTTACATGTTATTTATTGTGAGGACACAAGAAGAACAAAAACTAAGCTAAATACGTAGACAGGCTGACGTTCCACTTAATGGTATGTGGTTACCGTCACCTGTTAATGCAAGCAACTATATTGCGGAAATTTCGTAGGTACATCACGTTGTTGTAACAAGTAACAAGGCGTGTTTAACAACCTTTCATAAAACTTAATTAACCAGCTTATATTCGCTCTGCAAGTACTAAAATACTAGTTATTTATTAATAATAAAAATTAATAGCACAAACAGTTATCCGCGAATAACTTTAATGTTTGATTGGTCGAAGGTTCCTGTATGTATCCATTTCTATGACCAACATTTTTATTGATTGTGGACATCGAAGTACTACAACTATGGAATTTGCATCACAAATGCCAAAGCGGCACATCAAAAGTATGCCCAAAACGGAATCATGGCAGAGTCTTGCCAACGCGCGTCAATGGTAAAAGGTAGTAACAACCAAGTTCTACTATTGATTTTATTGTGTGACGTAGTAGTTTTTTTAGTGTTGACGTAAAGTCACATTTTCCTTACATGACAGATGTTAGGTTGGACAGAGTACATGCTCTACGCAAATGTCACTTTGAAATGTTCGCAGTTTTATATGGCGTGTGAAATCCATAGTTGTAGTACATTGATAATTGTGAACAGTAATTATGTTAGCAGCATTGTTGGCAAATGCACTCGTAATGCATACCTTAATGTAGGTCGAGACGGCATGCACGCTGTTGGCATTAGAGAGTATGCCTCGGGCCAGCTGGGACAGAGACAGGCCAATGGCCCAGGAAGTGTATCCCTTCAGTTTGATAACCTCGTAAGCGCTCTTCACGACAGCTTCGTGGGTCTCTTTCCAGTTTTCTGGGTCGGTTTCTGTGCCGATTTTAGGGTTCAAATCGCTGAGACGCACTCCGGCGATGTTCACTCCGGACCATACAGGAACTAGGTACAAAATATGTTTTTAATTAGTGAGTGCGGTCATAAACCCCTTGAAATTTTAAATATCTTATTATTCATTTGTCTTATAAAATATGAAACAACTAATATAATAAATTAATTCTAAACAATTAATATAAAAATTGCAATTTTCGTAGAACTTTAAATTTTTTTTAAATATGTTGCTCATTTTAATCAATCAAGTAGTTTTTGAGTTTATCCCATAACAAATAAACATACAAACATATAAAAAATCGGATCACCCCTCTTTATAATAATATAGTGTAGATAGACAATAGAATAGTTACATTTAAAAGCAACTTACCGCTGCTGTCCCCATGTTCGCCGATGATGTAGCCGTGGGTGGAGGTGGTGGCGACGCCTAACTTCTCGGACAACAGGTAGCGGAAGCGAGCAGAGTCCAAATTGGTGCCAGACCCGATGATGCGGTGTTTCGGCAAACCGCTGATCTTCCAGGTGACGTACGTCAAGATGTCCACGGGGTTGCTCGCGATCAGGAATATAGCATCTGGGCTATATTTCACTAGCTGTCAATATAATTTTACCTACTTTATTATAACATGTATGGAACTAAAGGTAATTGCATGGCAACACAACCTTCTTGGCACAATAATTAAGTATCGATTTATTGTATAAAAATATTATGTACTTACATACTCGTCTTTTAATAAAATAATTTATTGATTGTCTATAATCTGATTCATGAACCATAAGTTAAATAAATAAATTTAAATATTAATCGATCTTAGCTTATTTACAGAAAATATTTCTTAATTATACGTCTATCTATAACATCTAGCCCTAGGAACTCTAGGCAGAGATCCCAGCGCATTAGTAATAGCAAGCCTAATTTTCTGAGCGAGATAATATCTAGTTCGCCAATGCAATATATCGTGAGACTTTCCTTCTACTACTACTAGATTAAAAAATCTAATGTCGTCTTCGAAGTGAACGACATAGTATATGACGTGATGGGAAAATTACGTAAATTTACCTTACAAAATCACATGGCCTGTGCAACTATAACATTACGTTAGTAAAAAAGCTAAACATAATGTACATTACTTACCGGCGGGATAATGTGTTTGAGGACATCAGTGTTGCGCTGCACCAGGTCTAGTCGAGTTTCGCCCTCACGCTGACGAACGCCCGCCGTAATCACGCAGATCTTAGATCCAGCTGATATGGCGTAATCTACAAAACAGAAGACTCAATTAGAAACTTATAAGCAATAGTTATTACTAGAGGCCGCATTATATTCAAGTTTCTTATTTACGTATAATACATAAGTTATATAGATAGATAGATAGATAGAGTCGGTTTCTTCATTGCTAAAGATCGTGCCCGCTCTGAAATGCCTCGGTGGCATCAACCACCAGCTGTTTCCACTCCATCCTGTCCTCAGCCCCTCTCATCGCCTTCGAAACTATAAGGCCTGTGAGATGCACACCTTGGTCTGTCCATCGGCTAGAAGACCGGCCACGAGACCTCTTGCCATCCACTTTTTCAACCACCACCAGCTTCTCCAAGTTTTCTGGTTCTATGTGCCCAAAGTAATTGAGAACTTTTTGATAGCAGGTGGCGGATAGTCTTGTCCAAATCGCAAACTGTTTGAGAATCGAGCTGTTTGTCCTCTTTGCCGTCCATGGAATGCGCAACATCCGTCTCCAACACTACATTTCAAGGGCATCTATCCTTTTGCGCTCCAGGGATCGAATTCAAGATTCAGCGCCATACAAGCATATGGAGAAAACCAATGTTCTCATGATTCTTATTTTGGTTTTGTTTGAGACTTTTTGTTTTGCCATTATATTCTCGTAAGTTTAATCATAGCTGACTTGGCCATTTGAATTCTTCTTCGAATCTCTCTCTCACTTGCCCCTGGTGGAAATTAACGAACCCAGATAAACAGCAGATAAATAAAGTTATATAAAGGGAGTTCAAATCTTAGGTAGTATGCATTATAAAAAATGTTTTTTCAGTCTTTTTGGCTGCTGTTTGGGCTTTTACTTGAAGTTGAGGTTTGAACACAAAGCAGATGCCAAGAAACTCAAGATCATTGGCCACAGGTAGGTACGGGTGCACCTGGTCTGCACCTCGGAAAGTTGGAGCCAAGTCACGTTTATAATACATATTTCATTTACATACGTTAGTTATAATATAAAAAAGTTAGTTATAAAGGATTCGTCCAGGATCCAGAATTCATTCGTCGGCTTAAGAAGAGACGAGACATCTTTGACCACAATAGTCAGCATATAGACTGACTACACAAATAAAGGGGCTGTACCCCACTGAGGGTAGCTCCCGAACCGAATACCAGTTCCATCACATCTGCTTATAGCCGACAGGGCTGATCGCAGGATTTGGATAGAAAAAAAAAAGGATTATTAAGAGTAAACAATACTAAGAACACAGACCTTTGAGTAATTAATTAATTAATTGATTACAAACAAGATTACATACAAACTCAAACTGCATAGTTGCTACAAACAATTGTGCAATGGAAACATCATAAATCCAAAACCTGTTTTACATGTTATAGGTACCTACGCTGTGTGTGGATGACTTTACAATGTCATTGTCAAAAAAAACCTTGCCATTTTTTTCCTTATGCCCATTTTATTTGAAGCGTAAAAACGAGACGACCGACGTCGAAGCAGGTAACGAACTGAACAATAGTATTGTAAAAAGTGTTGGTAAAACCGAGTGGATGTTTTGTTTCGTATTTAGTTTCACGATAACAAACGCTTCTGCTTTGAAGGTCTTCCATTAAGATTATGCCAGTACTTGTACTGGTATACTTACAGCGTAATTATGGTAGTTAATTTAACATAGAAAATAAACTGCATTAACGAAAGTTAACATAATATGTTAACATGCTGTCACTTTTTATTTTAATATATTTGTCTCTGACAATTCGAACACAAACAAACAAAAAAGTGTTACGCACTGTCGGATAAGTAATTTTATTTTTATTGTAATACCTAGTAATTTTGTATTACCTTTGCTGGCTTGGATTTTAGCATTCTTCATGAACGCAGAGCCATGTTGAAGGTCCATCATTTCGCCTTTCAATTTATCCTCCATCACGTCGACTAACGCGATGTTGTTTGTAACGCCCTGGGAATCAAAAAATATTATAAAAGGGGATTCAATATTACTATAGAAAATAAGGAAAATCATTGTGAGAAAACGAGCATTGCTGATAACGTTTTACGAAAACATGTACCTTTTCCCAAAGACTATTATAGGTATAAGTATAATTGGGAGTATCAATGCCTTTTCCAAACTCGGTCCAGGAATGGAAGTAGATAATACCTAGTTCTTGCAACTAATCTATGAGTGCTTAGAAAATATTTTTCAAATTTGTTTTAGGGTTTTTGTTGATGTTTTTGTTAAGTACCTACCTATTTAATATTCTTTAAATCCTCTATTTGGAAATAGAGAGAGCCATTTGCAATCTATTTGGAATAAATTAATTTATTCATTTTATTACATTACTGATTTTTTTCCAGTATCGCGATAGCATATAAGTATGACAAAAAGTTAAGCCACTATAATGCCACAATTTATTAAAAAAAATTGAAATGCTGCCGCTAGAACAGGCTATTTATTTGTATCTTGGTATTAATCCTTATCAAAATAAATTCCTTCATATTCAAAAATGCTTCAATACCTTTATATAACTTTTTGAATTATTCAATTCGGACATTCCATTCGAAAGATATCACGAGTTTAAAAATGTAAGTTTTAGAAAAAAGTCGCGCTAAGCGGCATCATAATAACGTGTAGGCGTCACTGGGGTACACAGAGGTCAATGTCAAGAAATATTGTACCGCGCGACGGTGGCCGTGTGCGGAATTACTCATGTATTTTCTTTTTCAATGCGGACGAAGTCGCGGGCACCAGCCAGTATATAATAAAAAAAAACATATATGTATTACCAGAAGTCTATTCCCACTTTGTCCCACAGAAAACGTTCGCAATTATGCGATAGATAAGGCACGCATTTGTATGATAAGAAATAATGTGACATTGCAACAATAAACAATGAAAAGATGAAAAAACTTACTTATATTGTATTAATCAATTCATCTGAAAAGAAATTGAAAGAGAAAATAAATGCAATATGAATGTTTTTATTGTTTAATGTTGCGTTAACATAATAATATTTTATTTTATAATTTTAAGAAATAAATTTAGCTTACCTATCTATAGTTCTCTGGTTAAGTATTTTTTCCGTAGTTAAATACTTAAACATAAAAATAAAAATTCTGATAGGTATATGAAAAAGGGCTCAGATACTATGAAGAGTCAACTTTCACTCATAAATCGAAGTATAACAGCACGTGTCATAATAAGAGGTTAACAAATAAGAGAAAGAAATTGACTATATTTATAAAAATACTGAAAAAAAAAATATAAAATAAAAAAGACTGTAAAAAAAATATTTTAGTTGATTCTTAGTAGAGTTGTCATAATTATGAAATCACATTGCAATGAACAAATATGCACTTTAGTCAGTCATCAATTTAAGCATTTACCGCAATAATCTAGATAAGATTAGATTTAATGTTGTAGGTGTGTCATAGCGTCATTGTGTTTGACTTTGATGTACAAGGACATAATGTATAAGTACTAATTTTATCTGCATGTCTATAAGTCACCCTTCAACACCTTATGATGGTTTTATCTTTGTTTTAAAATCTATCTAAGGCAGGGGTTCCCAAAGTGTGCGCCGTAAGTCCGTAATTCCAACAAGATTCTTGTTACGAAATTGTTACAAAAATTGGAATCTTGTTACAAAATTTTATCAATTTTCCACATTTTTCTCTATTCATTTTAAATACTTTGCATAAATGCATAATTATTAATTAATTTTGTATGTTCAATTTCAAACGTGCCAGCGCAAATCTGGGGCAATAGAAGTACCCCACAGTGGCTCCCATATACCTACAATACTGCGTATGCTTATAATATAATAAAAAACTAAATAAAAGGTTTTCTTCACGCAAATCAATTGTTTAAAATTTTTTATAACTCCTAGATGTTGATGTTCACATATATCTTCTGTAGGAGAATGACAATGTAGAGCCAAACTGTAAAAAGTTGATTTTGTAGGAAGCACTCAACCAAGGGACTCGCGTTTTCTCCCTCTGTTTCTGTTACGGAGGGAATGTTTTAAAAAATGTTTTGAGCTGTGGCTGCCCACGGTTTCTATAATATAAGGGTTATTAAAGATACCTGAGTAAGCATGGAGAAGACCGCAGCCATTCCGACTTGACCCACTCCCACTACGGTCACTTTGTTGCCAGTGTCATCGGTCTTGTTCTGGATAGGCTCGAAAAGTTTTTCCACGGTCGACATTTTGCCTAAGGAAGCAAAAATAAATTAAAAATCTCGTCACGAATATCTGTAAATTTAGAATTCATTATCACGAAATAGTTACATTAAATTTATTTAAAATTGTTTGTCTGGCTAGGTATATCAACGCACAGCATACATATAAAATTTTAAGTTATTAAACCTACACAATTATTGTAATATATTTTTTTATAAATTATTATTAATAGTTTTTATAGTCTATTCGATTTTGACCAAATTGAAATTGAAATGCAAACCACTATATAATGAAATTAGGGAAAAAACAGACTATATGCGCATAGCAACTTATTTTATAACTAGGCTATGAAACTTCGCGCAGTTTTTGTACGCTTTCGGTATTTATATTTCGGTATTCGATATAACTCTTATATTTATAAACTGATTGGAATGAAACAAACGCTAAATGTTACAGAAAATCTTGCTACAAAACATCAGTAAAAACCGCATTTAAATCGGTTGAGCCGTTTCTGAGAACAGTCAAAAATCTAAAAACAATATTTTTTATCTCGGCAACGTGTACAAATTGTCTTACGGTTCGTTTACGTTTTTATTATATGTATAGTTATAGATATGCATATCAAATTAGCAATTGATAGATTTAGTAATTACTAATAGAAATTTTAAAATTACAATTAATAAAAATAAAATTGTAAGTAGGCTTTAAATGCAACAACTTTAACAACATTGCATCGTTTTTAAACTTGCACTTCAAACTATGTATTATTATTTCACTTACTTCTTCCATTGCAATGATTGTTCTCAGTCATATTTATTATATTTTTAATAAATATTAAAACACGTTTTAAAATGCACCACAGGTAACAACACTACCGTAACGCGCGCAGTACTGACTGCTGACTGACTGTTGACTGACACCGATGAGACCTTGTCGCCATATATATAACGGTTTCATTTGTATGACAGCGAAGCTAGGATGAGGCAATCCGAAGCCACTGTTATGCAGCTTCAATGTGCAAGGGTGTGCGTTTTGAATTGTTATCAAAACTCGTTTTTTTCCCCATAAAAAATCCCTTCAATATTAGATTAGGTACTCACTCGCTCGAGTTAATGGACTACTCGCCCCAATTTATCTCGCCCGAATAGGCGTGTTATCATGTATGATTTTTACCTATTATTTCAAAAAACAACCCGTACATAAAAACTGAATAAAATATTAAAGTGGAAACTTGATATTGCTTTTATTACAATATTTAAGTTTTTTGTTAGACTTCTACATTAACTTTAAAGTTATTTAACTTGAATTAATAAAAAAAAATTCGCAGTGTTTCATCACTTTTCTAACAACCTACGACCGAAATCGTCTTATTCAATAATTTAATATTTTTTGAAATTCTATTTTTAAATACAAAAAATGTCATTAAGTAGACACCAACGAATGGTCCGCTATGTCCGGTTTTTTTTTTAATTATCATAATTATTATGGTGTAACACCATATTAATTATTATTATTATACACACATAACTATAATGGTACAAAAGCTTACCTAACTCGTATATTTTTTTAATAAATACATTATTTCTATCGTATCTAGTTTGTTTTATGATTGTTGTAAGTCTAATGCAACGCATTCTATAGTCATTAACAATTAATTACTAGATATACGTTGAACTAAAACAGTTAACTCATTAACTGATATCAATATGTTTCGCAAACTACATAAATATTAGCTTATGTGATAGAGAAACTTTTCTTTACAGGTCAATTCGCTTTATAAGCTTAATGTGAATATATTTAGTTAAATATATAGTCACTGTTGGATATTTGTGTGGGTAATGGGAATCGGTGGACCAAATCGACCTTTCACGTTGGATATGGACTTGTCTGTATCGAATTAGATTATTTTCCCTTAATAGAGTTAAATAGTTAATCTTCGCTGTTTAATTTAACATTTTAATTAGCCATTTTAACTATTCGGTAGTGAATTTAATTAAATAATATTATGGCTTATGCCCGCGGCCTCGTTCTAAGATTTTTAAATTCATTTTAAGATTAAAATCATTTTAAGATTATAATCATATCTTAAATTCATTTTAACGGTTATTGTGACTTAACTGTAACAGATAGACTAGCTTATTTAAATATCATTGGATGCTAGACATATTGCCTCGCGAACTTTTTCGTGCATAATTATAGATTCTATTCTATAGTTCTATAAACATGTAGTACTTACATAATTTTTTTTGTATAATCATTTATGGCAAAATGAATTTTATGGCCAAATTTTTATAAAAGTAATTTTCGCAGGTATATCTACTCTATACCTACCTACTGTAGATGAATTTTTTTTTAATTGTTTCAGTAAGTAGCTTTTTTTCTAGTTTTTTCATTACAAATCTACAGTACCTAGTCTAGATCTACTTAAAAGGTTTATTGAACGATAGGTTCACACAGCTGTTGTACGCATGGTGCGCGTTTTATAATGAAATAACCAAAGCAGTGGACCAATTATTATTGTATAACAACCCTCGCCCACATTTAGTTCGTACTGCGTATTCACCCTAATTCGTGTTGCTACGGCGTTGTGACTACATATTTACAATAATACAAGTAAAGCATTTTTTTTATTTGTAGGTTTTACGGGAAAGCGATTGACCTCTATCTCACCTAATGGTAGGTAAGTGATGGTAAGTGAAGATGGCGTTCGCTCGCCCTTATTAAATACTTATTAATTATATTACTTACTACATATTTTAAAGAACCTTTTTTTAAATTTTTAACAGCGAATTAGTAAATTAGTAGCGAGTGTAGTAAATAAAATTTAGTTAACAACAACTAAAGCAAAAGTTTTATAACAGAAATGTTGGGTTGAGATATTCGCTCGCGTAAAAATAACTTTCATATTAACTCGACGTTTCAGTGTCACAAAGAAATATAGTCAAAGTATTTCAATGGTTGGATTATAACTGTTTCGTGAAACCAAGCATAAAAACTGAAATTGCTTCTCATCTGAAGTTTTTTGAATAACAAAAAATATACTTGTCGCTTGGCAAAAAATAAGTCTATTGAACATTTTAACATTAGCCACCTAAGTAAACTTCACTTTAAACATTATAGGAAAATTATTATTATACAGTGGCATAATATATTGTTTTGTTAAAATTCGTTTGACCGTATGTGCTAGTGGTACAGTAATTTTAAGGAAAATTGCACAGTGATTCACTTACCGGCGTAATTCTTTGGTTCCGTGGTTCAAGTCACGTATAGTGAGGCGGCTGGGCGTAGCTCGGTTCGTCTCTGTGCCGGTTGCAAGCGGTCTGTCATTCAAGGTGACCTTCACCAGCACTTTTGGAAGCTACGCCATCGCGCATGCTCGAATTAAAAACTGTAAACCTTGCAATATCAACTGTAAACACAGCGGGGTAGAGTCTAAAATAGAAAGCGCGCCCCACTTCGATACAGGACTCTCCAATTTACAGAATGGACGAACTACATTTACCAATTTAGAATTGTAAACTTTTAGTATAAATTATATTGTATATTCTTATTATTTTTCGTATATTTAAGTGTTCGGTTAGTTGTAAATATAGTATTTTCACATACCTACGTGTATTACAGTAAATTATGAGATTTGTTTAATATTCTAATATTCTTAATTTTTAACTACATTTGTAACAATTATATCGTTTAGTTAGATTATTTAATATTTTTTCTGCAAATTACTTTGAGGTGATACTTTGATACTTTTGAAGTGAAAACTTCTTTAGGTGCGTTTGGCATTTTTGAAATGGGAAAAACCATTGAACTCGCGACCTGTAACCGACACCGACACCAACACAGACACCTCTGTTGACAACACGTAATTGTACAAGTTTTTACTTATATCGGCACTCCCGGAGTTTACAAACATACATACAAACTTTCGCATTTAGGTATAATATTAAGGGATTCACAAAGGCGAATGACATTGACGATTTGACCTTCACCGATATGACCTTTAGAATGTTTATACATATCATACTAATTCCGCACGAAAAACACAAACGTAATCCACACCTCAACGCAGTCACTGAGACACTGTAGCTCCATATATTTAGAGTTCCGAGGCGGCGGAAAGAATTCAACAGGCCTGATAAATGTGGTTTTTTGTACTTTTCATTAAAACTACATTTAAAAAAAATAAAAAAATCAATACATTTTTTTTAAATGATATTAACTTATTATTCGGTGTAGGAATCATTTGCGCGCAATAAACCGTTTTCGCAACAAATTTCAATATAAGTCAAATTCTTCTTATGTTCTAACTTTTATTGTGGGGTTTCTACTACTTCGATGGAAATTCTAAACAATACAATTTGTTCTTCGCATGTTTAAGTATAACATATATTTTTTTCAAACCAATTGCATTGATAGTTTCTTCTAACATATTTTTTTAAAAATGCAAATTTTTAGGATTGGTACGAAATAGGCTCGCTACATTCTACCCTTTGGGGTGAAAATTTGCCATTATACCTACGATTTCTGAACACGCTTCTAATGACTGATTTCTGAGCACAATATTTAATGTTGACCACTGGACCATTTCAAAAGTATCTGAACGTCTGGTTCGGACCGCTGAATCCTTATATTCCTACTTTGTAGATTTCAGTTTCCGATTGAAGGTTATAATTGTGCCTCTGAGGACATTGCTAACTATTATAAAATTAAATAGTAGGCAATTTGGTGACGTTGTTTTATTTTTATTTTTTCGTTTTAAAATAATATGGTAGCACTTAAGTATCTACGAAATAAAGCAAATGTATAATATGTAAGTGTACCTATCCGAAAATAGATACATACGAGTTTGTGAACGTTTTTTTTAATACACACGAGCTTACAATTATTATCTTGATAAGAAATTGGAAAACAAAGAAAGACTCAGTTGTTATGACAGGAAGGAAGCCAATGTAAGAAGACACTACGACACCTGTACGATAAATTAAATGGAGCTTTATTCACATAGAGTTACTCTATATACACATAATACACATAATATATAGGTACTAGCTGTTGCACGCGACTTCGTCCGTGTAACTTTATAAAATACTACCAAAGTGTATGCAAAATTTCATGGTGATCAAAAGTCAACGTCACACAAAATAGACATAAAGAAAGAGTAGGTACTTAACCGAGATTCGCATATTTTTCACCTTGACTATCCATACAATAATATTACACATTCAATATTAGTGGAATTGGACTTGTAGTAAAGCTGATAATACAACTGTCTAGAGGCGAAACCCAGCACATTTCGGTCTGAAGAGGACTGCACTCGTAACCGGTCTTAACCAACCTACACGTACAACCTTAAATTAAAAGATCGAAAAAACATGTCAGTCGCTGAACTGCACGTTAGAAGTGAAAACTAAGCCTCACAAAATTATATTACATTACATGACAGTAGACATATAACTTTATAATCTGTGGACAGTGTCGCCAGTTCAATATCCCATCTCAAAAATTATTCTTTTTTATAAATTATTTTAAATTAATATCTGAAAATATACAGAGGTATCGGTTACATTACCTTATATTACTAATACATCACGGTTCACGTCATGGTTCTGTTCGGTTCGCGAGTTCAATGGTTTTTTCCTAAATGCCCAATGCGCCTAAATAAGTTTTAACCTACGAATTTTATTTGTAGGTTTTAACTTCAAAAGTATTTAAATTACTTCAATGCAAAGAGCATTAAAGGACAATTAAGGAAATTAGTTTTGATACTTACCTACATTTAGATTCGTGAGGAGACTCATGACTCATGACGCATGATTTCATAACTATTTCTTCGTTTGCGTCGTTATATCAAACGGTTTGCACGTAATACCCACCTTCTGGTTCGGTGAACTTGTACTGAATGTTATGCATCGCACACGTGACGTGAGCCATGTTTTATGTGTGATCGTTTATAGATAGAGACACTTATATATTTGAATAGGTCTCAAATATGAAACTGCAGTAAAGTTTGATACTATTGTGATAAATTATTATGTCTGAACAGAAGTCCAGCCTAGGTTCAATAAATAAAACCTGATATTAATAATAATAATAATAATAATAAGTTTATTTCAGACACCTGGTGTCCATATTGTGTTAGTAATACAAGAAAAACTTAAAAACTATGTTAGTAATGATATTTACAACAAGAAAGTGGTTTGTGTCCACATCCACATTTTTCTTAAGTGACAATTCACACACATAGATATTGTATTCAGGAGGCTGTTACTGTTAAAGCTGCCCCGCGTCCGCTCCATCAACGAGGCAATCCTCTTTCTCGCTATAGCATGGAAACTACCAAGAACTAAAATATGCAAAATTTAATTCTTTGTCAGCCGTAATTTGTAATGAAAAAAAATTGTAAAAGATATATTAAATATTTGTGTGTAAGTTAGGGCACAGATATGTTTAGGTTAAGGTCGACAGACAGACTGACGGTCCGCTTTAAGGATTAAGGATAAGTGATAAGGAAGGGGTGAGGTGATGGGCTCTCGCATTACTCATTCAACTAAACACATCAGCACATATGCTGTTATTTCACCGTCACGTGATCTTCTGTAAGAGGGTGGTTACTGCCGCCAGACGGGCTGCCAAAATGACGCCACTACTTTCCAAATCTAGACGAGAGTCAAACTCGGTGCTCCTAAGTCTTTAGGCAAGCACCCTTCCACTCTCATCGAACGGGCTCGTCAAATCTTGTATGATTTTTATCATAAAAAATATTATCTTTATTTTTATGGTTATTTTTATCATAAAAATATCAAAATGTTCTATTAGATTAATTAATATAAAAATAATAAACTGGTCTTTGTAAAAATTATGTGTTTTAAAAAAGTTTACGATTAGAGAAAGTAGGTCCAAAACACATTTATCGCTGACTGTCAAAATTGAAATAAGCAAAATGTATTTATTTAAAAAAAATATCAATGTCACTATCTTGCTGTCAGATAATACCTCGAATGGGCGAGGACTAAAATTTCCCTGAGACTAATTCAAAAGTAAAGTTATTTAATGTGTGAAATATAGAAGAAAAAATGAGTACATGGAGAATGGCTGGTTTAAAGTAAGCAATCACTAAAGTTATTCATTACTTAAGATCTAGACCTATACATACCTAAAATAGTATTCCGCTAACAAATAACAATATTTTTTTATACGAGATGGGTTAGCTCTTGGCCAACAACTAGCCATGTGGCAACGATGAGGCCTAAGATGGAGCGAGCTCACCCAGAAGATGCCTATTCACTCGAACCTTGAAAAGATTAGGATTATATGTGCTCGGAAATACAGACGCCGGCAGGGAGTTCCAAACCCTGGCAGTGCGCATTATAAAGGAAGGTTATTGCTTATGCAACCACCATCATTGTGCTTGCCATGACGCTCCGTCTCAGAGTTCGATTTCCGGCAGGGCCAACTGCAGGGCAGGGAATAAACACTTCATTGTTGGTCTATTTTCAGTTACACAAACTATTCAAGTATAGCGGCCAGGGTGTTGAGACGATCGTTAAAATCAAATTTAAGGGACGAAGCGGCGAAACGCGACGAGTCCTTCGTAAGAGCTTTCTATTGGGTTAACGGATCAATTTTAGGTATTTTGAATCTTTAACTAAAATAAATATTATTTTAGATTTTTGCTTGCTTCACAAGAAATATATTAAGGGTGCTGCAAGCATATTTTTCTACTCTTCTGTAAGGGCGTGGTTACCGTCGCCGTGTGGACTGTCCAATTTTTGACAGCTCAATGTATTGTACTTATTAACAGAAGTAAATCGTCATTCACTTCGTCAGCTTAAACTTAAGGTCCAGAGCAAATTTTGAAGAAATATTTTGTTTTTTTTAGCCTCTGGAGAAAAGCCGCCGGCTGCAAAGGAAGCGGCAAAGACATAACAGCATAGTTTATAGTTTATAATATTTTAATAGAATCAATATAGGAAAAATGTTTAATTTTGTGAAATAATAATAAATATTATTTCTGAAGGATATCACTGTGGTTTAGATAAAGATCATTTCAAAAAAATAAAATAATGGTATCCTCAGCAAGTGTCCCATATTTTAATGTATTCAAGACTTTCGATTAACTTGTACAGATACGAGTATTTTACATATTTATGTATCATGTTATATTATAAATTCAGAATTTATCAGACAATATAAAACGCTTTACAAATGTTTTTTTTACTATATATTTTTTTCAGAAGAGAACCTCTTAAACGACTATATATAACATCCTACTATTTCCAGCAACAAAGATGATTATTTTAGGAAAATATTTTCCATTGACCAATTCACAATTTGTCACCAATACTTAATGGTGCATATTTTGAATTCATGATGATATAAAATATGGCGTCAAATCCATATCAAATAAAACTGTCTAAAATAGATTTTCCATAGAAAAAAAGTATTCAATTTTTTATTTTGAATTGATAACAAGTTGTTATAAGTATTATCTAAAGGTTTTTATTGTAATCATTAAAATATACTTAAAATGAGAAATCGCCCAAAAAGTGTTTATCCTTAACATGGCGACAAGTGGCCGCTCATTTAATACCGCTCGATCTGTTGTTCAGGCTGAAAAACCTAAATTCAATTCAATTCGCATAACAAATTCAAACTAATATAAAAATAAAAATCAGATATATAAATTGGGCTCAATATCTTTGTAATTTTTAATCCTTTTAATTATAGCTTGTATATTAAATTAAATATTTTAACCAAAATTTTAACTGCCTTCTGTGTGTACAGCTCAAAGTGACGATGGAAAGGCGTTATCGCAATATATTAAAGAAAAAAACAGTTTGCTATTATCAACGCCTCGCTTAGAACGTGCCAAGTCATGGCTTCGCACAACTAGATACAATTGTGTGAGAATTCTACAGAAGTCCTTTGACACGATCCGTCGCAAATACTCAGCAATACGTCGCCAGATAGTATTACAAGTTTTGGGATATTTATTTATTGTTTTATTCACACTTTTAACATTCTGCTTGTTAATAGTAATGCTAGTAGGTAAGTAAGTAAGTCTAGGCATTTTGCCAATTTTTTGTATGTGACATTATTAAAAACAGTTTAATTCTTATAAATTTTAGTATTGACATTAGGTTTTAAAAGGGGGTTTTTTTTGTAATGTTAAAATGTATACCTTCTTGTAGATAATAATTATGTATAACTTCTGCTATATATAGCTAGGTAATTTGTATGTGTTTAATTGAACCTTTAACCTTAAAAAGAATTAGGTACTTATTGTACATTATGGAGCCTAGTAGTACCAGGGTCCCACCAATCGAACGAAGCAGTGGGACCACTCAGTCTCCGGGACTTATAGTAGGAATAGGTGGAACATGCGGGAATTTCAAATTATGGAAGTATCTATTTTTTCTTAAATTTGTTAATATTCCATTAAGTTTTTATAAGAGGCCTTAACCTTAAGCTTTAATTAACATTTTTTCAAGATGACTAAGTTTGAGGCAAATATAGGCTACAGGTAATTAAAAGATAAAATAAGCGATATTTTTAAAAGTTCTTTATTGACATAAAGAATATAGGTACATACATAATAATATGCTAAACATGAAATGGACAATTTGCCAGACATGCGACAGATCGGAAGTGGGTGCTCGCTCAAAATTTTTAGACTTTGAGGAAGTTAAAAAACCATACAAAGCTATAAATTATGGTGTATGGTGATAATAAAAACCACACAGAGACCTTTAATAAAGGTTTTTTTACTTCCTCACAAATGTGAAAATATACAGCGTTTAGGGGTTCTAACACACCCTTTAAAAGTCATAAAGTCGTAAAGGTAGATTTTTAAATTCAGTAGGTACCTTTACCACGAGTTTACAATGACTGCACTCGCTAGCGAAAATATTTATTTGACATTGACAGTTGACAGTTGACAGTTTTTCATATCAAAGTTTTACGTTCTCCCTAGCGAGTGCGGTCATTATAACTCATGGTAGAGGTACTGATTTAAAATACGTTAAGACCATTCGCACGTCAATCGGAGTGCAGTACCTTTACCATGACATTACAATGACTGCACTCGCTAGCGAGAGCGTAAAACAGTCAACTGTAAATGTCAAATTGACAATTCTCCATATAAATATTTTACGCTCTCGCTAGTGAGTGCGGTCATTATAACTCATGGTAGAGGTACTGGACAAAAAAGTTCACATAGTCCGATCGATCGAACCACGTGGCCACAGCGACTACTTCTAACGTCTTCGAAACGCTTAGTTAGGCAAACCCGACCTGTGATTTTTACTATGCCGAAGTAGCAGAGTGATTAAGATAGACAAGTAAAGTCGGGGTATGAAAACCTTCGTCAGTTTTCAAATTAATTCATTTATCAAAGTCGTAGACACTTAGTACCTTTTGAAACTAAAGCACTAAGCGGACAACTGACAGAAGTTTGAAATGAAGTTTTGGCATATTGGCCTGGCGTAAGCAAATGTCGTCTTTTTTTACCCCGACTGTACTTGCCTATCTTAATTCCTCTGCTACTTCGGCTTAGTAAAACTCACAGGTCGGGTTTGCCTAACCATTAGGGTTAGAAGACCACTCATTAAGCCTATATAGAATAACTATTTCACTTTATGACTAATCTCGGTATGACTAGGCGTTAAGACTAAATGCGCTGCAACGTCCTGTTATCAAATTAAAAAAAAAAACATCCTAGGTGGAACGGGCGCAATCCGTCGTATCTAAAAGTGGCACTTATGTAGATGAACTTCAGCATTTATCTATTCACTTATGGAGTTCCAGAACCGCAAATATAAAAATATCGTTGGCACATTGTATAATTGGGCATATCATGATATTCCTGGGTAGATCATATTTCTGTTAAAACAAAACTGAGAGGGTCTCCTCACTCCGCTCCGCTCCTCGTTGCACCTATTTTTGACTTTTGGTGAAAGATTTTTAATTTCATACTTTACGATCTGCCCGATTCTACGATCTGAACACGACACATATAACGCGATCTAGGGCCGGTTCCTATATCCCAACAACGAATCGTTTTTGCCTACAAACGGTACTTATAGCCACGAGTCGTAAGGGTGACGCGTTCCTATATTCATCTACTTGTAGAAAACTTATGGAACGCTTTGTTACAATCCGTTGTCGGAAAATGAAAACGAGTAGTTACTTGTACTTGTAAACAGTGACGAATGGTAGATTATAGGAACCCGCTGCTAGTCATATCGATGTTTAGTCATAAAGCGAACTATAGTTATACTCGTACAGTAGTACACACTTTATACGGCGCGTCGTGCGTGAATCGCGCTTCGACGATTAACGAAGTAGGCCATCGAAATACTACAATGGAATTTGCATCACAAATGCCAGCGGCACATAGAAAGCCTTTGTCAGAATCATGACGGACTGTTGCCTTCGCGCGTCAATTTTAAAAGGTAGTCTTCTATTCATTTTAAACTCTGTGTTGAAGTAAAGTCACATTTTCTTTAATATTTTAATAATATGTTTGGTTGGTTTTAAACACGTTTTAAATGACAGTTCATGCTCTACGAATATGTCGCTTTTAAATGTTCCATAAGTATCGTAGTGTTTATGGCACGCGAATTCCATTATGTAGTAGTTTGATGAAGAAGCCTTTAAACTTACAGTTAATGAGTTATTAGCATAATATGTACATAATACAATGCAGCTGTTAGTTTTGTCTTTCTAGCACGAGCGTAAGATGCCAAACGGTGCCCGCTAACTAAGCGCTGCCAAGCGGTGGCCACCAATAGGAGTGCTAGAAAAAGCCACCAAAATCTCCCGCCTTAAAGCGCATAAGCCATATCAGTTGGGTGCTACTGTACCTGCTATCATAGTCAAATATGGAAAAGCCATATTTGACTAATTAATGTTTTCCTTAAATGTTAATAATGTTTATATATACTTATCACAAATTATAGTCTGTTTTCTAAATGACGCTACAAATAGTCATATTAGAAAATCTAATTATAAACCAAACAGCTCAAGTACCTTGATTAAATCTTATTATAATGTTTTACATGCAACATTTAGGTAATGTTTAACTTTATATCTAATAAATAGACATTTAATTCTTATAAGATTATTAGTATACTTATATAGTATAATGTCTAACGCTCAGTTTAAGGCACGTGAAAATAGTGATGTTACCTCACATCATTGATAACAGATTCTTGATTCACATTATGTCACATTTGGTAGTAATCAAAATAAAAGCCTAAATATATACAAACACATTAAATAATAATAAAATCCAAGGTAAGTCTGTAAAAATTATTTGTCACTTGATAGAAAATAAGGAAGTCCAAATCGATAGCGAAAATTGCATAGAGCTTTACAAGATTTTGCCAGTTAGCTTTTGCCATGTCTGTAGAAGTCGATAATTCATTTACATTTTTAAAATGGATACGTATAGAAATAGGGTAATTACGTGATACTGAAACTATTTCAAACAAGAAATAAGAGTTGTAATTTAGTGCATTATGGATAAGAGTAACCGTCTCCTCTATTGCCTGTACTATTGTCCTTGTCAGAGAATAAAGGCCTATTTTATTTTATTTATTTACTATAGCTACCCTCTTTATTAGCAATACTTATTCAATGTTAAATTCTTTTTACAATATAATGTTTAATTTAATTCTAAATAAGCTTATTTATAATAAAATCTAATTCAAAATTATGTATATATATTTACACATTACATATTATAAAGCATCGGTCCCTTTGGCAGGGTCCCAAGCATGCTGGCTGCATTACCTCTTTATAAATTCAAGCACTATAGTTCCAGCAGTGCTTTGTTTTAAGTCAAATCTTTTAATGTCAGTGAGTGAGTGTGAGTCGATTATCGGAATTGCCACATCACTTGCTTGCACCCAAACTGAGCGTTAGATAACAGGGATTAATTTTAGACATTTAATAGACCATCAAGTTACACACAAATATCTACTTAGAATTATTAAATTCGATCACAGAATAAATGCAATTTTAAAAATAAGAATATAATTAGGTATAATATATTACCTCAGATAGAGGTGAAAGCTGTGCCCACAAGTGTCGCGGAATAATATGGAAGTATATAGAAATATATAGGTTGGGATAATATATAAACCTATAGCTTTCTATATGACAATATAGAAATCGTTCTTAGTAAAATTACAACAAGTCATTTTATTCAATATTAAATAATAAAATGCGCACCTGCGGTAGTATGTTAAAATGTATAATGCATTAATGCATATAATGTATATTTAAATTTTAACTAGTTACACGCTCCCGGGTTCGCCCGGGTTCAAAATAAAAACTATCATCTTTTAAGTTGGACCAAATTACACAGTCACGAAATTTTTATATATATAAATTTCTAGCTCAGCCCGCTAAATCATTTTTTTTTCTTTTAGCGGTATGAAAAATAGTGAGAAGTTTTGTTACAAACACTGTGACACAAGAATTTTTTATATTAGATAAATAAAATAGTAGGACACTGCAACATTAAAATATTGGACATTACTATTCAATAGTTACATTCGAGTATAATTAATTGTCAATAAATATATACCTAAACCTATAGCATAGGCTTACATTTACCTACTTATATCGCATTTATAATATTATAGTACGGATAAAGAGTTCTCTAAAAACCAAGTCTAAAGAAATTGAATTTTTTTTAAGCAAATGCGATAAATTTTAATACTGCACAGTTTCCTTGAAAATACATCTATATCAATACAAAGCTTATTATACCTATATATAGTTGACATGTTAAGATTCTTAAAATTATGTGCCTAATCTTTAAGATTTCCGGCATGGCAATTCAACAAGCTAAGCCCTCGACTTTTTTCTAAAAAATATTTACATAAATCTTCTTACTTTATCACTCTTTCTCTAGGTAAAAACCACATCAAAAATCCGTTGAATGATCAAGCAAGTATTGTTACAATAGAATATAAGTTAGCAAACATTATTAAACTGTTTGTTTTTTGTTTAATTTTGTTTGTTTGTTTAATAATAATTCAAACAAATTAAATTTTGACACATATATATTGATAGTGTTTTCTATTTGATAGATTAATAATTTTACCTCGTCTACGAATCGCGTTAGTTTTGACTACAAATTTTTAAAATTATTAATTCAATATATATATATACAATGTTTTTAAATTATTTTATGATTAAATAATATTTTAAATTTGTTTTTAACACAACTATTTTTAGTAACAATTAAATATTTTATATTAGTTACTATTCCTCATGGGATATTTCGACAATTACAAAATATCCCAAACGCTACTTATTATTTGTACAATGCAGGTTTTCCAATTTGTATACATTTTATTCAATTGAATATACACCTAAATTATTTATTTGAAATATAAATCTGTAAGTAGTGAATCAAAATGTTCTTAGATTTTGAGTTAAAAAAAATAAAAGAACAGTCTTTCGATATACTTTAGGTAATGTTTTAAATTTTTGTTATTTCTTCATAAAAGAACTTTTTTTTCTTCAGTAACTATGATTCGTAATCATCGTAAAATTTGGTTCAACGGACAATATGCTCTTTCAATTATGGAAAAAAAGTGGAAATCACACAACGTAGATATTTCAATTTTTTCTACAATGAAACGTGTTTACTCAATCGTTTTACACAAGAATTAATATAACGTAAAAACAAAAAGATAAAAACAATTGAAAATTCTAAAAACTTTTTGATTCACCTTCTTTATTATTAATTTTTTTAACTAGAATATCTAAAAACTTTTAAACATTAAGTTTTATAGACCCAGTTTAGTACTACATAGGATATACCTACCACAACTAAAGGTTCCATTAAATATTGTCTAGTCCAGGCGAATTATGTGTATATTGTATAAAAATATATTAAAAGTAGCCTCGGCCGTTTCGCAGACGCAATTTTTTCTGTGATTTCCTTATTCCCATCTAAACCACATATCTAAACCTATATCGAAATAAGGTCGGCAAGTATTTACATCATCAGATGGACCATCAGCGAGAAGATCGGCAGCTTGCCTGCCCTCTTCGACATTAAAAAAAGCTTAAGCGCCCAAGATTTTCTTGGCAGCGTAACCAGGGATCGCATACATGAATAGTAATATTATAGAGGCGACTGATATTACTACAAATGATTTCAAGATTGTCCACTTGTAGTTGTGCCAGACGATGTATCTGATTGATTTGAGCGGATTCAGGAACCACATGAACGAGGCATCCGGTCGGCTGAAATAAAAGTCGGCTTTAGTGAATAAATGCAAACCGATACAATACCTACTCTGAATCTAAATGATTTTTTCCATACTTGGGTTTGTCCAGAGGGTCCGGTTCGCTGCGTCCAAGGCCGGCCGGTACTTTTTCAGCCTCTTCTCGCGTAAGCAAATGTATCTCAGCTTCCACCTGTTGTATTTTTTTTAAACAAATTATTTATTAACTAAGTAATACCTACGTGAATTTTTACTCACATTGCGATTTCGATTTTTGGTGGGTTTAGAACTTGAATATAAATAAGTTAGGTACTCAAATTTTCGTAAAGAAATCATCAAAAACGATTTAGTACACATTCGTCAGATTCCGCTTACGTCAGATGATTTTATTTTTTCAAAATGAAATTAATTAATAAAAATAATTATCACCCAAATGCAAACATTTGCCTACTCTAGGCTATTCAAATTTTGCCACCCCTACTGACTCCTGCAATTCGATACCTTATGATTCACAATCATAATAATATGAAAAAAACACTGATATATTAAGGTAGGTAGATACTCCATTTTAGCCACAGTATCGGCGCTCCCGAGAGGAATGCGAGTAATTTCTGGGTCACTTTGTATACCTAATATATTTTTATTTGTAAGACAAAAAAATTTTTTTTGACCAAATTTGCCGCCCCCTATAATCTGCCGCTCTAGGCTCCAGCCTATTCAGCCTTTTGGTAAATCCGCCACTGTACATACTTACTTCTTTAGGTAGGGCGTTCTAGTAGTTTCTCTGAAATCATAATATATTTAAAAACAAACAAACAAACAAACAAAAAAACAAACAAGCAAAGTCACAACAAAACAAAATATTAACTATATATTTTCTAAAAATTACTTACCTACTGTTAATAAATATATAACGTGAAATACCCTAAACAAAGAATTTAGAATGAGAGCATCGAACAGTTAATATTAACTCTGGGTTATGATGTTCAGTTACGTGTAATTATTCGATTGATTGTCATGGATATAAAATCTATTTACATGAAATTACATAAAAATAATAGATAAACTATAACTATAACAATGACAAATAAAATTTAAAGCAATAGTGATCACAAGAAGTGTTTACAACATTTTTGAAAATAAAAAGTTTAAAGCTAGGCGCTACATCAGCCACCCCGGAGACATTTAAGGACGCGCTTCGGAAATCAATAAGAATCCGTTCTTGTTCTGCGTTCCGGAGCAGACAATGGTACTTTAGGAGTTTTACTAGGTCCCAGAATATGCTCCGCTAACATAATATATGTCGGTCTAAATCGGCCAATGGAATCTTTATTATGCTTATATTACATGACTGCAAAGGCCTTCAAATAGTATAGTCTCTTACGAAGACGGTAAGAATCGTTATATATTAAGAAAGAAGCGTTCCGGTGGGATAGTCGCAGTTTACGCGTCGCAATTTGCAGTCGAGATAAGAAATCCGTAATATATGTTGAACCATTTTCTGAGCATTCGAAAAAATCTTCAGGTTAGCGCAATTTGTTCGCCATAAACTTGATCTGCGGCGGAAGCTGAAATATTCTCTTAACATGCGTTTGTATATAATACCTAAAAGATTGATAAGTATACCTACATATTAAAAATAGTTTGAGAGTGAGGGGTCCAATTAAATCATGTCGTGATTTCTTTGTAGCCTATACTAATATTATAAAAATTTGTATGTTTGTAATGGATAAACTCAAAAACTATTGGACCTATTTTGAAAATTCTTTCACCTATAGAAAGCTGCATTAGCAGCGAGTAATATAATATAGGTTATATTTTATAAAGATACGCGGGCGAAGTCGCGTGCAACATCCAGTTGTAAATATCATATCAATCAATAAGTTGCACGGCGCGCGGCACTTACTATCGCGTGGTCCGAACGTGGTGTGTTACATGAACACAGACCCGGACAGCGTCCTCTTGCAGGGGTCTGTCAAGCCGTGGCAACATCTTATATATTCGGCGATCTCGTGTCTGAGATTTTCCAAGCACCGTACGGGTTCGATCATCATTCTATTATTTTGGTTGGGATTTCATTGTTAAATAATAGTGTGTTGAACTGTACATGTTCTGTCTTTCTGAGAATCCGTCGTTATGAGAATCTGTTTTTTTTTTAGAATCTGTCCTTATGCGAATAATCCTTATCATTCTAGTTCTAGTATGTACAAATTATACCTAAATTCGGGCACGTGCATAATTATATTAAATAATGCAAATATTACATAACAAATAATAGTGAATATAAAAATGCATAGAGAGTAGGGATAATCATACTTAAGACTGTGACAAAAAAGACTAATAAAAGACTAAGGGCCTCTTTCACCAAGTACAAGTAAAGTGTTGATTAGTTACTTTTAGAAATAATTTTAGGTATGTTTTATTAAATTATGCACACGGTATAGTGCATCAGCCGCGGGCAGCAGCTGGTATCAGCTAAATTATTCCCGGTGACAAGTGACTTTAAATGACGGTTAGCCTACTTGACAGATGGTGAAAGAGGCTCTTAATAAAATATATTATGTTTTAATCATTATATTTATATAACATCAAACATATTAAAAACAAAAAATATAGCTAGTCGCTATATGGGGTTTCTCTTATTATTCCTACCCTCTATGCTCTACTGGAACAATTTCTTTATTAAACATATTTTCGTTACGATAATAGGCACATAAACTTCCCTTCTAATTTAAAGCCAAAATTCTCTTTCGGAAACGAACGTGTTCGTTAAATAAAGCGAATCAATAATAAAAAAGAAAGCTGGCTTTTCACTGTGAAATATATTTATATTAGGTATATACCAAAATATAAATTATCTTCCGCGATCGGACTTCACACTTTATTATATTGTTTGAAGCTGTAGGAGACGAAATATATCTTGAAAAGATATCGCTTGGTACAACGAACAAAATACTATAGTTCTATTATTTACTATTACTAGCATCTCGATATATAAATTAATATCGCTCACTATACTACAAATATAATAATTTATATATCGAGATGTTAAATTATATATATCATAGTGAAAAGTGTCCTAATAAATAAGTATAATAGTAATGCTACAAACCTTTCCAGTTAGCTCCATTTCCTCGGTTTCTCGTTTTATGTAAAAAGGCCACCACCCCTTGACTCTTTTTTGGATGAATAAATTAATCATTGGCACTGAGCCGTCACTACGTAACATTTCTAATGTGCACAAATTTGAAGACTTCGCGCCTCGTGGAAATCGATTTAGATCTAGAGTTATGGCACCTGTTGAATGAACAATTTACTGAATGAAACTCGAGCCACTTCAATAGAATAACTTTACTGAGATGACACTTTTGAAAGTTAATAACTTACTTACTTTTTTGTGAAATTAGATTAAATAAGATAAATTGAAAATTTTCAATATTTTTTAATTGCAAATTAAATATATTTTTTAAATTATAATCCTTACTGCGTTAAAAAAGGCGTTGCCATCGCCTTTTAGAAAGAGCATTCGATCTTCCTTTCTTGATTCAGGGCGTTTTCATATGTAAGAGTCAATTTTATACATAAAAAAAACTTTCGCTATGAGAAATCTTAATTCAAATATATCTTAATAGGTAAATATATAGGTATATTACATTTAAGTAGGACTCAATAATTTAACACTGCAAAATTTGTGTGTTCGTTCGAATGAATATATAATAATATCAAGCGCAATTCGGATTCGCCCAGGCACTGTAGGTACAGTTGGGGTACGATTAACTTCGTCATTTTTCAAATTTATTCCTTTATCAAATAGTTGACTCTTAATACCTTTTGAAACTAAAGCACTAGGCAGACAGCTGAAAGACTGATGCAGCAGGCTTGCCCTGTGCAAGCAAATGTTGACTTTAAAGTGACGAACGTTTTCTTACCCCGACTATACTGATTAAATATTTAAGTTAAGTTAATATTCACCTAAAAAGTCGTCCGCTGAAAAGTGATCAGCATCCCAAACTTGTAGCTCCAACCGAGCCGGGATCTTACACTCGGTTTCATCCCAAGAGAATACAGATTCCTTTCGGGATATAACTATACGCTCTTCGGCTTCAAGGTATTCAAACGGATATATGAATCGCCAATTAAAGTTACCTTCTCCGGTTAAGGATCGGTAATGAATATCAGTTGATTGGCAGTCGTCGGGGCCTTTGAGCCATCTGAAAGAAAATATCGCCGTTATCTATAGGTAAGTAGGTATCTTTACATAGTATAAAACATAGCGGGAAGCGTCCCGCGCCCGCCATCTGTCCTTTTATTTTGTTCTAGCTGGTGCTCGCTACCGCTTATTCGCTAAATGGCAGATTCTGGAAAAGGCAGATTCTGGGAATGGCAGATTCTGGAAATGGCAGATTCTGTAAATGGCAGAAATTGTACAGTCCGTTTAATAAATTACTTAATGTTCATTATTTATCTTTTATTATACAGTGTGGAAAAATAAGTTGGGCCCTGGAGGGAAACTACTATAAATCCTTAAGTTGGCTCATTTTACATAAAGGAGCCAACTTTATTTTTAAAAAGAAACAAAACTTGCTTCAAAGATTTTCTAAAACTCGCTTGGCTCGCCCGGGACTCGAACCAACTAAAATTAAAAAAACTAACACTCGCTATTTTATTATACTAATCGATAGGATTGTTATTCAGGATAAAATTTCTCTAACAAACATTTGGTCTTACTCTCGTCTGTCGTACAAGATAACCATGAAGTATACCTATTTAGTACTTAGAGATAAATTAGCAAGCGTGTACTTCATACAAAGTCTTTGAATGTTGGAGAGATAAGAGAACTGTTACGTATCTTTTACTTGTTGAAAGTGAACAGTAGTAGTAGGTAATGTTCATTAAAGAACTTGTGTATGTGTACTAAATAATAATCCTATCGATTAGTATAATAAAATAGCGAGTGTTTGTTTTTTTTTTTTATTTTAGTTGGTCGAGTCTTGCGAGTTTAGTCCCGGGCGAGTCAAGCGAGTTTTAGAAAATCTTAGAATGCAGTTTTGTTTCTTTTTAAAAATAAAGGAATGTCTCCTTTATGTAAAATGAGCCAACTTAAGGATTTAAGGTAGCTTCCCTCCTGGGCCCAACTTATTTATCTACACTGCATATACATAAATTAATAAATTCATCTGTATCTGGAGCCACTTCGCAAAAAGTTTCGTTGAACCCCTTCAGGAGTATTATGCTTTGCGGCTAGTTATCGAGTGATTCATGCAAGCTCAAACGACAACGACGGTTGGCCACAGCGTAGACCTAGCGTCAGAAATAAATTGTCAAAAGGTTTGAACGAAATGCAATTAATTACTTGACTGTATATCTGCCGTTTCAAGAATCTGCCATTCCCAGAATCTGCCGTTCTCAGAATCTGCCTTTTCCAGAATCTGCCATTTAGCGAATAAGCGCTCGCTACTTCGTCCGCGTGGAATAGTTATTTTGGGAATAATTTGGGTATCTCGAACGGTTTTCGCAGCGCACGCAACGGATGAATAATTTTCCCCGTTTTTTCCACATTTTCGACTGTTGCTTCGCTCCTATTAGTCGCAACGTGATGTTATATAGCCTAAAGCCTTCCTCGATAAATGATCTATCTAACACAAAAATAATTTTTCAATTCGAACCAGTAGTTCCTGAGATTAACCAAACAAACAAACTCTTCAGCTTTATATTAGTATAGATTAACCACGCGAAGTGCTATATTTTGTTGAAGCTGCGCTTGCGCATCATAAAGCCGACTTTGTTTGTGTAATGTTTTAATTGCAATGCCACCTGTGGGTCACATCGCATTATCACTCTGATTGTTTAATTAAAGGTGGACAGATGTCGCTCCACCGGCAGGATATATCGCGCTATCGCCTGACATCGTTTTTGCTATTATACTTAGCCAGGAGTTAGTTTCCTTAATTTTAGATAATCCTTCGGGAGCAGTACTTTTTTCTGGATGAAATGTCCTTATCCTATCCCTATGTCCTTTCTGGTGTCTCAGACAACGTGTATGCAAAATTTCATGGTGATCGGTTCAGTAGTTTTTGCGTGAAAGAGTTACAAACATCCATACATACATCCAAACAAACTTTCGCATTTATAATATTAGTAGGATTTTAAAGCTAAATTGTAATTAGTTGAGATAAAATTTAAAGTTAAACTGTAATAAAGATAAGTTAATATTTAAAGCTAAATTGTAATAAGTTGATAAAATTTAAAGTTAAATTGTAATAAAATTAAAAGATATAAGTAAAGTTGGAATTCAAAGTTAAATTGTAGTAAGGTAAGTTAAAACTGTAGTAGAAAATAAAGGCTATTTTTATTTATTTATTTTATTTATTAAATAGATATGTCACCGTATAATTGTACGAACCGTTAGTTTGTAATTAATCTAGTGAGATTATAAACTGTCGATAGATTGTGAACGGACATTAAAATTTACAATCTAACGCTTATATTTTCGTAAGTTTATAAACTGACCATGACCAGCCGTCAAATTGTGATTAATTCACTATAGATCTACAACAGTACCACAATAGCATAAGCATAAGCAAAATATTAAGAAGTCTAAATGAACAAATGTAAAAACTAAAAGTATGATCAAACTAATAGAAGAGTATAATTTAGTTAAGGGTCAGGGAAGGCGACCACCTGATAAACAATACGATCATGCTATCATGACTGCTGATGCCGAAAAAGTGTTAATAATAAAAAGAAAATTCCATTTGGATCCAGTGGTACAAAAATAATTCATTTTGTTTGTAACTCTATGCACACGAACACATGCCACCTACAACGCCGACCAATCAATAGACGGTCTACAATTTCGCGGGTGATAATTTGTAAGACTGTGCAGTGATTGGTTCATTTCTTTGTAATCTGATGGGCTAAAGATAGTAAGATTATAAACTGCTATGTAGATACGCTTAATAAATCTTTTGCAACGGATTTTAATGGGCTTTTCACTAATGGACATAGCGTTATGTTTTTTATATAACTTTTTTTATAAGCCTTATATTAGCCTGGGGCAGCCCATGCAGTGATTTTCTGGTCAATTTCTCTTTGTCTTAACGCATAATGTGACCGGCCCATTTCAACTTAAGTTTCTTGCTCCCAGCTAACGTAATGCTTTTTCCGAAAAATCTCACAACTAACTCGGTCAAAATAAAAATGGAATTGGGTCCCTTACCCTTTCACATATATATCAGACATTTTTTCGCCGGTGAAGAAGGCGTCATCTTCGAGTACCACTTCGTCGGTGTTCCAGATTATAACTCGCATTTCATATGATTTGGGTTTTCGGGCGGCTATTTCCAGAGGGGGGCCAGGCAGTGGCATATCCATTGGAAACATGTCAACCCACATGAGAAGCCTTCCTTGTTCAATGCCTGGACAAATTATGATAGTTAATTTTAAGTTAATTAACATTAGTAATAAAACCAAAACTATGTTTCGATGTATGATTATTCTACCACTGATTTTATTGTAACATTTTCACAAAATAAATTTAACTCATTTCACACTATTATGTAAATGTACCATAAGTATATGTACAGCTATATGTACCTACATATCTCTTATATTAGATGAGAATAATTATGTTCTTGTTTCATACTTTTTAGAGCGTTTCTTTTTCAGGAATCTGTATTTAGTTTTTGAATTTACTTTTTCTGTGGCGATTGTATTAATTATATATACCTATATCAATAATGCAGCCTAACCCATTTTTAAATGAATTTTTAAATATAAGTATATTAAGCTATAACTTACCTGGTTTATTAGGATTGTATAGAGACCTCGTTTCTACGTGTTCTGGAACTAGGTGAGTCCCAACTCGCGGTACCTCTTGCCACCGTCGCAACACGAGCAACGCCATCTGTTCTTCGACTGTGTCAGGGTTTGTAAACAATTCTGCATCGTCCATCGGCATTTGGAAAATTGTTCGGCCCACTTTGACTCGTCCGTACTCGTATACTGGGGGATCAAGCTTTCCCTCTTTGCATAGTTTAGCTAGTATTTGCGTGGGTTTCATTGCATCTCGCCAGCGGTTGTACCCTTGTCTAAAAACAGTAAACAGTTAGTTTTGTACTTACATTAAAATTAAATTTAACTATTGTTTAGTTAGATTAATATTGTGTCCTTTGGATGCAATGTCTGAGAGGGTTCACCCTTTATTGCAAAATTTCTAATAGTGAATTATGGAATGGATAAATTGTTATTGTTTAGTAACAAAATTTAAAAAATTTTCAAATAAAAAATAAAAACAATTGTTTATTCACTAACCCTTATTCTTGCATAAACTTGCATAACCTGTGGCATTGGTTGTGTTAATACGACGCTAGTCACCTATCAAGTGAACCGTCCACCTTTACATAAAACTAGCTGTTTCACGCGATTTCGTCCGCGTTACTTTATAAACTATAGCCTATGTTACTCGCTAATAATGTGGCTTCCTATAGGTTAAAGAATTTTTAAAATCGGTCCAATAGATTTTCAGTTTATTCATAACAAACATATAAAAATACAATTATCTTTATAATATACATAGATGACTTGTAAGTTAATTTCAACAAAGCGGTTGGTATATTTAATAACTTACTCTTCGTATTTCATAGGGAGTCCACAAGTTGCTCTATGTCGGCTATAAAAACGATTTTCCAGATCGATTTTGGTTTCTCCAATTAAATCGTCCGACCCTAAAAGGTCCCAATCCAACACTTGAATACTTAACATCGAGTCCTGGGGAAACGTTGCTTCTATTTCGAAACATTTTCCGAACACAGGATGTAATTGTTTCGATACGTAATTTTCCTTGTCAGAGATTTTTTTCGAACCCAAATGTAAAACAATGTATGGGTCGGCTTTTCCGTTCAAATCCATCGGATGTAGGTCTGTGGCCTTCACAATATAGACTCTTACTAATACGCGTATGGGGTCGTTATTAGGGACTCCTTGGAAAAACCCATTGTTTGGATCTAAACCCATTACTGTGTGGTCTTCAATGCTTTTCGGTAAAGGCCATTTGTAAACTTTCAGTGCGCCCTGCAAAAGGAAAAATAATATTCAATAAATTAATCGGGCAGAAATGTTTAAGACATGTGGCAAGTGTTGTCTGGTGTGTTTGTTTAGTATAAAATTATTATGAATACGTGCAATTTTTTTTAATAGTTTAAAAAATACAAGAGGAAGCTCTTCCCCTACCTTAAACACTCCAACAACTCTGTTTTCATCTTCCGATTCATCGCCTTTTTTCTTCCCGCGATATAGTTCGAAAGAATGTAACCACTCCTTAAATCCATCAAACTCAGGAGCCGCTTCAAGCTCATGGGGATAAATCTGTCAATATTAAATATATATGTCAATATAAGTCAATATATAATTTTGTGCATTGCGTTAGATATGTATCTTATGATCATCATACCTTGTATAAAGCAGACTTTGGTATATCATTTTTTTTATGGACTCTCGGTGTTAGAGTAACCTTTGTGGTAAGATGAGGCCTTCGAATTCCACTACTTGGACCTGCACCGCGGTCCATGAATGGCGAGTGAGCACGACCGCTGTCACGAGATGTCGAAGGCTCGTCTAAGAACGACACTTGCGTCGTCGGCAAATAAGTGTGACGCTCCTTGTTAGCTTCTTTTCCTTCCTCAATCATAGACTCCACTGAAGCAAAATATTTGGTCCAAAAGTCTTTATTTCGGTCATTGTCTTCTGGTGCGGAATCCATGCTTGATTTTCGACAACGTCTTTTGCCGCCTTTTTTTCGTATTTGTTGTCCAATACTCGATCCATAGGAAACCCCCTGTCGACTTTCCCGTGTCAACAATGGACATTTCTCCATTTCGCTTTCAATAACGAAAGTGTCATTTTGAATTATGCAGTTAGCCCGTAAGTCAACATTGTGTAATTGAACCAGTGATTTCTTTCTGTCTTCTATTTCTTTTTCTTTCTTGCTCATCGGTGTATAAAAATATTTGTGTATAGAGTTAATAGTGTGAGTGCCCACAAGAGTAACTCGACCGAAGCTTCGACAATCTACGGCGCGAATTGTCAACGGTGGCCTATAGAGATCTTGATCAGGCAGTTCCAAATCGATATATTTCACGGGGTACATGAAATTTGGATTTTTCTTTGAATTTTGTATAACCGTAGAATACAATATGTGACCGGCACATTCAATGTCAACTCTCGGTTTATCAACTGTTAGTAGATGAACTCGTTTGAGATCTCTCAAACCCCAAAATAGTACTTCAATTCGGTACTTGGATAGAGTAGGCCTGATGCCTCTTGGTACGGGCAAAATCGTAGGCTTAACTATGTCGAGATCTGGATCGACGATGGCGTCTCTGGGTGAAGGAAGATCTGGTAACGGAGTGTTATCATCTTTTTTGAATTCCAGCAATTCGAATGTTGCCAACAGTTCTCCTGCCTTATCATCGCCACGTGACAGTTCGTACCATTCAAGAGACGGTGGAAACTGTGGCCTCTCATATTTATCAGTCAATGATTTTATATGAGGTTTTGCAATAGTGCGACCAATGAATTCTGATTTACCGACATTATCTCTATCGAAAATTTCGATAACAATGGTAGGAGGATCGGCTTTGATATGTTCCATCGTGCTATATATCCATATTTCTGGAAACACGAGTACTTCGTCCCAAGTAGGGCTAAGGGTTTCGTCAATGACTTGGGTGGACATTGTGTGTTCTCCTATAACGATTCTTGCAAATGGGTCCGAAAGTCCCGAAGAATCAGAACCTATTAATGATCTAGCCTGATAAACATAGGCACGCATTTGAAAAATCTGAAAAAAGGCAGGTACAAAATGTCATCAGAAATTTATCTTCTTTCTAGATAATAATTATTAGAAAATTACACTTAATTACTAAATAATTATTGGTAATTTTTTTTTCGTAGTATGTAATCGATTTTTTTTTTCTTAATTTTATCTTTCATATTTTTTTCTAAACCATTTTTTAAATTATCGGATTTTATTAGATTTTAATGTAGTAAATTCAAAACCATTATTAAGTAGGTACTCACATGCTTTTCTAAATAATATATTTCGGAAGGAGTGCAACCTCGTCTCTTTTCTGGATATTTCAAATCGTTCGTAAGTTCGTATCCTTGAGGTAATCCAGTCAAATAATGTTTTTTATCTTGTAGGATTCCCAGCCACAAATATATATTTATTTTAGCCGGGATGATCCAACCACTTGGTGTTGTACTCTTGCGGCCTGGCCACTGTGTTTACATAAATATATTTCATATTAGTTAATTAATAGACGAGGAAAGTTTGTATCATATAATTTACAGAAATGGCACCAGAGCGAAGCCGCGAGCGGGCCGCTAGTTAATAATAAACGATGCCACTGCCATCGAATGCATCTAATTTTTTAAACATTACTAAATTAAAATCTGTATATTATAATTACCTTTAAAAAGAGGGTTATTACGCTTCCACAATATTTTCCCTTCTCATTCGGAGAATCTGAATACATAATTTCCCTTGCGGGTATTCTGTAATAAGCAATGCGTTTTCCGTTCCCTATCAACCAAACAAATATATCTGGCATAGCAGGTTGAGGCTGAAAAAATTACAATAATGTCTATAAACATGTATTTTTACAAATATTTTTAATACGAGCGATTTTTTTTTTTGATAACTTACATCTTCGCATAAATGTTTGAGTTTATTCAAATAATTATATGCGGTCCGTAGACGGTCCCTTATGGAGTGTTTAGTTATTAGCGCTTTAAGGCCTCTCGCCAATTTGCTAATTTGATCCTACAAATAATCAAGATCAATAGGTTAAACGTGAAGTAATTACGACCATCTTAAACATATAACATTTTAGTCAACTGAAACTTGTAACTTAGCGCTTTTGTGACCTATTTCCAGTATATGGGATAGAATTTCAGTATTATAAAAATATTGACATACTTATTTGTTGTTAAAAATCTATGGAAATCTTTAAAATAATTGACAATCCCAGGCACGAGTTATGGTTGTTATTGGAAATATTAGGTATTACATATATTCATTTAAAAAATGAATAAGAAAAAGAATAAAAAATGCTAAGCGCAAAACTTGAGGTTGTATGGACAATTTCGGCTTTTTTTTTTTCAAATATTCGCTAAAGTTGTTAAGCTTGCCACCAACACCTGAAATGGTGACCACGACCACTCTGTCAAGAGTGAGACCGAAGGAGAAGAAATTCGCTAAAGTCCAAGCAAAAGAGCCTTATGAAGAAAAAAATCGCAGAAATTTCTTGAAAAATCGTACAATAATAGGTATTAACACTTAGTTACTACTTGTTTCACCAGCAGGCTCATTAGCTCAGTTGGTTAGAGCGTCGCGTCGAGTTTCTTAAAGGTCGTGGGTTCGATCCCCACATGGGCCATGAGAACGACCCAAACATGCTTTTATTGTTCTTAAACTTTTTAATTTTATATTTACTGTACAAACACGCGCATAATTAATATCATTATAAAAGCTAATCATACTGATTTATATCCGTGATTTCATCCGAGTATTTTCATGAATTATTAGCTGTCTCACGCTACTTCGTGCGCGTAACTTTATTAAATATAGCCTATGTTACTCGCTGATAATGTAGCTTTCTATAGGTGAAAGAAATTTCAAAATCGGTCTAGTAGTTTTTGAGTTTATTCATTACAAACATACGAAAATAGAAATCTCCCTTTATAATATTAGTAAGTAGGTTAGACACTAGGCTATTGGCGTTACCTATTTCTTCACGAATACTAATTCTTACCAAAACTTACCAATTCATACAGACACATTTTCTGCCTCTCTTTGTCAAGTTTAGTGTTACCAATTGGCGCCGCATTGCTCATATGTTCAACATAAGCTGCGCATGAGTGGCTTGCTGTGTCCAAAGCTGACTTCAGGAGAATCACGCTGTTTATGCTGTCCGCATCCATAGCGGCGTGAGCGTCTGTCAAATCTTCTTCCTGTATCAATTAATACTACATAACATCTGATAGCTTTTTGCTCAAACAAATCGCTCAGAGAATTTCGCAAGGAGCAAACGCACGCTTGATGTGTCGAGTGTAATGAATATACTTACATAAACTTCGCCATGAAATGCACATATTTTCGCATTTCGCTGTATGCGTACTAATCTTGGTAACACAAAATTTAATTTTGTTAACAACATAACTTAGATGAAACGCAAGCAGTGTCTTAACTGAAAATGAAATGTTCAAATTAATCTGTAAAGTAAATAAATGAACTTACAAACTTCTCCATGATGCGAGCTATCATGTTTGAGTTGTACATGCGACGTCTGTGGTCTGGCCAGATACTGCGAATATGCATACATTGTTTGGTATCCCACAATGGGAGTATGTAGTAGTTTTTGTCAATGCTATCAGGCTTCAGTTCTTTCGTTGTGCTTTGCCAGTAGCCTGTGTCTGCATCTGCTTCATCTATAGAAATAATTACAAAGGAAATGAAACATCGTTTTTTATATAAATAGTCTGCTTTAAAAACAATAAATCAAAATAATTGGTGAACTTACCAAGCTCAATATTGTCTAAATCAGTCGCACGCTTAAGTGATTCATTAGTACCGTCCAGAGAATTGCCAGCATTGCCAATGCTCAGCTCAAATTTGAGTGGCTTGTCAGCAATTTTTTTGTCAATCATATTAGCTTCTAATACAGTAGCAAACAGGAAGAACTCCTCATTCTTTCCGAATGAAGTTTCAATGATTGGTGCAATCGGCTCCACATCGACATTCCTTGAAGGGCTCTCTATGCCGTCTAATATCTCAGTTCGAATTGATATCAAAAGCCTGTAAATAAAATGAGTTTATACAATATAGTCTGTAAAACACATTTAACAGCGGTTTTGGTGCATCCGCTTCTTTATATTTTTTATCATATAAAAGATTTGGCTATTGATTTGTTTTCTAAAATTGACTTATTTACTTTAAAATAATTTTAGCAAAATCCATTTCCGAACATTTTAAAAGTCACGCAAATTATCTATTTTTAGATATTTTAGGTTATTGAAAAGCAGAGTGTGCCGAATAAATAATTTCTTGTAATTTTTTATTAACATTCTATATTTGACAATTAACATACCTTCCTCTGTAGGATACACCTTCGCCCATTCCTATATTCAGGTTCGCGTGTTGGTCCATTATGCTGTAGTCGCGGGTTGATCCATAGAGGTAAATATATGCGGGACCAAAAGTCGGCAAAAACCCTAAAAAAACACAGATTGTCTGAGAACATTTTTTTTATGTTAAGGTCTACAGATCATCTTATTACTTGATTAGTTAATAAAATTAAAGCTTCTGCCCGCGACTTCGCCCGCGTAACTTTGTTTATTTATTTATTTATTTTTCAAAAGGTAACACAAGGCAATTTTAAGGTATACACAGATAAATTACAAAATAGAAATCGAGACGAATGATAACTAACATATGCATAGCAACTAAACAATAATTATTATAACTACTTAAATTAAAATAAAATAAAATAATAAGAAAGGAAAACAAAATGAAAAGATAAGAAAAGAAAACCTCTTAGTTAAACAGTAGTGCCGTCAATTTACGCTTAATTTCCGCCGTTTTACAATTAAATATATCAATATCAATATCAGCACTCAGCCCGCGCTCAACATGTTGAGGTTTCTACAAGCCCGCCAAAGAAAGCTAATTCTGCCGATAATTAGAACAAGCAATTGAGATTGAAATGGGGTTGTATGATCTAACAGATCTAATAGGTACATTAAAATTAATAAAGGAGAGAACATTAAGGCAGTCCACACGACCATTGATAATATTAATTAGATATGAAATATCAGATATTTCACGGCGTATCAGATATTAAGGGGTATTAAATGATGACGCTTACAAATATCACGGTAAGTCATTAGAGTTATTAAGGTTGATACAATCTATAGCATAGGAATTTAACAAATCTTCTCTGAACCCTCTCAAGCCTGTTAATATGTATTTGATAACAGCGATTCCAGGTCCAGATTCCAGATACATGTTTACTTCGCACAAAAGCACAATAAAAAAAAAGAAGAGTGTGCTTATGACCACACGACTGAAGTGAAACTTCTTTCGCTCCATCTGTATGTATATATATATATATATGTGTGTACAATATATACATGTATACATATATTAATTTTCTACAAATATTTAAATTTATTTCATGTTTTCATTGGTAAATTAATATTTTTGCATAGATCTTCTATTTTTATTCATCATTTTCATTATTGGATACATCAGTAATTACTGTGGTTGATTGTAAAACCGAGACAATAGGCTTATGGTATGAGAAATAAGATACATAAATTTTCGAATTAAAATTAGACAGATATCTAGAAAAGTTTCACTTCAATAATTAAATTTTGAATACATATCTCAAAAAGCGCCATCTGCCGCATTAGTGTCGAACTACAACGAACGAATCACGAATCGAGTGAGAGAGAGAGAGTTGCTAGAGTAAATGGTAATAAGAAAGAGACAAGGAGTTTAACAGTTTTGTTAGCTCGACGAGTTAACTCTCATGACAATAGTGTCCCATAAAAAGTTTCACTTCAAAAAAATTCAGGGTTTTAACCCTAGAAAACTCAGCAGTATTTCGCATTACAGATTGTAAATTATAGGTACTTAACTTAAACCTTCCTCGAGAACCACTCTATTCATTAGTGAAACCCGCATTAAAATCCGTTGCGTAGTTTTAAAGATCTAAGCATACATAGGGACAGACAGACAGACAGCGGGAAGCGACTTTGTTTTATAATATGTTGATTTATTTATTACAGAGTTAATACAACCTACGCATTTGAGCGGCAATTAGGCGGTAGCAACTCGTTATCTATACTAATATTATAAAGCTGAAGAGTTTGTTTGTTTGTTTGTTTGAACGCGCTAATCTCAGGAACTACTGGTTCGAATTGAAAAATTATTTTTGTGTTGGATAGATCATTTATCGAGGAAGGCTTTAGGCTATATAACATCACGTTGCGACTAATAGGAGCGAAGAAACAGTCGAAAATATGGAAAAAACGGGGAATCTTTGAGGGCTTCCGTTCCGTGCGCTGCGAAAACCGTTCGAGATACCCAAATGATTCCCAAAATAACTATTCCACGCGGACGAAGTCGCGAGCACCAGCTAGCACAAGATAAAATGGAAGTTTCGCTGTTGTGTTTCAGTCCGTAAGTAAATTATACCAATACGATCGCCAGCACTCTGGCAAATGGCGTTGCTGGTGTTCTGCCTAATAAGGAAGAATAAAAATAAAAAAATCCACACATTTCTTACCTTTGTCTCCATCGTAAGAGATAGTTTTGAGATCAATGAAGTGGGTTCCAATTATATTCGGCTGTACGGGATCATTATCGCGTAACTGAATCGTAATGCGTTGGCAAAGAGGAGGAAACATTTCCGTGAATACAATCTGCTCGTTCCAAATGGGTGTGTGGCAATTTTTCTTTATCGACGTGCAACCCTGTTAATGTAATACGTTTATCACAATAATGCTCTTTACTATAATATGTGAAAATGGAACTTTGTTAACGAAAATGAATGTGAACATGGAATTTTGTTAACCTTAATAGTTCGGTTCTGGAGAAATATTATTGGTATCCCACGATATTTGCTATATGAGCAAAAACTTGAGAAAGTTACCTTCAAATCCCCCTACACCCTCAGCACTACCCCCCACCCTTGAGGACTTTTAGTATGTTCATCTGGAATACCGCAAGGTATAACTGTACCATTTACAAAATTACACGAATTATATTTCCCCTGATTTTATTAATTTAACTAGAGGGCATTAATAGAATTTATCTTACACTCATTCCAGCGAAGGACACCTGCACAAAAGGATCGACCAGCTCCTGACTTTCGCCAGTGATTGCCTTCTTCACGTTAGCCAAAATGGAATAATTCATCTTCGGCAGACCATCTCCTTTATGAATCTTTACTATGAACCTCGCACGTTGGCGTTCGATCGGCACACCATCGGGCAGAAGCAAATTTCTGAAGCAAAATATATTATTTTAATTTTATTTTCCTAATTTGTTTTATTTGTTTGTTCAACACAAAAGGCTATTTTCCTTAAAAATATTAGGAATTTAATAATATTAATAATAATAAAGTTCTTTAATCGGGTTACTTTGACCCTTTGGGTCAAAGTAAACATGTAAGTATGTTGGTATACCTTTTACAAAACCTATTATTAGTATTAGTGCACATAAACATATATAGATATATATTACATACAAATTTATACATAAACATAAACTTAACTTAATTTATTATCACCTAAGACTTTACCTCTCTCCACATGCATCATCAATCAAATTTAAACTGTTTTTAACTAAGATAAATTATACCTATAGATCGACGACGAAGCCTATGAATAATTATTGTAAGTGAAGATAAGGTCCCTTCTACGTTAGTATTTGTTCACTCTGTTCCTAAAGAGTTCCGTGTAGTATTTTTAAATGAATACTAAAGAAGACTTGTCCCTATTAGTGATATTTATTATAGTAATGAAAAACAGTTTCATGTCGACACTGCGTGCTGTCACTACAGTATCAATTACAGAAATGCTAAGAATTACCTTTTCCATAGCTCTCACTTTTAATTATGTACGTCAGAGTCTTCTTTATAACTTCTTCAAAAAAACTGTAATTTGTTCTAATTTTAGTCCAGTTAAGATGATAAACGAGGAGGAAAATTTTGAGTACAATGCCAAGGTAAGTATAATATTATGTTACAAGAAAAGGCATCGTGTCTACAAAGAATGACGGCGCAAATAAGGGACTTGAAGGTAAGAAAAAATTACACGGACACAAATAAATATACAATGAAATATGAAAGAAATTGTTTCTTCGCTACCCTCCTTAGGGACATTTCGCATTTCACCTTATACGAGGGCTATCAGTAGCCACGTACGTACGGCCGAAATATCCTCTCACCTTTTACCTACCCAAAAACTTTTTTCATTTTCATTCCAGATTTACATAAAAAAAAACCAACTGAATACTTTCACACAATGTTTTTAATATAGTTTTGTTATTACTATTTTTATTATTATTAATTAAATTAAATAAATAAAAATATTTTATTATCACGGTTATTGAAACTAAAAGTAACAAATTTAATTCTAACGAATATATCGAATTGAAATTCATTCATACCTCAACTTTATCTTCATGAAATTTTATATACAGGACAATTTAAAAGACGTAGGGTTCCTTTCATAAAAAAAAAACAAAAGTACTGTTTTAAGTAAAAAACAAAAGTAAAAAAAAAAAAACAAAACCTTGATTCTGTGCAGATAATCTGCAAACCCAACATGTCCCGTAAACACCTGCACCGGAGTTGGTGACTAGAACTAGTAAGCATCCGCTAAGAAATGGTTTTTGAAAATTTCAAAAAAAAATAAGCGTAGTTATAGGTACTTACGCTTCAATGTCGTCATCGTCTTTCTCACTCTTTGGTGGCACCTTCACCGCATCGCCTTTGCCTATAACGCTGATATCGCACTTGAGATAACCCTTAGGACCAGCCGTGATGTCATCTGGATCGGTCAGTAGGGCCCACTTATGGTAGAATTGGCGATCTGATGACAAGTCAAAGGAAATTCAAACAAATTTGACCTTTATTAGAAGTGGAAATTCGGTCGACTATAGATTCGTCTTCGTGGTGACTCAGATTGTGGCACCGAGTGACTAGTTCAGTGCATTAACTACATTTACCTACTTGATAAAGATCTATTGATATAAAAAATCGGCATTTACTTAATGGTATTTGCATAGCTCACTAGATGTGTTGCTGAGCAAGCTGTACTTCAAAATAAAATTATATTCATGAATTTTATTGACTAAAAAAAAATCTAGTATTTCTATCACTAATATGTCGGCCTCTCCTTTCAGTAAACCCATCTTACAGCGTCTACATATAACATAACACAAAGCATTGTGACTCAGATCATACTCAGATGTACCTGATTAAATAAGTAATTTGTAAATAATATTTTATTTAATAAAAACTTATATTTAAATTATTAATAATAGGCTTAAAATTTAATACATTCTAAAATTGCATCGGATGTCAGATCATATCGTATTAAACCCTTATAAATTAGTAAAAGGGTAAAAATACCGTCAGACCCCTATTTTTAAAAGAAATTTTAATAAAATTTTTAATAGTTAAACTTTGAGTTTTTATTTCGGTGTATTAAATTAATTTGTTATTTATTATCGGTTAATATTATAAGTAAATTTACCTATAGTTTATTATGTTTATATACATGTTAAGATACGACATATATTTTTGATAAAATAAATATATATACTAATAACTAAATAGTGTTAGTGAGGACTTACTTAGCTATCGATCAGTTAACTGTGATGCATACAGCGGCGTGAGATCTAATATGTGTATTTATTTTTATAGGGTTAAACTGAGGGCGAGGGTAGTATTGACATAATTATGTTAAAACTATTGCAGTATCATTAGTAGGTATAGTATTCATGTTAAAGTGTATAATGGAAGCAATTATGATATCAATAAAACTGGACAAATTATAAATAAAATTCATGAAGCGAAAAATACCGCAGTGCAAACTTCCATAAAGTGAAAAGTTAAGTTTCACTTAACAAGTTAACTTTTTAGTTTAGTCGAATGATTTTATTAACTTACCTCTTGAAGAATCTGTAACGCGTATACAAACAGACAAAGTGATGTTGGTTTGTGGGTATTATCGAAGGACCCTTAACTATTGTTATTCATGGTTTATTAAATTTAATTAACTCTCTCAAATTTATTAAATTTAATATAAATTTTAAGGATACACACGTATTAATTGAAAGTAAAGGGAGTCCTTTCCACAGGGATATTTCCATTAGTGTAATTAATTCGAAGTTGTAAATTTGTGAACATTTAGAATAAATGTTCATCTAAATGATAATGAGTTGTGTTAAATTTGTACTCCTAATGTAGGTAACTTTTCTTTATGTCTATCTGTGTGTATACGGTTTCAAATTAAACACTTTTATACAGTCATGTTAAGCTAATATATAAAAATACATAGTGAACGCGTACTATGAACGTTCAGGTACAAAAAAGCAATCACAAAACCACAGGAGACATTTTTAATACTCAATGTCAAGGACCGCGTTGCCATTCATTTATCTCTATATATATTTAAAAATTACGCGTCACGTTGTTTGTCGCCTATGAACTTCTAAACTACTGAACCGATTTTGATAAAACTTCGTAACCAAGTGTAATTTGGTCCAACAACTTTTATTTTGAATCAGGATGAAGCCGAGAGCGTGTAGCTGGTGTTAATATATTAAAAAAATACTTGCTAGACTGTTCTGTTCAGTTTTGTAGCTGTCAAAAATCTTTTTGAAAATGACATGTTCACGGTCCGTAACATCGAGTACTAAGTAGTTAAAGGCCATAAAGCGTTTCTACCAATTTCAATTTATGCTAATACTCGTCACCTAAGAAAGTCATGTCGATAGGGCGCGACACTCATTCCGCAGCCAGGAAATTCTGAAATTGCGTGAAAATATAGATAGGAATATTAGGTGCTTCACGAAAATATTTAAGACACATGCAGTAAATAAAACATTGTTCAGTGTGTTAAGTTTGTAAAGTGCGAAAATCTTGTTTTATATATATTATATATTCTCTAGTATATGGGTGAATATACAAAAATTGGGTAACTCAATGTCATCAGCCAATAGATACGAAGTATTATTATATGTTATTGTTATTACATTTTATTTTAAAATAATTAAAAGTCCCTTATTTGGTCACCCAATTTCAGCTCTTTATTTTAAATACAAGTTAGTAAAAAAACACAATAAATGTTTAAAAAGTCAGTCCTTTGGCATGTCACAATCCCGAAAACCAGCAGTCAAGTGACTGTCTGTTAAACATTATCATCGATTTAAGAAAACTTATTAATTCACTACAATCTGTGAAGTACATAGTAATGTATACTACAACTTTCATAATGTAATATTCTCCGCTTTATTTTTAAAAAAATAAGAAACTTTGTGTTTAGTTTTTTTCGTCAGTCCGTTGTGTGTTGTTTAAACTTGAAATTCTCGCCAAATATCACCAACTCAAGGTGAAATCCCTGTTAGAATTTTAAAGTTAGTAATGAAGTTAGCTGCGGACCGCACCATTTTATGGCTGTTATTGCTGTACCAGTGCTAGAGTTGTGTTTACCTTGTAATACACGTGCTGATCCAGTCAAAATATCAGTCTCTTGGTGAGTCGTTATTTTCTTGTTAACCTGAGGTTTATTTTGATTTATACATAGTTAACTATGTTTTGTCAAAATGTAGCTTGTTGATACTCGAAATTACCAAAAGAAACATTAGTTCTAATTATAACATCAAATTTATGTATTTTTGTCAGTCCGTTGGCGTCAGTCCGTTGTCAGTTATACTGATGTTTTATTTGTTTTAGAGCACTTTTATGTTAATTGCTACCGTGTATAAGCATTTCTATTTCATATTTCAGTTTAAAACATCATGCGGCATGCTAAAAAAATTGACCAGGATTATATTAAAAAAAGAGCCGAAAAGTGACTGGCCCGATTTGGAACAATATATTCATTAGATCAGCTATCCTAAACACCCGAATTTGTAGAAATTTGATTCAATAACTACAGTAAACAAAATATGGTCAAAAGTTACCCAACTTTTGTAGAATCACCCATATATAAATATGTAGTTAAACTTCTGTAGGATATTATAAAAAAATCTTATTTTATATTTTAAAAAATATATAAAAAATATTATAAGTATATATTAAATTAAATTAAATACACGCTTAGCTCTTAAATATATAATCTCTCTAACTTAAGCTAGCAAACTTTAACAAAATTACTAGGCTTATTTTTTTATTTTTTATTATTGAGATACCCCTTGATTCAGATACAATTTTAAAAGGCTGAAAAAACTTCAACTTTCTCTTCAAAATGGCTTTCGACAACTGCTCTTTTCTAACTTTCGTCTGAACATCTCCGGTCTGCAAATCTCTTAATTAAAAGAAAAGGAAGAACTTACTTACTGGGAGCCGGATCGGGTCTTAGGGTAAGAAAGTTGGAAAGTTTCGGAGTATCCTATGTTTTTTTAGGGATCCCTTTACAATGTGGAAGGGCTGCTCTATTTTTTTTATTTTTGTTATTGCTCTAATACAAGAGTTTTTATAGTCAATTGCAGTATAAATAAAACACGACGAAAACATTTTAAGAAATTGGAAAACACATTCTACTTTTGCGTTTCTTATTTCAACGTGTTATCATTTTGCACTAGCTTAACAATGGTCTTGCTCTTTTAAAGGTGTACAAAAGGTCGCAATTTAGCGCAGAACACTTTAACTTTAAAAGCCAGACGAGATTTTATTTACACGTTTAATTTGTTTTGACTTTTGTTATATTTGTAACGGGGGTTCCGTTTTCCAGGATAAAAAGTATTCTATTCCGACAGACAGGCTGTACGTACCGCGGTGGCTAATATCGTAGGATTGAGGATAAGGGAACGGGCTCTCGCCGACATCCGTTATAGAAACACAACAGCACAAATGCTCTTATTTCATGGTGGTGGTTACTGTCGCCAGACAGGCTTCCCAAATGACTGCGAAACAAAATGTGCTCTGCCACTACTAACGTAAATGGAGCGTGTCTGAAGAATCATTAAACTTTTTCAAATCTCTCCCTTCGGATAACTAAAGCCCACGTGAATGGTATTGGAATATACTTAGTCTTGCCTATTTTTAGAAAACAATCCGCCCAAGGTTTAATACTTAGGCCTAAGCCTAAGAAAAAAACCTTAAAAAAACCTGAAAAAACCTGAAAAAAACCTGAAAAAACCTGAAAAAACCCGTAGTACGGCCTAAGCCGTACTACGGTTTTTTTCAGCAAGCGGTTTAGCCGTAGTGCGTCCTAAGCCATAATATGATGAATAATTAATTTTCCATTTGCAAGCAACACCGCCACGGCGCGCCATTCGATTAGTCTATTAGCAAAAGGTACTCTATGGCTATATATGGCGGATTGTAGGTAGGTATATCGTGTATCAAGTCAAGGTCAATTCAATGAAATGTAATAAATCTAGATACGCCTGGAACGATATGGCCGTAATGGAAATTAAATATGTTTGATATAATTTTCTCTTAATGGTAGGTACGTGAGGGAGTTTCGTCGCTCGTCTATTTAATATAGTAAAGAAATAAGATACAATAATCTCTTTTCACTCATCATTATCATGACATAAGAGTACGTACGAATGCAAGTGTATTCAGCAACAACTGGTTAATTTAGATCTACGTAACAACATAACTATTAAAAATATTAAATTTAAGTAAAAGCAATTACTTAAAGTATATTCTAAGTTCTTAGATTTTAGTGATAATTACAAATTATAACAAAAGAAACGTGGTGGTTTTTAGTGTTATCATTTTACATGACATTTTACATGATTGTTAAAATTATAAAGGCCTCTTTCACCATATCTGTGTAACTGTCAACTCGGCTAACCGCCATTTAAAGTCACTGGTATTTTTAGATACTCGTAACATTTACTCGCTAATAAGCTTTACTTGAAAAGTAACTTTGAACAATTCAAACAATTGTATTTGGTGAAAGAGGCCCTAAATAAAATTAAAAAATTAAAACTTATTACTGTTGACCTTGATTTACTCGTTTACTTGCTCAAAACAGAGGCCACACGTGCTGTTATTTCCCTCGCTGTAATCCCTTATAAACAAGTGATTTCAGCCGTCAAATGGGGCTGCTCAGATTATCAGGATTAGTTTAAATAACATAATAAAAGCTAAGAAACAAAATGTGACAGGGGAATAGACTTTGATCTTCCCAACTGGAAACTATTTGTACATTATATTAAATAAATAAATAAATAAATAAATAAAGCCTTTATTAATTCCAAAAAAACATTTCTTATAGTTATTGATAACACAGTATAAAAAAAGAACGCTATTTACATATGTTTATTTGGACCCCTCTTTGGGTGTAGGCCTCCTCCAGCTTTTTCCATCTGTCCTTGTCTTTGGCCACGTTAATCCAATCACTTCCTGCTATGTCTATAAGGTCATCAACCCACCTTTTGTATGGCCGGCCGACCTTCCTTGCCCCTGTAGGTCCTTTCCAGCTAGTTGTTAGTAAGGTCCATCTTTGGTCTCTGCAGCGGGCTACGTGTCCTGCCCATTGCCATTTTAGCTTAAGTGCGTGAATTAACGCGTCCTGCACACCAGTTTCCTGTCTTATTTGTTTATTTTTGATTTTATCTTTTTTCTTTATCCTTAGTAAGCTTCTTTCCATGGCTCTTTGGGTGGTTGCAATCTTCTGTTTTATTTTATTGGTGAGGGACCATGTTTGACATCCATAGAGAAGACTAGGTAGGAGACATGTATCCATCACAATTTTTTTGAGTTTTGTCGAATAGCATCCTTTTAATATTTCTTTTTGGGACCAGAATTTTTTCCAAGTTATGTTTATTCGTCTCTCGATCTCTTCCTCGGTGCTGTTTTTCGTAAAGGATACCTGCCTCCCCAAATATATGTACCTGTCAACATAGTCAATATTTAAGCCTTTAATACTTATTACACTTTGACGGCTGTTAGTCATAACCTTAGTTTTTTCCGCATTCATCTGTAGACCTACTTTTATGCTTTCTTCATTCAGCTGATTTAATAGCTCATTTAATTCTTTCGCAGAATCTGTCATAATAACTATATCATCAGCAAACCTGAGGTGATTCAAATAAGAGCCGCTAATAATGATTCCCTTCTTTTTCCATGTAATGTTTCGGAATATACGTTCGAGCACTGCAATAAAGATTTTGGGCGACAACGGATCTCCTTGTCTGACACCCCTTTCTATCTTTATTGGGTCTCCTCTTCTTTCCAATTTGACCCTACTCGAGCTGTTTGCATATATATATTTGATAATATTAATATATTTTCGGTCCACGTTTATTTGTTTCAGTGCTTCCCATATTGAGGTGTGGCTAATACTATCAAAGGCCTTCGTATAGTCCACGAATGCTACATATAGTGGTCTGTTGAATTCTTTATATTTTTCAAAGATTTGTTCCAAAGTTTGTATATGATCAGTTGTACTAAATCCGGCTCGGAACCCTGCCTGTTCCCTGGGCTGAGCATCGTCGATTTTTTTAGAAATTCTTTTTAAAATTATTGAGGAAAAGAGTTTGTAAGTACTTGCAAGTAAACTGATAGGTCTATAATTGTTTATATCCAATGGGTTACCTTTCTTGTATAGCAATATTATATCAGAGGTACACCATTGCAACGGTACTGTTTCTGAATCGAGTATCATATTAAATAAAAGTGTGAGATGATGAGTGAGAACTGGTGCTCCTAGTTTCAGAACTTCATTTGTCAAACCATCTGGACCCGGACTTTTTTCAGCTTTCAAATGCTTTATATGGTTAAATATTTCTATCTTTTCGATTGGATTAACTATTTCGTTTGTGCTTGTTGTTATGTTATTTTTAGTTTCGTCAGTTGTGTTTTTGTTTTCTTTTTCGTTGTATAATTCCTTATAAAACCTTGTTGCGTGATCTATAATATCTCTTCTCGATTTCGTTTCTTCGTTTTTGCTTTCCAGTTTTTGTATCCATGACTTACACAGGTTAAGTTCCTTTAATGCTCTTTTCGTACTTCTAAATTTTGTTAGATTATTTATTATCACATTTTGTCGATTCTTGCTGTAGTCCTTTCTTATTGATTTTTTTGTTTGTTTGTATAGGTCGGTAAGTTTCTTTCTAGTTTCTCTGTCTTTTTTCTTTGAGAACATTAGTTCTGTGCGTTCTTTAATAAGCTGGATTGTATTTTCGCTGAAGATTTTGTTGGCTTTTATCGGCTTCGTCGTATTTATTGCTTTTAGACTTTCTTGTATGGACTTTTCTATTTTATTATAGTAATCTTGTACGTTAGATTCGTTTGTAATGGCTTTTAATTTTTTTGTTAGGTTTTCAATATAGTTTTTGGCTTCTTGTTTTGTTTTTAAAGTTTTAGGAAAAGAGTTGAAGTTCTTACGATTTTTTCTAGGTATTATTAATGCCAGTGTTGCTCTCAATGGCCTATGATCTGAAGAAAATTTTATGTTATTTAGTACTTCGTAGTTTGTTATTAGTTTTGGTTTATTTGTCAGTACGAAATCTATTTCGTTTTTAGTTGATTTGTCTGGTGATATCCACGTCCATTTCTTGTTTGGTCTTTTTTTGAAAAATGTGTTCATAATTGAGAGTTTGTTTTCTAACGCATATTGTATGAGCCTTTCACCTCTTACATTACGTTCGTCGTAGCCATGGTTTCCCATAATAAGACTTTCTTCCTTTTTTGGGTGTCCTATTTTGGCATTGAAATCTCCCATGACCACGATGTTATCTTCTGCTAGGAAGTGTGCATTTCTTATATCATCATAGAATTTTTCGATCTCATCCTCACTTGCCTTTTCAGTGGGGGCATATACCTGAATTATAGAAAGATTTAAATTTTCTAATTTAAGTTTTAGTAGTGCTACCCTTTCTGAGATTCCTGTAAAATTTGTTATATTATTTTTAAGATTCTTTCTTATTAGAAACCCTACTCCGTGCAAGCCTTTTGTTTGTCCAATGTAGCAAAGGATGTGACTTTCATATTCTTCTATGTTACAGCCTATTCTTCTTATTTCGCTCAAACCTACTAAATCATGATTTATTTTGTCAAATGCATTGATTAGTTCTAAGTATCGTTCGTTTGATGCAAGGGATCTTACGTTGTAGGTGCAGATCTTTAGGGTTGTTTGTGTGTTAGTTGGATTAATTTTTTTAGCTAATTTATCTCTATTGGGTATCCTGTTTTCATTTGTTTTGATTTGCTGTGAGCTCAGTTGTTTGATTTTTGTCCATTTAGTTGTCGTGGATTTTTTTATTTTATTTAGTTTAAACTTTATATCGTTTCGATCATTAACTTGTGATTTTGAAGTAGCTGGAGGGTAGCGGTCGATCTTCCCCACGGTGACCGCTGACCGGCTTGGGGAATCGATGTTAGTATTTTGTGTCGAATGTTTTAAGTCGCATTTCGAGGGGTCGCTTGTTAATTGTTATTGATTAGTTGTTCCCGGGTATGAATTGGTTCTCGGACGACTCATAAATTCGAAAGCATTCCTTCTGTTAATTTTACTTGGTATCTTTTGTGTTACTTCTTCCTGACTTGGTTGCGTAGGAGTCTTGGATGGCGAACGCTTTCTTTTTTCATTTGCCTTATTGTCTGTTTTTCCTGTGATTATTAGTTGGTCGTATCGGATTATTGCTCTGTTTCCTTTTTTAAACTCTTCTTGCAATTTTATTTTTAATTCTTTTCTTGTATTTATAACATCTTTCGGGAAGTCTTCTGTGATGTAGATACCTCCCGGAAACTGTTTGTTGTTTTTTAGTAATTCCATTCGTCTCCGCGCTAGTGTCATTTTCACCAATATAGGTCTATATTTTCCATCTTGTTTTTTCCCTAGCCTGTAGACGTCATTTAGTTCCCATAAGTCAAACGGTTCAGATCCTGTTGCCCTGCTGACATTTGTAAACACTTCCGCTACTGTCGTCTGCAGTTCTTCGTTATTTTTTTCAGTTTCCTTAACTCCGTGTAGAACAATGTTATTTTTTCTTAATTCCTTTTCTATGTGTCGAACCTTAACCTTCATGTTGGATATTTCTTCTTTCAGTGTTTTGTTTTCTTCTATAATTGGTTTTAATTTTTCGTCTATCGTGGAAGTTAGAATATTGGTGAGTTTTTCTGTTTGATCAGAGATCTGGTGTCTAGACTCTTCCTTCATCTCGTTTATTTTTGTGTCGAGTTTGTCTATTTTCCGTAGCAGAAGGTCCATATCTTGTTTATTCATAATAGTAGTTTTTTTTTTTTTTTTTTTTTTTTTTTTTTTTTTTTTTTTTTTTGTAATGGTATCACTGGTTTACAGTTGGTAACACTTAAAATTGTCTATGGTATTTTTTAATAGTGGCAACTCGTGCGCTTATGTCAATCAAAGTGTTCAATCACCTGAATCACCGTCACTGTCAAAGCCGTCAAAACTTCAAATGGCAATATTGAGGGCAATATGTATGTACTCTGAACTATTTATACATATATATATATTGATAAATTCCTTTCTAGTTTTCGTTATATTTTATCCTTGAATCACTATTTTTTCCACTGAATGTTTATAATTTCGTTAATTTTTAATGTAATGTACACTTTCTTAAAGGTTTTGTGAGCGAAAAGTTGATATTTTACTAGTTTTTGAATTAAAAATACACCACTGTGACAAACACCGGTTTACTCGTTGACAGTTCGCGACGTCCATTATATTAGGTCTATTTTATTATTATTTTCCAGTTAAGTAGTTTATTGTTAGAATATTTTATTTAAATAATTGGTCGTTGGATTTTTAACGAAAAACGATGTTCCTGGAAAATATATTTCATTAAATTTCATCTTAATTTATTCGTCTGTCCATTTTGCTCGCTCTTCGTCTTTAATTTTAATCGTATTCTGACGTTATCTTTCACACACAATTGCACTTGAATGTGTACACTTGTCCCTCATTTTCTGTGGAGCTATTTAAATAGTTAAATGCACTCTGAAAGCTTAGCCCGCTACTCTGTGTACTCACAGTAAACTTAAGCTGCGTTTTAAGTGCATTTTCAAAAGATGATAGTACTTGCATAAGCGTTAATATACTTGTACTGCTCCCAAGGGATCTAAAAATAGAATTAAAATAGCAAACGCCCGACAAAAGTATATCAGCAATAAAATTTGAAAAAGAATATATGTCTTATTATTGAAATTTATTTATTGACTTGAAAATTTTACACACTTAATAATCTTTATATAATGTTTATATGTTTGTTTATATGTTGAACAGAAACCGATTTTTAGTAAAAAAAAAACTACACTGTCCACATTGACCGTTGTTATGAAAACCGTGGAATGTTGCAAGTTGTATTAGTAAAATAGCTTTATTTATTTTATTCTATTAATTTATAATTTTTTATTTTTTTATTTAATAAAATAAAGATCTAAAGATAGTGATTAAAAAAACTACATTAATTACCTATTGAATTATGGACTTGAGATGTTTGATAATAAAGGTTCAGTTTGATTAAGTTAATCAATATTTGCATTGACTGATTATGATTGTAGTTGAGGTTGATTGAGGGAAGGTTTAATACAGACATTTTAACCAAACATACTTGCATTGCAATCGTTAGCGTTAGAATATTAAGTGTGTTTATTTAAATTTTGCTCAAGATTGAAACATGAATTATATAGGAGAAATCTTCCTCTCCTCTGTATCTGATTCTTATTTGAAAATGTGGGACAGGGACACTTAGATGAACATACAAATGAAGATGTGTTGTTGCTGCATTAAACATAGGTACATGAAATGTAACTTAAGCAAGAGAAGTATAAGTTAGGGTCGTATTATGTGAGCGAGGCAATAAAATTTAGCTTTATTGTTTAGTATAAATTTAGAAAATATGAAAGACTTATAAAAATGTAGCAAATAGAGGAAGGCTATTTGTCGAATCGTTTGAAATGCAACGGATAGAACCTCCTAGAATAAGAAGTTCTATCGGTTGTAAAGCAGACAAGAAAAGTGCTGCTGTATCAGTTTTGATTACAAATTCCATTCATTTCAAAATTCGCTAAGGCTTAGATTTGAAATAGGTATTGATTACTGCAATCAGTAATCAATACCTATTTCAAATCTAAGCTAAATCTTTATTAGCGATGACAAATTATGTCAATACATAATTTGTCATCGCTAATAAATATAGCAATTGAAATTGTCATTTTGAATTTTCAAAGGAAAACAGACTTATCATTCTACAACATACAAAGAATGTTCAATCTTAGGGTGATAAAGCACTTTATTTGTCGAGTTTACCTACAATGGTGAGTGTTCTGATTAGGCAGGATCTGTAGCTATGGGTAGAATCTTTTCAAGCTTAAAAAAAACTTAGTTTTGAATTTTGAAATAATCTCTGGGTTTTCTATGGTGTTTCAGCCCATTACAATTTGGGTTTTTTGTTTGTTCAAGGGTGCTGCAAACAAATGCTATATAACTTGTTGCAGGTGTCCTTAGACGACCGTAGACTTACCATCAAGTTAGTAGACTGTCAGCCTTCCTGCCAATCACCTATTTTAATTACATTTAGGTATGAAAAGTATTGAAATTTTGAATTTTGAATTTGAAATTTGAAAATAAGTAAAAATCTCGATACCTCTAAAAATTTGTAGGTATACCTACATAAACATGTAAAATATATTACTATTATTTCAAAACATACCGGGCTGATTCCACACGGTCGCTACGTCCAATTTGAAGCTACCTAGTAATTTATTAGCACGCAAAATGTTCCGGGACTGTAGCACCTGTAACAAGAGAATTTGTTGCATGCGACATGCCAACTCACATGTTGACACGTCACCTATAGAAGGGACTACAATGTACTATGTAGTACTAGTATATATTGTACACTTTTGAAATTATACTTTGGCGCATTAAAGTAAAAAAAATAGTATGATACTTAAGTTGCATGAAATTAATTGCATGAATGCATGAATAAATTGAATATTTCATATTATTATAATATTAATAATTTATTTATAATAATATATCTACATTTATTCTTTACTGTTAAATATTGTTTCTCACTACTGAGCACGAGCTCAACATGTTTTTTTTTTTTTTCTTTTTAAATTTCCTCTACAAATCTGTGATGCATTGAATTTCTCAAAATGTTTTTTTAAAGTACCTAAGATTTACTTAGGTACTTTAAAAAAACATTTTGAGAAATTCAATGATTAGGTTGAAGATTCGAGAGTTTTAGACCGGAACGGGATTGGAACCTGCATCAACTGTGAATCTGTCGTTCCAAATTAATGTGATATTAAACAGTCCGTGCAGACAATGCTGTCTGTCTATTGGTGCTAACCAATAAATAATCGATATGTCCATTCAACTCACCGATAAGGTAATAATTTTGTCAAACAGCATTATTGGTGGCATATGAAAGTCGAACACGAAGTACTGTGGACAAAAATACCTTTATTAAAATGTAAATTCCCACAGATGCAATTGTTTTCTGCAAATATAATTATATGAAAACGTTCCTCGTTTAAGTCTTTTTCAAATTAGTGAAAACAGTTTTTGAGATTATTGCGAACATATAGACGAAATGACTCGGCGGTGGATTGTTTTATAATATGTCCATATAATTCTCATATATTGTAAAAATCCAAACAAAAGCTAGCGCTTGAATTGTTGCAGTCTGCCTTATTTGCAAGAGGACATACGTTAATGGGAATCATTCGTGTCTGCACATGAATGTATCTCATTTCATAATTGGAAATTCTCAATTAGGAACAAAAATAGCTTCAACATAGCTAGCTACCTAAATGAAAATGATTCACATTTTCTATGTTTATATTAGCTCTTAATATAAATTTAGCTGAGTAGTGCTCGTCACAAACGCACCTATTATATATTATACTAGCTGGTACCCGCGATTTCGTCCGCGTTCTGGATGAAATTAATCCTTACTAATATTATAAATGTGAATGTGAGTTTGTTTGTTTGTTTCTAACTCTTTCACGCAAAAACTACTGAACCGATCACCATGAAATTTTGCATACACGTTGTCTGGGACACCAGAAAGGACATAGAGTACCTTTCATCCAGAAAAAAAAGTACTGCTCCCGAGGGATTATCTAAAATTAAGGAAACTAACTCCTGGCTAAGTATAATAGCAATAACGGTGTCACGCGATATATTGCTTTTTCAACGCTGAAGAAGTCGCGGGCACCAGCTAGTATCCTCTAAATAATAGTATTTTTTTTGTTTTATTACTTAGTCGATAATATGAGTGATGTAATAATAGTAGATAAGACAAAATCAGTTACTTACCTCGTTGTAGTAGGGGCAGTTGGTGCTCTCTTTGACACTGGTATACTTCTTGGCATCTCCTATCTGCACACAAACCACTGGGTCCATATTGAGGCCGGCCAGTTGCCTCGCTTCGATCACAGTCACGCATATTTGAAAGTCTGCAGCCTTCAGTACCATCGACCCAACGTTGTCGATCAGATCTCGGCTGTTAACGTAAACATAAATAAATAAATAAATAAATGTCTTCACACATTCCACACAGCACCATCTAGTTCCACATTAAGCAATTAATGCTTGTATTATGGATACCAGACGGTTGATATACTACATACATTACTTTTTTTGTAAATACATATAATACATACATACCTACCTATTACAAATACAAACATCCATGACTAAGTTACAAGGTAAAATGTTAACACAGAATAATTTGCCCCTAGCGGGATTCGAACCCGCGACCGTTTTGTTAACAGCTAGGATAGGAGATAGAATAAAATAGGATAGGAGCTAGGTTAGCAGATAACATTATATTATCAAAAAGTTATACAAAGAAAATCACACAGATACGGTAGGGCGATTTTGAAATGTCTAATTTTGAATTTAAAACCAATTAATTATATTTATCAAAATCTGTTTTTAAATTTGAAAAAAGCTTAGCGGAATAATAGAAGTGTATAATTTGCTTTAATACTATTTAGAATAAATTAGTTGAATAGTTGATTCATATTCTGAATTCAGTATGAACTCTGACTAATAATTAGCGTTCAAAAAAGGCGCTCGAGCGCCGCCGCCATAGAAATTCAAATGAACGAAATTACTTTTGCATACTAAATGTATGTACTTATGAAAATATGATAATAATTTTTAATGTTGCGGTCGACACACAGGCTGATGGTCCACTTGATAGAAGTGGCCATTCACAAAACAGTCAGAGACTTTACAAAAGTGCCATGAAAAAGATTTTTATGGTTGTTTGTTTGCATTCAATAGGCTCCGAAACTACTGAACCGATTTGAAAAATTCTTTCACTGTTGGGAAGCTATTTTATCAGCGAATAACATAGGCTATATTTTATAAATTTACGCGCGCGAAGTCGCGTGCAACAGCTAGTGATAGCAGCTATATGAAAAGGGGACGGTAATTACCTACCACCCTTTTGCATAATAATAAACAATGCTGTTATTTCACTATGTTATTCTCTAAGGGGTAGATACTTACATTCTGTTGATCTTTCGTATTTCGTGTGAGCGCGTATCTACGAGCAATTCGTCTTCCGCTGTCGCTGGCTTAAACATTACAGTGTCCGGCTCAATAAGTGGCCCGGCAGCCTCGTCCAGCAAGCCTTCTTCTTCATCGAAGCTGCTCTCGTCTGTCTTGTTTCTGGCCAGACGCATCAAATTCTTTACCGTTTTTAAAGTCGAGGTACGTTTGCGCTCTGATGACTGATGGACCATTTTTTCACTACCAAACGAAAGGCCGCGACTGTTGTACAGAATACAACATTGTTATATTAAAATATCAAACTTACTTCTCCTCCTAATAGGCTAGACGGCTTTTGATAGAACATTTCTTGTGTATTTGAGAAGAATAGTTTAGCTGTCAAGAAAATCGTAACTTGATAGTCGTGCAAATATCAAAAGTAAAATAAAGGAATACGTCTGCTGAGTCCGCTAAAAGTAGCTACATGATTTTTACAGTTGTCATAGTTAATTATTGCGATTACTGCGATTCTAGATAGTTTGCTGTAGACACGAGTTTCGTCGCGATTACGGTTCACCGTTAAACCAATGTCATTATATTATTTTTAATACGCCCGGTGAAGGTTCCAAAGTTCCTTACGGACTGAACCATACCCATCCGGAGTTGGAGTTTTAGTGCAGTAAGAATCCCACATAACCTTATGCCAGTTGCATTGCATGCGGCATCTGTCATAAGGTACTTTTTGAAAGTTTCTTCGCTCGAAAAAAAAAATTTTAATCCACAAATAACTTTGAACAGCATTCAATAGTGCATCCATCTCGGACAAGGATTCGTTCCTGCGTCCACCGTATCGACGGTCCGCAGAGCATTACACCCACTGGGAGATTGGGTTATGTTTGGTTTATATACCTATCAACACACTAAAAGTAAATTAATCTACATTAATTTTAATTTTAATTATTAAATAATTAAAATTAATCAGGATTTTTTCCAGTATATATTCAATCTTAAATTATTAATTAATAAACATATTATAAATCCATAGCACAACCCCCACCCTTGAGGGCTTTTAGTATGTTAATCTGGATACAGTAAAGTATAATTCTACCAATTTTCAAAACTACACGATTTATTTCGCCTGATTACTTTTGATTAATCATTAAAATTTGGTATCTTAACTATAGCATGAGTATTTTATTTTTTCTAAATTATTATTTAAATTATTTAGAAAAAATATATGTACTGATGTATATTAACTAAGTGCCGACCCCGTTACAAGAAATTATGACGGATGAGAGGTTAATTCTTACTTAAGAAGACGTTTTCCAGCTGACTTGAGCCTGTGGGCACGTGACTCCGGTCCCTCAAATGTTTCAATATCGATGACCGTATCAGTTCTACGTGGCGCATTAGTTTTAATTGTGCGACTGGCGTTTTCAATGCTGCTGCGCAGGTCGTCAAGCTTGGTGTCATCATCGTCCGACTGCGGGGCGGAACTGTGCGATAAGTCTGGCTGGGATTCACGTCTCGAGCTTCCCGAAGAGTGGACAGACGGTTGCAGCGAGTAGCGATGACTGCTGCCAAGGTTTAGGTACTCAATTCCTTCCTCGTCGATCGTTAAGATGCGCCTCATGGCCGGTGGAGTGTAAATTACTTCCATGTCGACATATCCCTGTGAACAAATTGTCATCTTAATACAAAGTCCTTAATTATGTATAAAATTTATAGTGATAAATGTGTATTTACACACAGTCTGATTAACGATCGAATTATATCAATTGACCCTTTTAGGCAATTAGGAATTCTGCTTTGTAGTGATTGGGGGTTATAATTATAATAAGTAAAAATGCGTAGCGGCGGCATCTACTGAAATTCAAGGATGGCATCGAAGTAGTGAACATAAAAATTACACTTTTCTATACATTAAACTACTAGCTGGTGCCAGCGACTTTGTCCGCGTAACTTTGTTAATTATATACTAAAACCTTCCTCGAGAACCACTCTATCCATTAATGAAAACCGCATTAATATCCATTGCGTAGTTTTAAAGATCTCAGCATACATAGGGACAGACAGCGGGAAGCGACTTTGTTTTATACTATGTAGTGATAAACTTTTTAATTCTAGCCTTATATAAAAAGCTTAGGATGTCTGTGACATTAAATTCCAAGATATAATAAATCAAAAATTCCTTTCTTCACTACTTTTAAAACCTGATGATTTCTGTATCACAGGATACAAGACAAGGCGCGAATAACATGATTAAAAATTTATTTTTCCAGCAACTACAACCCCATTTTACATTAAATTGTCAACCAATAACGGGGCTTAAATGAAATAAGGGTGGAGCAAGCGCGTATTGCGGCTTTAAAAATAATTTTAAAAGCGTCAATGGTAATATACATTTGTTAGAAATATGTGTGTTGCAAAAGCTTCCTTTCCCGGTGCCTGTAAAATGTAAAGTAGGCCAGTATGCCCCAGGCTGCAAGCTAAAGGTCATTAAAATTTAGCGTCATGTGGCCTTGCATTACGTGTGTTTCAGAACGCAAGGTCAACTATCATTTCCATTCAAATAGATACATATTCACCTGTTCAATTTCATATAATTATCACGATTATAAATATGAAAGTTTGTATGGATGATTGTAACTCTTTGACGGAAAAACTACTGAACCGATCACCATGAAATTTTGCATATACGTTGTCTGGGACTGGGACACCAGAAAGGACATAGGTACCTTTCATTAAGAACACGGACGAAGTCGCGGGCACCAGCTAGTATGTACTAAACATGATGGTAGGTGGCTACCGTCGCGTATAACAAAAGCAACGCTGCCTTTTGCAGTAAAGTAATAGAGCACAGACAGATGTAATAGGATTATGATAGGGATTAAGGAAGGTATAGAGAAATGGCCTCTCGCGTCCTCACTCACCGAAATAAAAAAAGCACTCGTGCTAATATTTCACTGTGGTCTTCTGAAAGGGAGTGATTACTATCGCCAGACGAGTTAGCGGCGAAATCGCTGCGACTATTACATTAATAAATAATTAGATTCGTTTAAATGTAATTAGAATACATTTAATTTTGATTTTGTACACTAAGGGCCTCTTTCACCAACAAGTAAAGTGTTGATTAGTTACTTTTAGAAATAATTTTGTGTTTTATTAAATTATGCACTCGGTTTTTAGTGAATCCTTAGATAGGCGAATTTTTATTATTATTTTCTTTTTAATGTTTGGGACTATTACCGTACAAACGAAGGCATATCAGCTAAGTTATTCCCGGAGACAGGTTTTAAATGACTTTAAATGACGGTTAGCCTACTTGACAGATGGTGAAAGATGCCCTTAATTCATTTATTATAATAAAAAATACAACTTTTATTTTATTGATACTAAACCGGTACGAAGTTCGCCGGGTCGCTAGTAATTATTAAAAAAAAGTTGTAACAGTTACATATTTTGTGTACTTAATTGAGTTTCTCCATAATTATATAAGTCACATATAAATCACTATACCTACCAATCAAAAAACATTTTATTTTCCTATTCAAATACTCGTGTGACCACACGTGTGAGAGTGCAGTGTATAAACACATTCGACCTAGTTTCGTTTTTACCTTCAACTTTTATTGGAAACAAAATTTACATAGGAATAGCATAGGATGCAATCAATATGCACCGACAATAGAGAAAAAACCTATTCAAGTATACCTCTTTTTCAGTCTTAGCGATAGCGTTAATCGGAGTTTAAAATTTTTTTTTCGACTATAATATTTAGAAACACATAAATACTAGATTTTGACTGCGACTTCGTCTGCATCCCTCACGAACAGTACTTTTTTATGGATGAAAGATACCCCTATTAATTTTTCCGTACACATGACACCCTCATGATGATCGACTGAGTGGTTAGTACAAACGTGAAATGTTGTTTGTTAGACGTGTAATCGTAACAAACATAAATAACAAACAACAATGGCAATAGTATTAAGATTAGTATAATAGTAATGTTTCGTCTTATGTGACAAAAAATACGTATCCCAACTTCTAGGGATAATTACCTAAATGAAAAAAACAATTACATTAGTAGACCTAGACACATGAAACGGACGGCGTGGAAAAGTATCCCTAGTGTATATACATTTGTACATAGGATACATTTCTATAGGATACATTTAGGGATTAGGTGGAACGAGTAGGTATATTTTCAAAACGCATTTAAATCTATTTTTCTATTGTTAATAATAAATAAAAATTATTCATTCAACTTTTCCCCGGGGAGACATTTTGTTTAGTCGATTAGTGTAACCTCAGGGTCAGTAAAAGCCGGGTCAGTAAAACTTGGTAATATTTTTTTACGAATACACTGTTGTATAAAAAAAACTTCCTAATGCGAGCAGATTAATGTAATATGTTCGTGTGAAGCAGAGCTTTAGTAGGTAATGGACGAAAAGCAGAGAATCCGTCGCCATTTACGAGTTTCCAAATTACCTTTGTTCATTTTTGAAAAAAATACATTCATTGAATTTAATATGTTCAGAAAGTTACAGTCGAATTATTTACCAGCATTAATCAGTATTTGATCTCAAAAAAATTATTGAGATTGACTGAGAGATTGCGTCAGTTAGGTAAATGACAGCAAAGCATTTATTAGAAAATAAAACTTTTCTGGTAGTAGCAGGGCACACAGGGGTCCATCCACCCCTAGGTGTGCCAGGACATTGACCTGGGGAAGAGGTTGACCCTTGACAATCTGGGCGGTTGCAGGGTTCTGCGCACGAAAACCGGGGCGGGACGCAGCGGGCGGATTCTCTCGGACGGCTCTGTCGCTTAGTGGTAATAGGGCAACGCATGCGAAGACGGAACTCTACGGCAGGGAAGGACCGCTTGCCAGAGAAAACTGCAATCGTGGTTTTGTGGAGGGTGATGAACAGTGGTAAAGATCCGGTAACCGCGTCCGGCCTAGTAACCGCCCTCCGTAGAGTTGTCCGGAAGAGTGAACACCCGGCCTAGTAGCTCTTCCGAGACGACACTACAGTTGGAGCCCGTCTGTCGGGCTGCCGCGGTTGCTTTGGAAATGTACCGTTAATGCCGTGGATATGAGCGGTTATCCGAGAGTCAAGGAGCGTAGGCCTCCCCGCGCTGGATATCCGAGGCGGGGCACTAATGTAGTGTCATAAGGTCTCCGTGACCTCGCTCATCAACGGCCGCGCTAGGAAGTCGTTGTGTCTTAGCCGGGTATCCAAAAGATTTCCCAACGTTATCCGAGAGTGTTAGCTGGAAGCGGCCTCCGTTCTCCATTCTTCATTATTAGGATAACAATTAATTCTAAATATTACCTATTCTATTCGTGGTTCATTGTTAAAATAATCCTTTAAATAATAATTACTATCGGCCTTGGATACAGAAAGGTGCTCGGGGATCGAGTTAAATTGTTATTGAATAATTAAGTTAATACTTTAACAAGACGAAAACCAAATAAATCTATATTTATATAACAATAAGCTTTATTTTGGGATATTTACAAATCATTTGTTTATTTGTATTGATCACAATTCAAATAAAAGGAACACAGGAACGGTTTGTTCGCTACGTTCAATTCTTTAAAAGCTAACATTCGGACGTCGAGTATATTGTAAATAATAAATTGTACGGGAAATAAATGTTGATCTCCATTAAATAAATTGATGAAGCCATGTTTGCGCATCTTTCAAAATTTGTTCCTTTTCACCTTTTTTTTAATATTTTATAAATATATTTTATAAATATCCACTAGTAACCCGCGGCGCTCTTCGCTCGGGCTTCTCTTTGCCTCGGCTTCGCTCGGGATGCAATTTTTTTATAATATATAGGTACTTACACAAACCTCTCTTGTTATTTCCTCTTTCCATAAGTGAAAACCGAATTTAAATCCTATTTTATTATTTTATCCTACTAATATTATAAATGCGAAAGTTTGTTTGGATGTATGTATGGATGTTTGTAACTCTTTCACGCAAAAACAACTGAACCGATCACCATGAAATTTTGCATACACGTTGTCTGGGACTCCAGAAAGGATATAGGGTACCTTTCATCCAGAACGCGGACGAAGTCGCGGGCACCAGCTAGTCTGTTATATAATAGATTCATTAACAAAGTAAATACAAAGCATCGACACTTTCATTTGATTGCCAATTTCAATTAATACGCCAATTAAGTATAATTATTGATAATAGATTGTTATAATATAAAGGGTTACTAGAGCCTACCAATATTTAGTTGAACGCAGAGAGGAAAGATAATAGCTGAGGAGTGTAATCACACCCGAGTCTATTATGGTATATATTAGTATAATATATAACAATATAAAATGAAGAGTTTGTTTGTTTGTTTGAACGCGCTACTCTCAGGAACTACTGGTTCGAATTGAAAAATTCTCTATATAACATCACGTTGCGACTAATAGGAGCGAAGAAACAGTCGAAAATGTGGAAAAAAACGGGGAAAATTATTCATCTTTGAGGGCTTCCGTTGCGTGCGCTGCGAAAACCGTTCGAGATACCCAAATGATTCCCAAAATAACTATTCCACGCGGATGAAGTCGCGAGCACCAGCTAGTAATGTAATAAAATAAGGAAAGAAGACAAATTAACAGATCGTGGTTTTCTGCTACACGGGAGAGAATGGAGGTAATGAAGCGTTATTCCACTGGACTGTAGGTAAATGAAATTTACCATGCCCGTTGCGAGTTAAATACAGCCTAGAGTGAGTATAAAAAAAAAACACGTTCTAAATAAAATCTGAAGATATTTTATTACGCAAAAGGAGCCTTGTTAATATTTTTTTAAAAAATGTGCCGATAGCGAGTATTTACAGCACAAATATCTACTTATTATTAATATTAACTTAATATTAAATATTAACTTAATAATTTCATTACTGATTAGATTTGATGTTGCATCGCGAATAGGTTCTGCAATTGCATGGATTGAGTGTGAAATGTGTTATAAATCAATGCTTTTCCCATAAAATGGATTTGAATTTGAAATCTGAAAAATAGACTATTTGCGCGGCCGAGAAATTGACTTCACTTTTCACAAAGAACTTTATACGAAATGTTCTCCAGGATTATTGGTGTTGTTGGAACATACAGCGCTTTTATGCTCACAATAAGAACGATAGAAATTGTATGTAGGTATTAGGTACTTACCGGGGCAGGTCTGTTTTTGTTATCGACCAGGGTGTCCACAACAGTAAGTTTGCCGTCGGTAACTAGAACTTGAAGACCGAGGCGGTAGATGCCGACCAGTTTCGAAGCATTCCACCGAGAGCGTGACATCAGTTGGACAGTCAGCACTTCGCCACGGGCCACGGGGTTAGCAAACAGCCATTCGAAGTACTGCAAACAAAGAAATCGTTAAATAAATTGCATTTTCACAGGATAGCTGTGAGCCGACAGTTACTATAGAATAGCAAATTCTATGGTAACTTCTGGTGACTTGTCGTGAAAATCACACCTGCTATTGTGTCTGGATATACCTTATTGGAGGTGCAGATACTCTGTCACACCAGAGTGGGACAGAAGAATTTTTTTCCTCCACATTATGGCGCTTCTAGCTTCGCGTTGTTTCACGAATACCAATATATACCAAAATTTTTTTTATCTCTTCACTTATTATTATAAAATGTGTATGAGACTATAAAAGATGTGTATTTGGAATATTATGTGTATGTGTAAAATGTCTATTCGGTGTAAGATGTGTATAAGCTTCTAACGAGGGACTTTAAACCGTTCAAGCGAAAACCAAAATCTTGAATAAGTAAATTTTTGTCCTTGTGTTGTATTTTAGAATCTGCAAATGTTTTATTGGAAAAGTGTAATTGGATTCAAGAAAGTTGATTTTACAAAATAATGCATATTTTACAAACACCGACTAATTAACAGTGATATTGAAAATGAGGAAAGTTTCTTGAAACTTAAATTGAGATCGGAAGCAATCAATTCTAGAAACAATATCATGAGTAACTGATAGCTCGCCTGTAAATCTCACGAAATCCAATACCTATGCAAAAGCTATGGTTTCATTGTCTACGTGGTTTAGGTACCTAGTCTCTTTTCAACACAAATCCTCTCTGTTTCCAATGACGTTGTAAAATAGCGTAACGCCTCGTAAATGACAATACACTACTAAATATACTAGTATACAACATATTTTGTTTCAGAGATTCCACGTAATATGTACATAAAATATGTTTAAAATAGACGAACAAGAGAGGTAGCTTTAACAAAGGGATTACATTATATTTAGTTGTGACAATCACAATGGACAACGTGAAATGAGAGAATATAGGCAAATTAATTAATTAATTTATATAAACTCGTAATAGTCGGAGTTTCGCAAAAATCGTTGTTCCGTAACACGTAACAGGTTGCACTGTCAGCGTGGATTGCAACCTACATACAAATATATATATGACGGAATGTGAAAAATTTTAATAGCTCGAATGAATCGGAAAAGTCGAAATGTATGACAAAAATATATATATCAATCAGGTTCCTACCACATGAAAAAAGGGTAAGGACGAAGAAAAAGGGTCCCTTGATTTTTCTATACAACTGTTAGGTGTAGTTCTTAATGACGTAACTATAATAGTTAGACATAAATGCTGTCGCGACACTTTTAATGATGTGTTCTGCAAAGTCGTAGTACATACATTATTTTCTATTTACTATCATCAATAGTTTTTGCAGCGCACGCGATGTAAGGAATTTGGAGTTTTAGTAAGGATCCCAAATAATAAGCTATAGCTTCCCAACAGTGAAAGAATTTTTCAAATCGGTCCAGTAGTTTCGGATCTTATTCAATGCAAACAAACAAACAAATCTTTCCTATTTATATCTATATATATCTATAATTTTGACAGATAGATTACATAATATACATAAAATAAAAAATAAATAAATGTAATACATTTCATTTTATATTGATTTCTTTCATATTATATTTATGATTTTTACATCTTCGAGAACCGTTTTACTAAGCGTAACATGAAATTTTGAATTTCCAGCAAGATCAGACGGCGGTAATGGAGCAAGTTTTGAAACGGAAATAAGAAACTGTTTGCTTCCTTCAATCCTAAAAAGGGAAAAGTTGTATAGAATCAAATTTATTCGTAAACCAAATGGTGGACAGAATTGAGTTTTACCCTTCAATTGCTTTTACCCTTCAATTTCAAAAGTCAATAAATAATTTATTAGTTTAAGCCATCATAATGTAATGACGAGAGAACTGATGGGTGTCGCTGGTTACATCGAAGTTGGGTCGTATGTACATTGTTTGGGATGTATTTTAATTCCCTTGCGTCGAACGCGCATAACTTATTCTACATTTTGCTAAAATGCTTAGTCGACATACTGGCGTCTGGCTATTACCTCGGTCAGCAAATTAGCTATGCTATTATAACGAGATAATGCAGCCAGAATGCTTATTGGAGCCCTGCCTTAGGGAGCAATCGTATTAATTTTTGTGTAATTAAGCTAGTGTACAAACAAATGTGTTTTTTTGTACACGCAAAGATTATTAAATAAAAAATAAAATAAAATAAATATTGTACATTAAGTTAATTAATACATTAAATTTATAAATGTTTCACAAAATCTATAATATAAATAATTCTATTTTACATCTATACTAACATTTTAAAGAGGAGAAGTTTGTTTGTTTGTATGGCGGAGGTAATCTTCGAAACTACTCAACCGATTAAAAAAAACTTTCATTAATATTTACAATAGCATTTCAGTGGACATAGGCTAAATATTCCAAAAGGTCACCAGCTTTCCTATTAATATATAAGTATATTTCTATTCCTATTAATTTTATAAATGGGTAAGTTTGTGAGGATGGATGGATAGTAAGTACCTATAGATGCCAGATGTTTTATTATTCATATATTTCCTTTTTTAACGCGAAGTCGCAAGCACCAGTTAGTCCAATAATAAAGGTCATGGTACGCGATGTCAGCCGTCAATGTATATCAGGCTTTATGTTGCTTTACATATTTTTTCAGGCAGTACTCTTGTTTTTCAACGCGAATGAAGCCGTGGGTACCAGCTAGTATTTAAGTAAGTTGTACTTAATCAATTTAAATTTTCATTTCGTTGTTCGAATGGAATTTTGAGAGCTCGCCTTCGAACATGTTAATTAGATCGTTTGCAATACCTATCGTAGGTAAATATTGTACACTCGCGAGCAGAATAATTGCATCACTTTTCATTTTTTCGTGCCCACCTAATAACTTTGTTAATCTTTGACAAAATCTGAAAATTGTGGTACCAAATGAAAGCTGATAATGTAACGCATTAGAAAAATGTGTAATTCGGATTCATTTTCAAGCCCAAGCACTGAAAAAACTCGGAATCCTGAAACAATCGCAAAATGCATAAAAATGAATGTAGGAAAACTGAGAATGAAAGGACAATTTTTCGGAACCAAAAAATGTATTGTGAAATTAATACATGGTGTTACCACCCCTAGCCTTTTTCACACAATTCAGGCGTCTTTTCATTGACCTAATCAACTTCCTGACGTAGTCCTGAGGTATCGCATCCCACTCCTCCAGCAAGGCTTCTGAAGGCTACGAAACATCGGATGGGGCAAGATTCCGCTTCCGAACCGTCCTCATTAGGCAGTCCTACACGTGTTCGATAGGATTTAGGTCCGGGCACATCGCTGGCCAGTCCATGGTGTCAATGCCCACCTCGCGAAGGTAGAACGAGGTGGCCCTTGCGGTATGACAAGGGGCATTATTCTGCATTAGCAGGAACCCCTCATCAAACATGCCCGCGTAAGGGACAATAAGCTCCTCCAGGATGTTGGTGATGTACCTGGCAGCGGTCAAACCACCGCCACGACCTCCAGAAGGCACGAAAACCAGCGTAGTTCACTCAGTTCACCCGTCGTAGGAAATGCCGCCCCAAAACATAACGGAACCTCCTCCGTAGGCGACTCTTTCGGAGAAGCAGCACTGAGCAAATCGCTCCTCTGGTCTCCTGTAGACCCTTCCTCTTCTGTCACAGCCATTCAGGCACATTCTGCACTCGTCCGAAAAGAAAACGGGGGTCCACTGCTCGATTGTTCAATTGACATGAATATCTGCAAATTAACGTCGTGCTGCTCGGTGTCGCGGCAGCAACCTGGGCCCCGTCGCAGGCCTTTTCGCTTTAAGGTTGGCTGTCTTGAGTCTCCTTCTAACTGTCCACTCACTGACAGCCACTCCTCGGACCTCTCGGAGTCGCTGCTGGAGAGCAACGCCCGTCTGGTGACGATCTCGGAGAGATGACTTGACAAGGAAGCGGTCATCCCTCTCTGATGTGCACCTTCTGCAGCACGTTCTTGGTCCTGAAGTAAAGGCTCCAGTCTGCTGGAACCTCTGGTAAACTCTACAAACTGTAGATTGGGTTAAATTCAGCTCGGCAGCTAGGGAACGTTGGCTATGGCCCTCTTGCAGCAAACGGACGACGACGACGACTTCAGCTTCAGTGGTGTCCATGTTTCCAGGTATTCTTCACGGGTAAAATATGACGGTCGACTTCTGACAAGTGACTGATTACCCCCCTTCCTGTACTCCCGTTATTTAGGCGACAAAGAGAGCTCAACTCGTGCACTTGGTAAGGCGGAAACCCCCACAAACTAGGAAAATGCCTATAATCCGAAAAATATTGAGCCGTTTTCCATGTTTATTCACTTTTTGTAGAGCTTAGATGTCCAAAAATAGGAATTCATTAAAATATTTTAAAAAAATATCCCTTTTACAAAGTTATGCTTTGCAGACGAAAAAATGAAAGGTGATGCAATTATTTTGCTCGCGAGTGTATATACAGCTAAATACACTGTTTTCAGTTGTTTGTAGTTTTCACGTAATTGCTTGGTTATATAATCCAAGTGGAAATCCCAAAGGAATTTTCTTTCGCTATTTAAGTGAAGAATTTAAGTGCTTTCACTGTTCGTCTGCTGGAAACTGATTGGGAATTCAGGTATGACAATACCTATTCGTGATTTACAAAGAGGTACATCTGGAAAACGAACATCTGGTAGTGGTATATAGGGTTTCCAGAGCCCGTTTCCCTATCCCTTCACAATCAATCCTTTATCGTTAATCCTACTGTAGTCGGCATCGCACTTGTAGCAACTGTAGCGTTGCTTCTGTAAGGCGATCATATCCACCTACAATCGGATCATATCTCCGCAGAATATCTATCTCACATACTCACAGGAAATAGAATATTTTCCATGTTAATATTCTCTCATTTCTATTATTATTCATTCAAGTATTTATTTTCTTTTTAGATTTATTTTTTTTACAATATAAATTAAAAAAAAAAAAACAATAGATATTATAAAAAACTTAAACCTAGCTTCAAGTAGCGGGGCAAGGCCCAAGCTACCTGCTGCAGAGTAAGGAACCTCGAGTTGCTGCCGTGCTAAGAAGTACCGCCTTCTGTATCTGTCCCTTGACCCAGCCATCTAGTGAAAGCCTTTTGAGGTCTTGGTCGAGGCTCTTATTATTATTGTTAATTATTGTTGTAAGGCTTTTTATTTCTGTTCATTTTCAGTCGCATAATATACTTGAGGTGCGACTAGTATCTATAGTACAAAATGAGTGTTGTAAAGTGAGAAGAAGCCTTGAATAAATTTACTGACCTGATTGACAGCCGCAATGTCATCATCATCCACGTCCAGTACTGCCGTTGTCTTCGTAATGCCTGTAGAAAGAAATCGTATGTTAATATCTATAATAATAATCTAAAGAAATAAAGTTTGCAAGTATGTTTGTTTGTTTATTTGTATGTACGAGCTAATCTTTGAAACTAAAAAAAATATCACCATTATAGTTTGCATTGGTGGATTCAGGACGGTCATAGGCTAATTTGCAAGTATTTTGACATTGGTTTCCTTTTTACTTGACATGTGTGAGCGATAGCCTATATATAGTGATACAAGGGCCTATAGACAGCTTTAACAATCCATTGTTATTTAAATTAGCTTAACTGTTTATTTAAGTTTAACTGCGGGTAAAACCGCCACAGCTTATATAGCGATAAATTTAATTAGGTACAATGATTCAGAGAACAGATAATAAAAATAAGGCGAAACCTAAAATATTAAAAACCTAAAACCTAAAACCTAATTCAAAATATTATAAAACGAGCTAGCAGTATTACTTTTGTAACCGTTCCATTAAAAAACTACCTAAACGTATTTTTTCGATGGTGAGACCCTGACAGATCGATTTCTTGACCTAAAAAACCCCTAACCCTAGGTTTTCGTCAAAATCGTTAGAGCCGTTCGCGTGATCGTCGTGGCTTACAAGAATTCCTCGTTTAGTATTGTAAAGATAAGATAATAAAGATATATATTACAGCTACGTGTGTGACCGGCTTTATTGTGAACGATTCAATTCATCTCAAAAATACAATTCGACATTTAGACGGTAGGTGCAGACGTTCGCCATTTATCAGGTCTCTTCTCAATAATGTATGTAACACGCGCTTTTGTAGTATCTCACTTATGAATAAGTAAAGCAATGGTTCTCAAAGTTATTTGCTTATTCATGCACAAGCGAATCACAGCTAGGTTTGCGAGAGAAAATTATTAATTTAACTGGTTATTGGTTGAACAATGGATATAATTAATTCACTTAATCACATGAAATGGACGTCGACAGAGCAGTTGCAGTATTAATACAAATTTAATTGATATAGGTACCTGAACACAAATCAATTATTACATTATTTTGCTTATAACATCGATATTTTTAAGTAATCTATCTCCAAGATTAAAAGAAAATTCATCCATAACCATATTTCTCTTCTACCTTTTTCTTCACTAACTTCTTCTAAATATGTAGGTCACCTAAATACAATCATATAGACAGTCTACGTTTACAAAAAATGTCTTAGTAAAACTTTGGAACACAATATTATTTTATGATTAATTTATTGAAATAAAATTATGGTAATAAGTAATAAAATAAACTAGCTAGCCCATTTAGCTCAGAATAAAATTCTGTTCCATACAAAATATATTATATATTATTACATACAATTGAAAAATAGTGTAACTAACACGTCTTTCTTTTATGTTATAAGATAAGATTTAAGGATATATTATATAGATACCACGCATACCCTGTGTTAGCATAATTATGTCAGCTTCAACATAACATACATAACTGTGTATATGAACGGTTAGCAGTGTTTTTTGTTATTACAATGGAGTAAAATAACAACGTACTGCGTCCTCCTGAACGCGAGAGGCGGTCGAGGGAGTGGGGGAGTTTATGTGACGCGCCCTTCGTTTTGCACGCGAAATAATTTATAAATACGTACACGAGTACACTCTCACGAAATTCGTGTTAGCGTGTTTGCGGACTAAACTGACCTATGGCACAGAATAAAGAAATATGTGTGTGGCAACTCAGCTCCTATACACGACTGGAGGTTTACGAACGATTATAAAATTTTAATTATTTTTTTAAATAATATTCTTTATATTGGCGCAATATATCTGAAACTTCAGAAATTCTAAAATATATAAAAAAATAGAACGTAACTATAACGCATAAGTAATAGGAGTAGAGTAAACTCCAAAAATATTATTGGTTTAAGAACGCACTAAAGTTTAGCTGGGAGTGACAGGAAATATATCTAATTAGACTTTAAAGTGTTTTTAAAGAAACTCTATTACAGCTCTTTACCAATGCCAGCAGTCTGGTGTTGCTTGTAACCTCAGACGCATAGCTCAGACGACTATAGCACCTACAATGAATTGGACCGTTGGCCTGTCTGTCACCCTTTATAATAATAATAAAAAAATGAAATGGTTGTTATCCACAATAAGCTATTTTGTATTTTACCTCCTATTTTTCCATTCTTATGATCTGTTATTCTTATGTTACTAGAAGATTGTCTTCCAAAGCCTTCCAAAGCCCGCGGCGGTATTTAAATGCCATGTTGCTGGCTCGTAGTAGGTATTATTAATGCTTACTTAAAAAGTTCATTTCAAAGACAGAATACAGTAAATTTTACAGTCTTGGAAAAATAATATATTCAAACGCAAATATATTAAACTAGGTTTTGCGTCCGCGTTCGATCGCTACCAAACTTCACAGTATTACCCGCTGGACTAATCTGAAGATTGTCTGAAAATCGGTTCAGCGGTTTTGGAGTCCATAGGACATACATACATACATTGCCTTTTATACACATACCTATAGATTTGCAAAAAAATGGCTCCAAATTCATCGATATTACTTGCAGATATTTGATGTAAAGAAATACTATACAAGTAGCTAATACTAACTGCGAAGGTACTTTCAACCAAATGAACACAAAATAATTTTCTATATTTATCGATACCACCATATCAAGGATAATTTTGATATTTGTTTACATAATATCTGTAATAGATATATTTTATTTTTGACATGAATATGTCTTTTCTCTGGGGTCTATTCGAAAGAATGTGTGTCACGAAAATCGTTACCATGACGTAAATGAATTAATTATAATTTGTTCGTTTGTTTATATATATATTTTATCCCTGTTGACCATAGAAGGATTAAGGATAAGGGGAAAGAATAAGGATAAGGATAAGGATAGGGATGGGGATAGGGATAGGGATAGGGATAGGGATAGGGATAGGGATAGGGATAGGGATAGGGATAGGGATAGGGGTAGTTTGTTCGTTTGTTTATATATATATTATCCCTGTTGACCATAGAAAGATTAAGGATAAGGGGAAAGAATAAGGATAAGGATAAGGATAGGGATGGGGATAGGGATGGGGATAGGGATAGGGATAGGGATAGGGATAGGGATAGGGATAGGGATAGGGACCATTTAAATCTTTCTTTTCATTTATGATATGAGACATATTCATGTCTACTGTGCCATCGAGAAGCCATGGCACTTTTTTATAATCTTTTTCTATTAATTATAGATCGGAGTTATAATGTTAACTTCATATAAGAAAGAAGATTTTTTAAAGTTTTTCTGTTCTCTAAGAACAATATCAAGTGTGCTTTTCTGAGTTCTATCGTTTATTTTGTATTTAAAAACTTACTAGAAACTTCATTATTATAATTATTACTTTGGTAGGGGCTCTGAAATAGATGTAACTATTATATAAAAGATAAATTATGTTACTTTGAATACGTATATCTTGACAATTAAAACAAACCGGTCTGCCGAGTGCCGAGATGACATCTTATCAAGTTGTTTGGATTCTGAATAGTTAGGTATATGAAAATAATATATTATGTATTGTAATTTATCGTATAAATATTTATTGTTATTATTTTTCAACATTAGCTTAAACGTGATGAATGGAACCTTATAAAAAGGTTTGGTCCTTTGATGTAATTAGCTAGCTTGATTGGTTGCGAGATTGTAATTACATAAGCTAATGTATAAACGTGTAGAAGCCTTGATTAAAACACAAATATCGACTATTCTAACGGTTTTAATTTTATTGCCACTATGGCCGTAATTATGAAAAGTGAAGTATTGAAGCACACTAACGTTATAAGCGCCTGCGGTGTTTTTAATAGCAATAAGTTTTCATTAAGCCACAACAAAACGTAATTATATCTACAGGTTCCTATAGAAATTAGTTGTTAACTTATCGCTATCATGAGACAGAAGACAGAAGAGTAGTATCTTTTTATATGACAGGCAGGGAATTAAAGAATTGGAATAAAGGCTGACAATAAACCTTCCGTGGATAAATGTGGAGTTAATCTTTAACTCAAGTTGAATAGGAGTAAGTACCTTACAGGGTGGAGTAAATCCATTATATAAAATGATATCATAAAACATAACTTTTCCATTAGTTATAGTTTGGTATTTTATTAATTATGGTACAAAACTCTGTGCTCAATGGAAACTAGAAATGCTTGGTAAATCACATTTATCCAACTCAAAGGTTATTTGACATCGACTGATTCTGTTTGTGTAGCAAATCACAATATTCACAATGCATAACTTACAAATTAGTTGCCTTTGGAAATGTTACTCATTAAGTTGTATATATGCATAAAATGCATTGATGCACTATCTGCACTTTGTTACGCGGTAAATCCAATTTAGCGTAAATTAATCAATAAAGGCTGCGCTGGATAAACTAATAAATATCGTAGATAACCTATAGACTTCAATATAAATGTGTGTTCTCATATAGCATAGAGAGGATATTCAATTATCTATCGAATATCCTCTAGACATGGACATAGCGAGCTGAAGTGACAACGGACAGGTCAGATAATTTGAAAAACCGATAACAGCCTGAAGTTAAACCTATGGATGCATTTTGCCATAGTCGATTTCAATCAATTTTAGTAGTGCGTTCGGTATTTTTTTTTTCGAAAAATGTTTCATGTACAGAGACAAGCTCGTTTACGATTTTATTATATGTAATAGATGATCCCTCGGGAATAGAATATTTTTCTTAATGAAAGGTACCCTTTGTCCTTTTTTATATCCCTTACATCCTTTGTATGTAAAATTTCACGACAGTTTGAGTAATTAAGGCGCGAAAGCGTAACAAACATGAATAATAGTTAGGTTGTTTGTTGAAAAACTCAATTCAACAAACAAACCTAAGGTTTGAACCTTTAGATGATAATTACAAGTTAAGTTCCTTAAATATAAACCAATTATTTTTGAGAAAGCGTTCCACTTGTTTTAAAAATAAGTGGAACGCAATTATACTTACAATTCAAAGTTCTTTTTTAAATCCGTTTGACTTCTCTAGAAGTCAACCCGCTTTTTATCCCTTTGACTTTCCTCCCTTTGAGGTATATAAGTATTCGCTCATTGCCATTTCGCGTATGCTTATATTTTGATGTAAAATGTCATGACCTGTCGGCTCACCCGGCGAAAGAGAACGTGTGAAGTCATTTATTTGCTGTTTAGTACCTACATTTGAACGTGTGCAGGGCAATCGATAAATTTTCAATTAAGAAAATTGATACTTCGGCTAAACAGGTTTTGTGTGATATCTATTGTACTTTATCCATAGAAAAAGCGATGTATGTAATTTTGAATGAAGGCTTTTATTTGATTTCATATCTGGCTGTCTTTCTTCTGACGGTGTATGCCAATAATGTTTCGTAGTGAAATATATTTCTAAATTTGAGTAACTAGATTTCAAAGGCTAGCTTTACAATGTCTCTTCTTTCATGAAGGGAAGTAGCATTACTTACTTCTTCATCGGTAGACCTATATTTATGTAGATAGGTAGGTACTATCAAATGCTCCGATAAACTACTATCCTACTACTGTTTCAGCACCATACGTCATCACTGACAGGACTAATTGTAGACCTTGGTCTTCAGACATTGCGTCAGTGGTGACAAGAAGAAGAGATAACGTAGTTTTCCGAAATCAGATCCTCTAATCTTATTTAATGTTGTGAATTAATAAAATTAATTAATTACTATAATACAACAACACATAAATTAATTTAGTTGAAATAAAGTTGTAATGTGTAGGATGTAGGTATTTAAATCCTTTCGTCCGCGTACGTAACCAAGTTTTGTAACTAGCTACGAACTAGGATTTTTTTTTCTAGTTTTGTAACCAGGTTACGAATGAAGCATTCAATTTTGATGGTTTTGTTTGCCTGCGTAACTAGGTTACTGTCCAAATTTTTATATATAGTATTAGGAACATTTCGATCGATACCAAATCCAAGTTTCACAAGCATAAATTGATGGCAAGAACGATTTAATTGAGCTAAAGTGCTTAAACATGTCACACAATTCAAATCAAATAAGAGCGCTTAATCAAATCCTGATAAGGGAATTAAGAGCATTTGAATTTTAAGGACATTCTTTCCATATAATCCATTTCATAATAATGATATTGTGGTACTTCTTGGCCCAAGAATCTCTGCGAATGGGATCGCTGTTTCGACCCGAGGTCTCGAAGGTTAGGGTTTAGGATAGCCATAATGATAGCCAACCTCCAATAGGAGATGGCACTACAAGAACAAGAAGAATATTTCATGGCAAGGAAGTCACATGTGCCATTTAATTGAATTAACCGACTACCAGACAGGTGTTACAAATTGATGATACGCTGAAAGACAGGGCCAAGTACCTACACAAAATAATATAAGATAATATCTAAGTCACGTCACTAAGTCTAGTCACAGTGCGTTTTGCAGGCAAGCTGTTGGCAAGCCACTCCTTTACAAAAGATGGCCACGAAAAAGACTTAAAATTTACATAGAAAAAATACTCTTAAAATGTAACATTAAATTTAAATCTAAATATTTATAATATTACTAGCTGAACGTTAAAAACACAAAATTTCATCAAAATCGGTCCAGCCGTTTCGGAGGAGTTTGGCAACATACACTGCGACACGAGATATTATTATGTTTCAAGTTAACTTAAGTATAAAGTTAAGATAATGTTCTTTAGATTCGGTTTATCATACATTTGTCATTTTGTAAAAAAATCCTTGTATAATGAAATACTACTCAAATGAATATTTTTATATTCACGACGCTCGTTTCATGTACAATCTTGTTTTTTTTTTCTATTTGTTTTCAATTATTTGGAATCCCACTTTAATGAAAGACGTCGCTGTAACGACAGCTACTTTCTTTCAACTGTCGCTCCTCTGTCTGGTGCAATATTAAATATTTAATTTTATCAACCACTTTATCAATATTTGTAAAATATTAATTAATCGAAACGTTTCGAGGTATGGTTTTCTTTTTAAACTTTCAATAGACTTGTAAAAAACTAAGAGGATTGGCTTGAATGAAACAATATGATTTGAAAGAACCTTTTTTCTTAAACATATTTTTTTTTATATTTTATCTATACTGATATTATATAGAGGAAAGATTTGTTTGTTTGTTTGTTTGTATTGAATAGGCTCCGAAACTACGGATACTGAGGATTATGGTAGACTTGATAGTAGGCCGCTGGGGCCGGAAGGTTCTCGAGTGGAGGCCCACAAGGTGGACAGACGACCTAATAAAGGCCGCGGGTCAGCGGTGGATCAAGGCTGCTTCTGACCTGTCCTATTGGAAAGTTATGGGGGAGGCCTATGTCCAGCAGTGGACGTCCTGCGGCTGAGATGATGATGATGATAGTAGGTGGCTACCAAAAGCAAATCGCCATAGTAGCTAAGGTTTTGTGTGTTTTTGTTTAAAACTCTTTTTAATTTTTACATAATAGTGTTTGCCCGCTACTTTGTCCTTGCATCCCTATAAAAAATACGTGTTATTCTGATGAATAGACTATAAATGTAAAATTTCACCAATACTCATGCATCATGTAAGACTCATGTAAGATTTATAAGGCAGGTTTTTTAAAATCATTATTGAGGATGGCAGGCAGACTGGCGGCTCACTTGATGGTAGGTGGTAACTGCATGTTACCTCACATTAAACGTGTAGGCGCTTCGGATTCACATAATATCGGGACAGTGACATTAGCGTCGATTGCGTGTTCTACCTCACCCTGTATGTAACAAGGTCATCTATGCGTAGGTACCTACTTATTACGCCGGCCTTACATAACTTGAACTTGTCATATTAAGGCATTCCGTGCCACTGTATAGAATATATGTTACTCTATACAGCACAAAGGAATATATTAAAGATTTTCACGCGAAAACAATACTTATAGGTATGACGTGGTTCAATTGTAGGTTTAAATATTCTTTTAGTTGTAGCAAACTGTGCAGGCCGTTTGAAGACAGTAAAACCCTTACAGAAGACCAATGCGACAATGACCAATGCTCATAATATAACCCAAATATTTTCAAAGTTCGAATGAATAGGCATCTTCTGGGTGAGATCGCTCTATCATAGGCCTCATCTTCGCTACACCGCTGGATGCTGGCCAAGAGCTAACCACTCCGTACTAATCCGTACTAATATTATAAGCGCGAAAATTTCTATGGATGTTTGTAAATCTTTCACGCAAAAACTGTAGAACCGATCACCATGACATTTTGCATACACGTTGTCTGGGACACCAGAAAGGACATAGGGTACCTTTCATCCAGAAAAAAAGTACTGCTCCCGAGGGATTACCTAAAATTAAGGAAACTAACTCCTGGCTAAGTATAATAGCAATAACGATGTCAGGCGATATATTGCTTTTTCAACGCGGACGAAGTCGCGGGCACCAGCTAGTAAAATATATATTATAATGTTCGATTATGAATATCTGCGATTAATGATTTAATTATATTATTTAAATTGTATTTGCGCTTCTTAATTAACTTACTGTATCAAAAAAAAATCTTAGAAAAATTCGCTGTGCTTAAAATTAGCTAATATAAAATTTGTGTTTCACAATTAAGCATTGATTCGCAGCGCCAACTTAGATTTGTGACAAATTGATTTGATTTTAGCTTAAAATAAATTCATTGAAAACATATTCTGTATACAAGTGTAATTTTGAAAAGAAAACCAAGACATTAATTTATGAAAATTATCAAATAATTCACGTTAAGGCATGGTTCATATTCATAATAGGTCGGACAAGAATTTTCTTCGTATTTTTTTGTAGTTTTTATCACACAAATGTCTTTCATAAATAAATATTCATGACATTACAAAAAAAGTTATTAAATTTTCGTTAACTAAGTTAATAAGTGAAATTCGCTACACATCGCTACATGGCCAGATCATCAACATCATCATCATCTCAGCCGCAGGACGTCCACTGCTGGACATAGGCCTCCCCATAACTTTCCAATAGGACCGGTCAGAAGCAGCCTTGATCCACCGCTGACCCGCGGCCTTTATTAGTCGTCTGTCCACCTTGTGGGTGGACGTCCTACGCTGCGCTTTCTGGTCCGTGGCCTCCACTCGAGAACCTTCCTGCCCCAGCTTATACTAATTGCATGAGTATAAGCATGAGCTTACACTCATACGGCCCGCCGGCTAATTTCTTGCGGCCCTCAAAGGCTAAAGATACTTAATATTGTATCGCGCCCTGATCGCGCTGCGCCCGCGAACGGCTGTTTTCTCGATTGACTACTAAAAATCTGTTATGACTCATTTAAAAAAATGGGTATAGAACTAAGAGCTCACTTAAAAAACCTTATTATTTGTGATCTCATTTGAGAATTATAACAAGAAAATTATCTTTATGTTAGTTGAGTTTAAGTCGTAATAAGTTGGTGTTAATTTAATGGGATCGGAAGGTGTTTGTTCATTATTGAACTTTTACCATTGGGAAGTACCTACCATTTTTTTTATTTATTTATTTAATTACAGAACCTTCCGGTACGTGTGTTTCGTGAACTGGTAAATGTTGCATATAGAATGAAAATGGCGATCGGTAAATTTTCTGTGACTCTAAGTAAGCTCGCCAACTTACTTTTTGTGCGACAGATATTATTTTAACTTTGCTACATCTTAAGTTATGGCCGAAAGAATTGTTTCCCAGTACTCTAAGAAGTAAATTCTCATAAGACACTGCAAGAGCTTCCAACAGATATACTGGTGAGTAAAACTAAGTCTTTAAACTTCGTACTTAGTTGGTCTAACTTTGTTTTATTATCTGATATATGGTAGCCCTGAGTATTTGATCTCGCTCGTAAATTGTAATAAAGAAAAGTTAATTCTTGTAGAGGAATTGTTTGCTTTCAAAATCAAAAAATGTGGTGACACTTAAAATTATAAGTTGGTGATATGATCCCTCGGGTACAGTACAATCGTTCTGGACGAAAGGTACCCTATGCCCTTTCTTGTATCCCTGACAAAGTGTATGCAAAATTTCATGATGATCAGTCGAGTAGGTAGTTAAAGCGTGAAAAGGTAACTTATTTTATAATATTGGTATGGATTTGCTTAAATAGAAGATCTGGAGTCAGTTTATGATCTTGTATAAGTACCTATATCGTTGAGTTTTCAAGCTAGGTAATTAATGATTTTATTATTCTAGTAAAAATAAACCATAGGAAAAAAACAATTTAACATTTACTGATATTATTTTACAAGATTTCATATAAAATAAATAACAGTTTTACCTTTGACTAGTATACTGTACTTTACTGTATTTACTGTAGCTATCGTGATATACCTTTGTTCTTTGTGATTCGCTTTCACAAAAGTGACATAATTTGTATACTGCAAACTTGTAACGAATACATATTTGTAATTGTTGTTGTACATTTTTTTTTTACAATTTAACAATTTTGTCAAATTTAAAGTCAAATTTTAAATTTAAAGTTTTGTGGGATAGGGCTGTACAAATAACCTGCATCGGTGCATCGGGTCGCTATAGTTTTTTTTTATTTATTTCAATTTTAATATAGAATGAGAATGAGAATAGCTCAATGAGAATATAGCTCGATGAGAATAGATTCTTTCGATTGACAAGGGAGACTCAAGTTCCCTTCGACCACATTTACAACCATTTTTTTATAATCGCTAAGTAAAAAAAAAATTTCTTCGCTGCCTCACTATATTTCCTACGTCAAATTAATGTCATCGTAACCGCGGAGAAGATTTGTGATAATTATGTTAATTTGAAACATGCTTTTCAGTTAAAATACCCGGTTTACAAACTTTTCTTATATAGATCAAAAAGCGAAAGCGTCGAATGAAATAAAAGCGGTTCCGAGTAATTTAGGCCCCTTTGTTTCGGAGAGTACACGAAAATTAGCCGTAGGCTCTTACAACACTCGACTTTACCTAATTTATAAGTCTAAATAAACTTTACAGACGTTAAGAGCGTCGGTGCTTGTTTTAACAGATCATTATTATGGTTTTCTTCAAATTCTTTCTTATAAAAGACGTAATTAGAGAAAATAAAAATATAACGTTTTACGATTTGTATTCAGAAAAGTTCGTCTCTTTGTACAAATATATATTTTTATCACATTGAAGAGATGGAGAAAAAATGTTATTCATAGTGTATTATTCGTGTATATTCACAGTATGTTATTCATACAAAATGTGTCGTTATTTTTTTTATCTCCCCCGTAGAAAATTCTTCAGAAAAGAGTTAACGTAAACAAGAAAAATGTTCACAAAGACAAAGAGAAACTTCAATGCGGACGCAGTTCGATCACGATCACCTGTTGATATCAGCCGTAATAAACTTTTCACACAAGTAGGAAAGTACAGGGAAAATAGTTAAAATAAAAACACATTTAAATTTTTGAAATTATTATAAAAAAGCACATATTTTAAAAACATTAAAAAATATTAAAAATAAATAAAATGCGCACATGGAAAGACAGCAAAGAAAAGACATTTAAACTTACCTCTGAACTCCAACCGGGCAAACTTATCTTGTTTGCATTTGATCACTTTAAAACAATTTAATTTAACGAGTAGCGACATTTTGGATTTTATCCGTACGTCTTTTTACACGGAAAAAATTTGGCCCGCAGGCCGAACAAATTAAAGTTTGACTACATGAAAATTTATCTAACACCACAAAATCTGATATAATTATAGTGGCGAAATATAATAGGAAACGCGGTAACGAAGTTCGCGTACAGAACCTCTGGTGGTTCTTTCAGGTCGTGGGTTGCGATCGAGCCGAGTTCTACTGCCGGAATGATCCATCCAGCAGCGGCAGTGGAGTTTATATAATGCTAGGTTGGGTGGGCGGGCGTGTGCCTCTCAGCGCAAGCAACCCCCTGCGCGTAAACCTTCTAGCCTCACCCTCAACCACCCTTCACCGCCCGGTCCCTACGCCCGTCCCCGGAACCTGCCCAGGTCCACATTAAAGATTCCGCAGGCCACGCTCACGAACCAACGTGGCCATAACATTAACTAACTCATTTGATACAAGCCATTAATTTAAACATCCCTAACAAAGTCATCTATTTTTTATTTCATTATCTCCGTGTCCGTGTGTATAGAGGACTGATTCCTAAATGGATGAACCAATTTTAAGTGGGCCCCTGAATGGTTTAGATTTACAATCGAACCCGATAGGTGGCTTGCAATCGAATAACCTTGCAATGGGATAACTTCTGCTGGGACCGTCTATATACATATACTTACATGGTATTTTCCGTGTATGCGTGACTGAACTACTCCTAAACGTTTTTTGTGTGCATATGAGTAGGGGGGAACCATTCAGAGGGGATGGTTCACAAGTTGGCCCCTATAAGTGGCGCTGCAATCGGACTATCAGGTTTAGACACTAGTATTAAAAAACTTTACATGTATTTTTCCTTTGTTCAAATAATCCACACATTTTTAGTTTCGTTAGATCCAAACTGTCCTGAAAATAGTACTGAATAATTTAATTTATTTTACCTATGTATAGGTATTTCATTGAACTCCCATTGGACTAACTAAAACTCTCGATTTTAAACAGTTACAGTCGCCTAAGTAGTTATCATTTATCATGTTTTTAATGCATATTCCAAAATTTGGAATTTTATTATTCTCCAGAGAACGAGAAAAGGGTAGTTTAGGTTGGTTCAACTTAATAGGTACATTTATAATTCACATGAAAGGGTGAAATTCCTGACTCGTGGCTGATAGGATGACGCGGATACTGTGAAAACGATCTAACTTAAGAGTCCAAATAGTTTAAGTTAATTGTAGAGTTCGCGGCTTTAAGAAGCTTCACACGGAGTTGGTTGAGTAACGAGGACATTCTACGTCTAGTAAACAGTGAGAACTTGTCCACGGGCTATTTAAAGGTACCGACGATTCAGAAAACGCTTTGGAGCTTTGATATGGCGATTTTCTGCTAATATTAGCTAATATTATATTATATCTGAATAAAAAATGAGTTTAATTTATAGATAGATAATATTAACCACATAATAAATTTATAATTAACCACATAATAAATAAATAAATAATAAATTTCATCCAGAAAAAAGTGACGATGAGGGCGCGGGCACAGCGACAGTGGCGCACTCTTTTTTTATATTTTGTCTGTGTGTGTACAATTACGCGTGTACTCGCAAATGATATAAAACCACCGGTAGGACTGTCGCAAATAAAACACAGTGATTTCACATTTGATGACGGATCTCAATTTATTTAATCATTTCCTAAACCTATTTGTAACACATGAAAATAATTATATTGGGCTCACATAATGCAAAGCGACAGCTAGATGTACCTTGCGTTCTAAGTGGTTTGAACAAACCAATAGCGCCATCTAGCGGTCATTAGCAAAACAACACATAGAAATATTACTTAGCAATAATACCGTTCAACAGTGTGCATGTCTTTTCGGCACTTGTTGAAACTAGGGCAGTGGTCTAACCGTGACCGTGACCTACAAGCTACTGGTGGTTATGGCCACAAATTGAAAAACCTCCTGACAATTCATGCCGTGTCAAGAAGTGCCGCCTTCTGTATCCGTCCCTTGACCCAGCCAAGAGATGTAAAAGTTTGAGGACCTATGAATGGTTTTAGTACCATTTTGACACATTCCCAAATCACATTGACACAATAAGTCACAAGCACAGCAAGAAATTATCAACAGGTGAATAGGACCGTATTTTAATTACGGCACCTAAAGTAGTATCGAACATAAAGTTAATAAAATAACACAGCAAACTCTCGTGTATCTTAAATATTTTGCTATAAATTTTGTTCAGGCGCTATTCTTACAAATTCACTCAAAGTTACTCGATTGATTCAATTAGAACATTAAAATTTACTATAGATTATGTACTTAATATTTTATAATTTCTTAATACAAGAAATCTGTAATAATAGTTTTACAGCCTGTAAAAATAGTAACAGTAATTTATCCGCTACTTTTGTTAACACTTGAGCAGGGGCTGGCATCTTCTTTTTGCCGATTTATTCATAACATATCTATCAATTGAAACAGAAATATTGTTACAATAATATTTGTTTTAATTTTAATTATTTAAAATTAAATTATAAGTTATACACTTATATTTTTTATAAATATTAGTGTTCGTCATAATGGTCAGTATTTTTACTGATCGATTTACTGATCCAATCCAATCTTGATAATAAATTTATTGGTACGCCGAGCTTGTTATATAGATTATATAGATTGTCGTATTAAATACATAGTTTCTATCGGCCTAGTCTCGCACTTTATAATTCAATGTGTACTATAAATAGGATTTTCTGTGTAAACCATCCTTTTGGAGTGAAGCTACTGCGATACAGTAACGTACATACATAGGCGTAGGTGGTCCGTACGTGTATCAAATTTTGTCGAGGGGCCCCTAATACCTGACTGTGGCGAAGTCTTACAGTATTACATACATGAGTAACAATAGTCTATATTTTATAAAGTTACACGGACGAAGTCGCGTGCAACAGCTAGTAATTCATGAATACTCGGATGAAATCACGGAGATAAAATAATGATATTAATTATGTGCATGTTTGTACAGTAAATATAAAAAGTTAAAGAACAACAAAAGCATGTTTGGGTCTTCACGGCTCATGTGGGGTTCGAACCCACGACCTTCGCGTTAAGAAACTCGACGCGACGCTCTAACCAACTGAGCTAATGAGACTAGTGAAACAACTTACAAAACGGCAACATACTTAATGTTGCCACCCGATATAAAATGCAAGCTAGTGTAAAATAATACTGAAACGATTCTGTTCACAACTGACGCGACTTAATTTTGATAAGCTTGTTGCATCAGTGCTTACGTTCGGGTCCAAGGATCCGGGGTTCGATTCCCGGCAGGGTCAACTTTGGAAATGAACTTTCAAAGTTAGCTCAGGGGCCGTACCATGAACTTTTAGTAAACTATCATGTTTTAAGGAAGTTTTGTTTTAAGCTTAAAGTAACATTACTCAAATTCGTACCATGACGTCCACAAAATAATATTGTTTTATTCCTGCCGTGAACGAATGATATTTGCATGATTGTCTATTCCCTGCTAAATAATGCCACAGAGTCCTAAGTATGAAGCCATATCGTATTTGGTATGTTCTGAAACATTTTATTTCTACGCTACGAAAGCAAGATATCATAACGAAATAGAGAATGACGTCACAAAACTGCTTATAGAAACAACATTAAAGTAAGCTTACTTTTAAGGGGTCATGGTACGAAATTTGAAAGTAAGACTAAAATAATAATGCTATAAGAGGTGGTGGTAAGGCCCCTGGTCTGGACTTGAAAACAAGTGGCAGTCACTCGGGCAGCCCATCTAGCGACAGTAACAGGATTAATATCTTTCTAAATGTTTCATTTGTTTCATATTTTGTAATGAAAATAGGCTTACTTCTACACTTATGCTCACATAAGTCACATATGCAAAAATCCAAAGATAATTGATTGGTCTCGCTGCGCTCGACTAGATAGAGCGCTATACAAAAGGAATAGCTCTGAAAATGTGGCAACTTTTTACTGTAGTGTCACTTTTTATCATTTTTTACCCAGTTTTATTATATTTTTACACAATTTCACTACGCAAACTGGTATTTTATTCTGCCTAAAATTTAATAAAACATTCGGCACGTACACATCACAGACAGTTTGCAGTGTGACTGGCTCGGGTGCGCCGAAACCGGCGTACTATTTTATGCCGCATTTCACAAGTACGAGGGCGGTATCTAGTCGAGCACAGCGAGACCAATCATTTATCTATGGCAAAAATCAATGAATAATTTGAAAGGGTATTTTTTAGATTGAAATTTTCACATATCCTTGTTAGCAACTGTTGAGACATAAAACGCGAACCCGTGTGCAGATGTGACAAGCGCCCCCGCTGCTTCGTCACCGACTCAAACATGCACAGCTGCTATGACGTTTCCCCGACCGCACAATACATCAATCGCTCAAAACTAATCTCCAATCACCGCTCTGGTATTCAACAGGCGTTGGATGCGTTATTTTTGTGTTGTATGACACAACCGCCTTGTATCCGTCATTATGAGTCCCGACTTGATTCCAAGACGAACGCTCGCGACTCAGTTTCATTTAGTTGTTCGCTGCCACTTGCTACCGACACTTGTTCAAGGAAAAACGTCGTACGCGCATCTACAATGCACGAAACAATACGAGACCAGGTGAGAAATATATACTGTTTATTTAGTTATTGTATGCAAGGCGCTTGCGTGAAATATTATTAATAAAATAATATATTCTATAAACAGTCTTCTTAGGTCATATAAAAATTGTTTTAGATGTATGATTCAGCTTTCGCTTGCGTACCTACCGTTTTTAGTATTTAAGCATCAAACTTGTGCTGTGGTATTTTTATTTTTATTCAGTTTCATGAATCATTTGAGTCATATTGTTAGTGTTAATCGTTTTGATTTAGACAAATTGTTCAGGTCATTGTGTATTGTAATGTTTTCATAGTTGGTCTCCTATTGTTACATTTTTTTGATCAAAAATAGAACGAGTAGGTATTTCAAGAAATGACTTACATTCACCTAAATCTATTTCGCAATAATAAGAATAATGTACGTATACGAATATTATGCATTTATTGTCTAAGTACTTAAATATAAATCTAAAAAGTAATATATCTTTAAATCTAAAAGAACTTCTTGAATAATTCTTAATACTGTGCACGAACTTTTCCCAACAGTATACTAAGTAAGTACATAGCCTTCTTATATTATCACTAACTAATAGTAGGAGCCCACTGTAAATTTTCGTCAAATTCCGTTCAGTAGTTTTCGTAAAAAAATATATATTATATAGGTGGTAACTACCCTTCAAAATTTCACATTGGTATGACTTGAGACTGTAATGAAACGCTGGTGGCGAAAGGGTGACAAATCGAATTTGCACCACAAATAACGATAAGTAACAGCTTTTGTGTTTCATATTAGTTTACTTAAAGTTTATTAGTTTGCTAGGGAATAATGAATAAGTAATAATATAATAATTAGTTAGCGACAAGCCGATGATAGAAATAGTCTATCTTTTTCGTTTTATAATATACCTATTAAATAATAATAATAAACTTTATGGACACAGTATCCCTTTAAAAACTCTTGAAAGCCGTACAAATACCTATCTAGAGTAGGTGCTAATATCATAGTTTAGACAAAATTCCTATTAGACCATAAACTCCCAATTTACAGGTTCTGTAAGTTTTGTTTTAGTGAGAGAGGAATGCCGGATCTCGTTTAAATAGCTATGTTATGGCTTTTATCTAGAGTATCTACTATTGTTTGGACAGCTTATATTTCAATAGTTCCATTCTTAATATAAAAACTGTTCTTAATATAAAGGACGTTAGTCTTTTTTATTTCGTCTAGTTTATTTATCCACAAATATTTTTTTTCTAATGACCGAGTATACCGTGTTAATATGTAAACGGACCTATAATTATCATATTTTAATGAAAATAAACATTAACTTATCAATCGCAAAGCAAGCAACAGTTCGATAGGTCATTGTTTATCATTCTGTTCAAAGATATGTTACACATAGGTATATGTTGTGTCTAAATATGTTTACATTTAGATAAATAAAATTATAAAAATTAATTATAATAAGGGCAATAATAATTATCAATACTTAAGTCTTCTGGGGAAAAAAACTCTTAGAATTTGTTATTGTATTATAGCTTTTGGCTAGTGGGTAGGTATTTGTTAGAAAGAATATATACTTAAGTATTTGTTTTTCACGTACTTATTAAGAAAGCAAACATTTCTTGCAACTCACCAACAGAATTTCAACATTAATTGTGATTAACGAGTTTTTATTTCTTATTTATTTATATAAGGAATATAAATAATTAAATGCCTTAAGGTCTCAAGTTGCCTCAAAGGTACCTCGTAGACAATCTACAGGAACATATTATATTTTTATCAATAGCATTTCTGGCGTTTAAAAAAAAATTAAGTAGTTTATTTTGATACTGTTTTCACTATTGAAAAAGCTATATTCAAGGAAGAGTTGTTTACCACGACTGCAGTTTACTACTTACAAAAGAACAACATTGTTATATTTTTAAATAATATTGTGTAGATGGCGCAAATACCTATATATTAAATTTCACATATTTTAAAATATAAAAAAAAATAGAACGTAACGATAACGCATAACATAACGCATTCGTGTGACAATTATGATTTTACTCCCATAAATATAATATACAAATCGATTCTTAAGGAGTAGGTAAACTCCAAAAATAGCATCCGTGCGAAGCCGGAGACTGATCGCTAGTGTATAATGTATACACAGTAAGCGAAGGCAGTAAAATTAGTTAACTATTTATTTTAGTTAGGTGATAGGTATATGCAATTTATATTACACTAGCTAGCTGGTGCCCGCGACTTCGTCCGCGTTCTGGATGAATGGTAGGTAGGTAATGTCCTTTCTGGTGTCCCAGACAACGTGTATGCAAAAATTGAACGGTTCAGTAGTTTTTGCGTGAAAGAGTTACAAACATCCATACATCCATACATATAGGTACACCCATACAAACTTTCGCATTTATAATATTAAGTAGGTACGGATATTTTGTAGGCTGTTGTTGTTTATACATAGGTAACGAAATTGTTACATACAACTGATGAAATCATTTTACCGCAGTATTATCATTTGATTATGCATTGAGGTCCGAATCGTGATTGCGCATCTGATACATATATTCTGTACTGGGGAATTCAATGATCGATCTACCGCTGACCTTATTACCTATGTACGAGTACATTTATTTACTAGTTGGTAACATGTATATTCGTGAAATGTTACACGCTGTAAGGTAAGCTACAAAATTAATTAATTAATTAATATAGAATGACTATTAAGTTTATTAGTACAATGATTTAAATGTAAGATCCGTTGAACCCAATTTATTCATACCTACATATTGTTTAACTAGCAGTGCCCGCGACTTCGTACGCTGTGTAGTTCGTGTTTTAAAAGTTCCACGGAAACCTAAAATTTTTCCAGGATAAAAATTATCCTATATAGTCAATCGGGGCAAGTGCAACTATGGGGAAATGGCAACTAAACATCATAACTCCTTTACATAGGCTCTTTATAACCTCGCCATATATATAATATATTTTTATAATAATATTATTATTATTATATCATAGATGGCGAGGTTATAAAGACCCTATGTAAAGGAGTTATGATATTTAGTTGCCATTTCCCCATAGTTGCACTTGCCCCGGTTGACTATATGTTAATCCAGAAATATTGATGAACTATCTGTGTGTCAAATGTCATCCAATAATAAAATCCATTAAGTCGATTATGAGATTAGCCCGTACCTCTCACCCCTTCATTATTTCTTTTTAAAAAAAACGTCTAGTAAAAAACATATTATTTTATTTATTATGTAATAATTTTGTATACATTCTAATATTTCGGCACCACTTAGTTTTTAATAGTTTTTCATGGTGAGACTCTACTGTACCCTAGTCCCTTAATAGAAATCGAATAAATTCTACATATTATGACAGAATCTAAGAGAATATAAAAGTAAAAAAATCTATGTATTTCTATTGTGGTTAAATTAAGTCCAAATCATAATCCTTTTATAAATATTCCTTTTGTTCCGAAACATCTATTATTATATTAAAATATAATAATAGATTTTCCTATTAAGAGCTATTTCAAGTAATACTTGAAGTGATTCCCTCTTCGATTATATTAATAGATTTAATTCACAATAGAATCCTTTATATTTTATTAGGGCTAAATCAATATTGATTAATTATAATGTATTTGCATCCTAAAAGGTCTATTCGCGACATTACATAAAGTGGACTTCTTTTTCCCAGTCTAATAGCGGGTTATATGCTGCAAATGGGTTAGCGAACTTAGTATTAGGAAGGAAAAACCGTAATTACTTACTGAAACATAACAGCACATGTGCTGTGCTCTTCTGTCACTGCCGCCAGACGGTTTACCCAATTTATCACGGGGTTCATATCTCGGGCAATTCTCACCTGCGACATAATTCCCTAATAACTAAAAGTAACCCTTTTTGCGTGCGTTTGTTACATAAATATTCAAATTGGCAATTACACAAGCAGAAGCTTTTGCCAAGATCGTCTTTCAATATTACCTACATAATGAATGCCAAATATTTACCTACCCTAAAATCCTCAATGTTAAGTATTTGTTTATAATTTATTTTATATCCTCACAATATTCCACACAGCACTATGTAGTTCCATGCTAAGCAACTAATGCTTGTATGTGGATACCAGACAGTTGATATATATTAGTTTTTTTTTGTAAATACAATACATATTATAAACACAAACTTCCATGGCTCAGGTACAAAGGTAAATGTTAACACATAAACATTTGCTGCTTGCATGATTCGAACCCGCGACCGTTTGGTTAACAGCAGCCACTAGACCAATGTGTGCTACAATTAAAACTTTTTAATTTGGAAAATAATTTGCGTAGTTATTAAAAATTTAAGGATTCAACTAAATAATCCGCTTTCCTCTTTGTTTAAAATACACATTGTGCTAACTACATAGTATTGATGAAAGTCTATTTTTATTACAAAGCCCACAAATACGTATAATGTTTCCATTGGTTCGTGTAAAACAATCTTCTAATAATACTTTAGGAAAAGTACTATGAAACCACTAGTATACAAGTACCTACTTAAGTATTAACCACAAACACATCAACCACAATCCAAACGGTACATACCCTGTACCAGCGAGCGAAGTTGGAAATCGGTTCAGAGTTTTCTGAGTCCATAGGGAACAAACATACATACACACATCGCCTTTTATATACACATCCAATATTCCTATATTTTAAAATGTATATTATATATATATATACAAAGATAATTGATTGGTCTCGCTGCGCTCGACTAGATAGAGCGCTATACAAAAGCAATAGCTCCGAAAATGTGGCAACTTTTTAATGTAGTGTGTGTAAAAAATTGTCACTTTTTATCACTTTTTACCCAGTTTTATTATATTTTTACACAGTTTCATTCACTACGCAAACTGTTATTTTATTATGCCTAAAATTTAATAAAACATTCGGCACGTACACATCACACACAGTTTACAGTGTGACTGGCTCGGGTACGCCGAAATCGGCGTACTATTTTATGCCGCATTTTATAAGTACGACGGTGGTATCTAGTCGAGCGCAGCGAGACCATTTATTTATCTATATATATACAACATTTCCCTTGTTGAGTTCACACTCTATTTACGAACATTATGCCTAATGTTTCTGACTAATATTAGCGAAATATTGGCCGACCTGACCAAATGACGCGCTTCCTTCGAGCTGAGTATGATTTCTCTGGCCAATAATAACACTTCTCTTGTACGTATTTCATAATATTTTGCTTCGTACAATGGTATTTTCTGAATCTGTATATCATGACTATAAATATCTATACCATTTTATAAAATAAACTAGCTGTTGTGTATATAATTTGCATAAAAAAATGTATTGTCATTTTCCAATCAAGGGAAGGGGGGAGGGGAGGAAATAATAATAACCAGGCTTTGATGTATGTGGGTTTAGTTAGGCTGTAGTCCACTTCTTTAAAGAAGACGTAATGTAAGTTACTCGCACTTTTCTTTATTAGCACGTGGGATATATGGATGTATATGGATGTTTGTAACTCTTTCACGCAAAAACTACTGAACCGATCACCATGAAATTTTGCATACACTTTGTCTGGGACACCTGAAAGGATATAGGGTATAGAACGCCGACGAAGTCGCGGGCACCAGCTAGTGTAATATAAAAATGCCTATTCAAATATTACAAGTATAAAACAAAATCTCTTTCGTGCGTGCCCCGAACAAACCAACCCAAATGGCTCGTCATAAAATCCTAATCCCGTGCCTATAACGGCTCGTAGTCGCCCTATCAGCCCTGTCGTACCGCCAAAGCTGATATAATACATATTATGTACTTATTATTTTTATTTACAATTCACTGTTTCACGTTTCTTTAAGAAAAAAATAGAGTATTTTTTATTAAATATTCGAATTTAAAAAATGTAATCTACTTATTTTTGGAGTTTACTCCTTTATTTACATTTTTTTTACATTCCCGATTTGCATAGATATATAGGTATAAGTCCGTGGCATGAAAATGGGAGTAAAATCATAATTGTCACACGAATGCGTTATGTTTATGCGTTATATATTTTTAATATTTTAGAATATCTGAAGTTTGAAAGATATTGCGTCATCTACATAATGCCTACCTATTATTTTAAAAAAAGAACAATGTTGTTCTTTCGGCGTGTTCGAATTGTGAAAATTGAAATATAAATCGACTGGAGTAAACTCCAGTCACAGCTCACAGCACCCTAGTCGGGGCTGACACACATTTTATTTTATTTATTTTTTCAGAAAATCGTACATATATAAATTATTTGTCGAGTGAGAAACACATTTGGAGAACTTCATTACATACCAATTACTTTCTGTAAAATTACAAATATTAACTACATACTTACGTATACAATAAAACGTTATCCTTAAATGAGGCTTAACCCAGGACACATCATGTGTGGTAATTACTAGAAATATTTTTAATATTAAATTGAATGGGATTGAATTCATTGAATTCAGATATTTAGCTATGAGAAATAAATATTTTATGTTTTCATTCTATACTCGTATAATACGAGGTGGCTGAAACCTAAATTTTACTGTGAATATTTAATGAATACAAAAATATTCATTTTTTCAGTAACACTCTATGCTTAATAAAAAGCTATTACACAAGCAAAACAAAAAAAAATATAATTAAAAATAACATCTTTTATCTCTATAACTCGCCTCGGGGGTATGACGAGCGTCCTCAACCTACTCGAACGAGCTGGCTTTCTTTCTATTTAAAAACTTTCCTCTATTCCTCTCTCCTATTGCGACTATTCCTCTTGAGTGACAAAGAACGGTCAATGCAGAATGGTATACTAGCATTTGTTTGCCGCAGGTCGTCTCTGAATTCCGTAAAGAGAACAGCAACCGCCGCATCATCCTCCATCACGACAAAGCGAGCTCTCATACCGCCCACAGAACAAAAGAGTGTTTGAAACAAGAAAAAATTGAACTATTAGACCATCCGCCGTACAGCCCTGACCTAAGCTCGAATGATTTTTATAATTTTCCCAAAATTAAGAACAAATTGCGTGGTCAACAATTTTCGTCATCTGAAGAAGCTGTAGACGCCTACAAAACGGCCATTTTACCTTAACTTCAGAATGGAAGTTGCTAATTGGTTCAATTGAATAATATGTCAAGTTTCAAGGAGAATACTTCGAAAAACCATAAATATCTTTTCCACTAATAATGTTGAATCAATTCCTTGATTCCCGAAATTTTCCGTGCCCCCCTCGTATTCCTAGAAACGGGTAATAACTGCTAATTATGTAGGCTGGGAGATATTTTCCTGGAAATAATATCTATTGTTGCAATAGTTATTTCAAGAAACATATCTGAGCACCTCCTTGTGTTATTATCAGCCTTTATAAAAATTCCACCTCATAAAGGTGGCCTTTCTTGGAAATTCTTGGATTCTTGGAAATTCTTTTTCCAAAGGTTAATAAATAATCGCCCGTAAAAGACTTTTCACACTCACTCGATATATTCGCGATACATTTTTAATCTTAGGGCAAATGTTTGCAAAAAACTTCTTCTTCCAAATGATATATTGAATTGAAATGTTGACCATTAAAGTATTGAAATAAATTTAATGAATTAAACATTACAAAAAATTTTGAAGAGATTCGTCACTACATGATTTATGTAATGTAGTCAATCTAAGCAATAGATTTTTCCGGATGAATCTGCCCCGAAGAAGGCAAACCAGCGACACTTTTGGTTTCTATATTTGCGCAAGCCTGATTTTTTTTATTTGTCGTGATAATATAGCCTATCAACAAAATGAACTCCTGCCATCTCAACCGCGGGACAACAAGTGGCTGTGATATGTCAATTATGTTTAAACAAATGAGTGAATGTCAAAAAAGCGCAAAGCTGAAACTTTACATATTGTTTATTGGTAGTTCATTATAAAAAAAACACTTCCTGCCACCTCTATTGTCGAACAACAAGCTCCTGCCATCGACATAGTGTAATGTAATGGAATATATCATGGGTTTTCGTGCACTGCCGACGCCATGTTCAAATGGCTGGCAGCATAATTTTTTTCACAATCTTAATTATTAAGCTAATGATAAAAAAACAGCTTTGCGCATGTCAATAATTTTTAATTTTTTAACATTATTATGTCGATGGCAGGAGTTTGTTGTTCGAGGTGGCAGGAAGTGTTTTTTTTTTTTCATAATGGGCTGTCAATATGTAAAGTTTTATCTTTGCGCATTTTTGACATCCACTCATTTGTTCCGGTGGTGCGCCGGCAGGAGTCGATTTTATGTTTAACAAGCGCTAATATGACACAAAAACAATATAATAAATGTTGCGAAAATATGTCAAAAAATAGTGTCGCTGGCTCCCGGACTAGTAGTACCGTGCGTGTATCTTCTAGGATATTACATAGATATGACTTGCACTAGGTACCTACACATTTACACTTCGTATGAATAAGTATAATTAATGCGATATTTACACATCACGCGAACGTTTCATTAAAATTCACAAATGTGAAGATAAGTGAAGAAATTATACCAACAATCTGCCTCGTCGTGTCTAATCCTAATTAATATTATAAATGCGATAGTTTGTATGTTTGGATGTTTGTTACTCAGTCACGCAAAATCGCCCGAACCGATTTGTATGAAATTTGGCACACAGATATAATATTTTATTACCTAGTTTAATAATATATATAGAATACTTTTTATCCCGAAAAAAAGTTAAGCCCCCGAGGGTCCAAAATATAAAAATTTCGCGTGAACCTGTCTATCGAGTTTATGCAAAAAAACACCGGACGAACTAAATGTTGATATTGTAAAATATTCTTCTATGGATAAAAAAAATTGATATAAATAAGTAGGTAGATATTACTCTACTATACTTACTTTACATTTACATTCTTTTTTTCTAACTACTATTTATGTGTAATTAACTGTACAACTAATTGTATGAATATATGAACGTCTCAAATGGATTTGTTCATTCGACACAGACATTCATTATTAAATATTTCACTAATTTGAAGTCTTGGAGAAAAAAAGCGAATGTCTGACAAGTTCTTTAAATAATAGTGAGTGCCACATGTGCATGTGTTTCAAACTCAACCACATGAGATTGAATCATAATGTATGTAGGTAAGCATTAGATATTAGAACAACAACAAAAAAAATCTATTTACTTATTAAATTCATATTTTACCCAGTTGTAGAAGTATTTATTTATGTATTGTTATTTAATTCATTTTATTGCAATGATTTTTATCTCTCTATTTCAAAAGTTTTGTGCGTCAAAATAACAGTAGATTTATTAATTGTTTAAAATAAAATGAATATCGTGTAATACGTCCACACTCCACAGCAACTATTAGCTAGCTATTAAGAAAACTAGTCAAAAAATAGTATCTGGTTTCTGTTGCTTAAATTTTATCCCTATAAACTCTTCTGGATTGTTCGGTATTTTAAGTAGTGCAGAGAGAGAACCCTCCGCGTCGACACAACACTGAAATAAATGAGTAAAAATAACGCATTTTAAAAATAGCAGTGCCACGTGGGGCCGACCGAACTGTGACGCCTAACACTGTTTATAAACACGTTACAACTAATAACAAAGAAAAATAATTGTTTAAGCAGATCGACTATCGACGGCGTAATGTTATAATTCGTGTAAAGACTTTGAGAACCGCTTAGGGGAACAGAAATAATTAATTGCGTAATGTTTCAATTGGAAAGACCATCTTTGAGGTTTCTCTGTGGGTGATTAATTCCTTTATTAATTAAGATTTCGAAATAAATTTTCCATAAATTAGGTACGACGCAGTAAAGAGTTTTTACTGAGAAGCTTCAGCATCGATCCTTCAACATCGTCTTAAAATAAACGCAGGGAAAATATCCAGTAGGATGGTAATATCGTCTCAGACGTAGGACGTTAAGTGCCTGCTCCACAATTTTCTAATAGAAAATTACTTAAGTAGAAGTCACGTTTCTGTAATACGTCGTAATATTACAAAAGATTATTCTCAACTAAAGTAAATTGAGATTAAAAAAATCAGATTGGCGTTGCGCCTTTCTTTGTTATAAGAATTTAATGCAGACAGCTTTTTGTGTGTAAAGAGCTAAAGATTTGAAGCTAGAAAAGAAATACTTAGAATACTGACTGATCTGAATCGACTCACGTTAAACTTTTATATACATTTAATGGTTAAGCTAATTGCTTAACCATATAGTCCGATATAGACTTTGTGATATTAAAGTATATATGGACATACTTATATATCCGATACATTTTTTTAAAGAAAATGTCGTCAGACATACTGACGGTCTACTGACGTACGCCTATAATAAAAGCAATGCCACGCTTATATGCTCTCAAATCATAAGAGCTGTATAATTTAAACACCTTGAAAAGCTTATAACAGTGGCAGTGTAAGCGTTGAAGTGTATACAATATACTGGAGTTTGCACTCGAACAAAGTGCGAACGAACATTATAAACATTATAAACTGCATATAACATAACATATATCCACTTAGCGAACCGATAAATTTACACCACAAAACGATTGACTGCACGATTAAGTGCTGTTAAGGCTATATTTATTATCTATTTACTTATATTAGAAAGAGGTAAAGTTTGAATGTTTGTTTAAATGAACTGAGTAATTTTAGAAACTGTTTATCCGATTTAAAAAAAATACATCAATAGAATAATTATAAGAATGAACATAGGCTAAATATTCCAACAGGAATCAGAACATAAAGATGGAACCCTTTTTAGTTAAAAGTGTAAAGATACATGAAATATTGCTTTACATTTATTGTCAGGCGTTATAAATTTTATTTTTAAACGCGGACGCAGTCGCGTACTCCAGCTAGTTAATTCTATTATCACTCTTTAAATAATTAATTACTTCATTATGTGGTTCATAGAAGTTCTATTACGTTAAGTTTACGCAATAATCGTAATATTTGTTTTAGTAATAAATATTAGTAGCAGGCTATCTATCTATTAATTATTGAAAAATCTCTTACTCGCTCACAACTAATAAAAATAAAATAATATAAATAGTTTTTTTTTAATATTTTTAATCTATAACCTTATTTTATACCGATTTAAGGTAGGCACGATTCTTTGCAAAATAAAACATACTTAGCAAAAAACTCGTCTTGATCTCTGTTTACAGAGTTTCGTCCCCTCATCCCCTGTGTAATATTTAATCAAACCCTAATTGGAATGAGCACAAAAATTTATATCTTCTTATAATTCTGTCTGTAGGTAAGAAGCTTTAAAAAATTTATTGGAAGAAACAACTTAAGTGGATTTTAATATCTTCTTCCTTTTTTTTTAGAAACAAATTGGTTTGCTTATTATACGTATGTAAACAATAACAACAACTAAAATAATATAAAATAATTTCAATCTCATTTTATTCCGTCGGTAATGTCAATATTTAAGTTTTGAAATAACGGTTTTATTATAAGCTAGTATAGTTTTACTTTTATTGATAGACTAACCGAAGCTAGTCTAAGACTTGACTTTGTTCGCGTGGACAGTAGACTATGATTAATAACTTTATAAACACTCCTAATTTTGTATTTTTTTTTTCTAAATCACCCAATTTTTAGTTTAAATAAATATTTGCTTACTATTTGTTGATTCTCAATTATCAAAGACTTTAGTCCGTACTAATATTGTAAACGCGAAAGTTTGTATGGATGTATGTATATCCACTTGTACAAGTTTGTATGTATGTATGGATGTTTGTAACTGTATGTATGGATATTATTGAATTATGAAAAACTAGCTGGTGCCCGCGACTTCGTTCGCCTTGAAAAAGCAATATATCGCCTGACATCGTTATTGCTATTATACTTACCCAGGAATTAGTTTCTTTAATTTTAGATAATCCCTCGAGAGCAGTACTTTTTTTCTGGATGAAAGGTACCCACCCTACTTATGTCCTTTCAGGTGTCGCAGACAACGAGTATGCAAAATTTCATGGTGATCGGTTCAGTAGTTTTTGCGTGAAAGAGTTACAAACATCCATACATACATCCATACAAGATTGGCTTGATAGATGTTATCGTTTTAATATTATAATATATATTTATTTCTAGCTACTGCAAGACGGGTATGCTGTACTTGAAGACTTTTTGAGACCAACTGAGTGTGACGAGTTACTCGCTGCTGGTCAGGAGTTAACAAAAAATCTGCCAAATGCCGATGAAAGGGTTGTGTTCAATACTGACCAGGTATTTTTTTATCATAATATATATACCTACCTATATCTTTTTTAATGTGTCCCAAAACTATGTCTGAAATTCTATGTGTCATCTCATTGCTGAAAATTTAAAACAAATTGAGTTTTATTTAATTCAAAAGATAGTCTTCAGATTCGGTAAATAAATACCTATGTGATTGGTGATAAATAGTTTGCGCATTATTATTATACTTACCTCTTGAAATGGTAATTTCACATAATGAGGATTAATTTTGACCTAGATATATTTTCAAGGTTTTCTTTCTGATGACTATCTCAACTTACAGTTTTACAAATTTTTCTATGAGGGATGTTCAAGCCACAACCCCCGTAATTCATTTTCGAAAACAAAATAACTTCTTAAACTGTTTATATACATATTTTAACTTCACTTAGGTATTAAAATTTTCTGAACTGTTTTTAAATTAAATAATATCTAATATAAAATATGAGAAAATCTCCTCACAGCGTAGGTAATCAGATTATATCGACTAGGGATGAATGCGTTTTTCTGTATTGAAAAGGAGCTTACTCGCTGAAGCTTACTCATAATGCTTCGAGATGCCTTGTTAACTTCTGTCCTAGATATTTGCTCTCGGGAATAAAAAAGTCTATATAGATAGAGCAAATATCAGATAGGAAAGATTCTTAAAATAAATAATGTGAGATAATATATATGCGTGATTTAGATACTTTAGATTTATTGTTTTTAACATAACACTAAATAATTACTAGACCAATTATGTAACAGCACTTTGTTTTGAACAAAAATTCTTCGTTAACTAGGAAATTCTAGTATCATGGTCTTAATTAAACTGACTTATTGTAAAAAAGGACAAAATTGCTTTGAAACTATTCGCACTTTTTACAAGAGCAAGAATTTTCAAAGGTATTTGCTGTACCTCGCAGGTATTCTTTGCTTTTAATTATTGAAGTTTGTAAGGAATTTTAAAGGGATGATCTTGTAAAGTGAAAGACATCTCTGTAATTAGCTTTCAGATAAATATGCTGGAAAAACCGATGTTCCAGACAGATAACAAGCAATTAAGGGCCGACGCACACATAAGGGAAGCGAAATGGTTTTTCTGCTATTCCTAGAGGAGACAAATTCAACATATAAAATATCATAAAGTTCCGTCAAACGTTGACTAGCAATGGTTTGTTTATTATTTACTAGCTGTTGCACGCGACATCGTCCGCGTAACTTTATAAAATATAGAATACATATGTTACTCGCTGATAAATAGCTTGTCAGGGGTTATACTCATAATATTTTCTTTTTCAACGCGGACCAAGTCGCGGGCACCAGCTAGTACCTATAAGATATATTTACGAACAACTGAAGCGCAGTTGCATTACGTCAACTTCTTGGAAGTGAGCTTTATCGATACGTAAGCATTGTCGGGCGTGCTCTGCCTCTTAATTGAGGGATGCAATATGCAAACTTACTACAAAGTGGCAAATACGTACTGCTACAAATGTACTAATACCTTTGAGGCTTTGTATATTAGTTGTTTTGTTTGTTATTTCCTTTATGTACGAGTAATATCGAAACGCAAATGAAATTTAAAATATTAGCGTCAACTTTGAATTACATACTTCAATTAGAGTTTTCATGAAGTACCTAATCGATCTTTTAGTAGAAATTTGAAACAATTTGATATAAAAAGAACTGAAACAAATTGATAATGAATTCTGGGAAAATCTTCCAGATTTAGGAGTAGCTAGCTGTATTCGTAACCGGATATCCTAATGCGAATATCCGCAACCACCATTGCGATAATCGTTAGCCACCCATGTGAAAATAACAACGATGGGCGTAATACGTGTAATGGTCCTTTCTGTGAGTGTTGTATATTGTGATTGAGTATGTCTTTAGTTGGTAAGCCTTTTGAAATAAATAAATAGATAAATAACGGATACTATAATAAAGGTGCCGACATTGTGCGAATAAACGTGGGTACCTATTAATAATATAATAATAAAAAAATATCATCTCTGTTCTGGTATCTAACGATAAATCTAAATAAAACTATTTCATACTTACTTTGTCCGGTGGGTCGCTAGTCGCTTAGCTTAGTTAGAGTTGTAGTTGTAGGCTTGTTATCTGGCTAAGTTAGGTTTCCTGAAATGGAAATTCCTTTTCCTTCCTAACTTTGTAAACTAGTTAATAACTTTTGAGGTGAACTTAACTAATATCTTAGTTAGTCCACCATAAAAAAATAAGCACAGAGACTATACAGTCACTTGGTCATTTAATGATGGTCGAAATCGTCTCTTAGAGTGGCATACCGCAGGGTGAACCAAGTGATAGCGCGACATATCCTGCCGGTGGAGCGACATCTGTCCACCTTTAATTAAACAATCAGAGTCATAATGCGATGTGACCCACAGGTGACATAGCAATTAAAACATTACACAAACAAAGTCGGCTTCATGATGCGCAAGCGCAGCTTCAACAAAATATAGCACTTCGCGTGGTTAATCTATACTAATATAAAGCTGAAGAGTTTGTTTGTTTGGTTAATCTCAGGAACTACTGGTTCGAATTGAAAAATTCTTTTTACGTTGGATAGTCCATTTATCGAGGAAGGCTTTAGGCTATATAAAATCAGGCTGCGACCGATAGGAGCGGAGTGTCAATGAAAAATGTTGCAAAAACTAAGTTATATTGTTCCTCTTTAGAAGTTTTAAAAAAGACTATCTTTTAAGATTGACTTACTATTAAATTATTATTACAATCAGGGATTAAATTAAATGCCGAGGGGTGTCATTTTAGTGTCATAACCTTAATAATGGGTTATTTGTAATACAAACGTTGTTTAACCAATGCAATCTAAGCGAAGCGTTATGTAATAGGTAAATATATATTATTTTTTCGTTTTCAGCCAGTAAAAGATATGTACTTCCTGGAGAGCAATGACAAGATACGTTGCTTCTTCGAATCGGACGCAGTCGGTCCAGATGGAAACCTTAAAGTCGACCCTAGCGTATCATTAAACAAGGTATAATGACGACCATATATAACAGTTTCTTGAGAAACCCAATTGATAAAGAAATATTTTGATTTGATTTTGATTTGATTTTGGTATGATCTTATTTATTTATTTATTTTCCAAAAGGTAGACAGCACCAACAGCACAAACAAAAAACTTACAATAGGTATAGGTAACATGAGGCAATTTTAAGGCATAAACTACAAACTAGAAATTGATCTATATCTATATCTCCTATGTTACTTAGTTAGAATATCTAAAGTCTGTTACGCCGATAACTTTGTAGTTGTCGGAGTAAGTCCCGTCTTTAACTAAAGCGCTATTGTAGCGTAAGACAATCAAGTTTGCAGTATTTTCATATAATTTATAGAAGATATCTGCCGACCGGATTTCCGACGGATGTCTATCAGATATATACTGTCTCTGCCGACCGGGTATCCTTCGAACAGGAAAGGAAACACTTATAGACGTCCGTGTAAAGAATTTTTGTTATTCTTAGAACTTTTTATTTTTATAATAATGACTAGGAAACAGCTCATGTCTGTTACTGACTATATATTCCGCCACGATGGCTTCAATATTGGCAGATTGCAATATTGAAATTGCAATATCGGAAATCTTCAAAGATCCCTTTGCTTTCACATTGGCACATGTTTATTAGATACATGATCCTTTAAAGTTAGCAAGTTGAGTAATAATGCAAAAGAAAAATTCACACATGAACGAGAAAACTCATATGAAAACTCAAAAGTGAGAAAAATATAATTGCAGTCAACCCTAGTTGAAGGTTCATTTCTACGAAGCTATCAGAAAGCTCTCTTAAAAATTTTCAAGTATAATAGATGTTTTTTTTTTATTCTGACAATACAACGCTTAGAATTCCGTTTCCCTTGGAATGTTTTACAAATGTTGCTTGTCAAGGGCGATACGATGGATCGCGCATTGTAGGAGAATAGGTTATCAGAGCCTATCTATTCTTATCATTTTCTGTAGCGCACTAGCCATATACCATCAAGTAGATGGTCAAACTGCCTGACGATCATAACATGCAAAATCACTGCTTATAAATATTTTAAGGTTATATCGGGTGAGTCAAAGAGGCTACTATACTATTAATAGTTTCGATTATTATTATCCACTAGTGACCCGCGCCCGGCTTCGTCCGGTGTGCATGTTTTATAAAAATCTCTCCGTTTATCTCTTTTTATATTAGGTAGATACATGTGTGAAAACCGGATTAACATCGATCTTCTCTTACTCGAAGCGTACACAAACCAACTTAATATATTTATATATAGATAAAAGAAGATTATTTCAGTAGTTTATTTTATTGCTAGGTTAAGTTAACAGCAAACCTGTCGGACAAAGAGTCAATTAATTTACTACCAACTTTCGGAGTACAAACGCTTTGGTCGAAAATTCAAATTTTCATTAGTGTTGGATTAATAAGTGCTTTCTAAAAGTTATTGTTGAACTTAACACACCGCGAGATCGTGATATTATTATGTTTGCACTGAACGCTTGGTTTTTCCTCATAAAATCAACATTTGGAACCTGGAGTTAGTGAAATACCTGTTGAAATATTGCAAGACTTATTAAATCACACATATTTGGTTGTTTAAATTTAAAAAATTAAATTTAAAATCATTTATTTACTGAGCAACCATAGTAGTAGGTATACATAACTTTTGTTGTAAATTTTAATACACATTTCTTTTTTTTTTCTTTCTTTCTTTCAAATAACAGCATGTGAGTGAATAAGGGATGTCGGAGCCCATTACCCATTACCCCATCCCTTCATTATGACATCCTTAATCCTACTATGATCACCTATGTGGCCTTACTTGTATTATACCTATATAGGCGACGGTAGCCACCTACCATCATGTGGTAGGTCAGTCTGTCTGTCTTAACATATAAACTATTACAAAATAATGTTACTAATACTAGATAGAGTGGAATTTTTGTAGTGGCGCTCGTTCCATAAAAAATATGTAGGTATACAATATCTCTAGATATTGTAGGTACCTATATCTAGATATTGATACTCTCAAGTATACTCTCAGAGTATAACAAGCTTGTTGCGTAGTGAGGGCACTTGAAATTTTCTACCGACATAACTCTCAGGATGTTAGTTTCATACATTGTTAGGAAAAGACGCTTCTGCAATTACGAGAGCAATAATTGCATTTGTTCCGAAGACAATTTAGTTGTAAGTATGGTGTAGGTGTTTTTAAGTTTATTTTATTTTATCTTATAATACTAAACGAGGAATTGTTGTATTCCACGCGATCTCTCAAACGGCTTTAACGATTTTGACGAAAATCAAGGGTTAGGGGTTTCTTAGGTCCAAACATCGATCTGTCGGGGTATTATCTTCGAGAAAAATTGTTTTTGGTAGTTTTTTTAATGAAACGGTTACAAAAGTAATACCGCTTGCTCGTTTTATAATATTTTGAATTATTAATTACTAATTCAAGTAAATACTCTGTGATTACATTAATATTTTAATTTTGAATGTGTCTAGGTTGGTCACGCACTGCATCTTCTGCACCCAATCTTCAGATGCTACACATATTGCGACCGGGTGAAGGCTGTGTGCAAACTAATCGGTTTTAAAGAGCCGGCCGTCGTGCAAAGTATGTACATTTACAAGAACCCGGGAATAGGCGGAGAAGGTATTATTATTAATAATTTACTTACACTTATTTCAAACATTTACAACAGCATTGATGCTAATAGCATTTAATATAAGAACCAATAAATTTTCAAATTTAATAGGGCTGTGACTCGACAATTGTTGTAACTTAGTACCTACTTCGATTATTATTATAGAGAAAAATACCGATCCAATAAATAGTAATGTACAAAAAACATGTATGTAGCCAGCCCTATATGTCTCTTGTATTGCTATCATGATGCTCTTGTATGGTTGATGATGATTTTGCTATCATCACTTTTCTGAACCCATGGGATTCTAGACGTGGGAGCCAAGTGGAGGGAGGGATTCTCTCCCATTATCCAAGCAAATTTAAAGACATATTTCAAGTCAAAAATAATTACAATGTTTTAATGCAATAGAAAATTTAAAAAAAAAATGTGGTTGTCAGCTCCGACACACGACTGGATTTCTGAAACTTCAGATATTCTAAAATATTGAAAACATAACATAACGCATTCGTGCTCCCATTCGTGTGACAATTTTGATTTTACTCCAATAAATTTTCATACCACGGGCTTATATATATTATGAAAATCGATTCTTAAGGAGTACCTAAACTCCAAAAATATATCTTTTGAAGAGGTCTTTGTCAACATAAGATACATTAATTAGCTTTAGTATATGTCCACAGAGATGATCCACCGTCGCGTCGTAGCTTACTTCTCATTTATGATAAGCTCTCAAACGGATCCGAGTATTAAAAAGGGCAATCCTTTTTTTTTATTTGCATCATTTTTATATTTTGCGTTGACATTCAACTCTAAAGCTGGGGGATGATATGGAGGGTTGATAAATTAACTTTCTGCTGTACTTTATTACGACTTTGTATTTACGGATCGCTAGATAAATAAATCGGACTGGACTGCAGTTGTTACTGCAATGCCCGCCATCCGCCATGGGTTAGGATAAATATTTGAATTGTTGAAATTTGCCATGTTTTTAATAAACATATGCCATAAAATGAAACTTCCTTTGACATCCAATAACAGACTTCAAACAGCGTTTAAATAAATGTTTTGTGAAAATATAAAATAAATTTTTAAAGCCCCTCTGGCACCCCTCTAGAGGCAGTAGCCTCCCCATTATAACAGACCAACGTGAAATGTGTTTCTGGGGGTGAGTAGTTAAGGGATGCCAGAGCCCGTTTTCCAATCTCTACCCTATAGGCTTCATCTTCGCTGCACGGATAGATGCATAGGCTATATTTTGGATATAAAGTTACGCGGACGAAGTCGCGTGCATCAGCTAGTTTTCTAAAAATATACTATAATATTTTTAAGAAAATCTAGAAAAAATATAGGGTAAGGTAAGGTTTATTTATGATAACGTAGACGTACAGTATTATCTACCTATCTACCTTCCTATCTATACCTTACATGCGCTCAAGTGTCCCTCTGCAATAACTTGCCTATAACTTTTCTCGTAAATAGTAAACAACTTAGCAAGACGCAATAAAAAGTTTGTTTTATTCCCTATCTTGGCCAGTATATCTTTACTTGGCCTTTCACTACATGTCACTAGAAAGCCCTTAAGCAACCTGCCTGGCGCTTCTTTAGACTTATTAAATATATATATAAATAATAAAAAAATTTAGATGGAATATTGTTTTATTAACTTCTTTCAAGAGTCTACTATTGTACAAGATTTGTAAAGTAGATACTATGTACTATACTATTCTACAAGAGCAATACTAAGTATTGTAAAGTTTAACTTGTTGGAGATAATCTCCGAAACTACTTGACCGACTTAAAAAATTCTTTCGCCAAATAGAAAGCTACATTTTGCTCCACAAATATGTTTTCTTTTTGCAGTAATAGAACACCAAGACGCGACTTATTTGTACACTGAGCCAACACCACCTGTTGGCTTTTGGATCGCATTGGAAGACGCCACAGTCCAAAATGGATGTCTCTGGGTGGCACGTGGGTCGCATAAATCGGGAGTCCACAGGAGATTGATTCGGAATCCAGACAAAGACTGCAACAAGCCGTTGATATACGATAGACAAAGTCCAGTTTATCCTCAATCGAGTTTCAAACCTGTACCAGTTAACAGAGGTAATCACTTAAAAAAAACACACTATTGAAATGAAAACATGAATTTTTCACTTCACTTATTACCAAATAGAAAGTATCTATTTAAAATGGTATCCAGATTTGCCGACAACTTTTTATAAATTTATCATTTTCCCCAAACCACCCACAGTCGCCCGGCGTCTCCCTGTTATGAAATAATCATTTTTTACTTTCGCCTACATCCACCTCTCGTAACTCACCCCTCGACGACAGATCTCGCTACACAATTAATCTGCAGTACCTGTTTGTTGTAGTTATCATGTACTCGCTCACTTTCGGAGAACAATTGTTTACAAAATTAATCACACACCAACGAATCCTATGCAGAAATTTGTCCTTTGACTTTGACTTGATCCATGTTTTTGGAACAATGCACGTTCACGTGAAATGCTCACGGCTCCAGCCAGGACAGTTTGTTGCAGTATTAATTAAGTTCTACGCGAGATATTACATCGCGATAACAAAAGTTTTACAGAGTTAAACAGTGTTACAGATAGGTAAAAGGTGAGTTCTCGCTTCGTAAGCGACTTAGTATTTGTTAAGATTCAACGACTGTAATAATTCATTGTATGTAAAAACTTTTGTAGTGATATTCATGTAATAAATCATATGGAATTTAATGTAGCAAGGCTCACTGCCTTACGCAATCATTTGGGTACTCATACATATAGCAACACAAAAGCACCCATGCAGTCATTCCGCGGGTGGTCTTCTCATATATCAAATTCTCTCAAATTACAATTTATTTTCTATCGATTTTTATAAATAAAAATCAATGTATAATAAGTATGTTTGTCCTCTATGGACTTCAAAACAAATGAACCGATTTTAATTCGGTTTTGACTTATGGAAAGAGGGACAAACGAGGAAGGTTTGTGTGTATACAAAATTGCATGCCGGATGAAGCCGGAAACGGGTACTTGTATATTTATATATTTAGATTATATTTCAATATTATAATGCTAGATCTAAAGCGTGAATTATTCGAAAGAAAACGATTAGATTTCTAGAGAGAACATAATATGCCAGCGCCAAGGACATCTTGAAAACATCTTTCCTATTATAATGCATTTCACTCGAGTGCTGTTGACAGAAACAAATCGGCTCCTATCCGTACTTCCATACTAATATTATAAATGCGAAAGTTTGTATGGATGTATGGATGTTTGTAACTCTTTCACGCAAATACTACTAAATCGATCACCATGAAATTTTGCACACACGTTGTCTGGGACACCAGAAAGGATATAGGGTCGCACCTTTCACCCAGAAAAAAAGTACCGCTCCCGAGGGATCATCTAAAATTAAGGAAACTAACTCCTGGCTAAGTGTAATAGCAATAACGATGTCAAGCGATATATTGCTTTTACCACGCGAACGAAGTTGCGGGGACCAGCTAGTATTAGATAATATTGTAAATGCGAAAGTGTGTTTGTTTGTTACGCTTTCGCGCCTTAACTACTCAATCGAACATCACATTGTCTGCGATACATAAATGGACATAGGCTTATTTTTATCCAGAAACACAGTACTGTTGACTGACAGTTCTTCTGAAAATAAACCTAAAAAAATTCTCGGCCAAAATTAAATAAACTTTTTTATTAATTTTCAATTTAATTTATTATTATGTAATGCAGTGACAGACTATCGCATTTTTATTTCAGGCACCTGCATATTGCTTCACGGCAACGTAGTTCACAAGAGCGCATACAATCGTTCGGAGAAAAGCCGTCACGCATACACATTCCATGTGGTCGAGAAACGGGATAACAATTACTCAACGGACAACTGGCTTCAGGAGGGAGAGAACGCGCCCTTCCTCAATCTCTATACAACGCCTCAAATAGTATAATATAATATTACTTTAACCTTGTACAGTTACAAGTAAAAATATTTACTTTTCATAAAATAGCCTGTTTCTGTAACAACCTATTTTCATTTTATACAACTTATAATTGGTTGCGCAACACTTACAATATATAATTAGTTAAAAAGTTCATGAAGAACCTTAATAACATTTTTTTTGACGTCTTTAAATTCGCTTCCATAGTGGGCGACAATTAAGAAAAGTTGATGATAAGTTAAGTTCCTTATTTGAAGGTTGTACAGATTCACTTGTAAATAAAATATACAAAATATAAATAAATAAATACACATTTGAAATTTAATTTTAATGGAAATAATAGATTTTTTTTTTTTTTTTTTTTTCAATTTATTCAATAAACCTCCGGCACATGCCGCAGCCTGTATTTGCCTTCATTAATTACTAACATTACATAAATTAACCAACTAACACTATTAATAGATTTTAGGAAATAATAGATTGTGATTGTCGAGATATTTTACCCAAAAACCGATATTAAATTTCGCGGACGAACAACAGGCTAAATTATAAACTTGTTACCAACGTATGTTATGAAATTAATGAAATGTCAACAAGGCGCAACTAATATGAATGCGTTTCAAATTATTTTGATAACAAACAACAAAAAAATAGTTCATTGTTTAAATGAACTATTTTTTATGAAAATATTTTAATTGATTTTCAATATTACAATAAATAAAAGAGACAAAGTGAAAATAGATTGTTTAGTCTTATCATAAATCACTATAATATGTAACATATAACTTTTAAACGATTGTAATAAAAATATATATTTTTGTTCATAAAAAGAATAATGTGACTAGAAATGTTTATACTTTAAATAAAAATGGACAAGATTTTAATGATAACTATACGCAAATATGTGTTTGCCTATTTACGTGTTTAGTTTATAAATATGTGTAAATAGGTGTTGTGATAATTAAGAAATATACATGCATAAACACTAAAAGTGAATTTTTATTTCTAACCTTATATATATATATATATAAGTATCTATTAAGCCGAGTAAAAGAAAAACAAAAATGTTTTATTACTTCCAAGAATTACATAAGTAAATGACAACGTCGATCACAATTACGTAAGTAATATTACATCTAATATATAAAGAGATATTATTAATTGCACATCAAATAAAATAATCGCCTATCAATTTATTTTCATCATTTATATACTTTTTACATCAAATAACTTATTTCATCGCAAATAAACTAAATGTTTAACAAAACTAGTACTGCAGATAATTCGTAAATATACATCAACACTACATTGCTTTTTTTCCTCTAATGCGAGACAAATAAATTCCTTTAGGTACAAAAATACTACAATCTTAACATAAATACTGATTGCACAGCAAATTAACCCGAGCGTCCATCGATAATACTCATTCTCATAGCAAAATAACTATCCGAGTAGCATAATATATCCTAATAAGCACCTCAAAACTTGCTCATCATATTTCTCTTAATTTTTAAGAACACATGCTGAGCAAATTTAATAATTATTATAGCTACATTTTTTTTTTCATTGCATAATTTCTAAAAGCATAACAAATTAACTGAAACTCTACCTACATAGCTATTATTTTGTGATAATTTTATGTCACCTATGAAAATATTCTCATCATAAAAATTATAATAATCGAAAAGAAGGCTAAAATTTAGTATAACAAGTAATGTTACTTTTATATCAGAAAATACTTATTTTTATTAGAAAAGAGTTTGGTTAGGTTCTAGGAATGTATATGAAAATGCGAGCGAAGCGAGCGCACCCGGGTAAAATTTTATTCAATTTGAATTTTTTTTTTCAAAATTACATTCAAATTTTATTTTATATTATTATTTGGACATGGTTTATTAAATAGGTAACCTCGGAGTCATATTTTAAAAATTTTGAAATAATGTAGCTGTGGTTGTACATAATAAATAATAAGATGATATGTTAAATAAAATGCTGTTTTTTTAGGTAAACTGCTGTATGTTATATAAAAATAGAAAATACATTTAAAAAAAAAGAGTTAACAGGTGTAATGTGCGTTAGTCATTACTAGCTGTGCATTAATAAAAAAGCTTTACTTTAAGATAAATAGCGGTATGTTATGAATATAAATTGTAATGCATTTAGTAATATTTTGAGTTGAGTATTTTGCTGTGCAATCAGTATTTTTGATATGAATTCGGATTATTTTTGCATACAAAGAGTACTTTTTTTGATATGCGTTTAAATACTACCCATATATAAAATTCTCATGTCGCGGTGTTTGTTGCCAAACTCCTCCGAAACGGCTGGAGCGATTTTGATGAAATTTTGTGTGCTTATCGGGTACGTCTGAGAATCGGCCAACATCTATTTTTATACCCCTAAATGATAAGGGTGGGCCACCCCAAAAAATTTTTTATATAGCAAAACAACGTTTGCCAGGTTAGCTAGTAATTTATAAAAAATAAGTCGAAGTAGTAGCAGGCAAAAGCTTACTTATATTTATAAAAAATAGGAACGGATGATATAACCTACCTGTTATGCAGAAAAAATATTGTATCCAAGGAGTCACCTAAATCTATAAATAATAATTATAACACCTGACAAAAATATAAGAAATATACAAAAAATAAATTGAATAAATGTGTCAAGGCCTAAGAAAAAGGGGCGCGGACGAAGTCGCGGACATAAGCAAGTCTATTATAAAATTAAAAATTGCACGTGTACATAATCTTACTTCCATATAAAACAAGTTTAACGTGCTATCTCATTCCCAATTTCCGAATTGAATGAACTATCTCTAGCATACATATACTACATCCACATCGCGAACAAATCGAGCGTATTCAGATGAGGAATCAAAAGCTTCTGTATTAGCTTATAAGCTTCTTAACTAGGAATCCTTGTTAAGAAGCTTATAAGCTTAATATAGGTATAAGCTTAAAAATGCAATGAACATTTCAACGGAAAATAGTTAAACGCAACTTTCCCTTTGAAAATGGAATCCACTCTAGTTGACTTTCACGACTTATAGATGATCCTGTGGCATTCCTATAACCAATGGGCCACATACTCAAAAGTTACCTTATTATTACTAAGTAGATTAGAATAAATATTCCCTCATTACCCATACATTACCGGCAAAATTCACAGAGCAGAAACTGACTAATGAGATTAACTTTGTTAAAACTAACGAGGAAACAGATATGTTCGGATCTGACCTCTCTTCGACTAGACTGACAATCCGAGGATACTAACTAGTTTTATTAACCAATTTTTGTTCAAATGGCCATACTGTATTAACATACATGTCTTATATATGTATATGTCACATGTTAGTTTGTAATTAAACTATATTAGTAAGATTATATAAACTGTTGATAGATTGTGAACGGACATTAAAATTTACAATTTAACGCTTATATTTTCGTAAGTATAAACCAACCATGTCTAGCTGTCAGTTACTATCTTACTATCTTTAGCCCATCAGATTACAAAGAAATGAACCAATCACTGCACAATCTTACAAACTATCACCCGCGAAATTGTAGACCGTCTATTGATTGGTCGGCGTTGTAGGTGGCATGTGTTCGTGTGCATAGAGTTACAAACAAAATGAATTATTTTTGTACCACTGGATAAAAATGGAATTTTCTTTTTATTATTAACACTTTTTCGGTATCAGCAGTCATGATGTCATATTTTTTAGCATGATCGTATTGTTTATCAGATGGTCGCCTTCCCTGACCCTTAACTAAATTATACTCTTCTATTATTTGATCATACTTTTAGTTTTTACATTTGTTCATTTAGACTTCTTAATATTTTGCTTATGCTTATGCTATTGTGGTACTGTTGTAGATCTATAGTGAATTAATCACAATTTGACGGCTGGTCATGGTCAGTTTATAAACTTACGAAAATATAAGCGTTAGATTGTAAATTTTAATGTCCGTTCACAATCTATCGACAGTTTATAATCTCACTAAATTAATTACAAACTAACGGTTCGTACAATTATACGGTGACATATCTATTTAATAAATAAAATAAATAAATAAAAATAGCCTTTATTTTCTACTACAGTTTTAACTTACCTTACTACAATTTAACTTTGAATTCCAACTTTACTTATATCTTTTAATTTTATTACAATTTAACTTTAAATTTTATCAACTTATTATAATTTAGCTTTAAATATTAACTTATCTTTATTACAATTTAACTTTAAATTCTATCTCAACTTATTACAATTTAGCTTTAAATATTAAATTATCTTTATTACAATTTAACTTTAAATTTTATCTCAACTAATTACAATTTAGCTTTAAAATCCTACTAATATTATAAATGCGAAAGTTTGTTTGGATGTATGTATGGATGTTTGTAACTCTTTCACGCAAAAACTACTGAACCGATCACCATGAAATTTTGCATACACGTTGTCTGAGACACCAGAAAGGACATAGGGTACCTTTCATCCAGAAAAAAAGTACTGCTCCCGAAGGATTATCTAAAATTAACTCCTGGAAACTAACTCCTGGCTAAGTATAATAGCAAAAACGATGTCAGGCGATATATTGCTTTTCAACGCGGACGAAGTCGTGGGTGGGCACCAGCTAGTTATTATATAATATTATTTAATATTAATTTCATACATGGAATACATGGACGCAGCCTAAGCGTCTCAGTATGACCCCACGAAAACTGAGCTGCGGTGGGCGGGGCTTACAAAACTGAGCCGCGACCTGAATTAGTTCATTCAACCAGCAACCAATGAACGAACTTTTACAAACTTATTTATAAAATGGCGTAAGTAAAAAGTGCATCCTAATAGCGATCGAGACATGCTATCATTAAAGTTTCTTTTTAAATGCTAATAGTTTAATACTTTCTTTTAATGTCATATTCTATAATGTCATATTTTAGAAAATTGAAAATCGAACATTCAAAAATTGGCGTCGAAAAATTACGGTAACTAGTATGAAGGGACTGCTTCCATGCTCGCAGAGATATACTATTTCGTTGGTCGCTAGTCGCTTAGCTTAGTTAGAGTTGTAGTTGTAGGCTTGTTATCTGGCTAAGTTAGGTTTCCTGAAATGGAAATTCCTTTTCCTTCCTAACTTTGTAAACTAGTTAGTTTAGTAGATAGTTAATAACTTCTGAGGTGAACTTAACTAATATCTTAGTTAGTCCACAATACAAAAAATAAGCACAGAGACTATACAGTCACTTGGTCATGTAATGATGGTGGAAATCGTCTCTTAGAGTGGCATACCGCAGGGTGAACCAAGTGATAGCGCGATATATCCTGCCGGTGGAGCGACATCTGTCCACCTTTAATTAAACAATCAGAGTCATAATGCGATGTGACCCACAGGTGGCATAGCAATTTGCAATTAAAACATTACACTAACCAAGTCGCCTTCTTGTTGCGCAAACGCAGCTCCAATAGCACTTCGCGTGGTTAATCTATACTAATATAAAGCTGAAGAGTTTGTTTGTTTGGTTAATCTCAGGAACTACTGGTTCGAATTGAAAAATTCTTTTTGCGTTGGATAGTCCATTTATCGAGGAAGGCTTTAGGCTATATAACATCACGCTGCGACCAATAGGAGCGGAGCGTCAATGAAAAATGTTGCAAAAACGGGAAAAATGATTCCTTTTTGGCAGCTTCCGTTGCGTGCGCTGTAATGTTTGGGAATGGGTTAGTGTACCACTGGGCTGTTTCCTTATTCGTCAATTTCACTAACTCATTGGACAGTTTCTGAACTCGCCAGTTTCCTTATTTGCCAGTTTCACTAAGCTATATTGTTCCTCTTTAGAAGTTTTAAAAAAAGACTATCTTTTAAGATTGACTTACTATTAAATTATTATTATAATCAGGGATTAAGTCCATTTAATATCTCAAAAACTACTGGCCCGATTTAAAAAATTCTTTCACCGAAAGCTACGTTATCAACAAGTAACGCGGGCGTGCAACAGGTAGTAAATTATAATTGCGAAAGTAACGTCGAAAGTAATTGTTTGTAACGTTTTCACGCCTAAACCACTCAACCGATCATCATGAAATTGTGCATACCTTTTATCCGGGATATCATTCAAAAAAGTTGGAGGATACATATAAAACTAAAAATCGACGCCTGACAAAATTATATGAGCTTAAAGATTATTAATATTTTTACGATAAGTACTTAAGAAAATAGGAAGCTATTTTTTTTTCTTATCTACAAATCAAGTAAGGATCAGTAAGTTGAAGTGGCAGTGGGCAGGGCATATAGTATAGTACGAGTGGAGGCCACGGACCAGCAAGCGCAGCGGACGGACCAGCAACCAAATAGGCCTCTTTCTGGACTTCTTTAGCAATCCATTGTATGGTTTCCATAATACGTGTTCGTCTGGCTATTATGAAAAGTATTTTCGGCTTATTGAAGGCCGGAAACAAGCCAAGCTTCAAATATTTCTTTCGTTTTCGTATTGTTATGAAAATAGAATTCCAGACACATATTTTTCGCTAAATTATTTGGACAAATAAAATTGAGTCGTCAATATTGTATGTGGGTGTTTTAGTATTCGAAAATGGAGCCAATATATTATATGATTTTCTCATTAGCGAGAAAAACATGCCCACTTATAACATAAAGTGGGTAGATCGAATGTTCTAAAGGAAAATGAAAACATGCTTACTGCTATATAACTATAACACATCCATAAAGACTTGCATCTAATCAGTAGCGGATTTACCAGAATAGGCTAGACCACGCGACCACTTTGACTAGAGTCAAACACTTGACTTTAACTCTTTGAGGGTTACTTTCACAAGTGTTTCGGCCAGGACGTTATTGATTTCCTATGCGTCACCACGCATCGACACATTTCAGTACCTACTTCATTCTCATTCATTCATTATCTTGAACTATTAGTCTTTCAATATTCTATAAAGGTTTGTTGTTATAAAATATATACTTATCAATGGGTTGTATGTTTAACGGGATATTCCAATAATTCAAAGACGAAATAATTAAATACGTTTAGATAAATCTAGACTTTGAATTTAGAGTAGAATCTAAGGTACTTTGAGGAAATCATAATGAAAATATCTATCCTTACTAATATTATGAATGTGAATGTGAGTTTGTTACGCTTTCACGCAAAATCTACTAAACCGATCACAATAAAATTTTGCATACACGTTGTCTGAGACTGGTGTCCCAGACAACGTGAACGAACATAGGGTACCTTTCATCTAGAACGCGGACGAAGTCGTGGGCACCAGCTAGTACTATATAATTTAAAAATAAATTTAAATTATATACTTTTGAGATAATCAGGTAGCATATTATTTACTATTTTCCATCATTTTCTATTTTTATTTATGGATTTCGTGAGTACAATTTTTACTTAACTATTGCACACTTAATTATTAATTTCTTATTATATAATAATTAATTTAATTAATAATTGTGTATTAAGAGTTTTTTTTTTTTTGCTTTATGTATTTAGCATATAATAATTATATAAGCTGCTAAATTAATAAAGAAATAAACATGTAGTATAAAGTAAGATAACTTTGCATTCCTCGACACTTAGGGCCTCTTTCACCAACTACAAGTAAAGTATTGATTGGTTACTTTTAGAAATAATTTTATGTTTTATTAAATTATGCACTCGGTTTAGTGCATCCTTCGATAGGCGAAATTTTTTTATTATCTTCTTTTTAATATTTGGGACTTTTACCGTACAAACAAAGGTATATCAGCTAAATTATTACCGGTGACAGGTGACTTTAAATGACGGTTAGCCTACTTAACAGATGGTGAAAGAGGCCCTTATACTATTAAAATAATTCTATTATTAATAACCTTTTAATAAAAATAGTCCTTCTGGCGGCAGTAACCACTCCCTTACAGAAGACCACCTTGAAGTGAAATAACTCTATGTGTGCTTGTTGTATTAGTGTTGTTTAAGTGCAGAGTTGTTGTCCTATTATGGTAAGCACTACTTATCCTAATCCGAACCATCAATTGGACTGCCTATGTACTAAAAATTACTATTGTAAATTACTAAGATTCGATATTTTAAGATGCGATAAAGTTCAATAAATACTAAGTAACGTAAGTAACTCTAACGAGGCGTCCCGCCTAAAGTACAATGACCCACAGAAATTCGACAAAAATATTTTCATTGCCGTCTAAATAGAGATAAAACGGTTATTCACGAAATCATAGCGCAGCTTTTATACTATTTTTTTTATTAATTTTTTATGAATATAAAAGTAAAAATAAATACGTTACGGGAGATTGCAACGAACCATTTCATAGTCTGTTTTCTATTAGAGCACTTCTTTAGAGCGGAGTGTCTGTTTGTGATTTTATTTGAGAAGCTTTTCGCGTTTCACAAAAGCTCTGTCTAACATTCCGTTTTTATCTTTTTTGCCTGTCTAGCTATTTGTTTGTGCGCAATAATTTCAGAAATAAATATTCCGATATCGTAGGAATTTTTAATTCGAGTAGAAGACAAATGAAAATTTCATGATGATCGGTCGAATAGTCAAAGCGTGAAAACGTAACAAATAAACAAACACACTCGCTATCCCATTCATAATATCGTTTGAATCATTTTATCATTTTTATTATTATTTAAAAAATATATAAAATGAACATTATGAAAATAAGAAAATCGAATTAAAATCGAAGAAATAAAATCGAAAAGTTAAGTCAAAGAACATTAGAAATATAACTGAACTTACAGATGCTATCCAATGTGCATTAACACAGAAATGGAGATGGGCTGGTCATGTATCAAGATCAGAAAAAAGACGGACAGTACAGACGACAGAATGGCCTGGGCCCCAAGGAAAAAGATATAAGGGAAGATCTAAGACAAGATGGATTGATGATATAATTTCTACTGCGGGAAAGGACTGGATGTTTATGGCAAAGAACAAAACCAACTAGAATAGGATGGAGGAGGCTTTCATCCTACAAGGGGGGGGCATATCATAAATCAAATAAGTAGTTAATTCAAGTTGTCATTTATGGTTTTTTTTTCTATGTTTTATTAAATAAATGTGATATGGATAAATATAAAGCTTTATTATTATTATTATAATTTATATAAAATGTAGCTTTAGGTAATTTTCATTTAAAAATGTATTTGAATTTATAAGGATTCAACCCGTCTGGCCCGCCGCTGGCTTCACAAGGAATTGAAATATTCGAAATCCTTCTTCAACGGATGCTTACGTTATAAATAGCTTATAAAATAAAGCCTTGTTCCGAAGAAAAGCTTTCTCAACTTAGTAGTTTTTGAATATAATATTTTTATTATTGAATTAATAATATAATTAAAATTAACTATTACTTGTTAATACTTGTTTAATGTTTTAGCTCACTGACAGAATAAACTATCTTATAATAGGTAAGTAATATATCGTCTAAGAATATGTAATGTAACAACAAAAATTTTGTTGAAAACTGACTGTTTGGAATGATTGTTTAAGATGGATTTATTATTATCATCAATAGAAATATGTGTTGAGAAATTGAATGTTAAATATTACTGGCTGATATTAAAAAGAAATACATTTAAAAATAAGAGTTTGAATTTAGAAGAGTCGAAGAGAATTATAGTTGACAAGGAAAATTTATTGGTCAGTTTTTTGTTAGAGGGTTGAGGCATATTTGATTTTTTAGTAATGTATTATTTATAATGATTGTTAAAATTATAGTAATGAAGAAGAGAAAATATACGTAATGTGCACATGATAGTTATGAGTTTAATTTATAATCTGCTACAAGTTCGATATAGAAAAGATTCCACCAATATGCAAGAAGTGCTGTGAATAGTATAAAAAAAACCAACAAGAGGATTTTCAACGGATTTTCACCAATATGTAAGAAGTGACTAGAAGTTATAAAAACCTACAAGAATATGTTGTATTCAACAAAAACAACAAAACAGCGGTAAGTTGGGGCCTTGTTCGGCCTACTTTGCAGCATAATAATGCTGGAAACAAGGCCCCAACTTACCGCTGGTTAAGGCTACAGGGTGAGAAAAGCCATGTCAAAAAGTGAGATTTTTATGAGTTTAAAAAACTGTAAAAAACTGGCCCTTAACAATTTGTTATGCAAGATTAAACGGTGCACTTATATCGAGAGGTCGTTGTGTACAAGAGGCGAACGATACGAGGCGATAGGAGAGGCCGTTCACACTGGAAGCCGAAGGAAGTGATATGAGCAGTTAGCCAGTAGTCAGCGGCAGTAACTCGTGCGACGATGCGCCCATACAAACTCACCATGTTTGTACTCATCATTTTTGCCTCTCTACTGCGTAAGTTTATTTGAAAATTTTGCGTTAACGCTGCTACGCTTTGCAGGCTATCGTGAGCGAATTTTTTCTTTATACAAAATGTACATACTTATTTATTTTATTACCTACTACTTAGCGAACGCGCGCGATTAAATTTTTACGGAACAATATTCTTGATTTATCGATAAAGTCGCGTTAAAATTATTTATTGCATTTTACTAAATTTCAGTTAGAGAGTGTTATACAGTTCAGTTAGAGTTAGAGAGTAAAATCGTCGATTTATTTTGTTTTATTGTTTGGAATGCCTATCCTGTGAGAAAGTACTAAGTAGTATGAAACCTATAGGAGTAAACAATCAGCCATACTTAGGACTTCCTAAGCAGCTTTCAATAAATAATTAAACTTTTTTTTTTGTATATAATCTTTCAAATCTTTTAAATTTGTTAAATGACAAGTCTCCAATATCAGTTGGAATCTTATTTTATTACCCATTTTCGAGTTATATATACTTATTTAATGTTTTATAATCACTTATACTGAAATTTTTATTTTTGTTTATTTAAGTGTTATTTAATTTATCATGAAATTCACAATGTAGAAGACATGTTGTTCGCAAATGTTTATAATAAAACATATAGTTTACACATCCCGTCAGTATGCAGCATCGTGAATCATACAGGTTCACTAACTACGTAATTTACGTAATATCTAAAACCCAATTATTTAAATTCCAATAAAATTCACTTTTAATAAGTATTATTTATGTCATAGATTATATGTATATTTTTTTTTACTTTTGTGGCAATTGAATTCATATTAGTTATTATTATCTACCTAAATAATTCTTGGACTTCATTCATATCCATATGCTGTTCATTCTGACACGTAAACTCAATAATAATAAAATTATAAAATTATATTCCAAGGTTTGATTCCTCGTTGTCTCCGTCATTGTGAACGTGTGTGTTTGATTTTGAGTAATTCAGTACAATATTTTTTAAATTAAGTACCTATACAAAAATAATAATTAAAAAAACATAACCAGGAAATCACTTTATTGGATTGCAATTCCAAGCTGTGCATTGGAATTATTATAAACATACTAAAACCTTGACTGCAATGTATGTTTATCAACGAGCGGCTGTATTATTTATGTACATTATATTATATGTATAATTAATGTGTTAGATATTTAACATGAATTTCATAAATTTCATATTTAAATTTAAAATTTTCGTCAATTTTTTTTTCTAACGGTTCACGTGATGGTAGATGGCTAGGCTACCGTTGCTCAATTAATACAGTGAATGGAATGGACAAGTCTATCGACCTGACTAGGAGAAAGGATATAGTACCTAGGTGATTAGGAAAATGGGCAAGGACTTAGCTTATTCGGTTTAATTTCTTGATGGGCTTTTGTAAAGTCTACAAGTTAGGTCTTTCAAGAGTATGACTAAAAAACTAAACAACGCGATACTAAACATAGTATCATCGCGTTGTGACGATATATGGTTACTAAATGTTCGAAACTCCAATACGACAAAGTAGAAATTTCTAGAAAATCTTCATTGTTGAACTTTGAATTTCAGGATGCTTGTAACGTCATATTATGTAATTTGGTATATTAAACATACGATTAACTATTTTCGCAAAGGTTTCTCAAACACAACTTTTGCTGCACAAGGAACATGGAAATTCCTTATGCTTAAATACAGAACTAGTTGTACAGAATAAGTCGATTTTTTTCTTAGTTTGGACTAAAATAAAAAAAACTCGAGTAGATAAATATTCGATTAATTTCATTGTTTTATAAAAAAAAATGTTTGGAATATATATTTGCTAATTATGTTAATTTTATTGATTACTATAATTTTAATTTCTGGTATTACATATTATATGAGAATACTTATTCTGTATCATCCAATAATAATATTTCATTAAAAAGTATATGAATGTAAAATTGATTTTATTGAGAGATCTACAAGCGGCAAAGGGCGATGCCACAAATTGGTATAATTTACGTAAATAACAAGCAGGTAAATCAAGTGTAATTTTCATCAAGTACAAATCTCGCTAATTTTACATCAATACTCAATCAAAAGGAACAAGTAACTAGTAACTAGATATAAGCCGGAAATTTGACGAGTTTTGTAATTCATATCGAAGAAATTTCTCAATATTTCCTAATGAGTTGGAAAATGTTGTAAAGTGGAAATATCTTCAATGAAAATAGGTTTGAAAAATATTATAAAATATATTTTTAGTAATTCAATTTCAGTACACCGAATGACAAATGAATCTACAAATGAATATTATAATAATACTCGTATGAACAACGCCAGTATCAAAGTAACTAATTTTATGTTTTTATATCTTCAACAGAAATATATATATATATATCGAGGTAGGTAGTAATTAAAAAAAATTAACAAGACGTACCTACATTAAAAATAAACGGGTAGTACCCGTGGTCCAACTCATTAATAATGTCACTAAAATTTAAAAGTCTTAGTGCCCGTGGTCCACCTATAATGGTCATTTTGTAAGATCAAAAACAATGAAAATAAAATGCAGTACCTATTACAAACCTACGCGCATGACGGAAGCTTTGATAAAAAAAAACATCCTAAACATAATAATATTTCATTGTTTTTATGATAAATGATAACGAGTACCCACACCACACGAACATCCGCAGAGAATGAATGCAAATTGTTTATATACTTAAGTATATATTTACATACTAGCTACACTACACGCTCTCGGCTTCGCCCGGATGATCGAAGACTATGCCCTCGACTTCTGACCCTGAGCGTGACATCTCATCACCTGCATGCGCTTTTAGCTTTGCGGTCTTTTCTGATTTTTTTCTTTTTGCTCGTCTTCTATGTATCTTTTACTTTTTTTTTCTAGTAACCGTTAGAACATGTGAACCGGACCAAGCGCAGAATGGTTGTAAAATAACAGGGACATCGTGTACTTGCGGATACGGTTGCAAAACGGAATACATTTACCGAACGAGGAGGGTCTGTATGAAGGCTCTTAAAGGTAATCCTGATTATTATCTATCCTTACGCTTAACCTGTTTAGAATTATGGTTAGCGCCACAATAATCCCTTGATGTAAAAATATTTTGTCTGTTAATAAATATGAATTGCATACTGTACCAGAATTGAATAACTACTGTACCAAAATTCCAAATAGTTCTATTGCACAGTATGACAGATTGGACTCTAATAAATTTAATGGGACACGTCCAAACTGTTCTAGGTACTATTTATATAATAAAACAAAAAACATGCAATGAGTTCTACTAGTGAGTATAAGTAGGTAGGTACATTGTGTGATGGCTGACGACCTATTCAGGAAAATTCCTAACCTATATTTATTTCTATTTAAAATTGACAATATAATCACAAACTACTCTTCTTGGCATTTTGCAGAAAGAAGTTCTAACGTTTGTTCTCTGATGCCATGCTTGAGAGGTATTTGTATACAAACTATTCAAGACCCCGGGTTCACGTGTAAATGCGAAGGTACTGGATTTTATGGGCAACGTTGTGAAAAAGGTAATTATTTACTGAATTATTTCTTATTAATAACTAGTGTTTTTGTCCGCGACTTCGTCCGCGTCCGATCGCTGCTAAACTTCACAGGAACACCCGCTGCACTAATCTGAAGATTGTCTGAAAGTTTCATCAAAATCGGTTCAGCGGTTTTAGAGTCTATATGAGACATACATACACATATCGCCTTTTATAGGTATATAAGAAGAAGACTAGCTGATCCGACAAATAGAACCGCTCTTAAAAAAGCTATTGGAATGTGTAGCTACAGGAAAAGCGTAATTTTTATTTTTTATTTTTTATTATACATTAATAAAGAAAGATAGATTTTTTACGTTTTATCATACAAAGGAGTAAAATGAAATTATTGTAGGTATAACGGAACACATTATTTAGACTGTTGTGTTACGTAAATAAATAGTCTCATTCAAGAATGTTAATGTAGGTAGGATATTCAATACTTACATTTGTTTTTTTTTCAGCTTGTCCCACAGGCCCGATGAGAGGTTTAATATTTCCACACGAGTGTATCGTAATTTGAAATATTTATTTGTAATAACTTAAGTAGTTAATATAAAAATTATTGTTAAAATAATTAAATGTAGAAATAACGAGCAATTACTTAATTCATCTTTAAGGCTGGGTTGCACCATCTTACTTTAACTATAACCAACGTCGCAACTTCAGTTAATTATAGTGTTATAGTGTATTTATAATCTAGGTAAAACTACTCAAATCGCAAATTAAGATCTTTATTCGAAAGAATATTCAAAAATTTATCTTCTCCAAAAGTAGACTCCAAAATAAATATGAAGTTGAGTCTTTTTATTTATTGTTATTTTATATAATAAACTTAATCACATTTTTAATTAATTTCATGCATATATTGACAGTTTAGGGTAATTTTCACCATGAATCACCAAGATAGAATAACATAATTAATCATTAACTCCACTCAATGTGTTTTTAAATTTTCAAAATTTTAAATTTTCATTTTTTAATTTATTAAATTTTTTTTATTAAAATACTAGATTGAATGTGACGTACAATAGGCGTAGGTGATATTAATGAAACAGTTATGTTAATATATATATACCATTGAAATAATAAAAAAATTAAAATTTATTAGGTAACAAATTTGTTTTTATTGAGACATTGGTGACCAGCTCCGGCTTCACACGCCGAAATGTTATATATAGGTAACCTACCTCTACACCTCCCTTCCTTGACTTCCTTGACAACATTGCATTTAAATTAAAAAAATACCAATGTGTTTTTATATACCTACTTTTTATTTAAGATTTTAAGTTCTAAGCGGAAAACGGGAAAAGCGAGCATTGTGAAGCTATTTAGCTAGCTAACGGGTCTAGTTAGTTCTAAATATTATAATTTGTGTAAATAAATAAATATTTATGTACAAATATTAATTATTACACCATTAAATCGCTTCGCTCCCAAAGTTTCTATTCAAATGGTACAGTCGGACTAAGAAAAGGTTCGTCACCTTAAAGGCGAAATTTGCTTGCACAAGGGCAATTGTCAGTCATGAGTCATGACTCATGGCATAATTTCATTTCAAACGTATGTCAGTAGTCTGTTAGTACTTTAGTGTCAAAAGGTACGATTTTAATAAAGGAATGAATATGAAAACTGACGAAGGTTTTCGTACCCCGACTTTACATAGGTATTCTAATTTCAAGTGAATAGAAGAAACTGGGAAAAGCTCTCTGGTAGGTATACAATTGAATGAAGCCAATAAATGTCAAGTACTGTTATAAATAAATATAATTAAGAATGCTTCTAAAATATGGAACAAATAAATAATTATTAGTCAATTATTTTTATTTTTGTATGTTAACTTCCTTTACAATAGCCTCTACTTTTTATTATTAATGTGTTGAAAACTATTTGGTTAAGCCTACAATTGATTATAAAATAACGACTTGTCATGTCATAAAAAATCAATTTATAAAAATAAATCCTTACTTTACCTAAAATGTGAATGTGAGTTTGTTTGTTTGTTTATCGGGGATACAAGAAAGGACGTAGGGTACCTTTCATTCAGAATAGAAGTAGTTACTGGTTCCCAAATGATACTCTAAAATAAAATAAAAAACTAACGCCTGGACAAAGTGTAACAGCAATGCTTTGGTCATGCTGGTGTCAGGCGTTATGTAATTAGTAGTAGCTAAACTAGCTAATAGCTTGTTTGTTTTTGTTTGGAATATTTCTGGTTTGGTATGAAGTTGCGTATTTCATGAAACCATCGTAAAATAGCGATATATATTTACTTTACTCTATTTAATCCTAGCGCCTCTTTTTCTTTAACCTGAGTTGTCAATGTCAACTGACAAATTAAAAATCAAGGACTTATATCCACAGATTATAAAAATAGAGATAAAGTTATGGTTGATTTCTATATAGCGAGCGCCTCTATTCCTTTAATTGTCAACCTGGGTTGTCAATGTCCACTGACACCAGTCGTTCCGTTAACCTGAGTTGTCAATGTCAACTGACACGAATCGTTGCGTTAACCTGAGTTGTCAATGTCAACTGACGAATTAAAATCGAGAACTTAATATCCACAGACCGGACTTGACTTGACTGCTTTGGTTTGGACTGGACGGACCTGTTTTGGAAAACTAATCAAAATTATGACTTGACTGAACTTGACTTGACTGACTTGTATCGGGATCTGCTATTTTTGACTTTAATTTCAATAAAAAAGGGTATTACGAATTGCTATTTTTACTAATGACACTGGCAAAATCATCGGAGAAAATCTGATGGAGCCAAGACATTAAAAGAAGAAGAAGAAGATCCGCAGACCATAGACATAGTATACTTCTATGTTTATGCCCAGACCATCCAGACGAAGTATACTATGTTTATGATCCAATGTCTATGATCCAGACCGTAGCCACAGACCATAGACATACTACATATTTACGAAGTATATGTATGTCTATGCCACAGACCATAGACTATAGCCACAGATTATAAAAACAGGGACAAGTTATGGTTGATGTTGAACAATTTTTTTAGGCTAAAATGTTAGTCAAAATTAAGCAAACGATGTATTTCGCTACTAGTTTAATCGAATTAAACTCGATGTAAAATAATCTTAAGCCACTGATAATGACATTTCCAGTGTTGCTTGTATTTGGCTATTTTAAAATTTATCGTATTGTTACTTATCGCTTCTGACCCACCGTACCACCGACAATACCCCCAGTGGTACGGTGGGTAATAATTTTAAAAACAATACCATCAATTAATAGTGATGTTTATATGTTATTTTTCTAAGGATAACGATATACATATTTTGATATTCTTGTTCCCCTCTTTCTTATCAAAATATTAGACTTATAAATTAAATACAAATAAATGTCTCATTAATTATATACTGCCTGTGGCATTATATACATTGAGTATATAATGCCACAGAACATTATATACTCAAAAAAGTGAATATCTAAATAGTGATTATCCCAAAGATAGTTGATTGGTCTCGCTGCGCTCGACTAGATAGAGCGCTATATAAAAGCAATAGCTCCGAAAATGGCCTCCCTCCACTTGGCTCCCACGTCTTGTGGCAACTTTTTATTGTAGTGTGTGTAAAAATCGTCACGTTTTATCAATTTTTACCCAGTTTTATTATATTTTTACACAGTTTCACAACGCAAACTGGTATTTTATTATGCCTAAAATTTAACAAAACATTCACAGACAGATTGCAGTGTGACTGGCTCGGGTACACCGAAACCGGCGTACTATTTTATGCCGTATTTTACAAGTACAACGGCGGTATCTAGTCGAGCGCAGCGAGACCAATCATTTATCTAAGTGATTATCCTTATAGATGTTGTAGAAATTATGAAACACTGGGTGAGCTCGCTCCATCTTAGGCCTCATCCTTGCCACATCACATGGCTGGTTGTTGGCCAAGAGCTGACCCATCTCTTATAAAAAAAAAAACAAAACAAAAACAAGAATCTAAGCAATTTTTTTATTACTAACTGTATATTGTACAATTTACATGGTTCACTTTGTTTTATTAACATTATTAGGTCAAATTTGAAAGTTAGTCCATTAATTTTATAATATGAAGTTATTAACAATTTGTAATCATAAATTAATCAAAGTTATTTTGTATCAACTGCGTCTAAAAAAACGCTGAAATGTAAAAAAAATAACAAATGTTCATCTATATTCCTTGTATTGGAGAGTTCGACGATCGGAACAAATTTAGTCTGTGGTCTCGCCCAAACAATGTTATAGATTAAAACAATTTTTACTAACACATTGCCACAGATTATAAATATAAAGCAATATGTCTAAAGATTGCAGTTGCATTGCTGTAAGTTTAAAATGAATAGAAAACGTAAAAACATATTTATAATGGTAATAGAATAGAACGCCAGTCGCCAATGGAGAAATATTCAAAATTATTGGTTCGTTTTACGAGAAGAGAGGCCGAGTAATAATGTCATTATCACCAGTAATAACTTCGCAATTCAAAACCCGCAAGGTTCGTACTTATGAGATTATATCTTGACTTGAGTTTTTGAATAACACGTTCTAAATTAATTTCAGCTTAGATTATATTTGGTCACTATGTAATTTCAGATTGACTTCTAATATATGTGGTAACTTCTAATATATTCAAACTAAATGTGGTAGTACTTGCTGGGATGCTCTTACATTTTTTGTAAGATCTGGTTAGGTATACACACCCGTGTACAGGCAAATAAATGATTTGATTTGAGGTTAGAGATCTTTCGTTTTTCTCTTGCAGGAGTGGAGGCGAGGTACTTCGTCGATACTGATGACAATCAGCAGTACATTCAATACGATGACACCAACATTTCTACCATCTGAACACCACAGAATTCTACTGCTATCACAAGTTTTAACAACTTGAAAAGAATTTCTTGAAACTGTTAGAGAAAAGCAGTGACAGTGGGAAGATTAAAAAATGGCCGTACAAACAATATTTTGAAAAAATATATTGTAATTATCGTCCAACCACAAGCCGTCGTGATAAGATTTCCATAAGAAAATTACTGGATTCGTATGTTCTAAGAGCTTAGTTTGAAAAGATAAGCCCCATGATGTTAACTTTTTATATAGAAATAAAGATAAATTTAGGGTACCCGTTGACCAAGAATATTTGTGGAAAATCATTGCAGGCAAACTAGGATTGACACCAGAAGGATGCAAGAAAAAATTCCGTAATATGAAAAAAACTTATATATATCAGACTTGAAGAAGAAACGGGGGACAGGTGAATGCAACAGATGGCCATACTTCTCTTCTTATGAGAAGATTTTCAGAAAATTAGAACTTATTGAGGAAGTTCAAGTGAGAAAAGACAAAGATGACAAATTTCGTAATTTGCTGTTGAAGGATCAAATAGGATCCAAATGTAGAGGAATAGAATAATGGAAGCACTGTTATATAGGTCATAAACATTCTAGTCTAGTCATGTAGCCAAAGTCCAGACCAAATAAGAAATATAAACAGAATTATCCAGAATTACACATAGTCATGTCGGTTTTTATATAAAGATGTGTGTCGGGGCCAGATAGGACAATGTATGGCGATAGCTACCTGTGTTTATAGTTATAGTGTTGTTTAGTTATTTATCGGGTAGTTATTTGCCAACTCATTGAAAATAATCATTGTGTTCTACTACTACTGGATTAATTACTAAGACGTTTCCTCTATTGATATTTTGTGTTCCAAGCTATAGCCTCAATTTTTGTACAAATTATTGGTTTCCATGAATTGTGATTCATACTGCTTTTTATCTTTTGAAACCTTTTTGATTCGAAATCTTCACTATAAGTTTTCAAATTATATTCTCCACACTTGTATTTGAGTCACATTATATATTTGGATGCAGCCGCCAGTCACAAATAAACTACACAATATACGGATTGAATTCTATATTATTTACATATTATACATTCCGATTAGCTGACACTCGTATTTTATATTAAAAATATATTTTCACATCAAAATCAATGTTTTCTCGCTAGGCCATTTTTTCACCACCTTTTTCTTTTTCTGTTGACGGCGACAACTCGAAATTTTCTCTCCAGCCGGAACGACCGATGTATATGTGGTGAACCAAGTTGGACACCACATATTTATTTGGGTAGTTTTATATTTGGCTTGAAAAATTACATCATTTTTGTAGAGAAAACTTGTCGTCGGGGGTGTCATTTAATGGCGAGCTTCACTGTGGTCACGGTCGCGGTCTACCGTCGGATACTGTCCGTCGTGGTAAGAAACTGCCGAAGATCGGATCCTGGCGGCGCTCACATCGCCGCCACCTGCTTCCATTGTCACCTCCGCTGTTGACTTTTGTGCGCTTTCATTGCAACTGAGTCCTCTATTGTAGTTGTCGCAAGAACTAGTCCTGTCCCGTTCACGTTCCCGATATTCTCTGTAATGTGCGTCGCGCTCGCGCTCACGATCGCGTTCCCTCGAGCGTTCCTTATATCTTTCGCGGTCGCTGGAGCCGTAGCGGGAAGCGAAGCGTTCCCGACGCTTGGGCGCGCGTTGCTGTCGCTCTTGGCTGCGGCTGCGACGCCTCGCCGCTGTACGACTTGCTCTCGACGCCTCGCAACGTGTCTTGCAGCGACGAGACGGTACTAGCACCGGATTGACAGTTATGCGATAGTCACCACATTTTCTAATTTTTCCATTTGCTTTTCCATTGCATTTACTGTTGGTGTAGCCCATTCTATTGGTGTTTCGTTTGGGTCAATTTTTTCAATAATTCCTTCTCTTGTAAGTCTTGGCGGCGCTCACATCGCCGCCACCTGCTTCCACTGTCACCTCCGCTGTTGACTTTTGTGCTCTTTCTTTGCGACTGAGTCCTCTATTGTAGTTGTCGCAAGAACTAGTCCTGTCCCGTTCACGCTCCCGGTATTCTCTGTAATGTGCGTCGCGCTCGCGTTCACGATCGCGTTCCCTCGAGCGTTCCTTATATCTTTCGCGGTCGCTGGAGCGGTAACGGGAAGCGGAGCGTTCCCGACGCTTGGGCGCGCGTTATTGTCGCTCTCGGCTGCGGCTGCGACGCCTCGCCGCTGTACGACTTGCTCTCGACGCCTCGCAACGTGTCTTGCAGCGACGAGACGGTACTAGCACCGGATTGACAGTTGTGCGATAGTCACCACATTTTCTAATTTTTCCATTTGCTTTTCCATTGCATTTACTGTTGGTGTAGCCCATTCTATTGGTGTTTTGTTTGGGTCAATTTTTTCAATAATTCCTTCCCTTGTAAGTCTTGGCGGCGCTCACATCGCCGCCACCTCCTTCCACTGTCACCTCCGCTGTTGACTTTTGTGCTCTTTCTTTGCGACTGAGTCCTCTATTGTAGTTGTCGCAAGAACTAGTCCTGTCCCGTTCACGCTCCCGGTATTCTCTGTAATGTGCGTCGCGCTCGCGCTCATGATCGCGTTCCCTCGAGCGTTCCTTATATCTTTCGCGGTCGCTGGAGCGGTAGCGGGAAGCGGAGCGTTCCCGACGCTTGGGCGCGCGTTATTGTCGCTCTCGGCTGCGGCTGCGACGCCTCGCCGCTGTACGACTTGCTCTCGACGCCTCGCAACATGTCTTGCAGCGACGAGACGGTACTAGCACCGGATTGACAGTTGTGCGATAGTCACCACATATTCTAATTTTTCCATTTGCTTTTCCATTGCATTTACTGTTGGTGTAGCCCATTTTATTGGTGTTTCGTTTGGGTCAATTTTTTCAATAATTTCTTCCCTTGTAAGTCGTTCAAGTTCAACTTCGGCGTTTTTCCGAATACTGAATGATGTGATATGAACCTCCATGGTATGGCACTGCTCTGACCATAAATGTGTATAATTATGTAAATATGATAAATGCTGTCAAATTGTCAATCTATTCTAACTATTATCTGTCTTGTTATCAATGTACAATTTTATGTTGAATAAAACCTAAATTACCTAGGTTTTGCTCTATTATTTCACTGAAAATCGGTCTTGGTGGTAAATGTTTCGGTTCAGCTCCAGGTTCGATTTGAACAGTTCGCTGTCTTGTTGCAGTGCTTGTTTTAGTGATGATGCCTGAGTCAACGCTTTGATTTTATAAACTGAACTAGGGAAATTCATATCAAACATTTCACTCCATTGTAGTCCAAATAGCATGGGGTTGGCATTTTTTATTACGACGACTGGTAGAATTTTTTGTTCACATTGTTTTTCTACTGTAACATCTGTTAGGCCTTTAGACTTTAGTTTATGCTCACCGTATGCACGTAATAGTCACATTGACAAACTTAAGCTTAATGTTTTCTCTATCATCCGTAAAGGTTGTATAATGTTATAATAACATATACCAAGGAGTATTTGTTCCAACAAATGTCACAAAGTTGATAATATTACATTGTAATGAAGATTTACGAGATAATATTATAATAACCCCTGACAAAATAATATTTAAAGAAACATAATACCTGGCATTATACTTTTGCCCATCGTTGAATTTTTATTTTTAATAGCTGGTGCCTAGTTTTTACTAGGTAACCTATTTTAGCCTATGACCATCTTGAAATTCTATGGATGAGTACTTTTGAAGATTACCTCCTACATGTTGAGAAATTGTATTTTAAATAGCACTGGCTGATATTTAAAAGAATAATGTATTAGAAATAGATATTTTAAATTAGGAAAATGTATTGATAGGTTACAGATAATTTTTATTTATTAAGGTGTACAAAACTGGTATACAATTCCATATAAGCAAGCAAAAAAAATATAACAAGAACATACAAATACAGCAATTAATTTGGAATGTAACCTACTACATGTGAACTCAACATACAAAAATAAAAACGTATAGACAGTTACAACAAGACAAACATTTAAATAATAATTACAAAGTTACATATTTTAATTTATTTTCTAAATCCTCCATTTTTTTTATTGTATATTTTCCAAAATTTTAAAATTTTTCGTTATTTCAGTCATATATCATGCTCAATATCTGTTATTTTATAAATTCCTGATGTAGATTCCACTATTCATCTTTCTTTACTTACATGTTATATCCAACACAATCATCAATTTTCAGTGCGCTTTTAAAGCCTTCTCTAGCCAACGACCTCTTCTAAGCGTTTAAGGGGCCCATGACCTCTTATATGGGATCCATTTACAATTAAACAAACTCCATCTTTTCCAATATTAACTATATATGGAATTCAACCCATATCTACACATAGGTACTTCCATTAAAATATATATCATCATTATAAAAAAACATCTAAATCTCATGTATATAATTTTACATTCCCTTTCACATACTACAATTTTCATACTCTATTCAATACTAAAATATTTTCTCTGTCAAATACCACATCTTATAATATTTTCTTTTCTATATTTGAAAATCATTACCTACATTTCAGCCAGTACCATTGAAGTTCAAAACCTTTAACAATGAATTCCTTGCAGAGACCGCAGAACCGTAAAATAAATCAAATTCGTTTCGAATTCCATTATATGAACTTGATAATAATATGAAGGGCACATGCGATAGCTTGATCTCATATATTGATATAAAGGAACATTGTATTGTTTTGGTTTTATAGCTATTTTTATGTTATAATAAATATATTGGTGTTAATATGGAAATTTGAAATAAATAAGGATAAAATTGTTAAAGGTTTGAACTTCAATGGTACTGGCTGAAATGTAGGTAATGATATTAAAAAGAAATACATTTAAAACTAGAGTTTGAATTTAGAATAGAGTCGAAGAGAATTTTAGTTGACAAGGAAAATTTATTGAAGTCAGTTTTTTGTTAGAGGGTTGAGGCATATTTGATTTTCTAGTAATGTATTTTTTATAATGATTGTTATTAAAATTATAGTAACGAAGAAAAGAAAATATACGTAATGTGCACATGATATTTATGAGTTTAATTTATAATCTGCTACAAGTTCGATATATAGAAAAGATTCCACAAATATGCAAGAAGTGCTGTGAATAAGTATAAAAATACCTACCAAGAAAAATAACAATAACACACAAGTTTTATTTATAATGACGCCCATTAAATAGAATATCAGGAAGAGAAGAATTGCAAATATATTAAATACATATGTACAAACTTTCCTTTTTATAAAATTAGTTAAGATTTACACATCAAAATAATATATCTTTGCAAGCATTACTTATACCAGTGTTTGCGATATTGTCAAAATTCGACTTTGTTTTGTTCTTACTAAATCTCGTCCATCTATCTATACTAATATTGTAAAGAGAGAAGATTTGTATGTTTGTAATGAATCAAATCAAATCAAATTATTTATTTGCATACATGGGTGTAGAACCAGATGTCATAGGTAAATCAACGTCCCACCATATATTACCACATTTGGTGTACAAAATCTAATATTACAAGTTAAATTATTATATAAATGTCTTACATTAATTATTATTAAATTGAATCATAAAATCATAAGTCAAAATTACAATTTAAAATGCATCAGAACACTATTCTAGAGCGTATCTTTAAAATAATTATCCGGAGCATAATAGGCTTTGCGTACTAATAATGACTAATAACTCCTAAAAACTGCGAATAAACTCGAAAACTACTGGATCGATTTGGAAAATTATTTCAATAGAAAGCTACATTATCAGCGAGCAACATAGGCTATATTTTATAAAGTTACGCGGCCGAAGTCGCGTGCAATAGCTAGTAGCAAATAAATAGAAAATTAATTTTTATCCTCCACGTAGGTAGGTATTATTACATAATGACGTGCCTCTGTAGATAAGTAGTTAATTGATAAATAATTCTGTTTTATTAGGGATGCTCTTTACATAATTAAATTTTAAAATCAATATTTATTTTATTTTTCATAAAAATAAAAAATAAATATATTAAAAACAAATTGGGTATGCATTTTATTCATGTTGTCAGCACTGTAAACACAAGTAGCTATCGCTGTCTCTTTTCGCTAAGGCAACTTCTCTGTGTTGGAAAGAGACGACTAGTGTAAAGTTGTGTTCACTAAATTGATGCCATCTTGTCATTATTTCATTATTTCTATAACAAGTAAAGTAATCATAATATTAATCGCACCACATTTATTGGTAATTAAAGCAAAATATTTTTATAAAAATTTAATTTAAAATTTGGTTGTAATTTTTATGAATATCTATTGTTTTTGGTACGGAGTTGATCATTCTCTTTGGTTGTACTTTCGAAAAATTGATTTATTATTGAGTTATGTTGGTCTTATTGCGTGCTATGTTAATTTTGTGAACAACTTCAGTTCGTATGATTGTGTCGATACTGATTGCGCGTACTGTTATTGTTTTGTGGGAAAATTTGTGAAACTTAACTCAAATTATCCTCAAAGACTGTAATATTTGCGTTCAGTTTGTGTCATAGTTCACCTGTGCAAGTTTTGTTACCGGAATATGTCATTGTATAAAGCGGTAAGTGTAAATTTTCATGTGCACTAACATGATAGCATAGGGCGGTACTATTGTCTGGAAATTGTAGGAATTGGTCGTCAAACGCGTGTTTTCATCACTAAAAATGCTCATAATTCTTCGGGAATCTCTTTAAACGTAGGTACAAATTTATATGTAATCATCAAATATTTTTACGACAAGACCTGTTTTCGGATGGTACGGGATAGCATCCACCATTTTTACTGCTACGTGCATGGTACCAACCATCTACATCACATTAAGTATCTTATTATAGTTAAATTTTAGGCCAAATCAGATAAGTTTCAGTCAATATTTGACCGATATTAGTGTGAATGCGTGAAAATTTATGTTTTTTTTATGAAATATCCCTCCGAAGTGAAAACCTTATCATTGACTTGTATACATAAAGTACCATATAACAATCTGTGTACATTTTATTTGTATACATAAGTCAAACATCGTTGTTATTGTATTGGTTCAATAAATAAACATTAATTTGTAAATTGCAAATGAGTTTAGAAATGTAACATGTTGCCTTTATGTCATATGTTTTTTATGAGTTGCAATTTATTTTAGAAATTCGTATGTCCCCCATTAAGAAAGAAGAAAGCTTCCTAACAAATATATATTAGGTAATCACTATTGACCGGGTCATTTTATCCTAATTTATCTATATAATCTGTTTCATCAGTTTGAAAATGAATCGACATATACACAAGACTCTTTCTTTCTATATATAGAGAAGTATAAACTTTAACTAGGGTGCTTATTAAAGTGCAGGGCATTGCAGGTCAGCAGATAGGAAAATTATCTGCATTTTTACATCTATATAAATAATTAGCAATTGCCACATGTATAACTTATCGTCATTTGAAAACGGCACTACATATTGATTTTGCTCATATTTTTTTTATTGTTTTTGTAATTGTCAATACAAGGTTTGTATGAAAAAATCTGGAACATCCACAGACAAAACTGGAAATTTCGATGATATCTTCTATATTATATAAAATCCTCCAGTCACAATGTTTGTAACAAAACTCCTCGGAAACACCTTGATCATTCTTTATAAATTTTTTTGTGTATATTCCAAAGGTCTGAGAATAGGTTGTAAACTATTTTTATAAGAGATAAGAGTGGCCCACACCAAAAAATGTTTTTTTTTTGGCTAAACAATGTTTGCCCCCGTCAACTAGTCTTTAGTCTAACTTTGTAAATTATATACTAAAACCTGCCTCGAGAACCACTCTATCCATTGGTGAAAACAGCCTGAATATCGGTGCAGTAGTTTTTGAGTTTATCGCGAACAGTCAGACAGACACGGCGGAGGACTTTGTTTTATAACATGGAGTTATTAACAGGCATTTAACTGGCCAACAAGTCAACATACACAGCATATCTCTTTCCACATAGCATGTGGGTAGTTCCAGAAAAGGTAAATAATTAATTTAAAAATCTCTCAAAGTGGGCCATTCTCAAAAGTATGAGTCCTCTCTATGTATGCAAAGTGAGAGTCCAATGAATAACCAGAGCAACAATTTATTCATGATAATATATATTTCAAGAAATAATATTAATTAGATCATTCGGCCATCTACCTACATATTAATTGTTCCACGATTTAAATTGTCGATTATTCAGAATAACAATATTTAATCAAGAAAGTCTAATACAATATTAAATCGCTGCTTTAATTCAAAAGTATCACAAATCAAAATTACACTTTTTTACAGGAGAGCTAATCGAAAAAAATTAATTATTTTTTGACAATCTTTTTCTTATTAGATATTATCAAATATATGCATATTATACATCGTTATAATACGATTTTTAATTCGATGGATTAAAATGACAGCTAGAATCGACCTTTTTTTTACAAAATGTTGCAAGCATGAAGAGTAGTGTTGCAGTATGACTCGATCATTTATAAGTCGATGGTCGAGTTCGGTATCGATCACGTTATAAAAGAAGATAACTAAATAAATAAATAAAATGGTGCAACTCGACCACCTTGTTGATGACGTCAGAGAAAGTGTCATAATCTTAATTATTAATCAATTTTAAGCTATAATTTTTTGGATTTATTGTTGTTATCCAGTTATTTTTTATGCAAAAGAAAAAATATAGCTTTATCAATAACTAAGTTTAAACATTAAACTTTCTATTGAAAAATAGGCAAATAAAAGTATCTTGATGTATCCATTTCCGTCACTACAGTTATAAATCCACGCTACTTATGCTACTGATCAACCCAAATTCAAACTAACAAATTTTTATTATAAAATAAAAAAGATTGAATCACGGTGTTTACTTAATACTCGATCACTCGGGATACAACAGTATTTTTACATTACTATAAAATGGCAACCCACCAAATGTCAATAAAGTCCACTCAATTAAAAATCCGACTATAGAAGCATATTTTTAAGTAGCATTAAATGTTTTAAGTAATAATAAACTGAATACTAGAGGAGACTTATGAATTACTTATGAATTTAAATAAATGATCAAAATATACCTACTATTGATTTGATATACATTTGAGAATCAAAGCTAACCGATTTTTTGATAAAAATGAGTCTTTTCTGGCATAAAAGTAATATAATATGTTACTTAGGTAACATACACAGACCTCTCACAGACCATCTTCAAATAATAATGTATAATTTTTGTTAATAGTACCATTTTCCCTCAATTCCTAACTTAACCTTAATCAATACTAACCATACCTATTGTCTGTCTGTTACCCTTTTCTGTTACCTGTTACTATGCAATTTTGCATACCTGGAAAACACATTGTCAATGATACAAGAAAGGAGATAGGGTAGGGTACTTGGCTCTTTCTTTGTCCAGAATTTAAGTGTAAACTATTTAAAAAATATATAAATGTACCAGTGACCCGCTCCCGGCTTTGCCCGGGGTGCACAATTTATATATCCTATCTTTTAATTTGGACCAAATGACACATCAAAATCCGTTCAGTAGTTTAGAAGATCATCGAGCACAAACATGTGACACAAAATTTTTATATATTTAGTTTTTACATAACTAAATGAAATAAAAATAAAAAATATATTTTTGTAATTATATGACAACTGTGACATCTTTATATCCCTGTTTGTTATATTTTTAGACAATCCCTCAGAGACCTATCATTTTTCAGGATGAAAAGTATCCTAAGTATTAATCCAGGTAATAAACTATGTGTACGCCAAATATCATCCAAATCCATTGAGCCGTTTTTGTGTGATTGAGTAACAAACATCGAAACATGCATACTTTTGCATCTACAATATACTATTTATTACAAGTGACCCGCTTCCGACTTGAAACTGGTGCAAATTATATATTAAAACCTTCCTTGTTTGTCACTGTTCCATTAGTGAAAACCGCATTAAATTCCTTTACATATTTTAAAAGATCCAAGCGTACATACAGACTGACAGACAGTGGGAAGTGACTTTGTTTAACACTATGTAATTGTAAAGATAGGGCTTGAATATGAGTTGGAATATCATTACAAAGACTTATTGATTGTCATAAGCTATAATTAACGATGATATGAAAATATATTACAATGGTTAGTTTCTTAAACACTTTCTTTCATATACTTACTTTGTTGTTCATGTTATCTTAATTTCTTGGAAAAATGGCTTTTGTGAAATGTTTTATTACAAAGTAAAGAATAAAGATATGTTTCATATAATATCCTTCTATATTATTATAGTTACATGTGATATAATAAATAATATATACTACTAATAATAATCGAATATATAAAATTCTCATATCGCAGTGTTTGTTGCCAAACTCCTCTGAAACAAACGGCTGGACCGATTTTGATGAAATTTTGTGTGCTTATCGGGTAGGTCTGAGAATCGGCCGACATCAATTTTTCATAACCCTAAATGTTAAGGGTGGTCCACCCCAAAATTTTTATTTTTATTTTTTGGCAAAACAACTGTGGGGTCAGCTAGTAATAATATATTATGTGTGTATTATATACTATATTATGTACTTATATTATTTGTGAGGATAAAGTAAGCTTAAATGTCTGAAAAACAGCTCGAGGGTTTTGTATGGAATTTGGCACACAGATACTTTATTATCCAATATTATTATTATATTGGATAATATTTTATATAGGATACTTTTCATCCAGTATAAATTGTCAAATAGTTAAATCCAGTACAAATAAATAATGACACCCAATCTATTTACTAATATTATAAACAGAGAAAATTTGTATATGTGTGTCTGTATAATGGATTTAAAACTCAAAAACTAGAGGACCGATTTTGAAAATTCTCTTGCCTATAGAAAGCTACATTGTCATGGAGTAACTGTTAGGCTATATTTTATAGTTAGGCGGTCGAAGTCGCGTGAAACAGCTATATTTTTTAATATTGTTAGACAATGCACTTGAATGGTCGCTTGCAACGTCGCAGGTGTTGCAATTTTCTGTCTTTCAGTTTTATGCAAAATATGCAATCAGATTTGTAAATTAAAGTACAGCCTAAAATTAACTATATTTTTTGATTTATTCTTAGTTTTTCTGTGCATCCGTTTAAAGTATTTTTTCCAAGGTTTTTTTTTTTGGATGCGAGTTTACATTATTCAGCCTTCAGGATTATGGAAATTTCCATTCGTCCTATAATTTTTTTTCTATTCTGGCAACTCAGGTCAGACGTTTAGATAAATAAAACAACGCTCAATGTATTCTTATCAGTTGCATATGTAAGTGCAAGTGAGCTCGGCTGGTAATTTTGAGAAGAAATACTTAGTTTGAGTTTTATCTTAAAGGTATGTAATGGAAGTTGCATATTAGTGCCAATAATTGTTAAGCAGTTCTCATACAATTTAATTTTAAAGTTGGGTATATTGTTTGGTTTAAAAACGTTACATTTTGCTCACATTTTGTGACTAAAGTTACTAAGACACATTAGTGATTGTGAAGTTTAAACACATTATTGTGAATACTTACTATGCCAGTTGTGATAAAATTACTATTGTAGCAAATTGTAATTTTTTTGCATTCACTTTTTTTTTATTTTGATGAAAATTAGCACACAGATAGTTTATTACCTAGATTAACGCATAGGATACTTTTTATCCTGTTAATAGTGTTAGGGTACCATCTAATAATATAAAATGTTGAGCGCCACTTTTACACTGATTTGTCGGTGGAAAGCAGTTTTTTTTTTTTTTTTTTTTTCATTAAATACTTTTTTTTTTATCCTAATCCTGCGATCAGCCCTGTCGGCTATAAGCAGATGTGATGGAACTGGTATTGGTTCGGGAGCTACCCCCAGTGGGGTACAGCCCTTTTATTTGTGTAGTCAGTCTATATGCTGACTATTGTGGTCAAAGATGTCTCGCCTCTTCTTAAGCCGACGAATGATTTCTGGCATTGTTAATTGCCCCGCAAGTTGGTTTGGGTGCTTTTTCAGTCTTGCTTTGTATTTGTCACCATAAGAAGCAATTTCCTGTTCGACTGTTGGCATATCGAGAATTTCATGAAGCTCTGTTGTTCTGAGGTACCACGGTGCATTCGATATCTGTCTCAGTATACCGTTCTGCATCCTTTGTAATATAGTTAGGTTGGTTGCACAAGCAGTGCCCCACAGTTGTAAAGTCCAAATTGGCTTTATCAGGGTTTTATAGACGAGAATCTTATTGTCCATCGCGAGCTTTGAATTTCTTCCCATCAGCCAACAGAGACCTCTGTATTTTATATTAATCTCATCTCTTTTCGTCTTGATATGTTTCTGCCAGGTGAGTCTCCGATCCAGATGCATGCCCAAGTACTTCACGGTGTTACTATGTGGCAGTTGAACGCCGTTCAGGGTGACAGGAGCACAGTCTTCCTTGCGGAGTGTAAATGTAATGTGTATTGATTTAGTCACACTAACAGCAATTCTCCACTTAGCTAGCCACTTCTCCACTTCATTAAGGCTGCTTTGTAGCATTCGTGACGCTTCAACTGGGCATTCATTCGATGCTAGCAGGGCAGTATCATCAGCAAAGGTGGCGATCGTCGTGTTTGAGCTCTGTGGCAGGTCAGATGTGAACAGTGTGTACAGAACAGGTCCAAGTACGGAGCCTTGAGGCATTTATTTCGTGGAACCCCGATGTTGAGTCGCTTTCTCTTACTTGGAATATTCTGTTAGAAATGTACGACTTCAGGATTCCATAAAATGTATGGGGTAATAAAGACTTTATTTTGCATAACAGTCCTTTGTGCCACACTCTGTCGAAGGCTTGCTGTATGTCGAGGAAGGCCGATGAGCAATATTCCTTCATCTCGAATGATTCATTAAATACTATCACACTCGACTTGGTCCGCGTAACTTTATAAAATATAGCCTATGTTACTCGCAGATATTATATAGCTTTCTATAGGTGAAAGAATTTTTTAAATCAGCCCAGTACTTTTTAGTTTTCAGTACTTTTCAGTACTTTTTCAGTTTTTTCATACTTATTAGTATAGATTGGGTGCTATTATATATTTATTTATATTTTTTGAAGATCAGTCGGGAGCCTAACAGTTTTCCTACATAAAAAGTATTCCTACATAAAAAGCATATGTCTGCCAAATCTCATACAAACATACAATAACATAGCTTTATATAGGTGAAACAATATTTTAAATCGGCACAGTAGGTATTTCAGTTTTTTCATTACAAACATACACAAATACAAATCTTCTCTCTTTATAATATTTATTAGTATATAGCACCTTTTAAATTGTATTGCCAATCATATTTTGTTTATTTTACCAACCAGTTAAAATACAGCGCAGTGCATAGAAAATAAGAATACTCATTATTATAAAGAAAATCTCACAATTTTTTAGTCATATTTTAGATAATCTAAACTTAAATTTTAACTATTCTGAAGGAATGAGCCCATGACGCCCTTTTTAATATAAAATGTACATACTTTATCTTAAAACTGTAAAGATTAACTTGCTGTGGAAGTTTCAGAATGACATTAAAAACTGCAACATTAAAAAGAAAATAAATTCAAATTTCAAAGCAAAACCATTTAACATAAATAAAATTATTTATATTAAATAATTGGTTATGATCTAATAATATGAGGGAATTAAATCCGATCTCACATTTAAAAGATTTTTGTCTGAATGGTTATTAGACTTTTGCTATTATTATAATATGACTTTAAAACAAATAATTTCATTTATTATACATTAAAACATATTAGTTACTTACTAGGAGTTTATTCATTACAAAAATACAAATCTTCTCTCTTTGTAATATTACTATAGATTAGAAAAATAAGAAAAGAACAATAGAACACAATAGAAGAAATAGAAATAGCATGCCCTCGTTGGAAATAACATGCAATATTGTAATGCAACCGCTGCATATGAACCTAGATTTGAATGACGTGTGTGTTTGTGCAAACAATGTTTTATTTATATTTATTCATATTTATATTCAAGTGAACTCAGAGCAGTTTCGTCTTCTACTTGGACTGATCTTAACTTAGCTTAGGTCAAAAGTGCGTCGGGTCTAACTTTGAATAAACTTAAGTGTTGAACATGTTGCCAGTATTTGGCCAGTAATCAACATTTACTTTGGTGATAAATAATTTTCAAAATTATAGCTTTTTAAGCTGACCATCACTTATAGTGCAGCCAGCTTGATTTTAGTGTTATATTTTTTTAAAATGAATTATAAGTCTAAATTTATTTATACCCTTAGGTAGGTACATGTAAGCTCTGAATTTGTATACCAATATGTAATGAATGAAATTTTACGAAAATAGTTATGCCTATGTATATCACTGACTGTTGCGCGCGCCTTCGCCTGCGTAACATTATTAAATATAATAGTCTATATTATTACTCGTTGATAGTGTAGCTTTCTATCAACCTTTCGTTGATAGGTAAAATAATTTTTTAAATCGGTCCAGTACTATTTGAGTTTATTCATTACAAACATACAAAAATAGAAATCTTCTCTCTTTGTAATATTAGTATATGATGTTACAAATGAGATGAATAGGAGTTAAAAAGTTTTAGCTTTTTAACTTTCAGCTTTTATTCAGTTAGCATGGTCTTAACAGTCTGACCGTATGTATGTATTGGAGGTGCTAATTTTATGCCATAACCGATGAGTATCTGATGCAAGTAAAATGGTGTTTTCATAACTATTGTGAACGTTGTCTGGAATATAAAGTGATGCTTGATTATTTGTGGCCAATTGTCGTCACATATGGCGAGGTGACCAGAACTTTGAATTTCAAATGTTGTTTTTGCGGGACGCACTGGACAAGGTCTCAATTGACAAATGTCTCGGTGACCCTTCTCACCGCCTATTACTTTGGACGATGATTCCTCTTACAATATCAAATTGATGATCGCTCACAACATTGAGAGGAGTAGGAAACAAGATTTTAAAACAATTTTTTTTTCTCAATATTGAGATTTGTATATTTTATATAAATGCAAGTTTTTCTTTAGAAATTAAAACTTCTTTTTATATGGATAAAATCCATTGAACTCGCGACTCTGTTACTGTTACCGACACTTCTGTTGACAATTACCTATATTATAAAAGAACACAGTAACTTCAAATAAAAATAGAAAACGGCCAGTGATATTCCAAAAAGGTCGTCAACGTTTTCGGTATAGACGATCTACTGAAAGTTTACTCTTTTTACTAGTAGTGGTTAGTATAATTTTTGTAGTAGTAGTTTATAATAATAATTAAATAAACACTTCATTTAAAAGGATCTGCAGAATAAAATATTTCCTGACGATAATTCCCCCATAATTCTCCAATAGGACCGGTCCAAATCAGCCTGGATCCACCGTTGACCCGCGGCCTTTATTAGGTTGTCTGTCCGCCTTGTGGGTGGACATCCTACGCTGCGCTTTCTGGTCCGTGGCCTCCACTCGAGAACCTTACTGCCCCAGCAGTCGTCGGCTCCGTACTATTATACTATAATGCCCTGCCCACTGCCACTTCAACTTACTGATCCGCCGGCTTATGTCGGTAACTTTCGTACGTGTACAGATCTCCTCATTTCCGATTCGATCTCGCAGTGTAAGGCTCAGTTCCCACTACGCCGGACCGGCAGATTAGCCGGAAACCGGCGCACGGACGTAGGCGTTCACATTTAAGCGGAAGACGGCGGCCTGACGTGTTTTCACATGCACAAAATCAAATCATTTTCCGAGATGATGTTTGCGAGGTGATCCGCGGGGGTAGGAGGGAGGCAAATTGGTGCCGTCTCATCGGCAGATTCATTCGCACTATATCCGTTCCGATCGTTTAGACGGCTCTTCGCAGTGGCAAAACGTCCGTCCAAAAACCCGGATCCGTTTTTTTTCTCGGATCCGTACAGTTTATATGAACATCGTCATGTAAATTGTACTGCCACTGGCATATCCGTCTCTTTAGATGGACCGAGAAAACAGACGGTCCGTCTAAGTGGAAAGGGCTATGCTCGGCTATAGCCCTTTCCATAGCCCGTTGAGCGACATTGACATTGTGCTTACGAGGCCCATAGTTAGAGACTACGTTTCAGCGCCGGCAACACACACATTGGTCGAAACACTTTGTCTTGAGACACAGGAATTTTGTACGAGAAGATGTCTCGGAAGCTTCCCGAACGCTGCTCATCCGAGCTGGATTCACGACTTTGCTGCAGATTCCGAGCACTGCCCAAGTTTCGATCGAATCGAAGACCTCATGGTCCATAAACGCCAGATTCTAAAAATATAGACACGTAACAAGTTTACACTTCTGTCGGCACTCCCGGAGTGCCACTGTTTTTTATTTATTTCCGCTTGTTAAATGTACGGCGCACGCACGACCTATAAACGCCTGGCTTATAGTATGGATGTCCAAATTTTCGATTCATAAGAACATTGCACTGACTTCTTGTTTATTTTATTAAGAAAAACAAACACTTTGTATAGTAAATTACAAAAAAATAATAGAAATATACATAAATGTAGAAAATAAAATTTTTCATGAATTAGTAAACAAACTTTATACAGAGAGGATATAGTTAATATTTTATTTATTTGTATTTTGTTCTTCAAGACACATTATTTATACCTTGTTTTGAATTATACCGGTCTTACTACAAAAACATTAAACACACTTTAATCAGGCTTAAAACACGTGTTAAAAAAAAACTTTACTACAAAAGAGTGTCTAGGCATTGTTTAGGGTTTAACAATGCTTGAGCATTATTTAAATTTAACCACCGCCATATGCTAGTTTAACGAGAGTTTATCCAGTTAACGGCCTCTCTTCCTCTGACGTATTGTGTCAAATTTCTTTTGCGTATACTTAATAGTTAATATTAAAGATTTCTTTTGATTTTATAAATGAGTATGGATATTTTAAATTTAATTGACATGGAGGATATGGATTACATGGATAATTTTTGAGATCGAATACATCGTGAGAGAATTAATCCATTCGAATATATAACTTTGGTAACAAGATTATTTATTTAATAAAGGATGATCCATGTGATGCTAGAGGTGGATCCTCAAATAAAAATTTTATTTAACAATTTTAACAAATCAAACTTTACATTTGACCACATTTGACAATTACGTCAGTGTTAGTTACGTTCCATTATGCTCAATATTTTTTGGTATTACGAAATTTTATAAATAATCTAACGTATTTGTTGTAATTTATTACTTATTCCAATCTTATAATTTGCTGATATCATTAATATAGTCCGTAATAATAGCTTGTGAAAACCAAAATTCATCATTATACGCCTATCAGATCTGCGTAAAATGAAAACGACATGAATGCAGGGCGAGTGATTGAATGAATGTTTGCCAAGGTTGCCATAATTCAATAACATTCACGTACTTTAACACTGTCTACCGAAACAAGCGCTAAATAAGGTTTTTATGGTAGGGACATTTTAAACGCCCGCTGACCAATGCTTAAATGCTTAATGCTTGTCTAACTAAGCATGTGTTTGAACAGTGCTTACTGAATCTTTTGTAGTAAGACCGTACCGGTCTTACTACAAAAACATTAAACACACTTTAATCAGGCTTAAAACACGTGTTAAAAAAAAACTTTACTACAAAAGAATGTCTAGGCATTGTTTATGGTTTAACAATGCTTGAGCATTATTTAAATTTAACCACCGCCATATGCTAGTTTAACGAGTATCTATCTAGTTAACGGCCTCTCTTCCTCTGACGTATTGTGTCAAATTTCGTTTTGCGTATACTTAATAGTTAATATTAAAGATTTCTTTTGATTTTATAAATGAGTATGGATATTTTAAATTTAATTGACATGGAGGATATGGATTACATGGATAATTTTTGAGATAGAATACATCGTGAGATAATTAATCCATTCGAATATATACATAACTTTGGTAACAAGATTATTAATTTAATAAAGGATGATCTACCATGTGATGCTAGAGATGGATACTCAAATAAAAATTTTATTTAACAATTTTATTTTTGACCACATTTGACAATTACGTCAGTGTTAGTTACGTTCCATTATGCTCAATATTTTTTGGTATTACGATATTTTATAAATAATCTAACGTATTTGTTGTAATTTATTACTTATTCCAATCTTATAATTTGCTGATATCATTAATATAGTCCGTAATAATAGCTTGTGAAAACCAAAATTCATCATTATACGCCTATCAGATCAGCGTAAAATGAAAACGACATGAATGCAGGGCGAGTGACTGAATGAATGTTTGCCAAGGTTGCCATAATTCAATAACATTCACATACTTTAACACTGTCTACCGAAACAAGCGCTAAATAAGGTTTTGTGGTAGGGACATTTTAAACGCTCGCTGACCAATGCTTAAATGCTTAATGCTTGTCTAACTAAGCATGTGTTTGAACAGTGCTTACTGAATCTTTTGTAGTAAGACCGTACATGTTTAATGCTTTTTTTAACTTGCTTTTTTTCGGTAAAAAAAAATAAGGTTGCCATTAAATTTGAGAGACATTTCATCAACGTATATATCTTTTTATTACTTAGTAGTACAATTAGAATCGTTTTCCGCGTCTGTCGAATGGCCGTAACTCCTCCTACAAAACGCAACTGATTTTGATGCGGTTTTCACCAGCAGTTAGATAATAGGTATCTATACCTACTTACTAATATTATAAAGCGAAAATATTTGTTTTTTTTTGTTCGTATTTTAAAAATTCTTTCACCAATAGAAAGTTACATTATTAACTAGTTTGAATTATTAATTAGTTGAAGTCGCGTGAAACAGCTAGTAGGTCCCTATATATAATATATCCTAATTAAGTTTTTCCTGACAAAAATTTGAGTGTTTGGCAAATGTTTATGTGTTTTTTATTTTACCTTTGTACCTGAGTCATGGTTGTTTTGTATTTATAATATGTATGTACTAGCTGGTGCCCGCGACTTCGTCCGCGTTCTGGATGAAAGTTACCCTATGTACTTTCTGGTGTCCCAGACAACGTGTATGCAAAATTTCATGGTGATCGGTTCAGTAGGTTTTGCGTGAAAGAGTTACAAACATCCATACAAACTTTCGCATTTCTAATATTACTAGCTGGTGCCCGCGACTTCGTCTGGATGAAAGGTTCTTTCTGGTGTCCCAGACAACGTGTATGCAAAATTTCATGGTGATCGGTTCAGTAGTTTTTGCGTGAAAGAGTTACAAACATCCATACATTCATAAACGGATTTAAACACGTCCGATATATCTTGAGTAGTTAGTTAGTGTAATGATTTATTTGTGGGTGAGAGTGAATGGCGTCCGCTTCCAGGAGGCGTCTGTTGGGCCGCAGGAAGCTGGCAGCGCGCGTCCGCGCCCGCTGTGAAGTAGTCGGTGGACATTTGCGTGTTGGCCACAGTGGGAGAAGGCGCCACGTGCGGGCCTGCGTACACCCGGGGGCGGGCGCCTAGCGCCGCCCCACAACTGCATACGTAAGTGGCTAATTGCATTCTGCGTTCGGTCGCAATTTCCGCCTTCCGGGGGGGAGGCGGCGGGGTGCGCGCGCTTCTCTAGGGCTCAATCCCTAGATTTCCCCTTTACCTGGCGAGGCAAATGCGTTATTACCTCGCTGCATCCGGACCGGGACGCGCGCGACGCCGGTCTGACATGGCGACGCTCTTTGTGTGAACCCCGCGGTTCGCTCCAATGAAATGGGCCTCAAACACAGGCGACACTTGTTCCCGTACCGCGCAAGGTTCGTTGCTTTTGCCTGTTGTCCTCTTTCACCTACATACAATAACATATGGACCCACTTGTTGCGCAATCCCGCCGCCTCCGCTACATTTTCTTAAATGCATTGCGATTTGATTTTGGCTCATTTTTAATTATAACGTGCTTTGTGTTCCATTAAACATTAAACCGTCGGGCAGAATTTCTCATTTTCAATTTGTGTCACTGTACAGTGGTAGTAGGAATGCCTTCGTTAATTTTCAAATTCATTACTTTATTAAGTAGACTCTTAGTACCTTTTGAAACTAAAGCACTGAACAGACTAACAACAACAAGGATCAATATGGTATACACCTCTGACCAATAATCTATTTCAACCTTTTTAATCAAACCTTTTTAATGGTCTGCCATTATGAAGTTCTTGTCAAATAATGTTCTATTTAATTCTCATTGTATGTCAGTGACATATATACTCCCCACAAAAATTAAAGGAGCAAAAAAAAATATCGAAATTTTTAGAGTACTTTCAACAGGCTTGAAGTACTTGTAACTTGAAGACTTGGGAGGGCGAAATTTTTTTTTATTTCCTTTAATCAATTTTTTTTAAATTTTTGATTTTTTTTTTCAAATCCACCATGTTAGTACTGCGGAATTGAGATTATAGTGTTATTAAGTGATTATTTCTTTTTTTTTTCATTTTGATAAAGATTACGTACTTTTTAGAGCGAAAATCTTGCTGCAAAAATTCCATCGAGTGGGTCAAAAAAACGGCTGAGTGGATTAAATTTAAACTCTGTGGGGTTTTTTTTGGGTATATTGAACTGTAAAAGGCACACTTAACATTTATGATTTTCTCCATATTTTTGATTCAGCGCTTTATTTGTCAAAAAGCTAACAAAAGCCCTTTTTTATGATTTTTCAAATTCTTGTAAAGTATGGAAATTTTTTTTTAGAAAAAACAATAAATAATTCTTGTACAAAATTTATTGAAGTTATCAAAACCCACCTTGAATTTTCTGCGCGATCTTTGGTTGCTGAAATATTAATGATAGTCGAAATTATCCTTTTCCATTCAAAGACCGATATCTCATCGAAAAATAGTCGTATCGAGCGAGATCTTAAAAAAAGGAAGTTGAAGCTGAATAAACAAGTTATCTGGTCCATATAATGGTTAACACAAAAAAAATTTCAAGCCCGTAGATAAAAAAAAAACCAACAAAATTTCGAATTTTTTTGTCGGTCGTTTTCTCAAAATTACTGGAAGAAAAATTAAAGAAATAATAATTTTGTACTTCAGATCCAAAAACTAGACACTTGGTGCCACAATTGGCTTTTTTTAAATTTACTGTACGACAATTCGTCTTCAAGTTACAGCCTGTTGAAAATAACCTAAAAATTTCGATATTTTTTTGCTCCTTTAATTTTTGTGGGGAATGTATTTTCTCTTCTATCGGGTTATCCGCGGATCCACATGTGGAGCTAAGCTGTAGATCCAAGTGGATGGAGGCATTCGAAAATGTCAAGGATTTTAAGTATCCATTCAAGTATTTAAGAGCTGCAATTAGAGCAGATCATGAATGTGACTAATAAAATTTCGCTATTAGCGAAATATCTTCAAATCATAATATACTCGTACTACAGAAGATACTTTAAAGTTCTGAATTATGCTGTAGCCTTGTTGGTTCAATGCGAAAGCAACTACAATTTGTGATTGATTGATGCATATGGCGGAATATACTCGTTTTTAATATAGTTTTGTTTATTTAAATGAATTTTACCATAATTAGTACTATTCATTTTATTTCTTTAAAAAACAATAATTTAATATCATATGTTTCCGATGGCAAAACATTCACTACATCTTATTAGTTATACATCCTTATTAGTTGACCTGTCAATCAACTAGTAGTCAACTGTATTGATAGAAATGAAATGTTGGTACATTGAAATAATATTTTTGTATGTTGGTATAAGTAGCGGCACGAAACTCTAGCGCTGACCGTTATTGCGCAGAAGTCAAAAATTAGGTATCACAGGGGGCTAGAGGGACGAAGGGTGCGCGTGCGTAGCGCTGGTTGGCTAGCCAGTCGTATTCCGTCCCCCGCCCCGATACGCCGCCCCGCGGACTTCTGACTGTACAGTCGTGTTTTAAAGTGTATTGTTATTGCTGTTCATTATTATTGTTTTTTTGTTAAGTTTGAGTTAGTTGTGATTGTTGGGTTTTTAATTAGTGTATTTTTAGTAGATAGTGAATATGTCTAGAAGAAATACTGCTTTGAAAAGACAGGCACGAAAAATGGTGTATGACTTGCATTGATTTGTTAAAAGAGAAACCAATGAATTGATTGATTCTTTAAAGCAAATAAAAAGTGAGATTGATGAAGCAACGAGTATTTTGCTCAGCCATTCGAATAGTAGCACAATAAGACAAACTGCAGACATTATGAAGACGGCAACATGAAAATAAACAGTTGTTGGGTACTATTTATTTTAAATATATTCTTAAAATTATTTGGTTATATTAATTATAAAGTTATAATTTATAATTGTATTATGTGCGCGACTGTACCCATGCGCAGCTATTCCTTCCACATTTCGCTCAGCGCTAAACTTACGTGCCGCCACCTATATGACTGATAATTGCTCTGGTGCAAGCAAATGTCGACTTTAGCCTTTTCATACCGTGACTTTACCTACGCTGAGTGCTGGCGTTGCAAAGCTGCATTTGACCATGAATTATGTTGACGCGTTTGAGTATCGCTTAACTGTTTTGATACGTTTGTTTAGATCACCAGATGATTTATTGACGACGGGAGAGTCCATACATAATGTAGAGTCGGCGGCGCCACTCCACTTCGCACCGGACCCGTCGGCTTCGGAAGAATGTTTGTTTGAACTGTCACCGGCCCCTCTGTTAACGCTGCCTAGGTAATCTATTCGCATCTATCTTTTCAATAATTGCAGGGTGGTATGGGATAACGGGTTATTTTATTTTTTCGTAAATTAAACATTAATGCATGAGTTGACTTTACTTTTACTTAAAGGGAGATTACTAAGGAACAATACAAAATGTTGTAATTTTTTTTAATCGTGTTTCAGGGCCGATCCTTCCAAAATAGAAGAAAAGACTTTAGTTGGTTTTACACATAGCACCCTACATTTATAAAAAAACCGTTTATGAGAATATATGTGTTTGTATTTCATTAAACGTTTTTGTTATTAGGACTGATGAAATAAACACCATGAATACGAGTGAAAATGAACCATCTCGTGGTTTAAATGCAAGGTTAAGACCGAGGAAGTCGAATGTGAACAGTTCACAGATCAACAGATCAACTCCTAGGAGGGATGCTAAAGGTGACAGAAATAAAAAGAAGGCATCGCCTAATAAACCAGATGATCTCACAATTAAGTCTGATTCTTCATCCACTCCACAATTTCTTTGTCCGTATTGCGACAGAAAGTTTGCTTCCAAACAAACACTTTCAAAACATGTGCGCCGTACGCACCTCCCTTTGTCGAAGCAACGCTTGCTCATCGAGTGTCTCTTTTGTAATCACACAGATTTTGATGCAAACTACATTATTCGACACATGGTCGACAGTCATCCCAACCATTACTTTGCATGTCTCAACTGCCACACCAGGTTCCCTTCGACGTCCGAACTGGCCGATCATAAGGCGAATATCTGTGAAAAACAGAAATCTTTTCGCAACAAATCGCGTTCGAAGGAAGCTTTGGAACTCGATAAGAAAAGCCAAAGAACGCTAACCATCCAACGTGGCTACCCCAATGAAAAGAAAGAGTACTCGGACGTGCGCGGCTTCAATGCGGTGGTGATCTCGTGCGAGCTCAAACCCTCACAAATTCATGACGAAGATGACATCGAGGACAACATAAGGACCAATTTGATTTTACCCCCCGGCAAGAGTTTAACCAATTCTGTGATCGAGAAGAATGCGGTTATTGTTTTAGATGATATACAATGGAACAAGAGGATTCCATCCAACTTTTCGTTCCATAATACAGATGCTGACCAAATATTATCGCGATTAGGCGTAGTACATCGGTCCCCCAGGACTGGAGACTCGACCAAGCGGGACTGGCATAAAATTACCGAAGAAGCGACTCAGAAATTTGAAAAATGTTTCGACACAAGTTTCTATTCCAAAGTAGCCAGTAACGTTCAAGAAAATTTGTCGAAATTCCTGGATGGGTCATTCAATTTCAACCCCGACGCAGATAGCACAATCAAAACCAGAAAGGCAAAGAATAGTGTCGTCATTAACACGGCCGAAGGTTTCCCTATTCTTCTGGCTTTTGAACAGTTCTCACGTAATTTGTACGACACGTATTTGCCGCGCGTATTAGCGCCTAAGTATAAATGGAAATGGGACAATTTGGACACCGACAAGAACTGTTTGAGTCCCGATCAGATAAAGCGTGACTCGCATACCCACAATTGCATAATAACTTTCGTATCGTGTTTGGACATATGGACCCAACTACGCATGAGGCGCAAATTTGAAGACCTGTTTAGTACTACCACAGAGAAGAAAATCGATAGACAATCTGTAATTGGCAACGAATTAAAAGAAATACTGGAAAGCAGGGAAATACCGCGACCGACGCCGCAACTCGTAGCACCCTCCACCCAAAGCATACATCCGAGGAGTGCCTCGTCTGAATTTCAAGAGCGTTTAGGACTAATGCCGCTCACACCAAGCTTGGAACTGCAGCCTGCAGTACTCAGCGGCGAATGGGTGCGACCGAGATGCTATGTGTGCTGTGCTTGCGGTGCCCAAGCTAGAGATTCTCGCGCACTCTCTCTTCACATTTCTTCTATGCACCCGAATGCTCAAGTGCAGAGCTACGAAATTGTGGGAGAATTGCTTTTAAATTCAGATATTTTAAAACATCTGTATGTTCCACCTAGTCACACGTACAACAGATCAAGGCCGTTGAGGGGATTCAGAGAGTGCACTAAATGCAACAAATCAATCAGTCTCGAAGACCTACACCAACACATGTTAGATTGTGCGGGAGACACTCCAACTGTGCGTAGAAAGTGCCGCTATCGTCCATTTGGCGTTCGCCGTCGTAGACCACGTTTGCCTGATAATACAATACGCAAAAAAATACGTAAGGATATTCGTCGACAGACAAGACAGAAAACTCACATGAGGTCCAGACCCAAAAACAGAAGCGATGTTGGTGATGGTGAGTTGTATCTAATCACACGTGCCTAATATGTTTTTATAATTGCCTAATTAATTTTTACTACCTGTTTTCTTACAGCTGAAACGATCCGAAAAATGTTAGCAGACTTGCCTGCTAAACGCCACCGTGTACTGATCAATCCAGCTAACTCGATGCTCCGGCCACGTAAAAAAATCGACCGTCAAAGAAATTTACTAATGATGAAAAGACGTTCTACTGATGACTTCAAATGTCGGAAACAAAACAATAAGGATATGAAAATCACTTCTGAAGGCAGAGACAGCCGTGCCGAGAAAGGGGACAGTCAGCAGAAGAATGAGGACCATGTTGATGAAGAGGACAACAAACCGTTAACGTGTAGACGCTTAGTAACTAAAAATCAACGTCAAAATCAATCCATCAAGAGAAAAACTATTATAAAAAGAACACAGAGAAGAATCATATGTGAAAAAAATAAAGAAATCATCAAAGATAATTTGAATAAGGAATCGAAATTTCGTAAACCAATTCACGAAGAGAATAAAGAAGTTCCACCTGATAACATTTTAAATTGCCCCAAATTTAAAATTTCTAAAAGAAATAATAGTGTCGAGAAAAGTTCTCAAAAAAGTGAGCCCGATTGGGATAATTCAAAACATTCAGATTCCTGTGACTCAGAATTGAGTGGTTCAACTAGAAGTAGTTATAAATTTAAGGAGAGAGAGCAGATCGTGCCTGATTTTTCTGGGCGCATTACAAAAGAGAGGAAGCAACATTATTCGGAAATGGAAGCAAATAATGCGGAAAACAGGGATGTGGTACCACGTGCCCCTGAAATACGTGGACTACAAAAAGTAAAGTCAAATTTTATCGGATTATCAAGTGACGAACAAGAATCTCCGGTGAGGGGTAGACTTAGCCAAAAAAGATTACCAAATAGAAGCAAGGCAAAACGAAACGTAAGCAAATCAAATATTCGCGATTGCTCCACACCTAAATCGCAATCCGTAGAAAGTAGTGAACTTGATTCTGCTGACCGTGATGTGAACCCAAAAAGAAGATTAAGATCGAAGGAATCTAAACAGATTTTTTTAAGGGATTCTGAATGTCCGACCAATAAAAACGATTCCAGAATAAAGTATCAGCAAATTTTGAGTACGCCAGAACAATCTTTATCGGGATTAGACGACCTGAATGAAAACAATGCAAATGCTGATGATTTTGAAGACAAGGACTTGAGCAAGAATTTTTTAAGATCTAGTAGGTCACGAGACTCCCCAAAGTTACGAAAAGAAAAGCAAAATTATTCAAGCTCACCTAAACCTAATGTATCGCCAGAACCCAGTGAGCCCGGTCGAAGGCGTAAGGGGAAAAGACTAAAGGAGATGAAACAAGGTGCATTAAAAAGCAATGAACTCGAAAAAATTGAAAAGAAAATAGATGACAAACAAAACTGTATAGATTCTAATTATCAAGATGAGCCTATTAATGTAAGACGACGCGGAATAAAAAGAAATGTTTCAGCTCCAAGCGATACAAATGAAGGTAGCTCTCAACCAAGTGAATCTTCAGGAGAAGGACATCGTTATTCACAAAGAAGCCAGCCAGTACAGAGTAGATCAGGAGGTGCTCCAGAATCCCAGGGTACAGAAAGAGGTGGATCAGGTTCAAGAAGATCTGAATCCGGAGGACCTGAGAGAGGGGGATTGAATAATCGCGATGGCCAGGACCCGAGTTCTAGAAGAGAGAATGGCCCCTTTGAAAACCCAAGAGCTCCAATCTCAAATGCACCCCTAAAACATTCAATAGCTAGTTTAACAGCTAACTCTGAAACACATGATAAGTCTGTACAATTTCATCAGATGTTTTTAATCCAACAAGAATGCAACAACGGAAACGAACATGTACCAACAGGGCACGAGTTATTATTTGAAAATGAAGGTGTAATTACCAAACTCGATAAGCCACCCTTATTCGGCCATAAAGGAATGGATACTTCAATACAAAAGAATAAAATAAATAAACCACGAAAAGGCTTAAATGATTGTATAAACATGTTGAAGAATAAACTTGTAGATCCGATTCCGGGTGCTCCTGTTACACACATTTCAGTCCAGTGCGGTACAGACGAGCCGTTGTATCCAACTATTCCCGGAACTTCTACAGAGATCTTAAATTCTAACTGTATAGAAATTTCACAACACTCCAATTCATATCAAGGAAAAGCGACAGAGACGTCCAATAACAGTAGTTTAAGCACTGTGAATATTACTCTTGCTCAACAAAGTCATAGCAATGAAAAATCTAATGATCAGACGATAAACATTATTAACGAATCATATTCTGGAAACACACATGTCAATAACGACTATAATTACACTAAACGACCATACCGTCGGAGGTCAGTTGCTCAATCGCAGCAATTAAAGGAACCGTATGTTCGTAATAAATCCGAATCGAGCATACAAATACCTTCAGAAGTCTGCAAATCCAATCCCACTACGCTGAATAAGCCAGCTAAAGTTGCCACACGCCGGGATTCAAAGAATCCACAACAAATGATCAATAATGATGCTAACATTAAAACAATTATCCATGATAGTTACATTACAAATGATATCTCGCCTCGGAAATTAATAACGGAACACTGTGACCAAAAGCTGCCAAAATTAAAACCGTATTCCTATGCAACACCGAACATTACAACAGAACATCACAACAGACAAAAGTATACTGATCATAATCAGTATGTCATAGTCAGTCAAGTACCAAAACATATTACTACGGATCACGAGAACTTAGCATATAAAAATACTTCATTAGATGAAATATCACCAGTTACGGAGATGAGACTGCGTACGATAAGGAGTGCTTCAGTTGAACAAAAATGTGCCCCTGCATATGATGCAATTTATCAATCTAGAAATTCATCAAACGAACAAATTTCACCGAGCAAACCAACACGAATTGAAAAGCAAAAACATGTTACCATTGAATCAAAAATGCACGGTACTACATTCAACTCCGATGTGCAAGCTAAACTCAACGTATATAAGAGTTCATCAAGTGAATTGAAACCAAGTAATCGATCACAAATGATGTCATTGAGTCCTTGGGTGGAACCTCAATCTCCTCAGAAAAGAAGAACTAGTACTTCATTATGTGAAAATATAAGCAGTATTCAATCCTTAAAAGACCTAAAATCGCCAAATCGACAAGTACAAATATTTAAAACAGCTTCCCATTCATCAAAATTTGATTCGTTAGAACAAAAATCTCCTCAAAACCGACCAGTAAAGGGAATAAGTACAAGTAAAGAAGTTGTAAAAGGACTGCAGAAATCATCTACTTCTAAAACACCTTGTGATGAAGACCTCGCTTCTAATGTAATCAAAACCACTGTTTCTAGCGAAAATAAGTCTGGCTATCATCATCTAACAGTTCATATACCTAAACATACTGCTAATGACCGAAAATTTGGACAACATACAAGCCCAGGTTTATCTAAGGTTTCTGTTACTAACCAAAGCTCATTCGATCAAGGATTACTGATCTATGCATCAAAAGGTTCCCATATTTTCTCTCAAAATCCAAATCTAAATAACCGAGATGTAAGAGATCAGTTGTCAAAAGTGGAAAATCAAGTAAAGATACTTCCACATTCATCAAAAACTGTTGATAAGGTATCTTTTTGCGCTGAAACTGTACCTAGACTAAATAATAAAAATGACCACGAAAAGTCATTGCAACAGAATCTTAATTCGGATAACGAAAAGAGTAGTTTACAACTTTCCGAAAGGCCCATTGAAAGAGATGTACAAAAAATTAATGTTGATAGAGTTGGAGCCTCCACTGAAAACGTTAGAAAATTTGCAAATATACCACCAGCTCATGCTAGTACGCACGTAGAACTAGCTCCATTAGATTTGTCTGGTAAATATCAAACACCTCCAAACTTGCAGAAGTTTTCTGTACAGGAACATTCATATATTTCGGAAAACTATGGAGATTATGAAACACTAGATTTATCAAAAAAGAACTCTCAAAATGAGTCAACTGAAATTGACGATGTCGTGGATCTACGCGTTATATCAATACCTAATTCAAGCGAACAAGACAGCGCACAAGAAACCCAAGCTATTGAACATGCCACTGATTTATCTTTAAAACCTTACGATGAAAGCATTCCAACAGATTTGTCTGTTAAGGGAAGAGACAAATATGAACCACTTGACAAAGCAAGAAATAATTTAGACAACACACTGTACATTCAACGCTCTTTACATTTTTCGTCTCAGAATACGTCAAGCTTAAATCCATCGTCTTCAGCAAACATTCATCAAACAGCGACAGAATATAACAGCGAAAGAAATATCATACCACCATCATTCCTACCGAATGATTCAGGAATGGGAAATATTCAGCAGAGCATACCATTATCCGCCACCGTGTACACACCGTGCACAGACGAAGCTTGTATTACATCTGCTTTCGGAATGAACGAACGATTAGCGCAGGAACCTACAACACAGCCTGCGTATACCACAGCGGAGGTAGTTCCGACATATTCTAATTTTCAAACTCCTAAAATTGAAAGTACAACACCAGTTTATACTTTGGCTAATGCAAGTATTTCTGTCACAAAAATTGAAACTTCAACGGCTAACTCTTTTACCAGTACAACGTTAACAGGAACGACTGTTCCAAATACTACATCAGACTATACTTTAACTGGTATGTCCTTAAAAAACATTTCTCCTCTGCCCGCGAATGACGATAATACGATTTCTGAAGGTGATAAACGAGACTCTGCTAGTAAAACTTTGACAACACAGTCTACTAATATCTTAGAGAAAGTTATCTCTAACAACGATAATGCAGATGTTTCTATTGAGCAAGATCCGGACACTGCAAGAAAAATCGCAATGCTTCCGAAAGAACTAGTTGAAATCTTAGGAACCATGCCTATTGATCATCGTAAGCAGTTGTTAAATGTGTTACCTCAATACGTGTCAACTACGAAAGATATTTCCAAGAACGAAACTACAAACATTTTAGAAAATACTCCAGAAACACTTTCTTCAAGGACGCCAATAAAGCTAACCAGCTTATCGGAGAGTCTAAATTCTGCATATGTCAGTACATTACATGATTCTGCCTTATGTGTGACATCGAAAACATGCTTACCATCTCGTTCATCGATCACAGTAGAAATTGAGAAGATTCAAGGTCCTGCAGATATGCCTCCATTTCAAAGACATCAAACTTGTGTAAAAACTGACACATCCGAATCTATAAATACGCACAGTGATACAATTTTAGTGGATCCTATCAGTACAATTTCAGAAAAATGCAAGGAGGATAACATTAATTCCGATCAAATAATTGATTTGACTGAAGATGAATCAGCGTTTCTACCAGCACAAGAAGATGCAAATGTAGCTATCGCCTCTGTCACAACGCTCAAAGAAGAGGATAAAATATTACCAAATATTGTCAAATCTAATGTATTGAAGTCTAATAATGATAACAAAACAGCAATTTTAAGAGCTGTTAGAATAAAAACACCAGCGGAAAGACACAAATCAAAGTCACTTGACAACCAAATAAAAAAGAATTCTGAAGAACATTTGGCAAAAGCCAAAAATATTCAATTGGACATAGATGAGCAAATAGTTCAAGAACGCGTTGATATCAGCCAGTCTTTAGCGATACAACAGGCTGAAGTTAGCAGCACTCAACTCAGTAGTAAGAATATTTTAGTTGAGACTAATACCGGTTTATCAATTTCACCTAACGATCAACATCTAACATCAAAATACGAAAGCATTGAAAAACTCCGTTCATTGTCAATTTCATCGGATGATACCAATACACAGGCAGAAAAAGATCAGCAGTCTCCTATTGACGATTGTGTTACGAAGCCTAGTCTAGTTACGTCATCTGTTACAAACGAAAATAATGCTTTCAATCCGGTATGTAAATCCAAGACTGATGTTACTAAAAACGTTGATATCAATTCCGACGTGACAACATTATCAATCACGAAAACCGATAGAGATCAGAGTAATACCGATTCTGTTCTGACCACATCTCTAATAGAATGTTCTACACCAAATAAAATTCAGCAAGATGATTCTGATTCAGATGATGTATCACTAGCTGTTATAGTAAAACAAAAACAACTAGACCAGAAAAAAATGGATGAAACAGAAGAAAATGAGTCATCAACACAAAAAAATAAAACTCAAAGTAAGAAACAGAAGGGTAAGAAGAATGTTGAAAAATTACAACCCGAGATTAATTATGAAGACGCAAATAGTTCAACATTGAACCAAAGCGAAACCCATAATACGAAAAAAACTAAAAAATCCCAACATAAAGAATCGAAAGAAATACCAATTAATGCTTCAGAAAAAGATTTTGAAATTAACGAAGAAGATAAACGAGAAGAAATTTCAAACACTACCGAAATAAAAATGGTTTGTAGTGAAAATACCGATCAAGAAATTATAACAGTAGAAATAAAAGATGTTGATAATGAAGTAGCCTTAAATAAGGTTGCAACTGAAGGAATTTGTAACAGATTACCTTCTTCGTTGCCAGAAGACGAAATAGACTTGACTTCTGTTAACGAATTGAAGAACAAGAGTGTTGAGGATGAAGTGGAATTAAATAATAAAATAGAGTCTGATCCACCGCCAGCAGTCATACAAGCTGAAGAGTCAGTCAATACTGGTAAAAAACCAAAACTACAAAATCGGACGAAGAAATTAAAGTGTTCAGTTACTGATCTTAAAGAAGATACAAAATCAATGCGTCGTAGTAGACGCGGAAAGTCTTTATTCGTTGATAACATTAAAAGTGGCCAGGAAAATACTACTCAACCTGATATTGCAATAGAGAATCGTACACCTCTCACGAAGAAACAGTTAATATTTTCAAAGCTGTTATTGGACGAAGAAAATAATTTAAAAACCTCGGAATGCGTTTTACCCGCCACGGAAAATATTGAAGAAATTGAAAAAGTGTCACCCGAAAATAAGGCATCGTCTTCGGACAACAACGAGCAAAACTACACGGAATCAAATAAACTCACTACTCGGAAGAAATCTCTACAAGTAAAACGTAAGCATAGAAATACTAAGGAATTAAACAAAGGTGATGTAGAGCCTCTGCATAGTGACATCGAGGTCAGCAAGGTCACTAATAAATCTGTTGCTGAAATCAGCGAGATTACAGATAATGTTACAAAGCCAAAAATGTGTTTACAAAATCAAAAGACGTTTAAATGCGAACTAGAGTTGGACTCAACAAAAAAAATCACTGATACTACAAATAAGGATATTTTAAGTGATAAAGACATGCATGTAGATAAAGTGAATTCCGTTACACCCGCACGAACTACAACTTGCTATAACGTGCCGTTTGCAGCAAAAAGGACGCGCTCTAAGTCTGTTTGTGTTAAATCATCAGGAGCTTTGTTTTATGATCCTTACGATATCGATTTAGATGATATGGATTGTCAAGTGGAGCCTCTCAGAAAACGAAATTATTTCGAAGAAAAATGTCTCGCTAAATTAAAAGAGACAAAGGTTTCCATTTCTAAAAAGATTAAAGACAAAACAACTGTTTCTGAAAAAGCTACAGCTGAATCAGTTTCGCAAGATCACGTCAGTGATTCTGACGATTCCTCAAAAAGTGATGTGCCATTAAAAAAATATGTTAGTGAAAAGGAAAAAGATTTAATTTCAAAAACGAACCGTCACGTAATTTCCAAAAATGAAGCCACAGCCAAAGACATAGAACAGAGTGATGCAAGTGATAAGGTAGAAGATGAATCAAAACAAGGTAAAACTGTTGAAGAAATTAGATCAGAGCAATTTATGCAAAGTTTTGGTTTCTTCTCTGAAAGGAAACCACGTAAATCCAATCTTTTAGCTACGAAGAAAATCTCGGAAACATTTCATAACATAGCGAATGAGAATGACGACGTTTATTTTGGATTTAAAAATCGACCAAATAAAAAGAGTTTACAATGCGATGAGAGAAAAACCATTGAATCTGACATTAATGCCAATCAACAAATGCATTCGAAAAAAGCTTATAAACGTGGTAGAACCAAGACACCTGCAAAACCTGTACGGTCGTACTGTCGCATATGCAAAAAAGAATTCCGGCGCCCTGATAATTACTCGAGGCATCTGACGACTTTATTACATGTATCAAAATTATCAGAAGTTGAATTGAAAGTGAAAACCGCACCGGTTCATGAAGAACCAAATTATTTATTAGCGTATAAACAACAAATTGACCAAATTCAAATCTTAAAGAAAAAAATTGCTAAACGTAAAAAGAGTTCTAAAGCACCAAAGATTATTTTACCGACAATATCAGAAATTTTAGAAAACGTTAAAAAAACTGTAAGGGAACAAGAATTAGCGCGAAGAGCTCTCAGCACAGATGAGGAACTTTTTATAGACTGTTGTGAACTTTTGAAAGAATCTCATAAAACAGAAATGGTGCACATTGATGTTCCCTTAGCGGCCGGTGACATTTCAAACGTGAGCGCATTTACTCCACAAACTACAACTTTGGGAGTTAATCTAATTAGTAGCCTTAGTGAACAAAATTTTGATATGAGAAATGACGAAGAAGTAGATTTGATTACGGCAAAGAATATATTAGAAAGTGAGGAAGTACGCAATTTGGAAAATGACCTCATTACCGGGCTTAAAGAAGCTGCAAAATCTAATTTAAATAAAAAACATTTATCTTGCCCGGAAACAAGGCCAATAATTTTGTCTGGACTATCGAGAACTTCATCTGATATCATTCGAAATGAAATTGTTATACATTCTCATGAAGACGAATTTGTTGAAAGCTTAGAAGATAGTACTACAAACAAAAGTAAAAAACCATTTGAAATCAAAGAGAAAATGTACCCCAACACCATTGATAACATTGATATGTTTGAAGATAAGTTCGATAAAATTAAAAGAAAGAGCAGATCGCAAGCAGCAGCGGCTAAACAAATACAATCAGTAGTTGAAACCACCATCAGGTATATAAAATTAATTTAGGTATTTTAATTTAGGTCTTCGGTATTAGTAGTTATTTTTATTATTATTTTTTTTGTTTTCAGCAAAAAAGTTCGAAGAAAAACTGACAAGAAAAAAGGAAAAAAACGGGCGAAGAAAAGCAGAAAAAATACGGTTTTGACTAAGGGAGCTTTAAAAGGTTTCGACGGGATTAAGGTTTCGATTCCGACATCAGATATTAATATGTCATCTATTGTTTCACCTGAAGGTACCTATAAACGGAAGAAAAGAAATAACAGCAAAAAAAAGCGAATGAAGCAAGATTCGGAATCAAGTGGAAAATGTAACGACTTTCGTGCCAAAGATATCGGCAAGACTCAGCAAAAAATTGATGTTTACGAATTTATGGACAATGACGACGCTGAGTTATTTGAATTTCGACCATCAACCCTCATGGAAAGATTTAAAAGTATTAATAGTAAAGAAACAACAAATACAACACAAACCACAACACTTACTGCTCCGAAAAATATTGCTACTACAGAGGCTGAAGAAGATTCTACTGCTTCATCTAACGTATCTTCAGACGGAGATGATTTTGTGTACATGTCTGATGACTATATGTGCAGCGACGACGAAACTGAAAACAGTTTGATGTCTTGTGAAATGAGTAATGGGAAAAGTATAACTGACATGAAGAAAAAAAGAAAAGACATAGTCGAAAAGAACGCTGTTATGGGTAAGATATTTAAAAACAATGCTGTTAGAGCTGAGAAAAAGACTGGAAAATCCAAAGATACAGAAAAACCAAAAGCTAATCTCGACCAGTTGTTTGATAGTTTATTGGAGAAAGATACTTCTGTGCCGGAAGAAAAATCGTCACCGAAACAACAATATACATCATTAAAACATTACAAAGACAGTGTCGAGGCTGCTCCGAAAACATGCGATAGACAGTCATCTGAGAAAGTTGCGATACCTAAGAACCTAGAGGAATCGCCACCAAGAGATGTGCCAACTTCCTCATCATTACGATCTACCGGTAAAGATTACGGATATTTAAGGCCGAAAATGTCAGATTTATATAAGCAAGAGTCAGAAGATAGTAATTATTGCTCTTTGCCGAAGTGTAAAACAACTGAAAATAAGGCAGACGGTTTAAGATCTGGAAAAGAAATCTCCAAATATAAAAGGTTTAATATGTTTTCTGATGATGATTATGAACTCGGCCTACCGAAACAAAAATCTCCGAAATTGTCAGCGACCAAGAAGGATTATCGATCAACGGATGTGGAATCTAAGCCTTTTGATTTAGATAATGACAAATCAACGAAAAGCATCTCCGCTTCAGTCTTAATGTCTTCAGAAACATGTAAACGACTCAGTTCAAAGTATGATAAAGAAGACAGTGCATATGACACGACATTGAAAACTATGAGCAGCTCTTCCGAAGTTAATCGCAGTGGTTCACAATTAGCACACAATGAAATTGTTAATTCCAAAAAGCGTAATAAATTTATAGAGAAAGATTCGGAATTTAAAGGTGATGAGTATTTAGATTCCAAAGAGCGCCACTCTTCAGATTTAGATTATCCCGTACCAGATAAAAAATATAGTGCTTGTGCAAAATCGTCCCTTGATAAATTGCCTCCGAGAAAATACAATTCTGCAGTTGACGACTGTGCACCATCAACATCGAGGGCATGTGGCTCTGGCTATATGCCAAATTATCAATATCCAATAAGCAGAAAATATAGCTCCTCTGACAGCGACGACGATGACACTTACCAAACCACTATGGCACATAAATATTACGAGCGTTTTATGTTGAGAAAGTACATATCTCCTCAGTTAAATTACGAACCATCAACTTCTAGACATAATCTTGATGAGTTTGAAGCAGGACCATCTAATGTAAGAAGGCACGGCAACGGCGCTTCCGGGTTTGATTACGGTTTTGGTCCACCATCTAGAAAACGTAGCCTTAGTTTCGATAGCGATGACGACTCGTCTTCGTCATACAAGTATCCGTCTCCAAAATATGAAAAGACCTCCAAGTGTACGAAAAAATCAAAGGAACGCGCAATAGAGAAATATAAATCGAGGGAGGATTCGCCGGAGAGCGAAAGCCTCGATTGCAGAGATGATGCGTCCGAGCGAGCTTCACCCTCTGACCAAACTGGCGTCGCAATTCATAGAGCTCGTCGAAAATGCACAGTAGGCAAACAGAACGTATTGGCAGAAACTTGGAGTTCGGAGTCCGAACCTGACGACGCCCCGCCCAGACCGAGGAGTGCTGAATCGGTCATGTATAGCACTGGACGCAAGAAGAAAGGCAGGAAAAAGGACGGTCGACGCGGAAAACAAGTGACTTTCAAGAGCACCAGGGTAACCGCTGATGATCGCAGCGATGAGAGGGAGGAGGCCGTGGAGAGGGAGGAAGAAGGTCCATCCGATGCGTTGGACCCTCCTAGCGAACCTAGCGGCTCGAAGCCCAAGCGTCAAGGGCCCTACTCTTGGTCGGCCGAAGATGTGGACCATTTGCAAGAGCAACATGGCTGGATCGTAGGTGACAGTCATAAGAAGTTAGTGACGATGTTAGCACACGCCAAAGGTCGCAAGCGGTCCAGCGACGACAAACGTCGTCACCACTCTGGCCACGACAATTAATTAACAAGTCTGAACCGAATCAAGTTATTTTTATTTAGTTCACGTCTTGTGTATTTTTAAGCATTTTAAATTATACCATAGGTTCATCAAAATTAGCGAGTATGGAGTCGGAACAGGAATAGATTAAATTCTCACAATTTTAATTTCTCTCAAGCCTGGATTATACTTGTAGAAAGTTTGTCGTGTAATTGTAAATAGTCATAATTATTGTAAATAAAATAAAATTATTGTAATGCTATGATTTAGTTAAACATGTCACTTTTGACATTCGACCAGAGTTTTTAATGCGAACTTGTATTGAGTTTTGTAAATACTGTAAATCTTAAATTACATTTTAGTTAATTTTTTAATGAACTACATACCTTGAGGACTGAATTATTTTTAACAGTTCTACTAGATATATATACATCACATATATTATATACATCACATATATTTAGTTAATTCTTTGAAAAATAAAATTTAAGATATTTTTGTCGTTAAATGATATATGTTAAATTAAGAACAAGTCGATGTATGTAAAGTTATTGTGTTCCTTTTCAATTATGAATTAATTAGCTGAATATGAAATGGATTATTTTTTGTTCACAAAGCTGAATATTTTTTTACCTTGGTTGTTTTGGGCTATTTCAATGAGTGAGATGTTATTTTTAGTGTCGTCAACGTGGGGCTGATGAACAGGTTTCTTGATTTTTGTATTTTTGCGTTCATTTTGCGTCTTTCTATTATGTGTATCGTGAAATATTTTTTACTAGTGAATATGATTAACATGATAAATGTCATAGTTGAGTTACTGTTAAATCTAGTCCCGTGTCAGCCTCCAACTTATGTGATCGTTTTCCAATAAATAATGAAATTCCTTATTTGTGTACCCTAGTAACAAGTTTACTAAATGTAAAACCATTGCGAGAAATCTTCTCCGACTAGCTTTTAATATTAAATGTATACATTAAATCGAATTTAGGCATAATATGAAGTTAGAAAATGTGTCATAATAAAAATCACACTAGTTATATTAATGAATTATATCAACTTGCATAAATTATTATGTCTACATAGTGTTTTATTGGAAAAATAAATATATGTACAACTTAATTTGAAACTTATTTCACCTGCACCTTATTAAACCCCTTCCTGGAATACCTTTTATATACAATCTCAATTTATTCTACCTCACCTAGTTCAATCCCTTTCTTTACTTTCAAATGTCTGTCGAAATGATAATAACCCTAATTTATTAAAATCTTATTTTTAAAACCCTTAATTATTTTATTTTGATGAAATTTGAAAAGATACTTTTATTGCTTATTATGTAGGAAAAGTCGTCATTCATAAACAGAGATCGTCAGGATCAGGATCATTCTGGTTTTCCCAATCGTTGCCCGCGGGTAGTGCCCGTGGTCCACCTACTTCGTACACCTGGGTGGACCACGGGCACAAAAAAGTGCCCGTGGTCCACCTCATTAATAATGTCACTAAAATTTAAAAGACTTAGTGCCCGTGGTCCACCTATACTTTTTTTTTTAAATTGCTGTCGTTTTCGCGTTGAATAAAAAAAACTTTTATAATTGAAGGGATTATTATCACTATCAGCCTGCAAGTAATGGATTTAATGCCCGCTGTTAAATGTTAAACTTGCTGAAATTGTCCGCCTGGGTCTGTTTCCTGCTAACGGATTTGGTAGTGTTTTCACTAAATGGGAAGAGTATTACGAAAATATACGAGGAAAGTTTTTGTATTAAAACCAAATATTATAAATTTTTTATTTAATTATTTCTTATAAAAAATTTTAAAAAAAATAATGGAAAAAAAATTCATATATGCAATGGAGGGAGGCCAAAATTTCATGGTTTAGTAGTTCTTGCGTGACATTTGATTTTACTCCCATAAGGTCATTATACTGATAGGTGGACCACGGGCACTTTTTTGTGCCCGTGGTCCACCTATGTTCACCTAGGTGTACTACGGGCACTTTTTTGTGCCCGTGGTACACCCAGGTGTACAAAGTAGGTGGACCACGGGCACTACCCGGTTGCCCGTGATCCTATCCTACTAATCAATCGATTAGTGTGGTAACAATCTTAGTTTGCCAATCTAGGTATGCTACTTGCCCTTGGTACTACCTGTTATCTTTCCAATAAAAGATAATTTATATATTTAAAATTTACTTTATTAGAGATGGTGTCGACCAACGAAATAGTATATCTCATTCAAAGGTCGCTGGTGTCGACTTGTGACATGGTGCAACACACACACACTGTCTAACTAACTGACTGTAAACATAGACTAAATACTATAACACTACTACCATGGTCAACTTGGTGGTGGCGGCTATCGTCGCCTTATAGCACAAGCAACACTACAGGTGCTGTAAAGCTACGGTATCTTGATCGTAACGCACAGCGGTGCGACGCAGTGTCGTGACATGACGCCGTGACGCATAGTCTGAAAGTGGTCTGTTGATTTTGCCGCAGCACGTAAATTGAACCAAAAAGAAAACCGTGATATCGTCGTATTTAAATATTGTTTAGTAGTTATTTTTAACTATTTTAGTATTTAAAAATTTGATTTTCCGTTAATTCACTAACTTTTTACAATTTTCAAAAATCTAGGTATTTAAATACGACGATATCACGGTTTTCTTTCTGGTTAATTTTGGTTCAATTTACGTGCCGCGAATAGCTGCGGCAAAATCAACAGACCGCTTTCAGACTATGCGTCGCGCCGCTTACCGCAGCGGTGTGCGTTGTGATCAAGAGACCACTGCTTAACGCTCACCGCAGCGCTGTGCGTTCGATCAAGAGACCAACGCTTAAGATGCGGTACTGGGAAGGGATAGGCGTCCCTTACTCGCTCACCGAAAGACAAGCACACAAGCTGTTTTTGTGTGCGAATCACAGGACAAGTTACAGTGTTTAAAAAGAAAGTCAATTTACTTGGGATCCTTGAATTTATTAGCATTTCTTTTCGCAACAATAGTTAAAATAATTCCAATCACTAAAACTAGACAAGAAACAGCAATAAATATTGGTAGCACAATATTTAGCAGGTCCAGCGTCGACAGGAGTTTATTTTTTAATTCCATGACGTAAGTGTCGGGTAGAGAAAAGGTCTGCAAGAGAAATATAACGGATTAGATGCATGAAGACATCGCAAATCTAAACTAATAGCCCTAACTGCCGCTAGCCCTGATTCTATAACTGATACATACTTAACTACTACGAGTGACTATTAGATAGTTGGTTGGTTTTCACTAATGGAAAGAGCACAGACTAACTGGTACGCTAAGGAAAGAGCGTTAAAGAATGAAGGATATTTATAAATGTGAAATAGTTTATCATAAAATTTTGTTACAAGTTGTCAGGGATACAAAATATAAGACATAATATGTCTTTCATTCCAAAAAATAACATTACAAATACAAATAGAAAACCAACGCCTGTGAAAAATATAACAGCAATGATTGTGTCTGGCGTTAAATTGTTCATAACGCCAGAGACTTTTTTTTAATATTTTTAACGCAGACGAAACTAATAGATAATATAAATTCAATCTTATCAATAATAAAATTATAGCACATATAATCCAATCAGTCAAAATAATAAGTTGCCTTACTTCCTCTATCCAAAACAACGGAGTAAGCGTCGTGTTGAGGTTTTGTGTTGCCGTAATACCCCTGATGGGCCGCAAAAATACGTTGAACTGAGCACGCTTCGCGCCTCTCAAGATGGTGCCAGTGTGCTGAAAATAATTTAAAAAAACATGCCAGTCGTTCACAAAATTACATTACATTACATAACAGTGTCGCGAGTTCAATGGTTTTTCCCATCTCAAAAATTGTTCTCTTTTTTTAAATTATTTTAAATTAATATCTGGAAATATACAGAGGTCTCGGTTACGTTACATTACATAACAGTGCCGCGAGTTCAATGGTTTTTCCCATCTCAAAAATTGTTCTCTTTTTTAAAATTATTTTAAATTAATATCTGGAAATATACAGAGGTCTCGGTTACGTTACATTATATAACAGTGTCGCGAGTTCAATGGTTTTATCCCATCTCAAAAATGCCCAACGCGATTAAAGAAGTTTTAAGATTAAGAAGTTTAGCGGAGCTTAAAGCGAGTTTGCGAGTCAGTACAATGAAGTTACTCACCGGTTCCAAATCCAGTAATATTCTATGTAGATCTTCATTCGGTAACATTCCAACAACACCATTTCTGTAGATAGGATCGGCGTAAAGGAAGTGAGGGTAGGTCATCACTGTATATGCTCCTGAAAATTAAAATGTCACCATATCAGTCATACTAACGTTCGACTTTTTATTCTGAGATTCCATTTTTGATTTTTGCACTATGTTGTGGTATACTTATTGAGACATCTATATCTATACTAATATTATAAAGCTGAAGAGTTTGTTTGTTTGAACGCGTTAATCTCAGGAACTACTGGTTCGAATTGAAAAATTCTTTTTGTGTTGGATAGATCATTTATCGAGGAAGGCTTTAGGCTATATAACATCACGTTGCGACTAATAGGAGCGAAGAAACAGTCGAAAATGTGGAAAAAACGGGGAATCTTTGAGGGCTTCCGTTGCGTGCGCTGCGAAAACCGTTCGAGATACCCAAATGATTCCCAAAATAACTATTCCACGCGGACGAAGTCGCGAGCACCAGCTAGTTTTATATATTGAGGCAGACAATTCAATATTCTCGTGGCCCGAAGTTCATAAAAGAGGCACCGAACAGCGTTCAACTGTAGTTCAATTTCCTTTACTCAGCAACAGGTACTGAAAGCTTTCTCCGTGTCTTTTAAAAGGTCGATAATATCTAGGTAATATCCTCTTTGTGAGCTGCATTTTTCCTTACAATAGAGTAATCATATCCTACGACTTTGATCGAATTGACTCCGTCTTTAGGGAATTAAGTCACCGTCATTATTGTACAAAGTATTATTGTACAAGTTGTAGTCATTATTGTAGGTATATAAAATTTCGAAAAAAAAATCAGCTTTCACAAGGAATCACAAGTAAAATAAAAATGTCCTCTTCTCTTTTTTTATTTTCGGAAATAATAAAAATAAAATAAAAAGCCTTTATTCTCTGACAAGTTACAGAATTGAATGAATATGCTTCTATATTAAATGAAAAAAAGTATACATATCTAAATTTGCTATTATTTATATATATGTCTCCATATATTGGTTTTGTGATTCTAGTACCTAATATCCAAAATAATATACCACATTCCAAATTTTCAATAGAAATATAACATGGAATACATAATAAAAAAATATTTTTAATGAATTTCTCGAAATAATTAATTTGTTAAAACAAAACATCTTAAGCGGAAATTAAAGGGACTTTTGAGACCAGAGACATTATTAATCACGAGAAAACTATGAATAGCGCAGTTTTAATAAGCAGAACGACCGAGCTTATGCTGAAAGTGAAATCTCTAAAGAAGATTCTCATTCTCACTTATTCAGTAGAATGAAATGAAAGTTTAAATTAATTTTATTTCAACTAAATTTAACAAATAATTATTTATTTGTCTTTGTTTCCGAGCTCATATAACCCGAATCTTTTCAAAGCTCGGAAGTGCATAAGTGAAGTGAATAATAGGCCACAGCTGGACGGGATGCTGGCCAAGAGCAAAAGCATCTCTAATAATAATAAAAAGGTCTCATTAAAGGAAAAACTTCATCATTTCAATGGAAAAATGGGGCAAAGCAAAGTTACAAATCACGTCGACCTTCATTCTAGTGATCACGAATCAAATATGAGGCGTACCTGCGTGTCAAAATGAAACAGCGATAGACTGTCTCCCTCCAACTAGTGCATTTTTGAGCCCTAGGTAACCCATTTGCGATGCGTTATTGATTTTAGGGGAGTAGCTACATATTATAAAGGGCTATAACGTCAGATGTGTTTCAATATCAAACAAAATATTTTGCTATGTTATTTCTACTTATATTTGCAAGGCTACGAGGTTAGGGTCAGAGAGGGCTTGCCTGACATATTGAGGGCACTTGTACATTTATCAGCTGATGGATATAATATACCTACTCTCGTAGGAAGGGAAGGAAACTGCTAGATCAAAATTGCATGATGAAATTTTGTGTAGGTTTCAATGGGTTTAGATTTAAAATTAAACTGGTTTGCCAACATTCGAGCAGGACATTTTTTTTTTTTTTTTTTTATATAAGTCAAGGCAGCGCTTGGCCGCAATCTCACTTGATGTTAGGTGCAGATGCGGCCGAAGGTGGATCACGCTTACCTAGTAGATGCCCATTTACCCTACGTTTGAAGACCCCGAGATTGTAATTTTGGGGAAACACAGACGCAGGCAGTGAGTTCCACTCCTTAGCAGTTCGGACAAGGAAGGTGGAACTGTAACGCTTCGTGCGTGATCGAGGAACTTCAACCACGAAGGGATGAAACCCCCGCCCGCGCCTCGTGTTTCGCAAGTGGTTCAGGTTGGATCAAATCGAAGAGAATGGACGCACACTCTCCATGGTGCAGACGATAGAAAATTGATAGACATGCTACTTTTCGGCGATGCTGTAGGCTTAATCAGCTAAATTTTAATAAAACAGGGATAGAATTCCTTAAGACAAAAAAACATTGGTTTCAATCTCGTGTAGTGTAGTTATAAACGCAAAAACAAAACCATTCCGAGCCAAAAGGTTTTGCTTAAAAAAGAAAAGGTTACACAAAATCATTTCTATTTTTGGAGACTTGTTTACTTGTTTTATTTTGAATTGGTGCGTCCGTTTTATTATTGCGTCTTGTTTATTATTACGATGTAGGTTTTTACACGTGACCACATATAAAGGACAAAACGCTATCTCTCTAACGAAAGGACAAATCCGAATGTTCACAGCCAGTCTAAAATGATTTAGCACTATAGCACAACACGCAGGCAAATTATGAATAAAATTTGAACATTGAATTGATTTTTTTATTCATTACTATAAACTACCTAGTACCTACCTATCTACTACAAAAATTATATTACAATCTGAACATATACAGATTTGTCGGTTACACGGTAACAAATCGCGAGTTCAATGGTTTTTTCCCATCTCAAAAATGCGCCTAAAGAAGTTTTCACTTAAAAAAATCAAAATAATGAGATTCTCCTAAAGCTTTAAAATCTATAGCTCCGTTTTAAGGCCGATTAAGGGAATAGTCAACGACAATGTCTATAGTTGCTATAAGCAAATAAAATATAGGTAAGTACCTAAGTATACTAATAATGTCAGTTATTACAAATTGTGCAATTAATACGCAAACTACTTGTTATTTATCTACACAATAAACCATAATTCACATAATGTTATACTGCATACTAGTATTAGTAGTAAATTTACACTATACAACATTTAATATAAAACACACGCATCTAAACAAACAGTCACGCACATCACGTACGCACACGAACGCAGTCACGCACACAATTATGGGTATAATGTACCTAAATTATGTTACTAGATGAGTGTGTATATTTGTACGCGTGTATGTGAGATATAGAGACGACTTTTTAATGTTAACGAATTTTAATGCTGTTTTTACTATTGGATATATGTAGAAAATTTGCAGAAAAAAATTGCACCCGTGCGAAGCCTGAAGCAGGTTGATAGTAACAATTTTACAAAAAATTGTTTGAAACACAGTACCTACCTATTATTCTAACTGTTAGACCGTTCAGCTTCCGTCTGATTGACAAACACATATGATAATATAATAGCGATGGGTAACCCTTGAACTTCAAAACCTAACCGGCCTAACGAGAACGACCTCACGTCTCATATGAATATTAATGAGCATTAATTTTAACTTGGTGTCATCATCACATCGTAAACTAGAAAGGTCATTTTTAGCTGATCATTTATTGTCATGCTTTGTAATTTTTAAAAATCATTATGTAGAAAATGCAAACAAAATATGCAATGACGCGGTCAGAAATTCTACATGCATCCATACCTCGCGCTGGTATTTCGATCCCTATCATATATTCCTAGGTCATCTATACTAAAACTAGCTGGCGCCCGCGACTTCGTCCGCGTTCTGGATGAAAGGTACTTATGTCCTTCTGGTGTCCCAGACAACCTGTATGCAAAATTTCATGGTGATCGGTTCAGTAGTTTTTGCGTGAAAGAGTTACAAACATCCATACATACATCCATACAAACTTTCGCATTTATAATATTAGTACGGAATATTTGTATGTTTGTAATGAATAAACTCCAAAACTACTGGACCGATTTTAAAAATTCTTTCATCTATAGAAAACTACGTTATCAGCGAATAACATAGGCTATATTTTATAAAAAGTTACGCGTTCGATGTCGCGTGCAACAGCTAGTTATATATGTAATTCAGTCGAGAGCATAGGACTATAGGTACTAAGCTTCGCACGCATTTTTTCTGCAAATTATAAATAAAAACATTCCTCTTTTAAAGCTCTTTCCATTATAGAAAAATCGCATTAACATCCGTTGCATAGTTTAACAGATTTAAGCGTACATACAGTACAGTGGGTGGGACAGACGGCAGGAAGTGACTCTGATATTTTATACTATGTAAATAATTATTTAAGATTTTAAAACTAAAAATAACTCTGACGACGTCATAACTTTTAAGCGAGCGGATTAGATAATTAAATAAATTCTGAATTTTATATTGATTTTTAAATTTAATAAATATTTTGTGTAAACTGAAGATTTGATTTGAGATATTAAATACCTACTAAAAAAATTTAGAAATTAAATTAAACACAAAAGACGTTTTAAAACACAAAATAAAAAAAACATCAGTTTATTTTTTCTTAGTTCTATGTATAGTATGTTAATGATAGTGTACAAATTTACCTAAGTAGGTCCTTTAATCTTTAAAATGTGCGGCTCCATTTTACTTATATTATTGTAATCTTTAGATTCTTATCTAACTATCAAACCCACAACTAAAACGTTTGGAACATAGATTTATTTTTTAACATAAGCATTCGCTAAGAAAGAAATTTAAACTTCGCGTGAAGCCGGCGGCGGGTCGCTAGTGTGTTATATAATTTTATTTAGAACCACGAATTGTTTTTTGGTTCAGTGGCTAATCACGTCGCATAGTAATGAAATTTTGATAAGAGAATATTCTTCGCCTTAGCCTTACTTTATTAGGTACTTATACATATTATAAATTACACTCTGAAATACTTACAATAATTGTTTGACATTGGTAATAACGTAAACAAGCTACTTTTAATTTCTATATTAAGATAACTTATAACGACCAACGTCTAATTGCTATTTGGCAGAGTCCTTAATTATTCCATAAATTCGGAGACCTGTCGTCTAAAATGATTTCTGGCTGCGCCACCTATGGGTGATTTCGGGCTGCGCTCGAAAGGCTTAGGAGTTGTCCCGTCAGAGAATATTCTCAACTTGAAATGATTATCTTCCCGAGGTCTGAATGTATATGAAGTTAATTTGGGCCGACCTGTATTCAGGTAGAAATCGAAGACTGACTTGGTGGTCGGCGTTCTTTGAGTGGTGCTCTCTTTCTCTCGCAATCGCGATGTTGACTCTTTTAAATTACTTCGCGGTGACGTTACATAAAAGTGGTAAGGCGACAACGCTTTTCGATATGGAATCGAATACATAAATGGTGTTTGAATTTTGGTTGTTATTTGCGGTATTGTTGCCGGTGGTACTCTTCTTGTTGTAATAGGTACTGGCCTTGTTGTAATGTGTACTGGTCTTGTTGTAGTTGGTGCTGTTCTTGTTGTAGTGAGTACTCTTTTTGTTGTAAAAGTCAATGGCCTTGTTGTAATGGGTACTGGTCTTGTTGTAGTGGACGCTGTTCTTGTTGTAGTGAGTACTCTTTTTGTTGTAAAAGTCAATGGCCTTGTTGTAATGGGTACTGGTCTTGTTGTAGTGGGTACTGTTCTTGTTGTAGTGAGTACTCTTCTTGTTGTAGTGGGTATTGGTCTTGTTGTAGTGGTCACTGGTCTTGCCGTTGTGGGTACCGGTGCGATAGTAGTAGTAGTAGTAGTAACCGCCTTGCTGAATACGGGTAGAGCCAACGCGTCTATATTATCCACTCTATAGTGAGACCAATCGGTTCGACCACTCTTGCGGTAATTTTGTTCGAACTCGAGTTCGGTTCCCTTAATGAAGCTGCCGATTGACAAATACGGCGGCCTCAACTTGTCTATGGGACTGTAGTATTCGCGCGTTACGTTATCGGCGCTGTAGGCGACGGTGGTGGTCGGCTTTACTGTGGGCACGTGTTTCGTCTGTCCATCATAATCTACGAGGTATTTCTTCGTATTATGCTTGCAGTGCTGTGGGTATACTACCCATGCGAGAAATCCGTCTCCCTGCAGCCTAGTGTGTTCCTCGTGGATCCGCAGCGCGCACTGGACGTCGTCGGTGATGTCGTCGTCGCGGAGGGCGGAGCAAGGCAGTCCGCAGGCTTTGCCGACGCCACACCAGTACAGTTCGCTGATTTGCAACAGGCCATGGTCGCCGCTGTAATGGTTGCGCGCGGCTGTATCGAACCTCGACTCGTGAAAAGCGATGCAGACCCACGTAGCGATGTGTTCGCGGTCGACCCCCATCAGGCGCAGGTCACTCGCGAGCTCGCAGCGATCGTAAACACGCGCAGCGGCTACCGTCACCACCGCGCACATCCACCACGCTACGCCAAACATGGCTACGTATGTTCGCGAGGTGCGCCCGCGCACGCCTTTTTACTTGACCACCCGCCGCCCGGCCCCCGCGCCCTTCCGCGATCTGTATGTCGCGCCCGCATTTCAACGGTAATCTTAATTGTTTCGGTGTCGACGTACTCATTACAATACAATAAAGGTCATCTTTCCAGGTGGAGTAGGCGAGATGGTGTTTAGTTAGGTTCCGCTGCACGCACAAACGAGGCGATGGCTATGGCCTGCAGCGGTTCGCCTTGAATGAGGCGCTACGTGTGCGGCCAGTGACGCTCAAACTTTAATTGCAACTTAACTAGGATCTAAGTAAATATTCGCTTAAGAATACTAGATAATAAACTTATCTGTCCTTGACTGGCTCGCAAAATTTTGTCTGTCGCCAGTAAACTTTGCAATTTGTACGACGGCGCTATTGAATATCGAATTGAATATTGAATATATGAAACCGGCTATAGTTTGAGAACCGACATACATTGTAAACACTGGGTAGCATAAAATTGATTTCCGCGGTTGGGTCAAAAGGTCTCAGCCTCAGCCTCAGCCTCAGTGCCTAATTCTGCGTACAATCATCAGCAGGCTACTCCCACTGCGTTTAAATTTGTCTTACATATTCGATAATTGCGTTAAATTTTAACATTTCCAACTGGAATTGTGACATTATGAATTCGGCCACTCCACTATGCTCGTTAGCGGACACAAATAAAACAAACAGAGCCCATTTGATTTCTATTAATGTCGATGATTTTAGAAGTTACCGAAGTTTTTTTTAATACACATATTTTTTTTGATAAAGTATTTTAGTAAGAATTATGGTTAAGTTAACTTTATAAGTTATAGTCACTTGAAAAAAGAATTATTGATGGCTATAATATATGTTAGGCAGTTTTGTTGAATCGTACCTATTATAAAAGCAACTTAGAGCAACGACCGAGATGAAATTGAAACGCCTCGATTGTTACAAACCAAAATGAATCCTAATGGTATTGAATTAAGGTTCTTTTTCAATATTAACATTGTATTAATCCTTTTACGGATTCGTTGGTGATTGATGGACTTTTAAGTTGACACTCATTTTTTTTAATGAAAACCTAAACTTTACATATATGTAATTAAGTAAATAAAAGTAAGTTTTCCGTCATCCAGCGATCGCGAAACCTTGAATTTTATTGGCTGCGATTTGTTCGCAAGATCCTCAATAACACGCCACTTGGCGGTTTGTTGTTTACTCTTGTCTACTTGCGGAAGTGTTTAAACAAAATCATACATTAGAAACATGAATACGTATTGGTTTCATTACTTTATCATCTCGGCCATTGGATGTCTACTGCTGGACGTAGATTTCCCCCATAATTTTGTAATACTTATACTTTATTACTTAGTTACTTTATTTTTTTGACATATTTATTAACTAATAGGTGAACCCGGCCACGCCTCGTTATTTGTGGCGAATCGAGTAGTGTTTCTATGTACCTACTTTGAACTTATGGGTTTATATCATAAGTTGAATAGAACTGTTAGGTGAGAAAGCTTACTAGAAATAGGATTTTTGTATGTTTTGTAAAATTTTATTAAAAAAAATCACCGCTGCTTAGACACTTTCAGTGGGCCATAACTTCTGCCAAAGAAATTCTGTCATTCGCGTACACGGCCGGCGCAATTTTTATAAAACCCATATGAAGTATGGGTAGTACATAAAAAACACTATTCGATATTCTGGTGGGCCTTACAGAAAAAAACCCACTGTTCCCTATGAATGATCTACAAATGAAAATAAAAAAATTAACGCCTGACAATAATAAATAATATAAGCAACAACGATTGAATAAATGTTTTAAGACTTTTTTATTTGTAAAGCGATTGACCTCAACCTCACCCTAATGTTAAGCGAAGATGATGTGATGGTTGGCTAGCTGTGTGTGCCTGCACAAGGTCCCCCCTTCGCGTGGGTATTGCCTGGGTGTCTCCGGGCAATCCCTTTCTTTGGCGATAGCCTAGCCCGTAGTGGCTAGGCTGCCCTGGGGGTGGATCGGAGTTAGGTGCCTCGGCAGAACCCGGTTCACCCCGCTCACAGGGCAAGGAGGCATTGGGGAGTTTTAGTTTGTATTCCCAGTGCCGCTAACATCCTAACATCAGGTGCTGAGCGACCCCCACATATCCCTATCGCCTAGCCAGCGGTAGGGAATCTGTAAGCGGATTTCTCCTCGACAAAAAAAAAAAAAAAAAAGGATGACAGGGACACAACACAGCCGCTTCAAGTTGATTGCCATTCAAAAAAATCCAGGCGTTTTTTTACTTAAAATTCTATGTTAGAGCAACGAATTAGTATATCTCTGTGTGAGAGGGATTTTATCCGTTTGTGATAAGTCTGTTGGAAATATGCATACAAAGTTGAAAGTTGCGACAATGAACATGATTCTCGGAATTACATGAAACGCACGAACTCGCACGTGGAGCGTTTCGCTGGAACGGAGCTTTAACGGAGCTCTAACGGAGCTCATTTTATTAAATAAGGAGAACTTTATCTACTGTTAAAGGTTTAAAATTAATTCTGACTCTGATAGTTGGTATGTTGAAATAGTATCAGAGTCAGGTCTCATATTAAATATAGTAGTTGTCTTTGAGAGATTTTTAACTTGTATTTTTACGGTCTTCAATTTGCATAGTGGGAGGCAATTGTTTGGCAATTGTAAGAATTGCAAAAAAATGAAAAAAAAATCAGAGAACTCAATCAGATGCTGTCTATCATCTGCATCCAAATTTTAAATACCTACTCCATTCCATAGCTAAACATAATATAACATACAAAGAAAATATGTATTAGTCGTAACGTAAGTAATTTTTTTTTCTATTTATATAAGAGTTACGTTTAAAGTAAGAATATTGTTATTGTTTACTAAGTTAAGTAGGTACCTGCCTATCTGCCGGACGAGATAAAATCCCATCTTTAAAATTACCTAGGCTCTATCAATACGCTTGTTTATTTACTTTGGCAGTATATGAATGGACTTATTATCAAGTAAGTAAATGAGGGAAGTTGAATTCATTGAATAATTAATTAAATTGTACAAGTTGGTACCGATTTACATTTCTACTTTGACATCTATTCTCAAATGTATTGAGTAAGACTCAATAAATGCATAATAATGCATCTGTCAACAGTACCTAGTATACCTAGCTGTATATGCATGCGTACTACGTACTAAGTACTAATAGTACGCGTATAAAACTTCAACTAATAAGGTAGAAAAGTACCTACCTAACAATAGGTAATATTATTTATGCAATACTACGTGGCGAGCAGGCTGACAACTCAGGCCTCTTTTACCAGCTACAAGTAAAGTGTTGATTAGTTACTTATCAAGTAACGCTTATTGACGGGTAAGTGTTACGAGAAACTTCTTTCAATTGTATTGAAATTATCCTTGAGACGGTGAAACTCGAAGATGGTGAAAGAGGCCCTAACTATTATTCCTTGTGAAAACATATAACAGACAAAACACAAATGTTGAGGATACCTTTCTTCGGATTGCAAGTGTCGGGTGACTTACCGATGCAGGAGTAAAGCTCCATAGCACCTTCGAGCAAGCACCCATTGTACCTGGTCACGCCTCTGGTCTCGTTGACGCAGTAGCAACCCTCATGGTTGTCCAGAAACCATTCCTTGGCAGTGAACCTTAACGCGGGGATGCCTTCATACTCCACATCTTCGTCATAACGCAATTCAACAGACCTGCAAATCGAAAACTCTTCTATACCATAATTATGACAAGCTTTGGGTCAAATGTGACCCAAAAACTCAAGTACAATAATGTTGAGGGGTAAATAAATAATGTTGAGTGCGCCCAGAAAGTTCTCACTGGCGACTTTTTTGTGAAATCCGTCAGGTATGGTAGTTTGGGACTCCATATAAACTAACAAACAACAATAGTCGCCAAATGAAAATAGTATTTCAATACAACAAAGACTATATCTGAAATAGAATTATTAGAATCTTAATTTGTTTTTTAATGAGCAAGAGAAGAAGCATTATTCCACGGCAATTTATTTATGATGTACCAACATTTATAATTTCTAATGTTTATTTAATATTATTGTGGAAGTTGACATTAAGTAATGTTTAATTACTTTTGCTAATAAATTCAGTTATGATAATGAAACGTAGCGGAGGCGTGTTTGTGAGGTCCCTTTCCTCCTAGGCAGTACGGAATACGGATTAATCACTTCCAATACTGATATTATCAGGCAAATTGGTTTACGCCACTGCAAAGAGAATTGACGAGGCAAAAAGGCTTTTATTGGTTTAGAGCTTATACGTACACGGCCATAAAAGCCTTTTAAAACTGATAACATTTTCATGTTAACATGATTGGAATAAAATTAGTCGAAATCAATTGGCGGTTATTGTTAAAGACAGGTATGCATTAGGTATTAATAGTACATGCTTTATCTCTGAAGAAGGGATGTCCCATTTTCTATTATCCTCAATCCCATCAAAAGATTAAACTGAACCCACAAAGGAATAAGAATCTTTGATAGATATTTGAGTCATCTGAGATTTGCGGACGATATTGTCATTTTTGCGGAGAATCCGATTCAATTACTTACACAACTGATTGACCTGTTCCATTGCACAATGAACGAATTCAGTAGGGTAGGACTATTTGTAATAGGTATATTATAAGTATTCTTGGGCTTTTTTTTCCAAATCTTTGTATTTTTTATAATTTATGTAATTGATAAATATGTTTAAATTGTTGTTGAAATGTTTTAAATTTTACCAGTCGTTCTATTAAAAGTTCTACTAAAAGTGAAAAAAATAATTAAATTCTATTAAAAATTTCTATTACAGTTACTTAATTGTAATTGTCTTTAAAATATCTAGAACAAGGTTTTAAAAAACATATTATTTTACATTGAAGAGACATTTGGTTTACTTACAAATTTAGCAAACAATTATAATTTTCAGGTATCCGCCCCTAAGTAAAGGGTTTTCTAAATAATGCTTTGTGGTTAATTTGTTACCTGCAGAGGTCAGCGGTGTAGACATATAAAGAGGAGTGACGATCGAGAAAGGGTGCAAAGATGCCTGAGTCGGTGCCTCTCAAGGCGTTGCATTCGCTGTAAGTTTGCCCATCTATCATCTCGTTGTCAGGCCAAAAGGACAGACGGGGCGAATTTTCAAACTCCACAATTCTGCCCAAATCGGAAGAGCTCGTCAGTCCTCTGAGCACTTTATAATCAGCACTCGGAATACCATTTTTCTAGAAAAAAAAATATCGTTTTATGCAGGGCGTTATTTATTGTACCATTCATCTTCATCATCTCGACCGGGTGTCATCTACCGCTGGCTTAGGCCTCTATTATGCAACTGTGAAAAAAAATGGGATGTGGCTTTTCTATTGTTAATATTATCTTTAGATGTAACTATTATATGTGTATGTATGTTAATATCCAACGAATTTAAATATAGGTACCATAAAAATATTTGATCCTGTAGCTATCGAGCGTTGTAATTAAATTTTTGATGTAAATGATAGATATCAAACTGTATCCCCCGATTTTATTATAATCACTTTTCCTCCCACTATTAATAAGCAAATTCACTTCAAAAATACCTGTAGTGGGTGGTGTCACTATGCTGTAGTGCAGGCAATTTAGTAATATGCAAATAATTTCAATAGGTAAGCAATAGGAAAGGAAGTATGAAAACAAGTCATAGATATTTCTGAAGGCATTTTGCATTTTGCGTGCTTCCAGTTTGGTTTTAGCATCAAAGGTTGAAGCACCCCCTTCGTTCGGTTTAATCTTTCCTAAACAAACTGCTATGAATAAGAACTACTTATTTATTAAAATAATTTAAATCGAAAGATACGCCTTTACTAGCGGAAATGTGATTACAAGAGGCAAATATCATAACAGATATTTTGCTACAAAGATACTGTAGTCGAGGGTCCAATATTACTTGAGCTCCGACAACGCGCAAACGTGTTCAACAAGAGCTCTAGTTATAATGGTCTTATACACGTCCTCCAATCTGTACTAAGCAAAGAGTACTAAGTAATAAATAAAATTCAAGTAAAATAATGTTAACTGCTTTTTACTAAGTAAATCAAGTACAAAGTAGGTATATATACGGTACTTAAAAAACAATTTTAGTTGTAAATATTATATATTGTAATTTTTTATAGCTGCTAATATGGATGTTAAAAAATTATTAAAAAATGTGTTTGTCTGTCTGTTCTGGCTAATCTGCGAAACTTTCATTGGAATTTGACGGCAGGTATCTGATGTTATAGGAGTAGGTAACTTAGTTAGGCTGCTTTTATTTTAGCTAAATTATAAAAGTAGTTATATCGATTCAGCAGTTTCGGAGATTGGCCCTGGCTTTTCGAAGATACTGCTTCAACATGGTCAAACACTTACAAAAGAAAAAATGGCGAATGTCATGGAGCCGTCGTCGTGAATTCGTATATTCTTTGAAGAAACCGCACTGTTCCTTATCTGGTTGCAAACTTGTGCGCTTATCGCGTTGGTGTTGTCGCAAAACGTGATTCCATCGAAGAGCATATCCCTCACTCTCATTCGGACTATGGGGCTGTTGTATTCCCCGAAGATGCCATTCAGCGCTAGGTTGACGACTGCCATCCCATAAGGCGTGCTCGCTTCGGCTACTTGAAGTATTGCCTAAAAAAAATTTGAGTGGAGTTTACTCCTTACGAACTATCACTACATAGTATAAAACAAAGTCGCTTTTTCTGTCCCTATGTCCCTTTGTATGCTTAGATCTTTAAAACTACGCAACGGATTTTAATGCGGTTTTCACTAATGGGTAGAGTGGTTCTCGAGGAAGGTTTAAGTACATAATTTACTAAGTTACGCGGGCGAAGTCGCGGGCAGCAGCTTTAATTTTATTAACACGTAATTTTATAAACTATAACTAACATGTAGTGCCATCTGTTAACTTTTAGATGAATTAGAGTACTACATTGCTTCAAACAGAATTCCCTAGATGGCGTTGTAAATTTTGCATACACGTTGTCTGGGACTCCAAAAAGGACATAGGGTACCTTTCATCCAGAACGCGGACGAAGTCGCGGGCACCAGCTAGTATATTATAAAATTTAAATCAAAGGAACAACATTGTTCTTTTTTATTGCTCAATCTAAACAATATTATTTTTTTAATAATATTGTTTAGATTGAGCAATATCTCTGAAACTTCAGATGTTCTAAAATAGCCATGGGCTTATCGAATCTTAAGAAATAAACTCCAAAAAGAAATGTACCTACTCAGGTGACAGGACAACGACCAGGTGGATTATCGATTTGTAATCCAATCAGTTGCGACACTAAATTTTTTAGATAACGAAATAACGCAATTACTTATCTCTTAATGCACGAAATTATTACAAAATTCATATCTGATTGGGAAATTTAACACACTTGAACAATTTTGATTTTGCAATCATAAGGTGATATAGGTACCTATATACACCAATACCTACTTATTATTCAATAATAGCATTTAAGGGCCCTATGCCGTATATATGGTCAAAAAATTTGGACCAATTTGATTAAAGCTTTTATGTGGTAATGATTAATGAAAAGTTAGAATGAAAATTAGTATTATTGTAATTAGCATGACAAAGAACGCTTATAGTGTTATTATTATAGTTTGTACAAGAGGTCAAGCGTTATATTGCTTATAGGTATTTTTTATTTTTATACGTGGATAAAGTGGCGGGCACCAGCTAGTATATACGAGAATCGAATGAAATATACCGGAAAGCGACATTACTATTATCATGAGGCTTCCTCGGCTGTTTTTTTATACTATGTTAATATTATTCTCCTTACATGATACATTATATTTGCGACGGTAACATAGTCGTCATCGGAATTTCCAAAAGAATCCTCTGGCACGAATTGGTAGTTCTCTAGCCGTCTATAAGTAAGACTGTCTTCTTCAAATTCATCTATAATACGGCTCTGATTTATCCTGCAAGGAAAGCGTTAGAAAAGCATTTGTGTCGATTACGCATTTCTGCGGATAGCACACTGGGGATAGTTCACCTGTATACGTAAGGGCCTACTTCAGTGAGCACGGGCATAGCACCCTGCAGCACTTCTGCGGAATTACTAACGTTGAAAAATCTCACGTTAAATGTGACGGCTACGGGCACATTTTCAAATCTCTCAAATTGTACAGTGTCGCTTGTTAATACAACCTCCTGGAACAAATTATTAGTGTCATGTACTTACAACTTTTTACTAATATTATAAAATGCGAGAGTTGTGTTTGTTACTCTTTCACGCAAAAACAGCTCAACTGATTTGATTGAAACTTGGCTTGGCACACGGATAGTTTATTACCTGGATTTACTTTTTATCCCTTAAAAATTTTAGGTTCCCGAGGGATTGTCTAAAAGTATAACCGTTATGTTATGAAATATGTTAGGCGTTATATTACTCGTATATTTCCTCGATCGTGTTATATTTTTCATTTTAAAAGCAAACGAAGTCGCGAGCACAAGCTATTGGTATTGGTACAAATATTCGAAAGAAAATTAACAAGTTGTCTTCATATTCAATATATTGGCCTTTTAGGTAACGTTTCTGTTTGGCGGCAGTCACCAAAACCTTACAAAAGACCATCGTAAAATAACATGTGAGTTGTTGTATAGCCTAGGAGTAAGTAGCTAAGTGATTACCTAATTTATTGCTAACCACATACTCCTCAGCCTACTAAGGTCCAGCAGCACCTAAGGCTTTGCTAACACATTTATCAATTTGTGTAGGTTTGTTCATTCACAAAATATTTTTATTAATATAGAAAGTTTTTTTTTATTATAGATGGGTTTGCTCTTGCCCAACATCCAGCTGTGAAGCGAAGATGAGGCAATGACGGAGCGAGCTCACCCAGAAGATGTCTATTCACTCGAACTTTGAAAAGATTAGGGTTATTTGAGCTCGGAAATACAGACGCCGGCAGGGAGTTCCAAACCTTGGCACTGCGCATTATAAAGGATGTTTTAAAGCGCTTGGTCCGAAAAATAGGGATTTCGACAAGTTATATCCCTAAGTGTTTTGCTATGAGGTGTAGGTATATTTACCTGTACTATCATATCATTAACAATTGAGGGAATCACAGTAAAAGTCATAACACACGCAACAACAGTTAAAACTGCTCCCACGGCCAGTGTGACCAATCCGCCGATAATGCCACACATGTTCCCGGCCACTTCACAACTTCTTTTGAATTATTCTCAATTTAAAACGAATTGAAAGTGTCATTTGTTATTGAAAGACCATCGCGTAATTAGAAAAGATAAATCCAATCGATTTTCATTAGGGTTCCCTTGCAATCTGTGGTCTATCTATCTTAATATATAAAAGGCGATGTGTGTGTGTTCCATATGGACTCCAAAACCGCTGAACCAATTTTGATAAAACTTTCAGACAACTTTCAGATAAGTCTCGCGGGTAATCCTGTGAAGTTTGGTAGCGATCGGACGCAGGCACAGCCGGTGGCCGCTCGCTAATTCAATCTATCTAATATACTTACATATAAAAGGCGATGTCTGTGTGTATGGTCCCGTATTTTCATTATGGAGTCCAAAACTGCTGAACCGATTTTGACGAAACTTTCACAAAATCTTCAGATTAGTAATGCGGGTAAGTTTAGTAGCGATGTTAAGATCGGACGCAAGCAAGCCGGGAGGGGGTCGCTAGTATATAAAATAAATGTGGTTGACCTTTTTTTTATTGTCAAGGCAGCGCTTGCCCGCGTTCTCACTTGATGTAAGGTGCAGATGCGGCCGAAGGTGGACCACGCTTACATTTGAAGGTTGTAAACACGTGAAATTCATCCTTAATCACCAACGATACCTACACCAATGGTGTATGCAAAAATTGAAATTTTCTCATCTATACTTACCTACTTACTTTACTAATATTATAAAGCTGAAGAGTTTGTTTGTTTGTTTGAACGCGTTAGTCTCAGGAACGGTTTCGAATTTAAAAATTATTTTTGTGATAGTCCATTTGTCGAGGAAGGCTCTAGCTAGGGCTAGTTTAATATAATAGCCTAGCTGTTTTCCGCGACTTCGTCCGCGTTGAAATAAAATCATTATAAATAAAAGCAACATAACGCTTAACTTGATCCCTGTTGCTATAACAATTCGATGAGGCGTTAGTTTTTTTATTTTATTTTAGATTATCCCTTGGGGAACTACACTTTTTTCTGAATGAAAAATCCCATGTCCTTTCTTGTATCCCTGACATCATTTGTATGCAAAATTTCATAAACTTCATGAAATTTTTTCATCGTCCAATGCTGTAAAACGTAGGTTTATGTAATTGATAGTTTTGGACTTTGGACTTGAGTTCCGAGACATAATCTCTATGAATATTAGTCAAGGAATGGTTCTTTGGAAGATATTATCAGAAATAATAATGTCATGTCAGTCAAACATTATGAGACCACCTCAAGAGAGCAGTTGGTAGTCCGACAGGGTAGTTTGCCTTTACTTTCAAAGGTCAGATTTTCAAAAGTTTGATGGAAAAATTTCATCATGTAGGTACTTATGTAGTTTGTTGGTCTTCTCGTGCAAGCCCTAGTAGAGCCGCAGCCATTATAGGAATAGAATAGAAGGCCTGAAGAAAAATAAAAATACAAAAACATACAGAACCTCTCGTGACACAATAAAACGTATGTTGTTTTGATTGCATTATCTCTAAGTATGTTTGTAAAAATACTTAATGGGCGAGATAAGTATATATTACGCCAACTTAAAATTCATAATCCCCCTTCAGCTTATAGGTGTACCTAATTATGTGATAATTTTATCTAAGTGATTGGTGACAACTTATGAGAATATATCTACTACTAATATAATATCCCACTAGTTCAATTGATTAATACAACTACTGGGAAATCTGTATAAATATAAAAATTACGTGTCACGTTGTTTGACGCTAATGAACTCCTAAACTACTGAACTGATTTTGATAAAACTTCGTATATATGTGTAATTTGGCCCAACTTAAAAGAAAGGACAGTTTTTATTTTGAACCCGGGCGAAGCCGGGAGCTGGTCACTAGTTTTATATGAAGTTCTTTAGATATTGCTTGTCAAAATTGTCAGATAAAAATATAACTAAATTCTTCTTTAGATATAGGTTGTCTTCACCAGTGGGGAAGCTGATTCTCAGAGTCCCCACTTATAATATTACTTCAATTGAATTTTACAAGAAATGAAATGCATTTAATTTCTTGAATGAATAAATAAAATATTTTTTTAATTTATTTTGTTCCTCCGCACCTTTTAAAACAAAAAGGAAAATTCTCTATCCTCAACTATCCTTTTATCCTATTAGGGCCGGCAGTGTAGGTACTATTTGCATCGTTTTTGTCAAGAAAAATCTTCACAAAACGAAAAAAAAAAACAATATTAATAAATTTTTTTATTACAATTAAAATATTATGAAACTATTTTTAATCATAGGTATTCGTTTGGTCGCAAAAGACACTAAATCAAAGTAATATTACATAATTATAGTAAATGCAAAAATAGTACATAATATAAAATAACTATTATAAAGCATGCGTATACTGTTTCACAAAAGGATTCATAACATGCAAATAAACAGTTGAGGCAGATAAAACTAAAACGTCGAACATTTATTATTTAATATTATAAAAAAAATATTTAATGAAATAAAATAAAAAGAGGATACTACTCCTTTAGATATTTTTGAATTTCTTAAAAAGCTTAACATACGCAACTCAATATTACGGGTGTCGGACCCTATGGACCCAACAGTTCGCACTCGCTTGATAAAAGTGCACTTTTGACCCACTTTTGAGTGCCCATTTCAGGGTCTAAACAATATTTTTTTAAATTATTTTTGTCTGAACCGATTTTTTTTTCTTTAACTGTGATAAAATACATAAATGCACATGCAACACATACAGAAAATTTTATGATAAAACGGAGCTTTAATGCCGAAAAGAACATAACCAATAATAGTTTGGAAGGAATTAATTCTCACTAAAACTCACTAAACCAAACATCAGCCAATTTTGAAAATACTAGCCAAAGAAGCGAACTTAGCAACTATAAAAAGTAAATTGTATTGTGGAAAAATATATAAAAATCTAAATCTGCCCTCCTTTTTCATGTAACATACCTATCCTAATCATGCATTGTATGACATATTGTCAAACGGAACATACAAAGTCGAGTGGGTCAAATGGGCACTTTTCGGGGGTCCAAAGGGTCAACACCATATTATATATTACTTTAACACTAAAAAAACAACGCTCGAAAATCACAAATTCTCTATAATGTACCGTCTTACATATTTATATAATCTAAGTAAGCTTAATATTGTCCACGGTATTAAAAGAATCGCCGTTCGAGCTTCAATGGCTTTAAAAATTTCACTTATCACTACGGACATCAATTAGTTGAAACATCCACTTGACATCCGAATTTAATTTCTATATACTAACACACGCGAAATTTACTAAACATTATTTAAAAAAAAAACTATCCTACACTGTTCCCTCAGTCACGTTAAAAGTCTTTGTTCAATTAGTGTAAAGTTTTTACTTATTATAAATATAATTTCTTAACTTTTTATTTTATAAGTGTTTTCTATTTGTTTGTAATCGCATGTTACTAAGTTGCAAATGAATGAGTTGAAAATAAAAAAGAGACTTTTGGTGGAAAGTCCGCTAGTGGTGGGGCGGCTGTGTGGGCGGGTGCGTGTTGTTGTTGCTGAGTATGGCGTCGATGGAGAAGTCGGGCGGAGGCCGCCGCCGCTGCTCGCACAGGATGAACGTGTGCACCGCCTGCAGCGCGACCGCGCCCTCGCTGTCGGCGCTCTCGTGATTTCAGCTGGGCTTCTGCTGCACCTCGCGCATCATCAGCTGCTGCGACCGCTCCGCGGGCATCGGGCCCGCCGGCCCGCGCAACTGCGGCCCGTTCTCGCGCGGACACCTCACGCTCTCCACGGGACCGCTCGATGTGGCTACTACACACACATAGTACACTCCACTATTATGATTAACACAATTAAATAAAGGAACGTATAAACTGACCGGTGGGTAATATCCTAATATTACAAATGCGTAAGTTTGTATGTTTGTTACTCAATTCCCGGTGGAGTCAACTTTGGAAATGAACTTTTTAATGTTGGTTCGGAAAGTAGTGGGAGGGCAGACTGCGTTTTGCAGTCATTTGGGCAGCCGGTCTGGCGGCAGTAACCACCCCCTTTACAGAAGGGCACAGTGATATAACAGCATATGTGCTGATGTGTTTCGGTGAGTGAGTAAGGTATGCCAGAGTTATCCTTAATACTTCTATGATCGGCAGCACATTTGCAACACCTATGATCAAGTGGACTGTCAGCCCGTCTGTCGACCTTGACATAAAGGAAAATACAATTTGAACTGACCGGCGGTGAGCGGTATGGCCAGCCTGGCGTTGACGGCCAGCAGATGATCCCTTCGCTGCAGAAGACTGCCCACGTGGTCTTCGAGACGCACGTTCTCCGTTCGCAGTTGGTGCAGGCAGGACAGCAGTGATGCGACTGCAACACGATGTATTAGTACCAGACATTGTGTATTTACAAAATATAATAAGAAAAACCTTTACCTAATATATTACATTACATTTTGTTACATTAGTGACTTACAATCTTTTTGCATTTTTACAATCTTGTAAATGGGCTACAAAAATTGCATGTTGTCAGGAAATTCAACCGAGCAATACAAATCAAATCAAATCAAATCAAAATATTCATTTATCAATTAGGTTTCTACAAGAAACTCTTATGATTGTTATTATAAATTTAAATTTACCAGGGTTTCGGAAAAAAAAGCTAAGATGACAATATTATAGCATTTATAGACATGTTTATATGTTATTATGTTAGTGTGTATTTCAATAAGGTTTCAATATAAAGTCAGGTATTTGCATAAACATTAAACGTTATTTTTTTTTTTCAAACTGCATCCGAGCATGCTTTTTTTTAGCCCTATAATCATCTTCAATATGTACCCCACAAATGAATTTCATTGAAGAAATTGTTAAATTTTCTAAGATGCGACCCTCCGTTTTGGCGCTCGATAGATCGACAAAAAAAAGACAAATTTCAAGTTGTTAAAACCAATGCCTGGATGGTGCATAAGGTGTAGGTAGTATGTAAATATTTTTTTTGCACCGATCACCGATCCGAGATTGGGATATTTTGTCAGAAACCAATAAAAGTGTTTAACTATAACATGCTATTAAATTTTGGGGTCAGTAATAGGCACTCGTAATAGTTTTTTTTTACCTTCAGGTAAATAGTCGATAAAGTTTTAAAAACATTTCGATTCACCTCGTATTAGTATGAAAATGGGAGACTCACTATCGAAATGCTGCGCTTGCTCCATGAGGAACTGCGAACCCTGCTCCCACTGCCTCTCGAGCAATTGGTCGAGGCTTTGGGTTCCCGACGAAGAGCGACCGCTGGAGCTACTCATTGTCTGCAAGCACACCGCACAAGTCACAACCGAGCACCGAGCAAGTCTACTCCGAAATGGCAATTGGCTAATACATATCCGACCGAACTAACATCATAACTGATCGTAATATTCGTAAATAAATAATAACAGTGTGGTGTGGGTGACACGTGACATTTATGACGTAGAACAGAATAGACCACAGAATAGATTATCGTAAATCAGGACAGTTTACGGTTAATGTTTCAAGGTATTTTAAACGATTTACGCAGAAATCTAGAAAAAGCGTCTAAAAGTTATAAAAACAAATATTTTAGTAAAAATTATCGAATTCGATGTCGACAAAGTTGTTAATATGTGAAGTTACAAAAAAAATCTATAGAATTTAATAATTATATTATTATTAATTAACACATATTAAACTATTAACTCTTGTTAGCGTTTTCTATTTATGTCGACGGAAGTATAGTATAAAAAACTCTGTGACGTTACAATATAAATGACGTTTACATTGATGTAACGTTACGATAAAAAGTACTCTGTGGGATGATATTGAAAAGATACTCAGTCGAACCAAGTCCAGAGGCGTGTCGTTACGTTATTTTCGCGAAATTAGTTATGAAAAAGCCGTCACCAGTTTTGAAAACTAGTCATTTTATTAATATTGTATTGTAATATATTCTACCAATTGTAACAGTTATTACTGTTATTTCTCCAGAGACAATAATCCGCTTTCGGATTATTCACTCATTTAGGAGGCCGTCCCACAGAACCACAGAACACTACATACTCAAAAAGAGGTTTCGCTGGGCCGGTTGCAGCCGGTAGGTTATACAGATATGCTAGCGTATAACAAAACAATGCTGACATCTTGGCGCTTTCGGAGTTTTCGGAGTTTCGGAGTAATAAGTGCTGCAAATTTAAACAGTGGTACTAAAATAGTGGTAGTCACTAGTCAGTAAAAATAGACAAAGTAAATGTCAAAGTGGTTTTTTTTTGTTTGGTAACCGTATTGTGACTGTTGAACGGTATTAGCGCTAAATCATATTTCTCTTTGTAGATGTTGCTAATGATCGCTAGATGGCGCTAGTGGTTTGTTGAAACCACGCTTTATTTTAACATTTATTTGAATTTTAAATGTTAAAATAATGCGTATTTGCTATATTATTTTTAATATAATATAAAGATAATTTTATTTAAACTTTTAAGTACATAACATTCGAACGATGTTTTCTGAAATGTTAATTTCAAAATAATGAAAATTATCTCTAGGTAGCAAATCCGGCACTGTACATCATACAGACAGGCATACTTTATAAATGACTTAGATAAAAGGTTACCGGCGCGGCCTTATTGATGAGGGGCGGAGGAAGCAGGGGGTCGGGGCCGACGCCCCCCGCCGCGTGGGCCGCAAGTTCCGCGCTCAGCTGCTCCTGGAGCCTGGCAGCGGACATACTCTTTGGGTTTAGCTCATTCCCAAGCATATGTGGAGCTGAGTAGTTGGCAGCAGACCTTTTACAGTTATTAGCAAATCTTTAGTTATCTCCCTCAGTCTCTGTATGTTTGCACTAAACTCGTAAACTTTATATTGGTTGATAAAAAAAATCAAGACAGATTCTAATATCCATAGAGACCTTTTCAGCTAAGTCATCGATTTAAGTAAAAAAAAATTAACTGTACAAAATAAAAGAATCACTTAATAATCTTGAACAAGTGTAGATTGATATTAAAAGCAAAAAGCAATAATTAGTGGACAAGCATTAAACAGAGTAGTCTTTTCATAATAGTAAACAAATATTCAGTCATAAAAAAATTCCACAATCGTTTAAATCTAATCTGTAGGTTGAAGGTGCCTGATGAAGTGGATTATCTACATTGTAACCAAGGCAAGTGATAATTAAAAATAAGGATGTCTATTTATGGACTTACTTCTTTCCCTTAGCTCCCCGTTCGGAACCTGAAAAATGTTAAATAATGTATTAGTACAATTTCTCTAAACATTTTTGGACATTTTTCAAGTCGGTTGAAAATGACTGGCTAGTACTGAGGGCCTAGCGCCTAGCGCCTAGCTTTGGAAACTATTTAGTCAACTGTCTGGTATCCATAATACAAGCCTATAGTTGCTTAATGTGGAACTAGATGGTGCTGTGTGTAATGTGTGAAGATAATTTATTTATTTATTATTTATTGAAGTTTGGGTGTGGTGATAGATATCTGTAAAAGGGAATGATAGAGAGGGATCTATCGATAGTAGGAAAAGGATTAGAAACTTTATTTTGTGTAGAACGTTTGAAATGAAGAGATTTTGAGCTAGTTCTGCGACGAACTTGCTTCTGTATAATTGTTTACATTTTTTATTATTATTATTTTTATTATAATTTAATTATAATGGAAAATACAATAATGTACATTACAAGTATCGAGTCTTGTTTCGTGTTTGCAGTTATTGGTATTCCATTGGTACCTATGGAACAAGTAGGCATAGGCATTTCAGAGGGCCCAACAAATAAATAGTAGAGGATCGGAATGAGACGTCGACTATCACTCATCTGTATTTTATATCAAATTTTATATAATAAGTTAAACTAGCTGGTGCCTGCCACTTCGTCTGCGTTGAAAAATTTAAATATATTGGTTTTCTCATTATAAAAGTGATCTTATAACTTTTTATAATATTTCATTATTATAAAAAAAAACAAAAGGGTATATATCTAAATTTCTTTTTATTAGAATAATAAAAACATTTACAAGCGTCGATGATGGAAACGTTCACACTTACGTGTATCGCTGCTCGTTAAATATGCCGATTTAATAGCTATGGATTGAGAAGTAAAGAAAGAAGATTGAGCTAGTGACGCACAACACCTTTTTTTATCACTTCTAAATCACTTTCTACATTATATATACTGCGTTTTTTAATTCGATAGAGTAATTTGACATTTCTTGGGTTGCAAGTAGGCAGGCTAAAATAATAATGTCACCTAATCGAACCTATTAAAAAAAGTACTGATTATAGAACTGTAATCTCTGCTTTATTTGCACTTTTTTTTGCAGTCTGTTCATAAAGTTATCACAAAATAGCAATGTAATGCATTATACTATTTTTTAAATATTTGACCACATATAAATTATGAATTGTTTTTTTATTCATTCCAAATCGACTTCATTAGTAATTCTACTTTAAACATAATTCAAACATTAAAATAACAATAATACGAAAATTTAATCAATAAAACCAGATCAAAAATATTTTTATTGTAAAATACTATTTAAGTAGAACCGCCATTAGTACAGCACTACAAAAAAAACTCCGGTAACATTTGACATTAGGACCTGTCAATTACTCCTTCGAATTATGGAACGCAGTTTAGTCAACACAGACCTTCAATATTAAAGCCAATCGAGAAAAAAATTCTTAGAGCCGTAAAGGCTTAGGCCGAAAGTTGCAGAAATAGACGAATAATGGGCTTCGGTCTAGAATTGACCATCGGTTGGACACTAATATCTAATATTACACACTAAATAGCTAGAGCATTAAAAGAATAGGTATTCTGAATATCTACTTGAAAAAAATAAGCAAGCAAGATAAAATAAGGTTCAAGCTAACAACCACTGCCGAGTAAAAATAAACTATGAATATAAAATACTATCGACTTCAATGTTAATTTATTAAATGATTTATTTAATCTAGATAACTTGAAGGATTTACAGAAGCATAGTATCATAAAATAGTGAAAAAAAAAATCAAGCCAACAAACAAAACAACCACAGGCAACAGAACAGAAAGGACGAGATACTTAAAAACCTTCACCATTCGGAGACAATGCACATCTCGGTACATAACATTACATTTCATAGACATTAATATAGTAGCGTAACAGACGGACATACCTATTTTCCGCGTCACCAAAGTGTGCGAGTATATTTTAATGATGTTGCGTTACGGACAGGTATCAACACAACATCTATGAATCAGACGCATCTAGAAGTGTTCTCGAGTCAGCTAATTAATTTTTAAGTATATTGATTTAATAAGCGATAGGTATATTAATAATAATTTTTTTTTTATAGAATTTATAGCTTTTAGTATTTATTAATTAATTAGCTGTTGCACTATTACTATAGTACATTAATGTCTATGTTACATTAAGCGTGTCCGTCACAAATTATAATAAAAATTAAAAAAAACCACCACACAGCCAGCTCGACTCTCGTACAAACAAACAGGGCCCTGATTCTATACACACTCTTGTCTCGCTTCTTCAAATCACGTCAATAATTATTATACTTATTAGTATTAATTATTTTTGTACACAATTACTAAAAATGTATGTTGTAATTAACGATTTTTACAAATTAGATCGGCTTTTTGAATAATGAATGCTTCGAAAATATATTTCTAATAAAATCCAAGATATCCAAGAATTGTAAGTAGATAAAAGCAAATAATATATTTGAGCTAGAAAGCAATTAATGAGCTAGAAACTTAAATGTTTTATATTATATAATAATCTCTAAACAATTATTACTCAGTGTTGGTGTTTATTTTATTAAAATTAGCAGACAAACAGATAAATAACCGCGCCGTCCCCCGTTCATTTCGTGCAACATGTCATAGAGAATAAGTTTTAAGCAGATGTCGTAACAACGTGAGGAATCGACGTGGTTTCGAAGTAAGGAATCGCTAAGTGACGTTAGAGAATTAGGGCCCAGATGCTATTTGTGAGCAGTTAATGCCGTGCTAACAAGCACGTGGAAGCGGCATGCTTACAGTGAACATACCAGGGGAGCTGGGTGGTGAGTCTTTAATGGTCTCTTGATATATCAGCGGAGGCGTTGACTGCGGTTGGCGACGTATATTCGCTAGACTCTGTGTACTGGGCGCTTCTACAAAATACATCATAAGAACGAATGTGGTTCACCATTGTGGACTCGGGTGATGTTTCGGTGCGGGCCGGACTTCACTTACGTATCATGGACGGTGACGGATTGGTCGGAGCGGGCATTCCGGCCATCGTGGTCGCCACTGAGGTCGCCACGGCCATGGCGGCGCGTTTCTTCTTCATGCCGGGCGGGCCGGGGGGCATCGGCGGCAGGGGGATGTTGGACAGAGATATGTCTCTATTGCCTACGCTGCTCCCGCTGAAATTTTTTAATGTTTAATCCTATTACAAACGTTAGAGACACGCGATGACATGATTGTCCTTGTTGATCCACGAAGGGTAGCCTATGACCTTCCTTGTATCCCTGATGAAGTGTATGCAAAATTTAATGCTGATCGTTTGCATGCTTAAGGCGTGAAAAGGTAACAGACAGACAGACAGACTTGTATTGGTTAAGAAATACAAGTAAACTCACCCGGGTTGCTGCATCTCGTAACCGACGTTCAAATTGCCCCATGCCGACGAACGACCGGCGCCGTTCTGCAAATGAATAAGCCACGTTAATCATTTACTAATTGTTTAGTAATTACCCGAGGGCGTTATTATATTAGTATAAACAAGAGGAAAACGGAAATCAAGTGACATAATAAACAACCACATCGCTGTGAATGCTTGTTTTACATATCTGCAAATTTCAACAATATGTACCTATATAAACAATACACAGTAGGTTACTCTTTAAGGATAATATAATAATAATAAAAGAAAATTATATTAAGTCGAACGGAGACGTGTTCCGAATTATATTTTACAATAAATTAGTGACCCGCTCCAGTCTTTCCACCGGAGCAATTTTTTTCTGCAAACTATACTATAGATACATTTCGATTAGTGAAATTAGTCCATCCAGTACAAAATTTATAAAGGAAAATTCAAACACATTCAAGTTCATTTAGCGTCCACGTCATATAGGTATATGCAAACTACATATATAATTATGACTCTTATTGACTGTTGGATATATATATATATATGGACTATTTTTATGTAATATTGAAATTTATAACAACAATTAAGTATATTTACCATATTCAGCAAACAAATTATTCTTAATTGAAATTTTAACTTAAAGCAAACAACTTAGCAATATTGACGAATTTAAGATAAATAGTTTACACTTGAGAAATGAACATAAACTCGTTTCAAAATTAAACTATATTCTATAACAACATTCACTATAATAAGTTACCAAACTCTGCACATTGCACACAACTACCTACACTTATATTTAAAGCTTACCTACATTTGATGATAACTCGATTAAGACGCGAATTTTAATACTTCACAAAGCCACAGACACCATCGAACGTGTTAACTGGCAATTGGGAATAATTTTCACCTTTGCAAATGTATTATCTGCTTAAACATCTTCAATCATTACAATTGCATTAAAAGAATATTTTTAACATTAAGGAATCGATTATTTTTTTAAAGTAATGACACAAAATCTGTATATTTCAAAATTTAATCACTAGTTTTATGTGGATAATGGATATTTTTTATTTTAAAATGCTCCTAGTTAACACCTTTGACCACTTAGCCCTTCAAATGAATAGGTACTGACGCTTAATATTTGAGTACTGTACTGAATGACGCCAACCGTTGAGTGGTTTAGAAGTAGTTAGCAGAGAAATAAACATGACAGATTTATAATAATAATAATATGTAGAGAAGTTTTAATGAAAGAAATGGTTGTTTGTTCTAACTCTGTTACGGTTGACTCACAAGTACAACCGTAACAGAGTTAGAACAATCTTACGTTTTATTATCTCTATACTTACCTACTAATATTATAAAGAGGAAAGATTTGATTGTTTGAATTGAATAGGCTCCGAAACTACTGGACCGCCTTGAAAAATTCTTTCACTGTTGGGAAGCTATATTATCAGCGAGTATAACATAGGCTTTATTTTATAAAGTTACGCGGACGAAATCGCGTGCAACAGCTAGTATATAATATAAACCGTATAATAAATCCAATTGATAGTGAAATCCGCATTAAAATCCATTGCGTGATTTAAGAGGAGTTAGCAGTTTAATATCGACAGACAGGCAGACGCGAAAAGTGACTTCAAATTATACTATGTATAATAAAGACATAGATAACAGTTATGTTTGATATTTATTAAGTACAAAACTTTAACAAAAAATTTAGCTCTTATACCTTGAGAAACACTAGAAGGCGCTAATAACGATAAATATAACAGACTAGCTGGTGCTCGCGACTTGTTCCGCGTGGAATAGTTATATTGGGAATCATTTGGGTATCTCGAACGGTTTTCGCAGCGCACGCAACGGAAACCCTCAAAGATGAATAATTTTCCCCGTTTTTTCTACATTTTCGACTGTTTCTTCGCTCCTATTAGTCGCAACGTGATGTTATATAGCCTAAAGTCTTCCTCGATAAATGATCTATCCAACACAAAAAGAATTTTTTAATTCGAACCCCTAGTTCCTGAGATTAGCGCGTTCAAACAAACAAACTCTTCAGCTTTAGTAATGTGTAGATGGCAGTGATATGTTAAAAAGACGATGGCGTTTGGATATTTGATTTCATATATTATTTTCGTCATATTATCTTCTGACTACGTCAATGTTTTTAATGTGACTTTACTCAGATTTTAGCATTAAAAATAATTAAATTTCTAATATGATCGTCTCGTGTGTATCTCAGTTTAAATGTTTTACATACCTCTGCTACAAATTATCATCGCTCGATCGCACTATATACACATTCACAACTCGAAATAAACTATAATATAGTAATCATCACACTGTAATTTAACTTTGACTTCGCTTGTCGCGCATGTGACTATTTAGCCTGTATTTAGCACAAAAAAAAAATCTACGCCGATGGTCGCACACGTGTTTCAAAACGGTCAGTCAAATACTGACAAAACAATTTTAATATTAGAGACGTGTTTTTTTTTTCAGTTGTATACTTTACAACAAGTGGTAAATTTTTTTAGCGGAAGTTGTGACGAAGTTAGTTTCTAATTCGAATGAGAGTTTGTTTATTTTGTTATTTATTTATAACTAAATTATATTAATTTACACTGTCAATATTGTGTATCAAGTTTTAAAGGTTGCGTTTATGTAAATATGGCGCCAAATGTAAAACTTTCACGTGCATATAACTGTTTTTCTAACCTAAATTATTTAAATTTATTTTCGTGTTACTCTGACTGAACTTGGCTTGGACAGATACCGATTATTTTGTTGTGAGAACAGGTAGAGAGAGGGTCCATTTACATTATGACCATGCGATCGGTACAGGTACACAGCCGTCACAATAGATAGGATTCAACTATTCCGCCTACAGTGATTGGTGTTTGACATTTGTTTTTTTTATAAATACTCAATTAAAATATGTTTCATCCCATATCAATATTTTGTTTGATTTCAAAATTTGATTTAATTAAAAGGAAAAACACGAATACGAGTCACCGTGTTACCTGACGCGTCCATAGCTTCCGACGATTCGTCCAGTAAGGCATTTTTGCATTGTTAGTATTAGTACCGTGGGCAACAGGTCATGTTGCATTCACACGTTTGCAATGTGTATATTTCGTAGTCATCTCGCACAATTTTATTTCGTACGAAATGTGCGAAAAGCCAACTTTAAATTTAAATATATTTTTAGCAGTCTTCTCGCACTTTTCTTTTAAAAAAAACTAGATCGAATCGTTTTAGATAAAACACTAACTTCCATTTTATTGTAATTTGATTTTAATAAATATTATTGGTATTAGTCTTTTGGTTTTTTTTGTGGACCTTCGTCTGTCGCAGTAAACAAAATATTACCAAAACAAGTTTTATATTATATGTTTTCAAAATAAACATGTAGGTCATAATACAAAATAATTTACACGGTATGCAACATTATAAAATTTTGTTATGTATGTATATTAGTTTTTTCTTATCAAAACATATTATAAGAGTATGTCGTTGTCTACTTTTGTACGTTTCCCCGCAAACCTATAAAGAATTCAGATACGGTTTTCACCATTAGAAAGAGCAGTAAACGAGCAATATAATTTGCAGAAAAATACTGTATCCGGGTCGTCTTTATTACTTATTTATGGACTTATAGATATATTTAATTTAGTATTAGGAATAGCGTCAGTTAAACATACCTGAGGATGAATCGGTGACTTCCTCCCGCCTGCAGTGTTCAGGCCACTAGGACCGGCGACAGGGCTCTGAGAGCGTCTGTCAAATAAAAAAACACGTATTATAATCTTTTTAACTAGTTCCTACGGGAGACGAACGGGATAGAAATAAGGAGAGTGCGTCTACTTACACGGGACTTTGAGTCCTGCCGGGACTGTACCCGGGACTCTCACTCGAGTGGCGCATCGCGTGTGTTTCCATCAGTTTCATCTGTTCAAAACACAGTAAACCTCTTGTTAATAATGTACATACAGGTGAAAATGTACTGTTTCAAAACAACACAATTAGGCATAGAGGATGAGCATGAAAAGTATTTAATAACATCAAAATCGTATCTGAAATTGCCGGTCCTAACGTATGCACACACAAAATAAAATAACAAATGAACCAAATCAAGACCTTGCCTAAGAAGTGCGGAAAAGAGTATGACAGGAACAAGGAAAACATAAATTAATAATAAAACATTCTACTGCCAGAAAACAGACAAAAAGCAGACGATATAAAATTGAAAAACAGAAACGCTAAGTGGGGGAGGAGTGGAAAAGTGTCGATGGCTAGATGTCGCTATTTCAAAGTATGTGTAATAAAGTTTAAATAAATGTGTATGGGTAATAAAGTTTGTCTGCATTTTATTTATAATGGCGACAACGAATGAAAGAGTTTTGATTTTTGTCTTTGTCGTGTCATTTTTATTGTTTAGTCCGGATATTGTTCTGTCAAGACTTCTTAGATAAGGATACGTTATATTTACCTATAATAGAATCCCCTTATATGATGAATCAAGTCTAAAACAAAGTCAAATACGGCAACGGAGAAGATGAAATGAATGAAAAAAAAAAATAGTGAGTCGCAGGACAGAGAAGTGTGGATAAGATCAGAGGAGGCCTTGGCTTTTTGGGAACAGAATGGAAGAGGAAAAATAAAATATAAAGCTGAGGGCACATTTATAAGCTTCGATCAAATATATGTGGCACAAGTAGTATTTAGGTACAATCCAGGTACCTGAAAAAATATTTGATCGAAGCCAAGTACATGTAGTACAGATGTATATATCAACGTACCCTTTTATACATTCTGTTTCCGACACCATCTACATTTACTTCGCCCATTGATGTTAGAGACCACATACTGTTATATTCCTGCAACGATAAATATTTACTTATATTACTTCGCGAGATGTTTTAATCCGTATTGTACAATTAAGCATTTACAACAAAATCACCAAATACAGAGTTAAGATAAAGATTAAGATTGTTCAGTCTCAAACACAATTGTGTGGAAAAATTATTTAAATATATCTAAAAACTTAACACCCCGCCTTTGATAGTCTCAATATATAATATATCTTACTTTAAAGCTATTCTTTTAGTGTGTGCAATACATGCGGAGAAAGAAAAAAATAGCAGGAACTGGGGGGAAGCCTTCACCCGAGAGGGGTTCTTCCTTACCAACTTATTTTGGTGAAGGAATGAATGGGCTTTTTATTTTATTTATTTATTATTACTTTTATGTATTATTTACATTTCTTACATTCTTATTGTGCAACAAATGAAGCGCACGATACAGGCTTGCATGCCTAGTGTGTGTTTTTCGTGGTCGTTAAAACAAATAAACATGGGCTTATTCAATTTGGAACTACTCAATCTATTAAGTGCGTTTTTATCTATGAAAATGCACTTTTGCGGACGGTTTTACATGTTACAATTACAGCCTCGGCGCGACCAAGTGCTCTCAGCTTAATTAGTACTTGACAATATTATAAATTTCTGTTGGATATTTTTCAAAAGGACCGATTACCCACACCTCTTAATCTTTTATATAATTTGTGAACCTTATGGGTAGACGTACGTCCCACACTGCGCTTGTCGGTCATAGTCATCAATGTACTTACTACAACTATGGATCGCGCACGCCATACAAAACATACATACACTAGGAACTTTATGGAACATTTAAAAGTGACATATTACGAGTAGATCATCAACTCTGTCATGCCATCTGTCATTTAAAACCAACCAACCATATGTCATTTAAAGAAAATGTGACTATCTCAACACACCTATTGGAGTTTAAAATGAATAGTACAAGTTGGTCGTTACTCCCTTTTAACATTGACGCCGCCATGATTCCGTTTTAGGCGTACTTTTTATATGGCGCTTTGGCGCTCTATACTTGTAGTACTTAGATGGTCACCTAAGTGCTCTCCATAGTTTCCTTGCGAGGCGTATAGTAAAAGTAAAATAGTAAAGAGACAAAAACTCACCGGTATCTCTGGCCTCGGCGAGAATCCTCTGATGTGGAGCGCGCTGGTGGACGTCATAGCCCTCCTCTTCTTGGTGAGTTTGGTGTCTACGGCGTCCGTGTTGGTGATGACGGACTCCTGATAAGTCCTCGCCGGTGGAGCCACGGAGGTCGGGGACTGCACTACCGGAGGCGATTTCCTATTCGGGCTCTCCACGTTACTGTACAAATGAACAGAAATTTATTCATCAATTCAGAAAAATTAGGAGGATAATACTGGCAAAAATGCTGGAAACATTATATTCTATATACGATGCTGACAATATAATAATTAATCCGAATGCATAATCAACATTATATCTAAAAGATATATATAAAATTTATAATTGAGGTTTTTTTTGTATTGTATTGCTTAAAGTGTCAATATTTGGGTACATATATCTAAATTAACGTGAACGCTGGGGCGGCCCTCGGGGCAGGTGTGCGGTGATTCACACTGATTCATACTCCGAAAATTATGTGAAATTAATTTCTTAAGGAATCGCATGCCGATTTGTCGCAATACAATACCACATACCACCCATGTAGTTGACTCTTGCATGTTGTACCGTAGAACGGGGTTACCCCGATCGCAGTTTAACTTTGATCACGCTTTTTGTTTAATTTTTTGAGCTTATTTTTGAATATATTAAAACCATATTTAGACGATAGTAAGACCAAACAGAAATTGATGTTATGGTTTTTTTTATTTCTTTTTTGCGCCAATATTTAAAGAGGTAGAGCTATTTTAATTTCAAAATTGATCAAAGTAACCCCGTTTTACGGTAATCCTAACATGAAATGTATTTGGTAAGGGCGCGATCCTTCAGGGACACGTAAATGATGTTCTTTCGGTAATGGCTCTTGCATTATGTAATTGTAACAATGAATTTGTACAATTGCTGTTTCGTGTTTGGTATTTGCATCGAAGTATGTACTACAAATATAGAATTTGAGTGACAAATGCCAAAGCGGCACATAAAAAGGACGCCTAAAACGTAATCATTGCGGAGTCAATGGTAAAAGGTAGTAACTTCTACTATTCATTTTAAACTCCAAAGTCACATTTTCTTTAAGTGACATAATTATGTTTGGTTGATTTTAAATGACAGGTGACAGAGTTCACGCTCTACGCATATATTATTGTCACTTTTAATGTAGTGCTTTGTATGGCGTGCGAAATCCATAGCTGTTGTAGTACATTGATGAGTGTTGTGTTTGGTATAAACATAAGACTGACTTGGCGGCGACGGTGGTGACAGTGGTGACCGGAATCGGAACTACCGACACCGTGCTGATCACTCCGACAGCCTCCGCGGACTTGGCGCTGGGCGACACGGCCGGAGGAGTCACCTTGGTGATGTTGCTCGGAGTAGAGCCACCGGCTGCTGAAATCAATTTAACGATGATTAATTAATTAATTATGCAATATCAATAATTATCAATATATTGAGAAAAATTTAAAATTTTAAAAAGTCATACATCACACACACACGCATTTAATTAGCTCGAAGCAAAATGCCCGAGTAACTATGTATCCCATACAATCTCTAAATTTGTACCCACGTCATCTTTATTATTTACTAGCGATAATACTAGCGACTCGCCCCGGCTTCACGCGGACGCAATTAACCGGGCATTTTTTTTTCTCTTCATAAGAACCTATCTCAGAATTCAAAGCCAAATCGATCTGACTTTTCTTCGAGTTTTGCGCTTGGCAACACATTTACCCATTAATTTTTATTTGTATAGATTATTTCCTTATGTATGAATACACACCTTCCGTTATGTGCTGAGGAGAGGGCGCCGGGGTGCTGCCCTTGCTTCCTGTGTCCACGGACGATCCCCTGCGGGCGGGCGACGCCTTCTTTTTATCAGACGAGTGGGGCTTCCCACCTATGGGCAAAACATTTTTACAGGCACTGGTAATTATATTTTCGTGGCAAATTCACTACTGGCAAGGCACACTACACCACAATCGTAAATTGAACAAAGATTATTGTGTTTCAGTAAGTTTTTAAAGCATGCCAGAGTCAGTTTCTCTATAATCGATCCTAATTGGAAACCCACTTGTAAGCGCCGCGGTTTCGCTTGTGTTCTATAGGTGGTAGCTACTTACTTACCAACAAGGGCACCATCAAAATGTCAAAAATCGACATATTGAACCACATTGTTAGGTGCTGAGGTTTTAATTTTTGTTACATAATCCTGGATAACCCTGGTATTTAGTCACATCACAAGAAAACCATGCATGACTAGAGTTTAGAGATAAAACATTATATATATTTTTTTGAGTAAAGCGTCTAATAACTTTTATTTCGTAACTTCACCTTGTAAAAAAAGTGTAGTACCACACTATCATGGCAAGTTTTGTTAAGAGTTAGCCCAATTTGTTAAGATTCTTATATTCTGAGTTAGACAGATAGGTGCCGCCATCTGACTCTGTACCCAGCTTTAGCCGTATGTTAAAAAGGCAATAAAATAAAGTCATCTACTAAGCATGCGACACATAAACTTCAACAGTCTAGATGAAATGTGTATACTTTTGTCGGTTGCCTTGTACTTGCGACCGGCGATCGGCGTTGGAGACTCCGCGTCACGCTCCGGGTTGGACTCTGTCCAAACGCGTATCAAACAAACCACAGCGTTAATGGAAAAATCATTACATCAATACTGCATTATGCTGTTTTTTTTATTAAATTTCTACTTGTACAGACTAAATTTTCATACTCGTACTGTTAATGGCTGTTAGCCTAATTTACAGGATAGGTTATCATCGAGCTACAACTAAATCCTAAAAAAAAAAAACAGAAAAAAGCTCCACGAAAACGAATCTACAGTTTGAGCGATCACGAAAATCGAGCTAAATAAAAATGAAATTTAAAATTTGCCTAAGGCGTGATGAGCTCGTCATTGCCTGGCTCGGCCACGCTTCGATGCGGCTCTTTGACAAAAACCGTGATAACTTGGCTAATAAAAATATATAATATTTATAAATCATACACATAAACCATCCCCGGAAATCCCTCTTTCCATCTACACAATCAGACACAAAATCCGTTCATAACTCTTCGAGATTATCGTACACATACAGACAGACAGACAGACAGACAGAAAGAAAAGGAGAAAGATTAACTTACCAATCGGCTGAGCGTTGTTGGTGGGCGTCTTGTTGGCGGTCGGCGTATTCTTTCCGGAGGACACGTTTCCCGAGTGGGAAGACTTCCTGGCTGGCGCCTTGGACTTGCCTCCGTTGGTCGGGGTACCGCTTCCGCTGGCCCTTGGCGACGTTTCGCCCTCCTTCTCACCCTCGGAGTCGCTCGACTGGCTGTCGTCGTTGGACACCGGCTTGTAAGGCGGGATCGTCTTCACGTTACCACCCTTCTTCTGTATAAAACAATCACGCGTTCTAGCTTCATTTATTCAAGTAACAACGCGTTTAATCACGAAAACCAGAGTGAACCGTAACGCTCAAAAAATGGATTTACTCGGCTTCACTCGACATCAAGCACTTGGGATTGGTGTTTTCATCGTGCACACACAAACACACACACGCACTCCCATTTTTTTATATATTCATCGTGTATGTTATAATATCTAGTATATATTAGAGATAGAATATATAAAGATAAAAATATATAAAGATTTAGGTATGTAGGTACATTTAGATAAATAGTATTTACATGTTTGATAATGCGAGTATTGAGGCGATAGGTCAATGCCGCAATAAAAGCGTTTGACATGCACAAAAAGATGCCTATAATTATATGAACGCCATATTTAGGCGTAAAGGAGAACTAAAAATTGCAGCCAAAAACTAAAGAATAATGGCGAACTCCCACACAAGTTTTTCTTAATTTAATTATGAACTGTATAAAATAAATAACTTTAAGCAGAATAAAATATATATTATGAGTAATTCTGGTTAATCTGAATTATAACTCATACTTAGAAAATCATAATTCATTATTTATAAAAAAAAATCCATTGAAAAGTTTTTTCAAGTATATACATTACAAAAAAATATACAAATATTTTCTTTATTTAATATTAGTAAGTATAGAATAAAGAAGTTTCAGAGTTATCTTTTGCCATTTGCCATTACTTTTTATAATGCAAAATTTTTATTACGACTTACTTTATTAATGAACACTACATATAAATATATAATCGTTCGATATACATATACATATATATGAAGAAGAGAGAGAGAGAGAGAGTGAGCAAGCTCAAGCGAAGTACAACGGAATCAATCAAATCAAGCGATGCAATGATAAGCGTGTTTACGGGTATGTGAGCATAATATGTACCTTTGTGATGATGGTGACATCTTGATTGGTAAACTAAAAATGAAAGGTAATAAGAAAATTAAATGCCAACAGTACAAACAAAAGAAGAAATACAAAGATATTCATTAAAATGTAAGAGGACTGATCCTGACTGATGGTTGCATGTCTATATCTCTCTGGCTTTTGATTTTCCATTTTCTTTGTATTAATAAGCGTTAAGAAACTACACAATGGGGTATTTTTTTAAAGTGTTTTAGCCACTGTTTAATGATAAATTTATTTACAAGAAACAGACAACCCAATTTGCTTTGAAAAAAAAAAATCTATTTAAACATGTAAAAAACAAAAACATAATACAAGAATAATTTGACTTTTGAAAGAATTTGACAATGATAAATTAAAATCTCCCCATAAAATAATTATAGAACACTTTTTTATAAATAGGCAAATACCCCATTATTGATTTATTATTATTTTATTATCGCTATTATTACATTTATGATGGTTAGTGAGCAAAAGCAAACCAGAGTTATTGGGGGTTAATAAGAAAATTTGTATTGGAGTGGTAATTATATGTAATATAATCAATTGGAAAACAAAATATTGTCAAAATGAAGTGTTTTCAATTCTTTGAATAGTGTGAATTAACATAATTTTGACCCTTTTCTTGCTGAACGAGAAAGATATAATAAAAAAAAATTTGTAGCTGCCATTTACATACCAATTTGCTGTAATGGTGTTGGCAATATCCACAGTACTTAACGTTGTCCAAATAGTTGCCGGCCTCCTCGCAAAGTAGTCCCAGACTTTGGGCACAAGTCACGTGAAACTGTTGCTTACACCCTGACAAACGATAAGCAAGTCATCACTTATACTTAATCCTCAACTTAAACTGCGGTCGGCAGCGCACTTTCCAGCACCTATCACCTATGGCCTATGGCGTTGCTTGTGTTATAAGGTTACTTACTGTAACCACCTAGTGGACCGTTAGCCTGTCTGTCGAGTTTAACATAAAAAAGTGATAATAAGTGAAAAAATACAATTATTAATTCTAAATAAAACTAAACTAATCTAAAACTAAATAAACCTAAAAAATATCTAAGTACTTTTACTGAATGCATATCAATGCGGCTATCATTATTTTGACATTACAAACAGACATAATTATAGGTTATTATTATAGATGCACATTTTTGTGAATTCGAATTGATAATGAGAAAAAAATGATATTAACCCGATTTATTGCATTGCATACAAGCACCAGCGGTTGCCCTGTGACTCTTGCCACTGTCGTGACAAATGTAGCAAGTCTGAAATTTATTTAACACAACATTAGGTATTATTCTTTTAAACAATTTTAACATAAAGTATGACTTTTGCGTTGTGTGAGGCAGTTTTCTGGGAGCTTTGAAAATTGGTAACTTCATGGATTTCAATGTGCTTTTTCCGAATTCCTACTTTGTTACCTCGTATCAAAGAAAAATGGCGTGTAAAAACAGTTTCTTGACTTGCACGGGCAATTTTTTAAAATAATCAAATTCAAAGTTCCCAGGAAACTTTCAAGTTAACCTCTTTTTTTGAGCACCACTAATCAGAGTGTGACCACTCGTCGAAGGGCTGACCACGACCAGTGAACCCTCTTTAGCCGGAGGCGCAGGAGTATTTTATGTATATAAATGGCTAGGTACCAGCTCTGTAAAAAATAACAAATAAAATTCAGATCACTTGGTTAACAAATAATAAGGAAATATTTGAATGGGGGAAAATCGGCACCCTGGATTACAAATTTTCCAATTTTTCACTCATGTTTTTTTTGTAAAATCACAAATAGCTGTGCTATAAAATGCAGTCATAAATTCATAGTTGATTGTGTAAGTTTTATATAAAAATTATATTGTTTTAATTTAAAGTTTAATTGAATCATCATCAAAAATGATCAGCGTTAGCTGATAAAGACGATTTGAAAGACGAAGTGTCACAGTTAGCTGCAATTTTTTTTAACTATGATTCAATTAAACTTTATTTTTTTATACAAAACTTACAAAATCAACTATTGAATTTATGGCTACATTCAGTAAGTACAGTTATTTGGGATTACACAAAAAAAACATGAGTGCAAAATTGGAAAATTTGTAATCCAGGGTGCCGATTTTCCCCCATTCAAAGTGATCTGAAATTTATTTCTTATTTTTTCAGAGCTGATATAACCTAGCCTATCGCCCCGTGCCCGCTTGACGTTGATTTCTGAGACACCTGTATACCTATTGTTATTTTTCATTTGATTTTATAAAATATTTGAGTTGATTATTAGTTTTATAGGCGGCATTTTGAGATTTTCGTTACTTTTATCCTCCTTTCCATAAGTGAAAACCGCATTTATAACGGTTGAGGGGGAGGACAGACACAGGTTTTTATTTATATACACAAAATAAGCAAATATTTACATTTTGAATTTAAATACTTTAAAGTAATAAACTAATATTTATTCACATTTCCAGTACTAACTTATTATTTAGTTTTAGCGCACTAAGTGAGTCTAAATTGGAGGATAATAATTTCTAAGTGGAGAAAACTAAGAAAGAAAACTAAGTGCTTTTTCCAATTATTTTCTTTGATAACACTTAAAACTGATCATTATGATCAGAATCATTAAGACGCGTTCGGGTTAAAAGCCCTGATTATGACAATGCATCTTACCGTATTACTGCTAAGCGCGCGAGCTAGCTCTGCATCTCGTAGGACCACGATTAACTTCATTATAATGATTTAAATATTTATTTTAAGATATGCAATTTACCATTTACTTTGTTTAATTTTTGCAACTCGATCACCACTTACGCAATGCATAAAAATGTTTTAATTTATATTGAATATTAATGTGATGACCACAACAAAAAGTATATGTCGGTAACTAACAACCAACTAATTGAAATTTTAAACTAGCCTTTTTAAATTTAACAATTTAATGTACCTACTAATGTATTTTATTTGCTCTATTATTGTCACGTTTCCACGTTCCAACCGTCAATTTTATAATAACAATTTATCTAGTCTTAATTTACTTATTAATTATCACGTAGAAACATGAGTTTATTTAAATATAATTAATATCTGCTTCTGCTTAGTATGCTAATTTTCTTAACATACATTTCATCCTGGCTTTTCTTTGTTAATAATAAATTAATAATCTCTTTGTTAATTCGTCCGTGTAACTTTGTAAATTATTGCCTATGTTACTCGCTGATAATTTGGCTTTCTATAGGTCAAAGAATTTTTAAAATCAATCCACTAATTTTTGAGTTTATTCATTACAAACGAAAAAAAATTCTCTCTTTATAATATTAGATATAAAATTACCGTGAAAAAATATATAAAACACGTTTCTCGACTTAGGAGGAATAAGCGGCCATAACAGACAGACAGACGCGTAGAGCGACTTTAAATTTTACTATGCAAGAAGATCAGAATCTATACCAATATTATAAAGAGAGGAGATTTGTATGTTTTTCTAATGAATAAACTCAATAACTACTGGACCGATTTTGAAAATTCTTTTACCTATAGAAAGCTACATTATCAGCGAGTAACATATTTTATAATAAGACATATTAGCATGTGAGGATCGAGCCTACGCTTATGGGGTGATGATGTATATATACTTACCTTATTGTATCTCTCAGTGGGAATCAAGCGCAGGACGATCGGTTCCATAGAAGTGACATTTCCGAAGCGAACCTCTGGTATGTAGAGAGCGCACACCACATGAGCCCAACCTCCAGTGTCAGTGCGCTTTAGGGCACCAGATTTCGAAGGGCACAATTCACATTTCTGTAAAAGGACATAATTATCGTTATAACCTCATCCGCTCGGAAGCAGTGGCCATAAGCTATAATTTACAATTATGAAAAACCACCGACATTATGTTGAGCACAAAGACAAGACACTATATCTGCTATAAGTTCCTGACGAGTTGGGTAATCAGTAACAGTAAAGTTGAGTATCGTTGATGCTTGCCTAAACACTCCGTTCTAGGGTGCCCGCGGGTTCGATTCCCAGCACGGTCCGCTTATCCTTAATCCTACTGTAGTCGACAGCGCACGTGCAGCACCTATTTCTTTGCTTGTGTTTTTGGCGACGGTAGCCACCTACCATAAAGTGGACCGTCGACCTAACGTTAACCTGACGTTAACTTTAAGAAAAAAAAAAAAAAACACAAATTTCAAATCAAAAGAACCCATGAAAGTTATTGAGATCCCTTCATCAACTAGAAAATGAGCTGATGATCTTCAAACGCCTGAATAATTCTTCATAAATTATAGCTGAGAACTATCTTGATCAAGTCGGCTGGTCGGTCGGTCAACGACCGGAACGGTCGGTTCGGGGTTAAAAATGACAATTTTTCTTTCACTATTGTCCACTATGTAATCTTTAAAAGAAAGATGAAAATAAAATTAATTAAATAAATCATATAAGAAATCCACTTACTACTTTTATGATCTTAGTATCCAGACCCTCGCATTTCCGACAAAACCATGGCCCGGTCGGTACAGTGACAATGCCGTAGCACGCTGACAACAAAAAAGAAGTCCAATTTTAGTATTTAAATGTGATTAGTTTCTATTGTAATTGAGTAGAGTAGAGTTGGAAATACCTTGGTGCACGGCCACAGTGCACAGGTTACCGTCGCAGTAGACCAGCGGGTTGTCAGGCCAGCCTCGCTCGTCCGAGCACACACAGCATCCTCCTACCATCTCCTTCATCGCGTCCACTCCATCGCGAAGTCTCAGTCTATACACCAAATGATAGAGCATTTTAGAGACGAAGAAAAAATATAGGTACGACCGCGAAGAAGACAAAGCGAACAATGAGTGACGAATGCGATTTTGTCTTATAGATATATATATATATAATTAAAAGATGCCATAATCAGCATTGCATGTAATAGCAGCACATTGCTCCGGTTTCTTGCCAGTCAACAAATTCGGGCCTACCGAGAATTTACATGCACAATAGTTACTTTATTCGACTCATCAATTTATTATTCACGTGTAAAATAACTCTCTGTGTATTTATGCTACCTTTTCACGCATTACTTACTCAACCAATAATCGTGGAATTTTCCATAGTAGTCCGGTCAAAATAAACAATTGAAATAACAATAATTCCGACAGAGTCAAATTTTGGTAGGGACCTTGGGTTTACCATTATGTAAAAAACTAAAACTGTATGCTACAAACTTATTCGGGGTCAAAGGTCAAAATTTCAGGTTTTTTGGGCTTTTCTCGAAAACGGTAAGTTTTATCAAAAAGTACCTCAGACCAAAGTTGTAGATCTCAAAATTCTCTATAAAAATAGTCTATTTGTTATCTATACAAGAGGAAAAAAATTGAAAAAAATTTTTTTTATGATTAAAGGCTTCTAATGAAAAAATAGCTTCTATGACTAATAGCTTTATCAGTGAAATTTACTAGTGATTTTTTTTTGCCTTTATAATCATGAAACAAAATGACTCTAATAATAACTCTAACTAGTACTTTATTACTGTAGCTTCAAGAAACGTACACTAGTTAACTTGTAAAAAATATTAGTTCATGGACTTAATATTATTAGAGCGTCTTTCACCATCTGTCAAGTAGGCTAACTGTCATTAAGTCACCGGGAATAATTTAGCTGATATACCTATGTTTGTACGATAAAAGTCCTAAACATTTAAAAAAACAATAATAAAAATAAATCGTCTATCGAAGGCTACACTAAACCGAGTGAACAATTTAATACAACATAACATTATTTCTAAAAGTAACTAATCAACACTTTACTTTTAGTTGGTGAAAGAGGCCCTTTAGTCTAATAAGTTTCGAGAAATAGGGCCCAGGTGTGTTTATCAGTTTTTCTTAAATATTTCGAAAACTATGCGGTTTAGCGTAAAAGCGTAAAAAAATAATCTACATTGAATTGCGAACAAAAATGGTCTATAGCATAATCTTGCTAAAGTGAATGGTTCCAGAGTTAGCAATTGTTTCACGATGTGTGTAGAAAGAAGGGGTGTTTTGATCTGCAGACCCAAAGGACCCAAAGGTATAACCCACACAAGTTTCAAAACTTTATTAATTTGTTTGCTTCCCCCATACACATACATCGCTTATACATAGAATGACCGTATTATAAGGTTTATATTTAGTTAGTAATAAACCTACTTACATTAATATTATATTCATATTACCTGCTCAGCCTGCTCTCAATAATGACATCATTAAGGAATCATTTTCAGCAGACTTCAAAAAAGGAGATCGTTCTCATTTCGAATTAATATTACGCCACATATAAATGGTTCCATATAAATTTTAACGAAACTGCAACACTTGCAACTGAGCATTCTTTGAAATAATCTAATTAACTATTATGAATTGATTTTTGTTTATATAAATTTCATCGAAATTGATTCAGCAAAACCAAACCATTAAATTTATTTTAAAAAAATCCAAAATCAACACTATACCTACATGTAAGTATTAGTTATAACTACAAACTTTTTGAGTTTCAATTTCTGTTTTAACTGTCATCACAGAAACTTTTAGCAAAGAACGGAAGAGGTTTTGTATGTATTTATACCATTTTTCGGTCAATTTCAACATTTTCACAAGCAAATTCAACATTTTCAAAATGCTTGGGAGATTGTTGAAATTACCTGGGAAAATGTTGAAATTAAACGAAAAGTGGTAACTATATAAGGAGCCGTCGTGATACATTTCTCTATACGATCTTCCCTCTAGTACTTTCTTCCAAACAGTGCTGACTCATTTGAGCAGCGCGTTTAGTAGGCCCATCCATCTATACTTTTATTAAATCTTTGTTCTATACTATAATCTACACTAATATTGTAATATTATAAAGAGAGAAGATTTGTAAGTATGTTTGTAATGAATCAGTCTTTTTATAAAAGTTAATAATTAAGAAATAATACTCCTGTTGGTGTACCTAATAATTGTCGAAACAATAATATTAATACGAATTCCTACAAAAGTAAGCAAAACAGAACCACATGTATATGTAGGAATAAGTACAAGAGTAGACCTATTCGAAACAAGAAGGTTGGCGAGTGCGTCAACGCTCAATTTTTGCTATCTGACCGGAGTGACCGGATAGAGGATAATAGCGCATTATTCAGTCCGATATCGGATGATTAAACACTACGATATTTGACTATAATAAGCTGCAATAAAAAAATGTTTTACTATAATAATATAAATAATTAGAATAATATAGAATTTTGCAATAATAATAGAAAATTAGTTACTTTTATAAAATATTAATTAAAAGAAAATCAATTTGAAATTTTCAAAGTATCTTATTGTACCAATCTTCAATGAATAAAGAAACAATTAATACTTTACTAGTTATATAAATAATAATAATGAATTAAAAGTATGGACTATACCTATATAAAGTATACCTATCCATATCCCTATTCGTTACTTTTCTTTTTACGGATCTTTTCCCTTATTAATTTTTAATTTATAACTGAAATTCTACATATAACTGATTAGGTAGCAATGAAAAACTATTAAATTCCATTCAGATTAATTTTTATTCCTTATAATATGACGTCAACTATCGTTTCAAGGATTCGTATCTGCGGATCAACATTTTTAACGACCCGTCACATCACTAATTCAAAGTAACTACTTTAGCGATTACAAATACAGATACCAAATTAATATTCATTGAATATGAATAACATCAATACTAATAATAAACCTATAAGTGTAGGTATTCTATGTGTGTATGTATTTATGTTCCTCCATAACTCTTAAACGAATTAACTGATTTTCATGAAACTTGGTAGATAAACATTTAGACGTACGGGACACAGGATAGGCTACTTTTTTCACGCGGGCGAAGTCGCAGGCGCCAGCTAGTAAATAATATAATTTTGATTATATAAATATCTTTATTTACTTTAGATTAATTTAATAATACATAGATGGGAGTATGACATTAGAGGAATAGCTGCAATTACTTGGAGATGACAAGCACAGAACCCCACTCTATGGCGAACTCTAGGGGTGGCCTAACTATGATGGAAAGCAAGATAATTTTCACATACCGGTCATACCGGTGTTAGATCAAAATTCATTGTAATAGATTAAGTATAGTAAGTAACTATAAAACTAATAAAAGCGATTATTATTATTTACGAAAATACTACATCTATATTTATGAGTAGTCGTAATAATTTAATATTAGTACAAAACCATAATTAATATTATTACACCACTTATTAAATCAATCAATACTCAAAATTAATTAACGACGTTTTTATACGAGACCGGCTTCTGAAAAGAGTCTTACTAAAAATACCTTGAAACTGGTCAATCAGTCTGAATATCTAGCCTTAAATGTTGCTCTTAGGTTGGGTCTTAAAGGTTGCTATCAGATATCCAGCCAAACTACTATCTATTATATCTCTACACTAGCTGGTGCCCGCGACTTCGTCCGCGTTCTAGATGAAAGGTACCCCATGTCCTTTCTGGTGTCCCAGACAACGTGCATGCAAAATTTCATATATTTCAGAATGTCTTATAGAATTCTATAATGTCTTACAGAATTCTGAAATATTCTGCTTTTTAGTCCTTTATAATGCAGTATAGGTTATCTTACAAATTAGGTCAAAACTATAAGACATCTTAAGACATTGTTGAAATCTAACTGGGCCCTTTTTCTACGCCTCACAGGGCACTCACTATGTCTGGATTTATGTGATGGCTGCGAATATTTAATATTTAACTTTGAAAGCAAAATATTATTTAAAAAATCTATTATTATTATACTTTTGAAATTCAAGATCACTTTGGTTAATTTTTCTTCATAAACTCTAGTTTATTTAACAAACCTCTGAAATGTATGAAAAATAAGCTGTGACGCCATGGTTTGACTGCATAGTTAAAAGCATGGGGTATGATCAATCTAACTATGTGAGATTTTTCCTGTTGGATATGAATTACAATGTCCGACCACAAGGACTGGTCTTTAAGGCCACTTGCTTTGATCGGCCAAACAGACGATTAGTAACCAAATGTTAAATATACTTTTTTTATATTTTCTTAATAAAAATATTAATTTTTTTATTATTTTACAAGAAAAAATAAATAAAATGACTGTGATCAATGTTAAAATATGATTTGTGTTATACTTGTTATAACCTTGCTTCTTATTTCTTACAGAATTCAAAAGTAGCCCAAATATTTGGTAGTGTTATAGTTATAGCCCAATATAGTTAAGTGGGATTTTTACTTTGGGGTTAAATTTACTCTTTGGTTACACTGGTCCTCATAGTTGGATTCATCTGACGATCGGACCGGGAACAAGATAGTGAGACCACGGCACCACAGCTGAAAAGTACTACTAATGATAAACTCTGAGGTCATGCATAAGTAAAACCAAATTAATTAATAACTACCAATGGATGTTATGTAACTATTACAATAATTTTATTCTTTCTCTTTTTGTAAATATTCGTAATTTTTAAAAAAAATGAATGACAATGTAATGTTTTCTTCAAATTGCACCACGCTCATATATTATTGACAATAAACATATATATATTATATTTAAAAGTTTTATGTTGGGGTGGAATAATATAGAGTTCCTCTTTAGAACTCTCAAGAGTTAGATAGAGGGAGAAAGTGGGATATTTATCTATTTAAAAAAGGACTAATAGCACCAATAGTCCAGGTTACTGGACCAAGGGGAGGTGTCTTGCGTTAAGTCCAGTTAATGCAAATGCAATTCTTCTAAACTGCATTCCTTAATTCGAAGGAGTAACTAATTTGACAGGTAATAATGTCAAATTATAAGAGTTTTTTCCATAGCGCTGTACTAATATCGGTTTTACTTAACTAGTTATAATATTTTACGGTAAAAATATTTTTGATCCGATTTTATTGATTTAACATTAGTATTATTGTTATCGATTTGGAATGAATAAAAAAAAATTATAATGTGAAGTCAAATAATATAAAAAATAGTATAATGCATTATAGTATAATTTTGTGTCACTTATGAAAATATTCTTATCAGAAAAGTTATAATAATCGAAAGAAATATAGAATAGAAAGGACTTTGTAAAAAAAATAATAATTAATAATAATTCTAAACTAATAACATTCTTATCAGAAAAGTTATAATAATTGAAAAGAATTGCAACTTATAGAATAGAACGGACTTTATAAAAAAATAATAATTAATATTAATTCTAAACTAATTAATGTTATACAAAGCACTGATTATGGTTTTATAAAGCCATATGTTTTTTTAACAAGGTTTATTAGGTGACCACTGACCACTATTTTGGTATGGTCAGCAACCCAGGAAATGTCACATTACTCCTTCGGATTACGGAACGCAGTACCTATACAATGTCACAAGAGATGTTGGAGTTGCTGGTGATGATTTTAATAATTAATTAACCTTTTTTTTGTAAATTATCTTCACCAATAAATTCTATTTATATTTTATTTTATATCTTGAAAACTATTGGATCTAGAGAGTTGATTCAAGCTTGCAGCGAAATTGCTTGGGTTTGACAATGGAGCTGCTATACCAAAATACTATTTTTTTAAATCCTATTAATACTGTACATAGATAAACTTTATTTTTTTTTTGTATACATTTTAGATATTAGTTTGTAAATACTGTAAAATTCTTGTTATTTTAATAATAAAAATACCTTTTATTAAAAATAATAGTAATAATAATAAGTTGGTTCTAGTCTCATGTTGTTGCAAATTTAGTTTAATTATAAAAGCAGTATTATTATTGAAATCAATCGTTTAGGGTTAAATTACCCAAAAAAAAAATTGCAGAATTTTGATTTATGACGGGGTTGCGTTCAGCACTTGAGATCTCAAAATTAAATTATTCATTAGACCAATATCATAAACGAATCACAAAAAAAAAAACACAGAACTACCGGATTTAACGCAAGCTCTGTATTCTAAGGTTACTGGACTCAAATATAACTATAGCTACACATATAATATTGCTATATATATGCTGTAACATAGAGATTATAACAAAATATAAATATGATACGGGTGATACGGGAATATATTGGAGTTTATAAAAAGATGCCGATAACAGACAGTAATAATATTTAGTAATATGAACGTATGTATAATTTGAATTTCTAGTGAAAATGGCAATGGACTTGTGATGGACAATGCGCCCACTAATTACTGTATATTTACCAAAAGAAAAGGCGTCCATTTATTGTTGTAGCATTGGAGTGTACAAATCTCTCGACAACTAATCATTCATCATTTCGGTTTTGCATTTTTAAAAAAACTCTACAATTCACCTCACCTGCTTCTAGCAAAAACGATAAAATGAAGTCAAAACGAGAACTACACTTATCACATTAATTTAAAGTTCCTTACTTCGCACAAAATATTAAAAAAACTATAGGATTTTCACGGTTAACTTGTACAAGACAAAGTTAGAGCGAAAGCAAAGCAAGCCATGTTGAATTTCAATTTTCAATACAATACAACATCTGTCACATAGCTTACGTCACGCAGACGGACCACAAACAAAAATGTCTGTGTCAGTCAGCTAAATAACGATAACGAACAAGCACAGAGTAATAATAATAATTTGTACGCCAAAAACGACCGCGCTTCATTCGCTAACGTCATTGGACAAAATTTAAAATTTGGCGCCATTTCAGGAGATACTTGTTAACGCCGTAATTTAAAAAGTATGTATTGCATGCATTACATATGCAAATGCATAAAATACGATCTAGTAATGACTAATTCCCACGCAGTGAACGTGTCTATTAATAAATAATATTACCTTCTTAATATTACTTGTAATTTGATTCTTACAAAACTAAAAAAGAAACTAGGTACTCTTCGGAGTTTGAATCGATTTGCATTGCATATACATATGCAGGGCGTCCCACGACCATGCCACATGGAGGGAAAGTAACTTGAATATTGTAGATGGAACATTTTACTGAAAGAAGACATTATTTTAATTTAAAAAACAATTTAAACTGCATTCATAGATTTTTAAATAATTACGTGGTTGAACCGGGAATCGAACCCGCTACACGAGAAAAAAAATTACCCTGTAGCTTTATCATACCGATCGAAAGGCTTCATCATAAGGATTATTTTTTGCTAAATAACATAGTGTCAGAAATAAAAGGAAGACCATGAATTTTAACATTTGATGTGAAATTTTGTTCCGAAAAATGAAAAGCTGACATTGCCGTAAGACGGTAAGGACATACAACTGACATTATCATAAGTACCTATAACTAATAAATGTCCACTTGAGAAGTACGCATCATTTCCCTATTGTAATTTAAGTGCATGATAAAATGATGTATTGATGTTGTTTTGTAACAAAATGTTGTATTCAACAGTATGGGACTCATTTTGAGCATTTGAAATATTAAAATTAAAATTAAAATTAAATTAAATGTTAAAATTCATGGTCGTCCTTTTATTTTTGACACTATGTTATTTAGCAAAAAATAATCCTTATGATGAAGCCTTTCGATCGGTATGATAAAGCTACAGGTAATTTTTTTTCTCGTGTAGCGGGTTCGATTCCCGGTTCAACCATGTAATTATTTAAAAATCTATGAATGCAGTTTAAATTGTTTTTTAAATTAAAATAATGTCTTCTTTCAGTAAAATGTTCCATCTACAATATTTAAGGTACTTTCCCTCCATGTGGCATGGTCGTGGGACGCCTTGTATAGTTTGGTTCATTGGAATTTTCTGTAGGTATCGGTAATCGGTATAATGTGTTTGCAACAATAATAAGTTTTTCAATTTAATTCAATGCTTTTATTTCATTTATTCTGCTTATATATTTCTACAAAACCTTTTGTTAAAATAGCAAGTTTTGACTTTTTTTAGTATATGAAAAATAATATATGTATATATGACACTCGCAATTTTTTATAACAAATTATTAACTTAATAAACAATGAATTTATTGTTATTTTTATTGTTGTTATTTTCCTAAGAACATTTTCCTTGTTAATTGCACATCAAATAAAATAATCGCCTATCAATTTATTTTCATCATTTAAGTATATACTTTTTTACATCAAATAACTTATTTCATCACAAATAAACCAAATGTTAAACAAAACTACTACTGCTGATAATTCGTAAATATACATCAACACTATATTGCTTTTTTTCCTCTAATGCGATAAATAAATTCCTTTAGGTACAAAAATACTACAATCCTAACATAAATACTGATTGCACAGCAAATTAACCCGAGCGTCCACCGATAATACTCATTCTCATAGCAAAATAACTATCCGAGTAGCATAATATATCCTAATAAGCACCTCAAAACTTGCTCATCATTTTGGTGTTAATTTTTATGAACACATGCTGAGCAAATTTAATAATTATTATAGCTAAATTTTTTTTTTCATTGCATAATTTCTAAAAGCAGAACAAATTAATTGGAAACTGTACCTATACATTTTTTTTTATATAATTTTTTTTATAATATTTCCCCTAGGGGTTACGCCGCAGGCCGTTTATTTTTAAATAAAATTACAATTTTCAACTTAATTTTAAATAACAAAATAAATTTACAGTTACAATTATTATTATTATTATTATTTTACATTTACCGATTTCAAAATAATGTTTATTTTAGAATACGGGGGTTTGGGGGAATAAAGCCTCAACCTCCGACATAATCGGAGACTTTGTTGATTTTAATAAAAAAATACCTAGTATGTATTGCTTGTGTATATTTATTTTTAAGCGAGACAATTCATCCTCCATCCATCCCTCCTCCCTCATATCTTATCCCTGTATAGGGAATCCCAGGATCCAATCAAGTCGTCGCGTTAGCCTTTTCTACTACCTCAATTATTTTATTGCAGAAACTGAAAAACTGCCCAGAATCATCTTTGTCCGTTATCAAATCTGGCAGGATCCGTCTTTCGATTTTTTTTCCTATGTGTATTTCCAGCCCAAGTCTGGCGAGTGCAAACCTGGGGCACTCGAGCAGAAGATGTTCCACTGTCTCTTGCACCCCAGGCTCGCAAACGCAGTCCGGGTTGGATTTTATATTATAGTCTGGTGGAAAAATCTCAAAAAGCCTCTCCTTTGAACGGTTAACGGCATTTAGTGAAACTGTTTGTCACCGGGTCTTTCTAGACTAATTCGACCCTGCTGAACACGATTCTGCCCGGTGTCAACCCCTCCCCCCCTCCCTTCCTCCCCTTTTCTGCCCAAAAGTGTCCCGATCCGCGGTTTTTTCAATTTATTTCGGAATCCAAATAGGAACGTCCTACATATTTTGTGATAATTTTGTCACCTATGAAAATATTCTCATCATAAAAATTATAATAATTGAAAAGAAGGCTAAAATTTAGATTATGGACCGACGAGTTGGTTGACCGCGATTTTTTGGGAGAAGGTTAAAGTAGGTATAACAAGTAATATAATTACGCCTGGACAGCTCCTATCTTTAAATAAGGCGTAAGTCCGATCTTGCATGGAGTATTGCTCCCACCTTTGGGATGGCTCAGCCAAATACCAACTTGCCGCACTCGACTCGGTAGAACGCAGAGCCAGGAGACTCATAGGCGACAGTACTCTTTTAAAATCTAAGATGCAGAGCCTGGCACATAGACGCAAAATCGCCAGTTTATGTGTCTTTTATAAGGTGTACTTCGGAGAGTGTGCTCAGGAGCTGCATAATACCGCTAATACCGCCTTCCCCTTTCTTCCATGGGACATACAGACGTACGGCTGGCTACCATCCTCATCTTGTCGAAATCCCTCCTTTACGGACCAAGCGCTTTGAAACATCCTTTATAATGCGCACTGCAAGGGTTTGGAACTCCCTGCCGGCGTCTGTATTTCCGAGCACATATAACCCTAATCTTTTCAAGGTTCGAGTGAATAGGCATCTTCTGGGTGAGCTCGCTCCATCTTAGGCCTCATCCTTGCCACATGGCTGGTTGTTGACCAAGAGCTAATCCATCTCTTATAAAAAAAATATATATTACTTTTAAAGGTACAAAAAATACTTATTTTTATTCGAAAAGAGTTAGGTTAGGTCCAAGGAATGCATATGAAAATGAGAGCGAAGCGAGCGCACCCGGGTAACAATTTTATTCAATTTGAATAAAATTTTGAAGAAAAAAAAAATATTCAAATTTTTGTTTTATACTAGCTGGTGCTCGCGACTTCGTCCGCGTGGAATAGTTATTTTGGGAATCATTTGGGCATAGATGAATGATTGGTCTCGCTGCGCGCGACTAGATACCCCCATCGTACTTGTAAAATGCGGCATAAAATAGTACACCGAATTCGGCGTACCCGAGCCAGTTACACTGTCTGTGATATGTACGTGCCGAATGTTTTATTAAATTTTAGGCATAATAAAATACCAGTTTGCGTAGTGAAACTGTGTAAAAATATAATAAAACTGGGTAAAAAGTGATAAAAAGTGACGGTTTTTTACACACACTACAATAAAAAGTTGCTACGTTTTCGGAGCTATCGCTTTTGTATAGCGCTCTATCTAGTCAAGCGCAGCGAGACCAATCAATTATCTTTGTTTTTGGGTATCTCGAACGGTTTTCGCAGCGCACGCAACGGAAGCCTCAAAGATGAATCCAACACAAAAAGAATTTTTCAATTCGAACCAGTAGTTCCTGAGATTAGCGCGTTCAAACAAACAAACAAACTGGTTCTAATTGAAAAATTCTTTTTGTGTTGGATAGATCATTTATCCAGGAAGGCTTTAGGCTATATAACATCACGTTGCGACTAATAGGAGCGAAGAAACAGTCGAAAATGTGGAAAAAAAGGGGGAAAATTATTCATCTTTGAGGCTTCCGTTGCGTGCGCTGCGAAAACCGTTCGAGATACCCAAAAACAAAGATAATTGATTGGTCTCGCTGCGCTTGACTAGATAGAGCGCTATACAAAAGCAATAGCTCCGAAAACGTAGCAACTTTTTATTGTAGTGTGTGTAAAAAACCGTCACTTTTTATCACTTTTTACCCAGTTTTATTATATTTTTACAAAATAGAAGCTACATTAAAAAAAAGAGTTAATAGGTATAATGTGCGTTAGTCATTATTAGCTGTGCATTAATAAAAAATCTTTACTTTAAGATAAATAGCGGTATGCTAGGAATATAAATTGTAGTGCATTTAGTAATATTTTGAGTTGAGTATTTTGCTGTGCAATCAGTATTTTTTATATGAATTCGAATTATTTATGTATACAAAAAGTACTTTTTATGATATGCGTTTAAATACTACCCTTTGTTATATTATCCTAAGTAGGTATATTTATAATATTGAATATAGGTAGTGTCCGACCGAAGGTCAATTTCTGGTTGGCTATCGTTACAACTTTTAGAATTTTGTTTAATACATTTAATATAATACCTAAATTATTTTTATACTTTAATATTGACTGTGTTTATACTCGTATGGACTGTATATATCATAGAAAGATAACTAATCGTGTCTAGAATTACGAACAAGCAACGAAATAGTATTCTCCGTTCAAGTACTTAAGTATTCACTTATATTTCAACTTATATTCAAGTGCATTATTACATAATGCAAATTGGGGGTCTTGTAAAACATTACGAAGCTTTACAGGAGCGGGAGGTGAATCCCTCGAGTGGGGGGGATTGTACTTACGGCAAAAATATTTCGCTAGTGAGTATTGTCACTGTGTTGTTAATACGCAACCTTGGGATTTGGAAAAAATAGTCTACCGAATATACACAAAAATAATAATAACAATCGTTCAAACTGTTTAGAAGAATAACACAATAATACAATAATAATATTACTGCATAAGTACTTAGACGATTATGGAAGCGTATACTCAGAATTGATTACTCAGTGCAGTGTCAAGTTGCATATCTCTTGCCTTGCATTTCTGTTCATTTACGAAGAAATATATTTTGATATTTCGCAAGCATACTAACTTAACATATATTAAGCTAGCCAGACAGGCTGACCGTTCACTTGATGGTAAGTGGCTACCGTCGCCAATTAAGGGTTACGATGAGGATAAATATGTTTTAATAAACCAACCAAATTGACATCTTGTTGGTGCACAGTTATGGACAGTAGGTGGTACAAGAGGGTGTTAAAAGGGGTCCAAAGGGTTATTTATCCTCTTGCTCAGGCTACATCATTGGGATGCCATCATTGGTTTCTTTGAGAAAACTCGAGACCACTGCTACAACTTGAATCCGCGAATCAGATTCAATGGATTAAGGATTAGCGATAAGGAAGGGATGAGGTAGAGGCTCTGGCATCACAGTGGTATTAAGTATGTAAGGGCATCGTTAACGCCGCCAAAAACCGCGACTCCAACACCGAATTTCCAGGCAATCTTCTCAGATTATAGCCCTGTGAAGTTTAGTAGCGATCGAATAAACAGATTTTTTTAAATTTTGTCTCATGATTTTCCTATAAATTAATCAAAGAGAAGATTTGATATCGCTTCCAGTATAGAACCCAGTAATATAGTATAAAAATTTTAATGCAGTTTTTACTAATGAAAAGAGCGTTAAGCGAGAAAAGTTTGTATATATCGACGCGGACGAAGTCGCGAGCAGCAGCTAGTTTAAAATTGAAAATGAAATATTCAATGCATGACAAAAATATCGAATTAGCTTAGATTAAAAATTTGGTCTCGCTGCGCTCGACTAGATACCGCCGTTGTAGTTGTCAAATGCGGCAACAAATACTACGCCGAATTCGGCGTACCCGAGTCAGTCACACTGCAAGCTGTTTGTGATGTGTACTTGCCGAATGTTTTATTAAATTTTGGGGATAATAAAATGCCAGTTTGCGCAGTGAAACTGTGTAAAAAGTGATAAAAAGTGACGATGTTTGACACACTACAATAAAAAGTTGCCGCATTCACGGAGCTATTGTTTTTAGATAGCGCGGTATCTAGTCGAGCGCAGCGGGACCAATCATTAATCCATTAGCTTACAGAAAAGTATCAAATTGGGATGGTATCGATATGTTACGGCTAAAGATAGGTGTGAACATAAACTTAAGATTAGCCGGCTAAACTTAGGTTTATCTTCGAGAAGCAGCTAAAGTTCGATATACGTCGTGAATTTCCATCTTTAGCCGGTTAATGTGCACATAAACCAAAACCAAACGGCTAAAAATGTATTCGATGGACGCGCCGGAGCGAACTACAAGTAAAGTGTTGATTAGTTTACTTATTACTTTTAGAAGTAATTTTATGTTTTATTAAATTATGCAATCGGTTTAGTGCATCCTTTGATAGGCGTTTGGGATTTTTACAATACAAACAAAGGTATATCAGCTTAATTATTTCCGGTGACAGGTGACTTTAAATGACGGTTAGCTTACTTGAAAGATGGTGAAAGAGGCCCTAAGAGTAAAGATACCGGAAGTAGACCGAGGCTGAGGCGATTTTAGAAATATTTTGTTGAGTCTTAGACAAAAATGACGATGGTCTTTATAAATTGGGAACAAAAATTCGTAGAATTGAAAAAAGTCTCGTCAGTGAAAATGGCTATTCGTCAGCTTGCTAATGAACAGTCGATATCAGGTGGACAAGGCTTTCAAAGATGTCACTGTAAGACAAAATGTGGTACACGCAAATGCCGCTGCCTAATAAATAATGTTCTTTGTAATTCGAAATGCCATTCTAAGTAGTTCATCATGTTACAATAAATATAGCTCCTTATTATTTTATTTTAATGACTAGATATTGTTTTAAGTTATTAACACTGCAGAAGTTTCATTTCATTTGCTTTTACATTTTTAACCAAGGGCCTGCAGTTACACTTAAGTTTAGCCGGCTAATGATAGAAGAAACTAACATTAACATCTCCTCGAAGATAAACCTAAGTTTAGCCGGCTAATCTTAAGTTTATGTTCACACCTATCTTTAGCCGTAACAGATACACCAATATATCGATATAGATATCGGGCATCGAGTAGGTATACCATATTATGTGGCCGATTCTTGCCATTTTGGAAAAATTGAGTTTATTTCTTTTTTGTTCTAATATTTTTATTATACAATGGTAAGAAATTTGCATTTTTTTCGTATGGGTTTGGGCAACATTAGCCAATTTTTTATTTTAACGTGGTCACACTGCCATAGCAAACGTGAGGGAGTCACGTGACGTATTTGTTTAGTTTCAATTTCAATGTAGTTTCAATAGAGACACAGTGTAGTTAGGTTGTGTTAAGTGCTTGTTAAATTTGTTCATTTTGAGAAAAAGGCAAGTAAAATTATTATTGAAGTTCACTTATTAAAGTTAATTAATTGAAATTAATTGGAAAATCACATAATCACATATTATTTCTTGTTCTACATGTATGCAACGCCATCTATGTTAGCAAACATAAATATTGTGTCAACAACTCACACCGCCATCTGTTGGAAAATTGCGGAACCTTACAACCTTTGTTCTATAAAATATAATCGAAATAAAAACTATGTAGCATTGGTTTTGTCGGCGACCGAAGGGATTCTAAGTTGGACAAAATTACAGATAGTTACAAAATTTGATCAAAAGCGATCAAAGTTGATCTTGTTATATACATATATATGTATTAAAAAAAAGATATCGTAAAACTAAGAAATATCCAAAAAAAAATGAAAACTAGAGCGCCTTTTTTTGCAGCCGTGCAGCAAGTAGGTACTCAAGGCCCAAGCTGCCGGTGGTTAGGGCTGCAGAGTGAGACACCTCCTGAGAATATGTGCCACGGCACGAAGTACCCGCCTTCTGTATCTGTCCCTTGACCCAGCCATCTAGTGAGAGACCCGTTGTCGATACGACTATCGGGACGATGATGATCGAATCGACATCTCAGATAAGCCAAGTCTATACAGGGCGTCCCACGACGATGCCACACGGAGGGAAAGTACCTTAAATATTGTAGATGGAACATTTTACTGAAAGATGACATTATTTTAATTTTAAAAACAATTTAAACTGCATTCATAGATTTTTAAATAATTACATGGTTGAACCGGGAATCGAACCCGCTACACGAGAAAAAAAAAATTACCCTGTAGCTTTATCATACCGATCGAAAGGCTTCATCATAAGGATTATTTTTTGCTAAATAACATAGTGTCAGAAATAAAAGGAAGACCATGAATTTTTACATTATAATACAAAATTAATCAATTTATCAAATGCTCAAAATGAGTCCCATACTGTTGAATATATGGGGTTATGTAAAAAATTTAGTTTATAAGAACCAGTATGAAAGTGTTCACGAGCTACAAACAGAACTTAGACATATTATTCTAAATATCCACCACAACAAGATAAAAAAATCGACAGGGAGTGAAATAATCAAAAGAGTGCGACTTTCTATTCAACAGTCCTTACCACCTTACGGCAATGTCAGCTTTTCATTTTTCGGAACAAAATTTCACATTAAATGTTAAAATTCATGGTCTTCCTTTTATTTCTGACACTATGTTATTTAGCAAAAAATAATCCTTATGATGAACCCTTTCGATCGGTATAATAAAGCTACAGGGTAATTTTTTTTCTCGTCCAGCGGGTTCGATTCCCGGTTCAACCATGTAATTATTTAAAAATGTATGAATGCAGTTTAAATTGTTTTTAAAATTAAAATAATGTCTTCTTTCAGTAAAATGTTCCATCCACAATATTCAAGGTACTTTCCCTCCATGTGGCATCGTCGTGGGACGCCCTGTATAATGTATTTACTAAGTTTATATTTTTCGGCTTTCACGAAAGTTTGTGTCATGCGGGATAGCAATGTCAAAAATCATCGTCCGGCAATGTCAGGCCTATTGGCGAGTCCTGTCCGTGGTTATGGAGCGGTCCCAGTACGGGGTAGCATGACCTTTTATTGTTCATTATTTACAGATTAAAATTTTTGTTTACAGATGGACGGAGCTGATGGGCCACTTTCGTTGAAGAGATTGAGCCTTAAAGTAGTCAGGGAGGGAAGGTATTCCAACAAACTTCTTGTGCTGCAATTCAAGGCTATACTCGAGAGTAGAAGGAGTCGTCCTCTCGTCAATGATAATCCTGTTCTTCAGAAGCTACGTGAGGGTAAATAAGTTTCTTTGAACATTCGTCACATAAGTCATATGCCCCTAGGCCCCTAGAATTGATTTTTCTTTAAGTTTTACTATATACTATACTAGCTGTTGCACTCGACTTCGCCCGCGTAACTTTATAAAATATAGCCTATGTTACTGATAAATAGCTTCCCAACAGTGAAAGAATTTTTCTCTTTATATAAGTAAATATAAGTAGATATTATATTTCCTTTAGACATTGAAATGTTTTACTAGAACCTATTCTTTCTTATGGTAAGGGAATCATTAGATATGTTATTTTTCTAGTTTATATATAAAAAAAGGCAATGTGCGTGTGTGTATGTATGTATATATGTTAGAAGAGGCCTAGGTATGTGTCACAAGAAAGGTTAAACAACTAATCCGATCCGATGTGTGATCCGATGTGTGAATTGCTCTAAGTACTTAGTTAGTATATAAAATAAATAAATGCTTAAATAAAATAAATAACAATTAGAATAACACAAGTTACACGGTTTAAATAAAATTTAAAGACAACTTGCTTATAATAAGAGATTGATAAATCAGTATTTTTTTATACATAGATAATTATATTAAAAAGTGGTAAAGTGGATCTTGGCAAGTTTAGGTAGCAACAAATCGCGGGCAAATGTTAAACCTATTATAATATAAAGTGGCCTCGGTCTGTTCTCCGCTATCCAGATCTAAGTCATCCAACCGATTTTGATATGGTTTTCACTAATGGAAACAATGATATTGTAGAAAAAAATTGCATCTATGCGATGAAGGGGGCGGCTCAACTTATATAAATTACATGATTTTGTAATATTTATTGTTTTTTCAGCGATGTATGAATTGTTTCTGTTAGAATTGGGAGCAGTAAAACGATTGAAGATGGCCAACGATTGGCCTCCTCATCCTTATCCCTTTGATGAAGAAGCATCAAGCTCATCAGAAGAACTGCCATAATTGGAATCTGGGATAAGAAAGAAAAGAGAGTGCCTACTACAATGAACACGTGTGCCTACACCTACTAATACTCTATAATATTAATGGGAAAATCTACCTTTTTATTGCGTTGGTTTTGTCCTTTTAGTCTCTGCGTAATTTTAGTAATTGTACCTACTCACTGAGTTTACTATGAAGTAAAAAAACAATCTGAAAACTTTGTATTAAATTGTCTATTATGAATTGTCAATAGTTAGGGCCATAACACCTTAATATCAAAAGAGCACCAAGAGTCACGTGACATTAATTCCAAATGTACCATTAAAATGAATAATAATGTCAACTTTTTTCATTCGTCAACTTTTTTCATTTTCCCTATCCCTTATCCTAAATCATACACTGCAGCACCTGTGGCGTTGCTTGTGTTATAAGCGTCGGTTGCCACCTGACCGTCAGCCTGTCCATCGAACTTAAGATAAGAAAATACTGATAAATTTTCTTCTTTTCTTTAAAATAAAGCTAACAAAATTTAAATTATTTTTCGTGTTGATTTATTTTTTTTACAAAAAAATTCATTAAGTAGTATGAAGTTTCAATAATATTTATAAATGCCAAAGTTGTATCGGTGTATGTTTGTTACTCTTTCTCGTAAAAACAGCTTATCCTATAAAATATTAGGTCTCCGATGGACTAAATTTCAATGATTTAGCTACTTTATAGCCAGAGATTCACTTGGTATGCTGGTGTGCTGTTGGTATAGTGTGAAAGTCCTTTTGCTGGATAATATTCTCTAAGAGAAAAGTTCAATCATAATGTGTCACACCAACACATCGAAATCTATACTTACTAATATTATAAAGCTGAAGAGTTTGTTTGTTTGAACGCGCTAATCTCAGGAACTACTGGTTCGAATTGAAAAATTCTTTTTGTGTTGGATAGATCATTTATCGAGGAAGGCTTTAGGCTATATAACATCACGTTGCGACTAATAGGAGCGAAGAAACAGTCGAAAATGTGGAAAAAACGGGGAAAATTATTCATCTTTGAGGGCTTCCGTTGCGTGCGCTGCGAAAACCGTTCGAGATACCCAAATGATTCCCAAAATAACTATTCCACGCGGACGAAGTCGCGAGCACCAGCTAGTATTACTATAAAAGTTTTAATTTTAGGGGAAAATTGCCAAATCGATGTTTGATTATGGAATGCGTTTCATACCGGTGAGTGCGTCTAACATCGGTGTTGCGTCATGCTGTGTCAGCAATGACGTCAATTCAGTTATTTGCACTGCTGACGTAAAAGTGCAGCGTCGGCAATATTCTTCTTATGTACATACTTATGTGTAATTAGTTCAATAATTTAATAATTCATGTAATGTTTCGGTCTCATTTTTTATTTAGCTTAATAACTAAATAAAAAATGAGACCGAAACATTACACGAGTTACATAATAGGTATTTGTTTACCAATGCTATTTTATGTTAAGGGCTACAGATAGGCTGACGGTCCACTTGATGGCAGTTGGCTACCGTCGCCACGATTGGGAAGGGATGAGGTAATGGGCTCTGGTATCGCTTACTCACTCACCGAAAAACAAAAGCACACGTGCTGTTATTTCAATTAGGTGTTCTGTAAAGGGGGTTACTGTCAAGAGATACAGTTGATCAGTACGCTATGTAACCAGTTACGCGACAAGAATTGGTTTTCTTTCTACGAAACCAGTTACGTATCTACAAAGAATTTTTTTTCTTTCGACGAAACTGGTTTTCAGTAAATAAAAGAACAGTATTAATTTATAATAGGTATATAATTATATTTTATTATGATTACATTGGAGCGACGTTTGTCTAATCGCATTTTTAGATTAGGCACTGCGTTAGTACCACGTTTACACCATTGAACTAAAAGCTAAATTAGATTTACTAAATTTAGGTACAATATACAAAAACAATCCATTACAAAATTTGAAAAGATCGATAACATATATACATATATATTTAACTATCATTCATTAGTAGATCCAATAGAAAACTGCTAGTGTGGTTTATTTATTTCTGAAGTTACCTGAGGTGACCGCTGACGAAGTTATTAAAGAAAATTCTCTTTTAGCGACAGTAGCCGCCAAATCATAATTAAACTTGAACTATAACCTGTGCGCAGTAGTTTTGCCTGGTTCATTGTTTCCCAACCTAAGGTCCGCGTACCATTGGAGGTCCGCAGAAAAAGTAAAAAATATATTATATTATACAATGCCAGAAAAGTGGCGCACTACGTTTCGCTGTGGCAAATGTTTATAAAATGACAAAACTGCTTTAATTTTTCTTATTTTATTTTTAGAGGTCCGATAAAAAGGTTGGGAAACCCTGGCCTAGTTAGCACGCTATCGCGTACATCATGACGCCCTCAGAAAACTTTCTGCGCGCGTATTATGGTTGGCAAGGACTAGGGCATGGCTACGGATATTTGGTAATACTGAAATGCTGATAATACCCATAATAGGAAGGAACCTGGTTATTTAGTAATTTGTTGTACTTAAATAACGGTATTTTAAGAAATAAAACCGATATTCCGTATTGATAAAAAAAGGTGCTGGTAGAATATAAGTCATTTATATAAGTCATATTATAATAAAAATAAATTTAAAAAAAATAATTAATTGAATTTTATTGTAATGCTTTATTTAGGTAATTTTTGCGTAATCTTACCAAATATAAATATCCAACTTTTGTTTTTATAGATAGACAAACTGATATGTCATAAAATTTATAAAAAATCATAAAACATGTCATTAATAAATTATAATCTTTAGTAAGTAAATTACAAATTAAAAATTATGCCGAAAGACCGAGTTCTGAACCTATAATTTTTCAAGGTAGTTATTCATGTACCCTATTCATTAATAGGTAACATGAATGGAACATAGAAGTCTTATATATGTCGCAGTATAATTGAAAAGAACGGATTTTCGCGAAAATCCTAGTAAGACTGCAAAGAACCGGATAATAGGTTTCGCAATCTTCCTAGATACTTTCAGGATCTTTGCAAAAATCCTAACTTGTTCAGGAAGATTAGAAAATGAAAAGCTGATTTATCAATGATTTAAAGCTTCTCTGTTCTGGTTGGTCAGAAATCTCTTGATACGTTGATTACGTAAGTTTGCCGAATTAAGATGTTCAATTGAAGTTGTAACATGATTAATTCGTTCTAATGTCCACTCTGGCTTTGTACATTTTGTCTTAACTCTATGTAAAAATGTTCTTTTTCTGTCATAACCTCTTAACTATCTGCACTTATCGAGTCCGGAACGTCTATTCGCACTGGTTAATATTGAGTTCTTATAATTAACGAAAACAATCTGTTGTTTCTTTTGGTCAAAAAAAAGTAAAATACAAAACAACACAGTTACACTAATTGATCGAGTCCCGCACGTCTATTACAGAAACATCACATATTTCGTTCATTGCACTGGTTAAATCTGTTTATTCTTTTCGGCTAAAGTAACGTAAAATACAAAATAAAACACTGTCACTAATTGACTAAAACAAATGACGACGGAATGCAGCCGTTAGCCAATCAGCGCATCCGTCAGTAAGTAACGTTCATTCGGCCAATCAGCGCTCAAGACTTATGAACTGTTGAACGTTTATTTGCGATTTACCTAAATTTTGGTCGGATTATCGCAAAGATCCTGAAAGTACCTAGGAAGATTGCGAAATTCGTTGTTAGTTTCCTATTATCCGGTTCTTTGCAATCTTACTAGGACTTTCGCGAAAATCCGTTCTTTTCGATTATACTGCGACATATAGGTAAGTACATTTTTCGTTAGTGGTATTTTATATTATTGCAAGTTACGCAGTTATCTCAATAATCTTCATGACATGAAAATTGCAATTTATGAAATGTATATTGAAATCTAGGTATTGTTGAGTCAACATTAGGAAGTTGATTAAAAACATTTTAAATTAATTATTTCATTGTCATAACAAAAATAAAAATTAAATGTTTTCACAAAAACACTTAATTTCATAGGGAATATCGAAATATCGTTATTTCTATATTAAAAATATCAACACCGAATCTGTACCGGTTTGTTATAAAAGACTACCACCATGCCCTAGGGCACACTATGTTTGCTTAAATTTGAAATCCATTCAGCTTTTAGTACTCGATAATAGGTAATAGTTCATATTAATACCTAAAACAAATAATACTTTTTTACCGGTTTTGTTGGAAAAAAACAACTCTAAACACGTACAATACTTTAACTTAAGCCTACGCTAAGTAAGTAAGTCCAGGCAAAAGGGCCTTCCTTGAATAGCAATAACTTCATTACTTTTTTTTAATTAATAAACCATTCGTTTCAGTCCTAATGTAGTAGGATAAACATACAACAGGCGCCACATAGCCAGCCCAAACAGGAACATCTAACCAATTACATAACAATACTAATATACATATAAGACTTAATATTGTACAATGAAAAGTCATATGAAAATATGTGTTGCCAGTAACAATTTTATCAATTTTTGAATATCGAAATAAAAGTTCACGTCTGATAAGTTTACATTCATATATGATTTATATACGTATATAAATATAAATATGTATATTATAAATATATATAAATGAAAAAGTTTTTCGAAACATTGGCAGATGAAAGCACCTACAGTTCTAGTTAAATGCTTCAGTTAACGTCTCCTGAGAAAGCTCGATATCATTATATTTAACTACGATAAATCTATGCAAACATACATATTTTTTGGTAATGGAAAATGCCTTCAATTTATCACGAACGATGATACCTCTAAAACATCATATATAAATAACTTTTATCTATAAATAAAATACTTAATAGTTAGTACATAATCACAACAGTTCATAATGCACATGGTGATTTCTAGAAGTCGTATAGAATCTCCAACAACATTGTCTAAGTACGTCTTTATGTATAGATATATATCATATATATCATAGCAATCGTAACACCTTTAACCTAAATTTGTATCACATTTGAATATTCCACTAGAAAATTGTCACACAGTATAAAGTTACCTACAATTTCTTAATCTAAATGGCTACGGAGATTCGGTGCTAATGGAAACACAACCTGTATAACGTTCAAACTTATAATTAACATAACGTTAATTTTTAAGTTGTCACTTAAAAGTTAAACCAAAAATAAAAAGTTTTGAGCATTATTTGTTTTATAAAAACCCAAGAAAGACCATATTTGTTACGTAAGAAATCGGTTTTAGACAAATGTCGATAATACGAGTTGCGAGATAAATAAAAAGAGTACATATAGATACAAGCGTTAACCTAAAGGGTCTTTTGTAGGAATCCAGGCTATTCGTTGCTGGTAATTATTTCTATAATACTAACATAGGAACCAGTTAGGAACCCGAGTATTCCGAAGGAGACCAGGAAGATATTCTTCCACATGACCCAGTTGAAACGGCCGAGCCCGTTCGGTCGGTCCCAGAAGGTGACAGTTTCGATCACAGCGGGGAAAATGAGGCCTAGGAACGAGAGGCATACAGCTCCAACCAGCGAGATAAATGGCCCCAAGTTGGGGATAGCAATAGCAATGCAAACGGTCATCACAATTATCGTAATTCTAATGCTGTATTCGGCGAGGTTCTTCTTCGCTCCGAAGAAGTGGCACACGTTCTTCCAGATGATCTCCATGGGCACGTAGAACTGTAAACTATACGTGAGGAAGATGGCGACGGCGATCATCAGCTTCACGCACTGGCCCAATCTGAAAACGATAAAAATATTGTTTTGAAACCGCTATCAGTGAAATTAAAAAATCTCTTACTGGAAGTTGAGATAACAATACATACACTTCATCCTTCGGTAAGTTGAGCGTAATGCTCCCTTCGGTCAAGTCCCCGTAGCGCCAGTAACCGAAGAAGCCGACGGTGGCGTATAAGGATACAACGAAAAACATTCCCGTATTCAGTACTCCGGGACAGCCGATGAAGTGAGTGGGGGTTCTCATGTTGTTCTCGAGGGGCATCACAACGCCAATGCCTTCGAGAGCAAAGATAGCTGTTCCAAAGAAAATGGGCAATCGCTCCACCTCGACCAACGGCCTGCGTTCGCTCATAGGCGGCAAATCTTGAAGCAGGTAATAGAAAGTGATTCCCATTCCGGTACCGACTAAGACGTTGGCAATCATCGAGAACGGTGCCAAATACTTGAGGTTGCGGATTAAGTTCATGACAATCAGCAGCGGGAGAAGAATCGCCATGTACACCCTCACATCCCAGTGGGGCATCCATTCGTTCTTTTCTGCATGATAATCGACCACTTGCTTTACATTCTTCGCCACAAAAACGATGTATACACAGCAACAGCCCAGCAGATCGATCACTAAGAACCAGTTCACCATTGCCCTGAAAATGAAAGAGTAAATTACTTAGGTATATATTTTTATCTATAATAAACTAGTGACCCGCTCCCGGCTCCGCCTGGGGTGCAATTTATACCTATCGAAAATCATTAAAAGTTGTATTTTTTATTATAATAAATGAATTAAGTACATACATACAGTAAGTAAGTGTATGTAAATAAATCTAAATTAAATCTATTTTAATTTAGTGAAATATCGTACATTAAAATCAGTGAAAATTTTCCAAAAGGAATAAATTAAGTGAAATAATATAAAATCGTGGCTAATAAATAAACAAATAACATCAAAATCTAATATCTCTTTAAAACAATAACAACAGTGTAGGACATGTGCTGCTGTGACAGTGTAAAAACACTAAATCCAACATCATAAACTATATTATAATCCATAAAAGTTACAAACGGAAATACCTAAAAATTTTTGCTAATCTTACAGTTAAATAAACACACGAGCATTGATCGTAGAGAAAAGGATCACATTTAACCGTTTCAAATAATAGTTTTACCTTTTACCAACAGAGGGCGTAAAATGGACGACTCATTTAAACTCCTTTAAGCTACAAATAATAATACTATTATTTTAGTAGTATTATTATATTAGTAGTATTATTATACGTAGCCTTTAAGTTGCCAGAGATTCGAACCCGGATCAATTGCTTTTGTAGGCAACTATCGTTCTCTAATCGACTTCGCCAGGACAACAATATCGTCGACAGACATTGTACATTTACTAAACTTAATTCATTTCGAGTATTCATTTATCATAATAAGAAATTGATAATAATAACAATTCAGCTAATAATAATAATAAAAAAGAAAAATAGAAGATACCGAATATGACTGCGTCGACCGAGATTCGAACCCGGAACTAAACCGAACTTTCTTTTATGTATAAATAGATATATTTACTGTAGTATTATAAAATTATGCCCTCTAGCGGTGCGCCTTTATTGTATGACAATGTAATGCTCTTCAGTTGTAACAGATGTCGCTACGTGTATAATGCAGCGTCTTGCTCTTTTTGTTCTGCACTATGTTTTCACTTTTGCTTACTCGAAAATAGATAGTCCAACTTGGAATAGTATCTTGAAAAAATTTAAAATGGTCCGTGGGATTAGGGAATAAAAAACTTATAAACCTGGGAAATTTAAATTTATAATGACGATCATAAGAGTTTCTTGTGGAGACCCAATTGATAAATAAATATTTTGATTTGATTTGATTTGATTATGAATGCAATAAAAAAGGAGCTGAATAAAAAGACGTGAAATCTGAGAAATGGGGAAAAATGTGATGGAAAAAGTTTCACTTTAATTATAACTAAAAATTTAATAGCAATATCATTTGTATCTTATTTCTGCGTGTACTTTGGGTTCGACCCCGCTGATGGGTAAGGTTATTTTATAGGGACGTTTTACTATACCTATTGGCAATTGATAAACTTACTTGGCAAGTCTCGAGAATTTGTGCATGGAAGGCGGGCCCGCCAGGAAAGCCGCTTCAGCAGTCTCAGCAAAGCCAAGCGACGGTTTCTGTATCCTTCTGCAGAGTTCGTGCGAAGTTTTCACAAGGACATGGACGCAGTAGGTACAGATGCCGCCAATCAAGAATGTAGCGATGAGGCCGAAGTACAGGCCAGCATTAAGGAACGCCATGGGCATCGCCAATATGCCGCTTCCGAGTGATCCCTTCAAAAGGTGAATGAGAGTGTCCATGTCTCTGAAAAGACGATGTCGTTTATTTAAGTATACATACCTATATATTATCTAATCGTACTGCCTCGTAACTGCAATGAAGTAAGAATAGGTACTCACGATGTGGGGTGGGCGAGTTTACGGTGCTCGAATGGGTTATAGTCCTCGTCTGCCTCTATGTCACGTCCTGGTATGTCCATGAGAGGGAGGGTGGACCCAGCCTGCTGTTCCACTGGGATTTCATTTGGGTCAACTTTGTACCTGTGGAACGTCCCCCGGAAACTGTTATAGCCAATGTCGTAACGTACTTGGACGTATCAGATAGAGTATTAATGTTGATAGGTTAGAAGTGAGTGGTATCGTTCGCTATTTTCAAATTGTCACAAGGAGTTCTAACGTAGCTATAGGTACATGTAAAGCTCATGACCGAACTGATAAATTATGTGATCGTGATATGAAGCGATTACTAGCCAACAGACACTGAACGCGGACCTAGCTCTTTTTATTTGCTGCTCTCCAAAAGGGAAGAGGTCAATGTAAAGATTGAAATGTACTTGAGTAGTTGTGAGTGTGCGTGTGTATTGTGTGATACATTCGTTATGGTCTCCAAGGCAATCAATAAGATAATGTAATTTTTCACATGCGTTGCACTCTGTTAAGCCTCGGCATTTACAAAACAGTGGCCCATACCCAAAATTTAATACAGCTTTACGTTGACTTGGATGAGAATCGTCTCAAGCCGTCCACTGAGAGAGTGGACGGTTTTCTGCACGGGTAGAGGCAGTGCAGTGAGGAAGAGAAGACATAAAGCTAAATCAAATTTGTACAAATAGGCGGTTTGCGGCCAATCCCGAGCCTGAACAGAGATGGCGCACGGACGCCCACCGCTGGAGCGCTGCGCCAACGCCCCCGCCCCAGCGACGGGCACAAATATAAATAAACAAAATTGAAGCCATAAAATGGAATGATGTACCGGTGTACGAGTCCATTGCAAGATGATCAAGGTCGTCGAACGACTTTGATCCGAGGTACAGCTCACGTCTTCCCAGAACGACTCCGAACTGCTTCGAGCTATAGAGCTCTGTACAAGCGAGTACTTAGCAATAAACATACAATATAAAATACCATTTTCACGGTATGGCAATTCATCAAAGAGTTATACAGAACAAATCATCAACATCTCAATTGACTAATTTTCTATTCGTTATCTGATCATAACTATTAAATACTAAGTATTCTTTTCAGTATCCTGTTGAACAAAAATGTCAAAATTATTAACATCCGTTACAAGTATTTTGACAGAAAATTGTAAAAAAATGTATGTATTTCGCTCAACATAAAAAGGGTAAGCTGTGAGCATGCTCTTGGTTATTGACTAGAAGCGGATTTGAGGAGTTAAATTAACTTTAAAATGGAAATTAGCACAATCATGGCTGTGGAAGCTCAAACAACTATCGAAACTTTATTACTTACTTGACCATCACCACATCGGATAAATCATTTTTTACACCTCTTTTCTTCGGATCATATTCCGCTATCATCGGCCGCATTTGGGGTTTCTGAAACAATCAATTACAGAGCTCAGCCTCACCGTTCTACTATTACTCATTTTCTTGCGTCACCTTATTCAACAGCCAGCCAGCCTACCCCTCATTATCATTCATTTTGCATTTAAACTAATTATAAACGTATTGTGAGCATATTGTGTCATTGCTTTGTAGAGGTTAACAGTTACAGATTGAAATGTGAAACGGCCTTCGACATTTTTTTTTTTGCTTTGTAGAGGCCAAAATTTTTCAGTGTTTTGTAAAAGTGGAATGACGCCACGATGACGTTTTCAATTGGCACATGTTGCAGGGGCTCGGTTTGGTGTTTGTGGCACGTGATGACGCGAGCACGCCATATCTATTTTGGTAGGATAAAAATAGATTCGCTCCCGTGAAAGTACGGAATGAAAGCGAAATCGGTTCAACTCTTACAGTAGTGGGAATGTTATGCGGGAATCGGGGCTATTTAATGGTGCAACAGGAATGACTCAAGTATTATTGATTCAAGCCGCAAATGCTTCATTTATATGGAATTTTGTTCCCCTACAAATTATTCAGTTCTGGGTTTGAAATGTCTAATGGTGGGGTTGCGTTGTAGGGTTACATGATTTGCGACTTTAAACGCACGCGGTTAAGGATGAGAAACAATTAACAAAGCAGTTGCCGGACGAGACCGATTGTCTGCAAAACTGGATCGAACTGGTTCCGAGTAATAAATTGGGAAGGAACCAGTTAGAGTATTCGCACGGCCGCCACACGGCCACTCGTACCGACGATCATTCAAAATGAAACAATACACGGCTCACTAGTCGGTGCCCGCGACTTTATTCGCGTGGAAAAAATTAAGTGTTAAAAAAATACTTACGTATAAAAGTATTTAAGTAACTCAAGTGCTTTACAAAAAAAAACTCGTGTTTTTTTTTTATCCCGAAGTTTTGACAAAGTCAAAACAAAGTCGACAAAGCCGCGGGTAAAAGCTAATTGAAACAAATTCTCCTTCCATTTGGTATATACATTTTATGTATGTTATATTATACACAAACAATTCGCATTTCATTTCATATAATAAAGTCCGATACATGAGAGTTGGCTATTTGTTTGGGTTTGCGAGTTGAGAGACGAATAATTATCTTTCGTTCTATTAAAGTTTCGGTGATTGGCATGAACAGACGGACAAACATTTTAAAATATTTTCTTTCACTCTTTCTACACTACTATTCCACTGTTTTATTATATTTATACAGGCATTTTGAAAGTACCTATGTACCTACTCTAAGCGTATATTGCATTTTGATGCACGCCTTACACACTTTCATATGCAGTTGTTTGTTTAGTGCTTTAGTTTCAAAAGGTACTAAGAGTCTATATGAATTTGAAAACTGACGAAGGTATTAAGGACCCCACTGTACATTGCATTTTGATGCACGCCTTACACACTGAATGTATGTATGCAAATAATTATGTTCTGGAACAAGTTGATTCAACAAGTCAGTAATGAATTGAGTGTGAATGCCTGAATAGTTAACGCGATCGTGATTATCGCCTATTCGCGATGTCTTGCAGCTCGACACAGAACAAACAAATAAGTGGTTCTAATAGTTAATGCAAACATTGATGGCACGACGCTTCTCGTTCGCTAAAAGGGTGGTCTTTTAATAACAACCATTTTATTGTGTACATCGTCACGAAGTGCTCTAATAGAAGTTGCCGGTGACGACAGCAAAATGTCCGTTAGTACGACCAATTGCGCATCGCAATTGGCTCAAGGCGATCTGCGGTGTACTTTTTATATTAGTTTATTTGATTGGTACACGCCCCCGTGTTTTCTACATAACCTATATCGAATAGTTCGGAATAGATTCCTGTACCAGGCGAGTAGGAACTGGGTGGAGGCGGCCACAAATCAATATCAATATTGTGCAAAAGAGTGCAACGCGGTGTGCGAAGAGCATATGCATCTAGATAAAAAGCGAAAGCCACATGCGCAGTGCAGGCAACCCTTCATTTCAGGCATTCGCTGAAGCCTGTCCTTCGCTGAAGGCGTGGGTCTGGATTACAACCATCTCACGTCCCATATCGCTGCATCCCTATCGTATCAAGCTATTCGATCTCCTATCAGACTATGCGCTCCCAATAGGCTTCCTGCTATATTTGCAAAATGCTACTCAAAATTTTGTTCCTTCTTTGAAAATCTTCGTGAAATCTGCTGTCCTAGGCAAAAATGTGGGAATGGTATTCTCTAGAAAATGTTGGGTCTCGGCACCATAACGTACCAATTTGTTTTTGAGCTCAGTTTGAGCTATATTTCGAGTTTTGCTCTAGGAGAACAGAGCACCTCAGGAAGTGGTTGTCGTTAATTGCTCTAGGGGTAGAAGAGGATTCCCCCTTTCAGAGAGGGACAAACAAAAGGCATTGTTTTCGATACTTTTACTTTTGTTTTGAAACCATGAAACCAATTAAAATGTCTCTTTTTCTAGTATACTTAGTTTTTAGGGCCCCTATTTTTTATTATATCTATCAATGATATTGCTAATTGTTTTAAGCATTGCCGCTTTTTACTATACGCCGATGACAGCTTTGGATGATTGCACAAAGTTACAAAAGGATTTTGATCGTTTGAGTAGATACTGTACTGAAAATAGACTGCATTTAAGCTTATCCAAATGTAAAGTAATTATAATAAACTTTTACTAGGAAAACAAACATTATAATCTATGTCACTGCATTGTAAAAGGTACCGGTTGTTATAAGGGATCTGGGGGTTTTTCTTGACTCTAAACTAATTTTGAATCAACATATTCAGCATATCTGTAAGTAGCTTTTCAGTTTTATGGTCTTGTTATAAGAACTTGTTCAAGTTTTAAATGTCCATAAACTTAGGTACTTGTATCTGTATAAGACACTGGTTCGATCACAACTTGAATATGCCTCGGTAGTTTGGAATCCCTTCTATGATAAGTATTGCCAACAGATTCAATTAGTGCAGCGTAAATTCCTTAAAACACTTAATTATAAGTGCTTCCACTCAAGGTCGCCGTATGTTGATGCTTTAAAGAAATACTCCATATCTGACATAACCGCTGACTGTAATAATATAGTGAATGGTATTGTTTATCGGTTGCCAAGCGGTTCACAGCGTATAAGAGATGCCTATACGCATCAACTATTTATGTTGAAGCACTGTAAAACCAACGCTGGTGAAAGTGCACCTTTATATCGTATTATGCACACAAGTACAAGTTTATATACAAGTTTAGACCTATTCTCAACTAGCTCAAAAAAATTTAAAAATAATATTGCTAATTTGCTTTAGTTTATGATGTTCTTTTTCTTCCTCTTTGTATTTTAGTGTTTTTTCCTTTTTGTATATATATGTATAAAGTTTTCTCTGTAAACCAATGTAATTCGTGGAAAATGTTATGTTACTTACTTATTTATTATGTCTGTCTTCCTACTAATATTATAAATGCGAAAGTTTGTATGGATGTTTGTAACTCTTTCACGCAACAAATACTGAACCGATCCCCATGAAATTTTGTATACACGTTGTCTGGAACACCAGAAAGGACATAGGGTACCTTTCATCCAGAAAAAAGTACTGCTCCCGAGGGATTATCTAAAATTAAGGAAACTAACTCTTGGCTAAGTATAATAGCAACAACGATGTCAGGCGATATATTTGCTTTTTCAATGAGGACGAAGTCGCGGGAACCAGCTAGTACTTTATATTTACTAGGATATGGTGTAATTGTATATTTTCCTAAATAAAATAAAATAAAATAAAATAAGAGTAGATAAAGTGCAGCGAAAGACCTTGAACCTATCCTTTGATTTTAGTTTTACAAGCGACAATACAGCACATGCGTACATTGGCTAGTTTCAGATGAAGTCTAAGTATTGAGCTGAATTTGGACCTAAAGCACTAGGAGAACATAAAACAATAGGAATTCATGTTACTAAGTTATAATAATAACAATAATTTTCGCTAGATGGCTGGGTCAAGGGTCAGATACAGAAGGTGGTACTTCTGGACACGGCACGAATTGTCAGGAGGTTCCTCACTCTGCAGCCCTAACCACAGGTAGCTTGGGCCTTGCCGGTACTTGCGGCAATCTAGTTTTAAGTTTTTTTTTAATAATATCTATTGTTTTTTATATAATAACCTATATATTCTAAAAAAATTAACATTAAGAAAGGAAATAAATATACCTATGTGAATAATAATAATAAAGCCTTTATTCAGATTTACAATTAACAATAATTCCTTATTCCCTCTCTCGGGTACCATTCTGTAACAATTTTACTCCATTTGTCTTTGCCATCGCCCAACCATCGCCACTTCATTCTTCTGATTTTGTATGTTATATCTTGGATCTTTGTCTTATTTCTGATAACACGGTTGCTCAGTCTGTCGGTCTTCCTCACATTCAGCATACTCCTTTCCATTGCATGCTGGCAAGTTGCTAGTCTATTCACCATGTTCTGTGTTAAAGCCCATGTTTGACTACCGTACATGAGAACAGGAAGTATGCAGGTGTTAAAGACTTTACTTTTTATGTTTATATTTAATTTTCTATCTTTCATAACTTCTCTCAAGCCCCAGTAACTCTTCCAAGCATTACTTAGAAGTTGAGGAATGAAAACGCTGGTTTCGAAGTCAAATCAAAAGTCATTTATTTTCTTGTTTATATGATAACATTTTAAAATATAAAAACATAGGTAATATTTACAAAGAGGTTTTATATCTATATTTAGTTTGCTACTTCTTTGCGTATTGAATCTCTTTGTGTTATATTAGCTGTCCCAAGTAGATATACCTATTCATCTGTATATTCGATTTGGTTGTTTCCTAGCTTAATGGTAATTTCGTCCCCATTTCTCATCACTTTTGTGTTCTCCGGGTTCCCTGCTGGTCTTAGCTTGGTTGGTCGATAGGTTGATGTTCGTCTAATTTTCCTTCAATCCGATTTAACAGTGTAATAGCAAATAGCTTGTACACGTTGGACATAAGACATTTAGGGCGGTAGTTTCCGATGTCGTGTTTGTCTCCTTTTTTATACAGAAGAGAATGTTCTGTCCATTGCTGTGTGATTATTTCTGATTTTTCATTATGTCATTGAACATTTCTGTAAGTACGCGTGCTAATTGCTAAAGATTCTTTGTTATGTGTTAAAATTTCGTTTCTTATCCCATCTGTTTTGGAACCGACACCACAGCACATGCGTACATTGGCTAGTTTCTGATGAAGTCTAAGTATTGAGCTGAATTTGGACCTAAAGCACTAGGAGAACATAAAACAATAGGAATTCATGTTACAAAGTTATAAAGTTATAAAGTTATGTAAACTTTCCGTTTTATATTATTTTATTTATTTATCAAGAACAACAAAGATAACAAAGAAAATACTACCTATGCTTGAGAATTTATATATTCAACCATCTAACTAAGCCATGGTATATGAATTCGCAGGGTTTCAGGGAGGTGAAAGAGTAAAATTGTAGAGTAAATTTCCTTGGGATCGAAACTATCTTTTTCATGGATAACAAAACTTTTTTTTTCTTTAACAAAACGGATTCTTTGTAATTTCCAATTTTCCTTTTCTTTTCTTTTAGTAGCCATGGATTAGTGTTATCTATATTGTATAAATAAAAATAAATGAATGAATGTGTAATTGCATATTTCAAAAATAGTTGGACTAATTCGGCAACAAAAATTGGCAACAAAACAATGAAGAGACATCGAAGGTATGAAGAATTGAAGAATATTGGAAACAATGGCCGAAAATCAAACATTTCGATTATTTTCGACAATAGACGTGTCTGTTGTCTGTCTGGGTAAACTGGCCAATAATAAAATTTGACAAGAGTTAGTCAATTAAGTTAATTATTTCCCATGGTTAATTTCGAGCAAAGTTTTGAAAATTGGTGGATATAAAACAGTTTTCAAAAGACTTTGTTTGATTTCTCTAGTTTGGGTACGGAGGTGAATCGAAATCAATATTTTACGTTACATGTTATTGGAACAGCATAAACTAACAGAGCTCTTTTAAGTCACTTTTAGCGCCTTTTTCAAACTTTTACACTGGACTCTATTTCATTTCCACTGGCTCTGTGGAACTATTGCAATATAGAAATACCTATACCTAAGTATTTTGTGGGATATCTAATTTTTCTTCTAAATATAGTTTTGGCACTAATAGACGATTTTAAAGAGCAACAAAACATAACGCCACACCCACATTCTACGTGAGTGCAATTTTTTATAATATTTTTTTTGGCAGCGAATCAAAAGAGGTGTTTGTTGTCAAAACATTCACGCATATACTTAATATGCAAAAATTAGATATTAAAAAAAAAGTAATGGTTCCATTGAATAAATAAAATAAATATACAAACATAACAATATTAATAGTTTAACAATAAAGTTGACTGAACTAGAACATTAGAGAGAAATGACTTATTCACTGCGTTGGTCTTTGCACTGAAGCCTTTTTGGATTGGATAGATCAGAATTTGGATACTACCAGATCTGGCAGGCAAATTATTTATTCCATAAGTCAAGTCTAGAAATAAACAAATAAAATATTAAAAAAACAGTATAACACTCAATAATTTAAACAATCGTAAACATTAAAAAGCAATTGTTTTTATCTATATAATAAACAAAGTCTTAAAAACATGGTATTCTGTTATAAATAATAATATTGCACTTGAAAATAGATATCACATTTGTATAAATATTTTTCAATGTATGCTTGCGATAGTTTTGGGAAAAATGGGAAAAACTATATAGGTTTTAAGTTAGGCGCCCTGTGAGAGAGCTAGACTTTTGCGCATGCTCTAATTGCACTGTAAGCCTCCTTAAAAAGTCTGCTACCTTGGTACTTGAAATGCAATAAATGCATCCAATGTCCCTCCCATAAAGCTTGGATTTTGAATGCTTGCCGGCTTCTGACAATTTTATGAGAACATAACATATACAAGACAGGTTTCTATATTTAGAAAGATCGACTCTGCATGCCTTATTAGACCAAAGGTGATATAGGAAGTTGAAATTACTAACAAAGATTTATTAATGCTAGAAAGAAGCTAGAAATAGCTAGTCGATGTCATCTAGAAATTTAACTGGCAAATTTGGCTCTCGATGGTAAGTGGTTACCCTCGGCTCTTAACACAATACATGAAAGTGCGTTGCTATATTACGTTCACTGGTTTTCTGTGTAACGAAGTTTTTATCATTTAAATGCAGTTTGTCAACATTCTTACATGTAACTGAAACGTGCCAATAAAGCAATTTCATTAATTGATATACCTAATACAGAGAGCACGTTATTTGTTGAAATACGCAAGAACATGTGTGCACTGTTCTAATTAAGAAACTCGTATCAATTTTGTAAAAATATCAATCTTAGGATGATATTTATTTAAACATAAACACATGTTATTATTAACACATTAGATATTAATAAATGTTGCTTTAATAAAATAAATTTGTAAATATTGTAATAAATATACTTTAAAATTCATTAATTAATGAGTCTTAGTTGGAAACTAATTAGTAAGTATAAAATACTAGCTGAAGTCAACATATGAAAATTATGTTTTTTTTTACATATAAGAGAATTGGTTTCGTTGGAATTTTGAGGAAGAAAGTATATTCCTCTGTTTGAATGTGTGTGTAAAAAAATTTGAGTTTTTACTCACATAATGTGTCTTATTTTCAAAGTCTAGTTAAATAAAAAAAAAATGTTGCGTCTAGTGTTTTGAGTTCTCGACTTTGAATAATATTTTTTCCAATAACTCGTCCCATGGACAAAGATGTCGTAATATAACAATGCACTATCAACACTCTTGTGGTTGACTCGAAAGATGTATTCGACATTATGAAACTTCATTGCACTATGGATCTAAAAATGGCTGCTTAAATAGGTACTTATAACGTATGACGCATTCATTATCCTAATAATGTCCTAATAAGATGCGAAAGTGAGTGAGTTAGTTCTTTTGTTACATTTTCACGCCAGATCATCGCGAAATTTACACACACGTTATCAGACACAGAAAAGGACAAAGGGTATTTTTCGTCGAGAAAAATTACTATAAATAGAAATAAAGATATAATAAAGCAAAAAAGTCGCGGGCAAAAGTTAGTTAAAATAGATGGAAACAATCCAGTCTGAGGTATACAGATAATATTGGTACACTTTTACATCTGTATGCACACTGTATCTGATTTTTTTTATGCGCAGACGCAAAAATGGTGATTTTATGTTGAATTAGTTAGTTAACTGTACAAATTTGATTGACAGAGTAAACAATAATTTAAGGTGAATGAGAAGTTTGGACGAGAGTCAAGAATCGAGTGTATCTAAATTTGTAGTTTGATGTTTAGTTAGTCAAGTGGTTGCCAAAATGTTCTCCGTTAGAATCCCCATATCCCCATGTCATTAGGAGCAAATCGTGTTTTCGTTTTAGGCTTGTCACTACGTGTGAAGGTTGTCAGCTAAATTATCGTTCAAAAATAGATTGTGCCAGTTAGGTCGCGTTCTACTGGAGTCATAGATTTAACAGTAATGGATAACTTTATAATACTAAACGAGGAATTCTTGTCTGCCACGACGATCTAGCAAACGGCTCTAACGATTTTGACGAAAATCTAGGCTTAGGGGTTTTTAGGTCTAGAAATCGATCTGTCAGGGTCTTATCTTCGAGAAAATTCGTTTTAGAAAGTGTTTTTAATGCAACGGTTACAAAAGTAACCGCTTGCTTGTTTTATAATATTTTGAATTTAATTCAAGTAGGTACAAGTTACAAGTGTGTTTGTTTCACGCCTTAACTACTCAACCGTTAATCGTGTAATTTTGCATTTACGGTGACAGTTGGGACAGAGAAACAGAAAGAAAAAGAAAAAAAGTACTGATCCCGCGAGAGATATCATTTTAAAATGAAAATGAAAAATTTCAACACCTGACAAAATTACTATTGAATAAATATTTCAACACCTAAAGAAAGGGGCGCCTAAAAAGTCGTTGGCAAGAGCTACCGTCTATATTAAAGTTGTTTGTTGCTGTCTGTTTGTTGCGTTTTGAAAACTGAATCGCTAAACTATTTTCTTATTAATTTTGGCATAATTTCAACTTGATCTTTGGGAAAAGACAAAAGTTTTTTTTATAAGTTCTTTTTTTAAATTTTTTAAAATAGGTTTCTACTTAAATTAGTACTTACATAAGTTACAACAGGTACATAAGTATTTACAACGTGTACAATTTTTTTTTAAATTATTTAATGTCTAGCTGTTGCACGCTACTTTATCGCAGCAGTGAAAGAATTTTTTAAATCGGTCTAGCAGTTTCGGGGCCTATTCAATACAAACAATCAATCAAATTTTCACTCTTTATTAGTTTTTCTTTAATTCACGCTTGAAATAAATAGAGTATTGATGCAGGCGAGGTGGCGGGCGAAAGCTAGTGCTGATATAAACGGTTCGAACGAGCGGTTTGGCCTGTGGCACTCCCTCCGATTGATTTGAGCTGAGTGCTCGGTCTGCACGAGCCCTGAGGGAACAATGGCATGTCACGGCGTCTGATCTTATGACCTTGGCGCACCGGAAGCCACCACTTATGGTTCTGCGACAGATTTATCATCAAATTAATTCCGCATAAACGAGAAGTAATTACGGGTAGACTACTTACGACTACCAGTCTCCTATTATACTACCTGTCTATATAATGCCACTGTTTTTTTCTACCTCGCAGATGCTCTATAATTATTTCCCTTTATTGTTCTATCACAGAATAAGTAATATTACAAGCAGGTTCTTTACTGTTGGTCTCGCTATGTTCAAACAATATCATATGTGAGGTTTGCATATACTATTTATTATTTGAAAATTCGTAATGAACATATCCAGGCGGCGCATCAAGACGAATTAATGGACTTCTCGCCCAAAATTATCTCGCCCAAATGGGCCAATTGTCATGTTTGATTTTACCTATTTTTTTAATAGACACAGAAGCATTTTCTATTAAAATAATATTAAATAATAGATCGTTTTGAAAATCAAAGTAAATCTGGCTATTCTCACTGTAACTAAGTTAAAAGTGACTTTGACTTAATATATTCGGGTTTATAGAAGGCAACATTATTATGCAAATACATAGTAATAATGAGTTCGACTCAAAGATGTCGATATAAGTTAAACCGATTCATTGAACAATTGAAGGTTATGCCCGAATAAGGCGCCTCATTATTATGTCAGTTTCGCTTATATGATGTTTTCACACTTGATGACTACAGACAGACGTTACCTACTGAGCATTACCATAAAGTATAACACTCGCACACACATACACACACATTTTTCTTCTACAGATAGTTTAACAGTGATTATAAAAGGCGATGTGTGTATGTTTGTATGTAGAATAAGTTTTGAATGCGGTGATGGAAGAGCGCGGCCTCCTGATATACAGTATGAGCCCCTACAATGGTAACTTGTACCTAGGTTTAAGATTAAGAAATAAAATATTTGTGTTTGTATAATAAGACTGATATTATGTTTAAAATATCGCTGTAAAATATTTCGAGATCGTCAATAATCTTTCCGACACGAATCAAATTATCTTCAGATTGATTCAAGTAAGAGACTTAACTTGAGAGTAAGGGCTTCAAGTGCGGTGCCGGCCATCGTAGATAAGTATGCTGTGGTAGTATTGAGGAAAAGAAATTTTATTAAGACATACTTAAACATTTCGCATAAACATAGCTACTGTAAACACCATGAGTTAGACAGATTACTTTCGGAAGATGAAGTAGCTTTGTTATCTTGTTATTGTCGCTTAATTACACTAATTAATCATTTTTGCTTATGTATATGAGGAAGCCAAGTTTAAAGCGTAGAATAGTTTTTAAAAACATCTTGACATTTATAAAAACAGGCATAGACTTACGTTTTTAGGCAAATTAAGTAAAAAAATTAAATTCTGTACTAATTATCTCTAAGAAGCTATAAAAATTGTTGTCAAATTCAGCTCATTTTGTCTCTGTGTGTGTGTAAAAATTGTGATCATTCTGATGTTAGACCCCATCAAAATATAATAATATATCTTTGTTAGACCCTACAAGGTTTTTGTAGCCAGGAGACTAGAGTTACTTAGAACTTATATTATAATTGCGAAAACGAATTTGTTTGTCTTAACTACTAAACCGATCATCACGTAATTTTGCAATACACGTTGGTACAGAAAAGTAATTTTATACAAAAAATTTTAGGTAGATTGTTTATAGTATTACTTATAGTGGATTAGACTAATGCCAATCCAAGTTTCAATAAACTGTTTTCACAACGGTTAGGTAGGTACGTTTCGCGGAAACTGTGGCGCCTGTTAAATAATGTAGATTTTTTTATGGGGAACTTCTGATTCGATACACAAATGTTGACATTGGTACTTCCTGAATATCGCGATCGCGTCACAGAAGCAAGGCCGTTCTAATCAATGGGAGACGATCTCTAGTAGCGAACGAACTCTTCAAATTGTCTTTATACACTTTTCAATGTTGAAAAATATATTGTTTACACTTCGCTTTATAAGAATTCTCATATATAAAATTTAATTAATCTTATAAGTTTTGTATATATTCCTAAATAGTACAAAAAGAGTTTTAGCGCGATTTTGTCGTCAGAAACTATTTTTAATTTTCATATTCGCGAAAAATCGAAAGGAAAACATGTCTTGAGACGAGACAGTGTCTGGTGTGGGTTGGTAGATTATGAAAGAGAATGTAAGGCCATCTCTCCCCCCTCCTGACGTAATGCCACCCCAATCAGGCGCCAAGCGTAGTTTCGAAGGAGGTCACCCCCCTCCCCCAAGTGACGTGGTCCCAAGTCCTTTCTCCACTGAAGGGAAACACAGTTGCCGAAAACAAACGGACGCTTTCATCCATCATTATACACATGCACAACCACGACGAAAGAGGTCTTTTTGTGAAGGGTACAATTAGTTATCTAAACTAATATTATAAAGCGAAAGATTTAAAAAAAAGTCACATTATCAGCAAGTAACATATTCTATAAAAGTTACGCGGACGAAGTCGCGTGCAACAGCTAGTTTAGAATAAGCTTATGTCAATTGTCACGATAGATAATTATGTACCTATCAAACTCTATCCCCCGAAATTGTTATCATCACTTATCTGAATTACTTACCTCCCACTGTGGAAGCAAATTTAAAGACGTATAAAAAGAAAAAAGATGGCATGTCACAAGTATGGAGAAGGGTGAATTTAATATGGGGGTTGTAGAAGAGGCTTAATCACAAAAGTGTGATGAAATAAACATAAGGATAAGTAATGTAACAAGTAAATAATCTCTCTAATGGTTAATACTAACAAAAGGCTATAATTTTCGGCATAAATTCAGATCAAAATAAATAAGATAAATTGAATGAAAATGTCGTATTCAGATTGGGCGATTTGGTCTCGTCATTTCTTCGATTGTGGTGAAAGGCGCGTCTCGGCCTAATCACTAATCAGCCTCTAGAGAAAGAGAACCTTTCACGTCGATCTATTTATAACCAATATCATTATTTGCTATACAAAACATAAGTAATGCTTTAGATATTATAATCTATACTTATAAAGAGGAAAGATTTGATTGTTTGTTTGTTTGAATTGAATAGGCTCTGAAACGATTTGAAAAATTCTTTCACTGTTGAGAAGCTATATTATCATATAGCATCATTACATTATTATATTTTATAAAGTTACGCGGACGAAATCGAATGCAACAGATAGTATATTATATATTATTAAGTAAGAGCAGTAAACACGGGATTTGTATGAAAAATTTAGTTTAATTCGCATATAATTTACAAGTGAAAATGCCCATACAAAATATATTGAATGCATCGAAATAATCTCGGTGACCTGTTTTGTGTGCCCAATATAAAATAAAAAAAATATATTTATAAACTGGAGACATATAAAAAAAGCCGAGTTCAAGCCATCATAGGAAACGTATAATATCTGGGTATTGGCAACCCTGATTATATTGGTCAGGGATTCGGCGCGAGGGTGCGTCCTCGCTATAAGCCTTACATAGTCGATGCATTTGCACTTATCCGCCACTTTTACTGCTGGGGGTGAAAGGGGGATGGGATTGAATTGTTTGTACTGTATTGTACTGCTTTATATTGTAGCAATTTGCTTTTGTACAAAATGATGCAAATGAGAATAATATGGATTATTCTCATAAGGACAGATTCTCAAAAAGACGATTCTCATAACGACGGATTCTCAAAAAGACATATAGGGTAAGTCAAAAACACACAATTATACAAAGTTTTCTTAAATTTCCTATGAACATACAGTTCAATGTCTTGATTTCCTTACATTTATTTTTGACTGAGTGTAAGATCTCTTTTACAAATAGCTGGAACAGTTGGCTAGCACAAATATTGAAATAACATTATGGTCATACGACTCTTTCAAATGATGTGCTTGATAAAGTGGATCTAATAACTAAGTATTTCATTATTATTACCTTTTCACAACGTAAAAAACGCTAGTAGCCAACTACTTTCTATTTATTCAAGAATCGATTCCATTGCTGGCTAAATGATTGGAGCAGACATTTCACAGTGAAAAAATTCCCAGCTAAGCTAGGTCTTGTTTATCGTTTATCGGATAATAAATAATCTGGACCAGTAAATATTACAGTTTATTTCCAAAGTAGGCATAGGGAGGAATCGAACCCGAGATCACTTGAGTCAGTTGACCAAAGGCTAATGAAAATTATGGCAATGTTTCACCAACTACGTAAACTAAGTAAAGTGTTGAATAGTTACTTTTCAAGTAATGCTAATTGACGAGTAAATGTTACGAGTCTTATGTCAATTTCATTGAAATTATAATGCTACTCGCTCTACTTTACTCGGAGATGGTGAAAGAGGCCCATAATGATTAATTTTAACTTTATGCTAATTGGTAACATAAGAACAAAATATGACTGTTCAGTTAATTAAATAGTACAAAATTTGATCAACGGAGAGAACTTTATTCCAATAAAATCCGACACTAATGTACCCTGAGTACGGTTTTATTAGCAAGCGCAATCATAATGAGATTACGAGTCCATCGAAAGGACCAACGACCTGTAACACCATTCTGTTACGTAAACGTTTACAGCACTCTGCAATATTCTATTATACCACTACGCGTAGGGTTATTTTATTTTATTTAAATAGAAACACCAAGAGCACATCTAAATTAGCAAAGCCACATACATAAGTTATACAAACACGTTTACATTTGTGTACCAGTTACTGGTATCTACAGCTACATATAATAATAATACACATATTATACCTACTTAGACATACATACGTAAAATTCAAGTAATTCAAGAAAATATTCTTCGTCACGCACATAGCGTTCATATTTTCTTATCGGCCTGATATGAAAGTTTTTGCAAACGGTTAAACGCACGTTCAACTCTTTTGTACTGTTCTGTTGTTAAACAAATAATCTAACAGAAAAAAAACATAAAGGGGGGGAGGGGGCTTAGCAGGTAGGCAAGTGTTAATTAAACTCTCCGAAACTACTACACTGATATAATTTACCATAATAACATAGAAGAAGATTTAATTAAAAAGAATATTACAATTCTTCTGGGAGTCCCTGTATCCAATTCCTAGATATCCTTGTATCCAATTTTGTCGAAGGGCATTTTTAGCCACTAGGACAATACACAAAATTTTGAATAATTTTGCAATAAAACAAGTAAATTCAAAGTGTGTTTGAAAAAATTTAAAATATGCACAAAAAGGTATAGGTAATCTATAATACAATCTAAAAATAAGCTTATTTACAATAAAATCTAATTCTAAATTATGTATATATATTTACACATTATATATTATAAAGCATCGGTCCCTTTGGCAGGGTCCCAAGCATGCTGGCTGCATTACCTCGTTGTATAGCAATACTTACATACTAATCTTGATATAATCTATGACCATATATAAGTATCAAACAAATATTATTTTTCCTCTCTAAGCCGTGAGTTATATCGGATAATTAGTGTATGTATTCGCAGTGTTCTTATATACACAGTAAACAAGAAATAGCAGGAAAATATTTCATATTGAATTCATTGATTTCAATTAAAATCTGCATTATTTTAGTCACAGAGAATATATCTCGTCAATTTTTAAATTCACTTTTAAAACATTCGGTATTACCTAGTAACTATTGAATAAAGCCTTATTTTTTTTACTATAGCGCGTTTGAAAGTTGAATTACTTTAGAACATTACTTAGCCAAATGTTTTTGCGCTTATAAAATGGAAATTCCAGAAAACTTTTTTCCTCATAATTAGCTTACTTGTAGTGATGAATGCATAAAAATGCCGGCGCCGGTATTGGTTCCTTGCCGACCAGTCTTTCAAATATCCAAGCAGACCGAAGCAGACTTCTGAAAGTTTCCTATTCGAGGAACGCAACTCCGATTCAAGCCAAACTGCTTGGCTTTGACAACGGAGCAGCTATTCCCAAGCAACTATTCCCAGATAAAACTTCGTATAACTATGTCTAATTTGGTCCAACTTAAAAGATTGGATAAATTTTAGTATTTTGAACCCGGGCGAAGCCGGGAGCGTCTAGTGTAGCTTAGTATTATAATACTATATATATTATATTTACTAAGTAGTAGGTATTATCATTTAGGATTACCCGAAAATAAATACTTAATGAAAGTAGGTATTAGTTTTACCAATTCTTAAATAGTTATTTTGTATTTAGCACTCTTGTAAACAATGGTATTTGAGCAGAGTATTCATCGTATGGGAACGGCGATAGAAAGTATTCTAAAAAGTGATTGAATGCAAAAATTTGAGGAGTTTCCACACAACAGCGGATCATTCGATCGCTGTGAATTGTTATTACGTGAACGCGATTATAAACTAACATTGGACAATGCCTTATGCCGTGTATTTATAAACTGGGATATGTTGACACACGCTATGGCTGTACGCTATGCTGTACCTAATACTTCGTTTGAACCGCTTCGAACTGGTATCACTATCCGAATATCTAAATACACTTGCTGCGTATTCATTCATTTATGCCTTACTTATAGACATTACTAGCGGCCCGCCCCTCGCTTCAAATTATAGTTAGCGGAGAAACAGATTAAAAAGTAAAAGAAAAAAAACTTTAACTATTTTATTACTCAAAAGATAAGATTTAGATATTGCATACCAAAATCTTTAATCTTTAAGGTTTACGCTGAGTAGGTTCCTCCTAAAATGTAATTTTAACTAAAACGCGGATTTGCCTACAATTTATTGAGACTAAGTTACAGTCATTAAAGCCCAATGCATAACCAAAATATGGTCAGCAATGACATCAATTCAGTTATTTGCACTGCTGAGGTAAAAGTGCAGCATCGGCAATTCTCTTCTTATGCAATTTATCTTGTAATATTGGTGTATGTTATAATTAATAGATAATTATTTTAAGAAGCAGTTACAAGTATAGATATGATACTTTATCAAGTAATATATACTTAATTATTAATTATGCTTCATAGAATTGCTCAATATATATAGCTAAGTTTATGTTTTTATTGCTACACATAATATTGTATGATTAGTTTACAAACAAATTCAATTTTGTTATGTTTGTAAATAAAATTTGATATTAATTTTTTTACTTAATAAATTTTAATGTAGGTACGATGAAATTAAGTTTCACAGCCCAGGCATTATTAAATTTGACAAACAGACCTCTAACTAGCATACTAGGCAGACATATACCTGTCCTAACCTAAAAAAATATCTGTAATCCGCATAAGCACACACAAAAAAATTCATCAAAATCAAGCCAGCCGTTTAGGAGTTTATTGAACAAACACACGTACAGAATAATTTTATTACATTGCTATTATTTGCACCAATGTTATAACATGCATGTATTTGAGGCTCGGTACGATTAAAGTGGAAACTTAGTGATAAGGCCTACGAGTGGGCGACATTCGGGAGCGGTCAGCCTGTACGCGAATTGCTTTTTACCATGCTACCATACCACAGACCCGGGATCGACGTTCATTAGTTTTAATTAAAAATACTCAATTACTAAACTAAAACTAAACTAAAAAAAAATTCAACAATATTTTCAAAACCCATACATTGTTTTCCTCATTTTTTACTGATAAGACCTCTTAAAAGACTGATTACTGATGATTTAAGAATAATTCTTAAAAAATGAAAATAACCACAACGCGTTTATAAAATCAAATCAAAATATTTATTCATCAATTAGTTTTCTCCAAGAAACTCTTATGATATTCATTATAAATTTTAATTTACCAGGTTTTCAAAAAAAAAAAGGTCAAGATAACAATCCTGAGAAGAAACCCCGAAAGAAACTCAGGAGAAATACATATACCTAACATCCGACAAAGTATTATAATATGTGATGCCTTTTATATTTAGGTACCGCTGTGACGATGGTTGCCCGCTACCATTAATTTTTTATACTTATAGACGCTCCCTCGGGAACCAAACCTTTTTCCAGGATAGAAAGTATTCTATATGATAATCCAGCTAATAAGCTATCTGTGTGCTAAATTTTATCCAAATCCGTTCAGCCGTTTTTGCGTTATTGAGGAACAAACAATCAACTTCACAAACATACAAAATATCATTGATAAAACTATTTCTTATTAGGACACTTATATGATTAGGATTATGTACATTTCCTGAATCTCCCCCCTTACAGAAGGGGAGAGGGGGGGGGGAGCTACGAACAGACCGACACTGAAAGCGTTTTATGTACACCTAACTGCTGATAAGATAAGGAAGTCCTTGCTGTGAACCCGTTATTACAAAGCATTGATTCTTTCCCAGAGTATAAGTATTCTGATGCGATTATCGCTGAGATCATTACCTACCTAAAATAGTTATTTATAGCTATTTTATATAATAACTATTTTAGGGCTGAATTGAGTTAATATAATATTTTTTTTAGAAGCACTTCAGATCATCACGTAAATGAATTCAAAATAGTAAGGGTCGTAATGAGTCCTAGTAGGAAATGTACTAATCTAAGAATTTACTAAGAAACTTATATAAGTTCAACAGAATGTCTCTGAGTAATAAAAAATCTTATAACAGAAAATACTAAATATGACATAATTAGACTTTACGCCAATTAGAAAGTGATATTAGCTAGCCTTAGCTAACAATTTTGTTTCGTATATTCTGTAATATTTGTAAATGGTTTTGAAAGAGCACTAATTTTATTTTTATCTTTTATAATGACAAGAAAAAAATATTACATAAGAAATATTAACCAAATATGACACAATAATTGAGAAACCATAAGTTAAAACACAATACCAACTGCTAATCCTGTTATGAGAAAGTTTCTGAAGATGGATGTTTCTTTCTCTTATTCACGCAAAAACAGTTTAACGAATTTCAATGATTTTTGGCACACATATAGTTTATTACCTGGATTAACATATAGTGTACGTTTAATTCTGAAAATCAGATTCCTGAGGCATCGTCTAAAAACAGAAAAATTAGGCGCCACCATCATCACAGCGATGAAGAGTGTAGTGTACCTATTATATTCTTAAATTTGTCATTGGTCAACGCGTCAGCTAATAAAACATAGTAATGTATGTATGTATTAATTTGAAGAATATCTATTGTATGTACGAGTATCTAAAAAATCTATTTATTTCTTATGAGTGTTCTTATGAGTATAAGAAATGTGCCAACCCTTAAATCACCCCTCGTTGAGTGTGATCTTGTGTTGAAGATAAGTAATACCTAGAGTTATCTATGAAGCGTGATAGGTGAGGCCACCTACTATCAGAACTCGTCATTAGTATTTCAAGAGCAAGCAAAACAATCGCCAGGTGAAAGTCGCGTGCCTAATTCTCAATGCTGATTGCTGAACTACCCACCGCTAAGGCGCTAACACTATTTGTTTATTGCAACACTGCACACATATTTGCCATAAAATATTACTAATGCGAAAGTTTGTAAAGACGTTTGTTATTCTTACACGCAAAATCACCAAAGGATTTGTAATACATTATAAGATACTTTATTAGGATTATTTATTTTACTTTATTTATTTGTGCCACCCCAAATTCTAGTTGCAAACGTCAGATTAGAAAAAGCTATATATAGCCGCTTAAAGCTATAATACCTTAATTAAACTTTAAAACAACTAATTGCACTGGACTATTTATAAAAACATAGGAAAATAAAACTGTTCATTGAAAAGATTAACAACTAGGATTTTAAAAAAACATTGAAATGAGGCAAGCACGTACCCGGGATTTTATGTCGGGTGGTGGGGAGGGGGCTTAACAGTTAAGGCTATTGTTTTGTTATTAGGTTTTTACATAAAAATCTATTTACACATATATTTACGTATATCAAATGCTTGTATTTTATATCTAAATTTTTTTTACTTATTTAGATTTTGTATGTATTCCAGATGATTTTTATTGGGAATCTCCGACCATTTGTGCAGTGTGAGTGTTCCCAAAAAAATGGAGTTCAAAAGCGCTTGAACTGTTTGCCCCCATAACACAATAGCGACAAACAAAGCTGGCGCCATCATAAATAACAATTCTTTTTTTTTTGACTAGTCACCGATGACTTCTAGAATTTTCTGTGGCGACAGGTACAGCCGCGGGGCGACCGTGTTGTTAGCTATTGTATAGAGTGCGAATCTCGCGAGAGGGTGACAAAAAAACGGTCCGTACAATAAGCTCTAGCGGAGAGGTTAGGTTGATTTGGTCGGGTGTGGGAGTGTGGGAGCGCAAGCGCAGTCGGCATGCGAGCTGTATTCGGCGCGCGGTGGGAGGCCGCGGGCGGAGGGGAGCGAGGCCGGCGCGACGCTTGTGGAAATTTCCATTGACTGATATAAGCGTAGCGAACATAGCGAAGCTGTCCGCGGCTGCGGCTGCGAGTCGGTTCTCTCTTTTATACACTACACCGAACGCGCATACCCAACTTTTATTTGCAAATCGCTTGTCACACACACTTCATGCTACTCAATATACATAAGTATAAGGTCAATGCAGATTATCTAAGTCTACTTTGGTATTCACTAAGCACACCTGTCTAAATGTCTATGACGTTTTTTACCGTGGTTATCAAAGATTAAATCGATTAAAATCCGATTTAAATCTTTGGTAGATACATGTTGTAGAAGTTATTGGCGCGTTATTGTGTGGTTTTTACTTTTGAGAAAGTATTATTTCCAATTTAATGTCGAGTTGTCAACCTACCGAAACTGTCTAATGAGTAAACTGGTGAATTAATAAAATTGACGAGTAAGGAAACTGAGCAGTGGTACGCTAACTCCGCGAGGGAACCACTGGGGCCCTAGCTAAGAGCATACCAATGCAAACGCTCCCTTTGCGTACTTACGAAACGTTAAGAAATAAATCCCGGTGATTGGTTGTAGTAACGCGCACATAAATTTTTGACCAATCGCCGGGCTTTATTTCGTTTCTATTCGTCAGAACGCAACGAAACGTTTGCATTGGTATGCTCTTGGCTAGGGCCCCAGGTGCCCTAATAAAAATACGTACCTACATATTCCAGTAGTTCAAGTAGAACCAAGTGTGTGTGCGTGCGTGTGTGTGTTTTTATTGAATTAGTTTTAATAGGTCTTCTACTTCGCCATAGTTTTTAGTTTTAAGCCAATCCGTGATAATTTTTTTAAATTTGAAGTATAGTTTGTCGTATATATAAATTTCTTTATTAACTTTATTATATAAAAATAATGACCTAATACCTACTCGTATAATAATGCATTTGGGCAAATTTAGTTTTCACTTTTACCATTTTAATTACTTTATCTCTTCTTCTTCGTGAAACTATCCTAGGATCAAAGAAGAGTGTTTTATGTTTTTTCAGTATGTAGTAAAATCAACCTACCTATACAATTCATATATATATATACTTACTATAAGTACTAATATTATAAAATTTATAAATGTGAAAGTAACTCTGTCTGTCTGTTTTTTACCTATTCCGGCCTTAACTACTCAACCTATCATCATGAAATTTTGCATGGCACGTTGCCATGGATACAGGAAAGGACACAAGGTACCATTCATCCAGAAAAAAGGACTGTTCCCGAGGGATCATCTATACTATCTATACTAATATTATAAATTTGAAGAGTTTGTTTGTTTGTTTGAACGCGCTAATCTCAGGAACTACTGGTTCGAATTGAAAAATTATTTTTGTGTTGGATAGATCATTTATTGAGGAAGTCTTTAGGCTATATAAAATTACGTTGCGACTAATAGGAGCGAAGAAACATTCGAAAATGTTCATCTTTTGAACGTTCATGGAAAATTATTCATCTTTGAGGGCTTCCGTTGCGTGCGCTGCGAAAACCGTTCGAGATACCCAAATGATTCAAAAATAACTATTCCACGCGGACGAAGTCGCGAGCACGAGCTAGTCTAAAATAAAAGAATAACACCTGGCCAAAGCGTTATAGCAACAAGAGGAAGAGTGTTTATTGCTTATATTTGTTTGTACGACGCGAATTACATATACCTACGGATACCTATAAGAAGAGAATTGCCGACGCTGCACTTTTACCTTAGCAGTTCAAATAACCGAATTGACGTCATTTTGCTGACACTGCATGGCGCAACACCGACGTTACTTGTTGCAAACACCGGACATGAAACGCATTCCATAATCAAACATCGATTTGGACAATAGGTTAATTAGTTCGTAATTTAAATTGTAATTTCTTTTTGTTAAATATATTACAAGTAATTTTGGTTTTTTTCGATCCTCCTGCTGCCGCAATCGTAATTGGCGCAGTCGATAGGATACTCGAGTCAGTGCGCGGCGCGATATAAGGACATCAAAAATCGTTGCTCCTGTCAGCTCCGTAGCTACTGGTTGAGCTATCAAGTCTTCATCGGGTATCCAGAATCTACGAGTCTGCTGCAGATTGGTGGAGAAACTGATCATCGTTTCACGAAGAGAACAAAATTATGAAATTATTGTAAGTACATTTGAATTGCTCTCGTGTGCTTTCCTTTTAGTTATTAATCCTGACCTGCTCCAAGATTTTTCATCCTAGAGCTCATAGTCAACGGGATACTGCATCGTTGCAAGCCCGCCCACATAGGTTAGACTCAAATAGAAATTTAGAACCAGACTTAAATATAAATTTAAATTTAGATTTAGACTTAAACGATAATTTAAGGTCAACAAGGTTCTTATGAAAGAAAAATAGAAAAAAATTGGACATTCGTGAGAAGCCGGGGGGCGGTTCACTAGTCTATATAAATAAAAAAAAGAATCGCTTAATGTGTTGTTTAGCGCAAATCTCAAGAACTGAACCAATTCGACATTTTGTTTAAACCAAGGAACGTTTTTTTAAAAGAAAAAATGCCCGATTTTTTAAAATTACTTAGGTATAGCCGAATACAATAATAACATTTAAAGCAGATTGATTTAAATAACCTTATGTCTTTAAGAATCTAATACTGTGAAGAAGAATTAGAGTAAGTTACCTTAAGTTAGGTAAGTAAACAAACGCAGGAAGTAAGCTTATATGAGGTGTAGTCTAAGTGTTGCGGTGAAGAATAGACCGTTCAAGTATCGTGTGTCTTTTGTATCTTTTATATCAGAAATCTTGTCACCATTGTCATTGTCTTTTATATGTATATCAGAAGACTACCTACTAAGTAGGTACGAAGAACAATTACGTTTCTCGATACCAAAAAGTGTCCATATGAAGTCATTATAAGGTAAAAGCACCTATTACCGCGGTATTTCGGGGAATTTTGACTTTAGAGTGAAATATTTTGTAATCAGGTCTATCCTCGGCAAGTAAGCATTTTTTTAAACATTTTAGGGACTCTTTATTATTGATTTCTCTCACTTCTTTTTATTTATTTTGAAGCGTAGTATTTATAATTTTTTTTTTAAAACAGGAAGTCGACATCCCCTATTACCGAGGCATGCTCAAAGGTTTTTTCTATTACCGCGGAATGTGGCTCCTATTACCGAGTATAGAAGAAAAATAATACTTGTTGTCCTGATGGTTCCGTATAAAATAAAATATATTTAAAAAATACACAAAACATTGCGATCAACTTTATTATTATCATAATTAAGAAACTGAACAAATGTAGAAGAAGACTATCACAGTTACCTTCCACCTATATTAACAACAATATTTATAATATTTTGCTTATTATAACTAATCTACAGTCTATACAGGGTTAAATTTTATTCACTTGTAGTACTTAATAAACTGCATTAAATCTATAGATATATTTATTTATGTAAGTTGGGTATAATGAGAAAAATAACAATAATAATTACACAAATAACTAAAATTGAATCAATAAAATCAATTTTTCGATTATTCTCGATTATAAACACGTATATAAACGCTACCTCTTTTTACTAAAACTTACTTATTCTTCGGACATAAAAAAGCAGTTTCATTGTAGTTAAATATGCGTCTTGGGCCCTAAAAAACTTGAAGCAAATCGTTACGTTCAATATACGAGTAAACTCTTCCAAACCACGCTCGTATTGAGTCTTTTGTGGTTTGATTTCTACTCAATGTCGGATGTCGTTTCAAAAAACCCAATAACTTTTCCATAATTACTGCGAAATTTAAATTAATTACAGTTGTTTCTTGTCGGGACTAGCCAACTTATACTTGTGGCAAAGTCTTTGACGTAGTGGAAAGCAGTGGGGTGAGAGCAGACCTGACATCAAAACTGAATGTCCTCGATTATGATGTCATGAATTAATGATCAATAAATCAAAATCACAGCAGAGTAACATGATAAAACCGTCTTTGTTATGAAACATTATTTGTAAATATTTTTATCAAGAATAATTCATTAACGGAACCCTAAATTTGGACACTGGTTACTACAACACGATACGAATACGAATACTGGTTGCCTTATCACTCGGTGATAGATTTTATATGAAAACTGTATTTCCGAGTACTCTGCACTCGTTAATAGATTCTCATATAATCTATTACCGAGGTATGCCGCGGTAATGAGAGTAGTATACAATATTTTTAAATATAATTCCGACCCTTAAAAAAAGAATACCAGAAAGATTTTTTGGTGTCACTTCGAAAAAATAGAGATAAATCTTCATGAAAAACAGTATTTTGAATGACAAGATATGCCGTATTATCATTCTTTTCTCAAATGAATATTGCATATATTTTATGACGTTTTTGACACCCAGTACAAAATTATACTTTAAGTGCTATGAGTTTTTATAAAAATAATGAATTTTTATGGATTTTGCATACATCGAAAATAGATTTTTCGTTTATAGAATACATGAGGACTGGAAGATTGATCAATTTTTACTAATGAGATAATAAATAATTTAAATATAATAAGCAAAATAGGAACCTCAATATTTCCATTACCGAGTGTTCCCTCTGTATTAGAAGCTGCCTCCAATTTGAGGCATCTATCACCGCGAGTTTTATTTCTTAATGTTATTATGTGTTTATTGAAAATTTTACCATGAAAAGTAAAAGATAATACTCCTAGAAATACGCAAAAACAAGTAAACATCATCCGTAGTCAATTATAAAGTATTTTACCTTAAAAATCACGAAACAAAAATATGCGTGCCCTTACATGAATTGTCCCTTGCTTGTATGGACACAACCCGATTCTGCGTTCCCGTCGCACAAATTGATTGTTTTTGATCTGTTCATCTTTGGTATGTCTACCAACGCCCATTAATTCGATGTAAAACACTCCAAGCTAGAACTTGTCCAAAATAGTATCGTTCTAAAGTTACTGTTATTAAATTTAAATACGAAAATATCGGATACCTCGGTAATTGATGCCGATTTTGCATACCGCGATAGTAGGTGCTTTTACCTTACCAATATTTATACTAACATGTACAATGTACATACAACCTAATCGTACCTACATACGTTGGATCTTTTCAATATTACTCACTTCCCAATAGGATTTTCCGAGAACTAACGCGAGCAATGTCGCGGACGAATGATGGAAATTTTTAATATTTTTCACATTATTAAACAAACAAATAATTAATAATTAACAATCCAAATGCCATCAAAGTAATTTTTGGTATTAAATCAACTCGCAAACAGTCCGTGTCTATACATTAAGGTGTAAACACACGCCAATCCTAAAAATTTGTATTTTTAAAAAAATATGTTAGAAGAAACTATCAATGCAATTGGTTTGAAAAAAATATATGTTATACTTAAACATGTGAAGAACAAATTGTATTGTTTAGAATTTCCATCGAAGTAGTAGAAACCTCACAATAAAAGTTATAACATAAGAAGAATTTGACTTATATTGAAATTTGTTGCGAAAACGGTTTATTGCGCGCAAATGATTCCTACACCGAATAATAAGTCAATATCATTTAAAAAAAATGTATTTTTTTATTTTTATTTTTTTTAATGTAGTTTTAATGAAAAGTACAAAAAACCACATTTATCAGGCCTGTTGAATTGTTTCCGCCGCTTTGGAACTCTAAATATATGGAGCTACAGTGTCTCAGTGACTGCGTTGAGGTGTGGATTACGTTTGTGTTTTTCGTGCGGAATTAGTATGATATATATAAACATTCTAAAGGTCATATCGGTGAAGGTCAAATCGTCAATGTCATTCGCCTTTGTGAATCCCTTAAATAAAAAAATTAAAAAAAATTGTACAAGTGGTACAAATAATGTTACCGACAGTGTTTTTAATATTTTTGTCTGTTTGTATGTTTGTGCATCTCAGAAACGGCTAAACGGATTTAGATGAAATTTGGAACACATATAGCTTTTACTTACATTTTATCTTGGAAAAAGGTTAGGTTCCTGTGGGATCGCTAAAATGGGCGCCACTGTCGTCACAGCGATAAAGACAGGCGTTATTTAGGTATTATATTTTTCATTTTTAACGCATACGAAGTCGCGGTCACCACATCTAGTTAGAAATATTATATTTCTCTCCCCCCTTTTGAATTTTACAAATAGTTTTTCAAGTGTGTCTTTATAATAACCTTTTTTAAACCAATGTGTACCTCCGTACCGTACCAACATACGTAAGGACCTTGTTTAAATGTTAACAAGACAATATACGATTATAATGGTTACGTAGCCACTGGACAGATTCTCAAGTGGACGGATCAGCAACTGAACATAGTATAGTCATTCTAATTGAGAATAAAAGATACATACTAAAAGTATTTTAGGGGACTATTAAGTTTTTTTTTTTAATTTATTTATCCACAAATTTTAAAAATGAAATGCAAAAGTACATGCATTTAACAAAAGCTTCACATTTGATGCTGTTTCATTAATTGATGAAAATATCATTACACAGTGTTGCGGTTGTAAAAGTTCATCTATAAATATCAGCAGACAGGCTGATTGTTCATTCGATAGCAGGTGTCTGCCGCGCCTATATTATACAAGCAAAATCTGACACGATAAGGGTTATGAAATCTATGACGCACCAACAGACATTTGACAAGACCCACACTCGTAGTCTTCTGTGAGGGAAGTGCTTGTGTGCTTTATAACTAAAATTATAAAAAAACATACTAAACCTACATGAAAATATTTTTTGAATATACGAGTTTTGTTTATATCTACCACAAGTAGTTCGGAGAATTATTTATTCCATTGTAAAAATAATAATTTAATTATACAGGAAGTGCAGCTTGGTCTTTCGGCGATAATAAAAGTTTAAAATATTTAATACTAGCTGGTGCCAGCGACTTCGTCCGCTTTGAAAAATGAAAAATATAACAACTGAGAAAATATGAGTAGGTATACGCCCGTTATCGCTGGGACGACAAAGTCATGCGCCGCGACCGACTGTGGCTCCCAATTTATTTATATTTTTGGACGTTTTTAGGGAACCTAACATTTTTTCAGCATAATTATAAGGTCATATATTATATTAATCCAAGTAGTAAACTATCTGTGTGCCAAATATCATCCAAATTTGTTCAGTAGTTTTAACGTCAAGGAGTTATAAACTACATACCTACATAAAATCAGAAAATTCATAAACATTCGCATTTACGTAAAGGTAGTATTAGTAGGATATAAAGATTTACCAAAGATCGTATTTTGGTAAATCCTTATACCAAAATGCGATCTTTGGTGACAATCCAAATGGATTTACGTAATCACGAATTCGATGAAGCCTTACTTCTTAACTTTGTATTGTATTTTTGTCTGTTTGCTGCTTTGAGCGGGCTAATCTTTAAAACGGCCGAATTAAATTTTATTATACTATAGATAGATATTTTGTTATTTATTTATTTATTTTTACAAGTATTAATCCTACTTTTCTGTAACTTTTTCTACGGGGAAGAAACCACCAAAATCCGGCTTAGCAGTTGTTCTTTTTAAAATATAATCTTTACAGTATACCTACTTTCATATGTTATGGTTAGACTTTAGTCTATTTTTTTTTTTCGATAAACGATTTTAATTTAGTACACCGTTCGGTAACGTGCTGTATTTAATATTTAGAACAAATATTTAATTTGTGAAGTCTAAAACTAGTAATAAAAAAATTTTTTTTTTTGTTAATTTAAAATTCCAGAAGTCACTGTTTTTGTTAAATTTTTCAATATTCTTTGTATTTAGTTTTCATAAACTAGGTTAGGTACTGTGACAATATAGTATAGGTAACTGTATAACTTATTTATTTACAATATATTGTATTTATTTAAATTTAGTTATAGATGGCGCAGATATGTCGTTTCAGGAAAACAATGATGAATTTGCGTCATCGGCTTAGTCAGCGCCATTAGGTAAAGTTTTTACCCCATATACATTGAAGGGTTTTGAAAATCATTGGAATAAACATATTAAAGTTTTTTTTATTATGTAAAAATAAATTTTATACTTTATAAGAATTAAAGAAAAGAAACACTCAAAACATTGGTTTCTACGTTTTTTTTAACACCATAAATATTTTTACATAGATGCGAACATAAATATAGAAGATTTTTTTTTTAATACTTAATGTCAAATGTTTGTTTAATTTATGAAAATGTAATAGTTCAATGGATATGTAACTTAAATAACCAAGAGATAACTAATTTAAAGGAAAATAAGATTCCCGTCTTATTTTTATTTACAATTTTGAAGCGTATTTATTTAGTAATTACTGTTTGTTATAAATGATTAAGTATTTAGAATTATTTAGAATATAACCGATACAGATTTAGATTTTTTTTATTAACTTAAAATTTTATATTATTTATAATAAAACCTAATTAATTTTTCTGGGCAAATGCGGAAACGGCTCGCTATTATCGTATATTTCGGTTTTAGAGCACAGCAGTGTTGTATATTATCGCACAGCCAAAACGTTTGTAAACTTAGGTATAGTTAAATATAATTTGATTTCACCACAGCAACCAACAGCAACAGCGCTAGTGAACGCCGTAATCCGCCGTATGTTACAGCCGTTCAAGGAAAATTCATGAACCGTTTCGAACGAAACGTCCACATAAAAAGGGCCATAATCATATTGCCGATAGAATTTTAACTAACCTTGTTCAATGAATAACAACTTTGGATTTTATTCTTTTCAAATTTCATGCTCGCGTGGAAATTTTATTGTTCGGAAAATGGTAGATAATTTTAAATTTCAATTATTGGAAAAATTTCAATTTATTTCCATTGGAATTTTATTTGAATTTTATTTTCGCAAAGCCTTTACCTACATTTGAAAACCGAAATAAATAGATAAATAAAATAATTTAATAAATTATATTCTTTCGTATATATGGTATTGAAATATATACAAAACACGGACGTCAATTGAATTTCACAACTGGATAGGATGACGAAATTTAAAAAAAAACTTACCTTAAATACCGCCGGCGCTAACGGTATAGCAGCTTGGTTGTGCAGGTGTTTTTTCGACATTTTCGACTCTTTCCTCTTCAAATTGACTAACAAATTATTCCTCACGGAGTCACAAAATTAAAAAAATAATTATGTATATACAAATTGTTTATATTTGAAAATAGAAGAAGCGCCCCAGAAACGCTCTTTCCAAACTACAAAACGCGGTTAAGTTTTCGCTAAGCAAAAATATTATAACCGCTTCTGAATTAAATTTAATAATAATAGCTCGACAGTATTATTATTATTTGGAGATGGATCACACTGTGGATAGTTTATAAGTGCGAAAGAAGTGCGGTAACGCGTGTGGACGTCGAGCCAGTGTTACGATCAAGTCGGCAATGACGGAAAGCGGCTATATCGAGTGGGGATTGTCCACTGCTTTGCTTGCAACCTCATGTATACGTCTGGCGGCTAGAGTCACGATCTCACGACCGACGCAAGGTGAAAGCTGTAGCGTCTCTTGAAAAAAAAAACCCCAAGGAACCTTTCCACACCCACTAATGTGACCGCCAACAATAGCCTTCAGTTACACCCTTTTGCGAACATTAATTATTATACTTATTTAGTTTTTTTTTTGTTAAAATATTCAGAATCATTAATGAACTTCTCAATATTTCAAATCAAATATTAATAATGATAAATTACAGGTATAAGTAGATTGTGTTCTAGACAGTCCAAGACCAACCCGCATTATTCATGACGACACGTTTGGTCTAGCGGCTAGTAACCCTAGAGCTGTTAATAGTTAACCAAACGGTTGCGGGTTCGAATCCCGCTCATACTCGTACCTTACCTTTGTACCTGAGTCATGGATGTTTTGATTTATAATATGCATGTATGTAGAAAAAAAAAGTTATTTATGTAATATTATGAATTACTGTTTGGCATCCATAATACTTACAAGCTTTAGTTGCTTACTGTGGAACTAGATGGTGCTGTTTAGAATCTAGGAAGATATTTATTCATTATTTATTTATTTATTATATATTAGTGGTAGTCGTTTTCCGCGTCTGTCTTCCACAATAGGTATATAAGCTAACTCCTCTTAAGCCACGCAAAGGATATTGATGGAGTTTTCACCATCAGTTAGATAAATTTTCACTAAAGATGTATTAAATAAAACCAAATTATTTTTTGCCATATGACGGCCGTATGACGGAGCATCACTTGAGAATAGCACGAATGTGATTTTGCTGTCGCGAACAAGATTTACACCTTATTTCCCTAAAGGGACTAATAATAACTTAGAACTAATAATAATATGTGTGCGAGACGACTAGTAAAAATATATACCTATAAATTTAAACTTGGCTTTTCGCACATTTCGTACGAAATAAAATTGTGCAAAACCACTACTAAACCCTATTGACAGCGCAATGTAGTTGTTAATATATTTAAAACTGTATTTTTTTATATTTATTAATAAAATATTTATAGAATTTTAATAATATCTATAATATAATCGTAAACGAGCCATAGGTATCTATACATTTTTTTTTCAGAAACCTATTTTTAACCGTTCTACTTATGTTATAGAGAATTAGAATCTTTGTCGGTTTGTCTCTTTTTGTGTGCCTTTGTGTGCTTAACGGCTTAACCGATTTGAATGCGGTTATCACCTTATGTATATTGATGATTACCTGGACTATTCGTACGAACAGCAGTGCGTATACGAAGTTGCTAGTTGAAATAGTAGTATTATAATATTGTAAAATCTCATGACCCTGAACACAAAACCATTTTTATTTACTTATTGTCATTTATTAATTGATAATACATTGAAAATGGTTTTGGGGTCAGGGGCCCTCTTAAATAACGTCTACCTAAAGTAGTCTAAACTAAACGTTATCATCTTTAGTTATCTAAAAAATCGTCTCTAATTTTATTATTATTAATTTAATTATCAATATCGATAATATGATATATAGCATATTTATTGCTAAATTTTATTTTATTAAATAATGGATATATTGGTACTTTGGTGATTAGGCTATTCTCCGAAATAAGCCTTTCCTATAGATAAGAACGAAAAAATCTGACAATATCAGTTCACGAATGAATTGCATGGAATATGATTCGTCATCGGACCATAACAGACTACCGTATTGGGGTATGCTGTAAAATTGTAAGTTTAAGCATCAATAAAACTGCTCCTTATGGCCATAGCTATAAGGACATATTTCGTACCCATAAAAGTATTTACTCGCACGCGTCTATGGAATATTTCGGTAGACACGGCGCCGTTAGTTTCGACCAATGAAATCGAAAAACAGCTTTATTGATGGTGGAAAGAGCCATGTTCTAACTGATCTTTAACATGGGAATTATTGCTTCATGGGAGTGAATGTTAAGTCATTGATGGGTAGTAAGCTTTTAATGCATTTTGTATATTAAGATGGACTTAAAAAAAGCGATCGATTATTATTATTGCCACACAATGTTACTTTGATTTCTGTATTCATACTTTCCTGTTATATATCGACTTGTCGGAAGCATAACTTATTTATTTGGATAGATGCCCTAAGTGATCTAAATTAGTGATCTATTCATATAATATTCATTATTTTCTCTGTGGTTATACGCGTTATCTGCAAATGCGTTCAAATTCAAAAAAATATCTTATTAGAAATAAAATTTACAAAATCATCATCGACGTCAAATAATACTTAGTATGAAGGCGTAATCGGTATGAAGCAACGTATGGAGGCGTCAAAGTTATTACGTGAATTAACAAGTTAAATCAATGTTCATTTAACAAGAATGACATGCACTCATGCACTATTTCTTTATAATCACATGTAACTGACAATTAGATATTATTATTCCAGTTCTTTTTTCTTAGATTTCAATTTTTTACAATATCTATGAATGTACAAAAAAAAATCACTATTTATTACAAAAAAACTTAAACCAAAAGTGCTTCAAGTAGCGGGGCAAATCTACCGGCTGCAGAGTATGGAACCTCCTGCTCGTGATAATTGGTGTCGTTTCAGAAGGCGGCTTCTGTATCTGTCCCTTGACCCCAGCCATCTAGTGAGAGATATGGCTTATATATTATGCTCTTTGAAAACATTGAGTGAGAGCCTCTCGAGGTGTTGGTCGAGGCTCTTGGCTCTTGTTTACGAGGTTTTCGAAAGTTATCTTCGAAAAGATATGATAGATAGACATTGCCCAAACGCTATCGGTAGGTAACTAGAAGTAGTGAATTCTTCATAAAGATAATTTATGAGGCAATATACGTAATAACTGTGAGGATTAGATTAATAATGTACACAATGTTATAAAAGACAATTTTTTCTTATGTAAATCTTGTGTAAATGTTTTAAATTCATTACGAACAAAACTACTTAGTATTTATACTAAACCGAATCCACTAATATTATAAACTAGCTGGTGCTCGCGACTTCGTCCGCGTGGAATAGTTATTTTGGGAATCATTTGGGTATTTCGAACGGTTTTCGCAGCGCACGCAACGGAAGCCCTCAAAGATGAATAATTTTCCCCTTTTTTTTCACATTTTAGACTGTTTCTTCGCTCCTATTAGTCGCAACGTAATGTTATATAGCCTAAAGCCTTCCTCGATAAATGATCTATCCAACACAAAAAGAATTTTTCAATTCGAACCAGTAGTTCCTGAGAGTAGCGCGTTCAAACAAACAAACAAATTCTTCAGCTTTATGATATTAGTGTAGATGTGAGAGTAACTCTGTTTGCTGTCTGTTATCATCATGAAATTTTGCATACACGTTGTCAAGGATACCTTTCATCCAGAAAGTACTGTTCCCGAGAGATCATCTATTTTTTGATATCCCAAAGGATATCAAATATTGTTGACCCAGCAATAAAAATGTCATATTATTAACTTAAATATTTTGTCAGGTTTTATTTTTCAAGAGGGACGAAGTCATAATATGTATTTTGCTCGGCAGCAAAGTGTTTATAAAGTAAAGTCGCAAATGAATTCGTCACTATTTAGAGGATAGTGCGAATGCGAAATAAGTAAACGAACTATTTAACACTGTGGGTGTTAATGAATTAGTTAATTTAAACCGTACACTTAACTTCACTGTTAAGTTACTGCACAACGTATTCGATTCATGAATATCATTCAGTTTTTTTTATAATACAACATTTTTGCAGTTTTTTTGTACTGGTGCATTAGGGTAATTAGATTAGAGTATAAAGAGTCAGCAGACGTTGTACTCGTAACGTTATTTATTATTATTATTTATACAGAGGTTTCGGTTACGTTACATTACATTACATGACAGTGTCGCGAGTTCAATGTTTTTTTTCCTTTACAAAAATGCCCAACTGGCCAAAATGGCGTTTCTTTATTATTTACATATATTTGACATCAAACGGTATCAAATACAAGCTTAAAAGTTTTTGAGTTTATTCATTACAAAGAAACAAATGTTCAAAATATTATAAGTGAAAACTTCTTTACGCGTTGGGCATTTTTGAGATGGGAAAAAACCATTGAACTCGCGACACTGTTACCGTAACTGACACCTCTGTTGACAGTTATAAAAGAACACAGTTGTTTCAAATAAAAATAGAAAACGGCCAGTAATATTCCAAAAAGGTCGAGGTTACTCTTTTTACTAGTAGTGGGTATAATTTTTGTAATAATGAATAAAAAAACACTTCATTTAAAAGTATTTCCTGCACAATAAAATATTTCGTGACGATTCAAAAAATTAACACGTATAAATTGTTAAAGTTTTCATTTTATCGGCACTCCCGGAGTGCCACTATTTTTTTTTTTCTCTTTATAATGTTAGTGTAGATTAGCAGTTGGTAATTACCAGAAGTAAGGTGTTGATATCTACAATAGATTGTTTGCCCACACCCCTTCCGCCTTGGGCCACCTTAAGAGTGCTATTTGCTCTGGTCGTTTATAAAAGTCATATAGAAGTGATATAAGAGTATCGAAGGAAAGTCCATCGCAGGTACGTACACACAGTAGGTGAACACTACGCCGCGCCGACGCGTCACCGTTTTTTTCCTCGATAACATTATCGGTTTAATGTTGATATGGGAGAGATAACGGTTCGAGAGGGTGTTGTCATTGAACTGAATCATACTTATCTGATAACGAAATACACACAACTCCAATTACGGGTAATCTCAAAATATATCAAGTCTCGCTCCGGTAATACCTATAATTCACAAATTAGATGCCGAAAGTCTCTCGATGAGTTCTTGACATGCTCGTGAAAACAATAGCAGTTTACAGTATCAATTAAAGCTGTTATATAAAAAACCTACACCACATATGTGTGTTAGTTACAAACGTTTAGTAGGTAAACAATGTAGGTAAGTTACAAAAACTGCCAAACTAGACTGCTGGATGTAGGCCTTCTAGGTCGTCTGCTCATCTGCTGTCCTCTTGGCCGCAGGTCGTCCCACTCTGAGGTCCGCCACCTTGATTCCAACTCAGCTTGCTGATTCGTTCGGCTATTTACTTTGAACGAAAACTCGCTCCTGGCTTCTGAAACGGCGAATTTCAGAAGCCAGGAGCGAGTCGCTAGAATGATTATAATTAGCTTATTCAGGCCATATCTACATACTTAGATTGGGTTTCTTAGGCAGAGAGCAAAGTTCCGAGCAAGCATGCTTCCATTGTCTCATTGTAAGTAGGTAAGGCAAGAGTCGGATGACCCAGGTAAAGAACCACTCTTTCAGATTTATTAAAGTTGGTTTTGATGTTATATTATGTAGAAAATCATTTGTTTTTCGAATTGTTTGTCGATAACAGTGAATTTTCAATGATATATTTTTTATTATGCTATTGTAATGTAGGTATATAAGGCAATTTTAGGTAAGGCAACATTGTTAATACTTAATTTTTGTTGCTATTTATTGATATTTTATTATATAAAAAAAATTATAACCAGAGAATTAAAATAGCGTTTGGTCCCACTTTCCCAGCTCGAGCTTTGTATATGTTGAAGGTTTTAACTGGTTTTTTATGTAAAGACGAGCAAGCAGGTTGACAATCCACTTGATGGTAGATAGATACCATCGTCTAATACGATTGCCACTACTTATAATGTCCGGAAAAAGATATAATATGTTTGAATATCGTTTAAGTACTTACTCATAGATAATCTATTAAATAATTTTATTAATTTACAAAAGATTAAATGAGATTTTTGCAACATTTATACATGTTTACTTAACATTTGTGTGAAAACTTTAAAAATAATTTTATTTGACTTTAAATATCGAGTGAGCGGTTTATTTGCAATCGTAACCCTATTAGGTTAGGTAACCGAAGTGAGTACACAGGGCTTTGAACTAGAACGCGGTGCACTAGATCAACATGAAGGGACTCGTGGGTGGACGTCGGCATTGAATGGATCAGCTGAATCGATGCTCGCGGCGCCACTTTGTCTGTCTCCCGGTACTGACGTCACCACTCGCAAACAAGAAAGTGCTCCATTGATCGTTTCTTTGTACGGAATACTCGTACCTCCCAATCCAAATCTCTTACTAAATATAAACACTCGATAAGTACCATAGATCCACGAAGCAAAAAGCAAATCTTAGTCCCACTATGGTTGGCAGGTGTGTTGCTTGTGAGTGTGTTATAGGCGAGGCAAGCTCATATTTATAATATACTAGCTGCTGCCCGCGACTTCGCCCGCGTAACTTTGTAAATTATATACCTACTAAAACCTTCCTCGAGAACCACTCTATCCATTGGTGAAAACAACATGAAAATCAGTGCAGTAGTTTTTGAGTTTATAGCGAACAGACAGACCGACAGACAGACGCGGCGGAGGACTTTGATATGTATAAGGATGATTTGAAACTAGCTGGAGATATGATATTTGTACAGACTAAAGAGCTTCGGTTAACCTACTTTACCTAATATCCAAGATACTATCGGATTTAAATAAATATTTCGCTATATTTTAATCACGTCCGAAGCTGCGAAGCGAATATAGGCTAATCTAAAAGGGTGTGTAAGGGGTTGACTTGACACTTGTCTAAGACGAATACATAATCAACTTGACTGATATGAGATTTATTTATTGTATATAAATTTCCTTAATATACATATTATGTTGTGCTTTCTAATTTCTTATTGTCACGTTTCCACGTTTCGACCATGAATTTTACAATATTACATATTTTTAACAGTATAATTGCCTACATATTCTTAACTTATTTGTTAGCACGTATAGAAAAAGGTATAGACGTGCTCTTATTTAAATAGAATTTCCTTATTTATCAAGTAAAAATAAGAGAAACACTTCTACGTGTCTTTATATTAATTCCTAGTGGGATGGTTCTCCTTCTTAGTGTTTGTGCTTTACTGTGATGCACTGGGTTGATTGCAGAAACATATAATTTTTTTGACAGAAAAAATAAGCATAAAGCGAATGTGACGAGTCTTTAAACTAGCTGATACGTCTTACACCCGAGGATAAATGTGTGCTGAATTTAATACCTTAGTCACCATTTAGGGTGTACTTTCGTGAAAGGGTAACAGGGGAAAGGTATTGAAACGAGTCATCATCAATTCATCTTCTTTTATTTTAAATCTTACATTTAATTCTATTCAATAATAATTTTAATACAATCATAAAAATGTTCCTGCATCTTTAAATAAAAGCATTTAATCCAACTACATTTAACAGTTATAACACGACAGCGAGCGATGTCATTTAATATAAGGTAAATAAGGTATGTATAAGGTACAATATAAGGTAAATAATAACATAATAACAGAAAAATTATTACTTTACAACTAAGAGGAGAAAAAGTCTGCACTCATTTATAATAATATATTATCACTGTTTCACAGTAGTTATCATGATTTGATTAATTTCATTCTATATTATATTATCACTGTTTCACAGTAGTATGCAATCATGATTTGATTGATTAATCATGATTGTTTGATTTGTTGAAATTTCAACAAGAATTAAAATTATAAATAAAGAATGGGGCTCATTTTTCCCGAAGGTGGGAAACTGACGCTAATCACCTCTACATATGAAACACTGTTTACATCAGGCAAGCAATAGGTAAAACAAATATATATTTTTATATGTAAATAACATGCAAATTACAACAGAAAACAAATGTTTCACGAAAGGAATGCTAGATTATAAAAGCACATTTTAACCGTTATGATCATATTAACATTTTTATCAAGTTAACAAAATATATGTAAGTTTAGAAAAAAAACCCACATATTCACTATCATATAGTTAGGAAACTTCATTAATAACAAACAATTAAAAATTTAATATTTCACGAATAGTCATTTAAACAGTATTTACAAAAGTGTAAACGGCCTATTTACAAAGGATTCCAACACTCACTTAACCGTATTGTACATTAGGATGCCTCTAGGCCATGTCGATGTCGCCGACATTGATGCGGTCCTCGGAGGCCGTCACGGAGAAGCCGAGGATGCGCGCGTCCACCTTGAGCATCTTGTTCTTGCGGCCGCGGCGGCCCTTGGCCTTGGCCTCCTGGTAGTCGGAGGCGGCGGCGACGCGCGGGTTGACGGCCGCCGCGGGCGAGCACAGGTCGTCCACGGGCGTCTCCGTGCCCACGCGCATCAGCTTCGACCGTCGCTCGAGGAAGTTGCGCGCGAAGTCGTTGGCCTCCTTCGTCTCGCCCAGGTAGCACTTGACGTACTCCTTCACCTCGTACGGAGATTCTATGTCTTTTAGGAAGTTGACGAACGTCGGCACGTCCACGTTCGAGCTCCAGGTGGAGAGGCCCGCGTTGCACCACGCCTCGAACTCGGCGGCGGCGCCGGCCTCCTTGGAGGAGGCCTCTTTGGAGGCCTCCTTGGTGGCCTCCTTGGCGGCGGCGGCGGCGGTGCTCTTTTTCTTGCCCTTCGTGGACGCCTTGTCGCCCTTCGACGCGCCTTTGGACGACTCCCAGAAGCCGCCGTTGTTGGCCTGCGGCGCCTCCTCCTGCGGCTGAGCCGAGGCCTGCTGGGCCGAGGGCTGCTGGGCAGCGGCCTGTTGCGCCGACGACTCGGTGGCGGCCTGGCGACGCGTCTCGGCCTGAAAGACACCAAAATCAAATGTCACTCAATGTCGTCGAATGTCGTCGGCGACATTGAGCTAGGTCAACCGTGAACCACCTACCTGAATGTCGGCCAAGCTGGGCGCGTTCACGGCGGGCGCCGTCGCCATCTTGGCCCAGCCGAGGCTCGCCTGCATCTCCTGGTCCCTAGCCAAGGCGGCCGCCTGGTGCTGCGCCAACAGGGCCATCATTTGGTGCTGCTCCTTCATCTGCTCCAGCTTCTTCTCCCGCTCGAGGCGCTGGATGTCGGCGAGCGACGGGTGCGGGGCGGAGGCCGAGGCCGCGGCGGAGGCGGAGGCCAGCGGAGCCGACCAGGGCGCCCTCTTGGCGGCCGACTCGCTCGCGCGTTGCTGCAGCTCGCGCTGCTGCAACTCCTACCAAACAGACACTATTATATACTGCTCAAAACAATTTATTACTGTTAGGTTAACAATATATCTATATAACACTAAAAATATAAACACTACATAATATCGGCAATCGGTCCTTCGATTAACAGCTTGTCCTGAGACAAAGGACCCTCTAAAGATTTGCAAGTTCTTCGGTCTTTAGCTAATCTGGTCCACAAAGGACCTCCTGCTTGTCTTATTTCATCCTCCCAACGTCTAAACTGTCTCCCTCTTTTTTTTCCGTGGGAATATCTGCGAACCAGATCCCCACCGACCATGGGGGGATCGCGGGGAGGTTCCACCCACTAAAAACCCACGGTGTTTCTTCGCGTCGTCTATGCAACATGTTCTGTCCATTGCCATTACTTGTAAACCATATATGCGTTTCCGAAATTTGTTTTGCTTTTTATTTTTTCTAATTTTACCCTGTCCCTTCTTCACACACCCACTACGCTTTGTTCTATGCTGTTCTGGCATTGTTCTGTTCTTATTTTATTTAATTTATTTTAGGTTTAAAATAAATTTTATGTAATTTTTTTCCTTGTTAATTCATTAATTAATATAATTAATAAAAAACTCATTATGTAGTTTTTATATTAAAAAAATAAATAAAAATGTTACATTGTAGGCGAAAAACTAATTGGCGATAAAAGTCTGTATTTTTAGTAAATTCTGTAGTTGTGTAAAATTGTGATTTTTAGTAACGTGCGTGGCTTGATTCGAATATCTTCTTGTGGAATTCGCTCCCATTCTTCATTCGGTGTAATAGGAGGCTTCCGGGTGGCCACTCCATTATCTTCATGCACTGTATCGCTCGCCTAGGCGTCTGTAAACACGGAGTCAACCTTCGCGTCGTGCATGTTCGCAGCAAAAAGCACTGGCCTCCAATCAACCTATTTCTTACCGTCTGGTCCTTAGTGTGCGGTTCGACCTGGACCACGCCTTCGTGAGCATTCTCCCCTTTCACGGTATCGCTTCCAAAGTCTGTTCATTTTCTACATAACGCAGTCAGATCTGGCAAAATGACCAAAACTCACTCGCTTCAAACTCACCTATAATTAAAACCTTAAGTAATAAAAAATTGTGTTGTTTTCACCAGTGTATATTACCACTACCGCGCCATTCAAGTAATCTTATTAACCTGCTGTTTTCGGATGACCTCTGCTTGTTTTCTCTTCCTCTCTTCGTCGGCAGCCAATCGCTCTTCCTCTTTCCTGTCAAAAAGAAATTTACCTTTACATCCAATGCCAAACACGATCTAAAAAATTAAGTCAAAAATTCCTTTACCTCTTCCGCTCGGCCTCCTCGGCCACTTTAGCCTCTTCAGCCTTCTTCCTTAGATCTCTAATGGAGCCTTTGTCGGCGGCGCCTTTCACCAGGGCGAATGTGTCCTTGGCCCAAATCTGTCAATGACAAGTGAGCAACTCTCACGTTTAAATCACAAACCAGCGTGAAGCGTTCCTAGGTTGTCTTTAGATAAGAAAATCAATTTAAATTATTTTACAGTAAACAAACTCTCATAAAACATAAGTAAAAAGCTAAATTCAGCATTGTCGATGGTCACGGATTTTACCTTATTTACCTTTTCATTTTCCTTTTTGCTAGTTTTCTCTTTTTGGACGGCCTTAGGCGTCAGCGGCACTTGGACCTGTCTCTGCAAATGCTACGACATTATTACAATTACAAAGCCTTAAAATAGTGATAGCAAGTACGTTTACGGAACCCGGACAACTACTTTTTCACACCCGACAATATATACCGTCAAACGGGGTTACTTGGGTAACTGAGATGATCACATGACACTTACAAAAAACAATACAATTCTTTTTTTGTCCATTGGAGAGCATTGGACTGTATAGAGAAAGGACTAATTGTAATATAGAAAAAACTCTCAAAACCCTGTCAAAGTAACCTCGTTTGACGGTACTCCAATAGCGTTGGCCAAAGTTATTTATAGCTGTTCTAAAACATTTAACTGGACGCACAAAGGAATCTGAGATTAGTAGAAAAGATGATTAGATTAGATTAGAATTAGAAAAGATGTGTGGTTTGGGTGAGGAAATAAATGTTTGAAAAAACTAAAAGGAAAAAATATAGACTAGTCTAGTTAAGTAGGGCAAGTAACGAGGGGGAAAAACGTGCTATGGACGTGCATTGCTAGTTGCTAGTGACAGAGACACAGTACCTCGGGTTGGCCGCTTTCGTCTTGTTTCCCTTTCGCTTCGGGAGGGGCCTCCTCTTCTCTCTTGTCCTCTTTGGACTTTTTACTTTTACTCTTAGTTGCGTTGTTGTTCTCCTTGTTCTTGGTCGGCTTGTCCACTTGCTTCATGGTTTCACTCTTCTCCTCGGTCACACCCGCCTCCGTTGCTTGTGGACTTTCGCTTCTAGCCTAAACAATTTTCCAATTCAACACATTACCCTTGTGTCAGTTAACCCAGTCCGAACTCCCAAAAACCCAGTTAAATAAAGTGTTAACACAAACATTTACCCCGAGCGGGATTCGTCCCGCGACCGTTGGTTAACCACTAGCCCAAACGTCTCAAAAAAAAAAAAGAAAAAGAAAAATAGTACTTGCAGTGGTAGAGGAAGCAACACGTCGATGCTCTAACATGAAGTCTCTTATCTTTTCGCTTCTGTACTCTTGTATTACCGTTTCCTTTACACTATAATAATATCCTATTTTAAAATACAAACTTAACCGTGCCACGAAGAAACTTAAGCTTCTCCTAAGAGACATTGCCAATGACAAAGTCAAGAGAAATATTGAACTTTTGTCTCCATCTGGCAGAGGTGAGCGTTCTCTCTGGAAAGCCACACGGAACTTGAACCAACCACATAAGACCTCAAAATCGGACTTTGAGAAGGCAGAGGCTTTTGCAACACATTTGGCTCCGTATTTCGATCATCAATTTGGCTTTCGGAAATCGCACTCGACCATAGAACAGGCTCACCGGGTGTATAATGCTGCCAGGCAGGGACTTGAACGCAAAATGTACTGCTCCGCGGCTTTCATACATGTTCAGCAGGCATTCGACCGTGTGTGACATAAGATTAAGTCTACTCTGCCACACATAATATACCAGATGGTTGAGTCTTACCTATCAATTATGGTCTGGCGACCGATCGTGGATTAATAAATAAAAATAAAACATTTTTTTATATACCTCGGCTGAACCCTCATTTTTTATCCGTGATGTTAATCTTCATTAGAATTTTTTTTTTTAAAGATTTGTTAAAGGAAATTCAAAGACAATCAAAGAGATAAAAATTATGTAAAAGGAAATTATTGCGAACTTATTAAAAAACTATCATGCAGTGGGTGAAAGGTCTTTTTCCCCGAAAACTTGGCGATGTGAGTGACGAGCGAGGTGAGCGTTTTCAACGAGACCTTCAAATTGTTGAAAATAAACTCAAAGGTTTTTGGGATGAAAGTATGTTAGGAAATTATTATTGGTCTGTTTTAAGAGATAGTGACCGAGAAAATGATAAAAAAGAAGCGTTACCAGTATTTTCGACGAGTCCATAGTGGCGGGAGACGGTGACACCAGTTGAATGATGTCGTGGAGGTCTCCCAAGTCGGGAGAGAGTCTGTTCGCGTTGTTCGCTGACTCAGTCACTTGACCTGCTCTCAGCTGAGCCAATATCTCGTCTTCGGTTTTCATCTCTTTGGCGATCTCTTCTGGCAGCCTTATTCCAGTTCTCTGAAAACACACCACATATTTCAATCGTTTCACCTGTTCCATTGCACACTGACGAATACAGTACGGTGGGATTATATAGTATATTATTAACTATTATTATGGACGTTTTTGTAATTTTTATTTATAATTTATGTATATATTACATATAATTAATAATAATTTAAATAATGTTTAATGTTTAACTTGGATTGGGAACAGATACATGGAATTAGTTTTACTCCTGTGATGATGTACCATGTGTGTTGTATTGTATTGTAAATAAATAAAAAATAAAATATAAAAAATGGCATTTTATACAAGTGATAATTATAAAAACAAAGGAGCTTTACCTCTATGTGGTGTTAAGAGTAAAGCACGGATTCGCGACTGAATCCAAAGTGGCGTCGCCTCGTCAACGAAACATGACACATTGCCCCTACCTACGATAACGCAAGGTGACCATTGCACTTAACAAAGCAAAAATGCATTTTTGCTTTGCTTGCTTTTATGCTATTACAGCGGACATTAATTAAAACTGATAAAAGAATTCTTGCGAGAAGGTAAGGCAGTCAATAAAGAATATTATCTGGGCGTTTTCGTTATTCGACGTTTGAGCGAGGAAATTCGTCAAAAAAGACCACATTTGTGGAAAGAAAACTTCGCGTGGATTTCGCAACACGATAACGCGCCATCTCACACGGCTATCATTGTGAACGCATTTCTGGCCAAAAACTCAACAAATCTTTTGGAACCACCACCGTATTCCCCTGAAAAAGAGAATTCACAGCGAGCAGTATTATTATTTTTTATCTTATTGTTAAATTACAATTCATCAAACACACGATACAGGCTTGCATGCCTAGTGTGTGTTTTCATATATAAAATAAACTAAATATATATGTTCCTGTAAATAAATAAATAAAATCGCTCGAGGAACAGTTCTGCGACAACAGTTAACTAGCGATACGATAACAACACTTGGGGGCTTTTGCGAAGATATCTGTTACTTGTACAATGTACATCTTCTTCGTAAATAATTCATTTTTCTTTTTCAATGTCATTTCGCTCTTGGAGAACAACTTTTTTTGCGCCGTTTTTAAGTTGCTGATTCGCTGTTCCATTTTTCTCTTCATAAGTCCTTGGTGTGCTAGAAAAAGAAGTAAATCTAATCAAATTTGTAAGGTATTTGCCAAGACAGAAGAACATTCAATTTATAATAAAATTGTTGTAATAATTACAAGTGTTATTTTGTTATAATAAATAATTATATTATAAATATTTATTAAGTACACACTAATAATACCTTTCAACTACATTTGTCAGTTTTCTTGCTTTAAAATCAGGAGTATGGATTATATTTTCATTTTCCTCTGGTTTTGGAGGTAACAGTACCTCAACTGTTTCACAGTCATGTTTTTTATTCTAAAAAAAAAACAATAACAACAAATCTATACATAATGTAATAAATCATGAACTAGCCGTGCCGGTAATTAAATTATTTTTTTCAAATTAAATTAGGATTTAATTTGATTACATTAAATAATTTTTCAAAAAAAATCTATTGGTACATGTTGTACTCATGGTAGGGGAGCCCAAGAGGGGATTTTGGGATTTACTCGAGCGCGTCAGATATTGCCAATGTATATTCCCCACGTTTCTGCGATAACGGTTATGTATTAATCTGCCGGTTTAGTTGGTGGGGTTGGTGGGGGTGGGGGTAAAATTTTAAATACAACTCGAGAGCGTCAGATTTTCAGAGGGGATGTTAATTGAACCTAAACTAAGCTCCCATTTAAAATTCAGACGATTCGGATGTAACGGAAGCTCGTGGCAGCTTTTTGAACTGACGATTATATGAGGATTTTTTTAAATACAGCGCCTACAAAATTTTGAACGCCTGTAGACGCTCACCCCACCGCTGAAAATAAAAACATCATAATAATATAACCTTTTTTTCTTCCTACCATCTAATCTTCAAATTCAAAAGGTCCCCACGACGCTGGAGTGAATCCACATTTAGCATCGTGGGCTCCCCCACCATCATGTTATCGAGGTCAAAGAAATATGGAGTATATCACAAAAATTAAAGGAGCAAAAAAAATATCGAAATTTTTAGGTTATTTTCAACAGGCTGTAACATGAAGACTACAAAATTATTATTTTTTAATTTTTCTTTGAGTAATCTTGAGAAAACGACCGACAAAAAAAATTTCGAAATTTTGTTGGTGTTTTTTTTTTATCTATGGTCTTGAAATTTTTTTTTTGTCTTAACCATTATATGGACCGGATAACTTGTTCATTCAGCTTCAACTTTCAAGCGTTTAAAATTGTTAGGACCATTTTTCGCTTAGATATCGGTCTTTGAATGGAAAAGGATCATTTCGACTTTGACCATCAATATTTCAGCAACCAAAGATCGCGTAAAAAATTCAAGGTGGGTTTTGAAAACTTCAATAAATTTTGTACAAGAATTATTTATTGTTTTTTCTAAAAAAAAAATTTTTCTATATTTTACATAATTTGAAAAATCAAAAAAAAGGGCTTTTGACAGTTTTTTGAAAAATCAAGCGCTGAATCAAAAATATGGAGAAAATCATAAATGTTAAATGTGCCTTTTACAGTTCAATATACCCAAAAAAACCTCACAGAGTTTCAATTTAATCCACTCAGCCATTTTTTTGTCCCACTAGATTGAATTTTTTAAAAAATTTAAGGAGCAAGATTTTCGCTTTAAAAAGTTCGTAATCTTTATCAAAATGAAAAAAAGAAATAATCACAACACTATAATCTCAATTCCGCACAAGGATTTTTAATAATAGACCAGGATTGATAACTTCAAAAAATTGCTTTTAAAATGAACTGTATTACAAAAACTTCAAGTATATTTTCAGTTCAGATCCAAAAACTAGACACTTGGTGCTAAAATTGGCTTTTTTAAAATTTACTGTACGACAATTTGTCTTCAAGTTACAGCCTGTTGAAAATAACCTAAAAATTTCGATATTTTTTTGCTCCTTTAATTTTTGTGGGGAGTTTAGTTTTTTTAAAAAAAAATTCTGTTTGTCTGGGTGGAATTTGGTACACACATAGTTTAGTCCTGGATTAACATAATATAGGATCCTGTGGCATTTTCAAAAAACGAACTAGAGCATGTACTAAGTCGCAGACACACCTACTTACAGAATATAATAAACAACAAATTAGAGAAACAGAATATTGTGAAACATTTTAATATTTAATCTTAATATATATTAATTAATAATAAAAAAAAAATAGCTGTGTGGCACATGTTCTGTTCTAAATCTGTCAATTCCTTCCCTATGTATGGACCACCACCTGTTTCTGTATGAGCCACATTAAGGTCTCTACTTTTTCTTCGAACATTCACTTTCCATTCATTAAATATCTGAAATTATGACAAAGTTATATATAACTAAATAATTAATCTGTATACATAAGTAACAAATTGTATATAATTATGTATATAGGTAATGAAGTGTATATTTACTCACTTTTCTCCATTTATCTGCAGTTCTTGGTGGCCACAGCTAGACGAAGTGAAACCATCCACAATTTTTGTTTGAAACTTTCTGTTGGTTTAGTTTATACAATTAAAATTACTGTAATCATATGTATAAGAGTCGGATTCTTCGTTGCTGAAGGTCGTGCCCGCTGCTTCCACTCCACCCTGTCCTCAGCCTTTCGCAGAGCCTTCGCGACTGTAACACCTGTGACTTGCACAACTTGGTCTGTCCATCGGCTAGGAGATCGACCTCGTGACCTCTTGCCATCCACTTTTCCAACCACCACCAGCTTCTCCAAGTTTTCTGGTTCTCTGCGGGCTATGTGCCCAAAGTAATTGACAACTCTTTGATATCAGGTGGCGGATAGTCTGGTCCGAATCGCAAGCTGTTTGATGATCGGTGTCCTCTTGGCTGTCCATGGAATGCGCAACATCCGTCTTCAGCACCACATTTCAAAAGCATCTATCTTTTTGCGCTCCAGAGATCGAATCGTCCAAGAAACAGCGCCATACAAGATTGATTCTTATTTTGGTTTAATCATAAATCATAAGTGTACTTTAATATATTACATGTTTAGGTACACCTGTACAGTACACTACATAGGAATTTCAGTAATCTTTGGTACAAATTGTCTTCTATACAATATAGTTTTTCATAAACTAAACTTTTACTAATATTTCCTCATGGTTTCTAATAATATTAATGTTTTTTTTATTCCAAGAACCATTGGTCAGCGAGCGTTTAAAATGTCCCTACCACAAAACCCTATTTATAGACCGGGAGAACGTGACACATTTTAAGCTTAAGCTTCGGAGTATCAAGTATGCTGGCTGCATAATTGAATTTACAACCGGAATAAAAGAAAATAGTCGGACTACTTAGGTTGATTTGTTCGACCGAAGTACTGGAAAAAAAAAGGCCAGACTAGTTCGGTCAACCGAAGTAGTGGGAATGGACCAGAGAAAAAATAGTCTCACTACTTCGGTTGATTTTTTCGACCGAAGTACTGGGAAAAAAAGTCACTAGTTCGGTCAACCGAACTGTCAACCGAAATACTGGGAATACCAATTTATGAACCCCCCTGAAAGCGCCATACTGTAAGAAATGACTTACCAAAATGTGTCACCATCTCCCGGTCTATTAGCGCTTGTTTTTGTAGACAGTGTTAAAGTACGTGAATGTTATTGAATTATGGCAACCTTGGCAAACATTCATTCAGTCACTCGCCCTGCATTCATGTCGTTTTCATTTTACGCAGATCTGATAGACGTATAATGATGAATTTTGGTTTTCACAAGCTATTATTACGGACTATATTAATGATATCAGCAAATTATAAGATTGGAATCACTACATAGTATAAAACAAAGTCGCTTTTTCTGTCCCTATGTCCCTTTGTATGCTTAGATCTTTAAAACTACGCAACGGATTTTAATGCGGTTTTCACTAATGGGTAGAGTGGTTCTCGAGGAAGGTTTAAGTACATAATTTACTAAGTTACGCGGGCGAAGTCGCGGGCAGCAGCTTTAATTTTATTAACACGTAACGTAATTTTATAAACTATAACTAACATGTAGTGCCATCTGTTAACAGACTTTTTCCATTATTCGAAGTGAGATTAGATGAATTAGAGTACTACATTGCTTCAAACAGAATTCCCTAGATGGCGTTGTAAATTTTGCATACACGTTGTCTGGGACTCCAAAAAGGACATAACCCCTTTCATCCAGAACGCGGACGAAGTCGCGGGCACCAGCTAGTAAGGAATAAATTACAATAAATACGTTAGATTATTTATAAAATTTCGTAATACCAAAAAATATTGCGCATAATGGAACGTAACCGACACTGACGTAATTGTCAAATGTAAAGTTTGATTAGTTAAAATCATGTTAAAATTGTTAAAAGTTTAATTTGAGGATCCACCTTTAGCATCACATGGTAGATCATCTTTTATTAAATCAATAATCTTGTTACCAAAGTTCTTGCTGAAAGGATACAAATTTTGTGTCATCGTAATATTCGAATGGATCAATTGTATCCTATCTCGAAAATTATCCATGTAATCCATATCCGCAATGTCGATATAATCAATTAAATTTAAAATATCCATATTCATTTATAAAATCAAAAGAAATCTTTAATATTAAGTATAGGCAAAACGAAATTTGACAGAAAACGTCAGAGGAAGAAAGGCCGTTAACTAGATAGACACTCGTTAAACTAGCATTAGGCGGTGGTTAAATTTAAATAATGCTCAAGCATTGTCCAACCCTAAACAATGAGTAAAGTTTTTTTTTAAACACGTGTTTTAAGCCTGATTAAAGTGTGTTTAATGTTTTTGTAGTAAGACCGCAAGTGTCACTTAAAAATTTGACACTTAAGGGTTTCACTCGGGAACGAATTTGTATTGAGTGAAAGTTATTCCTAAGACTATATGTTCCATTTGACCATAGTGCTGGTCCCGGTAGAGCTTGGCATCCTCTGCTCAAGGAAGGTCATCAGCCTAGTCAAGCCAAAGCCAGTATGATTTCACTTTGAAACGTCTCCCATTGTCTTAGGTGAATACAGTATGAGACATAAACAATTACCTGAGACCAGAAGCCACGAGGCTGCATCCAAGCCATATTGGCATTGTTCGGCTGAGCCCAAAGACCGTCCACCATCGGCTGCTGTCCGAAGGGGGGATTGGCCATCATGTCCAAGGAGGCGAACTGCATGGAGTCACCCGAGCTCGGCATCTACAAGGAACACAGCTATCCATAGTGAGGGTGTTGTCACTTGTTAGAGTAGAAAGGATGTGGTGGTCAGGGTCGTACTCACAAAGGGCATGGGGCCGTAGGAGCCCAGAGGGCGCATCTCGGGGTCGCACGAGCGGCGCACGAGCATCGACTTGTTGAAGAAACCCGCGCTGAACCAGTAGTACATCTCCGCCGACGAGAACGGCCCTTGGATGTTTTTCTGCAACAAACAACTCGTCACCCTCGCTGTCTGCGAACCGCACAAATATACAACTAACAAGTACATCAAGACAACGTACCTGCGGGTCCTCATGAACAAAAATACATCACCGCGTTAATTCAGTACCACTATTACATTTATTTTGACAAGTGCACGGGTCAACAAGCACTATGTAAGCGAGTCTCGTTACTTTAATCTCGTCGCGATTGCAATGCAAACCGATAAATGCTTACATAATACTTGCACGCCAGCAAACTGAAAGGATTTTGAGAAGAGCAACCATCAATTACCTCGGGGTCCTCATAGTACCATTCGTGCTCCGAGAGTTCGGGCTGCATGCCGTGCGCCACGTTCCCGTAGAGGGCGCTGTACGCGCTCGAGGAGGACGGGTGCTGCAGGCCCTGCATCTGGTACATGGCCGGCTGGCTGCCCTGGCCCTGCATCTCCATCGCCCTCAGCATCTGCAAAAACGTCATCACCTCTTCACTCGTCTGCTCGTGCTTTCACTACAAAGGCACTTCATTGCAAAAAAAACGAGCCTTACGTGGTAGTCTGCTCCACGGATCTGCATATTATCCAAGCTGGCAGATATTCCTGGCATAGAGTTATTTTGAAATTGGGACATCCCAGACAGAGGCATAGTCTCATTTGCCATCCCAGCGATATTATTCATCGTCGGGTTCATCATCCTGGGGCCGCCCAATCCGGTGTTGGTTATCGAATGTCCCAGTATGGCGTTCGTCAATCCCGCATTGCCCAACACGCTATTTCCCACTAACGGCATAGTGCTGCCCATTGCGGCACTACCCATGGCAGCGTTACCCATCGCGACGCTGCCCATTGAGGTGCTACCCATCACGGCACTGCCCAATGAAGGGCTACCCATCACGGCGTTGCCAACTGCGGCGCTGCCCATCACGGCGTTAGCCATTGCGGCGCTGCCCATTGAAGTGTTAGTACCCATCGCGGCGTTAGCCATTACGGCGCTGCCCATTGAAGTGCTACCCATCACGGCGTTAGCCATATCGGCGCTGCCCATTGAAGGGCTACCCATCACAGCGTTACGGATAGCGGCATTGGGCATTGAAGTGACCATGGGCGAGCTACCCACAGCTGAAGTACCCAAGGCAGCTTTGGCCAGAGCACTAGTGGGCATCTTGCCGCTGCCGGCCAATATGTCGCCGACTGCAATATTCTTCATGGCCGAGTTAGCCATTATGTTGGGCGTAATGACTCTAAATAACGCGTCATTGACATTGGAAAAGTCTTGGCCATGCATGAACGTGTCCAACGCGGTGCGTCTAAGGGACTGCGCCAACTCGAAAGGAATGCGGTTCTCCATGTTCATTATTTCGGCGAAGGAGCTTTGTGCTCTGGCATTGGTGATTCCGGTCGCCGTGGCCGCCATGCTGGTGACGGTGGCCACGTTACGCTCCAGCGGGAAATGCAGCATCTCTTCCACCGCGACCTCATCCGACTTCTGCTGTTCACTGAAATGCAAATACGGTCAATCAGTGATGCGAGTATAGTGATCTGGGTCCTATTTTCGAAAGTCCTATTAGTTTACCACACACAAACACACACACACACACACACACACACACACACACACACACACACACACACATGCGCGCCGATTTTAAAACGACCAAGTCGTATAATAAATATGTACTGTGTTTGGTAAAGCAACTGATTTAAACATTTTAGTATTTTGAAGTCAATACCTAGTTGATTTTACCTATGTGAACATTTTGTATGTACATACTCGTAAATATCTAAACACAATAGAATAAAATCACTATAACTTACTAAAATCACAATAGAAATTGTGTCATATATTCTTCAAAATAATGACGCCGCTCTTTAAAAATTTTAGTACCCTACGTTGTACCCATATTATGAAAGTTTTTTTTATTTTATTTTATATTTATTCGGTTTACAGAAACAGCACACAATCTAACTTAAAAATAATATCAATATGATGAAAACATGATGAACTTAACACTCTTGTTAAAGATCTAACGGACCTCTAGAGCAGCTGTTAAAGTTTAACATCTGATTAGGGGATTTAACATTCTTTGGAGCGTCGTAGGGCACTCGCAAGCTGTAACAGTCCGTTAAATGACTTAACAGCGCGGTCAAATGACTAACAGAGTATGGTGAAATCGCGCCTTATAGTTTCGACTAATATTCTTTACAAGCCTTCCGAGACTAATAGCTTTATTAGTGAATTTTACTTAATACTGTAGCTTCGAGAAATAGGGCAATGCGCTTACCTGGGGGGCACGAGGTTCTGGTGCTTTTGACGCAAACTGTTATTGGTGTTGGAGGTGATCATGACGGACTGGAAGTTTCCAGCTTGCCCGCCACCCTTCTCCATGTCGGTTCCTCCGAGCGGATTGAAAGCTTTGCGTTCGAATTGCGGCTTGAACATGGCGCTGGCGTTGGCGTTGGCGCTGGCGTTGGCGTTGGCGTTGGAGGAGCCCGGACGTTTCTCCTGTTTGATGGGAATTTCCTCCAGACTGCCGTGGCTTTCGGACCGCCTCAGGCGCATGCCATCCTCGGCCGAGGCCGCGGGTCGCTGCAATTATACATCATTTAATAAATAACAAAATTAAATTTTTAACTATCAATTAACAGCATTTTTGGAGTTAACTCCTTAAGAGTCGATTTTCATAATAAGGCCACGGTTATCGAAATTTTGTGACGCGAAAAATTATATAAGCGTTTAATAAAAAGCGTTATGTATGTTTCGAAATTCAAAGAGTAAACTGAGCAGATGCTCACCTGTCGGTCCTTTTGAGTTTGAGCCGGTTGAGCCGACTTGGTGGAGAGTTTGCGCGCCTTGTCCGAGAGCCACCAGTCGTCGGAGCGCTCGAAAGCGGCGTGGGTGTGGGAGCGAGTCAACGGAGTGGGAGCGTGCGCCGGGGGAGTGGCGTCGTCGGAGGAGGAGGCGCCGTGGAAGGCGCCCGACGCGTCGAAGGTGCCGGCGCCGGCGTCCGGGTTGTCGAACCACTCGGGCAATTCGTCGTGCGCGCTCCGAGGCTCTCCGCTGGCCCACGTGCGTCGGTTGCGGTCGCCCCACTCTCGCTCCACCACTTTTACAAAACAATGCTTTATACTATGTACGTGATCCACATTTCACCTCATCCACTTTTTAGAAACTACTCATCACCCTATACTACGCGCACTGTAGCATGGTGCGTTTGACAGCTGTCAGTAACGCATGTCTAGGGTTGTGTCACTGACAATGTGCATTAGATTTTTATCGATAAATCGTTAATATAATGTCAATAAGAAATTAATTTTAAAATTATACCTACTATTTGCGTTGTAGCTTGGTGCGGATGATAGTTAAGACTAGTTTCGTTTCACTCTTGAAAGTTGCCACGTATATACTGCGTAGTTTTTTTTTTATTGTTAAAATGTCTATAATTATATGAATGAAACAAAAGAACATACATAGGGTAAGGTTGCTTAAATCTTACCCCCTAAGGAAATATTAAGGTATATTTAGTGCAATTGAAACTATCCAAAAACTTCCAAAAATCACGTATTTTCTACAAAATATAGAATTAAACTCTCTATAAAATTTTTATGTTTTGTTTATTATAGATATTGAACAAATAATAATTAAAATAAGTACTAAAAATAATCTTCTTTATAATAAATATCGACTATCCATCATAGCTATACATCGCATCACTAAACAAGTCTAGGACGTTACTTTACGCGCATATTATGTAATTTTTCTTGAAATTTTATGTTAAACATTTGTACTTTTTATTTGTAACAAACATCATTATATACTATGAATAATAATGGTAGTTTGAATTTATTTAATTTAGTACATTTTTAAATTTAGGTATTTTACGTTCACTATAAATATTATTTGAAATTCGCGCCTACTTTCGACGGTGAAAAGGAACGTTTCGTCAACTGTCATACGCACCATGCTACAGTGCGCGTAGTATAATAACTGGTACAAGTACAAGGTCGATCGATGTTATTTGTGCGAGCCCACAAAGGTGCCTTTGTTCTTAGACCTACAAGTGAGAAGTATGCCTTTAACTTTTAAATGTTCTCATAGATTAAGTAATCAGTTTATGTTTTGCTTGGATTACGCAATCAAATAAAATATCAAGCTGGCCGGATATCTACCACTTAAGTCTCGCTACATGATATTAGCACAGCATACTTATTTCATACAGTAGGCCGACGGAGACGTCTAGACAGGGCAATCGTGCGGGGCGTGAGGGGTGAGGCGCGAGTGGGACGTGCCCAAGCTGCATACTTCGTCGTTCTTAGTAGCTTGGGATAAATATTCCAGGGCTATCGCGTCTTTCAGATTTTAATTTATTATATAAATCAAAATGGTGCATACGGCATGTGCTGTAAGTGCGTACAAATCTTTATCTCGCATAAATAAAGAATTAAGCTTTCATCAATTTCTGCACGATGAAGAAAGGCATTTAAGCACATTTTATATTACTTAATTTGTGTCAACCCTTCCGTAATTTTTAAATCCCTACACAGGCGACGGTATCGCCCAACATCAAAAGCGTCGGCCTACTGTAGGAAATAAGTATGCTGTGATATTAACAGAATCATGTATGATGTAACCTTTAGTTTAATCGCATACTTAGAGATGACTCACGGTTGTTGTTGGAGTGAGATCTGCCCAAATCTGAAGAGCGCCACTCGTCGCCGCCCTCTTCCCTGTGACCCTGTCGCCAGTTGGTGGTGCTGTTGCCAGGCCGCTTGCTCTTGAACACCTTGTTGTGCCACTCCGAGTGCTCGCCTGGCAACCGGTTTCCAGAGGCCGAGTTGTTCCACGGCCGCTGAGGTCCCGGCGGGTCCTCGGCGGTCGGCGGCGGGAACCTCGACCGGTAGCTCATCGCGTTCCAGGAGAACCTCGGCTCCAACACCCCCGCGCCCCTGTCGACCCAAAATCCTTTTTATAACCACCAGATCACCACTCAAGCCGCCACTCCCCGTTTCAAAAATGGAACACCACTCACCGCCCGGTGCCGTGACGATTCATCGGTCTCACTCTGGTGCGGTCGCCGGCGCCCAGCGGAGTCCGGCTGGGGGCGCGACCGGGACTGAACTCCGACAGCGGCGTGCGGCAGACGACGCGCCCGGAATTGAACTCTGGCACCGGCATCCCGCTCGGCCTTGGATTCTGTCGCTACAGAGGGGAAATCTGTGTTAGCAAATGACCAATAGTTGAAATAGTTCAACAGTTTCAAAGCAATCAGTTAAGCAGATTAGACGCCTAACAGATATTGATAAAGCTAGGATTGTCTATTTTAGTTACTTCCACAGTATAATGTGTTATGGGATTCTTCTTTGTGGAAGATTTTACAAAAAGAGCCATTAGAGCTGTCTATAAACTAGATCCGCAGTCTTCCCTCAGAGAAAAGTTTAAAAAAATAAAGATTTTAACTGTTACATGTCAGTATATTTATGTGCATAAAAATATTAGTCAATTTAATAAAAAATGTGAAGTACACAATATTAACACTAGGTTTAAAAATGATTTAGATTTACATAAAACGCGACTTATACTACCTGAGATAATCAGAGCCTTATCTAGAAATAAAATAAATTTAAAACTATCATTAAAACCAAACTCCTCTCAAAAGGCTATTATAAAATCACTGATTAATTATTTAAACGATAATGAAGCCTGGATTTAAGCGATTCGGAGCTCATATTGTGTTATATTGTATGTATACTTTAATATTATTATTTTTTTAATCAAGTGTAGGTAATTGTTATTTTACATTTTAAAGATGACAAAAAGATCATCCTGTATCCTGAGTTTCTTTCGGGGTTTCTTCTCAGGATCGTCATCTTGGCTTTTTTACCGAAACCCTGGTAAATTTAAATTTATAATGACGATCATAATAAGAGTGTCTTGTAGTAACCCAATTGATAAATAAATATTTAGATTTTGCAATACCGTATCTTCAAAGGTGACCAAGGCGAAAGGCGCCTTGCCCCTCGCCAGGTACAGCACGTCATTGTGTTTCAACTCGGCCGGAGCTCGCGCTGACCGTGTGTCGAACAGCGCCAGCATCTCTTCTCGTCCATACCTAATCAAACAATATTCCCTATTTATTCCCAACGTGTGTGAAAAGCAAATATTACCGCCCTTGAGGCATTTGTTATGAGTGAACAGGAAATAATTGCAATAAACACACACTCAAACTTACTTGTATATCTCAAACAAATTTATTAATAACGAAAACATAACGTGTCTTTTCGAATAACACCATAATAAGTAGAAATATTACCGCAGTTTGGCAAGTTGCACTTTAGACGAGTGGTTAGATGAAGAGGTCCCAGCAGCCGCAGCCCCGCCGCCAGCGGCTTGACCACTGTGATGGGTGGTGGCGGCGGTGCTGGTGGTATGTGGTGGTGGCCCCGACGCGAAAGTCCGGGTGTGTCTATTATTTGTATTTGCAGTGGCGCTTGTGGTCGGTCTGCTTGTAGCGTTGCCTGCATCCGTGTTGCGTTCGCTGGATAAATTACGTAGCCATTCTGGCCCGAACTTGATCAAATCTTTTCTGTCTCCCATTTTTGTATCAAATCAACAAATCCAAATTCCTGTAACACAAATATACTTTTCTACTTTTACCATTCTGAAAGAATGGTCTTATTACACATAACCACCCTAATCTCTTCATCTCTAAATCACAACTTCCATCATGTTGGGACAGACCAATATATGGCCCGAGAGATGGTAGACATTTGCGGGTTCTCTTGTATAATACCTGCCTCCATGGTTTCATTAATATGTTCAAACTACCCAATCTAATCCATATTAAATGTTATTAATTTTTTTCTTCTATACTAATATTATGAAGGGAAAAGATTTGATTGTTTGTTTGTTTGAATAAAATAGGCTCCGAAACTACTGGACTGAATTGAAAAATTCTTTCACTGTTGGGAAGCTATATTATCAGCAAGTTACATAGGCTATATTTTATAAAGTTATGCGGACGAAGTCGCGTGCAACAGCTAGTTGTAAATAATCAGGCAGTCTGCAATAAACTTACATACAGTCCACATAGTTTCTAATTTGCTAGATTCAAAATCAATAATACCCTAAATTGTTTTTGATGTCGTACAATCAACAATACCCTAAAGCCCGTCACAAACGTAGCTATAATATATATTAATATACCGTGCTATAATACATATTACGATATACGTTGGTGACGTCATAGAAATATATATTATAGCTGTGTGTATTTGTATAGAGAATAGAAATTTATATTAATATATATTATAGCTAAATCTGTAGTGGGGCTAAATCGGGACAACCCTTATAACTATTTTCAAATTATATTTCTTGTCAGCGAAATTTATATTTTTCATTAACTTGTATCATCTGTTATAATTAAAAGATGTATGAGCACGAAATATTTTCATTATCATATAAATAAATGTGTCGTCAGGTAGGAATTCCCAAATAAATGTCAATATTTGTATCCAAAATAAGAAATGCATTATCAATGAAATTGTAGAATGAATGAAGACTTCGTTCTAAAATAATAGGTGTTATTTCTTATATAATAGCTTGGTACTCAAAATGTTAGATCTGTCGCCAAATAAATCAATTATCATCTCCAAGCACAGTAAGTAGTTACATTTTGTTTTGTTCAGTTACAAAATAATACCTACTATTCGTTACCAATTTAACAGTTCAGTTTATAAATTTAATGAAAATCTCTGTTTCAGAGGTGGATATTTTTCATGACAGCTTGAATTGTTTTAAAAGGAAACTCTCAATGCTTAAAACTATTGATTTTAAGCATTGAGAGCTATTATTGAGTAATTGGTACTTAAATGTAGATGTGTTTTTATGACTTGTAAATGTGTATGGATAATTTTAATGTACTGTTGGTGTCTCAATAAAATAAAATAAAATAAAAATTAAATCAAACCTAAACTACCTAATTTATATTAATAAAAAATAAAAAAATACAACAGCCATTAAAAAATAGCTAAAAAAAGTACAATTTACCAAGGAACAGCTATTACAATATTCATTTTAAATTTTTAATAATATTTTTCACTGATTTTGATTATATTTGATAATTGATAATATATCCCGATGATTTATATGTGATTTATTATAAAATTGTTTTTACATATATTGTTTGGCGACTACATTTTGGTGACAGATCTACTATTTTGCGGACAAAACCTAGGTAATATTTAACAAATTAAAAACCAATTAAATTGATGACAGCTTAAATCACACCCATGTTTTTGCAATAAATGTCTGAAACTTTTATACTTTGAAATTGAATATTTAAAGAGTAAAAACAATTACCCACATTATTTAGTCAGGTCTATACCTTTGCCAGGCGCTTGTAAAACTTAAAAACAGTTCGATAAAACATAATATTAATTTGAGGCAAGTTAAAACTTTTACAGGATATTATTAGATTTATAAAAATCACACATATACCTACCTACAGAAAAGATATTAAAACGGACATATACTGCGGAGTAAGAAGAACAAATGGTACGGAAGGTTATGGACAAGGCTGACACGGAAAACCATATATAGATATTTCCTAAAAGGTATATTAAAATACTAAAAAAACACAGAAATATTGTAAAATTTTAGAAATAAGGGCTTTATTTATTTTAAAAAAAGACAGATAATTTTGGTGGGACTTTCTACCTGCCAGGCAATCAGAAAATATAAGAGGGTTGATTTAGCCCCAACGGCTCTTAGTTCTGATGGTCTATCAAAGTTCTATTATTGATGTGGACTGTATGTAAGTTTATTGTAGACTGCCTCTGATTATTTACAAAGAAAAAAAAATTAATATGGTTTAGGTTGGGTAATTTGAAAATATTGTTGAAATCATGGAGCAGATATTATACAAAAGTAATAGTTTTATTGAAGGACAATTTTTCAGGAAATTTTCAGCTCAAATAATATACAAAACTTCTGAATCTAAAATCTAACTAAAGTAACACTTTATTTTGCAGCAAAGTATAAAATGATATTAATATTTTTAAAAACTTTGAATGACCTATGCGACTATACCCTATGTACTATTTTAGGTAGGTAGGTTACAGTTTTTATTTTATTTTAGAATATAATATTAATTTTGGTGGTGAATAATAATTTTTAACATTATTTTGTCACTGTAAGGGACCAAACGAAAAAAAGATAAGGGCACAAAAAGATATTTTATTCAATTATTCCTTCGTTTTATATGTAAACATATATATAACGACAATAACACCGATGAGATCAAGATTTGTTCTGAGATAGTCGACAATGGTCATATTTGCACCATGAAAAAGCACCAACTTGTAATCAACAATGAGGCCTGTCTTTTAGAGATGCATTTCAATAAAAATAAACTGTGCTTCCTTGTGAATGGCAAAACCCAAATATATTTGGGATAGGAAGGTTTAAATAAAATAGCATTTTCTGAATGAAGGTATCTTGAAAATTTTCTATGGACAATGTATTCAGTTTCTCACCTCTAAGTCCGAAACCTAGTAATACAATTGTTATTTTTAAAAATGAGGCGAAAATGTCTATCAAATTGGGACTTGCATATGGTGAATAAAAATATAAACGAAAACGATTCTAAGACGCCAGCAATAAATAAATGATGTTAATATTGAATAATGTTAAATTATTTAGAATTATTTTCACTGTACAAATATTTTATCGTATAGACAAAGGCCTATTTCTACATCAATACACTAGACGAAAACTACCGAGCCTATTTCTGTAAGGTAGGTAACTAAATATTTCCTCGCACTGTCATGAAATGAACAGTGTGATAATATTAAAGAACAATATCAGTATCAGAAGACAATTATTTCAAGAGACAAGGTGGCAGTCCAGGTATAGTAGGAATACACAAAAATACATAAAACATAAATATCCAGAAAGCATATGAAAATTATGGCAAAAAAGAAAATAATTATTTAATTGTTACTACTCACCTGATTGGTCACTGCTTAAATATTTTCAACAAATCTTTCACGAAAGTAAAAACTCTCTAACTCGGCGAAGTCGCAAACAGCAATGAGCAATGAGCAAATGAAAATGTGACAATATGGCCGCCGTCGGCCGTCGTCGTGCGTGCAGTGTGGAGCAGTGTTGCCAACGCACTCTAGTCAGAAGTAAAACCACAAGTTAAAAAAGTATGTAACCTTTTAGAAAAAAAAGAAACCTCGTACATTTACTGGACAAGTATTCATCTATATCCAAAAACGCATGTTTTTTCCATTCTTTACTCAGCTCCTCGATGTCAACCTCATTTTTTTATATTTTTAAACCTGCTAACGATGTTGGAAAGGGTTCTTTGTTATACTATTGCGCCTTTTTTGAATTTGTGATTTCTATTAAATTAAAAACTTGGCCCGAAAAATCGAAATGTTGTTTTAATTGTTTGATAGTTTCGATATAAAAGGACAAACATGTTTTTCTAAACTCGTTAATTTGCACACTAGGTACTACGATTTCATTCTCTAACAAAGGTTTTTATGATTGGAATAATGTATTGAAAACATTCAAGAGACCAAGAATCAAGACATAAGAATAAAGAACGCCATACTGGCATTAATGTACCACAGATTATATAATAAACGTTTCATTGCACGCTACTACGTAACTAATTCTATAAATTCTAAGTAATTTATATTAAATTTCCAAAAGTATGTAACCTTTCAAGTAGCGTCACCTGTATGTAACCTTACGCAACTAAAAGTAACCTACAAGGTTACAAAAATCATATTCTGGCAACCCTGGTGTGGAGAGTGGAATGGTTGAATGAATGGAATGATTGGAATGAACGAACGACGACGATTAGCGACAACCATGGATTTATTATAAAAGGACCTATTACTTGAATCTAAAAAACAAGCCGAGCAGGATATGTAGTAGACAAGCCATGTGTCCCTTTCTAATAAGGTGACAGTTTTATTCACAGGTTTTATTATATTTTTACACAGTTTCACTACGCAAACTGGCATTTTATTATGCTCAAAATTTAATAAAACATTCGGCCCATACACATCACAGACAGTTTGCAGCGACTGGCTCGGGTACGCCGAATTCGGCGTAGTATTTTTACAACGGCGGTATCTAGTAGAGCGCAGCGAGACCAATCATTCATCTATGTGTCAAACATTTGACGTCAATCAAAACAAAACAAAGGCGAGCATTATCTTTGTTTGGTATGGCGTCAACTTGATTAGAGGTTGCATGTCATTAATGAAAATAAATTTGTTTATTGTATAAAAAATGACTCAATAGACAGTTGCTACCATAGTGTCAGGGATGTCAGCTATCTCATCTGGCAACACCGTGTTGGCGTGATGGCGTGGAACGTGGAAACCTTGTGCGCGTCAACCTGTCAAGTCAAGTGTCACTGTCAATCCTCCATTCCATCCATTATGTAGTTTGACTTTGTTATTGTTTACGTATTGTTTATTTTTTATTTATTGTATAATAAATCAAACAGCCATTGAAACATCAAGCGTGTGAAGCGTGTATTCGGTGTATGTATTCATTGAGGCTGTGAATATTGCAAAATGTAGTTTAGAAACAAAAAAGAACAACCATCCTCTCGGGTGATCTGAGAGACTCACGAGATGTCACCGTGAATCTAATTAAAAAGGTCTCCTTTCAGGTTTCATAAAAATGTCCAAAATAAGCATCAATCTTATACATCACTAACACCAAGCAACAACTGTGGAAGATGTGGTAAATTTCACCAATACGGGTTGCTGCCGTGGGAGTCCAGTGTAGGAGTTGCGTCAAGAGGAACCACTATGCACTAACCAGTATTAGGGAAAATAAGAAAAAGGTCCCGTCCCGTGGAATACAAAATAATGGATGGCAGTACTCCCTTACCTTAAAAATTGTATCGCTTTGTTCATCATGACAAGAATAAAGGAAATTTAGCAAATTATCTTTCGCATGAAATAACCAAATACCCAGTCACATTCGAAGATGGTTTGGATTTGTTGACTTAACTTAAGGTGAAGACTCCCGATATGGCCTTGAATGATTTCCCCGCTTGGCCTGCGCCACCCTCTGCAAGAGATTGACCACAAAGAATATGGCAAAGAGTAGTATAGAGACTGTCTACTTTATTACAAATACCTACAAATTTATAATTATTTACAATGTAGAGGCTTAGTTCAGTAATAATGAAGCATGTTTTGTAATTTAGGTAGCAAATTATGTTACCTAGTAAAAAATTTTACCTGTCTTGTAAAAAATTTACAATGAGGGTTATGTTTTGTATGTATTACTGTATTCTTTAATTTAAAATTATACTGGTAAATTTAATAATGACGATCATAAGAGTTTCTTGTGAAAACCCAATTGCTAAATAAATATTTTGATTTTGATTTGATTTTATACGAATACTAGCTGGTGCCCGCGACTTCGTCCTCGTTGAAAAAGCAATATATCGCCGTCCTCCCTGCTACTCAGCATAGGTATCTCTGATTCTCGTAAAATTTTCAAAGCCTCATAACTCTGTTTCTAAGTGTCCTACGAAAAAACGTCACATGACCAAAAGCATTTGTATGGTCACCCCCGACAACGTAGCGTCAACAAAAAAAAAAAAAAAACAGGAAAAATTTCAAAAAATTTCTGAGGAAAAAATTTTTTTTTCATTTTCTTTGCGTTTCATAGTGCCCTGAAGCCCTGAACCCATATACTGAATATAATCGAAATCCACCAAGTGCCCCTAAGGCGACACCTCGACCACTTACTCTTCACATAATTTGGTTGACTGCAATTTGGACAAACAATTTTATGTTCGTCCATTATAAAGAATAAAAACCGATTTGAACCAAATGAACCACTTATACCAACTAACTCCGAATGAGTTTTAGGTTAAGAGAATGAGAGAAAAATATACAGTTATAAAATGGCGGCAAAAATTGGCAAGAACCATAGACAATTAGACACTATATTACTCTATGGTACATGCTACAAAATATTGCTATGATGTCTATGGCTATGACATCACCATAGAATAGCTTATATACCTAGTATGAACAACCCAAGGACGTTTAACATAACAGGGCCCTGATTCTGTATGCTAAAACTCTTGTCTTGACAAGGCAAGATACGTTAATGTCATTCCTTGTCTTGTCATGAAATTTTTATGTCTTACGCCCCCAGCTGAGATAACATAATATTATCTGTGTTTTCAGTGGAATAGTCAAATAAATACAATAGCATACTGTAGTTTTTGTGAAATCATATCGTGTCATAGATAATTGTCTTGGGGCATAAGATATAAGAATTTCATGACAAGCCAAGGAATGACATTAACGTATCTTGCCTTGTCAAGACAAGAGTATTTGCCATACAGAATCAGGGCCCTGGATTGCTAACTTCAAAAATTTGCTTTTAAAAAATGATATTAAAAAAAAAAAGTGCTATGGCTTCTCGATGGCACAGTAGACATGAATATGTCTCATATCATAAATGAAAAGAAAGATTTAAATGGTCCCTATCCCTATCCCTATCCCTATCCCCATCCCTATCCTTATCCTTATCCTTATTCTTTCCCCTTATCCTTAATCCTTCTATGGTCAACAGGGATAATATATATATAAACAAACTATCCCTATCCCCATCCCTATCCCTATCCCTAATCCCTATCCCTATCCCCATCCCTATCCTTATCCTTATTCTTTCCCCTTATCCTTAATCCTTCTATGGTCAACAGGGATAAAATATATATATAAACAAAACGAACAAATTATAATTAATTCATTTACGTCATGGTAACGATTTTCGTGACACACATTCTTTCGAATAGACCCCAGAGAAAAGACATATTCATGTCAATACATTACCAATAATTAAGTATATTTTTCATTGCGCCTTACATAGGGTCTAATCCGATAAGAGAGAGATAGCCAAACTGAGGCCTTGTGTCCCTTTCTTTCAACTTGCCAGACTACAAAAGTGTATTTCATTAAAAACTTAGATTCAAAAATCTTAGATCAAATACTGTGTAAATTAATTGTATGTACATACATACTTCAATTATTTTAATAATTTTTAAATCAACTTATTATAATCACATAAATTTTGTGATATACATATTCCTAAATTACAAAAAAATAATATTTATAGTTTCAGGACTATTTTTTATTTTATTTTCTACTGGTATCCCTTTAAAGTGACATTACGGTAAATGTACATAAATTTGTAGCGTTAGTGGATATGATTATGTACAATTGGTGCAAAACTATTACAAGCAATAAAATAAACAATGCGAAAATTACAATTGCTAAAAGTGTTAGCTAATTCATATTTCAAGCATATTACAACATATGCTATATGCAAGTATATTACAACATTTAATTTGTCTCACATAACAAAAATCTTATTGTCGCCTTATTAGAAAGGGACACACGGCTTCTCTACTACATATCCTGCTTGGCTCGCTATTTAGATTCATGTAATAAATCCTTTTATAATAAATCCATGGAACAACCAGTGTGTCCTGATGCACTGTAATTACCATAGACATTAGACATTACTATACGAAGGGATTGTTTGAATTTGTGTCCGCTTGAGTTTTGAAACATGAGGAAATGTGTATTATTCTGTACCATGAAAAAAAATATCTTTGATCCCATGGGATCCTAGACGTGGGAGCCAAGTGGAGGGAGACGTACTTTCGCTCCAAAGCCTACAGCGCCAAAATGGCATTTTTCAAATAGGCATAAAAATAATCTGACAGTAGCCTGTCCAGTGGTATGTGGTATAGACACAAACTAAATAGTAGATACTAACGTATCAGACGGAAATCTGCAGTACAAATGCGCTGGACATGAGCTCGAGTACTTTAATTTCACCTGATTGGTCATAGCAAAATAGAACATTTGACTTCCCCGCCCCTCTCAGCCTCTCACCCCTTTGTTTTTTTACGGGCTTGAAGTCCTTGAATTTTTAAGTAAGGAAATATCATCACAATTAAAACACAGTAAATAATGCGTACACATTTATTTTTTAGGATATAGACAAACATAACATGGACTTAATATACGACTTAAATAGAAACTAGAATAGAAATAAATAGAACAATAACGCCCGTACTAACAAAGTGTGCGATAAACTCAACACTATACACTATAACACTGCACATCCACTGAGTCCTGTCACGAACTTGTATTTTCTGGCACACAACACTTATAATACATACTTAATATAATAAATGTATCCAAAGATTGTTATTAATAAATTAGTAGTATATAAAAAGGCGGAAATTAATCGACACAACAATATATTAATATAAACAACAATGACCTTACAAAACAAAATGGCTTCCTCTCTTAGTACAGATCGCTATAAGGCAATCAAGGCGATGAGAGGGGAGGTGAAATGTCATGTTCTATTTTGCTATTACCACAGCCTATAAAATTCCTATGTCTAGTGAATTTTCCTTGAAGATTACCAGCCGTGGGTATAGACCATAGTATAGACTATTGGTATATTGGTATAGTCACAGATTATAAAGTTATATATGTGGTATAGTCGGGTATAGTGCTTTGCTTCACTGCACGCACACGCACGCAGCGCAGCAACAGCACCATAGAGTAACTTATAATATATACAGCAAGCAAGCAAAAGTAAACTCAAATTACTCAAACATTCGCCAACATTTCCCCTCAGAGTCCTCAGACCAAAAAATTTAATTTTGCTTGTCATCGCATCGTCGTTTTACATTCATTAACGCTTGCTTGCCTTGCATTTTGTAAAATGATTTGTGAAATTCTCCCCTGAAGCTGAAAAGAAAGAAACGCATTTATTTTATTTAGACAACAAGAGTGAAAATAATCACAATGAAAATCACCGTGACTACGTTGGAGGACCAGATCTTCGTGTTGGACGTTTCTGAGGACCTCGAGTTGGAGAACTTTAAGGCGTTCTGCGAAGTGGAAATCGGATTCCCTGCACAACACATAGCATTGCATCTGGACGGCAAACCGTTGATAGACCACAAGAAAACAATGAAAGAGCACGGACTTAAAGATGGGGACGTTCTTGTTTTGATTCGAATGATGCAACTTGCTTCAAATCCAGATCCAAACGACTCTGGACAAGGTATGTCAACTTTGTAACAAACAAACAAAGGTGCTTTGTCATTTTGCCTTCACTTCTTCACTTATACTTTATTGTCACTTTATTGTCATACTGGCCTCTATTTTACAGTTACTTTTCCAGTAGGCCATAATATATGAAATTTGACATTATTCAATGCCAGATTTAACATTTTCTATTTTTTTTTGCCATGTGATTAATGACAAGGTGTGACAATGTGACAGTTTTTTTGATTTGATATTTGGTTTTGATATTTTCATATATAAAATTGTTTATCTCTTGCAGCCTTGCCATCTGGCATAGTTGGCCTTGACTTCAGTAACATCCAGGTTCCAGCGGCCAGCACTTCCATGGCTTCTAGAACACCGCACGTGGAGGAGGATCCGCGTATGATCCGCGACATGTTTCTGGCTAACCCTGACCAGCTTGCATTACTGAAACAGAACAACCCAAGGCTAGCGGACGCTCTCCTCAGTGGAAGCCTCGGTGGGTGCATTGTCTGCTTTTGTGAGCACATTCATTTCATATTTATGAGCCCATGCTTAGTATGTGCATTGTTTGTTTCAGATACATTTGCATCAGTACTGAAAGAGCAAGTAACGGCAAGATCTGAGCGCCAGCAACAACGCATAAGGTAAAGTGGTCTATTATATATATAATAGTAAACATTGCTCTGACACTTTTACTTTACTAAGAGATATTGTCTGTGGCTAGGATGATGAATTCGGACCCGTTTGACACGGAAGCTCAACGACTGATTGCTGAAGAGATAAGACTGAAAAATATTGAAGCAAACATGGAGGCGGCCATGGAATACAACCCCGAAACTTTTGGAACTGTTGTCATGCTGTACATCAACTGCCATGTCAATGGGTGAGTATATAGAATATATAGAATCCTGGATCATTGTTGGGCCCATTTATCCCTCTTTCCAGTAGTTGATTTAAATTAAAAATGTGTTCTGAGAATGTGTAACTTAATATAATGCCCCATTATTGATGTTAAACCTACACTTGATGTTTGAACAATACTTTGTTGATTCACTATCTCTTATTATTTAATATATATTGACATTTGTTGTAAAATTACTAGGCCGAAGTTGCATGTGACTTCCGCTGCAGATTTTATAAGACATAACCTTATATTACTTGCTTATAATCTAGCTTTCTGTCGGTACGATTGAGTTTATTCATTTCAAAAATAAATATAAATAAATCATTTAAGTGGATACATCATAGTGACACTATGATTGTATAATAAATAGAGTTATTAAGGAGTTCCGAGTAAAGTTAGAGAAGTCAACACATCACGTGTGTCAATTTATCTTGTCCCTCTTGTACTCAGTAATAGATAGGTATAAACGGCCGGAGAACTGAGTTATAATAATGATTTATTTCATTTATCAATTTACAAATCCATAGACATGTGAATTTCAAGTCCCATTTTGAACATTTAATGAGGTTGAGTACTAGCGTCTAAACTAGGCCGAGCCTGTATCTTAGACGCTTGACTTCCAATGACATTTTAAGACACATTTGAAGTCATTTTCGAATTTATAAATTAGAGGGTAATTTAAGATTTTACAAATAAAAATAACTAACTCATACAATCTCACATTAGGTATTATAAATAAGAAAGATAGAAATACCCTCTGGAGGAGTTCTGAATGAAATGATTGGTATATCATTTGAAAGATCTCAAGGAGCATGATTTATTGACTTTTTTGTATATTTCTTTTTCCACCCTATCCACAAGCTGTTGTATTAGATAAAATTTCTTTCATTTTTCAAATTTATGTGAAATATTCCCCTAAGGATCTCAAATTTTTATTTTCCTAGACTTCCTAGACTTATATTTTATAAAGTTGTATGAAGCAATGAAGTAAAGCCGTTTGATATGATGATTGTTCTGTGTTTGTATGAAGGTATCCCGTGAAGGCATTCATAGATTCTGGAGCTCAAACCACAATAATGTCTGCAGCCTGCGCGGAGAGGTGCAACATCATGCGATTGGTGGACACGAGGTACTCTTCATTGTATTTCTTCTTGTTGTTGTGCGTAGTTGTTATAATTTTTTTTTATATAAATAACCGCTGAACGCACAGTTTACAGTGCTCTTGTCACATTGCCAATTTTTGTAAATAATTGTCAACTCATCTCCCTCATCATTGTGTTGAGGGCATTTTTTGTATAGTGTATGGTGTGAAATGTTCACAGATGGGCCGGCATAGCAAAAGGCGTCGGAGTCCAAAGAATCATCGGTCGCATTCACATGGTGCAGATGAGGATCGAGCAGGACTTCCTCACGACATCCTTCTCTGTCCTCGAAGAACAGCCCATGGACATGCTGTTGGGCTTGGACATGCTCAAGCGGCATCAGGTAATGTTATGCCGGTTAGATGAGGGTTATGCTAGTAGACTGTGAAATATATATATTGTTTTGTTTTTTAAAACAGTGTTACATAGACTTGAAGAAAAACGTGCTGAGAATCGGCACGACGGGCACAGAGACCCCGTTCCTGTCTGAGTCGGACTTGCCAGAGTGTGCCCGTCTGTCGGGCACGGATGAGGAGGAGGACGATGCCCTCAACCGATCTGTCAGAGACCACGAGGACAGGCAGATGCGAGAGGCTCTGGAAAAATCTAAACAAGGTGGATGGACTCACAAGTGACCAACACATTTTTTTTATATGCAATACATTTAAGAAATGAATTTTTAAAAAAAATTGAAATAGGGTAAACAATAAAAATGGCTCAATTATAATGTGTTTTTTGACATACATAGGTCGTTTTCTAATGTTTTTCTGATTGCACGAACATACAAGGTGACTGAACCATTATACTTTCCTAGAATTAAATCATGTATTGTAACTTATTAGCTTTAGCCGAGTAAAAAATATTAGTTGTAGAATGTTCCCAATTTGCTGATAGAACTCAATTCAATTCGTTTAGTGCTTTGTAACTATTTGTACCTTTACGCGGTGCATTAATTACTCCACCTCACGGAGGGTAGATTTATTTTAATGAACGAATTCCCCATACAGATGCTTCGAGCTCGGAGTCGCCAGGCGAGAACTCGTCTGCCGCCGCCAGCTCTGGAGAGAGAAGCCAAAGCCAAAGAGTCGGTGAGTGTCGGTGTAAAGTAGGACACGGGAATGAGGAGTTGTAGGCAAACTACAAGTACAAGTACAAGTGTGTGATTGCAGGGATGGGAGATCCGAGTCAAACGATCCTGGCGACCGACTTGTTCGGCGAGAGCGAGGTGGAGGAGATAATGGCGCTCGGCTTCACCAGGGAGCAGGCGGTCGTCGAGCTTCGCCGGTTCGACGGAAACAAGACTCACGCGACTATGGCCCTATTGGCGAAATCGCTCAAGTTCTGATGTGAACTCAACACTACGAATGACCTGAATGACTTGGATTTGTTACGCTACGCTTACTCTCAGACCGAACTAGACTAGGACAGGATGATGCCTTATTACAGTACGCAACGGAACCAGTTGTGAGCGTCCACTCATTTTGCCTTTTGCCTGCATATATTAGATAATAACAAAACAATATAAGTACGTTTTCTAAATTTCAATAGAATAAATATACTTTCTTTCGCCTGTTTTGCCACATTGTATATTTCCGCTGCCTTAAAATTACTGCAACCTTGTCTTCCAAGGTGTTCCAAGGTGTTCCAAGGTTCCGACAAATATTGCTCTTGTCGAATATCACGATATAGCGGGATTATAAAGTCGAAGGCGAAGTGAGTGGTGAGTGGAAGTGAGTGGAAGTGAGTGGAAGTGAGTGGGCAGTATCGCCGACAGCGGCAGGGTCTGAAAGTAAATGTAGGGTAACATTTTTTTCTTTTCATTTTTTATATGTTTTTTATAAGCTTGTAACGGTCTAGAAGCACATCTCTACAGATGAATAGAATAAGTACATTCTTCGTTATGGATCCAAGTTGATTTTTATCAACTTCTCTACAGATGAATAGAATAAGTAGGTACATTCTTCGTTATGGATTCAACTTATTTTAACGAAAGAGATTGTAAGTTACGCCGAAAGACGCACTTGGGACAATAAGTAAATAATTTTCTTTCTATCAGATTGTTACCTGTGCCTATGAAATTTATTGAGTTTTCTCTAATCGACAATACCTATTAAATAGATCCCTATACTTATTAGCCCAAGTAAAAGTCGGCGTAACTTGGCTCCGATTGAAACTAAATCAACGGAAACCTTAAAGAGAATTTATTTTATGTGTTGTTTTCGTCGGCCCTAACTTGTTTACAAATAGTCATTGTTGACGTCCGACAAAAGCGTGACATTTGTTTAAATTAATATGAATTTTGAGAATTATTTTAATTTGAGTTCTTTATTTCGAAATAGTTTAAACTTAACCCCACCACCTGGTTTACGAGGGTGCATTTTGAGGTGACTAATTAATAATTGCACGCGCATGCGTCCTCAGAGCAGTGGGGTGTTTTAATTTTTTAAAAATATACTATGTTATGTCCAGTCGGGTTAAACGAAAAACGGGCCTAAGCTTGCATTAATTTGTGACCGCAAATTCTTTTCACCTACCTTTAGGGGGGTCCAGTGGGAGTGTAAAACTAGAATCTCGACCATTCTTAAGCTCCCCTAAGCCCGTTATCGTGATATCCCACTGGATGGGGGACTAAAGGTGGGTGAAAAGAATTTGCGGTCACAAATTAATGCAAGCTTAAATACTAATCCGACTGGGCACTAATCATATATTATATAAAAGCAGGATAAATAAATATACGTGTTTATCAATGAAAACATATTGTTTAATTTCGATGAGTGTGAATGATGAGAATTGAAGACGTGAAGGTGATATGTCGCATAATTCCAATTTACTTTTAATTTATGAGATAAGTCGCCACGGAAGGGGAACTGATTTGTATTACTGTTGTATTACTAGTACTACTACAAACAATACAAGCATCATCACTCGGGTTTACAAAAAATTAATTAAATTCACATTTTTTGCCCTTTTATTTTCTTTGCAATTTTATTTTTAAATTCTAGCTAGACATTCTGCTGATGCTGTATTTGGTGGTGAACTATTTTCGAAGTACGGCAGGAACTGATCTATGTACTTTTATTTTCCATAATGTAGTCCCCGCTCCCTCGCATTTAGTGAGATTAAAATTGTACTCAATTATGACTCAAAGTTGTGTATAACAACCTAAAATATTAATGGTATGATAGCAATTAAAGACTTATTATTTAATTAAAAAAAATGAACATAGCTCCTTCCATTATGTAACAAGTGTAAGCTTTTCTGCACTTTTTGCTTTATAAAATTAACTGTAAGTACATAGGTACATAACACCTTTTTCAACTTTCTATTTTCCAAAAATGTCTTAAATCGACGATCTTAAGTTCTGTAATCATTTATATGGACATTATTACCTTCATCAAAGAAAAAAATTAAGGCAATATTAAATAATCAAGGCTAAGGCTTCAGTGCACGCTATTACTCATGGTGCTCATTCTCACAGTCGTAAAGGATGGGGCAGGGTCTATTCCTCTGATGATGCTCTCTGGTACGGGCTCAGCTAGTATATAAATCAGTTGTCCCACTTACTCTCGAAATATTCCATTCTTTTTAACTAAAACTAAATATTACTTTATTTACATTTTATTTTTTATTATAATTGTAAAACAAGCAAAACTCAAGATATTTATGCTATGTAAAAATGTAAAAAATTGTAACAAATCCTTCCATTACCGAACAATTCATGAGAATATATTATTATGTATGGGGAATCGAAAACTAGCTGGTGCCCGCGACTTCATTCGTTGTTGCTAAATACTTTTTATGTATAGAACACTACCTACTTTTTATCCGGATGCTAGATACCCTATGTCCTTTCCTTTCCTGTATCCCTGACAACGTGTATGCAACATTTCACCATGATACATTTACAGTTAATCCGAAGGACACTCCAATTCTTTGTACGAACGAATTCGTATTTATTTATTTAAGTAAGTATAAGGACACTTATCTACATAAAAAATTAAAACAGTAGGGTGTATACCTTGTAGGGTGATACAATACGTCATTATTAATAATAATTTATTTAATAATAAGAATTATTAAATAAATTATTAATGTTAAATAAATAAAAAATAGTTATCTAAAGTATTTAATATAGGTAGAGCACATCTATGTGTCTAATATATGCAAAATAACCAGAATGCCTAACATGTTATCATTGTGCTTATTATAGCATAGCATAATCTCGTACTTACATCTACACACCGTTTAGCATTCCAGGTTTGTAAAAAATGTATGTAATATTATTTATGTATTTGACGACACGTTTGGTCTAGTGGCTTGTAACCCTAGCTTACCTTTGTACCTAAGTCATGGAAGTTTTATATTTATAATATTTACGTATTTACAAAAAACAAAAGTAATATATGTAGTATAGTATATCAACTGTCCGGTATCCATAATACAAGCATTAAGTTGCTTACTTTGGAACTAGATGGTGCTGTGTAAATGTGTGAATATATTTATATTTATATCATAAAACATTTATTTATGAGTACATTAATCATATGAATGAGTTTAACATTACCTACTCATATGTAATTATCTAAATTATGACAAACCTATAGATATTTGAACTAAATCGCACAAGTTTTTGGGTACCTATCATTGACCCTATGATAGACCTCTTATCAACCTCTTATGCTATGATAGCACTGCTACATTTAATCGCTAGTTATACCAACTACTTACATTACTCAGGGCCGTCTTCGCCAACTACAAGTAATGTGTTGATTAGTTACTTTTCTTGTTGTTTACGTTAATGTTACTAGTAGGTACCTATCTTGTGTCAATTTCATTGAAATTACCCTTGAGTAATGCTACTCGAAGATGGTGAAACTCGTACGCTTTCTTATCGGCGACTTTAAATGGCGGTTAACCTACTTGACACTTTACTCAGGGATGGTGAAAGAGGCCCTTATACTTGTATCCATCGTTTCAATATACAAATAATCTATATTTCCAATGCAAAGACTAGGTACCTACACATTTTCTCAGAATTTTAAGCTAATAGGTACTATAAATGCGAAAGTGAGAATGTTTGTTTGTTACGCTTTCACGCCTTAACTACTCAACGGCTCATCATGAAATTTCGCAAACACGTTGTCAGGATACAGATAAACTTCGTCTTATCTAGTTTCGTCCAGGAAATTGCATACCTATGCCTATATCTCACCTCATGCTCACAACTAAATAAAACCTTTAGGAAATTACTATTTTAAGGAGATTTCTCTTGTGTTAGTTAATTGCATTTTCAAATATTTAAAGATTGGTGTTTAGTGGCGTGGAAGATTCAAAATGGTTTTTTTTAATTATCAATTTCAAAAATATTATTGTAAATTTGTAGCGCAAGATTATTGCGCTTGGTTGCGAATTATTGTAAATTTGTTATTCGCATTGAATATTATCTATAAACATGCGGCTACATATTCAAATCATAGTGTAGGTTATGATACATTATGATACATTCGCTATGCAAATAAGTAATTCTATCTAAGACCTAATTCTATTCTATCTAAGAATGTCAAAGTCAGCAGCACAGTAACCAAAAGGAAGCAGTTGGTTACCTAAGTCATTTTAAATGTAAAATTGTACTCTGCATACATATACTTAAGTCCCAGACTAACTTTTCTTTGCCTATGTTTTATTTTATTCTGTTCACGTTTATACCTAAACTGTAAACGTAAAGTTTCATCAAAATCTGCTCAGCCGTTTTTGGGTATAAGCGTAACATACATTCCCATAAACTTTCGCGTTTATAATATTAGTATAGTAAGTAAGTAGGTACCTACTTAAATGCCTTTTTTATTCTTAACTTGAAAATAATGTCGTTGGCATTTGTCGGGCTAGATTTGAATCATAAATTACTATGAAACTATAATAGGTACTTGACTTATATCGAATCATGTGCATATTTGTACAAGGTCAGATAAAAAAATGAGCATCGCATAGCCGTTACATTAAGTTTACATTTAAATATATTAAAACATGGTAAGAGTTTATTTCTTAAACAGCGTCGTCTATTTCCGGCGGTTGGTTGGCCAATTTGTTGGCCATCGCTGTCAGTATGTCCGTCAAACGCGCGAACCTCTGGTTCGGGGTGGTCAAAGCTCCCCTTTCACCCCACAGGAAGTTTATATGGAACTCCGTTCGGAACAACTCCAATAGAGTTGGATCCAACGTTGGACCCAACGAAGACATCTCTTGAACAACAGTCCTGGCGTTTCGTTTGAACATCTCCACTTGATCGGGAAAACGTCTAGCCGCATCCAAGTGGGCGGCTGTTGCGTTAAAATCAAAATCGAGAGAATTCATAACGCTACCGGGAAATGTTTCATCTGCTTGCATTAAGCTTCCACCCTCTCCATCTGTGGAAATGAAAAAAGACCAATGTTTCGGTGTGTGAGTATGTGTGTGTCCCTAATTAAAAAAAAATAGGAATAATGTTGAAGTGTGGTAATACCGAATAAATGGAAGCACAGAACTGGTGGCAGAACGTGCGGAGTTGTTGTATTTGGTGGCACTGGATTTGTTCCTTCGTTCATACTCTTGAAACATGGCCGCAGTTTCGCTTCGAACATAAAAGCATTATCTGTGTAAACTCGTCTCAAAATATTCCAAGCGTTTTCTAAACATTCCACCTGCAATTTAAAATATTTTTCATTTTATGTAATTTCTTTATAATTTAAATAGGTATTAGGTGATAGGTGATATTAGGTGATAAAAAATGGTGCTACCTGAGGCATACATAAACCAAACATGATAGCTGAAAATCCGTACAGATTTCCAAGAGCTGTCTTTATTTCCACGGCCAATAGAATCCAATCATTAATAGCATCTGCACGGTGTCGATCCGTCTGGCACGTGAGGATTGTCACGGCTATTAATAGCCGGAAAGTCTCCACCCTAAAAAGTTTAATCAACATTAACCCTTCACTCTGATTCTAATTTATCTATTGGGTCGTAGCTAAAACTCTGATGCTTATAGAGATTTCATTTTTAGTTATAAACAACGAAACAATAAATATACTTAATGAAAGCTGGGCCGGGCCCAAAGCAACCGATGGTTAGGGCTGCAGAGTGAGGAAACTTCTGACGATATAGCCTATTCAGATGTTGGTAGAGCCTCTTCGCTATAAAAGACGACTATTGGGACAATGATTATTCACTATTACTGTTAGAGAATAAGTATGGAATTACCTTTCAATGATGTCCAAACGTAACGGGCGGCCCTGTGGCAAAAAACACAACTCGAGTCCAGACGCCGTCTTATCAAGGCCCTCGATTTGTATAGACTCCTCCAGCAGAAACTGCAAATCGACTTTTGTCATGTGATTCGCCAAAATACGCGGTCCGGACGTGCGCAGTAGTAGTTTAATGGTGTGCAAGGTCTGCGATTCCAAGGGCTTGGTGAGACCTGTTGGTATAATTTGCGATTGATAGTTCTCCAGATTTATTCTAGAGTCGACGACGTAATCTAAATTTTCTGTTTGCAATAGTTTAGCTTCGGTCAGATCATAATCGAACTGTTGCTTTATCGTTGGCGTTATCAAATTGTAGTCAGAATCGTTTCTAGATTTATTTGGATCACTGTGTGCGGAACTTTGTGTAGAATCACCCGATCCGTTGCCTGAATCGGAGCCCGATACGTGGTATAATCTTTGGAGTTCAAGTCTTCTGTCATCCGCCTTTGGTCCGTCGTATCGTGCCGGCTTCGCTGGAGGACTAGTGGGCAGATTAACGTCCCAAGCGTTAGAGTTGTCATTAGAGAACACCTTCAGATGCTTACTCGTCTGACTTTGTATGACGCCGTCTGCGCTTGCGCTTTTGCCATTGTTCGAATGTTGATTTATATCGATTGGAGTTAGTGAATGGGAACGTTGTTTCTTGAAGGGCAATCGCAACTGCATTCCCGGTTTATTTGCAAAGTGACTGTAAAGACTGTAGGGGTTTCCATACGGCGATCCATCGCCAGCGGGTGATACGATGGAGTTGGCGTCTTCGGCTGGAGTATAGTTGGTGAGAGGGACGACTCTGTTAGCAGGATATTGAATCCTGGCACCGGAGGCGGCCGATATAGGCTTGCCAGAACCAACATAAGACGTGATCAGATCTGTTACCGTGTCGTAGGCTTCATCCTCAAACTGATATTGGTATCTCTCGTAAACTGTTTCCGGGTGGATTACAATCTTTAAGAAAAAAAAATATTTATTTATTCACAGCACCAATAGATGACATTAATCATTATAAATGTAGAAGTGAAATACTCATCTCATACAATTGAATTTACCTAAGACTTTGCCTCTTTACACATGCATCATCAAGCAATGGTTCAAGTAAAGAGAGTCAAGCCTACTTGCTATCATAGCCAAGACGCGAAGAAAAAAAGATGAAGTTAAATCCATATATGAATTCCAAAAAAAAAATACTCATGACAATAACAATTCCAATAATATAATTGATTGGTTTCTTAGAACTGCATTTTGGTCTGCCACTACAATTGCTTATAAATTTCCTGCAGGTAAAATAAGTTACCTACTAAGTATAATATATAAATTAAATTAAGTGATGAGTTTGAATAAAGGTAGGTACTTACTCGCTGTATAACAAAGTGTAAATGCTGGCCGTTAGATCGACAGCTGAGCACATAATTATCCGGTTGAGAGGACGAATCTCTAACTAAGAATTCGCGGTCTTGCTGCAGAAGATTTTCGGCTGCTGTACGACTAAGAGAGCCGTGGTACCACCCGTGAGATACTATTTGGTCCGAGGGCAAAGACAGCTCCCATTCGAGTAACCCTGACGTGGTCATAGCACTTGTATCCTGGAATATTTGTTCCCTTTAAAACTCCTTCGTACTACTTAGGTACACCAATACCCAATACCTATGTACACAACATATAGGTACACTCACCATTCTATGTGTTTCCATCACTAGATACACATATATAAATTTATTTAATAGTGCATACCGATTGCACTATAGTAACGTAAACCCGTACTATTATAGTATAATAGTAGAGTGAAGTGCAGGGGTGAGTTGGATCAATAATCACGACCAAACCGCCCTGTTTACAAGGCACGAGGCGAACTTCGTGCCCTAATACGAGCGCATGCGTAAACTAAGCATTAATTATTATTATAGTGTTGTAATGTCATCTGAAGTTATTGGAATTTGTCTCGAGTGACATATTTAAATACAATGTAAATTTTGCAATCATGAATTGATCATCCCCTAATAGAAGTCCGCCTTGAAATATTCAGCATTTAAGTACCTACCTATTTCGTTGTGTTTCAACGAATAAGTAAGGGATGCCAGAGCTAATTTCCATATGTTACCTATGTTACCTCTATGTCGTGGCTTACCTATGTTAATGAGCGACTGTAGCAACCAAGTCGCCGGCACGTATTACTCTGGTGTCCCTTCAAACTTACCAAAGACTTTACTTTTACTAGGTTTTACTAAAGATTTCCATGGAGGGATATACTCAAACGAGTAAGTAAGTATACTAGCGACCTGCTCCAGGCTTCGCACGGAGTTCAAACCAATGGTGTAAGTATCTCTACTTTATATCGCAAACTTATCAGCCGCCAATCGTAGACTTCGTCTTAGTCTAATGTACGGAGATTATTACGGAAAAGTACGAATTTTCTACTACTAATACTACGTCTAAACAAGATAGGTAGGTACTATGTTACGCAATTTAGGGGATACCTATACTTAATTGCAACTTAGGGAATTATGTAAATTTTTTGCATCGGATCGAATTAGTCGTGTTGAGTAGTTGTAGATGTCGAAACGTGAAAGGAAAACAATTCTTTGTTGTAAATTTCCATTTTTAAACATCCTTAAAGTCGTGAAATACAAACAGACGACCCGTCAGTCTGCGGTTGTTGTCTATTCAATCATGCCGACCAAACGATTTCCCTGTCAATTATTCATTATCTTACTGTTGATACACCACCAAGTTCTATGTTATGAGAAAAGTAAGTTTGAAAGTGTTATTTGCTTGCTTTAGAAATTTTCTATTTTCATTTTATTCGTTTATAGTTTTGACATAGGTATTTAATATTCATATCAAATATATTGCCTCTCCCCCCCCCCCATTATACCTAGAGGGGGACGGCCACACGAGATGGCGCTTAACTCCTACAGCTTCTTGTATACATCTTCCCACGCGTTTGATATCGAGGGTCGGTATAATACCGTTCACAGTTCACTATTGCCTTTTAAGGGCCACTGTCCACGGACGCGTCATTTGACGACTGCATGCAATCTACAAACGACGATAGGCGAATTTTGCATATCTGTATTGAGCACCACATAACTCGTGCTCTTTTGAAGCCCTCTGTTCAGCAAGCAGCAGCAAGCAAGACTCGTTAACACCAATGAAAACAAACACGATAGATATGTCTGCCATACTTTACTATAAAAACATGCATAATATATACTTTTTTTCTTGTTTTTTAGCTTTACGAAAGATCGTTCGCAATCATGCCAAAATGGTGCAGAAGCCTTTCAGTAGCGACGATGGAAACTTCGCTTGGACAAACTCTACTCAATTGTCTCATTACCCAAAAAGACTTGAAAATCACAATTTTCATAACATTAACACAGTGTACTTCAATAGAGCGCACTCTAAGATGCCTACCATTGTTATGTCATCCAATAATTCAAATGCCAATAAATCTCCTTATAAGAAAGATGTCACGAAAGAACAAAGTTCGTACGAAGTTAGAGCACCGAGGAATATATCTTTTTTTAATCTAACCTCAGAGTTGGATAACAACGGGTATAATAAGAATATTGTCGTGGATCAATTTTATGACTTGTCTGCGTCATCGTATACAAAAAAAAAGAATTCACTAAATGCACAAGTTCCACAATTAATTAGCGATAATGAAAACGTCGATCAAATTCCAGACTATCAAACAACCGAGTCGACGACTTATGACGGTTCCTTATTTTTAAATGGAATTTTTATGAATAGAAAAGATCATTATAATATTACCAAATTTAATGACGGTTATCCAGACATTGAACCAAGCAACGATAACCCCGATTATTTGGTCGAAGAAACATCTGGAAATGTCGTTTTGAATTCTTTATATAATTACACATCGTCAGAAGGTCCTTTCGCTTGCACTATTATTAAGGAAACGTCTGCAGATATTGATGCGCAAACAATGTTTTCTGAATTAGACATAGAGGTAATTTGCTTAACACCGAGTTTTTTTTTTTTTTTTTTTAATTCACAGCCATATTGTAAGACAAAGCCTACTTTCTTTCTTTGCAGCCTTCGTGGATGTCAGCAAAACATTATTGGAATCGCATATTTGATAGCCGCTATGAAGCACTCCTGAGAAAAGTGAATTGGCCACCGTTAAAAGTATGTACTCGTATAACTATATCTAAAAAGCGTTATTCTAAAATATTTAATGACTTATACAAATTCAATACGTGAAATGTTTATTTGTTGGTGTAACAGGTGATAATAGTTCCTAGGTCACACGTAGACTCTATATGGAAAAAGTCATTCGAGCAATATCATCGTAATACAGTTAGTAAAATAATAAATAACGTCATCAAGAAATTGAATTTTTACACTAATCATACGTTTTCCTGGAACGAAGTATCGCATCTAAGTTATTGGTGGAAAAATGCTAATCGGAAGTACCGTGCAGTAAGTCAGTTTCTTTAACAATGGCCTATTTATAGATGATGATAGTGACCTTTAATATATTTTTTTCACACAGACTTTACAAAGACTAGTGAAAGCAGGGCGTTTCGAAATAACCACCGGCAGTTGGGTGGAGACAGATGAAGCGACTTCAGATTTATTTGGACTTGTACATCAGTTCATAGAAGGTATATTTATTCTTAAAGAGAAACTCCATTTAAATTAAGTATAGATAGATTATTATAATTTCATTTTCAGGTCATCACTGGCTGAAAGAAAAATTGAAATATTCTCCAAAAGTAGCTTGGTTAACAAACACTGTGACGCATAGCCCCACCATGACCTATTTATTATCTGCTTTAGGTATATCCAAACTAATCATCACAAATGTCCACTATTCAGTAGAACAATATTTAGCAGAATATCAGCATAGTGACTTCATTTGGTTACAAAACTGGGACGACGACATGAAAGCAAATACACTACTGAATGACGCCCTTGATAAAATAGGAGCCGATCGTGTTCCGAAACATTCAGTCTTCACACATTATCTGCAATTCAATTCTGACGGATTTAGAGCGTGCGGACCGAATCACACCATCTGCATTACAGATTTCAACTTCGCGAAGCCAAACAAGAATATGGATATTAACAGTTACAACTTAAAAGAGAAATCCGAATTGTTGCTTGAACAATACTCAAAAACTGGAACAATAACATCGCATAACACTATAATCGCTCCTTTGGGGGGTCCGTATCGTTACGAGTCTCAAGCAGAGTTTGATTATCAATTCAATAATTATCAAAAAATAATTGATTTTCTTAACGCCAATAGAGATATATACAAAGCGACGTTACAGTTTGGCACCGCGAAAGACTACTTCGACTCGATCTTAGAAAAGCATAAGGTATATCCAACCTTGAAGGGAGACTTTCTTAATTTTGCTGATTTGCAATCAGGAAGTCCCGCTTATTGGACCGGTTTTTTTACTTCAAGACCTCTATTCAAAATAATGCTAAGACGTCTTCAAAGTACGCTTCGGACGACAGAGATTTTGGTGACATTCGCCGTTAGCGACAATGCATTTCAAAAAATTAATATGGCTGAAATAATTGAACTTTTAGCAAAATCCAGAGAGACCGTCGCCAGGTTGTCAGACCGTAACGTAGTTAGTGGCACTTTAACAGCCAACACGCTCAGATATGCACATAAACAAATATTGACCACCTTAAAAGATTGTTGGCAAATTCAAGAAGTAACCGCGAGCTTACTGACTACAGACTCTGAACATAACAAAACGGTTTATGTACAAAAATATTTGTATCACGAGGGAGAAGTCTTCTCCATGTTCAAAACTGTATCTCCTGGAGATCAATTCTTCATATTTAATTCGTTAGGCCACGAGAACACCGAAATAATAGAACTTGCAACGACCAACCCGAACATTAGAATAATTAATCATAATAAAAAGGACGTCATTATTCAAATTAATCCTATGTGGAAATATAATTCTGAAAATTACATAACCATGTCACAGAGATTTTATAAAATAAGTTTCGAAGTCAAGATATCGCCATTAACTTTTGAATTATATAAAATAAAAGCATCTTATGGAAAATCAGAAAATGTTGCCTCTATATATTGTTCGCATTGCAAAGTTGATGAAGTTAACAGCAATGCCATGGCATTCCCATTTACCATCGAACCTGTGGGACCAGGTGACATTCAATTAGAAAGCTATAAGCACAGATTTGTATTTGACGAATTATCTGGATTTCTAAAAACCGTCGTAGAAAAAGAGAGTAATACGGAAAAAACCGTTACGATAGACTTCGGCGCATTCAGAAGTTCTCATGATAACGCCGGGATGTTTCTATTTAAGACGAACAATACGAAACCTATAGCTGATATTATATTACCTTACCGAGTTGGTTCCAAGCAAAAAATTGTTTTCATTATTTATGGGCACATAACAACACAAATCATCTGCGTATATGGTCGTCTGCTACAACATTCTCTGAAATATTTTAATCTAGCTAATAATATCCTGTCAAATACGCTTTACTTAGAGACTACTGTTGATTACGAGGCATCACCTAAGAATAGGGAACTCGAGTTATTTCTTTCTATACAAACTGACATAGCAAACGGAAATTCGCCAGAAATAATCACAGACAACAACAGCTTTCAATATACTGCGCGAATATTGAACATTAGCAGACGACTCGAATCCAACTTATACCCATTTACGAGCATGACCTATATACAGGACCGGAAATGTAGGTTCACTATAATTACTGATCACGCTCAAGGTGTCACAGCTTTGCAAGAAGGTCAACTGACCGTAATGCTAGACAGAAGAGTACTGTTTAATGATGGTCGCGGATCGAACGAAGGTTTAGCGGATAGCAGTAAAACGACACATAGACACATTGTGCTACTGGAAAATTTTCGCAGCACTTCTACAAGTCGATTTGCAACTCAAAGTGAGCTGAAGCTGCCTAGCTTAGCGGCAATTCGTCAAGCGAATTCTTTGAATACAGCCCTCGACATATATCTCGTGGATAGAAAGAAATCCGAACTCTGTTATTATTCATATTTACCCTTAATAAAGACGTCGTTTCCCTGCGATGTTACCCTGTTCAATTACAGAATCGATTTGAATGCAGGCGAAGTGATGAAAATGTCTTCGAATACAGCTCTCATGATACTGCATAAGCAGAGCTTTTCGTGTGCATTCATTTACGATTTTAATCTTCGCTGTAACAGCGAACATCAATTCTCTCTTGAGAAAATATTGCATCACCACGTAAGCGGTGTCTACAGAACTAACTTGGCCGGTACTAATCAGGGTGCGCAGACTTTGTACATTAATCAAAATAACTTCTCGCCTATGGAATTGTTGACTCTTAGGATACATTTTTAAATGCATTCTAATCATCAATATTATTATGGTAAATTTTTGATTTTGTGTCAACCCAAAAATCAAACTTAATCAGAGAGACTGCATTAAAATGTATATTATATACATGTAAATAAAAAAACTATTAAAAATGAGGCCTAATCATTGATATACATACCTACTTTCCATTTTTCTAAACAAGAAACCTACGGCTAACCTACACCTACCTATATATTTGTTTATTTTTAAGTTTTTCTCATTTTTTTACGCGGACACCAGCTAGTCTATATATGCATAATTATAGTATAACGTTTCTAAAACTAGCTCATGACAAAATTTAGTAAAAAAATCAAGCTCGACTAGATAGAGCACTATACAAAAGCAATAGCTCTGTAAATGCGGCAACTTTTTATTGTAATGTGTGTAAAAAGTCGTCACTTTTTATCACTTTTTACCTAGTTTTATTATATTTTTACACAGTTTCACTACGCAAACTGGTATTTTATTATGCCTAAAATTTAATAAAACATTCGGCACGTACACATCACAGACAGTTTGCAGTGTGACTGGCTCGGGTACGCCGAATGCGGCGTACTATTTTATGCCGCATTTTACAAGTACGACGGCGGTATTTAGTCGAGCACAGCGAGACCAATCATTTATCTATGGTAAAAACATATAATTCTCTTAGCGACAATCCTACCAAAGCCTGTCAAAGATTTCATTTCATCTACAAAAAGCCAAAAAGCCCTCCTTACTTTCTACTTTTCGACCTATTTTTACATACGAAGTTGGAAGCCCTGGTATTGAATTTTGCAAGTACATACCTACATGGAGGAGTATGTAGGTATATTACCCATCAAGACGTGGACCATAGCACAGACGCTAATTTTATTATAATTAAATTAATTAATGAGGCCGGCACTATTAAGAGTGCTTGTGGCCTTTTCCAAAAATTCTTGGTAGGTTACCAAAACAAAAGCTGTTGAAAATTTATAAAATACTATCTGACCCGACAAACGTTGTTTTGCCATAAAAATAAAAAATAAAATTTTGGGCTTAAAAAAAATGGTTTACTTAAGTACGGCATATTCTCATACACAAAAAAATTCATAAAAAATAGTCAAGCCGTTTCGGAGGAGTTTCGTTACGTTACAAACACTGTGTGTGTGACACGAGAATTTTATATTTATATTTAGATTACCATTTTGGCAAAAACAAATAGAAAACAAAACGATAACTCACTGGCTGTCGCCATCTAACAGCGAAAAGCTGAACTTATTGCAGACTGTTTATTTTAGTCAATTGATAATGCAATGCGATGACACCAGATGTCGCTACGCGATATTACTATTTTAACCGACAGCTCCCAAGTTCACAATTTATCAATTGAATTCAATTTTAAAATGTGGTTAATGTTCTTATTCACTTTAAAATTTGGCAATAAACGCTGAAAAGAAAAGTACATATATGAGATGTTTTTTTTAATAGTTATTTGTCACTTTTTGCGGGGGCAGCTGACATTATAACAATGACAGTGACATTTCCGTTCCGTTTATTATGCGTTTATTATGCGCACAAACTAAATAGTAGATACTAACGTATCAGACGGAAATCTGCAGTACAAATGCGCTGGACATGAGCTCGAGTACTTTAATTTCATCTGATTGGTCATAGCAAAATAGAACATTTGACTTCCCCGCCCCTCTCAGCCTCTCACCCCTTTGTTTTTTTACGGGCTATTAGTCCTTGAATTTATTTTTAAGTAAGGAAATATCATCACAATTAAAACACAGTAAATAATGCGTACATATTTATTTTTTAGGATATAGACAAACAACATGGACTTAATATACGCCCGTACTAACAGTGTGCGATAAACTCAACAGATTACACTATAACACTGCACATCACTGAGTCCTGTCACGAACTTGTATTTTCTGGCACACAGCACTTATAATACATACTTAATATAATAAATGTATCCAAAGATTGTTATAATTAAATTAGTAGATATTTAAAAAGGCGGAAATTAATCGACGCAACAATATAAACAACAACAATGACCTTACAAAACAAAATGGCTTCCTCTCTTAGTACAGATCGCTATAAGGCAATCAAGGCGATGAGAGGGGAGGTGAAATGTCATGTTCTATTTTGCTATTACCACAGGCTATAAAATTCCTATGTCTAGTGAATTTTCCTTGAAGATTACCAGCCGTGATTATGCGTTTATTCATAGACATATATATTAGTGTCCGCTTGCTTTAGTTATTATTCTGAGGTCTGCTTGAATTTTGAAACATGAGAAAATGTGTATTCTGTAAATGTTCCATGGACAATTTTAATTATTGCATGCATTGCATGACTAATTTTGGCTGGTAGTGTCAGTGGATTGAATTCATTGAATGAATGAATGAAGCTACTATTTAGTTTGCGAAATGAAGTGAAGTTGAAAGGCAATAGAGAGTACTATCAATATTCCAAGTTACTCTATCCCATATAACTAATATTATAATATAATCTGTGGCCATATTCCTTGCAGTAGTTGCCGTACATAGACACAAAATATTATCTTTAAATTATCATTTTCACATAATTAATATCGCGATCGCCGACCGTCAAAAGCAGTAAAATAAAAAGTTTTGCAGTGTAGTGTTGTCTTAAGAGCGGTATAATCACTATATATGGTCATTGTGGTCAGGACATGAGAGAATTATTGCGATGGTCCTTTGAGAGGGTCTACCATAAGGTCGCTTTGTCTTCTTGACCTATTTAGTTACAGACTCTTCAATAATGGGTTTACTCATATCGAAGATTTGGAGCCTTTTCGGTAATGAAGGTTAGTGCTTTTGTTAATTTACTTTCTACCTAGGCACACACATTTAACTTTTACCAACTTGCTATAAATGATTAATTAAGTATTATTTACGACGAATAACTCATCTCAACCCAATATTTGTGCAATTTAAAATTATTTTTAAAATTTAAAGTAAATAAAAATTGATGGTTGAATAATTTGAAATGTAAATTGAAGTTTTTAATAATATGAAGTGTTTTTAAGTTACTAAATGTGATAGTTAATGAACATATTCAAGCTCAAATCACACTCAAACTCAACAACAAATGCAAGTGTAGGATGGTATAATTATATTTATGGTTTATAAATAGTTTTCCTTCTTAAACTATTTGCATAATGACTCACAGAATGTATTTTAATAATTATTATCTTTAACATTTTGTTAAGTATTTTTATTACTTATACATATTTTACTTTTCTTAATTTGACATTAGACCAAGTTAGAACTAGTGTCCGACCGAAGGTCAATTTCTGGCCAAAGCCGAAGCTGATTTATTGGCCACAACCTTTTCGGTTATTTATTTATTAATAAAATAACATGCACACAATTTAATGTTAAGAATAACATATTTAAGTAGCAAGGGTTTAATTTCTTTGAATAAAATAACAATAAAACTGTTACTTAATAAAATAATTGACATATCTCGTTTTACCTTGTGATGCAGAAAATACGAAAAAAATATTTCAGTGACATATCTCGTTATCGTCAAATTCTTCTATGGCAGAATCCATGTCGTGAGTGTATTAAAGTAGTTTTTATACACTGCCATCTAAATAGAGAATACTTATCAAGTCATTTTTCTTCAGAAAAAATTAAAAATTCAAAAATTTCTCTAGACTTGTTTTGAATTGTATCACATCTTGATTCATTTTCAGCACTGTAGTGGAGCCATATTATAACATCATGCTATTTGAATTTATCAGACGAAACAACCTTCCATTACTGCAATAGACCCTTGTACAAACTTGCGAAATTCAGAAGCATATAATTTTTTATGACGATCAGAGTAATTTTGAACTTGTTATCTTTATTAAATTGTACCGATCTCTAGGAAAACATCCGTCCATATATTGGACGAGAAGATTACTCGGAGGTTTTTTAAACGCTACCCATCCGAACTGGATTTGACTGAGAACTAACTGTGCTTAAATCCATCTAAATTAGACATAATTATAAAGAGAGGTGAAGTTTGTTTGTTTGGTTGTTTGTATGTATGTAGGAGGTAATCTTCGGCACTACTCTTCCGATATCTAAACATAAAGATCCAAAGTTTAGCAAAAGTATAGTGTCAGGCATGATTTTTTTTTGCTTTTTATTTACTTTGTCAAGCGTTATATCTTTTATTTTTCAACACGAGCACTAGCTTCTCCTTACAATATTTAAGGACTGAGAACGAATGTGAAACTAATTAATCGATAATTACAGTCAGAACAACTCGCGTTCGACAACAGTTCATCGCGTTATTTTTACAGGAGTTGACTTATCTCACTATGCCTCTTTTAATGAGCGCGTAAAGTGAGACAAGTCTACTTAACCCTTTTTTCTAAATTTACTATTTATATTTTGTGAATTAACTCAATATTTTTTATAGACATTAAAAGAAAAGTAATAGATTTTATCACTTATCTCCTTCATGCCGTGTTAGATATTGTTATGTTGAGCTTGTAGGTGCAAAAAACGCATTTTGCCATCCCCTTTTACCTTGACACCACAGAATTAATTATATAAATGATTTTAAAACTTTAATATTGTAGGTTTATATAGACTGTATAATATAGAAAGGTAAATTAAATCATCTCTAGAAGTTGATCTAGAGATGATAAAAAAATGACCTTGCAATTTATTCGTCAAAAATAATAACATTTGTAAATAACGTGAATTATACCATTTATTTTTTTATATTGTTTTTTTGCTGAAGGTGGCCAAAGCTGAAGCTTCGGTCGGACACTAGTTAGAACCCCACAATTTCATTTCAAATCAACATTCAACACCTGATGTGGATTAGGAACATGTGGCTGTCTAATTTAATCAAAAAATCAAAAACTAATTTTTTGTTTGTAATTAATTTTGTTTAGATTTTTTTCTTTATATTCTATAATTTGGAATTTTTAAAATTTATTTGTTGGAGTTTATGTACCAAATTGAATCATGTGTTCTAAATGGTTTGCACACTGGACCTAAATAAATCCCCCTTACGCTCGCTGGTTGACTTGAAATGTTTATGGACATTGTTGACAGAACACAAACTGGTACTGGTGGGGTTGGACAACGCGGGGAAGACCACGATACTGTACCAACTGCTGCTGGGAGAAGCGGTCCACACGAGGCCCACCATCGGCTCCAACGTGGAGGAGGTAGTTTGGAAAAATCTGCGATTTGTCATGTGGGACCTCGGCGGACAGCAGACCCTCAGGTCCGCCTGGAACACTTACTACACCAACAGCGAGGTAACTTCTTTCATTATTGCACACAACTTTGTCTTTGACCGATTAATTATCTTTGTAATATATATTGTAAAAAAAAATATCATTAAGAAACAAAATAAATAGTTGAATAATAATAATCTCTATTTGTACAAAAACACATTTTTTTACACTAGTTTGATTACACATATTGTTAATGAATGCAAATTTTAACATAGGCATAATAGTTGTCTCCGGAGTCAGTGCAAACAACCGTGGTGCTTACAATAGCACCTATTATGTACTTTAGATAGATGTGATCGCCGATAAAGATGTAGGTAGATGTTAATTTTAATTTAAAACGGAAGAGTATGAGAAATTATTATTGTCAGTGTAAACCGCTTGCGTTCTGACAATTACATATTACTCAAACTCTGAAGTAAATCAATTCAAGGAAAATTTCTAAGAAAACCATTGGCTATTTCTAATACAAATGTCTTCCTATTTGTTGCTTAGTCGATTCAAAATTGCTCAATAAAATGACTATTAAATAAAATCTTTATTATTATAAAACTAAATGAGAATTCTAGTATGCCACAACGATCTCGCAAATGGCTCTAACGATTTTAACGAAAATCTGGGTCAGAGTCTTATCTTCGAGAAAATTCGTTTTAGGCAGTTTTTTAATGGAACTAAAGTAATACCGCTTGCTCGTTTTATAATATTTTGAATTATTATTAATTACTAATTCAAGTATTCTTGAATTTTTTTTTCTATATTGTTTCAAAGACTACCCAATCTAGTAATTATATAAACAATTTTATATGCTTTTAAAAGCATTTAAGTTGAGCAATTAAAATTATTTCGTAAATGCCTAGTATAAAAGTTTGTAGGTTTTGAAAAGTGTTTTATTTTATTTATTTATTTAATAATTAACCTTGCAGCATGTAACATTTAACAAATACATGAAATAGATTAAATTCTTATATAGCCTTTAGTCATCTTAAAATTTATAAGTACAAAAAAAGTTTTTCCAGTTTGTTATAATGGTGATCGATTCGACGGATCGGCAACGGCTCGTCATCTGTCGCGACGAACTCCACACAATGCTCAACCACGAGGAACTCACTCGGGCTTGTCTCCTTGTATTCGCTAACAAACAGGTAACATTTAACTTATTCTAAATCTTTGATAATAATGTCAACACAGTTGCTCTTTATCCTCATTGCCAGCAATAGCAGATCATCAATATTATGCTTTTATGTCATCAATATTATTAAAAGGAAAAAAAACAATGAAGGAAAATGAGTGCGACTTCGTCCGTGTAACTTTATAAAATATAGTCTATGTTATTCACTGATAATATAGCTTCCCAACAGTGAAAGAATTTTTCAAGTCGGTCCAGTAGTTTCGGAGTCTATTCAACAAACAAATCTTTCCTCTTTATAATATTAGTAGAGATGCGTGAAAATTTCCTCGTTTATTCCTCTTTCCATTAGTGAAAACCCTATCAAAATCTAGCGAAGAATCACACAGTCGGACAGCGAATTTATTTTATATAATAATTATGAGAATACTTAGACCATTTGGTGAGTAGTAGTAAATGTCCTCCAAATATGTTCAGCCGTTCATGCGTGCTAAACATACAAACTTTATAATATTATTAGGATTAGGTTATTAGAACTACCTCATGTCCTTTGCTAAAACACTAACAAGCTGTGTGCAAATACGTGATAATTGTATAAATAGCAAGCATTAATACGTTACGAGCTCGAAGCGAGAGCGTTATTGTGAAATATTATTACAATTACAAGATGGTTTTCTAGTTAAATGTTTAATTAGTTTTTATCAGTCACGTTCCACTGCCTGACTTTTCAAGGTGTTGGTGTCTCGCCACATCATTATCTATTTCAGACGCATAACGTAACATGACAATATTTCTTTATTTCTTCATGAAATGTACTCGAATATTAGTTCATTCATTGTTACATATACAAAACAGGAGAAAATCAATTGGACACAAACATTTAGTTGATATTGGAAACCTTGTAAATCTCATCTTTAGCCATACTAAATAGATGATATGATTGTAATTTGAAATACGAGTACGTTTCTTTACTAATTGGCTTCTAAATTCTTTAATATCTACGTCATTTAGATTAAATATTTGTAACATACAATACAACAGCTAGTCTGTTTGATGGTCGTTTAATGACTAAAGTAGAAACAGGACGTAGGCACTGCGCGTGCGCTGCCGACCTTAGTAAGATAACGGATCATTCGGTGGGGACTGGGGACGGGATGTAAGGTGGTGACAGACCAATTGAAACTATAATACATTTTTATTAGCGTTTATATTATAATCTTATCTTTGTTTATGTTTTCTGAACTGTTTTGAAAGCCAAAAGAGAAAAAAAGGGGGGCAACTATAGATACTGTGGGACACTGAGTGAATATTATAAATTTGATTACAGGACGTGAAGGGATCCATGAGCGCTGCGGAAATATCGGAGCAGTTAGATTTGACTTCGATAAAACAACATCCGTGGCATATACAGGCTTGCTGCGCTCTCACGGGAGAAGGGTAACACATTTTCATTTATTTAACTCAAGATCGACAGACAGACTTTTAACTTCTTTTTCTTACAAAAACCTTTTATACTTTAAAAGTAATTAAAACATTATTTTTTATAATTTTATTTTACAAGTCTTGAAGTTGTTAAGCACTCACAGTAGTTGGAACAAAGTGGAAAAATAAAGTTTATATGCCAATTGCAGCCCATATGACTGCTAAGCACAGTGTGCCAGTACTGTCCAATTCCCAAGTTAGGGCCGCGGGAATCGAACCCGGTACTAAGGCAAGCTAAACCACTCAGATGTTTTGTTATCAATTCCAGGTTGCATTTGGGGTTAGAATGGATCGCTAGCAGGATAAAGAAGAAATGACATCACTCAAAAAACTATATAACACTAGCTGGTGCCAGCGACTTCGTCCGCGTTGAAAAAGCAATATATCGCCTGACATCGTTATTGCTATTACACTTAGCCAGGAGTTAGTTTCCTTAATTTTAGATGATCCCTCGGGACCAGTACTTTTTTTCTGGATGAAGGTACCCTATGTCCTTTCTGGTGTCCCTGACAACGTGTATGCAAAATTTCATTGAAATCCATTCAGCAGTTTTTGCGTGAAAGAGTTACAAACATCCATACATCCAAACAAACTTTCGCATTTATAATATTAGTAGGATAGTAGGATTAACGGTAATATCCTATTATTCCTATTACTTTTTTTAAATATTATAAATGCGAAAGTTTGTTTGGATGTATGGATGATTGTGACTCTTTCACGCAAAAACTACTGAACCGATCACCATGAAATGTTGCATACACGTTGTCTGGGACACCAGAAAGGACATAACCTTTCATCCAGAACGCGGACGAAGTCGCGGGGCATCAGCTAGTATCTACTAATCTATATATATAAAAGAAAGTCGTGTTAGTTACTTCACTTATAACTCAAGAACGGCTGAACCGATTTAGCTGAAAATTGGCAGGGAGGTAGTTTAGAGCCAGGAGAAGGACATAGGATACTTTTTATTTATTAATTTTTTATTTTATTTTTTAATTTTTATTTACATAATTTACATTAACGTTTAGCTGACAGTTGCGTTTTGTTATACCACCTTAGAACCAGGAGAAGGACATAGGATACTTTTTATTAAGCTTTTTTTTATTTATCTTTTTGGTTTTTTTTTTTATTTTTTTTTATTTACATAACGTTTAGCTGACAGTTGCGTTTTGTTATACCACTTTTAACAAATGAACGGCTAGATTGTTTTTTTTTTTTTAATGATAAATTGCATAATTAACCATAGACTACATTACGTTTAGCTGACAGTTGCGTTTTGTTTTGTTATACCATTTTTAACAAATTAACGGGTAGACTGTTTTTTTACTGATAAATTGCTTTCAGTTGCGTTTTGTTATACCACGTTTTATGTCACGTCCCACGTCATGTTCCCGTAAATTAAATACTTGCTTTTTTAATTTACATTAATTATGCAAATAAAAGATTGACCATGATAAAATCAAAAGTCTGCTCATTTATTGCCTCTAAAGCGGAACAAAGTTCGCCGGGTCAGCTTGTTTATAATATTTGAACAATAACAAAAAGGGATATGGTAAATGTAACTTAAACATAAGTTTTCATTTGAAATATATATGTTACGGCTAAAGATAGGTGTGAACATAAACTTAAGATTAGCCGGCTAAACTTAGGTTTATCTTCGAGGATATGTTAATGTTAGTTTCTTCTATCATTAGCCGGCTAAACTTAAGTGTAACCGCAGGCCCTTGGCTAAAAATGTAAAAGCAAATGAAATGAAACTTCTGCAGTGTTAATAACTTAAAACAATATCTAGTTATTGAAATAAAATAATAAGGAGCTATATTTTGCGTATATAGCTCCTTATAGGCATTTGCGTGTACCACATTTTGTCTTACAGTGACATCTTTGAAAGCGTTGTCCACCTGATATCGACTGTTCATTAGCAAGCTGACGAATAGCCATTTTCACTGACGAGACTTTTTTCAATTCTACGAATTTTTGTTCCCAATTTATAAAGACCATCGTCATTTTTGTCTAAGACTCAACAAAATATTTCTAAAATCGCCTCAGCCTCGGTCTACTTCCGGTATCTTTACTCTTAGGGCCTCTTTCACTATCTGTCAAGTAAGCTAACCGTCATTTAAAGTCACCTGTCACCGGGAATAATTAAGCTGACATACCTAAAATAAACATATATAATAAATAAAGTAATGCATGTATGTGTGCCACTTGGCAAAAACAGCTGTGCCACAATGATGAGGAGGAGGAGGAAGGATCCCCAGCATTTTTTCTGCCTCGCTACCACATACCACTTACCACACACCCAAGGCACAGTTGTACGGCAGTCAACTATAGTCATATAAAAATTCATCACACCTCCAAATGAGGAAACAATTCTCCTGATGTTTGATTGTTACTAATGGCGATATCGTGATTCAATAGTTAATAATTAATTATTAGATGAAATGAAATGCATGTATAAAAAAAGAATAAATAAATAAATAAAGTGATTTTTATACAAATATGAAGACAATAGAATGAATTAAATAGATAGTGATTGTGTTCTATCGAATTTGTATATAAAATACACGATAGTTTGTTTAACCTTTTTTTAATATAGGATAGGATAATAAGATAATTCACAATTAGTGGCAGCCACGGTCTTAATCTAAACCTAAAATAGGGGGTAGGTACTGAATAAAATAATTAATTAATTAGCATCAAAATCTTCTTCACTTTTGGAGGGGAATATTTTAATCTGAATATTATATTTTTTTCTTAATCAAAACACTAACATGAATAATTTTAAATACTTTAAGATAATAACGCCGTTTGAATTCTCAATTGGCGTTCAATTTGAATTATAAAACTATTTTATCAATTTATATTTTATTCATTACCCAAAACCTGAATGCTAGAGTTTTTTTAAATTAACCTGGTGGTGTTGAATATTTAATTATTTCATGTTAATTATACTAAATAAACATGAAATTAATATAACATTTGCCTGCAGTACAATTATAAATATCATATATTATATTATATATTATAAGCAATATTGTATGTTAACGACATCGATTGATTTTGGCAATAAGGCTATATCATATTATTGTCAACATAATATATTTATACAGCATTTTATTGTGAAAATTATGTATTGTTTAAATATAAATATTAATAATTTTTATGTAATGTAGTAGTTTAGTTTAAATATGAACATTATGTTATATATTATTATTATGCATTTGTAAAGTCGGGGTTCGAAGTTTAAAATTCATTACTTTATTAGACACTTTGTACCTTTTGTAATTAAAGCGCCAAAAAAGGGTTTTTTCTTACCCCGACTGTACCTCGTTTGCTTTAACGTCCTAATCATTTGAGAACAATAAAATATTATTGTTTAAAAAAAATGTAAAAATTTACAAATATATCAATTATTAATATTTAAAAATAATATTTGTATTTTGATACTAATATGAAATTGAAATGTTATTGTATGTATATTGATTGGCTCATCACGGTTAAATCTCCTTTCTGCATGTACGAGTATTTTCTAACTATCAGAATTTATGTAAATGTTAAATAATTTGGATAATGAAAATGAATGAAATAAAACAATTTTCTTATATATGTCTCACTGTTTCATTTTATTATAACTACTTCATCGCAGTTCTTACAAATAACAATTATGGGTAAATATTATATTTCTATATTATTATTTTGACATTGAAATAAATTGTATTGTAGCAACTCAACATTAATAATAATTACAATAATTTGAGGCGGGTTCCGGGTAACAAAAAGTTATAAGTATAACTTAACTAAAACGAATGTAGGAAAGTTATTTCATAACTAAAGTTAAAGTTTAAATATATTATAATGAACTTGAATATTGTTATTTAATAATATGTTGTACTATGCTGTGTACCCATAAGCCATAAGTTCGACAAAAAAAAATCTATTAGTCTACTATTTCTCACATGTTGCAACAATGGCTTAAAAAAAAGTTAAAATTTATGAATATTTACTGTCTTTGTATAAATTTTTAATATCTAACAATATACCTACATACTATTTATTTTATATAATAATCAAAAACTTTTTAGTTTAGTGGCATAACAGTTATTTATGTTGCACGTGTTGCACACCCATTTTATATGAAGGAAAAACTTACACCTAACATATATACGCTGTTACAGACATATAGATAATATAGTATTTGTCAATATAATCAAACATTGGCTATAGATATAGAAAAGGAAGTTATAGTCCATGAAATATTTATAAAATTCTATTCGAGTTTTTTTTATAGTAACGAGTAAAATTGAAAATATGAAAAAAAAATCGTAAGGTGTGCTTCAGAAAGACTATTTACAAAATATATTTTTTTTTTTACTATGTTTGTCTTTATTTTGTAAAAGAAAAATATTTTATTCTGAACTTTGAACGTAATATAATCGTAAGCAGTTTAGAAGTTAAAATTATAAAAATCAACTATAACAATTATTGGGAATAAAAAAACTAACGAGTTGTTAATTCAAAGCAAAAAAACAGAGTATATTTTATTTGTACAATTTTAAATTATATAATACAGAAAAATAAACTACGTTTAATGTTCCTCGAAAGCCTTAAATGAAACCAGATCGTCATTTGGTCTTTACGTATCACGCACGCACTTTGAAAAGGTAACGTCTCATCCATTAAACTAAATACAAGACGTCCTGGAATGGGTCAAATGGGTGCCTCTCACTTATAATTATAAGCAATATATTATAAAAAAACTTACGTACGAGTATTCAACAAAAAGTAAATAGGTAATTTTGATAAATATTTACAAAAGAAGTAAAGTAAGGCCAACGAGATCAACGAAGCGTTTAGTTTAGTTTATTCTAAGGCCGGCCTTACACATAGAATATTGATTCAAGACTCCATACGGTTTTCGGTCGGAATAACAGCGCTCTGTCTACAGACGCTAGAATATGGGACTGACAATTATCTGATTTTTTATTTTAAATACACAGGCATAAGGAATTCTATTGTAATCTTTGTTTAAATCATATGGATTTTTGTCTTCGAAATACGAAAGCGATATGTGTCACCGGCCTAACTATACATGTTAGCAATGTTTGTTTGCGTTCTCGTTGAACGAATTTTATAAATACCTACCGCATTTACACATTCGGGTTTTTTCATTATTATCCAGAATATAGTCTATAGGTATTATATAAAGATATAAGAAAGGCAAATGTTTATTTAGATGGTTAATCTTAAACAAATGTTTGCATCAATGCCGAGCACGAATGTGTAGATACAGTATCAGCTAGCTAATACCTATTTAATAATAAAATAAATCTTTATATTTTAATGAACTAATGTTTAAATAAAAAGACAATATTTATGTAACATATGTATCACAACTTCGTGATAATATTTTCTTGATAAGCAAGTACTTAAAGGCGTCACTGTATTATGTAATTTGCAAGATAATAGAAGTAACCAATTTTACATAGACACGTTAAAAATAGTTATTATAAAGTATATTTCGTGATTTCACTGAGATAAAATTTTACTTGACTAGTCTTCTTTTGTATAGTAACTACTTGCATGCCTCATGGAAAGTACTATTATTGTAAGACATTACCAAGACTAATGTGTATGACTTATCCAAAGAACCGCTAGATGAAATATTTGGCAATGATGTTGGATAGCCAAAACAACCGGTAAATCTCCTTATTTATTCCTATATATAACCCCGAGCATAGCATAGTTAGGCTGGGTTGCACCATCTTACTTTAACTATAACCAACGCCGCAACTTCAGTTAAAATAACGGTTAGGCCGAAAATGAGTGCGAATTAACTGAAGTTGCAACGTTGGTTATAGTTAAAGTAAGATGGTGCAACCCAGCCTTAGAGACAACAGTTTGTTTTATTAAATTGTGCACTATATTATCCGGAAATGTATCAAATTTTTTTTGTTTCAATGGCGTCATCTAATAGTGTAAAGAATTTTACAGTTATATTATAAAAAACAAAAAAAAACAATGATTTTTATACAAAAAAATGCGTTTGAAATAAAATACTAAAGAACCTATGGTTAAGCAGCAGAATTAGTCACAAAAACAATTTTTGTCATACTGACACGTATGGAAACAGAAAATTTTATTTTCCCATTTCCAGCCGACTTGTATTCTTAAGCATCCTACACTATTTGATAGTACAATAAAAATATTAAAAAAAAACAACTTACGACGTCACAGCGGTAGGAGAAATAATATTTTTAAAGAAAACTATATTTATATTATATTAAATTAATAAAATTTTCGTCATGGAAATTATCACAGACATTCAACTTAATAAAATATATTAAACATTGTTAGTAAGAAAGGAAACTTATTGGAAGAAAGAGCTTTTGATTTTAAAAATTCCAATTTAAATTAGGTACCGATGAAACTATAATACCTACATATATAAATTGATGCAAAATAACAGGGACATTACTTTAAAATTTATATATGTTCGGTTCGCCTATAAAAATGAACTCGGTCTGTGATTCGCTAATTTGAAAGTTTGTGCTGGAAAGGTAATAAGTATAACAAAGACACTATAATAATATTTAACAATGAACATTTTCTCACTGAATTAGGTATAACATTTGGTCCTGAGGTAGATTTATCTAGAATGCTTTTTTATACTTCAAACAGACAACTATCGGTTGTACGAGGACAATAGATCATTTACTTACTTATTTAATTAATATGCTTATATGTGTTCTTTTAATGTCGTTTTGTGGAATAATAGAAATGCAATCCTCTTTTGCCTTTGCAACCTTATTTTACTTTTATCTAATTAAATATTTCAAACATTTGAAAGGTAGGTAAGTATTAAGAAAATACTGTCAAAAATATGAATAGCGCTGTTCCGATGAGCTTGACAAAAATTGCTTGACGCTGTTCAAATAGCTATTGCAAAAAATTTAAGACACACTTTTAAGGCAAATAAATAGGAAAGCATGAAAAGCATTTTTGATCACATCAGTGGTAGGTACGATAATGCTAAAAGACAATTACTACACAAATCACTCGTTTACGCTATAAAACACAGTCTGGCAGGTCCATTAGGCTTTCAATTTTGTTATTATTAATGAATATAAAAGTACATAATCCTACCATAATCACTAAACAGTCTTCAAAACGTGACCTTGTAGGTTTTTACCTCCATCGGGTCCAATTCTATTTCCTGTAAGCCTGAGATAGTGTTGAAAGTCTTTAGGCCGGTTAAACTAACCGATGTTATGTTTTTGATATGTAAATCATTGAATTTGCTTCGAGAACTGAACGCGGTCCTTCTCGCTTGGTGCTTATCGCCTATTGTGCAACTGTATCCTGGTCTCTGGAGGACCATGTAGGAAGATGTGCTCGGAAATAGTTCAAAAGACTTATCAGTGATAGTCCGCAAAGAGACCAAGTGTAGACCAACGGGGAAATCCTCTACTAAGTTATGGTGTGATTTCACTTCGATCTCGCCTACCTCACTTGTGTCGAACAGGTAAACATTGACGGGATAGTTGAAAGATCTGCTCAAAAATTCGGCAGTGGGTGAAGGCAGTTGATACGATTCGTCTTTGTTCCTGGGAATGAACAATCTCTCACTGTTATGTTGGAAATTGTCCTTAACATCGCTTTTCATCTTATTCATTGGATCTAAAACTAACCAATTCTGGAAGAGAGTCGGCTTGTTGTCCACGACACCTTCTCCGATACCTCTGAAATCGTCATACAAGGTCCTCCGATCCAGCATAACCTCTAACCGCCCCGGCTCGAAAGCAGCCGATCCTTGAGCATGATTCGTCAGCAGCGTCAAACGAGACTCGTCATCTTGCAGCCATGCCATAGTTGTTATGGGATAGTAATTCGCTTCAACGCCCAATTTGTCAACTTTAACCCTCTTCTGATACTGAAAACCATTTTGATCAGTGTAGAAGCTCGGTGTTATACCGTTCTCTATATCAGTCTGTATTCTCATAAACAATTCCGTTTCTCTATTCTTTGGAGGGCTTTCGAAATCAACGAAATTCTCAATTTGCACCCCTCTCGACAGAGCGTAATCGTCTACGTTAAATATTCTTATGGTATGTATTAAGAAGGGGGTGTAGAATGTTGTGATTTCAGTTGAAACCGGCCCCGATATGATTATAATATTTTCGTCTTGCATGTTTGAATTGGTGTACGGGTTCAGGACTAGTTTCTCAGGGGCATCATAATCTGGCATGAAAAGGTACGCTCCAGAATGCCTTTGCGCGCTCTGGTATGCGCCAAATTGCACTTCAACTACGTTCTTCTTCTTTATATCCTTCCTATATATTTGTCTCAGGAACCCTGTGTTTCTATTTACAAGTAGTTTTAAGACAGAGTTCTCCAACTGTATATCTCCTGGCATCATCTTCTTGGTGGCAAAATTACCGCCCTCCGCTCTTTGTAAGGAGCTACAATTATTGCAAAATACGACAGCATGATGCGAAACGTTTGTATATTCTTCTAAACTGTATGTAACAGCACTTAAAGCTGGTAATTTGGCTACAAAGATAATCTCAAATTCTGTTTCGCTTATTACATGCTTCCCGGTTTCTGGATAGTTCATGTAAGGACTGATTTGGTATTGAACAATTTTCTTATTGTAATCATCATAAATGCGAACGTTAGTCGTGTTAGATAAAAGAGTGACGATTTCTGTTCTCGGTTCAGCCAAAGAGTTGAACAAGACCACTTTTCTCTTATCTCCAAGAGAAACTTGGAGTTTCTTCACAGGCTTTCCATATGTTTCCCACTCGATTGTGCTTTGAAGTATACTCTGAGTGTGCATCTTTTCGTCTGGCACCATCAAGGTGGTCATTGCTGCTTCTTGAAGACGCAGACAGTGATACAGGCTTGAGAATATTTTAGTTCCATAGTCATACATTACATTTGCTTTCGAAGTGCCGGTTATAGCGTCATGATGTTGAAACAGTCCCAAGTTCCTCCGAGCTGTGATCAATTGTTCGTATCCTTTCTCCAATTTCTTCTCAGACGCGATCATTTTTCTGTTGCTAGATTGTTTAATATAATTTGATACAAACGTGAACAATATTTCCGAAGTCCGCAGCTGGTGTTCAAATTCTCTCGCTAAAATTTTGAGATAAGGTCGCGTGGTATAATAACCGGACCAGTAGGCCGGTTTACCTTCGCTGAATATATCTGAATAAACAAAAAAGTCTCCCTTTAGAGTTGGTATGTTCTCGTGTCTCTCCTTCATAGCATTGAAGTAATCTAGAGGGGTCCCGAATTGAACCTCAGCATTGAACATTTCTTTATGACTGTTGATGTAGTTGAACATCTTCATGTAATTCGTGTATTGAGCGTCGAATTCCACTGCGTATTCATATCTAAAATCGTCACCCAACGGCACCAGAACCACATTGTGAGGTGTAAGAGAACCAATACGATTATATTCTTCTATAAGTGTTCGAGATTTGCTTTGTAGATTATTTTCAGTGATTTCTTCGTGTTTGGCAGTGTATTCAGAGTACTCTCCTGGTATTTTTCTAAAGTCGAAGCTAAGGCAAACGGAGGGATGAGGTCCGCATGTGCTTTTTATGGAGTATATATCAAAGGGTTGGTTGTGAACGATTAAGGACGGCTTCTTCGTGGTCCATCCCGGAGTCCAATAGAACTCTTCTATTTGACGTTGTGCGAACCATTGCTTCCAGGCGTAGTGTATCCTCTGTATGATGGTACCTTCCAGGCCGCTTTTGTCTAGTAAGTAAGGCACGGTTGCACCATGACCAAACGGATCTATTGACCAGCCGGTCTTTGGTGTTATTCCCAAATTTGATTTCACCCAATGGTGTCCTGAAATAAGAAAAAATATTATTGTATTATTAATGTGTTTCAAAGTATGGGATGATGAAATTTCCTATCAAAATTGTGTTGTTTTTTGTATTGTTGGATACTTTTATCAAGACCACCTTCGACCCAATGCACAATTATAAAATTTTAATTGTAAACAATTGTAAAGAAAACAATACTCACAATATTAGTAATGTAACTCGATTTAATAAATATTATCTATTATTATTATAGCACTTTTAACATTTACGACTTAAATAAAAATAAGATACTGCTTCCCCCTCCCCCCATACCTTCAGTACAACCCCCAACCCTTGAAGATTTTAGTATGTTCATCTGGATAACGTAACATATAATTCTACCAATTTTCAAAAGTACACGATTCTAATTTGACTGGGCTATATATGGCGGCCGTTGGAGTGGAAGTAGGTAAATATAGGCTGCGTGATAATGATGATGAAATTATGTGAAATAGGTAGTAAATGCAAACCTTCAATAAACTGGTCTATAAGAGCATATATGTGAGTGCACGCCTCGTCAGGCATCACCCATCCGCCGGTCGTGATCTCCAATCTTCCTTCTTTGATGAGCTTCTTCAAAGCCTGCAATCATTATATGGCATTGTTAAATTATCTTTAAATAAATATAAATTCTGAACAGTAAGTGTGTTGTATTGTGTTATAAGGAAACACGACAGAAAACTCGCCTATCTTAATAGGACAAGTATAACCCAGTCTACCTATTTTAGAGCTGACCCACCCACGTAGGTACATAATATATAATTATATGTGTCGATATCCATTTTATTTTAAGTAACTGCATTCTTAGACAAGTCTAGAAGCAAATTTAAGCCGGACCTAATGCAATGGTAACAATCTATGAGAAATGTTATTATTGGGACCAAAACTACATGCTCGCGGTGCTATATTTTGTTGGAGCTGCGCTTGCGCATCACGAAGGCGACTTTGTTTGTGTAGTGTTTTAATTGCAAATTGCAATGCCACCTGTGGGTCACATCGCATTATGACTCTGATTGTTTAATTAAAGGTGGACAGATGTCGCTCCACCGGCAGGATATATCGCGCTATCACTTGGTTCACCTTGCGGTATGCCACTCTAAGAGACGATTCCGACCATCATCACAAAGATGTAACCAACATCACAAATGACCCAGTGAGTGACTGTATGTAATGTACTAAGTTAAGTAACTAAGCATCACTACCTACATCACATATAAAGTTGCATAATGATGCAATAAAAATATCACATTTTTTGTATGGTGGACTAACTAAGTTAAGTCCACCTCAGAAGTTATTAACTATCTATCTACTAAACTAAATAGTCTACAAAGTTAGGAAGGAAAAGGATTTTCATTCCAGGAAACCTAACCTAGTTAGACCTACAAGTCCTACAACTCTTACTAAAACCTGATTCTAATCCTATTAATATTATAAATGCGAAAGTTTGTTTGGATGTTTGTAACTCTTTCACGCAAAAACTACTGAATCGATCACCATGAAATGTTGCATACACGTTGTCTGGGACACCAGAAAGGACATAGGGTACCTTTCATCCAGAACGCGGACGAAGTCGCGGGGCACCAGCTAGTTAGATATATAATTACTATTAACTTTGTTTTATTAATTGTTATGTTATATATATATATATATAATCAGTTATTTATATATTTCTACTAGCTACACGCTCCCGGTGCTATATTTTGTTGGAGCTGCGCTTGCGCATCACGAAGGCGACTTTGTTTGTGTAGTGTTTTAATTGCAAATTGCAATGCCACCTGTGGGTCACATCGCATTATGACTCTGATTTCGACCATCATTACATCACCAAGTGACTGTATAGTCTCTGTGCTTATTTTTTGTATGGTGGACTAACTAATATATTAGTTAAGTTCACCTCAGAAGTTATTAACTATCTACTAAACTAACTAGTTTACAATAGGATTAGGAAGGAAAAGGAATTTCCATCTCAGGAAACCTAACTTAGCCAGATAACAAGCCTACAACTCTAACTAAACTAAAACCTGATTCTAATTTTCTAATTAGATATACATATAATTACTATATTAACTTTTTTTTGTTATATATTTATAACCTAATTTTTTATACCTAATATATTTGTTACCTAATTGTTATATATATATATATATATATATATATAACAATTAGGAAAAAAAAAGTTAATATATATATATATAAATTTATAAAATTAGTTATTTACATATTTACTAGCTACACGCTCCCGGCTTCGCTCACATAAAAACTATCCTATCTTTTAAGTTGGACTAAATTACACTTATTTACGAAGTTCTATCAAAATCGGTTCAATAGTTTAGGAGTTCATTGGCGTCAAATAACGTCACACGAAATTTTTGTTTTATTATAAAATATAGATATATATTTAAAGATTTGATATCGATGACAAAGACAGCTGTACCCAAGTAATTTTCTCTTAATTTGTTTGGAGCTAAGTCCGAAACATACTATATGTGACTTCCAGATTTGTTTCTACTTCCAGCTTGCTAAGCAATTATTATTTTTAAGATTACTTAAAGCTTAAAAGTTTGATAAATTATTGTGATACAATAATGTCAAAAAAGGTACTAACCTGTAATGGCCTAATACTGCCATGCTATAATAATGTCGTAGTGTATTTACCATTTATTGTTTAATATATGTTGTTAAAAGAAGATTTATTGGAAAAGAGAAACTACATACGTAGTATTACATAAAAATTAAATGAACCGATAGTAAAGTGGTAAAGGCATATATATACCTTTTGTTTGACGGGATGCGACCTCTCCCACCAAGCGTTCAGGAACGAGATCTCGGTCCAGATGAAGGTCATGTTCGGGTATTGGTGTAGTTTTTGCACCATATTGTTTATTATGTTCTTAGTTTTCCATTCGAAGTATTGCTCGAAAGTTCTCAACCATCCTGGATCGTTATGGGAATGAGGAACTACGATCACCTGAAATAAGTATATTGCAAAATAAAAATATTTTTTATTTGTATTTAAACAACATAGATGCAGAAAAAAAACATGGTTTCAAATACATTTCCTACGAGTACTAGTTAAAAAGATTAAGAAGATGTTGATGATCGCCATCTTACCTTCAATCTAGGTCGACGGGTGTCGTTGTGAATTTTTTCATAACGATCCTCAAAAGACTTATCCCAAAACTCCTTCGATCGTAGCCAACTGGGCTGAAATAAGTAAGTATAGATCTGTATTATTGTGAAGGAATTTCGCATGCTCCATAAAACCCGCAATTCTCTATTTTTTATGGTACAGGTCGACGGGCAGGTTGCCGATCGAGATTGAAGTGGTATCAAAGATTTTCTATTCAAGAGTGGAAACGGTCCTATGTTGTTGCAGCGACCAACGCATTGTGCGCAGCGCTAAATCAATGCAACTACAACTTAATCAAACAACAGTAACTTACCTGAAAATCGAAATTTGGGAATATTTTAACAGTATCTATTTCTGCTGCGTATTCATTTAAAACTGGACACACTTCTGGTTGAACCTGAAAGAAAAAAGTATTTCATTTTTATAAAATATATATGATTTTTAAATAATAAAGGTTGATTTAAAGTATAATATTAAGTATTGATTACTAAATTATTAACCGATTTTTGCAACAACAATACTTATAGATGCTATAATGAAATAATCACAAAACTAGTCTAGTTTTAAGCTTTGTAAAACATAACTATGTTTTAATATTACTATTATAAAGTAAGTAATTGAAAAATTCTTTTTATATTGGATAGATCATTTATCGAGGAAGGCTTTAGGCTATATAACATCATGTTGCGACTAATAGGAGCGAAGAAACAGTCGAAAATGTGGAAAAAACGGGGAAAATTATTCATCTTTGAGGGCTTCCGTTGCGTGCGCAAATTATTCCCAAAATAACTATTCCACGCGGACGAAGTCGCGAGCACCAGCTAGTTACTAAATATAAATAAATACGCTTGAGTCGAGAGTTTATTTTATTATAATGTTTTGCGCTTATATAAAAACACATTGAGTGATTCATTTTAATTGATTGACATTTTATGATTTTGGCGCCCCCTGAACTTGCCGCCGGTCCGGACGGTCCGGGCCTGCGCTTGACCATTAATTCTTGCTTTAATACTTTAGCCAGGCGTTAGTTTTTATTAATTTTATTTTAGGTGATCTCTTAGGAGCAGTAGGTACTTTTTTCTACTTGAAAGGTATCCAATGTCTTTTCTTGTATCCTGACAACGTGTATGAAAAATTTCACGATGAGTAGGCATAAAAAGGTAACAGACAGACACACAAAAAGGTAACACAAATGGAAGTATGGATTGGTTACGTGTTATTCTGCTGAATTTAATAAACATGAGAGAATATTGGAATGTGAAATTGGACATAATGACTAATTTAAATTCTACGTAATACCTAATGACATCGTAATACGTGTGGTATCGGATTTCCTTAGGGAGTAACGACATATTCATTAAGAAACTATAAGAGTTCTTACTTAACGAGCACATAGGAAACCTTAAAAATAAAACCCTTTTTATATTCCATTAATAAACGGGAGGATTATAATAGATGTTACAGATGAGGGAACAAAGGGTGGGTCTCACTACTGTCAACCAAACCTTCTGTCAATATTTATTTATTGTTTTATACATCATATAAGTATTATACCTACTAACGAGCAGCTCTCGGCTTCCCACGGAGATGACATTTTGAAGAACACTTTCTTAAGGGAATCTATCTATCTATACTAAAATTATAGAGAAAATATTTGGAAGAGAAATATGGGAAAAAACCATTGAACTCGCGACCTGTAACCGACACCGACACCTCTGTTGACAAGTTTTCACTTCTGTCGGCAAGGCCACTTTAGATTTGTAGACTGCGCGTTAATAGTGTGTTGTTAGGAAACACTTTAATAAGTATAGATAAGATAATGTAAATGTACTGACTGTTTGGTGATGATTCGGGTCGCGGAAGTACGGCGCCGGCTCTTTCAGCTCCACGTCGACCACATTGTTGCCTGCAACAAACATTCAGAATCAAACACCAACCCAACAACGTTTTGTTATGTTATCTTCTTATTCCGGAGAGCTGTTCAAGTTTACTTTTTAACTTTTTAAACCCCCCCCCCCCCACGCAGGTCGTTTTGAAATAAATTTAAATAACAAAAAATAAAATTAAAATTAGTTTTTTTTACATTTACAGTTACAAAAAATATTTAACATATTTTTCAGAATATATGGGGGTTTGGGGGATTAAAGCCTCAACCTCCGACATAAGCGGAGACTTTGCTGTTTTTAATAAAAAATTAGGTAAGTAACTAATGTTTATTTATTTTTAATGAAGACAATCTAACTAGGTATATTAGGTTAGTTAACCTATCTATGTAGTAGTAAGTAGGTACTGGCGTGTCATACATTATTCCTGTTATTTCGGTAAATATTAATGCTTAGGTACTATTTATTTTTATAATATAAGAACAGAATAAAAAAAATTGATATGAGGATATAACGAGTCATTCGGCGCATATTTCCTGTCAGAAAATGATGGGTCTTCAAAACGTTTTTATATTTTTTTACGTAACAATTAGGTGAACTGCAAAGATGTAAAGTATATTTTTGGAATCACCTCATGGAGATCTCTCATTTGATACCACACTTGATAGGCTTCTGAAGAAATTTTTTTTACAAAAAATAGCTGACGTCATAACTGGAAAAAGTACCAGGTGGCGGACGTGGATATCCACCCAAGGCTAAAATACTTACTAAAACTCCTACTAAAGATCCTCAAAAATTTCTCTATACACATCGGTACTTCTCCACAAGACTACAGCCAAGTACCTACAGGACTAAGTACTCAACTCAAGGCACTCAACTGTATGCCAAGGTTATTGCTTGGAAGAAAGTAAGTTACATAGTGCGTGGCTAATTAATTAATTGGTATATCATACGAGAGCTTCTTGTAAAAAAAAAATACAATTCATAATTAAAAAAGTTAAATAAATTAGAGAGAAATGATATTGCGATACCCCTGCAATATTTCACATCAGATATTAAGCGAAATCCGGCGACGTTTCAATGTTAAATAATAAACTTGGAAGGCTTAACAAATAACGAGTTTCATATTGAAGTATTATTCATTGCAGTAGCATGTGTTTCATTTGTAAATTCCAGAGGGCGGCAATTTTTATTAAAAAAAAGCTTAGCGTACGTGAGTTAGAGTACGAAAATAACATCCTCTAAAATATATTTCACCTCCCCAGCACGAAAAGGGTGCTTTTGGTGCCTAAAAACTAGCAGGAAAACAGGAATATGGAATATGGATGTTTGATGCGAGCATGATTCGAAATTCGAACACGCGATTTTTATTAGTGTCTCCAGCCATAGCCGACTAGAGTTGGCCCAGCTGTGAAGATAGGTTCACAGCCGTTCAGAAACTGGTTCAGAATTAGGTCCTGGTGTTTTTGTACTGTTTTTAGTAAATATAAAAAAAAGTGGTGAATCGTACGAATTATTTCATTCGTATAACTACAAACATAAAGACAGGACCCTTACCTAACACGCAAGTATAATTAATACGACCATCACAGTCCCGAATAAAACTGCAGTAACCTTTAGGGCCTCTTTCACCAACTACAAGTAAAGTGTTGATTATTTTTAGAAATAATTTCATGTTTTTAATAAATTACTAGCTGCTGCCCGTGACTTCATCCGCGTAACTTTGTAACCCTATTAGTTGATAACCCCATAAAAATATCTCGCGTCAGAGACATCTGCTAATAGAAGTTACGTACTTACGTAACTTACTTAAGCAGTAAGCCTCTTTTCGGCAGCCTTGTTTGTTCCTTAAAATGTTACCAGATGTCGCCTTCTTGTTTAATTAAATGGTTGTTTAATACTTACGACTTCGCCCGTGTAACTTTATAAATTATATACTAAAACCTTCCTCGAGAACCACTCTATACATTACTGAAAACCGCATTAAAATCCGTTGCGTAGTTTTAAAGATCTAAGCATATATAGGGACAGACAAACAGACAGACGCGGGAAGCGACTTTGTTTTATACTATGTAGAGATGCACTCGGTTTAGGGCCTTTTTCACCATCTGTCAAGTAGGCTAACCGTCATTTAAAGTCACCGGTCACCGGGGATAACGGAGCTGATACCTTTTTTTGTACGGTAAAAGTCTCAGGGCCTCTTTCACCAACTACAAGTAAAGTGTTGATTAGTTACTTTAGCCAACTACCTCGATATGTTTTTTTTTTCTATTCGTAGTATAATGAGAATGGCGTCCATGTTAAGTTAACATGATATATGTCGCAAAAGACATTATTAATAATAATAGATAGTATTCCATTACTAAGCCCAATCAGAAAGGAGTAGGTATTAATTCTTCCCATTCACATTCACACTCTTTAAATAAAACTTTTCCTTAATACAACAAAATATCGTTTGTATACGGCGGAACAGTAGATACGTAAATAGTTTTAGAATATAGAAATATGTTTTTTTGCAAAGGTGGACACATCCTAAGAATAATTATGTTCATTTTGCGTTTTTTTTTTTCATTTTGCTTCTTGTACCTACATTTTGCTACTGAGCGAGTATAAAAAGTGCCTATATGAAATAAATAATTATGTAATGTAAATAATAAAGTTACCTAACTATGTAATATAAATAAATACATAAATGCAATTTACCTAAATTAATCTTAATTTGATTTCATTTAACACAATTAATACATATATTTATAATTTATCAACTGCTCTGTATCATCATAATTTAGGGTTAGCAGCCATTTAGTAATACCTTTAATTAAAATTTGTTAAGTTTATTAATTTTTAAAATTTCATCAAGGTGATGGAGCTGATTGCATTGTGATGCCGGGAGGCAAAGAAGGTGTTGGGGGCCACCTTCGTGCAGATTGCCCTCATACATGGTACCTAATACCTATACATAATATACCTACACGGTACTTAAAGGTAGTAGTTAAACACAAGACTTTTTTAATTGAAAAATTGTTGTTTATTAATTATTAGTGTTGAGTGAGTACTGCAGTACTTAAACACAAGACTTTTTTAATTGACAAATTGAAGTTCATTTATTATTAGATAGTGTTGAGTGAGTACTGCAGTACTTAAACACAAGACTTTTTTAATTGACAAATTGTTGTTCATTTATTATTAGATAGTGTTGAGTGAGTACTGCAGTACTTAAACACAAGACTTTTAATTGACAAATTGTTGTTCATTTATTATTAGTGTTGAGTGAGTACCTACTGCAGCACTTAAACAGAAGACTTTTTTAATTGAAAAATTGTTGTTTATTAATTATTAGTGTTGAGTGAGTACTGCAGCACGACGTCGCAATGTGTGAACATGAATATTCAATATCTAAATTCAAAAACTTCTTCTCTTATCTTCTTATCTCTTTCCTTTAAGTCCATTTCCAGTTTAGTCCAAATGTCCATAGGTGGAGCTGGTTGCCGGGCGGCGTACTCTCTATATTTCTTCAGTAAGTCCTTGGCAAGCCGAGAATACACCCAACTTGCTGGTGGTGGTGGCGGTAACGTAGGTTCATCGCTGACAAGAAAGCCGGAAAAGGATTCGTTAGACTTAGTCTTCTTCATTCTGAAGGTGATGGGTCCAGGCACGTACTTCAAGGCAGCCTTCTTTGGCTTTTCCGTTCTGTCAGACCTTCCTGTCGCGTTCTTCTGTGTGTCCTCTTCTTTTTCCTCTCCATCTTCACAATTCCATTGTCCCGGATTCTTCTTACAAGCTTTCTTAGCTTTGGGTATACCCTTTTTAGAAGTTTTCTTTATCGCACCCAAGTTCGTTGTGTTTATGGGTTGTTGTAGTTCGTGTACAGGGTTATCAGACCTTTGAGCAAGTTGCTGTACAACAGAATTATCAATACCCAGGTTATTTATATTTGGATCAATATTGTTAACGTTTTCTTCGACTGATGCCTCTGTTTCTCCTCCATAATAAAATTGTCCGGGTATAAATTCTTTAGCATTTGGATTGAGGTTGGTTGAAGCTAAAATATCTTCATAAGAATCTTCATATTCATTGGTCTGAAAATAATTATAAACACAAATTAACACAATCAACTTAAGTCAATAAACCCTTGGGCAGGGTCTCTCAAATTTATGGCTCGACATACCCCTGTTAGGCTTTTCTAGACCATAGCGAACCTATTCTCGGTAATACTACTTCATAGCACAGTAGTGTCCGACCGAAAGTCAATTTATGGACCAAGCCGAAGCCGAAGGTTTAAAAGCTTCAACATATTTTGTTTACGATTGGCTACAAGCTACAATTAATAAGATAAATGATTTTAAAACTTTAATATTGAACGTTTAATATCGACTCTATAACATAGAAAGGAAATTAATCATGTCTAGAAGTTGATCTAGAGATGATAAAAAAAAATACCTTGCAATTTATTTCGAATTATTTAAAATAATAACATTTCGAAATAATGTGAATTATAACATTTATTTATTTATTAAAGTAATTGGTATGTGATAAGTTGTTATGTGTAGGTATGTATTTATTTCCTTCCCTGGGTACGTCGGGACCTTGTCGCGGTGGGGGGGCTCACCCTTGGCCTTGGCCGGCCTTGGGTGCTAAGGAGGCGTACAACCGAGCGTTTCGAGCGGGAGCCCGTAGCGGAGCGCTCGCGGGACGAAACCCTCGCGGCTCGCAATTGGAGGTCGGCCGCACTCCTTGAGTGCGGCCTAATATTATTGTTTGTTCCGCACACGAGGTATGTGTGCGGATTATGAGTGGCGGGCTCCCTCCCGTCATTGGTGTTCTCAAAGGCCCACACTCAAGTGCAAGCACTCGAGTGTGGGCCTTTCTTGAGAGCCTGGCTGTCTGGAGAAGGCTGCCCGCCTTCTGCAGATGGTCTAGGGGGACCTTGCGCACATGGTTGGCTAGCTGTGTGTGCCTGCACAAGGTCCCCCCCTTCGCGTGGGTATTGCCTGGGTGTCTCCGGGCAATCCCTTTCTTTGGCGATAGCCTAGCCAGTAATGGCTAGGCTGCCCTGGGGGTGGATCGGAGTTAGGTGCCTCGGCAGAGCCCGGTTCACCCCGCTCACAGAGCAAGGAGGCATCGGGGAGTTTTTGTGGGTATTCCCAGTGCCGCTAACATCAGGTGCTGAGCGACCCCCACATATCCCTATCGCCTAGCCAGCGGTAGGGAATCTGTAAGCGGATTTCTCCTTGTCAAAAAAAAAAAAAAAAAAGGTATGTATTTATTTGTAATATGTGATTTGTATAGTTTGTGGGTAGGTAGGTATCTAAGTGTATCATTTTGTTATATTTTTTTATATACTTCTCATTGTATAAATATAAAATCTGTAATTAGCTGTAAATTTTGTGTTGAGATTGAGAGCTTGTAGATTTTGTAATAAATAAATACATAAATAAATAAATAAATTTATCAATCACAATCAGATCTTAGTTTTTCTCGACTAGTGTCAAACTAGAATAACAAATAAACAGACACTCACTTTCAATAAACAATAAATATTGCTCAAATAAATGCAGTTTTGAAATTTTTTGAAAATTACTAGTTGACCTGGCAAACGTTGTTTTGCTATATATATATATAAATTTTTTTTTGGGGTGGCCCACCCTTGACATTTAAGGGTATGAAAAAAAAATGTTGGCCTTATACCTACCCGATAAGCACACAAAATTTCATCAAAATCGGTCCAGCCATTTCGGAGGAGTTTGGTAACACTGCGACACGAGAATTTTATATTTTAGATAATAAAAGTAACCATTACATACCATAATTATTAATAAATCAGATAATTATATACAACAAGTTATAATTATAATATTTTATCATCAGATCAGATTAAACTCGCTAAACATATTTGTTATCAAGAAGTTCATAATTAAAACCTTTGGTCGGACACTATAGGATAGGACGGACAGCCACACTCATCACCAACCGACCCCACCATTGTCTATAACCTTTCTCAAGAATTGCTCTTCAAGCTTTATTGCATTAGTCTAGTATTGATTACCTACTACTGTTTATACTACTGTTAAGCTAAACTTCAATTTTAATTTAGTATTGTAACAAATTTTAATATTCAAAGTGAACAAATTCAATTCAGAAAAACTACGGTCAAAGCTATGTATACAAGAGGGTAGATACTTACAATTTTGGGTACTTGACTTATGCCATAGTTATCTTCACTAACGCTATTGTCTTTGTCCATATTTTCTTTTTGAGCAGCTCCTTATATCTGCAACATTAATAACAAGAGTTATTTTAAAGGCAAATATTTCAAAAAATCAATTTGAAAATGGTATATAAAATAAAAAATATTTTTACCTATAACACTTTTCGTAAACTAGCTGTGCTCAGCCGTTTCACTCGTTGCTATTTAATATAAATTGACTCAAGCAGACTCAACACTCTTTGCATCTATTCTCGGTGGTTTTCTTCGGGCGGTCACACTCGGTCATCAATAGTCACCTCGCATGAAATAATGAAGTAATACAGCCTAGAAAAACAATTATTGTGATCTAACTGGAAGTTCTGGAAGCTTTCCATACAAATCCAGTGTGTCAAGGAGTGTTATCAGGGGTACGCATTGTTTAAAATTTATTTTTCAACTTTACTCACACTTTATTTATTTTTGATACAACAAAAATCAATGGGTAGTGTGTGTTTGTGTGTTATTATTAGCTTTTAAAAGCTAATAATTGGTCTTCTGTAAGGACAGACAGAATGGGAAACATAGTGTGGCCATTTTCTATATCCATTCATTGCCAAGGACTAAAATACTAGGGATTAATGTAAAACTCAACTTATTCATTCAAAAACTACCTTAAAATGCTAAAATATGCAATTCAAAAGCCGCGTCGCGAGTCTATTCTAATCATCCGTACGGCCGATGAGTCACCGCACGAGTTCTAAATGTGTTAATTAAGGCTTTAAAGAAAACTGAGAGCATCGGTGGCAAATAGTAATTATACGTTGCAAAATGCCAAGGCATAGTAGGGGTGCCGATAATGGTCGCCGGGCCAAACTTTTTATAGCTTTTTTTTAGCATCTTTTATTAACTGGATAAACTTTTTCATAACATTTACTAAAGAGGATTCACAAATGAGTAGATAAGTATGTGTGATTTAGAATATTTAAAGCCAATTTGAAAGGACACAAAATAAAAAAACTAACTTACCGAATCGAATATAAAGTTGAAGTGAATTGAATACGATGAATGTATGTAGGTATGTATCATGGAACATAGAGTAATTTTTTTTTTTTACGAGCGAAGAAACTTATTATATACTTGCAGAAGCTTGGTATATAATATACTCTCTGGCATTAAGCGCTTATTACATTATCCGATTTCTTACAGTCCAATCTAGTGTGATCGCAGAAACAGATCGGATTCGATTTGGAGAAATTGAAGGTCCTTCAAATTTGATTTCTGACTACTACTATTTAGAAATCAAATTAAATTGTCAAATCGGATAGTGTAATTGCGTCTCTCTCTACCATGGTCTCTAAATTGAATCCTTTAAATTGAATAGTGTAATAGCTGCTTTAGTGGTGTGTGGAAAGTGTATGTCGTGTATGTGTTTGTGTGCGTGTGCCACAGAATACTTTATTAATTAATAGATAATAGGGTGGTATCTGTGATCGTCGACTCCATACTCGATTAATTTCTAGTTGTTTTTTTTTTAACTTATTGTTACGCCTTTCCCGCACAGTGTAGCGAATAGGCAAACAACAATAAAATAAAAAATAAAAGTGAAGTAGCGAGTCGCCACTGGCGACTGGGGACACCGATAATCACCGCCACACATTTAGCTTCTGAGTTGTATCCAAGCTTGGCTATTCCGAATTGAATAGCCAATCACAATGTTCCGTTTATTTCCAATCATCCAATGTCTATCCAAGACCAGACCGATCTACACATTGGTGTATTGGATCCAAGAATGTAACTTGTGTGGCGCCGGCATTATTTCTATGTATGACAAACTTCCTCATTTACCTATTCTCGATTTTACTTATATTGACATTTGTTGCGAAAACGGTTTATTGCGCGAAAATGATTCCTACACCGAATAATAAGTCAATATCATTTAAAAAAAATAAATTGATTTTTTTTTTAATGTAGTTTTAATGAAAAGTACAAAAAACCACATTTATCAGGCCTGTTGAATTGTTTCCGCCGCTTTGGAACTCTAAATATATGGAGCTACAGTGTCTCAGTGACTGCGTTGAGGTGTGGATTACGTTTGTGTTTTTCGTGCGGAATTAGTATGATATATATAAATATTCTAAAGGTCATATCGGTGAAGGTCAAATCGTCAATGTCATTCGCCTTTGTGAATCCCTTAACATTTTTATTTTATGTACATATATATATATATATATATATATATATATATATATATATATATATATATATATATATGTATATATATGTATATATATATATATATATATATATATATATATATATATATATATATAAGAAGAGGTACCTAAATAATGGGCATACAGCCATACATACTAAATTACTAATCTAACCTAATAGAGATCTACATTTAAGTTTCAGTTTTGGTTATAGCTGACATATGGCTAACTGCTGAGTGCTGACATAATCAAGACAACTCTCCCGACTAGGACGATAATGACCTTTCTTATTATTGTTATATTGTAATAATTTATCTAATAATCGCTTCAAACATTATGCAACACGAGTTAGTTTAGTGATGTAATATTTTGACATGGTGAATTGGGTGAACTGCAGAATATTGCAGTTTATTGCAATGTTGTTGCAAAAAGCTGTGCCCGCGACTTCGTTTAACTTTACTTTTGATTAGAATGTTCAGAAAACGTATCTAAGTATCATCGACGTCCAACTTTGATCACTTTCGGTAAATGGAGGGCTTACCCAATTCGTGGTGCCAATTAGTGTCAAAGGCAAAAATATTTTCTATACCATTCTATACATGGTTTTAATTAGCTTGACGGTTTTTAAGCTATACCTACCTAGCTAATTTTCATCAGCGACCTTTGAAAACAGAGATATACTATTTCGTTGGTTTTCATACGTTGAAGGAGACTTTGTTTCGTTACCGGCTACGACTATGTCTATGTACTGTTACTGGTGTTAATATTATAATATAATCTCAATACTTAGCAGCGCGATTTTATTACTTGTGGCTATGTAATATTTAATAACCATCTAATTACAAGTGGAGTTAGATTGTTTGACGACCTAACAAAAAAAATATTTTTTTGTGGCCACCATTGGTCTATCGATTTGAAAACTTTCTCCTGCTATTGTATAATGTAGTTAATGTAACTCGAGAAGAGATCATTCTAGCGAATAACATCAGGACGAACAATACCAGAGCAAGAGCAAACATTCACTTTATAAATTATTGTGATGATATCTACAAGTTGTATAAATTAAATAGTGAAATGTACCTACGAAGTTGTGACAAGTGGAGGCTTGAAAAGCAAGTGTTTGCTTTTCAAGCCTCCACCTTTGAAATTTCAAATTGATGGACCGGTATTGCACTCGCCGAATTACGCTCTCAAAGGCTCTACGACCACTTCTGGTTAAACAGAACTAATACTGTACGCTTTCCTAATCCTAACTACACTAATAATATACAGTGTACGTACATACACTGAGAGAACAAAATCAAAGGCACGTTTCCGTAAAAGTATTTATAAAAAAATAAACACTGTACATAATTTAATAATAATAATAACAATTATTATCAGTTATTATTTAAAGGATTGAATGGTTGAATCATAGATAAATGATTGGTCTCGTTGCGCTCGACTAGATACCGCCGTCGTACTTGTAAAATACGGCATAAAAAGGTACGCCGAATTCGGCGTACCCGAGCCAGTCACACTGCAAACTGTCTGTGATGTGTACGTGCCGAATGTTTTATTAAATTTTAGGCATAATAAAATACTAGTTTGCGTAGTGAAACTGTGTAAAAATATAATAAAACTGGGTAAAAAGTGATAAAAAGTGACGATTTTTTACACACACTACAATAAAAAGTTGCCACATTTTCGGAGCTGTTGCTTTTGTATAGCGCTCTATCTAGTCGAGCGCAGCGAGACCAATCAATTATCTTTGGGTTGAATTTTATAAAATTCTTTAATTAAGTAACCTATGTTTAGTTTTGAGTCAGGACAAACGACTTTTAAGTACTTTAAGACTTTTTAAGTATAGATAGATTTATATAAGGTACCTATGTCTCTTTCTGCATAGAGGTAGACAAAAAGATAAGTAGACCAAACGTGTATGTGATAATCATATGTCACTGCTAATATCTGAAACTGTACAACCGATTTCAATCACATATGAGCAATAGGTGTGTATATACGTATATACATAGTTATGGTTGGCTTATATGTATGCATAAACTACAGATGAAAGTGGGTTTGTTGTCAGTACCACAAATAAATACATAAAGACTGGTTTTATTCAGAAAAAAGTACTTTTTCCGAAGAATAATAAGGAAGAAACATTTCAACGTCTAATAAAACGGAATGATTTATTTCCTTGTTACTATAGTTATATCGTGAATTAAATGATCGCGGGAACGTTAAATGATAATTTTGCAGTCGCCATCGTCCCCACAATAACCCTTCGGGGACGAAGTAATATGTTTATTCAATGATTTTTGTCTTTATTAGATAGATAAATCTAATAAAGACGCTGACTAGTCACGGGCATTTGTTAGTAAGTACATATGAAGCGAAAATTTATCTTAACATCTTAAGAATTTATTATCACACTAATATTTCTTTGAAACAACATATTCTAACTAAACAAGGACATCAATTGACTCCGGTCTGAGTAAGCAGACAATTTCCTTACAATCGCCATTCGCCACCCTAAATAGTTGATATATGTAGTTAAACCACGTGATAGTACAAAGGTCATCGAGGTTCATGTGACGCATAACAATGTCTACACTTCGGGCCAAACAGAGACAGGTCATCATCCCGTTGATAGAGGGCGAGGAGGGGGGATATCTCCCTTCCCTCCCTATACCCACCCACTAGACTAGACTAGACTCGCACATGCACAATTATGCACAGATATCCCAGCGAAGGCTCACTACTGGGTTTTCTGGATAACATCTTTTTGATGGTGATCGATGATACATAATATAAAAAAATAACTTTACAGAAGAGTATTTGTTACGGCTGGAGAAGAATTTGATTATAGTGCCGAGATGGGAATAAACCCAATATAGTATAGCGCAAGATCTTTGAAAGAAAGCGGTTTAAATTTAGAAAACGAATGTTTCTCTCGTGGGCATTTATATTATAAGTAGTTAGCCAAAGTATTTAGTCTTTTCACTGGATTTACTTACCGCTAATATGTTGTAGTGTTATTTGGACTTTACTATAAAAAAAACATTTTTTTAATCATATTCTTTTCATTAGCATAGTGACAACAACGTTAAGGGCATCTTTCACCAACTACAAGTAAAGTGTTATAATATAACAACTAATAAAACAAATAGTTGTAGCACTAGTAATTATATATCTAATTAGAAATTAGAATCAGGTTTAAGTTTAGTTAGAGTTGTAAGCTTGTAGGTCTACTAATACTAACTAGAATAGGTTTCCTGGAATGGAAATTCCTTTTCCTTCCTAACTTTGTAAACTAGTTAGTTTAGTAGATAGTTAATAACTTCTGAGGTGAACTTAACTAATATATTAGTTAGTCCACCATACAAAAAATAAGCACAGAGACTATACAGTCACTTGGTGATGTAATGATGGTCGAAATCGTCTCTTAGAGTGGCATACCGCAAGGTGAACCAAGTGATAGCGCGATATATCCTGGGATGGGCTACTTATTTCACAGGATGGGCTACTTATTTCACGCGGACGAAGTCGCGGGCGCCAGCTAGTAATAAATAAAATTGTTGTGCCTGTTTGTAATATCAAACCAACTTCGTTTTACCTACTAATTTATTTTGAACATAAACCTTACAGCAAAACAAAATATAAGTAGATATTATAAAACAATATCTAATTTCTAAAAATTTTGTCTCCTTGCTAATTTCCGAAGCGGCTGGCCTGAAATACCTACCACAGGCAGACAGCTGATTTTATAAGGGTAAATTAAAAATATATTTCATACTAGCTGGTGCCCGCGACTTCGTCCGCGTTGAAAAACCAATATATCGCCTGACATCGTTATTGCTATTATACTTAGCCAGGAGTTAGTTTCCTTAATTTTAGATAATCCCCCGAGAGCAGTACTTCTTTTCTGGATGAAAGGTACCCTATGTTCTTTCTGGTGTCCCAGACAACATTTATGCAAAATTTTATGGTGATCGGTTTAGTAGTTTTTGCGTGAAAGAGTTACAAACATCCATACATACATCCGTTTCAGCAAGTAGGTACTTACATAGGTAATATAAAAAATTAATGTTCGTTCAATAATCCTCTATACAATATGTCCATTTTAATCCTCCCATTGGAACTTTTCTAGCAAAGGGATTGCATTTGATTGGCTTCAGTTTGAAATATGAGTAGAGGACACTTTGAATATTTTTATTCAAAAGCCGTATTTGATAAATAATGAAACAGTCTAGAATAAAGACATTTTGTACTTATATATATTTTAGTTTAAATGAAATAAATTTTTTTGTTGCAATAAATAAAAGAGGACACGGTCAACTTAGTTAAGCAGAGTTAAGTGGTGCGACCCAGTTGCAATCAAGGTGGGAATTTCATTCATTCCTTCATTTAATTACAACTGTTTTGTACAATATAATTTTGTATCACTAATAAAATAGAATATTCTGCAAACTGTAGTTGTACGTCCCGTCGGGGTGGCTTACGCCTTAGGTGAACTCAGGTGAACCCTTAGGTGAAACATAGCAAACAGCCCCCGGCTTAACAAGGGTGCAATTTTTTCTTGCAAATGCTTTGGTCATAAATGGCGAATATGGAAAAGCAATAATTACACTCGTCAGTTTCTACTACATGTTCGTCAGATTCCACTTTCGTCATAAATCGAAATTCATTAAAATGATTGCACTATGTATATATATCTAGGTATAATATCTAGCTAATATTGTTGTATAAATATCTAGGTAGTTAACATAAAACGCTTATCGCACGGTAGTGGGCCGGCGCGCTGATGGGCATAGTGATGTGCCGGATCGTTAAAAATATAGATCCGTGGATACGGATACGGATATTTGTTGTCAAGATCCGCGGATACGGATACGAATCTTAACTTTCTTATTCAATCGATGTCGTGCGAGTGACCTTGAACCGATAGTTGACGCCCGTAACTTGATAAAAATTAATTAGGTAAAAGATCCGTAAAAGATCCGCCAAAAAGTAACGGATACGGATACGGATCTTTCTTCATCCTTGGATATCCGCGGATACGAATACGGATACCGATATCCGCCACATCACTAGCTGGGCACGTAACTAAATAATTTTGCTTTATTTATTATTGTTATTTTTGTAATGTAAGTAAGAGGAACTGATATATCGAATTGGGGTTGCTCCTGTTATGATATTATCTACCTGTGTGTTGAGATAAATAAATAAATCAAAATAAATGATTTCTTTCCTTTTTCGTATTTCCGAGCTTTTTTATTGTCTGAATCTATAAAACTTATGGTCGTAATCACTTTCTAAATAACCAGTGACCAGTTTTCATTGAAAAAGTAAAACTTACATGTAAAATTGGAAAAATAGCTACTCGCTTCTACAAAAGTTAACCAGCGAGTTTTATAGCTTTACTATTATGGAAACTTTACCATAGAGATGGAAAATAGCAATCGCCATTAAAAAAAATCTACAAAGAAGAAAAAGATAGTAGGTACTATAATATTTTGGAGTTTTTTTTTAATGATAAACTAGTGTTTTTGTCCGCTATTTCGTCCGCTTCCGATCGCTACCAAACTTCACAGGAACACCGCTGCACTAATCTCAAGAAAATCGGTTCAGCGATTTTGGAGTCTATAGGAGACATACGGAGACGTACATACACACATCGCCTTTTAAGTATATATAAGAAGATAAAAGGAAGATATTTTTACGGTTATTTGTTGCATTTATAAATCTAAACTTGCACATGATAAAATGTAAAATAATAATAAACAGGCTCCTTTATTTATATTGCAACATCAACATTATGAGATTTAAACCAATCTAATCTTTAGATCTAGCAAGAATAGCAAAACTTATTGGTCATCTTTTTCTATTACCTACAAACTATTATTTTATTAACAACTTAAAGCAGGAAGCCATTGTAATATAAAAAAAATGTTTTAGCGTTTTATGAACCCTATCTTTTTTTATTTTTCATTTTAAAAATTATCATTTCATCCTTTTTTTATAAATATTTGGAAAGTTACTTAAAATGAGGATAAAAATAAAAAAATACTTTAAAACTTTTGCACGAGTTTGGAGTTTAATTTAATTGAAGGTTTGCATTTCACTTCTATTGACATAAGAAAATAAACAGAGAAGTGCAATATCAATATTCCAATTGAAATCTCCAAGTTTGAGCAAAGCAAAGTTTGTTATTACAGGTGACACGTTATTGCAAGCCTTCTGACCATACGAATGTCAACCAAGCAATTACATTAATTTTATTCCAATATTTACATTTGTTTAGCTATTGTAACTTAGCTAATATTATTAAAAAGACCGTTTAAGTAGTTTTAGTTCACATCAAAAGTAATTTGGCGCAACAGCAAACATTGTCCACACAGATACCCACACTAATTGTAGATACACGTGTATGTATGTACACGTACACAACACATACATACGTGTGTTATACAGGCGTGTATAGTCATGTGTTATACACGTATTATTAACAACCATCACAGAACCTTAAACCATGGAAAACCATGGAAACTTTTAACACATTTTGTACATGCTCTCTGCAATTTTTTATCAAGTCCGACAGTTTCACAACATCAACAAACAAACAAATTGATTCGCCACAGAAATAATAGCAACTAAATTGCGCCACTGGGAAAAACACGACAACAGAACGAAATATTATATTCGCATCGCTGACAATATATTATAACAACGCCAACAACACAATACATTTTACCTCTATAGTCTTTTTACATGTAAAGGTCATCAGACTGGCTGACGGCGAGACACCTATTGACACAAGCAACGCCACGGCTATATATTATAGAAAAATGAAATGTAGCATACTTTACTCACTCAAGGAAACATAACGACACTTGTGCTGTTTTACGGTATTGTAAAATAACAGCACAAGTGCGTGTCGGTGACTGCCACCAGACTGGCTGCCCAATTTATGACTGCTAAACGCAGTGTGAGTGTAATCGTCTTATTAGTATGTTCAGACGAAATGGTTATTGTGTTAATTGTTAATAAGGTCAGTACTACGTTACGTTTTATCGAATATTTCTATTCCTCCATTACACACGAGTTTCCGTACAATGTTATGCTTAGACTTTTTTACTAGAATTTAGCGGGATTAGCGGGATTACCGGGATTCAAACCTCTGTCTGTTTTGAAGGCAGCCTTCAAGCCATATCCAGACGTGTGTTGCCTACAGCTACCTATTACGCAAGCATACAATGTGAGCATTTTACAATTGCAAGTTTTTTCCTTGAGGAAACAATGGCACAAATAAAAACAGTAATTATCTATACTTGTAGCGACATTTAGAATCGCTCGGAATCACTTCGTCGTGGAAAGTTAGACATGTTTAAGTTCGCCGCTGGCTTAGAACTAATAGCTTATGGTAGACTTCATTATGACGCTCAAAATTAGGTCACTGTTCTAGAATAATCACGAGCACAAGTTTGTTATTTTCAATTGTCTGAATACTAAAGTTCATCAAGTTCATCATCAAGTGAAACTATAAAAAAGATATTTTTAAGATTCTTCTTAATTAGAGAGTGATTAGTCTGCTTGAGGCTACAGACTGCGAAAGTGCCTGTTACGTGTAAATCAAAACTCTTATGTAAAGTTCAAAGTATCAACCCTATTAATTTATTACCTACAGGTTTCAAATTTAAAATGAAAGGTAGGTATTTCGATAAAAAAATATAAATGATATTATTCTTCTTTCTCTTACATATAAAACGCGATATGTGTATGTAGGTATGTTCTCTATAAACTCCTAAACCGCTGAACGGATTTTGATTAAACTTTCAGACAATCTAGTCCAGCGGGTAATCCTGTGAAGTTTGGTAGCGATCGGACTCGGACGAAGTCGCGGGCACATACTAGTCAGTAAATATTGGAGTTGAATTGTATTTTCATTTGAGATTATTTTGTAAATTGTGTCAATATATGTATGTAAATGTAATCTTAATAAACCGGGGTCACTGAACCACAATGGTACTTACTTGCACTTCTTTTCAACTGATGAGATTCTGGCCTTGGTCTACGACCACTTGCTGGATGTTGAGGTAAACCAATACCTATATAAAATACTAGCTAAACGCTCGGGAGCGTGTATTTAAGCTTTTGGTTATTTTATGCTTATTATAGTTGTTAGTAAGTATATTGTTGAAATATGGTTATGCATGATACAAACAATTGCCACGAAGCTTGTGGTTTGTGTATTTGTTTGTAGTCGTAGTATAGCGACGATCCCCACTGAACGGAGATATCTGGGGCAGAACAACTTTATCACTGATAGATATTTGCGATTACGGAAATGTTTCAATCTAAAATCCATTAAGCCCCAAATAATTTGAATTAGACAATAGATTTCAATATTTATATACATAAAAACATATATCTGTGTCTCTTTTTTAAAGTACATGTATCTAATATAAATGTTTATTTTATAAGATGATTTAGAAAGAAAACGCATACTATGCGTACTTACTTTCTTACGACCAATTCTCTCTCAGTATATGTCAATATAAAAATAAGTATTTGAAATTGAAAAAGAGCACCATGTAATAGAGAATTGTGGGGATTTTATTAGTTTAAATCGAAAGTGGATGGGTAAGAGGCTAAACGAGTCCAGCGTCAGTTGAAAGGCGAAGTCGTGGCGTAATTGCAAAATTGTATTAAGGCGACCGCCAGATAGTTCTTTGAATTCGCGCTCACTTCCTGATAACGTACCTGTAACAAAGCCAAATAAGTATTTGTTAAGGCGTCAGTCTATCGGTGCAAAACTACGAATCAGAGTCGAAAAAAACCGTGCGCGTGGGGAGCACCTCCGCTGATATCCTGCGTTATAATACTCGTAATTTATCAATAGAATCTTGCTCTACTTATTGCTTTTAATATTTTACTAGAATTTTTTAATTTTATGTTATTGTAACATATATATTATAAAATTATTATAAAATACCCAATTTTCAACATTTCTAAATATATTATACATGCATTGTTATGCTATAATAGTTAATCCAATAAATAGATACAGTCGGCGCGCTAGCTCCAAGAAATTTTAGAAATGTTAGAATGTTAGAAATGTTAGAAATTTTAAAAGTTTTAGAAATTTTAGAAGTTTTAGATATTTTAGAAATTTTAGAAAGGGACTTAGAAAGAGAATTTTTTTAATTTCATGTTATTGAAAATACCCAATTTTTCTAAATATATTATACATGCATTGTTATGCTATAATAGTTAATCCAATAAATAGATACAGTCGCCGCGCTAGCTCCAAGAAATTTTAGAAATGTTAGAAATTTTAGAATGTTAGAAATGTTAGAAATTTTAGAAGTTTTAGAAATTTTAGAAGTTTTAGAAATTTTAGAAATTTTAGAAAGGGACTTAGAAAGAGAAATTTTTTAATTTCATGTTATTGAAAATACCCAATTTTCAACATTTCTAAATATATTATACATGCATTTGTTATGCTATAATAGTTAATCCAATAAATAGATACAGTCGGCGCGCTAGCTCCAAGAAATTTTAGAAATGTTAGAAATTTTAGAATGTTAGAAATGTAGAAATTTTAGAAGTTTTAGATATTTCAGAAATTTTAGAAACAGACTTGTTTTTTAGAATTAGTTTTAGTTAATTTAGAATATAGAAAGTTGCTAGCAGATTATCGATATTATTATTGTGAATAAGGTTGTGTTCATTTCATTATTAGAAATTGAGATGATATTACATGATTGAAGACTTGCCAGCCTGTGCCAGGAGCCTTCACTCTTCCATAAAAGCTAGTAATAATATATATACCTAATTTTTTTTATAATTATTATAACATATAATATAATATAATATAATATAATATAATATAATATAATATAATATAATATAATATAATATAATATAATATAATATAATATAATATAATATAATATAATATAATATAATATAATATAATATAATTTTTGTTAAATAATAATATAACAAAAACAAAAACTAACTACCAAAAAGTTCGAAAATAATGTTGAAAATAAATAAAGTAAAGCAACTTTCGATATGCTAACAGAAGCGCAAAATCTCTGAGAGTGAGCGAGACAAAGATATTTGTTCGATCGCAAAAAACATGTAAAAATTTAACACGGAGCACACGTCTGAACGCAACGACCGCTCACCGGTCACTGAGGAGTTTGATTGCCGGTATTTTCTTATCAATAAAATAATTACTTTTCTTAATTTTTATACAGAAACCATAGCTTTTTATTGTACCTAAACACTTGTCCTTTATGATAATAAATGTTAATTTCTAATTGTTGTTACGTAACTATGTTAAAAATGAAAAAAAAAATTAGTGAAAAATTTGATAAAAGACAATATTTAACGTTCTTACTTAAGAACATGAATTAGTTTTGCAAAAAAATAATCAGATAAATTTAAGGACGACCACATAAGAAAACTTCAGATCTGAATAGATTTTCTAATTTATCATTAGTTGTTATGTCATTGGTCCGTGAACATAGCTCAACATACTGTAGGGCTTGGCAGAGCTGTGTTTAACTCCATTTTTACCTAATATATACCCTATAAACAAACGCTTAAAAAATACTTAACTATTAACCATATTATAAATTTTTCTTGGTTATAAAAATATTTCTAAGTTTTTCCTAAACCAGTTTGAAAACAATGTTATAAGCAGCGCCAAAAATTCGATGAGAGTCAATTTTTAACGGTCCGCAGCCTTAAAACATTGCTTAATGTAGATATTACAAGAAATACACAATGCAATTGCTTAAACATAATATAAAGATAATGTATTGGTTTTTTGGAGTATAAGCCGTATGAAAATTTAAATCAAAATTGTCACACGGCAGGTATGCGTTACGTGCTATTTTTGAATATTTTATAATAGGTACTCGACCAATCATCATAAAATTTTACACGACACGTTCTCAATAATAAAAAATAAAGAAAAAAGTGCTGTTCCCGTGGGATCTAAAATAAAAAAAAATCTGTCTCACTCTAACAAGTAGATTGAGAGTCTTTCTCCTTCACACATATAAACATTAAGTTATTTACAATAGCTCTTTATTTCCTACAGTTCTGTTCTAGTGCGCCCTTACAACTTTTATAAAAGGATAGAGCGATAATTAACTCGTACCAAACGATCAAATCAATTTAAATTAATTAAGAAGAAGAAACATCGTGTACTGTACGTACAAGCAATTAACGGTTCGCTTTGGAATTAATTTAATTATATTTGTGTTGAAGAAGCGAACTTCCTTCAAACTAGAGAGAGTTTGCATACGAAGACTAAAGGCAAAGAAAACTTATAATCCTCACTTAAGTATACTTACTTATTATAAATGAGTGAGTTTGTTACACTTTCAATGAAACTTTGCATACAGGTACCATGTCGGGGGTTCACACACAATGGGACATAGGGTTACCCTTCATAAAGAAAAAATGGCCTGCTACCGAGGGACGCGACATTATATTACTTATATCGAGATAGGTTGTTAATTATACGTTTGCGTATTAAAAAGTTTGCCCTGAAATATATTTTAAATGTATTATAGGTAATAAAAATTCTGAGCAGTTTTTTCCCGTTATAAAATAAATATCTATACTAATATTATAAAGCTGAAGAGTTTGTTTGTTTGAATGCGCTAATCTCAGGAACTAGAGATCATTTATCGAGGAAGGCTTTGGGCTATATAACATCACGTTGCGACTAATAGGAGCGAAGAAACAGTCGAAAATGTGGAAAAAACGGGGAAAATTATTCATCTTTGAGGGCTTCCGTTGCGTGCGCTGCGAAAACCGTTCGAGATACCCAAATGATTCCCAAAATAACTATTCCGCGCGGACGAAGTCGCGAGCACCAGCTAGTATAAAATAAAATTAGGCAAACCTACACGTGGATTCAAATCTAAATAAATACAAAAGTTTGTGAGGTGTCTGTTACTCTTTCGCGCAACGATTTGGATGAAATTTGTAACACATATAGATCATTACCCGGATTAACATATAGGATACTTTTTATGCTGAAAAAATGTTAAGTTCCCGTCGTATATAAAAAAAATGAGCGCCACTGTAGTCTCAGCGATACAGATGTCGGTCGTACTCATTCATATAGTTTCCTCACGTGTATAATTTCTCATTTTACAACGCGCATGAAGTCGCGGGCACCAGCTATATTTTATAAATTTTTGTTCATTTCATCTTCATCCTACCGTGTAAAAAAACCTTTCTTATTAGAGATGGGTTTGTTCTTAGCTAACAACCAGCTATGTGGCAAGGAAGAGGCCTATGATGGAACGAGCTCACCCAGAAGATGCCTATTCATAGCTTTCTATTCAGTACTCTCTCCATAACCTTGTAGAGTATGGAAGTGATGGCGATAGATCGATAATTGCAGGGGTCGGCACGACCACCCTTTTTGGTGGTAACTGGTAATACGGAACATACGACTTTATCTATAATTGATCCTTCCTGTTCTGTATACTAATGTATCCTGAACCTTGCTTTAGTAGTTAGGGCGTGGAAGCATCACAAACAAACCCACTTTCGCAATTAAAATATTAGTAAGTAAAAAAAAAATAACTTTTGTTAAACATCCTACACCATGACGAGTAGGCATTATATTTTTTTAAATACTACAGCCTGTTTTCTGATTTAATCTGGTTCTGTAGCCGCCCCTAGCGTATTTGTATTATTAGTTAAAAAATCAATATTTCCACCAAACATTTTATCAATACGAGGCCTTCACGTACAGCTACTCGTACGTTTTCAGCAGACTACATTTCTTTTTAACCTCGTTAATTAACTTCAGGTTTGAAATTTCACGCAAAAACTACTGAATAAATTTTAATGAAATTTTGCATACACGTTGTCTGGGACACCAGAAAGGACATAGGGTATATTTTATAAAGTTACGCGGGCGAAGTCGCGTGCAGCAACTAGTATTATAATTGCGAAAGTTTGTATGGATGGATGTTTGTTCAACTCTTTCACACAAAAACTACTGAACCGATCACCATGAAATTTTGCATACACGTTGTCTGGGACACCGGAAAGGACATAGGGTACCTTTCATCCAGAACGCGGACAAATTAATACAAGCTAGTATTTCATAAATTGTTAGCACTCATGTTTTTGCCTGTGACTTCATCCACGTCCTATTTTCTATTAAGGCGTTGAGACATTAAATAGTTAAATAAATTTATATTGCTCACATATTTTTATCAGGCGATATTTTTTTTAATTTTTACTTAACAATAAGATTATCCTTCGAGAACATTTTTTTTATGGAAGTAGGCACTACTTACCACATATGTTATATATGTATATAACCCTGAAAAGGTGTATGCAAAATTTCATTATGTGCGATTGAATTTTTAATGCGTGAAAGCGTAACAAATTCATTTTCGCATTTATAATAATATTTGTTTGGATATGAATATGAGCGATGTTATACAAAGTAAAGAATTGAAGGTCACGCCTCCCGGTACGGGGTACGAATTTCCGCATCTCATTATCTCTTATTTCAATATTATTTTCAGACTTCATTTTGCGGTCGCCCTTATAACAATCAATATGCTATTATCAATACCTACATATTGTCAATGTTGACACGGTTTTCAAGTTGAACGAGGAAGGGTTGTGCCAAGCCAAGCCGGGTCGGGTCTTTAGTATTATTGTGTGAAGAAACCAATAGCCCAGACAAATCCCTAGGCAAAATTCTCATTGCGTTACCGCGGTGTAATAAGCCCATCGTATATTAAATCTTGAGAAAGGCCTGCGACCATATGGGTATGCCATGGAATATGCATACCCTAAAGTAAGGGCAAGAACGAGATTAATCAGGTTTTTGATGACATGAATAATTCAAGTAATTACTTTATGGTGATTCCTTCAGAATAAATTTATGCCTCTAGGCTCTATCTAAAATGTATGAAAAAACTCAAACAGGTTCACGACTCGGGTCATGAAAGCTAACATAGATGTTTATTAATCCTATCTTGAAATATGAATTAAGAATCTGTCTAAAAACGAATCTGGTCGAATACAGAAACGACCATAGGATTAGTTAATTAATAATTTTTAATATTATCATTAAAATAATTAAAACTTTTTATATATTGAACTATGAATAAAATGACACCCGTTGTGAATATAGAACAATATGTTACTTGAACATACTTAAGGTAGCTAACTTTAATTTCTTTTAATAATTCGAAAATAAAATTGTGAAAAATTTAAAATTGAAAGGCTGAATGATTTTGGGTATAATTTCGAAAGAAGACTGACTGTTTCTGGATAACAAATATTCTGCTAAGTTACCAATAGAGATTCATTTCAATACTTTGCCTATTTGGGCAAGAATAACTTGGGCAAGAAATTGGATAGCAGAAAAATGAATTTTGCCATAAAATTGAAAAGTTCAAATAAACGAGTCGGTTGTAGGTATACACTATACAGAGTAGATACGTATGTATGTTTATAGAAGTGGTAGGGAAAATACACGGAGCGTGATCAAATCATAAATCCGCAGGATAGAACGAGTACCGACACAACTCTATATAAACCTACAATACCTTTGTCAATAGAGGAGACATCGATTGGAATATTTCTGAATGTATTTTCAAATCACTTCACTGATTCAATTTATGAGAAGTAATATTAGGAGGCGATTCTCTAAAAGTTTTCAAGATTGGAAAAGTCGTTTCAATTTTTGACGCCTATTTCCGTTTTGGGTAATAAACTCAAAGTAGGTCACACCGATCCTACAATTATTATAAATAGCGTTTGGATAGCATTACAGCTTTTTAAGGTAGGTACATACTAAGTATATATGACGAGATTTTATAACTGTTTTACAAGATAATATAATATGTACTAATTATTTTTAATTTTGATTAGAGCAAAATAGTGAATTATTGAAATCTATACTAATATTATAAAGCTGAAGAGTTTGTTTGTTTGTTTGTTTGAACGCGATAATCTCAGGAATTACTGGTTCGAATTGAAAAATTCTTTTTGTGTTGGATATATCATTTATTAAGGAAGGCTTTAGGCTATATAACATCACGTTGCGACTAATAGGAGCGAAGAAACAGTCGAAAATGTGGAAAAAAACGGGGAAAATTGTTCATCTTTGAGGGCTTCCGTTGCGTGCGCTGCGAAAACTGTTCGAGATACCCAAATGATTCCCAAAATAACTATTCCGCGCGGATGAAGTCGCGAGCACCAGCTAGTAAAAAATAAAAGTAGATTCTAAATAATGAGTAAGTATGAATGACTGTATTGCCGAAATAGGCCTATTTTGACATTCAGAGCATGAGACTGCTAATAAACAAAAATATTTCCATCAGCTCAATAGACATTATAGACAACGAGCTAGCGAGACAACGGACAGCTAAATAAATTTATTAATAAAATATCCAGCTACTTAGCAAGTGCAACTATTTATAACAAAAGCACTAGCAACTAGATAGACAGCTAACAACGAGCTAGCGAGACTTAAAATCGAAAATGAACGGAACAATTTTCAGCTGTGATTATTTCAGGTATGATTGGCAACTATAATGATTCTTAGTCTAGTTTACTAGCTACAATCTCACACAAAAGCGAGTAGCGAACAAAATTAGATCCACTTAAAACTTCTATAGGTAGTAAATTCTAAATCCACTTGAGTTAACATAATTTTACTTTGCAACTTTACTATTAAGTTGACATAGGTTTATAAGTATTTATTCTCATTAAAGCTTAAAGCTAAGTTACATGAGAAATAAAATGTAAACTTAATTTAAAAAAAAAACGAAACATTAGACAGGCAGACAAAAGACATTAAAATTTAAACAATATTTTCCCTGATTTTTAACAAAAACACGCCAAAACATTCATATACTTAACATAACATGTTCCAACAGCTTGGATTAAATTCTGTGAAAGATTTTGCCTGTTTTATGTGCAAAGGTAATTGGTTAAACAGTTGTGCTCCCTCAAAAGTAATCATTTTTTTACCATGTGTTGTTCGTACCTTTGGTAAGACAACATGGCTTGCTCGTCTGGTTATGCAGTTGGAAATATCTTTTTGTTTAAGCAAGGTAATATCGGAATGAATTGATTTGTCTAATATCTTTCGAACGAGTATACATGTATTAAATCTAAGTAATTGAGTTAAATTCATTAATTTTGTTTCTTTATAAATTTTGTTAGTCGGTGTTAAATATATTAAATAGGGGTAATGAAACAGCATTTTAATGATTTTGTTTTTGTTTTGTTTTCTTTTTGACATACAAGTCGTCTTCGACATATAGAGAAAACTTTGGGTAAACATCTTGTGAAAGTTTCAAATTGCTTGATCTTACTAAAGATTTGTCATCCTGTAGGTAAATCATAAATGTAGAAAAGAAATGTAGTAAACTGTAAAAAATGCTGTAATTTTTAACTCGACTTTCTTCTATTTTCAGTATGCTGTTGCTGGGAGGCGTCTTTCGCCAACCGTTCTCCGTTCGGTGTTAATAGCGTAACTTAATAGCGTTAAACTTGTCCAATAAATCGATCCAAAGAAAATGACAAAGCCATTGTAGATGCAGCCAACGTAACAAAGCGACCTTGGGGCAGTATATCGACAAATTAAAAGTGTATGGGACAGTCATAAGTTTTTATTTAATAATGTTTACTTTGTGGTCCACCGAAGAACTGTTTAATGCCAATATTGTTATAAATTTAACAAGATCTAAATGTCAGAAATACAGTCAGCACAAAAAATAAATTTCAACAAAACATCATCTCGATAACAGATTCTACGAAAAAACTCTTAACAAGTACCCTCATTCCATAAATATTTCCAATATTAATAGTCAACAAAGGTACTTTTTTATAGTTTATTAGCTTGTGCCGCGGCTAAGTCTGCATTCCTTTTTTTCTTAAAAATTTATTCAATACTAGCTGAACGTCGTTATTGCAAATACTATTTTATTGAAATGTTTGCATGGCCAGATTGGCCAGCCAGCTAGGAACTTTTTATGGTAAAAAAGGGTTTTTTTTTCCGTTACGTTTTTCTGGGTAGGTATTCTTTCTCGAATTCAACGAATATTTGAAAATCCATCGAGTTTTGCGCATAGCAACACATTGAGAGATTTTTTATTTATATACCTACTTGGATTTACTGCTCGTATATTTTTATCAGGTGTTACAATTATTATTTTTATTTTTAGACGATCTGATGACCTTCAGATCATGACCCTATGACCTTCAAGTGAGTTTCAAGCAAACATACTCATTTCCCCATTTATAGGATTTTCGGAGTCTCACAGAATAAATACACTTTTATGACACTCTTATTCTAGTACGTGCTACAATGTTAGAGTTAGTGTTCGCCCTTATATATATTATACAATTCTCCCTGGCGTTTTCCCTGGCGATAATTATTGACAATGATTGACGATTATTTAGATTAAACTATAAGATAATTTGTAATCCTGAAATATGTTAGTTTTCTGTTGGATTTTCAAAAAACTAACTACAGCGTATACGAAGTTGTGTGCACCATGAAGTATTACCTATGTTAATAACTTATAGACTTATAGAGTTACTAGCTGGTGCTCGCGACTTCGTCCGCGTTCTGGATGAAAGGTACCCTATGTCCTTTCTGGTGTCCCCAGACAACGTGTATGCAAATATTGAACATCCATACATACATCCATACAAACTTTCGCATTTATAATAGTTGTACGGATATGCTTGTTCGATTCTTGTTTGTTTGTTTGTTCCAATATAAATTGATTTTGTCATCTTTTTCAATACATTTTTTTCTTTGGTTTTCCTTATCAGCTCCACTTTTGATAGTATTAATTTTAATATATGCCAAGGACGCTTCGTTGGCTAGTATTTCCAAAAATTTACCTATGTTTGGCTTAGTCATCCAAACTATTGTTTTTTGCCATAAAAGTTCCATTTTTGCCTAAAACTTTCTTTTTCTAGCCATTGAATAAATATTAAGATAAAGAAGATTAAGGTTGCTTAAGATAACCTTTATCACTCATAAATAAATATGTACCATATTAGCATGACCTCTAGAAGAATTTATGCTTTTTTTCCAGGTTTTTATTGGAAGAACCTAAATAGTACTTAACCAGTAGGTAGGTACTCGAAATGAAGCGAACGTTATACAAACAAAAGTTTTGTGTTAGCGCAAGCCTAGGTCTCACGTTACTATGTACATGTACTATGTAGGTATATAACATTTGGTTTAGTTGTGTACATATGTGTACATGTATGTATGTATCTACAGAGATGACAGTGAGCGATGAAGCGTCCTGAGAACGACGCTGTCTCGTTGTCTGGAGAATTTACAAATATTATGGTATTATATACCTACTTTTATTCACAATTTTAATACATATATATATATATATATATATATTATATTGCTTCTTGAAAATTCATCAATATTAGGTACATTCGAGCAAATAACACGTTAAATGTTGCTATGATTTAATATTTATTAGATTTAATAGAATTAGATGCGTATTTGCAAAATTATTTGTGTTAGATATAGCTACGTTTTTTTTTCTGTATATAGTTATGTAAATGACCAGTTATAAAATATAGTTGTATTACCTACCTATATCTAAACATATAAAATGAAGATGCTGTACGCATCTGTCTGTTACCCAACGGTTACGGTTACCACCAGTGTAAAGAGCATCCATGCGAACGACATTCTTTATTCAATCTTATCGCTCATATATATTTTTATTTTTATGTTAATACTAGCTGGTGCCCGCGACTTCGTCCGCGTTCTGGATGAAAGGTACCCTATGTCCTTTCTGGTGTCCCAGACAACGTGTATGCAAAATTTCATGCTTATCGGTTTAGTTGTTTTTGCGTGAAAGAGTTACAAACATCCATACATCCATACAAACTACGATAATCCCTCGGGACCTCTTTGGGGACAAAAAGTAGGTATCCTATGTCCCTTTCTGTAGCCCTGACAACGTGTAGTTAGGTAAGGCCTGAAAGTGTAACAAACGAATAAATAAACTCGTTTTCGGAATTGTAATATTATATTGTCTATATCTTTTGACGTTGTATTTCAATAAAACTATCTAATGACTCTACCTTTTCATAACATCGAGCGGTAACCCGCTGCTTATTGATGAAGCCTTTACAAATTACAAGCCGTATTTTCTTCGCAAATATAAGTACGTATCTTATACGCGACATTTTCTCAAAGGGAACGTTTCTTAAAGTATATATTCAAATCAAACTAACACCCGCCCCCGATATTTATTTCAGCAAATTTTATACACAAACCGTCCACGTTTATCGCTCTTTCCGATAGTAAAAACCGTATCAAAATTCGTTTGGTGGTTTAAAAGAAGTTAGCGGAGAACGTATGTTCTGCTAAGATTTTTTCGAATTCGACGAAACAGGTACTATTGATATAAAGTAATTGGAAATTGAGGTTCTTAGAAATATTTTTCTAGTACTTAGGTACGTTTTCAAATTAGAATTTAATGACATTGACAAAAAAGATAGTAAAGGCAATCTATCCTAACTAATATCTCTATAAATGAAAAGGTGAGTTTGTTTGACAAACAAACATATACAATATGAGCAATAATGGAAGAACTCGCTGGCGAAAGCTAGTATCTTATTAGGTAATTTAAAATTTAACTTGATTAATAACTCTGTGTTCTTCAGCGGTCAGCGCTTATGTATGAAGTCATTATTTATTAAAAAAAGTTGTTCAGAGGGTTACTAAAAGCTTTAAAACTTTTAATCCTAAAAGCTTTTAGACGTTATTACAATAACCTAGAACTCAATCCTAGAAAGTTGTTGTTTCAACGGCTTTGTTTCTAATTTAAATGATACAAAAAATATTTATTGGCTTCCAATATAAGTATTTCTCATGAAACTACAATATTAAAATTCACATTTAAGTACATTTCACAATTCACAATTCACATTTATAATTTATTCATTCAAATATTATAAATGTGAACGTAAGTTGGTTGGTTGTTACGAATTCACGCAAAAACTACTGAACCGATCACCATGAAATTTTCATACACGTTGTCTGGGACACCAGAAAGAACGAAGTCGCGGGCACCAGCTAGTACTCAATATTCGAACAAATTCCAATATTCCATTTTCTGAATATTGTGTTCCAAGCCACTTAATAAAAAAAAGTAGTCGATAACTTCCAACACTGTTATGATCGAATGTTATGCGTCTGCAATAAATTACAATTATTGACAATTACTACTTATAATAATATTAATTAATACTTATAATAATACTAAACCTGAAAAAAAGTACCTTCAACACCCCCCTACACCCTCAGCACCTCACCCTCACGCCCCACCCTTGAGGACTTTTACTATGTCCATCTTGATACCGTAAGGTATAATTATTGTACCAATTTTCAAAACTACACGGATTATTTCCCCTGATTTTTCTAATTTGACAGGGCTATAACGGTAAGGGCCTCTTTCACCATCTACAAGGAAAGTGTTGATTAGTTACTTTTAGAAATAATTTTATGTTTTATTAAATTATGCACTCGAATTATTTTCATATAATCTTATATTATTTTCTTATTAATGTTTGGGACTTTTACCGTACAAACAAGGGTAGTTAGTATCAGCTAAATTATTCCCCGTGAAAGGTGACTTTAAATGACGGTTAGCCTACTTGACAGATGGTGAAAGAGGCCCTAAGTGAGACTATTTTCTCTAGAATTACTTGTAAGAGATAAGTAGAGAGAGTTAACTCTAGAGTTAAGTAAGACACATAAATCGAAGTTAGAAGCGTGGCCGGGATCAATTAGTAGAAATTAGAAATATAATAGATATTATTTACTTATAAATAACTATTTTATATTTGTAACAAAACTAATACTTATAGTAATTATATATCTAATTAGAATCAGGATTTAGTTAGAGTTTAGAGTTGTGGGCTTGTAGGTCTAACTAGGTTATAGGTTTCCTGGAATGGAAATTCCTTTTCCTTCCTAACTTTGTAAACTAGTTAGTTTAGTAGATAGTTAATAACTTCTGAGGTGAACTTAACTAATATCTTAGTTAGTCCACCATACAAAAAATAAACACAGAGACTATACAGTCACTTGGTGATGTAATGATGGTCGAAATCGTCTCTTAGAGTGGCATACCGCAAGGTGAACCAAGTGATAGCGCGATATATCCTGCCGGTGGAGCGACATCTGTCCACCTTTAATTAAACAATCAGAGTCATAATGCGATGTGACCCACAGGTGGCATTGCAATTTGCAATTAAAACACTACACAAACAAAGTCGCCTTCGTGATGCGCAAGCGCAGCTCCAATAAAATATAGGCAGCACTTGGCGTGGTTAATAATAATCAATACTAATAATAAATCTGTAAGTGTGTCCTCCATAACTTATATACTGATTTTCATGAAACTTGGTAGAGAAACATTTAGACGTACGGGACTCAGGATGGGCTACTTTTTTCCTTCGATAGGCGAATTTTTATTATTATTTTCTTTTTAATGTTTGGGATTTTTACCGTACAAAAAAGGGTACAGCTAAATTATTCCCGGTGACAGGTGACTTTAAATGAGGGTTAGCCTACTTGACAGATGGTGAAAGAGGCCCTAAGTATATTTAAAATAAGCAGAATAGGTAAGTGTGCGGTTTCAAACGCGACACAAGACGTGTTTAGTGAATTGTCAAAAGGTCAGATCAAGTGAACGCTATGACTCATTCATATGAAAGATGCTTAAAATATTAATACGCTTAGTCTTCATTAATATTTCGAGACTGGAAGATCCAATAATTGCTAAACTTTACAGTTGGTAGGGTGCTTGTATTGATTAACGCCCGACGAAAAAACTTGATATATAAGTTTGACGTATGTGTGTGGAATTGTAGCTCCCAAATAAATGGACCGGCTGTTTAAAGCCTGATGTTCTTAGGGATGTTTCTGAGCCTATCAAGTTGTATTTTTAATTACTGTTTAAGCTGGGCAACATTTTGTGTATCGATCGATATGTTATTGTAATTGAAGCTTCAATATAAAATCATGACTATTTCTGGACTAATGTTTTGGTTGCTATGTCTAAAGAATCGATGTATATGGATGAGCCCTTTTCATACAAAATGACTCTAGTAAAACGCAACGCAAATACTTTCCAGATTCATTTAAAAACTAGCGACCAGACAGACGGTTTAATCTTCAAACTGATTTAATCTTCCGAGAAACTTTTCCAATTTTTCTCTCCATAAGAACCTGTCTCGGAATTCATAGACCAGCTATTCGTACCTACGCGTGTTTCTAGAATTACGCGTTTTATTATAATTAACCTATTTTTGGTGTTTGTAAACCGATTGGAATGAAACACACACAGAATATTATGGGAAGTCTGCTACTATATATCGGTGAAAACCGCATTCAAATCGGTTGAGCCAACTGGGATTAGCGTGAACAAACGCACAGACAAACACCGATTTCATTATATGGAAGATAGCTGATGCCAGCGACTTCGTCCGCGTTGAAAAAGTAATATATCGCCTGACATCATTATTACTATTACACTTAGCCAGGAGTTACACAATTTTTTTTTCTGGATGAAAGGTACCCCCTATGTCCTTTCTGGTGTCTCTGACAACGTGTATACAAAATTAGTTATTAAGAATATCATAAATCATCATCATCTCAGCCGTAGGACGTCCACTGCTGGACATAGGCCTCCTCTATAATTTTCCAATAGGACCGGTCCGAAGCAGACTGGATCCACCGCTGACCCGCGGCCTGATAATAAAAATTAAGAATATAGAAACAAATTTGATTAATTATTACAAATCAGATTTTATCACGGGGCGGCGCCTTTGTTTCTGAGACATTACTTTGATTTCCACAAGCGAAACAAGAAATCTATTTTTCTCACAAAATATTGAAATGAATCCAATTAGTTAGCTAGGCGTTTGAGAAGTTCCCGGTGTCGTTTTTCTAAAAATACTTTTGTAACACGTTCGGGAAATCTGGTTAGAATTGAACATTAGCTCATAAATATTGAAACAGCCCTCTCACGAGCCACAGGGTGCAGTGGAGAAACAAGTTTACTCAAGTCCATTACTGACTTCTCTCGCGTAATGAGCCTAACAGGTGCCTAGAGTAGAGTGCATCTCCCTAATGCAGTTATGAACTGTCTCACTTCTACTCACGTAATCGACCTTACGTAAACTGTAAGGTTACCTGTTAAATAAATAAAATAAAACAATACATATGTATATACATACTGATATGTCGGTTGATGAGAGAAAAAGTTGTGTAACAACCTACCCATTATAATTTCATTCCTCAACAGGTATCTACATTATTATTGAAAAATTCTTATTAAATAAAAACTCTCATGTTGTATTTTGAAGTGACCAAACTCATCGAAACAGTCGCAACAGCATACATGGTGGTATTGTTCATTTTATTATTCAGTGCTCTCTCTTGGAGTTATAATCTTGCTTTGGACTAATCATAGAGCAGGGTGATAGTCAACCAGTGAGCTATTTTCTAAAGGATAATAAGAAATGGAAGGTGATAGACCAGTCGAATCTGTGGGTCGACCATCTGGACCGATGACCTCTTTTAGGCGACTCAATAGGCAAACTCAATATTCAAAATCGCGTTCAGTCACTCAAACAATACAATTCTGTCGTTTGCCCTAAACTGAAAAGCTAAAATAAATCGGTTATATTTTCTGATTTTAGTCGGTTCGCAAGCGTATTTTCAAAATTCTTTGAAAGCAGTTTATATGTTTCCTTTGAGTAAAACTCCTTTGAGCATTTAGAGTGCCTACTTTCCCTCCAGGTGCGGTTAAAGAATCCAACCTGTATAACACCGAACACGTAAATTTTCTTTAAACTCTTACACACACTCTTTAAAACAAAGCTTCCATAAAAAAGCCCTTAGCTTTTGATGGGACCGCTAGTAGCGTTACTTGCTTGTGTTATAGGCGACGTCGGAAATTGTCTAGCTCCACAATTTAATTACGTGTTTCGTTGCGAACAACAAGCGTCGGTGGTCGTTTGTGTGCTATTTGTACGTGAGTGTGTGCGTACTTAGTGACACGGTTGTTTGTTCCAATATGAGCGCATTTTCGAAGATCTGTGGTAGCCATCACCTACCATCAAGTGGACCGTCAGCCTGTCTGCCGATGCTCATGTAAATAACGAAACGTGCAACCCAGTACGATACTTCTTCACGACTGCGTCTTCACGACTTAGAAAGTGTGATCACTATAGCTAACAATAAGGTTCCTAATTAGATTTTCTACCAATTGGATTTCTTAATAACTGCTTAAGGAAGTCATCTGAGGTCGTAAACAGCCCCTTTGCTTTTGTTATTGTTAATAGCCTGAACACGTTATGTGCCAATACAAATTACAGACACCGAGCACTAAACACTATATTATTTTGTGCTCGGAATAATTTAAATACCTATTGAATACAAAGAAACTATTGTAATTAGTGAATTTCGTTATTTTTCTTCCTCCACTTAATTTAGGTCACTTTAATTTGGAGATACCACAATAAATATTTATATAATGATAACGAATTCTGATAGGTATAACCAACGAAATAGTATATCTCTGCGAGCAAACACGATGCCAGTAATGTTACTCAAGTCAATGGTATTATACCGACTTATAATTTAGTTGTGTATATTTTTATTCCAATACTAGCTGGTGCCACGACTCCGCATTAAAAAATGAAAAATATAACATCCGAGAAAATATCTGCCAACTTTATCCTCGATGCGGGAACCTAACAGTTTTCCAGGATAAAAATATCCTACATGTTATTGTATTGTTTTTGTATATTGAAATATTTTTTTCGTGTTTATAAGCCATACTTACATTAGATTTGCGGCCCCTATTTTCTACGTAACATCCGTCGGTACAATGTATCAGCATAATGGTCGTCGCGTCTGATCGTGTCAGTCGTGTCAATCAACAAGATTGGTCCACAAACAAGTCTAAGCGGAAGAAATTATCTAAGCTTATGAAAATCAATAAAATAACCGACAGCTATCCCCACAGGTACAATTAAAAATGTGATTGTTCTTTTCATTTTGTGTAAAATCTATACTAATATTATAAAGCTGGAGAGTTTGTTTGTTTGTTTGTTTGTTTGTTTGAACGCACTAATCTCAGGAACTACTAGTTCGAATTGAAAAATGCTTTTTGTGTTGGATAGATCATTTATCGAGGAAGGCTTTAGGCTATATAACATCACGTTGCGACTAATAGGAGCGAAAAAAAAGTCGAAAATGTGGAAAAAACGGGGAAAATTATTCATCTTTGAGGGCTTCCGTTGCGTGCGCTGCGAAAACCGTTCGAGATACCCAAATGATTCCCAAAATAACTGTTCCACGCGGACAAAGTCGCGAGCACCAGCTAGTATTTTATAAATTTGACAATAAACGCTGAAAAGTAAATGTGAGATGTTTTAAATCTTTGGCACAGCTAGACATAAAAAAAATTCTCTCGTGTGAAAAATACAACTTTTCACCTCTACGCCGAGAAAAGCGTTACTAGGTAATCTTTAGGTAAGAACATGAATTAAGATAATTTAATTTGTTTATTATAGTCAACAATCTGTCTGCAGAAAATAATTGCATCCGTGCTAAGCCAATAATATATATACTTTATTTTGTTATACACGTGTAACGTGTATAATGAGCGTGTGTAACGTGTATGTGTAACGTGAGCGGCACTCTGAGAATCATGTCGTCAAGCGCAATGCATTCGTATACCTACTTGTTTTTTTATTCATAAAATTTCGTGTTATCATAAAGTAACGCTGACTTGTTTTCCGCCAGAGCCGAGTGTGGCCTCAGGATAATTAAAGAAAAGAGTAATTTCACTCTTAAATACAACAAAGGATTCTTTGTCCTTTGTCTTGGAAATTTTACAGAAAACAACATAATTACATCAAGTTTGTTTGTACGGAAAAAGCAAAATAAGATCGTCTAAATCCTCCTGTTCCTGTTCGTTGTCTTTAAATGTAAATTTCTTATACCTATATTCATATTAATATTGAACATTAAAAAAAAATTATATGTCGAATATGATACATACCTAAGTTGTAATAGTTAATACATATCGAAACGCGTAAAATATAAATAAATAATTGTGTTTATTAGTATGCACATGCTTTTTCCGCAAGAAGATACCGCGTAATTAGTTCCTCGAACACTGCCTGAACATTTCTGATAGGTGTTTCTTATATTTCTTGGAATTTTATCATACAAATAATGCCATTCTAAATTTATTGGAGACATAAAAGTAGACATGTACCTACTTAGGTATTCATTTTATTGATAAAACATGTTATTTGGTAAGTTTGATATAGTAAATTTTATTTCGTCAATAGAAAATATTTAAATGGACCGAAGGAAATTTGTTCGAATGACTGAGTCGCTACAATACACTACAATAGGACAACTCAACTCGATCGTCAATTTTATATAGGTATTATAGTCAAAATTAAATAGCAAGTAAAATTATGTATGTATGATTAGATAAACATCTTACAATGAATTTATTTATTTTTATGAAAAAATGTTAGGATCGTCAAAAAATATGAAAAATGCGACGCCAACGTCGTCAAAGCGATACAGAGCAGTCAGGCGTTATAATTATTATGCATAGGTATTATGTCCTCTAAGTAACAGTATTAGAATACTTTAAGTAAGTTTCAACTAAAGAGATAAAAGGTGCTGTAACACATCTCGAAGCATTTGGATTAAAGATTTATTCCTTTTTTTTTTGACACGGAACATCCGTGCACATACTAATTGAGTGGATTCAACACGTAGGTATGTTTTTATCAACAGGAAAATTTAACATTTAGCTACAATGACTTTTTTATTCACGGTACTGCCAAAAGTATTGCACATTCCGGCTTCTAAACTTCTTCAAGGATCCATACGACTGCTAGTTGAAGCGTCCCTTTTCACGCGCACGAAGTCGTGGGCGCCAGCTAGTATACGATATAAAGGAGCATGTTCACCAGCGTTGGTTTTGCAGTGCCTCGGAATAAATAGTTTTATGCTTTTTATAAAATTTAATTAATAAATTTATATAACTTTTAAAATCAGTGGAAATATATATACTTATTTAATAATCACGAATTAAATTGACTAGAAGTCAATGCAAGTGCGAGTCGAGCAGAGACAACATACCTAAAGCGATAAATAGCTTATCGCTCGGGTTAAAAGGTTATCGTGAATACTTATGATTTTATTACAATAATAACTAGGTACAATGTTTCAAAGACAAGATTACATATAACTGAAACATCGAATAACTATTTTGTTTTTATTTTTATGCTGGACATCGATGCTACAAATATGTAAAAATTTTGAGTTTGTATTTGAACTTGAACGCTAATGAGTACGATTTGTTCCCGGCTAATGAGAGATAATGCGATGTATGTTGATGTCCCATATTAGCAACAATAAGTGGTCGAGTAGGAACAATTAGGAGAGGCGGTTGAGTCACAGTTATTTGTCTGATGAACTGGTCAAACTAGTTTTCATAAAAATCATTACGCAGTTTGAGCAAACGAATCGGCGCGCGGCTTCTCCGCCTGTCTGCACATAAATTACATATGCGCCGAAGGTCACAGTACATCAATTCTAAAACATATATCTTTATTGTTTTAATATTTATTACTGAAACAAAAAACCCTACAGAATTTTCTAAACAATGAAACGAATGTAAAAAAATATAATATAAATTAAAAATCTCGCTCCTCTCTCCCTTTGCTAAGAATTTTTAAATTACTTATTTCATAATTGTTGCGAGCTGGAAACAATTATCACAAGTTATTTTGATTTCAGGCTCTTCTCGGTAATGCTCGATTTTTTGTAGGTATCGTATTTTTTCTTAGCCTTCTTTCAGTTTTTTTTACTTCACTCTAAAAGTCGTAGCTTGTTATTAAAGAATCTATATTTTTTATGCTTAAGCAGCTTAGAAGGGAACAAATTAATTTTTGCACGCTATTTTTTAAAATTAAAATTAATTTTAATAACAGCGTATGTCGCGTAAGTAGTTAAAACAATATTAATTTGATCGCTTCAAATTGAAAATGAAATTGCAAACTTCTAATTGGAAAAGTTCAACATCCATTCTGTTTATAAGGCGAATTACGATAAAATTTTAATGAATACTTTAGGAAAATAGTTAAAATTAATATCTAGCTATTCATGTAATATCAAATTCATCTTGTACATATCTATAATAGAGTTATCTACTTAAAAACAAATACATTTGTTGGCGTGTTTAACGGGAGACTAGTAGGTATTATTTCATGCTGACTTTGAGTTTCTTGTATTAGTTCCGTGTAAGCTGGCGGTCGAGCTGTCTCTCTTTGCAGACGACACGACTCGTAAACTTCAGACCGCCGTGACCGCTCTCGGCGATTGGTTCCAGAAATGGAGAATTGAGGTGAATCCCGAGAAAAGTGCACCAATGTACTTTTCTCGGGGGCATTTGCTTCAAACTCCCCGCGCTCAGAACGCCCTAGCCCAATGGTGACCTCTATCACGACATAAACCTTCCCTTCATTGTCAAGTGCATAAAGGACTTCTCCCTGAAGTACCTACTAAGACAAACTTCTTCACCATCCCAATCCGCTAGTGGCCAGTTCCCTAATCTATACCCCCAATACTAATGACTCTCATTTCAGAAGAAGACCTCGACACATCCTGTTGGACTAGGATGACCCATCACAGCAGCTAACGCGGCGCTTGCTGGTGATGACACCGCCACCGTGAAAGAAAGGACCACTTGTAGCTGCCGTGGCTCAAGCCGCTACAGGGGTATATTTAAGTTAGTTTTAAGTATACTGTCTGTTTGTAAGGGCCGGGCGCTTCTCGCTCCCCAAACGTCCGGTGACGGTTCCAAAGTCCCTTAAGGACTGAACCATACCCATCTCGAGTTGGAGTTTTAGTGCAGTAAGAATCCCACATAACCTAATGCCGTTTGCATTGCATGCTGCATTTGCCATAAGGTATTTTTTTGAAAGTTTCTTCGCTCGTTAAAAAAAAACTAATGACCCATTTCATGCTAAGACGACTTTGAGTTTCTTGTATTAGTTCTGTGTAATTGGCGAACACCTCTCGTTACGGAGTGAAAATTAAAACGAGCCGTGTTCCCATTAATAAATATGTATTTGTTCGAAACAAATGTATTTAAAATTCTTGGTATTATTTAGTCTTGCAACAAATTGTTTGTAATGCTCATAGTAAAGATAGGAATCAAAAAAAACTAGACAGTAACGGATAGATAGTCAAGTGCAAAGCAGAAATCTTTCATATAGCTATTTTTAATCACGCTACATATGCGCAACATTCGGCGTGTTACCTTGACATTCATTTAGATAAAACAATCTGAAACTCATTACTTACTTGCGATGTTATTACAAAATCGTTATTTTGGAACAAAATGTTATCGTTTTAAATTGAATCACAAATATTTTTACTGGTACGAACTACGCTAGTTAGAGATTGTCCTTCATTTTCTTGTTTATCCATTTTGTTGACAAAAGCTAACAAACATCTAACCTAAACTGAAAAGGCTTTATCGTAAAAAAGACTAACAATTAAGTAATTGACAATTACTTAATTAATATTTATTTAGTTAATTATTAATACCTATATATAATACTGTAATAGGTTATAAATATTATATTGTAATAAATAATAATCCCAGGATACAAGTCGTCAGAAAAGCAGAAAAATAACTGGGTAGGTATACTCGTATTTGTAAAATGTGCAACTGAAAATAAACACAAAAATATATTAGCTTACCTGGTTTCCTATAAGAGGTCGGTGCACTATTGTAGTAATAGCACGAGGCGCCAAAACCAATGACCAGCAGCAACGCGGCCAGCAGACGAGTCGACAGTGGTCGACATCTGGTGAATCGCACTCTCATTTTTACCCTACAAAAACAAATAACTTCTATATGTAAGCCTGACAATAACTAAGAGTGCCTAAGCACTTATAACACTCATTTCGAGCATATCTCTGGCACCCGTCAATTTGGAGATTTTTGGTATTAACCTAGGAAATAACAATTTTAAAGATATCGAATACTTAGAACACAGTTGCCTAATTCACTAACGTCACTTAGCAATTTCTTTCTTCAAAACCACGTCAATTCCTCAAATGGTTACGATATCTGCTAAAAAAGTTATTCTCTTACATATATTATACCTAAATGCCATAACAAGATATTGACGGGTTTTGACAAGATAAGATAAAAGCGTGAAATCATAATTGTCATACAGAATCAGGGCCCAGATGGGGGTATATGCAATATATGCAAAAAAGTGAATTGATATTGGTAGAAATAAGTACATTGGTAGTTTGTGGAAGGAAAGTGGGCCCAGCGTGGGGAGCTTCAAATTCGTATGAAATGAAAGTGACATGGGGTATCGTAAACCGAGAGCGGCTAGACGGCAAAATCATAATCCAAGAGGCCGGGAAAATTTTTTATTCAATAACATGTTTGTGTTCGTGAATGCCTTATTTATTTAAATTATCATTTTTTATACAATTACTTAAATATCCGTCAATTAATGTTTGCGTATATTTACGAAAACTAAGCACTTCAAGTTATCCTACGCTACAAAACATAGTTATAAAACAAAATAATTCAGTTTAGTAAAGTACATGTAACTTAACTGCTTAATTAATATTAAGCACTTAAGCACTTTTATTATGTTTTATTTAGATTTAATAAATCGAAATAAAACATAGTACATACTTGTAATCAACAATTATTTCTATATTTTTATTGAAGAGTTTAATAACTCTTTAATAACAAAAATATACGTTTATTAAAGAGAACTTTTAAAATACTAACAATTTAAAATAAAATAAAAACAGGTTTAATACGTATTACATTGTGCTTGGTTACTGGCAAAAGCTTTACGACTTTTGGTTTCACATTTTTGTGGCCATGATAAAAAAAAAGATTCAAACGTAACTGCACTGTGCGTTACCAAAAAAATATCTGTGTTAAGTTCAAAATTTTGAGCTTGCTAAAGTTTGTCGTAAACAAGTAAACAATGCATCTACTTATTTTTAATTCAGCGTCGTTTACTTACGTGTATTTTTTAATTACAGGATAATCGAAACCGGTGTTTTATTCACATTTTACACAATATTTAATTTATAATAAAATTTATACACGGTTTATGATATAAATCATATAATGCAGTCGGAACGATACACAAATACACGCGACGCCTGACTCCGGACGCCAAGGCTTCAATGCTGTGTGTGGTGTGGCCAATGCGTTAGTACACGCAGAGCGAATGAAACAGTAATTCATCTACAGCAGTGAGTGCGTAAGGGATGAAGAATACGGCAAATGATTTTAAATCTAGACCGAGTTTTACCGATTCAGGCCGAAGTCGGGCGGCGATCGACGATTCAAGGGAAAACCATCTGTCACTACCTGACGTCACTGACCGAGCTCACGCGATGAAGCAACGCCCTCTCCACGCAGTGAGTTACACTACCAGAAGTGACTGCTGATTATTACTGAAATGGTAGCAAAAAGCAAAACTGTATCTAAATTCACAATATGAAATTTCTTCCAAATTTTAGTTGCGGGAAAGCAGAAAAATTACATTTGAAACTAGATAACAATACCATTATTCTATTTGAGAATACAACATTAAAGTATACTGAAACGAAATAAGAGTGGCGTTCTGAAATCCTGTGGTTAGCTGTCAACTTCCTGAACCGCTCGACAGAGGTAATTCCAGTCCACTCTCGGACATTTCTGAGCCATGACTCTCTTCTTCGCCCAGCGCGTCTCTTCCCTTCCACCTTCCTTACCCATCATAATTCCTTACAATTGGAGCAGACATCTATCGTGCCTAAGCACGTGGACAAGATATTCAATCTTGCGTTTTTTGATGGTTTTCATCATTTCCCGGGGCATTTTGACGCGTTGGAGTAAGATGTAGGTAATAAAGTGGTAAATAAATTTACCACGTTATATATTTTTAATCTTGTCTTTATTAATTAATCAAGTAGTTGTCAAAAATTCCTGAGGAATCCCTTAAAACAAAAGTCTTGACCATCGTACGTGTGATGGCAGTTTTGGCCTTGAAACGTGGTCTCTAACTTAACTATGGGCTTATTCGTTAGAAAGCTCAACGAGCTATGGATTGGGCTACTCGGCGGATCAGTTGAAGTGGCACAGAGTGGAGGCCGTCACATACGGCGGCCTGATAAAGGCTGAACGGTGGATTCAGGCCGCTTCTGGCCGGACCTATGGAGAGGACCGCAGGAGCGGCTGAGATGATGCATTAATCAAGTTAAATTATTTAATATTAATCCACCATATTTTAATTAATTACTAGTATAATATAAAAGTAAAGTGTAACAATAAAACCTGGTAAAATATGTTTTGGCAGAAAAGTATTTTTAAGTTTATTATTTACAATCCCGTATAAATGTGTAGGTATCTCGGAGTTTTATTGCTATTGTATACCCACCTAAATAACAAAAGGCATGCCCTTGCATTTGCAAGGGTCGTCTTTACCAAAATCCCCATTATGCTCTTACTTAGCGCCTGCGTACTTGGCCCTTGGGCCGCAGCTGTCTGATTCTTTTCATTCTTTCACAGCTTTCACTGTCACTGACGAAGACTTGATTTGCATGCCATGCATTCTATTCTATTCAAATGTCAGAAATTTTTTGTCAAAAATTAAGCTAAAATATTTTTCTAAAATATAGCTTTTTCTAATAAACATATACTATATTTCGATTAAAATTAAATGAACATAAATGAATATGTATAGGTAACTATTCTTATATCCGTTTTAAGTTTACGCTGCCGACTTAATTTAATTAGTTTTTTTTGAAAAAAAATCTAAAAATAAATATTTTTTTTAGATAAAATACTCATGTACATTAACTTAACATAACTACATTAACTTTATTGTTTAGCTAAGTTAACAAATAAATAAAACAAAACAACAAAAGTTATATAATCTGTATGTTTGTTTGCACAAAACTCGAAAAACGAACCTATGATTGGCTTGGAATTTTTAAAAAACATTGAATTACAATGTACAGACAGTACAATGTTTTTTTTATTCGAACGGAAACTAATATGAAAACGAGCCGTGGCGAACCATGGACGGCATATGGACGGGTTCACCTAACAATATCAAAAAATGCTAAACTTTGACTGATTATGGAAGGATGGATGTTTTTCTTTCACGCGAAAACGGCTCAACAGATTCGGATGAAATTTGGCACACAGATAAGACACTTTTTATCCTGAAAAAAAAAAAAAAAATGTTGTTTATGAGAGATCGTCTCAAGCGTTATCTATACCTGCAAATATTATAAATAAAGAACATTTGTATGTTTGTAATGAATAAACTCAAAAATTACTAACATAGGCTTATATAAATATAAATATTTCGTGTCACGTTGTTTGACGCCAATGAACTCCTAAATTATGTACTGAACCTTATTTATTATTATTATTATTTATTATATAATTATCAATTTTATTTACGACGTGTGATTTACTAATTGATAGTCCTTGAGTTAGTTAAGTAATAGGTAGATATGGTTTGAGTCTTATCAACAAGCTTCTAAAGACGAATAATCAAATCAGTCGGTGTTCGGTTGTCGTGGAAGTGGGTGATTTTAATTTTAGTCATTCAATTCAATCATTCATTTGGAGAAAATGTTGTACAACAACTTCGGCGATACTGGCATCAAAGTGTCTCATGTCAGTTTAGGTGGAGCGTCATTTAGTAATATTTATGGGTGAGAAAGAATTTTTATTAACTACTTATTGTGGAAATTGTATTGATCGTACATTGATTCCGTCACTGAATTCAAATTATTGGAAACTCGAAAGATTTATACGGAATTGTAATCATAAAAAATTTAACATATTATATTATATGTGATATATTATGTTTATATTTTAGTTAATTTTTAAGCAGTAATATTTATTTACATGATTACTTTTTAGTACATATTATTATGTTTCTGTATGCAGTATTATGCAATTAAGTACCTACCACACTTAAAATTAGTAATTGAAGTTAGTAAATTAAATTTTAATAGGTACATACTTAGATTTTAGGGCAATTAAATAATATGTTAATTCAACTTAAAAACAAGAACAAGAAGATAAAATTACTTTTTCAAGTTTTCACAATAGAGTTTAGAGAAATGGAGGAAAATGCTGTTTAGTTATTTGGTCTGTGAGGCGGTGGCTACTGTCGCCAGAGAGACGCCTAGTGCTCAATTTATGATTGCGACACTACGTACGTCGATTGACTGTAGGTACTTCAAGTGACCTAATTTAGAATTAATTTAGTCGGTACATTGACATTGGCGTCACAACCTGTGAATTAATGTGCTTGCCTAACGTCTCAGGGGCCCCGGGTTCGATTCCCGCCGTGGTCAACTTTGGAAATGTACTTTTTAAAGTTGACTCTGGTCTGGATTTGGGAATTAGTGGCAGGGCACACCAAACACCATGACCTGTCATCATGTCAGTCAGCCATAAAAAAAACTACTTTTTATTATTACTTTCACACATTTATTTTTTACTTTTTAGTATCACAACTATCAAACGAAGTTATTTCGTGGAATAATTTTATTATTTCCACGAAACAGTCACATGATAAAATAGACTATGACATTACACTCTTGTAAACAAAGTGTGCGTTTGTTTGTCACACCAGTACATTAACTACATAATTATTTATATTTTATGCGATATTTGTATTTTCACAAGTCTCCGTATGCACTTATTATGGGGGCCGCTTCCTTCCCTTTATTTTCACCATTTTTTTTTACACAAAAACTAGTAGGTAGTAATGTTGCTTTACTAACGTCTCTGAGGCCTCGGGATCAATTCCCGGCGACTGCTATACCTACTCAGAGATTAACAATAAAAAAAAATATACTTTCCATACTAATTCTATACTCTATCTATACTAATATTCCAAATGTGAAAGTAACTACTCAACCGATCGTCATAAAATTTTACATGCACGTTCTCAGAGATATAAGAAAGTACATAGTACGAGTATACCTTCCATAAAAAAATACTGTTCCTAATAAAATAAAAAAAACTGATGCCTGGCCAAAGTGTTTTATATAAGTAATAAATATTATTTTTTCATAAGTATAGTTAATTGGCTCGAATATAAAACAACAGTGGAAAAATACAAAGATAACAATATTGCTGTTATAATACAAATACTCGTTTATTAGCTACTGCTATTATTAATAAATGGGTAGATAAGTCCACTGTTGTTTCAAACCTTTTGACATAGATAGAGCAATGTTATTAATATACTTACAATTAATAATATTTCAAAAATTTATACTTTTTCTCACTGAAGAAATTGGGAAATATTTTAGATCATTTTTTCTTTTTAGATCATTTACTGAAAACAAGGGCATAGAACTAATAAAAGAAGCTTTGAAATATGGCATCAATTACATGGAAACCGGTCCATGGTATGGCCAAGGCTCGTCTGAGAGGATTATGGGAAAGGTGATCTATTTATACTAGCTTTTCTACGTTCTAAAAGACATTTGTAATATCTTAACTATCCTAAATATAATATTACAGGTAAATGCGAATTTAAATTCAATATGATATTTCTCTTCCCTACAATTTGACCTAATATGTTATAGGCGCTCGTCGGAGTCCCGAGGGAGTCTTATTTCATCGGCAGCAAAGTTGGCCGCTACGAGAAGGACATCGGTCGAATGTTTGACTTCTCAGCTGAAAAAACAGAAGCCGGAGTGGAGAATACGTTGCGATTGCTCGGTTTGGACTACGTCGACATAATACAGGTTACCTCCTCTACTTTGCATAATACCTATGTGCCAATTTCAGCCTTAACATGTTCGTTTTAAGGTTCTAAAAGCAATGACAAATGTACGCGTCAAAGGGGTGTACGTACCTCAAATTATATTATTAAAGTATACTCTATGACATTATTTCCTATCTGAGATATATCTCCAGATATTTATAGATATTTCTATTACTGCTTATAAAATTGGTAGTTAGATGCTGTAACTAAAGTCCAGAATTTGTTAACATCCAAATAAAATCAAAATTAATCATTTATAATTAACCCATTATCAAAAATGTTTGATTAAATTTAATAATAATTTGTAAAAGGTTATCTTATTAATGATATAATACATGTACAATACATGTTTACAAATTAGGAAGAAAAATAGAGTATATATTCTGGGGATGTGTTTCTTGGTAAAGAAAGTTATCTATTTTACTATAGTAGATATAATTCAATTAATTCTTCTATTTGTTGTACGGTAGAACAGATTGGACAAAAAAATCCAAGTACCTAGTTCTACTACAGAGTATGTTTTCAGGGTATGAAACCCCAAAAGCTTCTAGATAACTTAATATTTCTTCAGGTCCATGACATGACGTTTGCTCCCGATAAATCTATAATCCTGAAAGAGACCTTGCCAGTTCTGGAAAGGGCAGTGAGAGATGGCAAGGCGAGATACATTGGGCTAGCTGACTACGATATTGAGCTTATGAAGGAGATTGTCGAGGAGTCTGAAGTGAAAATATCCTCTATATTGTCGTACAGCAAGGGCACTCTCTTAGACAATAGACTTCAGAATTACACGAGTTATTTCAAGGTAACGCTAATCTCCAATAATACTTAACGGATTTTTATTTATTAAGCACAATTAATGACACCAACAGTTACTTCGAGATGGTCTTTTGTAGGGAATTGGTTACGCTAAAAGAAAAGAGTCAGAAAGTAGGTAAGCTAAGAGGAAATTTATATTATTCAAAGAAAACATTACTACCATTAATCATTCGAAAAAAAGATATTCTACATCGATGTAGACAGTATAAGTAGTAAGTATTTTATCGATAATAGTACTCACTTTACTTAAGTACTACTTATTAATGCAAACATTTATTAAATGTTAATACACTGAACCGCAAAGAAAAACGGTCGGTTAGAAAATCTTCAATATTTTTAAAAGTACCTCACCTAGCTTTTATTTAAGCACATGAAATCAATTTTATTTTTATTTAAGCACATCAAAATATTCTTTAATTTAGTCTTTAATTCATTCATAGCTAGGTTAGGTACTTTTTAGATATTGAAGACCTTCTAACCGACCCTTTTTCTTTTCGGTCCAATGCGATTGTTCTGCGCCTATCAACAATTCAATTCTCAACTGGGATTAGATTATTTTATTCGTGTTGAAAAAAGTATTACCGAATTTGCCCTATTGCCTTTATCGAGTTTTTTATAATACCTACTTAATATTATTTTACAACCGAGAGAATTATTTAATTATAGATTATGATTAAGCTCCTAGTTTATGATTAACCTCCTCGTAAGCATGAGTAAGTAGGTAATAGGTATTGGTGAGTGAAATGATATAATATGTATTACGCTTCATCGTCGTGTCGTTAACCGTTTAAAAACAAAAAATAATTTTTTTTCAGTTGTTTCAGCTTATCCATTTAGTTTTTTTACTTAATATAATAATTTCGGATCACAGTAAATAAGTACCCACACTGATAAATATTACGTAAATTAAACTCAGCCAACTTGAATACAAAATATTAACTCATGTTAAATTAAATGTGTCAATTATAAATGAAAGATAAATTGGCTTATGCTCCACTCGCACGTGGGAGTTTAATATTTTTTAAAATACCTACAAATAATTCCCCTTTCGCACGAGTATAAATATGAATTCCCCGCTCGCACTAATACAAAAGTACAGTTCACAAAATACAAAACGTAAAATAAAATAAAAATAACACACAAAAGATATGTAAAACTTGTAACGAAAAGACTTACGATTCTTGAATGTTCTTTGAGTATTTATTAAAAACTAGCTAACCGTACCCGGCTTCCTCGAACTTTTATTAAAATACTAGGGATACGCGCCCGGGTATATACACATATACACATATATACAGGGTTACAGTTATGAATAATAATTTATCACATTTACTGTCAGACACAGACATATATTATGAGTTTAGTTGTCATCTCGAACGATTTTATTTCGTACGAAACGTGCGAAGAGCAAACTTAAAATTCAAATATATTTTTAGTAGTCATCTCGCACACAACGAGTGGCACACAATGGCTAATTTGCTTGCAGAGTAAGGGCATAGGCATAATAAATGCTGGAGCGACAGGCATGGGGCTGCTGACAAACTTCGGACCGCAGCCCTGGCACCCGGCCAGTGACGACATCAAAGCTATTTGCAGAGCAGCTTCCCAATTTTGTAAAGTACGATACATTTACAATTATTATTTAAAAAAACAAAAATTATATAAAGTAAACCGACTTCAAAAAAGGAGATTCTCAATTCGACAGTAGGTATATTTTTTTGCATGTTTGTTAACGCGATTACTTTTGGTTTGGTGGTCCCATATAATATTCAATTTTATTGAAATTGATTGTGCGCTTTTATTTAAAATCATAAACAATAATTTTGTAAATTTATTACGCGATATATAGGTGCTGATTTTGATGATAATTTTTTTTGCTATTCTTACGGTTCTTATTCTAATACAAGGATGTCAGATTGCGACTATAAATTCCGTAAAGGTACTGCATGATGTAGGTAATAGATTTTGTTTAAATACAGGAACGAAACGTGGAGTTGGCTCGTATAGCAACCTGGTTTACGCTGCAGCAACCTGGCGTTTCTACTCATATGAGTGGATTCTTGAACAAAGAACAGTTGGTGGATACAATGGAAATGCTAGAAAAAGGTTTGACCGAGCAGGAGAGTGCAGTTCTGGACGAAGTCCGGGCAAGGTAACTGTCAGCCTCCTTCCTTACACATGATCCTTCAAAATGTTCGACAATAATATCTAATAATTTTGTTACAGATATTTTAACAGAGTAACACTCCATTGGGACGCTGTTGAATTGATCGCATACAAAGATGAAATGAATAAACTTTTAACAAAGTAATTGACAAATGCATTTTTTTTAGTGGTTAGTCCAAGTAGGTAACAATGTATCTTTGAAATAATGAACTAAATTGCTCTCCTCACACTGGAGCGATGCGCCCGTGCTTCGCTCGAGCTCAGATTAAATAACGAGTGCAATTTGGTGAGTTACTTAGTATACGGCCTATGTCCATATGCCTATGCCTATGTTCGAAAGAATACTCACCACATATAAACAATCTTTCAAAATCACTATTAAGATGATTTAATAAAACCACACTGCATGATTTCAATTGTATTTATTATTGAGCCATAAAACAGGAATGTGTTTTCTTATCTTAAACTTAACGTATGCTTAAACTTAACGTGGAACGCCTTCATTAAGTACAACAGTGTCCTAACAATATTCTTTGGACTTATTTTTGTAAATTATTGCTTAATATCATCAAATACATCATAATACCTATTTATAACTTAAAGGGCCTCTTTCACCAACTACAAGTAAAGTGTTGATTAGTTACTTTTAGAAATAATTTTATATTTTATTAAATTATGCTTCGATAGGCGATTTTTATTATTATTATTTTTTTAATGTTTGGGACTTTTACCGAAAAAACAAAGGTATATCAGCTAAATTATTCCCGGTGACAGGTGACTTTAAATGACGGTTAGCCTAACATTATTGGTAATGTCAAAAACACAGCTATAAATAATTATCTGTCGATCTACGTCACGATTTTACGCCATCTATATCTATCTAGCATGTGAGTAAATTATAATTTATGACAAGAGCTTACCAAAACCAAAAGAGCCTAAATGTCAGAAACATTTGACACACGAATAATTCTTTACTTGTATGTATATATAAAATTTTTATATTTACCAAATTATTTATTTCATAATAATTTCGGCCACTTTATAAATTACGTAGTGTTGATATCATGCGATATCGCAAGACCTATCTCTGAATATTTTGTCCTATGTGAGTGTAACACAAGGTCAGTACTAATAACGGTTTCAGTCAATCTATACATGGAAATTATTAAATTATAATTTAGACGAGCATTTAAAATTTCTAAAACATGATTAAGATACGATTAAGTATTTCACATAAAAAATGGGTAGGTAATTTGCAATTTATCATAATAAATAAAATGTCACCCCATATTTAAAATTTATTAACAATTTAAATTTTATAAACTTACACCTAAAATGGACTAGATTTTACAATCTCTAAGTGATTTTTAAGTAGACCGTATGTAACGTAAGTATTTTATTATTTTTACTATTAATTAGTCCAGTGCAATTAGACGTTTTTAAGGGAAAATGACGGAATAAAGTTAAGTTTGGTTAAGTTAAATTAATATATTCTTTTTACATAGTAGGTATTATAAATGGCAAAGTTTGTATGGATAACACAATAATACGTAGGTTCGGCGAAAGGACTACCGCTTTCATTGTCCTACGACCTACACCTTACCTATTGTTGCCTGCCTTCAGATCTACGTGAACAATATAACGATTAAAAATATTAAATTTAAGATAAAGCCATATTTTTTAAATTTTAATTAATACTATATATGTAGTTAGATTTTAATAATAATTACAAATGGTAACACGGGACAATTCAACATTTTCCCAAACATTTTGCTTAGGAAAATGTTGAAAATGACCGAAAAATTGTATATAATTATGCTAAATATATACTTAACTTTGCTTTATGGTAAAAACAAACTTAGTCTGGTCATCGCCATTAGATTACGTGGCGGAATTTCAGATCTATAAACTTAAGGCCTCAGTTTTAAACACTTATGCATGTGATGTGATTTCTTAGTGGGTAAATTCATTTAAAATTGCTTATATTATGTAGGTACTGTTTGTTTAATATCTAGTCATAACAACACGAGTCTTTCGTTCCAAACTCGAGAAAATCAAAATATGTCTCTTAATTAACCTAATTGATTGTATTAAAGCAATGGGTAAGTTAATTCTACAAACTACTACGTACTTACAAACTTGGACAATAGAGGCACTTTACTATAGTTTAAATAACAAACGAAATAAAAGGAGCGAGGGGAGAAGGTAGCGTGTAGTGGTTTTTAGTGGGCAGAAGTCCCACATACCCACTCACCTGTAATATAACCGCTGGACAGGCTGTCCCATACAAATGACAGATAATTTCGTGTACGAATTTGCGTATTTTTATTCCATTGATACTTATGTATAATAGTGTATGTTATATTCTATTTTTTGATTGTTTTAGGGAGTGTTTAAGTTTACTTGTGTCCGCTTGAGTAACATTGCATGACAAATTTTAGTTCCGGGTACTTTCGTTCCATAGCCTACAGCGCCAAAATGGCGTTTTTCAAATAGGCATAAAAATGATTTGGCAGCAGCCTGTCAGTGCACATACCCCATAAATCTCCCAATACCAAAAAAATATTTACCTAATGCTTTTGCTATTAGGCCCTGTGCTGTGGGGATGAGCGACGGTTATCCTAGACTAGACTAGACTAGCACTCTAAGGCGGTGCTTTTGTTTAGTTATTGCAAAAACATTAACAAATTATTGAACGGTACTAGAACAATTTGGAAGATCTATTACATGAAAAGATATCAATACAAAAATAAATTTATTTAACTATATACTTATTTACTTGGTGACATTATTTTAAATTAAATTACAATATCTAATCCTGCAATTTAAATTATTCAGCTATAGCAACGCAAGCAAGCAGCAAGCATCTATAAAAAATATGTAGCACAATTTGTATTCTATTTGCTGTTGTTCAAGAAGTGAATAAATTGAGAGCTGTTCGCGTAACAGATAGATTAGTAAAAACGCCTTAAACAGTTTAGTACTCGTACATCCCCAAACGTTCAATCTCCACTTACTGATTTGGAATTCAAGGCGAATGTTCTGTGGTTGCGAGTTATGTAAACCTTCCTGCCACCGTCTGGATCGACGTTGATCATACGGTACCTGTTCAATTCGTCGATTAAATTTATAAAGTTATGGTACTTTGGTATTTTACTTAAACTGTTTACGTCAATTTTGACGTTTGGCGTTTTCGATTGTACAGTTTTCGTGTGCCACACGAGAATCTTCGAACAGTTGTCCGCTAGTGGTTCAATGTCGTCCAGTTTTAAGTTTAAACTAGTCAAAAACCTGTCCTCCTCATAGCCGGCGATGTAGGGCATTGTGGCGGATGGCTTCAGGAATCCAATGTTGACAGCAAATCCCGCCATATCCACGGGGAACTTTCTCGAACCCGGCCACGAATCGAAGAACTCCACCACCTGTGACCAGTTCAACATTTATATATACTAGCGTCACTCTGTGGCTTCGTCCGTGTACAACGTTATGTCAAATCACCCTATCCTAGATGGCGCTGCGTGCTACATCAGTAGCATGGATGTATTTCTCACCATGAAATTTTGCATATACGTTGTCTGGGACACCAGAAAGGACATAGGGCGCACCAGCTAGTATAAAATATATCTAAGTAAAAAGCTTGGTGTGTGTCTCCTTCACGTGTTGACTACTCAACATGTTTAATATGATTAAAGTAATCACCTTTCCATTGTTAACAACCGGCGAGGAGACGCCGTAATGTCCGATAAGTCCCACAGGAAACATGGACACCTTTTTCGTGTTTCTAATCTCGTTGAAGAGGTGCAGGTCAACAGTGTTGTCGTCGTCGCCAAAGTAGAGAACGCCGTCTTTCACATTGTGCTCGAGCCACTCTAGGGCTGCCCTTCGGTTGGCGACGCCTCTTGGCTTCGTCTGGTAGTTACCGCTTTGGTAAATGTGCGGTTTCGGGCTGGATATGTGAGTGTAAGGCAGACCCGTTCTTCTGGAAAATTCATTTTATTTTTATTATTGAACTAGCTGTGTCCGCGTAGCTCTGCGCAGTAGGATTTAGTTTTAAAATAAATGTATTATGTAGAATTATGTAAACCAATATGGACTTATGAATCCAAATGTGGTCCACTGCTAGCAAAACAAATATTGGACGCCTTTTAAGAGCTCATATCTTGAGATTCCAACAACAAAACAAACAAAAAGCAACAGAGATTGTCTGTACTCCCACCCGAATCCACTAGCTAAAGAGTTGTTGCAGACTGGAAAAGTCAGAAGACCGAAAAGGCCTCAACTTTATAAAGAATAGGCCACTGGCCTTATTCTATGCAAACGCCAATTTGCAGTCAAAAGTGAAGTGAGTGGTAGGGGCTTACCTAATCACATTGAGGACTTCATCAGAGCACAACGGCTGGTCGTCGGCCACAATCCAATGTATTGCTGGCACATGCATTAAGGTATGACTCAGTCTTGTGAGTTCAGGCATTTGCTCCGGTCTAGGATATGTGGGCGTCACGTAATATATCACTTTCAAGTCCGTTTCAACGCTCATGTGCTTTCTGCTATCGTTGGGGTTTACTGAACAAATTTTGTTTTTAACTGGCAATGTTTCGATCACATCTTCAAAGCTAAAAAAATATATTTTATCTCTCTTAAGTACTTTTTATATGAGTAATTTATTTGCTTTCATTTTAGCATACTCTGATCCCAATCAGTCAAAACTAAATATATTTTTTTCTAATTAAGTAGACAGAATTAATAGGTTTAGATACATCATACTAATAAAACAAAACATTACCTTTGAGTACCAACGAAATTCCAAGCGAGCAACAACAGTGGAACAGTCAATAAGGCCCCGATAAAGATTTTCTTTTGTGAAGAAATCATTCTATATTAACCTAACCTCTTCGATTTAATATTAAATTATGTAGAATAGACGTCGCGAGAGGTTCCATCACTGCAGCGATGTCGACAATCGCCATTATTTAGTTAAACTTTTAATAAATTATAACACTCATTGTTTCATTCAATTTGTGATTTCCGTTTTGAAATGTAACACATCACATTTGATTAGCTGTCAAAAGAGCGTAGAGCACAGATAACAAACATAGACTAAATAATTGAGATACCACATCACAGCAGTTCAAAATCGATACAAATATTAATTATTTCAAAAAATTAGAAAACACGACATAATAAAAAAGCTTAAAAAAATACTTCTATATTATCTGATAATAATAGTTAGGTACATAGATTATATATTGGTCTCGATGCGCTCGACTAGATGGAGCCCTATACAAAAACAATAGCTCCGTGAATGCGGCAACTTTTTATTATACCTAGTGTGTGTAAGACATCGTCACTTTTTATCACTATTTATACAATTTCATTTTATTTTTTTAAACAGTTTCACTACGCAAACTGGCTTTTTATTATGCCCAAAATTTAATAAAACATTGGGCACGTATACATACATTTTATTTTATTTTATTTTATTGAGACACCAACAGTACCTACATTAAAATTATCCAAAACACATTTACAAGTTATAAAAACGTGTCTACATTTACGTACCAATTACTGGTGTCTACAGCTACATATTATATTCTATGGTGAAAATTTAGAAAAAAAATACACTTGCGCGTAATAAACCGTTTTTGAAACAATTTTCATTATAAGTCAAATTCTTCTTATGTTCTAACGTTTATTGTGGAGTTTCTGCTACTTCGATGGAAAAACTAAACAATATAATTTGTTCTTCACATGTTTAAGTATAACATATATTTTTTTCAAACCGATTGCATTGACAGTTTCTTGTAACATATTTTTTTAAAAATGCAAATTTTTAGGATTGGCGTGTGTTTACACCCCTGTGATATTGAGATAGCAGTGTCTCGCTCTGACAGTAGCTGTTAAACTAAACTGGCAGAGGAAGGACTGAGCCAATGAGCGGATGGCGAACAGGCAACGTACTTTAAGGAAATCAGATTTTTAACATTTTTACAGATGTAACCTGACGAATTGTAGGACTTTTGTAAAGGATAAGAACGTAGGGTTATAATATTATGTAACTAGCTGACCCGGCGAACTTCGTACCGCCTAACATCATCCTCATCATCTCAGCCGCAGGACGTCCATAATTATCCAATAGGACCGGTCACTAGCAGCCTGGATCCACCGCTGACCCGCGACCTTTATTAGGTCGTCTGTCCACCTTGTGGGTGGACGTACTACGCTGCGCTTGCTGGTCCGTGGCCTCCACTCGAGAACCTTCCGGCCCCAGCGGCCCAAGGCTCTCGCGTACTATATGACCTGCCCACTGCAACTTCAACTTACTGATCCGCCAGCTTATGTCGGTAACTTTCGTACGTCTCCTCATTTCTGATTCGCCTAACAGTTTTATGAATTTTATGAACCTAATGAATACAAGAAAAATACATATCAAGTGCAATAGTTTATCACGATAATATAATAAAGAAAATAAAAATTGAATAAAAGTACAAAAATCAAGTAGGGTAAGTATAGCAAATGTTCATGAAATACATTACAGGTTTCATCGCTAACACATCAACCCGGCCGGGTTGAAAAACATACTGGGTTGCAATCTCTAGAGTCTAGTTAGTCACGAATAACTTCTTTAGTAAATAGGTACCTAAGTCAATTAGGTATTTTAACAATTTTATTGTGAAAATATATTTTTCATTTCAAAATTGCGATGATTTTCTATTTCATTTAAGATCCCATGTTATTTATTTTTTATTTTTTTAATTCAACTTAAGATTATCTTAAGTACCTATAGAAAGTAGGCTATCTCGCATTATTATTTTTGATTTTTGATGTTTTATAAACATTCTAATAAAAAGTTCTGTTAATAAATTTTGACATCTGTATTTTATTTCACCTCTACTTAAAGTCTGTGTTTAGTTCTCACACAACTGGTGTTAGGATTAGGAAGTTTAGTATGAGTTTAGGGCTTGGTTTCGTTGTTATACCACAACAAATTTAACCACTTTATTCTTACTTTATCATACCATCATCACAAAGATGATCTCGGAAGATCCAAAAAAATATGCCGCTTTGCTCTCCGTGGCAGAAACAGCACCGTGCACGAAACAAGATTCATGTTTCTTCACAAACATACATATCTCTCTTATATACAAACAAGGTACGTACTTAGTGGGAGAATTCTTAATTCTTTAAATAATGGTCGACAGCCGTCCATAGACCATGCACCACAAATTGCACGTTCACATTTCTTCTGTAATTTAAAAGCCTTGTCAATTGCGGTTGAGTTTCCCCATAGCAAAATGCTATTACATAGCCGTGATATGCACTGAGGGCAGCTTCTCTGGATACTGTCAATCGTAATTAAATGGCATATAATATACAAAACGATTTAATTTAGCGCAAACTGAATTAATATGAGGTTTCCAATGACAGTTTTCATCCACTAGAAAATTGTAGCGAACCTAACATCCAAATACAACTCTAACTAAAACCTGATTCTAATTAGATATATAATTATTATTAACTTTGTTTTATTAATTGTTATATTAGGTAGGTATATATATATATATAATCAGTTATTTATATATTTCTACTAGCTACACGCTCCCGGTGCTATATTTTGCTGAATCTGCGTTTGCGCAACATGCAGCCGACTTTGTTTGTGTAATGTTTTAATTGCAAATTGTTATGCCACCTGTGGGTCACATCGCATTATGACTCTGATTGTTTAATTAAAGGTGGACAGATGTCGCTCCACCGGCAGGATATGTCGCGCTATCACTTGGTTCACCCTGCGGTATGCCACTCTAAGATACCATTTTGACCACCAACATCACAACTGACCCAGTGACTGTATGTAATGTACTAAGTTAAGTAACTAAGCATCACAACCTACATCACTTATAAAGTTGCATAATGATGCAATAAAAATATCATATTTTTTGTATGGTGGACTAACTAAGTTAAGTCCACCTCAGAAGTTATTAACTATCTACTAAACTAACTAGTTTTAGTTTACAAAGTTAGGAAGGAAAAGGAAGAAACCTACAAGCCTACAACTCTAACTAAAACCTGATTCTAATTAGATATATAATAATTACTATTAGTAATATAAAATTAGTTTATTTATTTTTATTTATTTATTTATAAGTACATAATATATAATATAATATCTATCATATTTCTAATTTCTACTAATTGATCCCGGCCACACTTCTAACTTCGATCGATGTGTCTTACTCTTACTTAACTCAATCGAAATATCAAATATGAATTTATTACAAGTGTAAATACAAGTAATTCTAGAGAACATAGTCTCACTTAGGGCCGCTTTCACCATCTGTCAAGTAGGCTAACCGTCATTTAAAGTCACCTGTCTGTCATCGGGAATAATTAAGCTGTGTTTGTACGGTAAAAGTCCCAAACATTAAAAAGAAAATAATAAAAAAAAAATCGCCTATCGAAGGATGCGCTAAGCCGAGTGCATAATTTAATAAAACATAAAATTATTTCTAAAAGTAACTAATCAACACTTTCCTTGTAGATGGTGAAAGAGGCCCTTACCCTTACCGGCCTATAGCCCGGTCAAATTAGAAGAATCAGGGGAAATAATCCGTGTAGTTTTGGAAATAGGTACAATGATTATACCTTACTGTATCAAGATGAACATAGTAAAAGTCCTCAGGGTGAGGTGCTGAGGGTGTAGGGGGGTGTAATATTCATAAAATGGAACTATATTGGAATTTGTTCGAATATTGAATTCTAGCTGGTGCCCGCGACTTCGTCCGCGTTCTGGATGAAAGGTACCCTATGTTCTTTCTGGTGTCCCAGACAAGACAACGTGTATGCAAAATTTCATGATGATCGGTTCAGTAGTTTTTGCGTGAATTCGTAACAACAAACAAACTCACGTTCACATTTAGATTTGACGCCACGGAATCATTGTACTTTCGAATCATATAGATCGAGTTTATTTGTTCGTTTGTTACACTTTCAGGCCTTACCTAACTACTCAATCGATCATCATGAAATTTGCATACCTACACGTTGTCAGGGCTACAGAAAGGGACATAGGATACCTACTTTTTGTCCCCAGAGGGGTCTATTCCCTAGTGATTATCCGTACTAATATTAAAAATGCGTAAAGCTTGTATGGATGTTTGTAACTCTTTCACGCAAAAACTACTGAACCGATCTACATGAAATTTAGCATACACGTTGTCTGGGACACCAGAAAGGACATAGGGTACCTTTCATCCAGAACGCGGACGAAGCTAGAACAAACAACCATACTAAGTATGACCGTATACCATAGGTACTAACTATATACTGGGTGAGCTTGCTCCATCTTAGGCCTCATCCTTGCCACATGGCTGGTTGTTGGCCAAGAGCAAACCCATCTCTTCACTACATAGTATAAAACAAAGTCGCTTTTTCTGTCCCTATGTCCCTTTGTATGCTTAGATCTTTAAAACTACGCAACGGATTTTAATGCGGTTTTCACTAATGGGTAGAGTGGTTCTCGAGGAAGGTTTAAGTACATAATTTACTAAGTTACGCGGGCGAAGTCGCGGGCAGCAGCTTTAATTTTATTAACACGTAACGTAATTTTATAAACTATAATAACATGTAGTGCCATCTGTTAACAGACTTTTTCCATTATTCGAAGTGAGATTAGATGAATTAGAGTACTACATTGCTTCAAACAGAATTCCCTAGATGGCGTTGTAAATTTTGCATACACGTTGTCTGGGACTCCAAAAAGGACATAGGGTACCTTTCATCCAGAACGCGGACGAAGTCGCGGGCACCAGCTAGTATAAAATAAAATAAAAAAATACTACAAAAACTATAATAAATTAAAGTAAAGTTGTTACCTACATGACGTAACAAAAGTTCGCCACAGAAATAATTCAATACTGAGAATTTCGAAATTTGAAACGTGTGCTTTGTGTATTGTTTATGCTAAATTTGTACTTTTGTTCATTCAAGTTCACGGCAAGATAGCGTAGCGTTATTACCTACTTATAGCTACATGCGAGCAAAGTGTTGAGTCGGTCCTATCCAAATAGTGATGTCACCTAATTATAAATCTGTACTTAATTCATTAATAGCGTCATTAATATTCATATATTTAATTGTAAGTATATTTCTTTTTAATTCTTACGATTTTTCTGATAAGAGTATTTTTACAGGTGATAAGAGTAAACCGCAGAGTCGGAGGCCGTTTCCACCTGAAACTGTCGGATAACCCTCTGCCTCTGCACTCCATTGCACGAAATGGATTTATTTATTTATTTATTTAATTAATAAAGTACACAGACAGAATATTCATGAATACTAAAAATAGTGGACATATCATGATTAACTTAATTTTAAGTAAACACCAATGATCTTAACTACCGATAATAATTAAAACAATAAAACACTAGCCTACTTAAAAAAAGAACCTACTGTCGAATCTACTGTAATATCAAGAACCACCTCAGATCCGATCACCATTTCATTATAAATTCGACACATCCTAACCAGGGGGATTACAATACGATTTTAATATTTCCTTTAAATATTTACTTTTCGCACAGAAAGGTTAGTTAGTTTATGTCGCATACAATAATTAGATATTTAAAGATAACAAAAAGAATTTTACAGTATTTACAAACTATTAAAATATTAAAAATATCTAAAGTGTAGGTATACAAAAAGAAGGTATAAAGTGTATCACTGTACAGTATAAATAGGAAGTTAATTGTACGAATGGAAGGCCAATAGTCATTTATGTAAACGAAAGCAGCCGCTTTGTTCCCGGTCCGTTTCATTCAATCAAATTATTCCCAAACACAATCTTCGCTAATTAATAAGAACAAAAGTTTCATGACCTCTGGTGTAGAAATTTCTTAGAAATTTTGGCATCTCAAAGTCCTAACCTTGTTACACTGTTAAATATTTATATTATACTAGCTGGTGCTCGCGACTTCGTCCGCGTGGAATAGTTATTTTGGGAATCATTTGGGTATCTCGAACGGAAGCCCTCAAAGATTTTCGACTGTTTCTTCGCTCATATTAGTCGCAACGTGATGTTATATAGCCTAAAGCCTTCCTCGATAAATGATATATCCAACACAAAAAGAATTTTTCAATTAGAACCAGTACTTAGTTCCTGAGATTAGCGCGTACAAACAAACAAACAAACTCTTCATCTTTATAATATTAGTATAGATTTATAAACTTCTATCTGTAGGTAAATACCTATATTTATACCTAGATTCGAAAAGATCCTAATTTTTTTAACTCATTTTAAATTCTAAACGCTAATTAAGCGTCAAAACCCGCTCAATATTTTAGTATAAACAAAATATTATGACTATTGATATGAAAGCGATATTAGTACATCACTAGAAAAAAAATGCTGGCTGGCGACATTGGTATATTACCGGCGTTCATACTTCTTTGAATTTATAGAACGCACTTCTCTGTGTGGATTGGAGTGGACAGCGTCTAAGGTTAGTTTATTGCATTTTTTTTAATTTATTTAATATTTAATACGTATGGTCATCACTCATAGCCCATCGTACATGAATCGTTTTCTGAAAATATTCGAATCAGCTGTGTGATTTAAGAGAGGGTACTTAGTAATTAGCCTATTGACAATAGAGACAACGCTCTGTCTGACCACTTGGACACCAAATCGCCTTCGGTTTCATTACCTCCGAAATTACAATCTGGAACTAATATATGGATAATTCGGATTTTAATGTTACATTATTTTATTAAGATGTTTGATTTTAGCACTAAACACCCTGCGAAAGACTCGAAAGACTCGAACGCTCCGGTCAAATTTCTTCATGTAAGTAGAAACGGTCATTTTATTTCTATTTTATTTTTTGACTAGCTGGCTATTTCTTACATAGTATAAAAAAACCTTAGAATAATGATCGGTTTCGTGAATGCGGCAACTTTTTATGTAGTGTGTGTAAGACATCGTCACTTTTTATCACTTTTTGCACAGTTTCATTATGTTTTTACACAGTGTTCAGGGTGACTAGCTCGGGTACGCCGAATTCGGCGTAGTATTTGTTACCGCATTTGACAAGTACGAGGCGGTCTAAGAAAAAAAAACATACTCACTTCCCGCCGTCAGTCCCTCTGTATGTACGCTCTGATCTTTTAAACTACGCAACAGTTTGTTATGCGATTTTCACCAATGGAAAGACAGTTAAAGGATTAAGGTTTTTACATGTATGAATATGTATGTGAGAGTGGTCTTGGGTTTCATATTTTCATATTCGTCATTGAGCATAACGATAGCTCATCAAAGAGATAGAGTTACTTAAGTATATATTTATATTAGTATCTATGGATTTGGTAGTACCTAAGTATTAGTATAAATATTGAAAAATAGTTAATCGGAAAGTTGTTGATTTTAAATTTGTTTTAATTTCAGCAAAAATGTCAATCTCAGAGAGAAAAGGTCTGCAAACTGCCGATGTATATGAGTTCAAGGACATCGACGACACAGAGCTTTTTAAGTTCAGACCAGAGAATCTTGTACAAAGATTTACCCGATTCAATGGAAATTGTGGCGACGCATTCCCCAAGTCCCCTATAAAGAGAAGCCGAGATCCGCCCGATCACTTGGACACGGACAGCCGGGACGAGCTGCAAAGTGAACGCGGCTGGATCGTTGGCGATCCAAGAAAGTTAATATTTTTGCTGGTGCGAAACAAGAACCGTACGCGCCGCAAAAGACGGTCACCATCGCCTACTAATACGAGCCACGCCACACTTACTGCAAGGGCGCTGTCGGCCTAAGTGCCTAACTAGGATTAAGCATAAGTTACAAGGTTGGGCTGAAAATTCGTAGGTTAACACATAGATGGGCGCTACTAGTATTAAATCCATACAACCTTCAAAAGACACACGACGTACAAATTTCACAGCTGTCTGACTGTTAGTTTGTGCTTCGAATTGCTTCTGCATCCACCGTATTGTCCACATCTGCCCCCAGACCTTTAAGAGAATGCTCGCTGCAAAGAAATTTAGTGATTTTCAACAGGCTGTAACTTTGAAGAAAATGCTCATTAAAAAAGGCAATTGTAGCTTTACGTTTCTAGTTTTTGAATATTTTTCTCGTTAGCGGTTTATGAGTAATCGTCAGAAAACCAACTAAATTTTTTTTTTTAATTTTTGCTTGTCATAATATGTATATTATTTTGTAATGGCGCTATAAAACTCTTTTAGAGAATAACACTATAACACTCATACAACTTGTATCGCTCTCGAAGTATATTCAATAGGTAATAAAAACAAATTTTATCAAAAAAAAACATTTTTTCTATGTAGCCTACGAACTTTTCAGCCCAACTGTTAATATTAGTAATATTGTTATGTAATTGTCAAAAAGGGTATTAGGAATAATTAATAATACCCATCGTAGTCATATTTTCAGTTTAACGTGTCAAAGTTTGACATTCGCCAGGGTTTTTATGATTAATTTTTTTTTAATATTATTGTAATTTAGTTTTAGTTAATGTTTAAGAGGGGTATACCTCTAACAGTTTTAACAGGGTTTAACGCATACCTACACGCGTCGTTTTAGATGAATTTTAACATTATTGTGATTGAGAATATAAGTAATTATGTTAAGTAATATTATAATATTTTCAAAATATTTGCACTCCCCAAAGGTAGAATGTAGCGAGCACACACCAAGGTGTATATTGTATGTCTCAACTTCGGAGAGTTCTGATAACTTGGAAATTATTATTCTAATGTATTTATTTTCTTTCTTAATTTTAATTTTTTTTACAATATTTATATAAAAAACAAAAAATAATATATATAAAAAAAAAACATAAAAGTACCGCCTTCTGAGTCTGTCCCTTGACCCTCTCTATATAGACCCACTCTATATAGGGAGAGCCTCTTGAAATTATTATTATTCACATAGGTATATTTATATGGAAATTTGAAAAAAAAAAAATATAATATACATATAAATTATATTAATAATAATGTATTTATACATTATTATTAATTTACATTGTCTTATCAGACGAGAAAAAAAACTTAAAACTAGATTGCCGCAGGTAGCGGGGCAAGGCCCAAGCTACCGGTGGTTAGGGCTGCAGAGTGAGGAACCTCCTGACAATTCGTGCCGTGTCCGGAAGTACCACCTTCTGTATCTGACCCTTGACCCAGCCATCTAGTGAGAGCCTCTTGAGGTGTTGGTCGAGGCTCTTCGCTATAAGTCCGTTCGCCGATACGATTATCGGGACGATGATGGTCGAATCAACATCCCACATGGCGGTCACCTCGTGACTCACGAGTCGTGAGTCAAGTCTATGTACTTGGTAAGTTTGTCTTTCTCGGCTTTCACAAGGTTTTCGAAATGTGGGATAGTAACGTCAACAAGCATCGTCCGGCGTTGGGATCGGTCAATAACGATGTCAGGCTTATTGGCGACAATAGTCCTGTCCGTGATTATGGATCGATCCCAATAGAGCGTGGCATGACCATTTTCGGGAATGGGCGCAGGCATATATTTGTAATATTATGGTACCTAATTCAAATTCAACAAGGTTATTATTATATTATTGATTTGAAATTGAATTATTATTATGTCAATAAAGAACTTTTGAAAAAATCGCTTCTTTTATTTTTTAATTACCTCTAGCCTATATTTGCCTCAAATTTAGTCCAGTGCTCACCCGTGGTACATCATGTACCACGGGTGAGCACGTACATACCACGTACATACTACCATGTACCGTACATGGTAGTATGTACGTAGTACCAAGGGAATTATTTTATGCGAAAGTATTCGAGGCATAGGTACTTATGCTAGAAAAAACGAGTGTTTTAGATTAGAACCTTTTTCAAATATGTACTGGTTAGTTAAAAAAGTTTTTAGACTAATGTATCGAAATTTGGAAGGATTCGTACACATTACAAACATAAGTACCTACAGGCTACATATATACAAATTTAAGATTTTTGTCACTTTGGCTTGCGCAAATCGTCAGATTAAGGTTTCTTGTTTTCTTTGCATTATTTCCTTTAAAATAAAAAATAAATTGACCGCACCATACCTCAATCTGACGCGCTCGAGAATGTCAAGGTGACGTTTTTTTTTGCAACTTTGTGACCTTCCCATTTCTTTTCGTCACGCTCAAATCGTCAGATTATTAAAATGGACACTTTTTAGCATGTAATTAATCTACCATAGCTTAATCTGACGCGCTCGAGTAAATCCAGAAAATCCAGAAATCCCCTCTTGGGCTCCCCTACCATTATTGATGGTCAGCATTGACTTCTATTCTGAGATGATTCTCAGCATATTCTGAGAGCCGCAACTAGACATTTGTAACCATTTTGTAACTGATCTGTGTATGACATATGACAGTTCTTGACAGTTACATTGTATATGATGTTCTGTGGTTAAGTTATTACAATTATGTTATGTTATGAAATTGCTCTTGGGGAATTGGAATTGTTGCTTACACAAAGGAATGTTGTGGTTGTTTTTTTTATTTGTTTTGATCATTTTGTAATTTACAATATTTTTAATTTCTATTATGAGTCTGCATAAGGCAAGGTAAGTTGTTTTAATAAGTTTATGTGTAAGTACTTAGCCGTATCTATCTATATTTATTTCTTAGGTGACATGTAAAAAAATATATATTTCAATTGTGTCACCGAGATTCAAGTAAACAGGTAAATTAATCAACAAAAATATCTTTCCCATACAAACTATACAGCCCTCGGCCTTAAGTATTAACCTAACGGTTAGTTGTTGAGTTGTTGACATGTCATACTTATTGATACTTTTTGTATTTGTAACTAGATTCATTGTTCAGTTATACTATAATTCATTCATGCGGTGATAAGTTCAACTTATTATGTCTAACTTATATATGTAGTTTCATTGTGGAATCACATGTAATGGTAGTACATGTTTTGTAAAAAAGGGGAGGTCAAAATTTAGATTATGGATCTATATGAATGTTTAATCTGCCGAACAAGTCCCAATCATGTTATGTTCTGTTGTTATTATGTGATAAAGGACTAGCTGTTGCATTGCACGCGACTTCGTCCACGTAACTTTATAAATTATAGCCTATGTTACTTTGTTATTCGCTGATAATATAGCTTCAACAATCGTACTAACTTCTAAATCAATTGTCAAAATTACTGATTTCATGTGGATGATACAGATGACCAGTATCCTACATCCGTGATAATGGTGGAATTTGCTTTCAGAATAAAAGCTTTTGATGAGCTGTTGGAAGATGATATAATCAATATTGAGAAACTAAGAAAACTCGCTTTTAATGGTAAGTTACACTTCAATCAAATTTAAGGTCATATATTCACAATATTTCTTGGCTATTAGTGAAAAAAAAATTTTTTTTAATAATATGTTAAAGTAGGAGGGTTTAAGTAATGTGTACTATTTATTGTTTACTAGCTTTTCTATATGTAAAAGAATTTTTAAAATCGGCCCAGTAGTTTTTCGGTTTATTCATTAGAAACAAATCTTCTCTCTTTACAATATTAGTACAGACTAGGGTGACGCACCAGGGCGCTAGTGTGGGAGTTTTAGTATACAATTTAGCCTTTCACAACCTGTTAAACTGCACCACTAAGGGTATAATACTCTAAAAATATCTCACATACCTACTCCGTCTCTATCAATCACAAATGAAAATTATTTTTTTAGTCTGAAATGTGATTTACAGGTATACCGGAAGACAAAGGACTACGTTCACTGGTGTGGAAAATATTGCTTGACTATGTGCCACTGGATAAAAGCGTCAGAGAACGAACTCTCCTGGAGAAACGGCAACTTTATAAACAGTTCATAAATGAAATAATAGTATCGCCGGGCAGTCCCAGTGACCATCCTCTCAGCATCAGCCCGGATAGCTCGTGGAGTAATTACTTCAAGGACAACGAGGTGCTGTTGCAGATAGACAAAGACGTTCGCAGACTGTGTCCCGAGATATCCTTCTTTCAGTCGGCCAGCGAGTTCCCTTGCCCGGAAATTGTGAATAGCAACGGTGTCAAGCGACTGCATTCGCGGGTTCATCAGTCCGTGCTCAAGTATAGTAATCTGGAGAGACGGGGCTTGGGAGTGGCCAAACTGAGCCACGAGAGACGTCGCTCAGAAAGCACTGCAGACGACTATGCCCCACTCAACGAAGGCTGCGAAGCGCATTGGGAGGTTGTGGAGCGTATGCTGTTTCTGTACGCGAAACTGAACCCCGGACAGAGCTACGTGCAGGGCATGAACGAAATCATTGGACCGATTTATCACACGTTCGCCAGCGACCCCAACAAACAATACACGCAGCACGCGGAGGCCGACTGCTTCTTCTGTTTCACTAATCTCATGGCGGAAATCAGAGATTTCTTCATCAGGACCCTGGACGAAACGGAGACTGGCATCAACTATATGATGGGCAAGTTGAGCAAATGCTTGAAGCAAACGGATCCAGTGGTCTGGTCGCTGTTGGAGAAACAGGAACTGAAGCCGCAGTACTACAGTTTCAGATGGTTGACTCTGCTGCTCTCTCAAGAGTTCTCGTTACCAGATGTGGAGAGAATCTGGGATTCGCTCTTTGCAGACCCGAATAGATTCGATTTTCTCATCCACATATGCTGTGCCATGATTATGTAAGTATATTCTTTGAGTAAAATTAAACGTTATCTACTTAAGGTGACGCTCCCAAAACGCTCTCTGTGGGCGCACAGCGCGGTACTGAGGAACACTCGCATGCATTCCCTTTCAAACACAAATACGGTTCGAAAAAGGTTGAATATCGAATGATCCATTTCTCTGTTTTTCTTGCATAGAACTAAAGGACGTAAGTCTCAAATCAAATTTAATTTATTATGAGAATAATAATCGTTCTAGGTAAATTTTGTCTTGATAATAACTAATAAACCTCATTGTCTTTCTATGAGTATTTATTTTGCATATGTAACTAAAGTTGCTTCTGAGATAAAAGAATTATCGATAAAATGACTCAATTTTAAAAAATAAAAGTATCGAGTCAATTTCCACTAATTGTGTTTCTGTCTTGACATTGACTAGAAAAAGGTTTGAAATATAATATTATTTAAGTTTTACATTGATGTGATATTTGGCTTACTTACAGTTTTACGGCAAACAATCATAATGTTTAGGGAGCGGGGCCTTAATACATCCTTGCATTCAAAACATCTCAATTAAAGATGACTAATACTACCGTCGCCTATAACACAAGCAACGCGATAAAGAGAAATGTGCTACCCACTCTGGCATCCCTTACTCACCGAAACACTATAGCACATATTATGCTTCTATTTCAAGGTGGTCTTTTGTAACACCATTGCAAAGTGGACCTAAACGAAGACACGGTGGAAATACATCGAATATTCATTTTCTTATACAATTTGTATAGAACGGATTGACCTTATAAGCCTTGAGTCGTCTAGCGAAACTAAAAATATAAGTACCTACCCTTGCACGCTTGGCTCAGTATTATATTGACTCGGTTGCAATAACAATGACTAACTTCCACTTTAAATGTGACAGCGGTTCTCGTTGGCGAGTTATTTCTCCTCAATTTCGGCAGATACCGCCGTAAAAAAGCGATCGAGATTATAAAATATAAAAATTTCAAGTCAATCTGTCGGCTAGTTTTCGAGTTTTTGCGTTATACACAAACCAACACAACAAAATTTTATATATTTAGTTTTGTTTGCAGATTATTAAGAGAGCATCTACTCGGAGGCGACTTCGCGTCAAATGTGAAACTGCTCCAAAGCTTTCCTCCTACCGAGGTGTCCCTGATATTGAATAAGGCTGTAGACATATCGAGGTCGTGAACGAATATTACAAATTTTATTTTTTTACTAACAAAATACTTAGTTAAGTTGAGACATTCCGAATCATTTAGGTTTAACTGTATGACCTGTACAATCAATACCAAGGTAAGTTAGTGTTACATGACAATTGAGACAATATTATTACCATATCTTTTTTATATTAATATAAATAGTATTATTAAGAATCTGATACATGAATTACAATATAAGTGCAACTTGTCTATTATATTATTGGAATAAAGCAATTTATATATAATATTTTTTATTTTTAGATTTGCTTCCGTAGTGAGAGGCAATTCAGAAAAGTGATAACAAAATCAGGCTAAAGAATCAAATAATATATTTCTTGTATATATGGTAGATTCGTAAAACACACGGCCATTTTCACGACACAACCATGTTCCATTTTCATTTCAAGGTCATGGGGATTAAATGTAAAACAAAAACCAAATAGCCTTTAAAGATTTAATATAAATAATAATTACACACAATGTAATTAATTAATTAACTGATTTGTACATATTCATTGAATGAAAGTCGATCGAAGTGAAACCTGTACCTACTCGGCAACAGAGTTTTGAAATACTGTTTTTTTTTCAAATAAAAATACTTTATCAAGAAACAAAGTTCAATTGAAATCGTAACTGGTGGTATCAGGTTTTACATTTATATATTAACATTAATAAAACACAGTTACATACATTTTACATTTATACATAATAATAATAATATTAAAAATGGCGCCGATGACGTCACAGACTCAAATCACACACGCGGCACTCAATCGACTAAATGGAAAACTCTTTTTTTTTTCTTAAAATTACTCGTTAGTAGGACACATTTAAAATAGATATAGTTTTTTTTTAAATATTAAACGGTGAAAGGGCATCCGCAATCACACCGAGCCCGTAACGCCATCGGCCCCATAGCTATCCCATCGCACAGTTACAGTATAACTAATACATACATAATATTCTTATATAGGAATTATTATGTCCAAAACCTTTGTGCCCAAAGAAATTATAATAAAAAAAATCTCGTCTATTTCAAAGTGTTGCGAATGAAAAAGCATATTAAAAAACAAAGAGATGAAGCTATCAAGCTCTTACTCTAAAGAGATCTTAATCTACCGTCTAGTGGTCAAAAATAACAATATTTCTGGTTGATTTTTCATTGTATAGTAAAACAATACTCTGTGGATATGTATAATATATACAAATATATATATTTATATATACATACTTTCTCCTATATGAATGATTCTACATATTTATTGAAATACGCTTAAATATCTGGTAAGTTTTTTTTTGACGCCAAGCACTAGGATGATTTTAAGCAGACATCCTGCAACTTCGTTTTTTCACAATTTTTTGAAAAAACAGACTGCAGAATGTATCCCTTACCGGCGACCGGGCGAGGTTTAAAACAATATTCTAAAACGTGTCTATAATAATTATTACAAAATACTTCCCATAAACATCTCTATATGTCTTCCCCTCTTCTTCCCTATAAATAGAAAAACTAAACAATCGAGTCAAAAATAATTTATTCATTTAATAACAAAGTATAAACTCGGATATCCAAACTATGACTCTCTAATTTCCTATCTACCTTAATAATCTCTACATTTCCTCCTTTCCATCGAGGAGGCGGAGCACTCCGTACTCCAGAAGTATTAGGCGGTTGGCGGTTCTCTTGTGTGAACGTGGTGAGTGGTGACCGATGCCAACTACATTACAGTTACATTCTAACATTGATTTTATAACATCCATTTGGTTACTCAATAGTCCGGAGACATCTGAATCTACTGTTCAAAATAAACGAGCATTATAAAAATATACACATCAAACATTATATTATACAAAACAGATTTACATATAATATGTAAAAAATAATCATAATTTATTTAAAAAAAAATCCCGATTTCTTTGATAAATAGCGTTTTCATTTATAAAAAACTTCGACAAAAAATAATAATTTATAATTAAATAAATCCTCTCTGAGATTCTCAATAAATAAACATTTCGTGTGCCCGTCTTTGCATTAGTGTTTCTTTTGAAACACTAGTTCAAGTTGGGGAAACTCAATTTGCGTTCTCTAGTCAAAGTGTGTGAGAGAGAGAGAGAGATAGAGAGAGAAAGAGAGAGTGAGAGAGAAGGGAGAGCAGCGGTTACTGGACGACGCAGCATTTGCACTTGGGCTTCTTCTTGATGGTGACGTGCTCGGGCTGTTGGGGCTCCTGGGGCGGGGCCCTTTGGACCTCCACTTGGCCGGCGCGCGTCTTCGCCTGCGTCTCGCCCGCTGCCACGGCGCCGTTCTTCGTGCCGTTCATTGCCTTCGGACTGCTCGTCTTCGTTTGACTCTGCGTCTGTCAAGCAAATCATACCACTAAAGCATGGGTGTTAAATTGACCAGAGCGGAGCTAGTGTAGCATTCGTGTTTGATACGATTGGTTGGTTGCGTAGTTCATTAAATAGCCGTAAATAAAATGCTACTAGTGCGTCACACCACCGACGGTATTCGACGGTCACTTTCTCATGTATTGAGTTGGGCCTCCTTATCTCTATTCTCCATGCCACTGGGCATCTCCAGAATCTGGACAGTGTTCCAGTAAACCATTGAACAAATCCAGACCAGTCAACTTTGAAAAGTTCATTTCCAAAATGCTACCCTCGGAAGCTACGCTACGACAGATTCTAGTGTTAAGAGCAAAGTGTTAATACTAACATTGAGGTTATTCGCATGAACCTTCTCTTCGTTCTCGTCGCAGATGGGCAAATAGGGCCCACCGGTGGGCGTGGGCGTGATGGGCTTCCCTCCCTTGATCAGAGACACAATCTCGTCCGCCTCCCTGCTCAGATCACCGTCCGGTCGAAACGGATTGTCCCATCCGCTCTCCGTACTGAAATATATCCATACTTATTCATGTATTTTAACAATAAAATATAAAAATTCAAATTGATTTTTACATTTAGGCTCAGTTCAAATGGCCGCACGGAACTACACATGATCAAACTAAAGAGTGTTTCTTGTCTAGATAACCGCGCGGTACCGCAAGATCTTGTACCGCCCGTCAGCCCGCGGTTCAGAATCCGCGCGGTTGAGACGGACAAACGCATAGATCAAAATTACTAATGTCAATGTCAATGCCAGACTTACACCGTGCGCCATGTAACGACGCGCGGCCATGTGAACTTAGCCTTAGAATATAGAACAAATCAGTAAAGGCCTTCAATAATATTTGCATTCATAGCACAATGTTCAAAAATAGTTGCGACATTTTCTATAACTATTATATATAACATTCGTCATGGACAAAAATCCCACTATTATAAATGCGACAGTTCAATTATCATAATAATTATCCAACCTACACCTAAAATTGGCTTATCAATAAAATCTCGATTGCTATTTCAAAGTACCTATCTTAGCGTCAAACAAAGACTATAGATTATTTTAAAATATTTCTAAAGGAGGCAATACAATTAAACGATTTTAATGTTTCTAGCTCAAGTTTATCCTTAATACATTCCGGCTTTGAAAAATGTACTCAAAAAATATTAATCTTTCCACGAAAGATGGTGTTTTCAAATTGGAATCTACTCTGAAAATATACCTACTGCATAATGAGATCACGTTTAAACGTTAACAATGCTTAAACCACACAATGGTTAAAGTTTAATGAACAATCCCCAATGTATTTAGTAAAGTGGGCGCAGTAGTCATACAAAACGGACTACTGTGCAACACTACAATGGAGTCACTACTATTTACGCTCACTTGACGGTTTGTGAAATCCATCAGAGCATCGGCAATATCGGATATCTTTTGTGGGTTGCACTCTAACCACCGACTTGGTCCCATGACTATTATGTTACCAGAGAAAGCGATTCCCCAGATCCAGATTCCACAAATCGCAAATTGTTTTTTTTCCATAGTAAAATGATACTCAAAAACTACATGGCCGATTTCTTAATCAAAAACTACTGGGCTATCTATTTACTACTTAAGATCACGCTACGACTGTTAAGAGCCGAACAAAAAATAAATAAAAAAGAAGTCCAAGCGAAAACGACGCAATAGGTCGGTGACCGATTTCGGCCGCGCCAACAACGAGCACTTAACGAGAGAGAAGACTAGCTATACTTACAATTTAATAAACTAACCCTCCGACTTTCTATCGAGCCCAAACACGTTAAATCTGCTGTGAGTTATTGAGGAGTTGGGTGTGCAAGTTAGTGAAATCCCTTCGCTAACTAGGAAATGGGATGATGGTTTTCAGATGCCTGAACAGCCAGAAACGAACATTCATTAGTACAAATAAACAAATTTTTTTTTGTAAACCTTCTTTGGCGAACAAAATTAAAATAAGACATACATGTCAGATATAGAGAGTAAATCGTTACAAACAAGTGTCACGTGATTGTTACACTGAAGCGTCACACCAAATTCTAGCTTGGAATTTTACTCTCATTTCGCGCAAACAAACTTCACTTCAAAAATTAAATTCACAATTCTCATATAGGCAGCTTAAGGGTGTCTGCTGTGGCTCCATTAATTGAGGAGGCTTTGTTCCCTTTTTAATGAATAGTCGAGAAGGATAGTAATGATGCCAACCTGATTTGTCTGTTGTAATTGGCGTGGTCGGCCATGTCGCCGTTAAAAGAGGCCGACAGAAGAGGTGGGTAGGCGAGGGCCGACTCCTGTTGCTGTGGACAGAGCGGTGGCGAAACGCACTGCGGTCGCGCCCCCTGGTAGAAAGACACTCGCACCTTCGAACGCTCCGAACTGAAAAACAAAACACACTTTCTATACTAATATTGTTCACTCCACCGTATTTCCACCGCAAAAATTCATTCACCTATAGAAAGTCGCGCAAGCTGGTTTTATATACGAGTAAAGGTCGGCAGACAGGCAACGCAATACAACGCAAGCATTGGTACTGACAATGTGCTGACTGACCTAAGGTCAGTATGAAGGATTAAGATGACATCTGGCACTCACTCACTAAAATACAACGACATGCCTACCACATGACTACTAAATAATTTCCTATTCAAATACCTACAAATTACAATTATTTCCTATTTGTAAAATAAAATATCATAAAATTCAACATGAATTCAACTAAATAAATGTCAAAAAATACTGTTGAATTAAATATATTCAATGTATTTATTGAATTTATATGTAATATATTATTTAGTAGAAAATGAAATAAAATTGCAGACATCTACCAAAGCATTTAAATTCGAGCTGTGTAAATGGTTACAACATGAATGTTTTTATAGTGTTATGGAATATTTTCAATGTAAAAATAGACAATAATTGGTGGCTTTTGATTAGTATTTTTAAATTTGACATGTAGGTATTATTAATTTTATATTTGCCATAGTTGCTTTTATATAGTAGGTATATCCTTATATATTATTTGAAAAATGGCTAATGTATTTGACTACTTACTTTTTATTTGTACAACAATATAATATTTGCACACCTGTACCCAGGTAGAAAACTTGTACTATAAAACTATAAATATTTCCTACTGTAACCAAGTATTCTAGCAAATAAATGCATTATTATTATTAATCTTTTATGCTGGCTCTCGGACTATTTGTGCCAGAGTGCGTGCGTATGATGTATTTTATGTATTTACCGAAATATTTGTATACAATAGAAGTACGAGTATGTTTGTCTCTATGGACTTCAAAACCATTGAACTGATTTTAAATCATCGTTATATGGAACCTTTCTCAATTATTCCCCATAAATGAGGAAAGTTTGTGCAAAAAAAAAAAAAATTGCAAACCGGGCAAAGCCGAGAGCAGGTCACTTGTTCTGGCAGATGTTTTTTTTAAATATGTATGTTGCTAATTTTCATTAATTATACACTTTGGCTTTAATACTTCTAATCAAATATTATACTAGTAACAGGGAAAGATAAGTGAAGAAGGAAAATCATAGCCAAAAAATTAAACTATGATGCATGACGTTAGCCCGTTCTGAGACATTATTGGCAAGCGTGATTTCCAAAAATTCACCCATTTTTGGTACTTTAGTTTTGTATTTTTTAATACTAGTCGCTAGTATTAAAAACGGCGAACTTTTAAGTATTTGTCTTTCTTCTTGTAATGTAACCTATTGGCCTCTGCGGACATTGCAGTCATAGAACCTAACCATTTAATAGCTTAATTAATTTAATAACATTATAGTGCTGAAACTGTATAAGCAACATACAAATTATAATAGTCTAGTCTAAATAATCTCAACATACTAACTATTTCAAAAAGTTCATTAATTGAAAAAATATTAAATTACCACAGATATTTTTAATTATTTATTGAACTTGAATGTAGGTGATATGTTTTTTTTATACTAACTAGGTTTTGCCTGCGACTTCGTCTGCGTCCGATCACTACCAAACTAAACAGGATTACCCGCTGGACTAATCTAAAAATTGTCTGAAAATTTCAAATTGATTCAGCTGTTTTGGAGTTCATAAGGAACATACATACATTGCCTTATATATATAGAAAATGAATTTTTAACAAGATATGAATCATGACCGACCATGTCCAATGGAAGAGAGGGGAAGGCGGTATGAACTCGAGCACACAGATACTCGATTTGGGCTTGTAAGAACTTTATGATAGACAAAATGAAACGTTTGTAAATTAAATGTTGTATTCCCATAGTATAGGTAATTGTCAATTGGACCACTTGATGAAGTCACTCAAAGATCAAATGGTCTGCCTAATTATTACCGTTGCATCAATAATAGCTTTCAATTTGGTTTGTAAATGACTATATTGCCACTTAAAACAAGTGTAATGTACGAGTACGGCCCGCGTAAGCACAGGACGGGGCGGGTCCTCTCAATGAGGAAGCAAAATAATGATAGCACCATATTATAAATAGTTTTGGAAACGTCTGCCAGCGTGACCTTGCACTCCCGTCTCGATGATGGAATCGAAAACAGTTCCATGTTTATATTATATCAGTCCTGGTGACGTCATTATGACAAAATTCTTCGGACAATAAACGCAAAAGGACATCGGGTACACGTCATCCGCAGCTTCATCCACAGATTTAACCGACACGTAGGCGTATTTGACCTCCGCAGGGAAACTTTTTAAAATATCAAATAAAAAACAACAACCAAAAGACGATTATCGTCGGCAAATCGACACCCAAATTGAACATTTCTGTGTGACGCACATAATAAAAAACATACCTCGCGATACCGCTGCGCCAATAACCACCAAATTAAACTTTCACTCAATCACTTTGTAAACAAAATTAATATATAACATGTAACTATATTTAAGATTCAACAATAAATGAAAACATCGGCGCAATAATGCGCTGAGAATTCGCTTCTTTCGGCGGCGCTTCACAACAGACAGACAGTTACTTTACTTTTCTCCAGCTATACAACATCGATCTCGGACTCGGAACTACTCGGGGAAGTAGAAGTAGCACATAGCGCCACCGCCAAGCCTCGCCCGTCCTCGCTTTTCGGCGAGGCATCGACAGAGACAGAGACGGAGAGAGCCTCGTCGCCGTTCTACATCAACTCGTTAGAGCGAGACGGCAATATTTAGTCTTTCGCTTTACAAAGCCTGCGCACAGAGTAGTGCGCGCCGTTCCGATTAACGCATTATACGCTACATTATTGTCTTATTTAACAGTTCATTTCTTTTTTAAATTATGATTGCGATTTAAATGATAATTTTAATTTTGTTATTACAGGTTTAGTGGCGTTATTAATTAAAATAAAAAAAAATATATGTCGTGACGTTTTTCGCAGCTTCGTTGTTTTATAACCAAATGAGTTTCCATTTCGATTTAGTATTTAATATTATCCGATTTAGAATGTCCAATTTGAAATTATTGAATAATGAATGTGAAGATAAATGAGTTTCTAGTTTCTAACTCGGAACTGAAAATTGCTATACCTAACTACCTACAACTACATAGGTCTATAAATACCGCCCTCACTTATTCAATTAAAACACTGCACGCTATCAATTGGTATTTATCCCCCGGGAGATATATTTATTACCTACTTTAGATAGAGATAACGCCAATCAAATAGATGCCTAAATGAAGAGAACACCGTAATTCGTTAATTTCATATTATTTATTTGCCTGTGAAGGTATCTCTATTTTTAATTTTAATAAAAATAAAAATAATTTTTTTTTTTTTTTACTTGAAATTTCATAATTATTTGCCTTGAACATTCCTAGGAAGAAAAATAACAGCTTCATTAAAATATTTTTCGAGCTTAATGATAAAAGGAACATATAGCTACATGCCTACATAAAATATGGGTCTCGGTCCAAGAATGGCATTAACAAGAGAAGAGAGTACTCTTGTTACCTAAGTAGGTACATTTAGTACATTTAAGTAACTACTTATAGGCGGTAAAAAAAGCAATTCCAATTAAGTAAATTTAAGTCGCAAGTAAAGATAACAATGAAAGCAATAACATAAACACTGATGTGGAAAAACGGTGGTGTCATCTAAACATATCGAGATGATTTAGAGGAATCAATTCGCCAAAGGTGCAGGCTCCAACCTCAGATTAAATAACAACCAAAGATTGTGGACCAAGTCTTGTGGACGGCAAAGTAAAACTACTCCTTCGCTGTTTAGTGTACACACTTGGTTACACGCATACAAATAATTTAACTATGCCTCGCCTTCGTCATTGTACCTACTACCTACAACAACTATGGATTTCGCACGCCATACAAAACACTACGAACTTTATGGGACATTTAAAAATGACGTCTGACATCTGTCATTTAAAACCAACCAAACATCTGCCATTTAAAGAAAATGTGACTTTACGTCAACGGATTGGAGTTTAAAATGAATAGTAGAAGTTGGTCGTTACTACCTTTCCCCATTGACTCCGCCGCTTTGGCATTTCCATACTTGTAGTACTTCGATGCTCGCCTTATTAAAATGTTTACTAGTAAAAAGGCCGAATTGCTTAGTGAATAAGGAAAAACAACAAGGTTATAGTTTGGAACATAAAGTGTCAATAGCGTAAACGGCCTACACACACACACACACACACACACACACACACACACAGTACGCACACATGTTTAAGCCGGCTTCACTATGCTGTCCACAAAATTCTGTCTACAGTTCTTATTTGGTCTGAGGTTGCAATTGAAAAAGCGCGCCAATAAAAACATTCAAAACCTACTTATAAAATGAACATAACGTACTCGTCTTCGACCGGGGTGTATGGGAACGCCGTCTCTTGCGCTTTGGGCGTCGGACTGGTCTCCGGCTCTTCTTGTAAGGGGCTCTCGTAAATCAGAGTCTCCACCATTGACCCCTTCGAGCTGCCGAACGACACTCTGTATAATAATAACATAACAATTGTAAATTTTCAATGGACTCCATATATTATATGTATTAGGTATATTAATATGTATTGTATTGAAGCATATTGTAGCTTGTAATGCGTAACGTGTGACGGTGTGACATATGTGACATTTGATTTTACTCCCATATATTTTCATACCCCCGGGCTTAAATATAACTACTTAAATTAAAAAAAGTTAAGTTCTTGGAGAATCTTTTGATTTTGGTTTTGGTAGGATAGGGAATAAACAGGCTTTAGCATCCCTTACTCGCACTCACCGACCGAAACACACGTATGCTGTTATTCATGTTTTGTTTCACTTGATATACTTACCTAGACTATTTATTATATAAGACTAGCTGTACAAAATATATCAGTTACATACTTAAGCTTGGATTTAATAATAAATTCCTCATGCTGTAGCCTTTCAATAGAAATGCGGACTGGCTCTTGAGTAAATAAAATACCTTGAAGCGGACAGGCGCGCCGTCGCGCCATATAAATCTGACAATCTGTCCATAAGCCTTTTTGCACTTCTGCCGATATTTCATTTCAAGATACAATTGATAATATCCGATACGTATTGAGCCCAAACATTGGCCAAAGAGAAAAATATACTAGCGAGGCGCTCGACTGACACCAACAGACGTTTCCTTGACATTGAGTGATATTATTTGCTCGTTTGAATTTCCTAGGGCGTCTAGATCAAATATAGCTCCAGTCTCTCTGTTTTCTGTCAATTTACAAAAAGAAATATAAGTACGTGTGTATATAATAATTTTTACATTTAGAAAAGTTTAGATGTACCTAATATTAATTAAAATTAAGTAAGTATGAATAAATTAGAAGTTGTCCTAGTTTCAACTATTTCTTAAGAAAATTTAAAAATCGCTTCTAAAATAATCTAAACACAAAATAAGTACACTACATATATTAATTTATAATTATTGTAACATTAAGAACATAAACAATTGGAAATTTACAAATATATCTTCCTCTATGTTTTTTTCATAAAATAAAAAAAGTTTTGACAGTTGTACACAAATAAACAGATACTTTTGTAATTACATATTTACGAAATCATATTTCGCATATTTGTGGTATCCTTTCTACTTTTTTTTTATTACTAGCTGTTGTACGCGACTTCGTCCGCGTAACTTTATAAAATATAAGCCTATGTGCCTATGTTAACAGTGAAAGAATTTTTCAATTCGGTCCAATAGTTTCGGAGCCTATTCAAAAACATTTAAATCTTTCCTCTTTATGTATAGATAGATTAATAAGATTTCTTATTAGTTTTTAGTGGAAAGGGGCTTCGTAATACGAGTATTGGGCAGATAGGTATAACAATTCACATTATTAAGTGCAAGATTAAACGATGTTTCACTAAAGTTGAATATGAAGGGTAGGTGGCTGCCGTAGCATAAGGTTAAGGTTAAAATGTAGATCCGCGGACGCATATCCGGAAGATTGGACCGACTATTGGACCGAATTTAAAAATTCTTTTACATATCGTGCGAGTAAGATTTTAGTTGGTTCCCGATGCAGTAGTCGGATTCGGACAAAACGAGATTAGTCTGAATCAATTCGTCATATAGAATGACGCGGATGTTGGCTGCGCGTGACCGTGACGGTCGCTTTGCCTTGCTTCTCTTTCAAACGGCATTCTTCATACTAACTTCTATACAATACATATTTCACAACATCCAACTGCATAGCCTCCGACTATACTTCTATTTAGATTAGATGGGGAGAGATCCATCTATCCCACTAATTGGATAGATGGATAGGGGAGCGCTATTTCTTTGGCAAGCAGTTGAAGTTGTTTGGGTTATTTTGCAGATTAAATTAATGAAAATTTAAATTATAGATACATTTTCTATCAGTACCATTTGTTATTTTTTTTAATTGACCAATAACAAATTTCATATGTTAGGATAGAAATATTAATTTGAGCTCAATTACCTAAATAATTATTTATATACTTAGTTCAAGTTAAATTATTTAAATAACTTAATGTGTTGCTAAAGCAATCAATTCGAAAACGGTTGGACTATTCGACTATTTAAAAAAAAAGTATTATTCGTAAAGTTTTTTTTAAAAGACATAAATTGCATAAATCGCTAGTTTATTACATAATGATACATATTGTGCTATGTGTAATGTTGAATTTTAAAAATTCTAATACCAATATTGACAAGTTAGCCAAGCTATGTAGGAAAATTATAGTAGGTACCCAGTAAATATAATAGCTAAGGGGCGAATAATACAATTAGGTGTATTTAAGGAAGGAAGGTGTCGAAGGAGAGAAGAATCGAAGAATGGCTAAAAAGGAAGGTGAAGCGTGTAAGTTCGATCCAAACACGGAAGCCTTTCAGATGAGAGCTCAGTGGAAGAAGGTCGACAACTGCCGCAAGCAGTGGTCCGAACAATGGAGCTGGCTTCTCGACGAACAGAAGTTAATATTATTTCAATAATAAATCTATGGAAATCATCTATTGATTTCACTAGAAACTTTCAACATGTACCTACAGTTTGTTCTGAAATCCAAATTAGAGTAAATTTTCAAGAATAGCAAGAATACTTGACCCAAAAGTTTTATTAGGTATATCCAATTTGCGGTTTATGAGTCTCACTGTCCATTTTATAGAGGACGATTCTCACATGTCCCTTTTTTTGATGCGGAAAACAAGTCAGTCAGATAATTTTTATATTATATATTTTCACTAGTGGCCCGCTCCCGGCTTCGCCCAAGATCAAAATAAAATCTACTAAGTATCTTTTAAGTTGGGCGAAATTACACATAGTTACGAAGTTTTATCAAAATCAGTTCAGTAGTTTAGGCGTTCATCGGCGACAAACATGTGATACGAATTTTTTATATGTATATAAGTGTCTATATAGATATATTATTTTTATAATGAAACCTATAAGTAATTTTTTTCCTGAGAAAAGTCAGGAGCACGGCAAGTTTTACATAATATTAAAGGTTCATTTTAAAGGTGAATGCTATTGATATTAAATTGAAAAGGTCAAACATATCAATTGTGACCACAATATGCTTTCACATAAACCAATATTCAACTCAGAAAAATTGTAACTCCTATAAAAAATGAACAATGTATTTATTCTAGTTTTGGAGAGAGAAGCATATAAAACAATACCTCACAATTTTTTGTACTTATTTCATGGGTTTGCAGTAAAGGATGTTGTAGTGAAATGAGGCCTCTATTTTACATTTCAGACGCGCCTTGGAAGAGTCGGGTAAAATACGTCAAGAGGCCGCCGATGCACTACCGAAAGTAGTCTCCAAATTAGAAACAACGAAATCTCTAAAGCCGGTGCCCCTTACCACCACGGGCACCATTGGATGGCTCTCCTCTAAGTACTCTAAGACCCTTTATATCAACACTGATGGAATTTGTCTCCTTATCCGATAGGATAACCTAGTATTGCCTAGTCTGTGCATGACCATGGAAAGCAGAAATCTCTCACAAAAACTCAGCGGGGTATAGTAGTTGTCGTGTCGTGCCCCTAGCGGCTGTGACTTGTATTTTTTTAAAGATAAAGCGAATGGACACGAAAATATATTAATTGTCGGATAAATCCGACTCTGGCTGCTAAAAGCGGTTAAAAATGTTCAAATATCGCTTCATCGCACTAGTCAAAATGTCCTACTTTTCATTCTATCGTAGGTTATTTCGTCGTTTTCAACCTCAGAATACATTCGTGAGCTAAGTAAGTAGATGGCGTGTCAGCAAACACGATAATACCTACACCGTTCAATATATCTATGTCAAGATAAAACACCAAAAACAGACATCTATGATTGCGTTTTTTTTTTGGCATTATATCTTTATCAATCTAATTTAGGACTATTTGTTTGAATTGAACTACTTGGCTGGTACCGTGTCAGGTCTCAGGTATTATGTTGTTAGAAAATATATATTTTCTAAGTTGTATATTTTTAATTTTTCACGCGGACGAAGTCGCAGGCGTCAATTTTTTTTTAAATTATTAAGGGGAATCCAGATAGGGTTCTTTGGCATACTTTTGCACTAGAACACGACAGCTGGGATACTATGGAAATAGAATATAAAGTATACCATTTTGTTTTCAGACCAGACTGTCAGTTGGAGATATATACGTCTTGGATTGCAAATTTAAAAATTCCAAAACGACTCCCAGACGCATGGGACAACCGCGAATACTTGGGTACCAAGTCAGAGTAAAATGTTGAAGCATAATAAAAACATTTAAGAAAAAAATGATTTTTCTTTTGGGCTAGCAGAACGCTGCCTAGAATTAGTCCAAGATACGAAAATATAAAATAATTTATTAATATACTCAAGCCTCTATTAAGTATAAGAATACTTGTTCAGGAGACGTATGTGTGTACGTTTTTGTATGATGATAAGAACGGAAGAAACAAGCAGGAATGGGACTGACCTTTTGAGGGTGGTGTGCTTGGTGCCATTGCTGAGTAGTTTGTGTTTTGGCTTATCGATGGCTCCCGTCGGAGTCGAAGACGAGATGGTGAGGTCGCTAGCGAAGGAACTCGTGGACGATTCTTTGGAAATGTTGCTCCTCACTTTCCTGAGAGCCGAGTCCGGACTGGCCGGAGTCGGGACTAGTTCGAGCGCCAGCCGACCCTTCCCCGGCGCCGGCGGTGGCTTCTCCTCAACTGGCACCATGTAAGACAGCATGGCTGCCACTTCTTATTTCTATTAAGACATCAAAACCCTCACTATTCTTTCCTAATTTCTTGTTTCATTTTTAATATCACTCAATATCAGTCTTGTTACACCACCGCGCACCGTTCCGTAATATCTGGTTACGTATACTAACAATATCACTCACTCACCGACGGACCTGAAACATAATGAAATGTGAGCTTACCGCTTTCAAAGACAGTAGTAATCAATTTTGCACCAAGAAGGTAGTGGCAGTCACTCTTAGAGAAGACCACCGCGCTGATGTGTTTCGGCAAGCGAGTAAAGCATACTAGAAGTCCATTTCCCTATCCTACTGTGATCTCAAGTTATAATTCTCTCAATATGCTGTCATAGATACGCATGAATGCTCGTAGTTGTGAAGGATTCTTCAGAAGTGAACCAACTTCAGAAGAACTTGAGATTTTTGTCCAATCATACGAGTATTTGCTAAAGCAAATGCATAAAACATTACTTACAATAACCACCAGTGCAGCCGGTAGCAAACATAATGAGATATTATAGTATGATGATATTTGGAAAGCAGTTTAACTTACATACAAATTTCACCACACCTAAAGCGTTTGTAACGTCATGTACAACGTTTTTACCTGAAAGAAATTGAGACAAGTTAATCGTGGGATTGTTACACCCTGGCACGGGACGGCCTCCGCCCAGGGTACGGTGGTCGGTGATACCGGTGATACATGAAAGATGTCTTCTGTTCATTATGCTTTGTGTACGTAGGAGGACGCGAATTTGGCACACCCAAATGTCGTGGGCCAGTCGCTTATTGTTATAGATCTAATGTTTGTTTTGTTTGTTGAAATGACATCACCGTCAAGGACGCGATGCAATGCATCCGAACACAGCGCTTGTGTGTTCGGATCTAGAGCGCTGTGGCTGTATGCTATTTGTCGATAGTCACTATGACCAGACAAGAGTTTCACGACTATTCATCTTGTAGGCAAGCGGCGGGATTCACACTAATTCCTTTTCTGGAAACCGGATGTAGTAAACAACAAAAAATATTATGAAAAATGGCGAACGGTTTCGAATCGATCTCTTAGCCAATTTAATACATTTTTTGTGCTCAACTTTTATACCTAGATGTCGTCTATTGTGCGGTTTGTGAGCGTGAAAAGCAAACTGCGATTTACTTGAAGCCGACCGAGTCGGAATCGTGATAAGAACGCCAATAAATAAAATGATTATGAGTAATCTGCTATTGACGTTTGCCAGAACAGTTAAAGATATGACGAATCTAAAAATTAATGTTACCAAAATAGATGGCCTTGCTGTTATACTTTCATCTATTTGTTTCCGCGGCACAACACGTATACACGGGCAGGATGTGTTACGTTAAGACATTTAGTGTTTGTCTGGAAGTCTGGAGACTAGCAGCGTCCTGTCATCAGCCAAAACAGCGCGAGTCTAAAACCACCTTGACCTTTTTTTTCCTTTTAGGAATAACAAATGGCAATCGAACAGACGTCCTCCCGATACATATTTTATCGATTCACTGTTTGACCTTTAAAATAAGTAGACTCTGCTATTACCTAAACAACAACATCTCTCTACGTCATGCCTACGTCTTGAGCATTTTGCGTGCTCCCCACATGTGCGGTGTATAGGCACAATAGAATAGAAAATCAATATAATCATGGATGTAAACATAACATTTATCTGTTGGCCGACAGAGTTTAAAATGCAATGCTCTGCGTTTGTGTTCCAGAGCAGATGCCAACTGGGTTAATGCGTGAATTTGGCGGATTTCTGTATTGTCATCTCGGGATTGTTGAAATTGCGCCATAGATAGGCCATAGATAGTGCGAAGCGACTATCTATGAGTCGATTGGGGCAATGCGACATGCACTCACCTGCGCATTCCCGGCATCCGACTTCTGCTTGCATCGCCTCATATTTATAGTGTCTGCGAGCGCACATATAGGTACAAGGCGACGGTGTAATACGTACGTATCTTCCGCGTTCAGGATCAGCCAGCGGTGCGGAAATGGGTTCCACGGAGGCCGGGAGAAAGATGCGGCCGGCTGTTTATAAACATTCAGATCGGAGTCGGGACGGGATGCGATCGATCCCGAGCGGCCGGGGCCAAGCCGGCCCCAACCTCACCTGGCGACGAGGCGTATTTACGAGCCAAATGTTGCACCGAGGGAGCGAGTAAAGCGCTGTCAGCGCTCGTGCAGCGCTCGCATGGGCGGCGGTCGCGACGTTCGGAATCGACGGCTGGCGGAAGCCGTCTGTGTCTGTGGCTGTAGCGGACTGTGGTGCGCCGCCGAGCGCCCTATCGCCCTATCGCCCCGCGATCAATACATCGCCGATTCACCGACGCCGGTGCGCGCCGATTCCTACTATGTATTACTTACCTACTAACTCATTACGACTATATTCATTGTCATTGCTAGATAATATTTCATACAATTTATCGGGTAGTGCCCGTGGTATATTACAAGATCATTTTATATAGATAGATATGTATTAAATTATCCTTAACTACTTATTTTAAATAGTGCCCTCTAGTGACGTTCTTGTAAATTATTGAATATTACGATTCTCGATATGTAGGTGTTTGGTGGCATCTGTACTACCAGTAGTACCTACTTCTTGTAGCACAAATGCCACAATGTGGTATCACTAGTATTACTACAAACAATACAAGCATCATTTTAAATTGAATCGAATATTTTTACGATTTTTTAACATGCTATTTTACAAATATACAGATTTCATAGAATGTAGGTATACCATGTATAGAGAAATATGTAGTTAGTTCTCAGACTTACTTGAGTTACCATTTTGACAGATTTTTGTTTCGTCAGGATTTTCTTGGGGTATTAAATATACAGAATTAAGCTTACCCCCGCGACGGGTTATGAGCCCGACAGTGGCGGTCTCAATCCCATGAGCCATCCTAGACCCTAGACGTGGGATAATATAGGTAGGTATAATCGATATTGATGAAACTTTCAATCTTCAGATTAGTCCAACGGGTCTAACGCGGGCGAAGCCGGAAGCGGGTCACTAGTCGAATATAAATTAGCGAAATGTTGGCTTTAATAAAGTAGTTTACCTACTTTTTCTATTTTTGCCTTGCTTAACAATAGGGTGGAAAAGGCCTTTTAACCAGACCAAGCCATCATTTGAGGAGTGACGCGAAAACAAATGAAATTAAAAGCCACGTTACGAAATAAACATATTTTATTATTTAACTACGACATAACACTCGAGTATTTGCAATTTGCAATCTAGAAACAAATGGGACAAGTCATACAAATAATACTAAACGCAAAGTTATAACTAAGTGAGCTTTGAAAACTTCGGACCAATCGCAACATAATCACTTTATTGCGACTTTGTGCAACATTTTGTGTGGGCATTTTAAGAAAAATATCAAAGAGGTCAATGCGTTCGATAATCTTTGAAACCAAACAAGTAATGTTCATTATGAACATGGTGATATTTTATCGAGCAATCGATGAACTAGTCGCCCGATCTGTTTATCCCTAAGTTGGATGCGTACGGGCCGTTTTTTAAGTGCAATCGCGCAATTTATCACTTTGTGTACTTATTTGTTAAAAAAAACTTGTTCAGTTTTTAGATTTCTCAGAGCGCATATTAGTCGAGAAAAAATTAATGTAGTCACTTTGACAGATTATAAATCTAAGTATTTAACCAGCAAAAGAATACACAAGCTAAAACATAGCTCCTACGATTACATCATATTATGAAAATATACATGCAGTGAAAAAAATCCCCAGAGAATAAATTGCAATGATAAGATGATATGTGGCGTTAATAAAAATGATGACACATTTTTCTTGCTCACATCTGTTTTTCTATTGTAAACATTTAACAAAATGCGTTGTTCGAAGTGATCTTTCACGAATGACTGCTTCAAAAAAATCGATCATGACACGGTACCTAATCTTATATCACTATGATGGCGACCATCAGTCGTCTCTGGCCAACGTATGGGGAAAAGCTAATTAAAAAAATTAAACATATCAAAAACATTCACGCTTTACACACTATATGGTATTGAATGTATATTAAAAAAACCCGTCACACTTTTGAAATCGACTTGTCCGCACGTTTCTACAAACACTATAAAAAATAATTAAAATTTAAAATATTGAAATTCATGATACAATTCGACTGCGTATTAGAGTAAGTAAGTACAAATGAAAATGGCCAACGTTTCGTTCTATACAACAAGCGAATATGGACGAACAGATTACATTATATCACCCGTGACCAAGAGGGATTAGTTGTACGATTTACGTAACGCAGTGCGCTACAGATAGTTGCAAACCCCTCGAGGCCAATTGGACAGTAGGTGGCCTCAGTACACCTTCAGCTGGTTCTTGTCGTCGAAGCCGGCAGAGTGTCCGGCGTTGCGGACGATGAACGAATTGCCGTCAAAGTGCATTCGCCTCTCGCCGCGCCGGACGAACAGGTGCTGGGTCTGTCCCAAGGACGCGGTGCAATGCAGGAAGGGGCTGGTGATGGAGGCCGAGCCGTTGCTGGGGCTGGTGCGCAGCTGGTACTTGTGACTGCAGCGGTGGATCCTCACCAGGCCGTCGGCCGTTTGGCTGACGCGCACGTTGTTTATGATCCAATTGTCGATCCCGTCGTCCGTCAGCCAGTACTGGGCAGCCTGCAGCAGCGACAACGCCTCGTTCACGTACGACGGACCGTGACGGGACTCACTGCAACAATTGTTCACTACTTGTAAGAAAATTGTAAGAAACTACTACAATATGTCGATAAAAAATTCAAATGCAAGGCGCGTGTAAGAAGCCCGATAGGTTCCGCCGTTATGACGTCACATTACACAATGCAGTGTTCTAGTAAGGATTGCTAAAGCCTATTTTCCTAATTACTTGCAGCACCTGTGGCGTTGCTAACCACCTGCTACCATCAAGTGGACCTCTAGTCTGTCTGTCGAGCTTCACATAAAAAATACATACTTGTAAAACACGTTGAGGGTGAAGTCCTGGCTCATGTCGAGGAAGGTGTCCGTGGTGGTCCTCGTGCCGGCAGCGTCCACCAGATACACAAGCGCGCATTGCTCCGCCGTGAACGACACGCCCTTGTACCACATCTTCGCGTATCTGTACCACATTGAGGGTGACAAATTCAGCATCATAATAGACTATACCGTTCAAAATTTCATTCTCCACTGTCTCAAAACGTTGAAAAAGCAATATGATCATTGCCAGAAAGTGCAACGACCCTTAATCATTGATCTAAACTATAGATGCGGCGTAGCAAGCAAAAAGCCCTGAAATCTGTGGTAGTATTAAAATCATACTTACGAACTTACTGAGAGATTGACACGCAATTCCAAATGAATACTGCTTTTGTAAAAAGAAACTAGTTGTACTAACGCATCAATGTATACTGCACAACGATATTGATTAGCTTACGACTAGCGAACGACTATGTGCGAATTCATCCACTTCGGCTCGAGTGGACGAATTTTACTACTACCATTTTTTGTGGGCTACGCAGTGTCTATACTCCCAATTATACTTATATAGTCTTTGCCCTTAATGCTGTAAATCCCACAACACTAATTTACTGGTACATATCTATTAAAAAAAATGCGAACAGCTGAGACATATCACATTAAAATGAAAAAATAAGCGTTTACATCCAATGACGAACATTTTGGGACACTTGACATTATTTGTCACAATGGGATAATAATATGATACGTTTGTCATAAAGGGTCACTGTTCTTTCTAGGAATGGACGTTTCGAGAACGGACAGAACGGACTCTCTCATAAACGTAATTTATATTTCTAAACGCCAAATATTCATTACTAAAATGTGACAAATACATTATTAAAGTAAGAACTATATATATATATATATATATATATATATATATATATATATATATATATATATATATATATATATATTTCATTTAAATATATATATATATATTTAAATGAAATATAGATTTTATAATGCAATTTGTAGATTAGCTAAATTGTTTTTACCAGTACTTGTTCTAAGTAGGAAGTAGGTCACGGCAATGTATCTAAATATAACATAGGGTCAAGCGAAATGTGAAGAAAAAGTACTTGTTATTGCCCTGCTGATGTCGGGCCTGGATTTCTACGCGAGATCCGTAGTGGTAGACGCGTCCATTGGGATGAATGAGGGCGGCCGCGGCGCCCGTCCTGGACAACGCCAGGATGATGTTGTTCTTCGCATTGGTCACTCGCACGGCGCCGTCAATCGTCATGTCCACCTTAACGCGGTCCCTGAGCCGCAGGCAGATGGTGCCGTGGGGCGTCACCGAAGCGTTGTACCCAGCGCCACCGACCACATCCGTCACCTTAATCACAACAACCGCAAACTTCTTCACCAAATAACAACTCACAATGGTCACCCATTCATACTCTCAATGACAATGAGTGCCACTACAATGCTCCAAACGAGTCGCCATTCAATCATTTCAATCAAATGCATACAACAGAGCCGTTTCGCCTTGTCAAATATAATCTCTGTACAAAACTAAACGTCAATCAAAGTATGCTGCTGAGTAGATAGGGGTTTCCTCTATTCTCTTCTAATACTACCAATTGGCGACGAAGGCACTCAGGTGCCAACATTTGCTATATGTAATTAAAATTATAAACTAATACGACGCTATATTTGCTGTCAGTTGCTAAGAGTTGGGTATCCCGCAAATTACTGATGCTGCAGCATCAGGTCAAGGTTACCATGTCATAGAAATACCACCGAAGTTACGGTAGGTATACCAAATTTCTCATCAACTGAACATGTTTGACACACAGGTCTTACCTCCAGCTCCCTCCAGGTGTCGGCGTGGTATATGTCGTCTCCCGGGTAGAAGGGAGCCTTGCGCTGAAGAGGCGCCCGCCACGGTGGCTGCCATCCAGCAGCCCCCACCAGCTCAGCCTGGCCCAAGCCGCCTTCTAGAAATTTGCTGTAATCTTGGAAAGCCGATAGGTTGGACTCCTCCTGTTCATCACAACATGCTCCTTATAAAGGGTTTACAATAATGAGAAATTTACCAAAAAGTTCCCATTAGTCTATCATAATAAGTAAGAGGTATAATAATTACTAAAAATTAGTCGCTAGTCAGTTCCTCATAGGCTACATATTTTTAAACTTTAGGCGATATTTATAGTACACTATTAAATTGGAATATAAATGGACCGGAATTGCGGGAGTAGGAGAGCTGTTCCAAGTGGCCCGTGACAAGGAGGCATTTTCGAGGGTGATCGCCAACGTCGGGGAGACCTGATAGTGTCAACGTATCCAACAGGTATAATATCTAAGGGTCACTAATTGTCACTAATGGTGACTACAGGTGACAAGCGAAGTTAATCTCCTCTGGACGTAACCATATAGGTACCATCAAGCAGACAGTCATCCAGCCACGCGCTACCTTTATTTACACTAGACCGAACCAGCGAGGAGGTAAAAAGCGTACCTGATTATATGAATGCGCAGTGTAGACGCTTCTCGGGCGAACCGGCATCGACACATCCTTCCTGAAATCCGCATTAGCCATTTTAAACTCTTACAAACAAACACTGAATAATGAAAACTGTCACTGTGAAACGTATTGAAGAAAATTCATGAAAAACAATGACCAGAAACACTGGGGAAAATCTACTTATTATAAATCATTCTATGCGTCAGTTGAGTTGAATGGCAAAAGTCATTTAGCTGTTTCCACTTTTGAAAAGATCGTCTCGTACATTTGCGTCTTATTTTTGGCCAGTATTAATCAAACAACACGCAAGGAGGTGCTACTTGTATGATAACTACACTAAAGGATATAAAAAAAAAAACAAATTTTTAGGTAATTTTCAACAGGCTCTAATTTTGAGGAAAATGGTCGTATAGTATTTTTTTTTTTTTTATAAGAGATGGGTTGGCTCTTGACCAACAACCAGCCATGTGGCAAGGATGAGGCCTAAGATGGAGCGAGCTCACCTAGCTTCAAGTCTTTAGTTTTTGAATCCGAGCTTCAAATATTTTTCTCGTTAGCGGTTTATGAGTAATCGTCAGAAAACCAACGAAAAAAAAATAATTTGAAAATTTTTGCTCGTCTTGAAATTGGACAACGAGTCGTAATATTTATTTTTTGTAATAACACTATCATAGATAAATGATTGGTCTCGCTGCGCTCGACTAGATACCGCCGTCGTACTTGTAAAATGCGGCATAAAATAGTACGCCGAATTCGGCGTACCAGAGCCAGTCACACTGCAAACTGTCTGTGATGTGTACCTTCGTGCCGAATGTTTTATTAAATTTTAGGCATAATAATAGTAGTTTGCGTAGTGAAATTGTGTAAAAATATAATAAAACTGGGTAAAAAGTGACGATTTTTTGTAATTTCTCCACACTTTAATCGCGCAACTCGGCATTTTAAATAACTACTCAAACCCGAAACTTAGCGTTACGTGCGTATATCCCTCAACGACACGATGGACGCTGATTTGCAGGAAGCGGCTTAGCGTCCAACAGTTGGCTGATATTTTTTTTGACGTATTTGCGCCTTCCGCGCTTTATCTTGTTAGTAGGTATAGATCAACAAGATAGAGTATCAAGGGAGCGTGATGCACGCAACGAAATAATATATCTCTGGATGCGCGGCGATGAACTTAGTTATTAAGGTTAAATTAAATTATTTTTTGCCTTTAAGTTTTTTCGGTGGTTTAATTTTTTTGTTAAAAAGTTTATATAAAAATGTTTTGAACTCAGATCATTTTGACGAAGAGAGGTTTCACAATAAAACAATCCTACTTTGATGACAAATCATTTATTAAAACAATATTTGTAGTTACATAGGTATGTATGTATGTATGTATGTATGTATGTATGTATGTACCTTTGCACGAGGTACAATGTTGCCAACATTTTCATAGATCATACTTTTTGTTTCATCGATGAATCTTAATATTATTTCGTGGACTTCAGAAGACATTGAGCATTGACTAGACTTGGTGATTAAAACAAAATGTAAGCTAGAGATCGCGACCAAAAGGTCGAAAGCGCCATGGAAAATAGGGCGCTTACGCGTTCTTTGCTACCTTGTTCCGCTCAACGAGTCTAGTCTTTTAAAAGCTGATCTCATATAAATTACAAAACACAGTCACGTATCCGGACAACCGGGAAGTGACTAGGTGCTAGTGCCCGACGCCCGTGGTCACTTGACTAATGTGAGTTAGTCGTATGTGGGAGGTATTGTGAATTTTACGAATATATATTTTTAAAGTAGCATTTAAAGTATTTGTATTGCAACCTATTATTTCCATTGAGAGATTTTTGCTTTTATTATAGGCATTCCTATTATCTTAACTAGTAAGTATAGATTATAAATATTGCAATAAAAGGTTAACAAAAATATTTCAGTTTTTCAATTTTGTATTTTCAGCTATAACTACAATTAATATAGGTCGTTTCTAATAAAATAATACTTATATTTGAAGTAGAAATTTCAGTGATTGCTTGGACAAAACAAAATCAAGAAAAAATTTTATGATGATTTTTTTAAATTTTTAACTAATTTTACAATTGCGAAAGTGAGTTCACGAGTGATCATCTAAAAATATAAAACGCTTGACAAAAATATATCTAAGAAATAGAAGTATGAACCCCTTTTTCTTTTAAGATATACCTACCTAATAAATTAATGCTCATATAATTTTGTCAGGCGTTGATTTTTTTTTCATGGCTTAAAAAATACGGACGAAGCCACGGGCAAAAGCTACTATCTAAACTGTAATAAAGGAATTTTTATTGCGATTTTAGCTGCAGTTTTAGTCATTGCAATTTCATTAAAACGTTAACGGAATACTGATCAGTAAGCCTATGAAGATATAGGGATGTCTTATCTAATGTCCTCAAAGTCACACCAAGCTAGCGGCTAGTACCTACCACCCACTCGGTGGGCGGTGGGGCCCAAGTGGGGCCCACCTTATCACATTAAAATCTAATTGGCATTTTGTGGGTTACCGAAAAATACGCCTTTTCTAATTTTTTTATATTGTCCATCATTTGTATTTGGTCAGTTCCGATCATTATTTGCATATTTTCCTGAAACCACAGTTATGTCGTAAACTAGTCTCCAACTAGTAACCAGAACAGAACACTACCTAGCTTATATCTAGCAAACTAAAATTGACGTAATGCTACTGCTACCTGTTACCCCTGACTTCAATATTGCTATTTACTCGTTCAAACATTATTTTCATCCCAAATTATCGACTAATTTGTATTTTTTTTATGGAATCTATTCAATTATTATTCATTCACAATTTTAAAGAAAACTGGCAGTTCATTTAAGGCAGTGATTCGTTTGTTAATTGTACAATTTGTTTAATTATACAAAAGTAAAGATTACTGGCCACTTTTTTTTACAATTTTTAATATTGTGCATTACAGACAGTTGTCCGAATAGTTAGTCCCATGAAACATATTTACCGTTTATCATTTAAAATGTAAAGATTAAATATAGTACTATGGTTAAATACGGGTCAAAAAATAAAACCAAAAATTGAATAAATAAAAGGAATGTTGATTGCATCACATATAACAAAAATAACATTTATATATAAAACATAATAATAATATCTACAATAAAAAAAAACAATACATTTTGTGCGCAGTAATCTATTCGCCTTACACTACTCGTTACACCTTAGATATATCTTACAAATTATACTCCCTTTTTGGGGTAGTTGCCGAATTAAATTCAACACTTATAACACAAAGTATAAAAAATAAGAGAAAAGACGACTAGACATTGAGCGATAAATAGAGATACCGTTAAAACTTGGTTGATTTATTAACCAATCCCTTTTATTGTTCTCATATAAAATATAATAGATATAAGTAATAGGAGCATTAGAAGGAGAAATAAACGACAAGAGCTTTGTGCGCTCAAAGCTTAACGACTAAAATAAACTTTGGCCTAAAATCAACCTTATACAATTGCAAACTAAATAGAATATCATTTAACCAACTATTTTAATTGTAAGCCCTCTATTTAATGGGTTCCTTTCTTTATAAAGTACTTAAACTTATCGCTTGCAAGTGCGCTGTAGACCGTACCAACATTAAGGAACCACAACAGCACACATTCCCATTATGACTGCGAACATACAGTGTAACACGTCCTTTCAGAACACTTAATATAACATTGTATAAAATATAATATAAAATTATACATAAATCTAAACACAGAACATTCAGATTAGCAGAAACAATGAAACAATATATAAATTTGAAATCAGAGATATTGTATAATTATAACCGCATCTAAACTTTTATATTTCCTAAAAATATGCCTTTAATTTTTGGATTTTCTATCGTCTGCACTATGGAGAGTGTGCGTCCATTCTATACGACCCTCGGTCACGCACGAAGCGTTACAGTTCCACCTTCCTTATCCGAACTGCTAAGGAGTGGAACTCATGTGTTGCCCCAAAATTACAACTTCAGCCTCTTCAAATGTAGGGTAAATGGGCACTTACTAGGTAAGCGTAGTTCACCTTCGGCCGCATCTGCACCTTACATCAAATGAGATCGCGCTGCCTTAATTTTTATAAAAAAAAAACTGGAAAAAAATTGCAAAAATGGCTTTCAATAACGGTGCGGGACTGGAGGTATGCACTCGACTTAATTTAATGTCAATATAAAACTATACTTAGGTACTAATATTAAAAAGCTGAAGAGTTTGTTTGGTTGAACGCTTTAATCTCAAATTGAAAAATTCTTTTTGTGTAGGTAGATAGAGAAATGCTGGCTCTATATTTTATGAAATTACGCGGACGAAGTCGCGTGCAGCAGCTAGTATAACAACTTCGACGATTAATAACTTTCCGTTTCAATATTGAGTTCCTAAATAAACAATGAAGTATTTATTTTTAAAATTAGTTCAACATTGAAATATAAAAGTTTGGATAGCGATTGTGATTCCATGAATGCGGGGAGCCACTGTTGAAAATTTTACAATTTTTCTCCTTTTAACAAACTACAATTCCTCATGTATGTAAATATATAATTATCACAGTTCAAATACGTTTCCCGGGTGTCTTGTGGCTGGCTCCCCCCCCCCCCGTTACTAGCCCTTCTAGCCGTAACCAGACAATCAAATGTAAATACAGTAAAAGCTCTCTATTCGCGGTGGATACAGTTACCGAGAACATAGAACGGATTTATTTTTGAGTATAACATGTAGTCGATTTTTTTAAAATATGTTATGTTCTAACACTTAAAAAAAAGGAAAATGGAAGTCAGAGTAAAAATTACATCTGGGAGAATATTTGTCCAACAATTGTTAAGAAAACAAGTAAATGCTTTTGACAAAACAGGCAATAATTAAATATTTCTATTGCAAGGCTCTAGTTATTCCATTGAGTGGTGAAAGACAGATAATTTGCAATACAAATACCCATATACTTATATGAAAAAAATAAAACTATTTTGATACATTTGTGAATAAAGAAATCTATAGTTGCGAAAAATGGAAATTTGAATAAAGAGCTTTTCATGTAATTATAATTTGTATGTAACATAATTCTCAAATGTCTCTTATTAAGATAATGGGGCTTATGAGACTTTCTCATATATTTTTTTAAATAATGGGCACCAAAAATTATAATGACAACAATTTTATTGTTTCATTACCTTAAAAATTTTTTTATTAAAATCACTCATGCCTCGTAAAACGCATTTTCAAAATTGCGTTCTGTTAATTCTACAATTTGGCGCAATATCTTCGAGAGTTTACGCATGTTTATATAAAAACTCTTAAATATAAGAGATAATATAAATTAAAAAAAATAGATCACTAATAAATCGAATAACTCAGCTAAATTAAGAAAAACCGAGTTACAATCATATAATAAAATCGTCAACCAATTTTATTGTTAACAGCAATTAAAAAGCGACCGATCACTGGGAATCATAAACGAACTCAATTCCTTCTTTATAACTTAGCTAAGTATACGAAGTTACAAGAGCAATTCATCACAGAAAGTTACATTCAACACTGGAGCAAGTGATACAACACAACCACAGGTAGAGGTCGACGAGATCCAACACCCGACAGACTCGAATCAATACTCGAATCGGATCAATGTACTACAACTATGGATTTCGCACTATCGATTTCGATTTTAAAATGAATAGTACAAGTTGGTCGTGATTCCTTTTATAGGCGTACCCAAAATGCGCCGCTTTAGCATTTTCCATGCAAATTCCACACTTGTAGTACTTAAAGTGATCTCTACAACTCACCCATTCAGAAATAATATAGATAGATAGGCCTTGAACCTCACAACATAAACAAATTACTTGGAATAAATACAAAGTTATCTTTGATTACAACTACTAATAAATATGCAAGGTGAAGAATGGACTCCAATCCCGAAACTGCGTCATATTTCTGTAACAACAATGATTGTAGGTATTTTAGGTTATTTATATTAATTCTAGGGTCAAATTATCCTAATGTCCTAAGGTCGGCAGCGCTGTATTAAACCTATATTCGGATCTTTACTTACATTAAAAGATTAATATTTATCCTACTAGTTATACCGAGAGGCACACGGAAACCGTCCCAAAACGCATTAGGATTAATTTCGGTAGGCAAACTAAAGGCCTACTTGATAGTGAATAGCTACCGTCGACTATTAAAACAAACAAGGCCATAGGTGGCGACTTGGATGCGGTATACCAGAGAGGTATGTACGAGGTCAAAGAGAAGGAATAACTCACCGCGATTAGTGCAGGGCCCTGACGTGGTTGAGGTCGTCGTCTGAGTCGGTGTGAGTCGCCAGCTCCGAGCCGGCGAGGACGGTCAGGTGCGTCGAGTCGCTCTGCAGCGTCGAGCACTCGCCCCCGCCCCCGCTTCCGCCTCCGCTGCCACTCCAGTTGCCGCACTGGGCCTTCTTCTGCAGCGCTTGTACGTACGACTGCCGAGTAGAGGTTAAGAGTTCAAGTTTCAGATCATGGTAAAGCAGACAAGAAAAGTGCTTTATCAGTTTCGATTACAAATTCCATTCATTTCAAAATTCGCTAAGGCTTACATTTGTAATAGGTAGGTATTGATTACTGATTGACATAATTTGTCATCGCTAATAAAGATAGCAATAGAATTTGTCACTTTGAATTTTCAAAAGAAACCAGACCTATCATTCTACAACATACAAAGAATGTTCAATCTTAAGGTGATAAAGCACTTTATTTGTCGAGTTTACATCTCGTAAAGAATTTTTAGGATTTTTTGCCCACGAATGTCTACTGTTGGACATAGGCCTTCTTGAGCCTACAATAAGTTTCAACTATGGTCTTAGAGACTCATACCCTGCTCATTCCCAATTCACTGGTTCTTGACGAAAGTACTGCCCGCTATAGTATTATAGTGGTACCTGCGATATGACGTCGCCGTGAGCGGTCCTCACTTGGTAGAGGTATCTGTACTTGCGTTGCTTCATTTCGGCGCGTTGTTCGCGAGTCACTGGCCGTGCCTGCTGTGCCTTCAGACGCCTCTTCTGACCGCTTATACCTGAAAACGACTTCGCAGGTAAGACTTGATGATGGTTGGCCACCGCCGCGCAGGTGAATTTGACTCACTCTGTTCGTGATATATGTCGGTAGCGGTGAGTGCGCACTGAGCGGTGAGTCCCACTATGGCGGCTGCCGGCCACGCAGCCAGCGCCAGCCACGAGAGCCGGCAAGGCGGCGGCACCACTGGCTCAAGCTTCGCCCTCTCCCACAACCACTTGAGCGTCATCAGCCGTTCCAGGAAGTAGTCCAGCACCATGCTTATTATCGCGCCGCCGTATACGCTCGTGCCGAATACGGTTACAACTGAAAACATAATAATACGCCAATAAATCTCTCAACCCTTCACCCTCGGCAGTATCCAACTGTTATTTAATCATTTCTATTTAGTTTATTGCTGAACATGCATTTTGTAATTTTTAACTTACAATACTTAAATAAACAAAACACATACTCGTACATATCAAAAAGTGACATATTACATAGTTCTGCTGAGAATGCAATGACAAGACGATATTAGGATCGCGGTAAATATTACCGACTTACCTTTCTTACAATACAAGTTGAAGACGGCAAAGAATATTCCGGAGCCGAGAACTACCACCACACACACCCAGTACTGAAATTAAGAAAATAACTGCATTATAATATTTCTAATAGTGTATATACCTACATAGGTAAATGGTGTTTTGGCGTAGGAATTAGAATTTACAAAAGTACAAAGAAGTACATAGATACACTGATAGGCTTTCAATTATGACTACGTACGAGTAGATACCTACTTAGTGATGTGACAATACTACTCCACAAAATTAACTTAGCTAGAGTTATTTGATTCGAATAGAGCAAAAAGCAGTTCTGTTCGCGGCGTAACTGTGCTATGACGGCAAGTGGGCCATGACCATTTTTTTATTTCCCACCATCTACTGTACCTATCAATCAAACACATTCCGCTTCTAAAGGTGTACTTAACAGTATTATTTACCCGTTGCGCCTTCAACATTGGAAAAAATCACTTACAGTCGTCGGCCTGTGGTCGAGAAAATGGTCATAAACCGCCAAGCCAGCTATGGCCAGCAGGAAACCAGTGTGGAAGCCGGTTATGAACAAACCGACATACTGTATCAGCATTGTAATGAGACCAAAAAGGAGACCCGCACATAGTGCTACACCTAAAAAAAAAAACATTTTTTTTATCACAGTGAAGAAGGAATACCAGCTTCAATGTTAGTACTGTATACAGCACTTGTAATATCTGTGGCGCTGACTGTCTGTCTGTAATACGATTTTAATAGTACAAACCACTTACCGACATTCCCATAAGGTGGCATCAGATATTCTTGCAAGCATATTAGGTAAACAACGGCTGAACCAAAGGTGAATCCGGTGAGAAACATACTCGCTTTAAAACAGCGGTAGCCTACAAAAAAAAAACATGAAGTCTTTGTTAAATCTAAAATTATTTAAACCGACATTATATTGTTGTCGTAATGTCAGTTGCTCTTTATATCAAATCAGTGTAGTTGGCAATCAGTGTCATATATTTAGTCAGTGGGATAATAACATTTGATAAATGATAATAAACTCACCGAATAGTGTGTAAACGATGCCAAATATAATATACATGGCGCAAACAACACTCATCACTGGGTCATAATTGTGATCAAGCGATGTGCAAAACGACCCCTCGATGTGTGGCCCATTAAATTTGATTGTCATGTTTGGGGGACCCCTGGTCACTTGCGGAACCAACTGCCCCACAGAAGACATCTTCTGATCTTCAATTTATTAATGTTCGCATTAATTCAATTTTTCTAATAGATATCTGAAAAAAATAATAAACTTAAGACACATTTCGCAGCCAGTCTTTGAACAGTAAATATCCACTTAAAGATAACTGTGAAATATGTGCCAAAGCCTAATTCCTCATCCCACCCCAACAGTGGTGTTGCTTGTTTCATAAAAGATAAATTAAAAAAATTATTAATAATTAGCCTGCCTGTCAAATAATAATAAAAAAATAAAGCATTCTTATTAGAGGTAGTGTACAATTGGCAGGCAGGAGCAGATTGCTTCTGGCGGCAGCAACGTTGCCAGGCTGGTAATTGCCCTGCCGACCGTACATATACTAAGGCTCCGATGTCCCTAACATTCTATTATTTCACACAAGTTTACTGTAAGAGTGTGGTCACAGTGGTCACTGCCATCAGATTGAATGCCCACATAATGACTGAAAAATCAGTGGTGGCAAGGCAACTGGGGAGATTTTAGAAAATAATACACTATTTTTATGCAATAAAATATACAGTAGAGTAGTTTTCAATGAAATATGTTTATCAATGTTTTATTTTTATTTTTAAATTTTTAAATTACCCTCTAATTTATAAATTGGAAAATGTCTTAAAATGTGTGTAAATTGTCACTGGAAGTAACTAGCGTCTAAGATACAGGCTCGGCCTAGTTTAGACGCTAGTACTCAACCTTATGAAATGTTCAAAATGGGACTTGTAATTCACATGTCTATGGATTTGTAAATTTATAAATAAAATAAATTACTATTGAGATAAATTATTATTATTAATGTTTTTCTTTGCTTAGTCATAAACTGATGTAATATTTTAGATAAGTTTTAGTTTTATTTACAGAATAAAAAGCTTTCAATTTACTATAAAACTTTTCAGATTATAGCGAATAGTCTGAGTATGGACTATCAACGCTCTACTTTACGCATTTACATAAAACACCAAAATAATATAAAACTAGCTGGTGCGTGCGACTTCGTCCGGGTTGAAAAATAATAAACGATATAACATCTGACAAAATATGTAAAGCAATATAAGCCTGATACACATTGACATTATATGAATAATATATGACGTATGCTTGGTATGAATAGTTAAGTACCGATGTTATGCTGTGATACAAGTCAAAGGAAAAAAAAAAGATTTATAAAAACCTACTCCCCAACTTTGCATAGAGATGTGCAATCTATCTATACTAATAAAGAGAGAAGATTTGTATGTTTGTAATGAAACTACTATACGAAGTGACATGCAACATCTAGTTTTATTTAATACTCAAAGCATTTTCATTTATCGCTCTTCTCGTTAGTGAAAATAGGTGGGTCAAATTTTTTTAATGACCAATGTAATTGGGTACCTTACTCTTAATTCTCCAAGAATATAATATATAAGAGTATAAGAAAACAATTTTTAAAATATAACATTTTACAAAATATTGTGAATATTTCTTAATTTTATAAATTACTAGCTAACTTTATAAAATATAGCCTATGTTACTCGCTGATAATATTTAGCTTTCTATAGGCTTTTTAGTTTATTCATTACAAACATACAAAAATACAAATTTTCTCTCTGTTGTATTAGAATAGATAACATTTAGAATTAGATATTAGATAGACACAATGTTTAGCAAGCAAATTATTGATTGCAAATATTATGAACTATGAACATAATATATATTAGTTGTTCCTGTATTTGAACGGCCTTTTAAATACCTACATATAGATACCTACTTTCACCATATAATCTGATTATCATAAAAAACAGATGGAATATTAATTTGTACTAAAGTTTCAATTCTATAGGATAATTATTATGGTAAATAGTATCAATCACATACACTTACTCACATTAAAAAACACCATTTAGGTCAATAGAAATTTTACATTGTGTATTTACGTATTAATGCACTCGTTCACTTTCAACATTGCACTTAATGTTTGTTATACTTATCTATTCTAATTCTTATTAAGTGGAAAACAAAATGACACTCTTTATTGTGTTGCGAATTGGAACGAAGAAAAAAATATACAATACAAAAACACAAAGGTCTCAATGAATTTCTCTTCAATTGCCTGTTCCTACGTTCCTAGCCTAGACTAGACTCGCCTCTCTCGGTAGAGAGTAGTTATATTCTTTGTTTCTCCTAGACCCAATCACCCAATCCCAATCTTTTAGCTTGTCTATGTCAGTCAGACAGAGTGTGGCCATCATGTGGCCATAGAATATAGTCTGTGGGCGAATCGATTATGAAGATATTTTGATCGATTAAACACACAGCTTATTTTTGCCCAATATTTTGCCAAGATGGTTACATATTGTGGACGGTTACAATGGGAAACATTCCAATCTGTACATCCATAGATAGAGCGCAGCGAGACCAATCATTAATCTATTGTCAGGGATACAAAAAAGGACATAGGGTACCTTTCAATAAGAAAGAAAGTTGTACTTAAAAGAATAAATTACCTTAGGGATAACAGCGTAATTTTTTTTAGTTCAAATAAGAAAAAAAGTTTGCGAATCATCTAAATAAAAAACGAGTGTGCTTATGACCACACGACTGAAGTGAAACTTCTTTCGCTCCATCTGTATGTATATATATATATATATATATATATATATATATATATATATATCACACTTTTCGTAACGCTTACGTCACGCGTTCGCCAGCTTACTCCCCAAGTCAAGCGTGCGTAAAGAAGTTTCACTTCAAAAAAACGAAATGTCACGTGACCTTATTTCGTTTTTTTTTTTTTTAAACTGGTCCATACGATATTTTCAATCATGCTTAAGAAAAAAAAAAATTTTTTTTTCCTAAAAATCTCCCTCTGCCCTATTTTAGTAGAACCAAACATTGATAAAAGTAGTATATTATAAAAATTTAATAGAAATAAATTTACTATTATTGTCAAAATAAGAATTCTTTAAAAAAAGATAAAATGGAATATTAATTAGTTGAGTATATAAGAAGTATAAGCATCAACATTTGACAAAAAAAATAATTAAATTTTGAATACATATCTCAAAAAGCGCCATCTGCCGCATTAGTGTCGAACTACAACGAATCGTGTCAAAGGTTATCGATTATTTATTTATTTATTTTTAAAGCGCCCTCTGCCGTATTGGAATTGAACTAGAACAAATCCTGTCAAAGATCAAGTTAAGTAAAGGTCGGATGCAATGTGTACTGTGAGACAAGATAATAATAAGAAAGAGACAAGGAGTTTAACAGATTTGTTAGCTCGACGAGTTAACTCTCATGACAAAACGCTAGTGTCCCATAAAAAGTTTCACTTCAAAAAATATAAAGAATGAGTCTGACCGATGGATTTGAAAATGACTATAAAACACACATAATATAAGTGCTATGGTTATGTACATGTGAATAGTTTTTGTTTCATCAAAATCGATACAGTATAAAAGTTTAGATAAGTCGCAGGCAAAGCGAACGCGTTGAATAATACAAATATATGAGTTGTACTCTTGTACTTGTACAAAATATATGGGCTGTGACGGTGGTGGCGCCAATTTTAAACTACTTACAAAGGCGTTGAGCTTTCTAAAGTGATTCGATATTAACTATAAGATTTACTTACTAATACTATCTTATCTCAAGTTGTAGCTTATGAATGTGGCCATCAGAGATATACTATATTGTTGGTGGCCATCTATTAGAATTAATTTTCGTGTATGGTTCGACGACATCTGTAGGCGACGTTCGAAAACTTTGTAGTACGAGCTTAGTTCTGACTATGATAGCTCTTGCGTTCTCATATTTTTCAAAGAAAATGACAGATAGCGCAGTACTCCTCCACCATAAAAAATATAGAGCATTACTAGCAACCCGCTCCCGGTTTCGCATTAGTGCAATTTTGTTTTATAAATTATACATAAAAGCCTTTTTGCCCTTTCCATTAGTTAAAACCACATTAAAATCCTTCGAGTAGTTTACAAGATCTAAGCGTATATCTAAGCGACTTGTAGCCAGCGAACTTGAATATATTATACTAAAATGTTTACAACTTTAGCGTGTTCTTCTAAAACTATTAATACATAAAAAACCACTACATGTTTACCTACAAAAATTATCATTACTTACAAAAAAGTTATTTATTAAAATAGTTATTTGACGATCCTGCTGGATGCTGGTTAGGTGCTTACCTTAAAGCTCTCTCTAGGGTTATTTAGGCCAGTGAATATAGACATTTAACTTTGCACTATCCTACCGATTCAATTTTTTTTTTCTATATGGTTTAGGATCATTTACTGAATATAAAATCACAAAATGGTGACAGATTCCGGTGACAGCACAGGCGCCATCTTGAAAAAACTTTTCTGGCCGATATCTCGGAAACTGCACTTTAGGGCAAAAGTGATAGAGACCATTATTGTAGAGAATACTATTTCGCATCTTTTATTTGTTACGCATTTTTTTGTAAAACTCACCGCTTACGTTTTATGGCTCATTTAATTAACACATTTTTCTATCTCTGCCGATAACTCTTATAATATTGGATTAATCAATAAAATGCATCAATCCATTTTTAAAGATCAATCTATTCCCCACAACTTTTATTTAAAACTTTTTTTTTTAATGTCCATAGGTTAGGTTAGGTTAGGTTAGGTTAGGTTAGGTTAGGTTAGGTTAGGTTAGGTTAGGTTAGGTTAGGTTAGGTTAGGTTAGGTTAGGTTAGGTTAGGTTAGGTTAGGTTAGGTTAGGTTAGGTTAGGTTAGGTTAGGTTAGGTTAGGTTAGGTTAGGTTAGGTTAGGTTAGGTTAGGTTAGGTTAGGTTAGGTTAGGTTAGGTTAGGTTAGGTTAGGTTAGGGGGGGCGTCCGTAAATGTGATTTCCCCTCCTCAACAAAAAAAAAAAGGTTGGGGGTTGGGTGCTGAAATTTCTCGAAATTTCCGTATTTTAAATCGCAAATATCTCCGTTGTTAGTTGGTGTTTCCTAGCGTGTCGCATATCGTTTGAAGCCTTTTTGAAGGCTCTCTCGATTTGCCCACAGCAGTTGTTGTTGTTTGATTGTTATTAAGTTGTTTTTGTTGTTTTTTGTTTTTTCTGTTAGAAAATTTTTAGATAAAAGCCGCGATAAGTCCCGGTTCCCGTAGCCGGATCTTGTCGCGGTCTTAGGCTGAAAGTTGCCTCCCTGTGAGCTCTTTCAGCCAGTCTAGAAATTTTCTTTCATTTCTTTGTTGTTAAGTTTTTATTACTGTTTTTGTTGTTAGTTTTTTAAGAAAATTTGTTGTTATCGCTGATAACTTTGGTGCCAGCAGCCGGATCGCGTCGCGGGTTTGGGTTGAAAGAAGCCTCCTTGGAAGCTCTTTCACCCAATCCAAACCGGTTGTTGGTAACCCTTGTTATTCAGGAAATATTGTTGTTTTTGTTGTCTAGTTTTAAGAAAAATTGTTATTTTTGTTAATTGTGTGCTAACACCTTTGTTGTTTTGTCCCCCCTCTTGTAGGGGTGGACTCACCAACAAACTCGGAGGTCGGCAGGGCCATTTCGTGGCCCATGTCGGACTCCACGGAGACAAGCGGGCCAAGCCCGAAGGAGAAAACGGGGGCAACGAGGCTCCTGTACTCAAAGGTGTTGACCCGTTCGGCGACCCGCAAGCGGTCGGCCGTGAAGGAAGTGTCGGAGGACTCTAGGTCCTCCAACAAGTTTTTCGACCTGGCGTCCGGGTCGGAAGAGATGGAGGAGCTTGCGGAACCCTCAGTTCCGCTCAAATTCAAGAAGGGTAGTAAGGGCCGCGGCGGCAAGGCACTCGGCCACGACTTCGGTGTATCGCGAGCTCGCCGTGAACTGCAGAGTGTCTCGGACACAGACTCTGACAGGTCCGAGAGGACCTTCCGGTCTGCAAAGTCGTCGGCAGGCTCGCTAGAGCAGCTGACTCAAAAGGCTGAAGCTAGTGCAGCAGCTATACTTGAGGTTGTCCGCAAATCGGGCAACCTCAAAGGAACATCCCAAAGGGATATCAAGGAGAACACTCAATCCATCCTCGGAGTAGTAGAGGCGGTGGCGGCGCGCAAGTCATCTGACGAAAACCGGAGACTTCGCGCCGACAACAAAAGGCTCCGAGGACAAATTGATGCCCTCATACAGGAGGTGACGGCGCTCCGTAGGGCCTTTTCCGAAAGGCCCTTACCCGAAAGAACTTCAGCCGAGCACCAGGCTGTAGCACCGCCCCCTACAGTGGCTGACTCACAGTCACTGTCCAGGGCGGAATTCCTAGAGGCATTTTCCGCCCTGCAGGCGGAGCTCACAGCCCATGTAGGGGGCGTAGTTAACGCTCACCTGGATGGACTGGAGGTAGATGGGAGGCTCCTCCCTGCACGTCAACTCCGTCCTCCTCTAAGGGCGGACAAGAAACGGGAGGATCGCATAGCGTCCTCCCAGAATGAATCGGGGTCAACGCTTGCCCCGCCGGCGAACTTACCCAAAAAAGCGAGGGTGGTAAAAGCGGCCAAGCCCGTCTCTAAGGCTCCTGAGCCGCAGCCGGGGCGCTCGGCTGAGACTGAGCCCTGGTCCGAAGTGGTAAGGCGTAAGAAGCGCACCCCTGCCACTCCAGCCCCGAAAGCTGTGAAGGTGACCGCAAACAAGCTCCCCAAAGAGCATAAAAAGCTGGCGGTCGTTGTGGCCCTCAAACCCGAGGCCATCGAGAAGGGGGCCACATACAAAAAGGCCTTGGACAGGACCAAGGCCTCAGTTTCTTTGGACGCTTTGGGCATCGGTCCTGCCCAATTCCGCACGGGCGTAACGGGAGCCCGTATCCTCGAGCTGCCGAAAGAAACTACGCCCGTGCAGGCAGACAAGTTGGCTGCCCAAATAAGAGCCGTACTAGGGGACGATGCCAAAGTTACGCGCCCAGTAAAAACGGTCGACATCCGGATCAACGGGCTTGACGATTCGGTGTCGGCCGAAGAGGTGCAGTCGGCTCTGGCCCTAAGCACGGGCTGTCCTCCTGAGCACTTCAGGGTGGGGAAGGTCCACCCTGGAGCCAGAGGGGTGGGCTCGGCGTTCGCAACGTGCCCCGTTGAAGCCGCCAAAAAACTGGCGACCGGTGGAAGATTAACGGTTGGATGGAGTTCTGCCTCCATCCAACTGTTGGAACAGCGTCCCATGCGCTGTTACAAGTGCATGGGGCTTGGACATCCGGTCGTCAGATGTCCGTCTAAAAAGGATCGCAGCGGTCTCTGCTACCGCTGCGGGATCGACGGGCACTCCGCATTCGAGTGCGAGGCGGCTTATAGGTGCGCAGTATGTGCGGACGCCGGGCTCCCGGCCAATCACCGCATGGGGGGAATGAATTGCTCCCCCCCAGCTGTAAAGGGCCGTCTTACGGCCGTTAAGCCGACAGCCGTAGCCGGGGCCTCTGGCACTATCAGGGAGGAGCCAATGGACACCGTCAATGTCCAGTAGGCCCACTGCTAAGTTCCTCCAGGCGAATATTAACCACTCCGCTGGGGCACAGGATCTACTGTGTCAGTCCATGGCGGAGTGGGAGATTCACCTGGCGGTGGTGGCGGAGCCATACACGGTCCCCAATAATGCCAACTGGCTAGGGGACCTGGACGACTCCGCTGCTATAGCAGTGAGGCCTGGTGGTGAGGCTCCTCCCTTTTCCCTCAGGGAGAGAGGTGCGGGTTTCGTGGCAGCAAACTGGGGGAGAATGGTGGTCGTGTCGACCTACTTCTCCCCAAACCGCAGTCGGGCGGACTTCGAGTCCTTCCTGGCTGCGGTGGAGGGGGTGGTGAGGCGTGCGGCCCCACTCCCAGTTTTGGTGGCGGGAGACCTCAACGCCAAGTCCTCGGCGTGGGGGTCCTCCCGTACGGACGTGAGGGGGGGTATTCTGGAGTCCTGGGCGCTGGGCCTAGGGCTCCAGGTACTCAATCGTGGTACCTCTCCCACGTGCGTACGGTGGCAAGGTACGTCCATTGTGGACGTATCCTTTGCCACTGCCGCCCTTGCTGCCCAAACCCGTAGCTGGCGGGTCGAGGAAGATGTGGAGACCCTGTCGGACCACCTGTATGTCCGATATGAGGTCTCCACGCTGGCCCCCAGCGCGCCACAGCGTCGGGATCCTACGGCGGGTGTCGCCTTCCCCAGGTGGGCACTCGCCAAGCTCCGCCCGGATGTGGCGGAGGAGGCCGCGATGGTGAGGGAATGGTCGTCTCTCCCCCCTCACCTCGCAGGTGATCCCGACGGCATGGCAGACCATTTCGCGGACGACCTGCGGGAAGTCTGCAATGCTGCCATGCCTCTGTGGCGCCCTCCTCCCAAATGGAAGAAGGTCTACTGGTGGGCGCAGGAGATAGCTCTCCTGCGCACCACGTGTTTAGCGGCAAGGCGCGCCCTTCTTCGTTGCCGGAGGAGGCGTTCCAGGAGGACGCCTGACGAAGAGGTCCTCCTTCGTCAGGCGTACAGGGAGGCTCACAAGGCCCTGCAGAAGGGAATCTGCAGGGCCAAAGAAGAGGCGCACGAGCGCTTCCTGGCCCTCCTGGACGCCGACCCCTGGGGTCGTCCGTACAGGGTTGTGAGGGGGAAATTCGCATCGAGCTCCCCCTCGACAGCCAATCTTGGCCCGGAGCTGCTTGAAAAGGTCATGGGGTCCCTGTTCCCGACCCCTGGCCGATTCGAGCCACCTCCCATGGAGCCTCCGGAACCACTCCCGGAGCTCGAGGTGGAGGGTCCTCCCGTCTCTGACGCGGAGTTTGAGGCGGTGAGGGAGCGGCTCCGGGGCAAGAAGACGGCCCCGGGACCAGACGGAGTCCCGGCCAAGGCCCTAGCAATCGCGCTAGGGCCTCTAGAGGAGAGATTCCGGGCGGTGATGAATGCATGCATCGCCCGGAAAAAGTTCCCGGCGAGATGGAAGGTGGGGCGTCTCTGCCTTCTCCGCAAGGAGGGACGCCCTGCCGACTCGCCGGCGGGGTACCGACCGGTGGTCCTGCTCGACGATTCCGGTAAAGCCATGGAAAGGATCATGGCTCGTCGGATCGTCGAGCATTTGGAAACGGAGGGGCCGAACTTGGACGAGCACCAGTTCGGCTTCCGCACCGGTCGGTCCACCGTGGATGCAGTGAGCCTCCTCAAGCGGTGGACTGAGGAGGCCACGGGCAGAGGGGAGGCTGTTGTTGCGGTGTCGCTCGACATCCGCAACGCCTTCAACAGCCTCCCCCACGAATGTATCAGGGCGGCACTTCGGTTCCACCGAGTGCCGTCCTACCTCTGCGCCCTCGTCAACGACTACCTCTCTGAACGGGTAGTGCTGTACGAGGGCGCAGACGGGAATGTTATGCGCCGGCCAGTGGCGGTCGGCGTACCGCAGGGGGCCGTCCTGGGCCCCCTATTGTGGAATTTGGGATATAATTGGGTCCTGCGAGGCAATCTCCTACCCAAAATGGAGATTGTCTGCTTTGCCGACGACACTCTCGTCGCGGCAAGAGCAAAGACGTGGGAGAAAGCAGAACGGCTTGCGTCGGTCGGCACCTCGTTGGTCGTCCGGCGCATCCGTCTGCTCGGATTGGAGGTGGCCCTAGACAAAACTAGGGCCATGGGTTTCCATCCCCCACGCCGCAGGATCCCGCCGGGGCTCCGCGTCCGAGTGGAGGGGGTCCGGATTCCGGTCGAGATGCATTTCAAATATCTCGGCCTAACTCTGGACCCCCGCTGGAACTTCGAGGAGCACTTCAAGCTCCTCGTTCCACGGCTTATTAACACCGCAGCCGCACTCGGACGGCTCCTCCCTAACCAGGGAGGACCCAATTCGGCGTGCCGTCGGCTTTACCATGGTGTGGTAAGGTCGATGGCACTCTACGGAGCCCCGGTCTGGGCGGAGTGCCTCACTCCTCGCACCCGGGCCCTCCTACGGAGGCCACAGAGGGTCATGGCGACCCGGGCCGTGCGGGCCTATCGCACGGTCAGCCACGGGGCTGCCTGCGTGCTAGCGGGTATGCTTCCGTGGGATGTCGATGCCCTGGTTCTGTCCCAGGTGCATCGGCATCGGGTCGCCGCCAGGGCCCTCGGAGAAAGACCCGTTGCCGAGGACGTGCAACGGGTCCGTGCAGAGGCCCATGAGAGGGCCATTGAAGATTGGAGTGAGGCACTACTCAACCCCACCGCCGGTCACCGGACGATCCAGGCGATCCGTCCGGTGTTGGAGGACTGGGTGAGGCGCCAAAAAGGCTGCCTCACCTTCCACATGGTGCAGATGATGACCGGACACGGGTGCTTCGGTCATTATCTGCACCGCATAAAAAGGGAGGAGTCGCCGCGGTGCCACCACTGCGGCGACCCCGACGATACGGCCGAGCACACGCTCCAGGTGTGCCCGGCCTGGAGTCCCCAGCGCCGGGAGTTGGAAGTGGCGCTGGGTGAAGCTGATGTCACACTGCCAAACATGGTCGAAGCCATGCTTGGCAGTGTGGCCACTTGGAAAACAGTTGCCGCCTTCTGCGGATTTATAATGTCGCAGAAGGAGGCAGCTGAGAGGGAGCGAGAGGAAGAGGCCGGTCTCGCCTCCCTCAGACGTAGGCGGCGGGGCAGGAGAAGGCGGGCATACCAAGCCCGTCTTTGAATGTCCCAGGGGACCTGCGCACATAGCTGGCCAGCTATGTGTGCCTGCACTAGGTCCCACCGTCTGGGGATTGCCTGGGTGTCTCCGGGCAATCCTCCGTTGGCGTTAGCCTAGCCGGTCGGCTAGACTGCCCTGGAGTGGATCGGAGTTTGGTGCCTCGGCAGAACCCGGTTCACTCCGCTCACAGGGCAAGGAGGCACCGGGGAGTTTTAGTGGGTATTCCCAGTGCCGCTATGATCAGGTGCTGGGCGACCCCCACATATCCCTACCGTCTAGCCAGCGGTAGGGAATCTGTAAGCGGATTACTCCTCGTCAAAAAAAAAAAAAAAAAAGGTTAGGTTAGGTTAGGTTAGGTTAGGTTAGGTTAGGTTAGGTTAGGTTAGGTTCCCCGGATTGGTCAAGGCCACCTCGGCGTTGGGTAGCCTCCTCCCAAATCTGGGCGGGCCGAGTGTGGGCTGCCGCCGTCTTTTCACGGGGGTGGTGCGCTCCATGGCGCTCTACGGCGCGCCTGTGTGGGCGGACGCCCTAGATCGCCACAACGTCACGCTCCTGAGAAGACCTCAGCGAGTGATGGCGACCAGGGTGATACGCGGATACCGCACGATCTCGTGCGATGCCGCGTGCGTTATGGCGGGTACCCCTCCGTGGGACCTGGAGGCCGAGGTTCTGTCCTCGGTCTACGAAAGTCGAGCGACAGCTCGCAGTCGGGGCGTTGCTGGTCCCCTGCCGGAGGAAGTGCGCCGCACGGCGCAACGAGTTGCACTGGAGCGGTGGGCCGCGAGGCTCGCCGAACCTACCGCCGGCGCTCACACCATCCGGGCCATCAGGCCGGTCTTGGAGCAGTGGTGCCGACGCAGAAAGGGCGTAATTACGTTTAGACTTGCACAGATTCTGTCGGGGCATGGTTGCTTCGGCAGATATCTGTGCAACGTTGCAAGAAGAGAGGCGACGCCTTCTTGCCACCACTGCGGTGGCCCGGAGGATACCGCGCAGCACACGCTGGCAGAATGCCCGGCATGGGATCAGCAACGGCGCAACCTAGCGCCCGTTGTCGGAGGAGACCTGTCGCTGCCGGCCGTGGTTCTGTCCATGGTCGGCAGCACTGAGGCCTGGCAGGCCGTGATCTCCTTCAGCGAGGAAGTCCTCTCACTGAAGGAGGCGGCGGAGCGGGCGAGGGAGGATGCCGCCCTCGCTAGCGACATCCGTCGCAAACGATCCGGGAGGCGGAGGAGGCTGTACGGCCAACTCCAAGCGCCCCCGTGATCGGCCGGAGGGTGAGCGGATATGGGGATCCGTTCACCTACCAACCCGGCACCGGTGAAGGACGTGTTCGTGTTCCGGCACGTCCTCCCACACCAGGTTTCCGCGGGAAGGGGGGGGGAGCCTACCATCCCCTCTCTACCGATGAACAAAAACGGAGGCGTCCGATCGGGCGAACGCTGACGGGAGAGCAGGACGAAATGCTCGCGCTGACACCTCTCTCCCGTCCCATGTGCGTGCGTGGACAAGGAACACCGTGGGGTTTTAGCGGGTAGAAATCCCGCATATCCTGCCAGCGCCCCATTTCTGGCAGGAATCAGGATCGCTGATTTCCTCACGTTAAAAAAAAAAAAAAAAAAAAGGTTAGGTTAGGTTAGGTTGGGTTGGTGCCGAAATTTTCCAAAATTTCCGTATTTTCGATCGTGAATAACTTTGTTATTTGTTGGTGCATTTCGTTGTTGCGCATATCGATTGAAGCCTTTTTCAAGGCTCCTTCGATCTGCACACAGCAGTTGTTGTTTTTCTCTGTTGTTACTGTTGTTTTTGTTGTTTTTTGTTTTTTCTGTTAGGAAATTTTTAGATAAAAACCGCGATAAGTCCCGGTTCCCGTAGCCGGATCTTGTCGCGGTCTAAGGCTGAAAGTTGCCTCCCTGTGAGCTCTTTCAGCCAGTCTAGAAATTTTCTTCAGATTATTTGTTGTTAAGTTTTTATTGCTGTTCTTGTTGTTAGTTTTTTAAGTAAAGTTGTTGTTATCGCTGATAACTCCGGTGCCAACAGCCGGATCGCGTCGCGGGTTTGGGCTGAAAGTAGCCTCCTCGTTTGCTCTTTCACCCAATCCAAACCGGTTGTTGGTAACCCTTGTTATTCAGAATATATTGTTGTTTTTGTTAACTAATTTTTAAGAAAATTGTTATTTTGTTGTTAGTTGGGTAATATCCTCGTTGTTTTGTCCCCCCTCTTGTAGGGGTGGACTCTCCAACAAGTTCGGAGGTCGGCAGGGCCATTTCGTGGCCCATGTCGGACTCCGCCGAAACTAGCGGGCCAAGCCCGATGGAGAAAACAGGGGCAACCAGGCTCCTGTACTCAAAGGTTTTGACCCGCTCGGCGACCCGCAAAAGGTCCGCCACGAAGGAAGTGTCGGAGGACTCTAGGTCCTCCAGCAAGTTTTTTGACCCGGAGACTGGGTCGGAGGAATTGGAGGAGCTTGCGGAACCTTCCGTTCCTCTCAAATTTAAAAAGGGTGGAAAGGGTCGTGGCGGCAAAGCGCTCGGCCACGACATAGGAATGTCGCGAGCTCGTCGCGAGCTGCGGGAGGTGTCGGACACTGACTCCGACAGGTCGGTGAGAACCTACCGGTCAGCTAAGTCTTCGGCTGGCTCGGTAGAGGAACTGACGCAGAAGGCCGAAGCCAGTGCGTCAGCAATACTTGAGGTTGTCCGCAAGTCGGGCAACCTCAAGGGCACCTCTCAGAGGGCTATCAAGGAGGCCACCCACTCCATCCTTGGAGTGGTTGAGGCGGTGGCGACCCGGAAGTCGTCTAATGAGAACAGGCGACTTCGCGCGGATAACAAACGTCTCCGCGGCCAGATAGATGCCCTCATTCAGGAGGTGACGGCGCTGCGAAGGGCCTTTTCCGAAAGGTCCTTACCTGAAAAGACTCCAGCTGAACACCAGGCCGTAGCACCGCCCCATACAGTGGCTGACTCCCAGCCGCTATCAAGGGCCGAATTTATGGAGGCCCTATCGGCCCTCCAGACGGAGCTGACGGCCCATGTTGGGGGGGTCGTCAACGCCCACTTAGACAGCCTCGAGATAGACGGGAGGCTGCTGCCAGCGCGCCAACTTCGTCCCCCTCTCGAGGCGGATAAAAAACGCAAAGAGAGGGCAGCAGCCTCACAAGGAGAGACGGGGACAACCCTTGCCCCCCCGGCCAATCTGCCCAAAAAGGCAAGGAGCGTCAAGGCGGCCAAGCCCGTTCCTAAGGCCCCTGAGCCACAGGTGGAGCCGGCTAAAGTAATGGAGACTTGGTCTGAAGTGGTCAGACGCAAAAAGCGTGCCCCTGCCGCTCCAGCTCCAAAAACGGGGAAAGTAGCTGGAAATAAGCTCCCTAAGGAGCATAAAAAGCTAGCGGTGGTCGTGGCCCTCAAACCCGAGGCCGTCGAAAAGGGGGCCACTTACAAAAAGGCCTTGGATAAAACCAAGGCCTCGGTCTCGCTGGACGCGTTGGGCATCGGTCCGGCCCAATTCCGCACGGGAGTGACTGGAGCCCGTATTATGGAGCTCCCGAAGGAGACCACGTCTGTGCAGGCAGACAAGCTGGCGGCTCAAATAAGAGCCGTCTTGGGCGACGATGCCAAAGTGACGCGTCCAGTAAAAACGGTCGACATCCGGGTCAACGGGCTCGATGATTCGGTGTCGGCCGAAGAGGTGCAGTCGGCTCTGGCCCTAAGCACGGGCTGTCCTCCTGAGCACTTCAGGGTGGGGAAGGTCCACCCTGGAGCCAGAGGGGTGGGCTCGGCGTTCGCAACGTGCCCCGTTGAAGCCGCCAAAAAACTGGCGACCGGTGGTAGATTAACGGTTGGATGGAGCTCTGCCTCCATCCAACTGTTGGAACAGCGTCCCATGCGCTGTTTTAAGTGCATGGGGCTTGGACATCCGGTCGTCAGATGCCCGTCCAAAAAGGATCGCAGTGGTCTCTGCTACCGCTGCGGGACCGACGGGCACTCCGCTTTTGAGTGTGAGGCGGCTTATAGGTGCGCAGTATGTGCGGACGCCGGGCTCCCAGCCAATCACCGCATGGGGGGAATGAATTGCTCCCCCCCAGCTGTAAAGGGCCGTTTTACGGCTGTTAAGCCGATAGCCGTAGCCGGGGCTTCTGGCACTACCAGGGAGGAGCCCATGGAAACCCTCAATGTCCAGTAGGCCCACTGCTAAGATCCTCCAGGCGAATATCAACCACTCCGCTGGGGCACAGGATCTACTGTGTCAGTCCATGGCGGAGTGGGAGATACACCTGGCGGTGGTGGCGGAGCCATATACGGTCCCCCATAATGACAACTGGCTAGGGGACCTGGACGGCTCCGCTGCTATAGCAGTGAGGCCTGGTGGTGGGGCTCCTCCCCTTTCTCTCAGGGAGAGAGGTGCGGGTTTTGTGGCAGCAAACTGGGGGAGAATGGTGGTCGTGTCGACCTACTTCTCCCCAAACCGCAGTCGGGCGGACTTTGAGTTCTTCCTGGCTGCGGTGGAGGGGGTGGTGAGGCGTGCGGCCCCACTCCCAGTTTTGGTGGCGGGAGACCTCAACGCCAAGTCTTCGGCGTGGGGGTCCTCCCGTACGGACGTGAGGGGGGGTATTCTGGAGTCCTGGGCACTGGGCCTGGGGCTCCAGGTACTCAACCGCGGTACCTCGCGGAACCACGTGCGTACGGTGGCAAGGTACGTCCATTGTGGACGTATCCTTTGCCACTGCTGCCCTTGCTGCGCAAACCCGTAGCTGGCGGGTCGAGGAAGAAGTGGAGACCCTATCGGACCATCTGTACGTCCGATACGAGGTCTCCACGCTGGCCCCCAGCGCGCCACAGCGTCGGGATCACACGGCGGGTGCTGCCTTTCCCAGGTGGGCACTCGCCAAGCTCCGCCCGGATGTGGCGGAGGAGGCTGCGATGGTGAGGGAGTGGTCGTCTCTCCCCCCTCACCTCGCAGGGGATCCCGACGGCATGGCAGACCATTTCGCAGACGACTTGCGGGCCGTCTGCAATGCTGCCATGCCCCTGTGGCGCCCTCCTCCCAAATGGAAGAAGGTTTACTGGTGGGCGCAGGAGATAGCTCTCCTGCGCACCACCTGTTTGGCGGCTAGGCGCGCCCTACTCCGCTGCCGGAGGAGGCGTACCAGGAGGACGCCTGACGAAGAGGTCCTCCTTCGTCAGGCGTACAGGGAGGCTCACAAGGCCCTGCAGAAGGGAATCTGCAGGGCCAAAGAAGAGGCTCACGAGCGCTTCCTGGCCCTCCTGGACGCCGACCCCTGGGGCCGTCCGTATAGGGTTGTGAGGGGGAAATTCGCGTCAAGCTCCCCCTCTACAGCCAACCTTGGCCCGGAGTTGTTAGAAAAGGTCATGGGGTCTCTGTTTCCGACCCCTGGCCGATTCGAACCCCCCCGCATGGAGCCTCCGGAACCACTCCCGGAGCTCGAGGCGGAGGGTCCTCCCGTCTCCGATGTGGAATTCGAGGCGGTGAGGGAGCGACTCCGGGGCAAGAAGACGGCCCCGGGACCAGACGGTGTCCCAGCCAAGGCCCTAGCAATTGCGCTAGGGCCTCTAGAGGAGAGATTCCGGGCGGTCATCAATGCATGCATCGCCCGGAGAAGGTTCCCGGCGAGGTGGAAGGTGGGGCGACTCTGCCTTCTCCGCAAGGAGAGCCGCCCTGCCGACTCGCCGGCGGGGTACCGACCGGTGGTCCTGCTCGACGATTCCGGCAAAGCCATGGAAAGGATTATGGCCCGTCGGATCGTCGAGCATCTGGAAACGGAGGGGCCGAATCTGGACAAACACCAATTCGGCTTCCGCACCGGTCGGTCCACCGTGGATGCAGTGAGCCTCCTCAAGCGGTGGACTGAGGAGGCCACGGGCAGAGGGGAGGCTGTTGTTGCGGTGTCGCTCGACATCCGCAACGCCTTCAACAGCCTCCCCCACGAATGTATCAGGGCGGCACTTCGGTTCCACCGAGTGCCGTCCTACCTCTGCGCCCTCGTCAACGACTACCTCTCTGAACGGGTAGTGCTGTACGAGGGCGCAGACGGGAATGTTATGCGCCGGCCAGTGGCGGTCGGCGTACCGCAGGGGGCCGTCCTGGGCCCCCTATTGTGGAATTTGGGATATAATTGGGTCCTGCGAGGCAATCTCCTACCAAAAATGGAGATTGTCTGCTTTGCCGACGACACTCTCGTCGCGGCAAGAGCAAAGACGTGGGAGAAAGCAGAACGGCTTGCGTCGGTCGGCACCTCGTTGGTCGTCCGGCGCATCCGTCTGCTCGGATTGGAGGTGGCCCTAGACAAAACTAGGGCCATGGGTTTCCATCCCCCACGCCGCAGGATCCCGCCGGGGCTCCGCGTCCGAGTGGAGGGGGTCCGGATTCCGGTCGAGATGCATTTCAAATATCTCGGCCTAACTCTGGACCCCCGCTGGAACTTCGAGGAGCACTTCAAGCTCCTCGTTCCACGGCTTATTAACACCGCAGCCGCACTCGGACGGCTCCTCCCTAACCAGGGAGGACCCAATTCGGCGTGCCGTCGGCTTTACCATGGTGTGGTAAGGTCGATGGCACTCTACGGAGCCCCGGTCTGGGCGGAGTGCCTCACTCCTCGCACCCGGGCCCTCCTACGGAGGCCACAGAGGGTCATGGCGATCCGGGCCGTGCGGGCCTATCGCACGGTCAGCCACGGGGCTGCCTGCGTGCTAGCGGGTATGCTTCCGTGGGATGTCGATGCCCTGGTTCTGTCCCAGGTGCATCGGCATCGGGTCGCCGCCAGGGCCCTCGGAGAAAGACCCGTTGCCGAGGACGTGCAACGGGTCCGTGCAGAGGCCCATGAGAGGGCCATCGATGATTGGAGTGAGGCACTAAACAATCCCACCGCCGGTCACCGGACGATCATAGCTATTCGTCCGGTGTTGGAGGACTGGGTGAGGCGCCAAAAAGGCTGCCTCACCTTCCACATGGTGCAGATGATGACCGGACACGGGTGCTTCGGTCATTATCTGCATCGAATAAAAAGGGAGGAGTCGCCGCGGTGCCACCACTGCGGCGACCCAGACGATACGGCCGAGCACACGCTCCAGGTGTGCCCGGCCTGGAGTCCCCAGCGTCACGAGCTAGAAGTGGCGCTGGGTGGAGCTGATGTCACACTGCCAAACATGGTCGAAGCCATGCTTGGCAGTGTGGCCACTTGGAAAACAGTTGCCGCCTTCTGCGGATATATAATGTCGCAGAAGGAGGCAGCTGAGAGGGAGCGAGAGGAAGAGGCCGGTCTCGCTTCCCTCAGACGTAGGCGGCGGGGCAGGAGAAGGCGGGCATACCAAGCCCGTCTTTGAATGTCCCAGGGGACCTGCGCACATAGCTGGCCAGCTGGCGGAGGAGGTCGCGGAGGCCGTGTCTCGCGTGGGTGGTTGCCCCCGAGACCACATAAAAACTGGGGAGGTACGCGCCGGCCCACTGGGGATGGGTTCGGTGTGGGTCTCGTGTCCGGTTGAAAGCGCGAAGAAAGTCGCCGACGGCAGGCGACTTTTAGTGGGCTGGGTGTCGGCACAAGTTAGAGTGCTGCCCCAGCGCCAACTTCGTTGCTTCCGGTGTCTTCAGACCGGACACGTGGCCCCCAAGTGCCAAGCGGAGGAGGACCGCAGCGGTGCGTGCTTCCGCTGCGGAAAGGAAGGCCACAAGTCCTTCCAATGCCCGAACCCCCCTCACTGCGGCCCTTGCGCTGCAGCCAAAAAAAGGGCGGATCATCCCGTTGGCAGTCGGGGCTGCAAGGCCCCCAAGGCCAACAAGAGCAAGGAAAAGGCCAAGGCTGGCGGTACATCCGCCGCCGCGGATAACGCTTCACGCGAGGAGGAGATGGAAACGGCTCCGTAATGGACAACGTCCCTTACGTCCGTCTTCTCCAAGCGAACATCAACCACTGCGCCGGGGCTCAGGATCTCCTCCTTCAGTCCATGGCGCAGTGGTCGATTGACGTTGCGGTGGCGGCGGAGCCGTACTATGTACCGCCCCGCCCCAACTGGGCATCGGATTTGTCATCCACGGTCGCGATCGTGGGTGCCGCCGCCTCTGCCCCTCTCCGTGTGGCCGAGAAGGGCCAAGGATTTGTTGCCGTTGAGTGGGGCGCGGTTTTGCTCGTCGGAGTTTACTTCTCCCCCAACCGCCCCCTCGCTGAGTTCGAGGTTTTTCTCGGCAGCTTGGAGAGGATAATCCTGCGTTCGCGACTCCCAGTCATGGTTCTGGGGGATCTCAACGCAAAGTCCACGGCGTGGGGCTGTCCCGTTTCGGGCGCACGAGGCGACGCCGTCGTGGATTTCCTAGCCTCGGCAGGGCTAGTGCTCCTCAATCGCGGCACGGTTAATACCTGCGTTCGGCATAACGGTGGCTCGATAGTGGACATATCGTTCGCTAGTCGGGCCATCGCCGATCGTGTCCGCGATTGGGGCGTGCTGGAGGGCGTTGAGACCCTTTCGGACCATAGATACGTCCGGATGAAGATAGTTGGCTCCCCGCGTACGGACAACGTGTCCCTGCGGCATCGGGGTGGACAGTCCAAGCGATTTCCCCGCTGGGCTCTGACGAAACTCGACAAGGACCTCCTCATCGAGGCGGCGATTGTCCAAGACTGGGTCTCGCGAGAGCCCAGCGAGGACTTGCCGGTCGAGGAGCAGGCACTCGGCGTGCGCGTCGCCATGACCGCTGTGTGCGATGCCGCCATGCCGCGTGCCGGGCCACGTCCGCACCGAAGGCAGGTGCACTGGTGGTGCGAAGAAGTGGCAGATCTTCGTGCCGCGTGCGTAGCTGCCCGTCGCAGGTACGCCAGATGTCGCAGGCGCAGGGTCAAGGACCTCGAGCTGGAGGCACGCCTCTACGACGCCTACAGAGGGGCCCGGAAAGCGCTCAACGTCGCAATCCGGGAGGCGAAGGCACGGTCTCGCGAGCGAATGCTCGAGTCCCTCGACCGAGACCCGTGGGGCCGCCCTTATCGCGCAACCAGGGCCAAGCTCGGCTCGCACGGTCCACCCGTGGCCGAAACGCTGGACCCAGAGTTCCTCCGGGTTGTGCTCTCCACACTGTTCCCTGAACAGGGGGAGCACACTCCACCGCCCATGGGCGGTCGAGTGAACGCCGGAACGGAGGACGAGGACGGAGCTCCGCCTATCTCCAGCGGAGAATTCGAGGAGGCCATAGCCCGTCTTCGCGGGAAGAGTACTGCCCCCGGTCCGGACGGGATACCCGGTCGAGTCTGGGTTCTGGCGTCGGGCGAGTTGGGAGACCGCTGGCGGGCCGTCTTCAACTCTGCCCTGATTGCGGGATCTTTTCCCAGGATCTGGAAGGAGGGCAAATTGGTCCTGTTAAGGAAGGAGGGACGTCCCGCGGACTCTCCTTCTGGATACAGGCCAATTGTGCTGCTCGACGAGGTGGGCAAGCTATTCGAAAGAATAATTGCCCGCCGCATCACCGGACACTTAAACTCGGCGGGGCCAGGTCTCTCCGACAATCAGTTCGGTTTTCGCGCGGGTCGATCGACGATCGACGCCATCCTGCGCCTTAAGACCATCGCGCAGGAGACCGTAGAAAGGGGAGGAGTGGCTTTGGCTGTGTCTTTAGACATTTCCAATGCTTTTAACACCCTCCCTTTCAGCTGCATTACGGAGGGGCTCCGGTTTCACCGGTTGCCCGCGTATCTCCAGCTGATTGTCGGAGACTACCTGAGAGATCGTAAGATCCTCTGTCCTCGCCGAGACGGGACGGTCCTAGAAAGGACCATGTCCTGTGGCGTTCCACAGGGGTCGGTCCTAGGACCACTCCTGTGGAACATTGGATTTGACTGGGCGCTGCGAGGCGCCCTCCCACCGGATGTACACGTCGTCTGCTACGCTGACGACACGCTGGTCGTCGCGTGTGCAGACGACTACAAGGATGTGTCCAGCTTGGCCACGGTGAGCGTCGCTCTCGTGGCCAAGCGAATTGAGCTGTTGGGCTTGCGGGTGGCACCCGAAAAATCCGAGGCCATGCTTTTCCATGGTCCCCGGAAGGGTCCACCGCAGCAAGCGCACATTAGAGTGGGTAATGTGGACGTCGCCGTCGGAGTGCACATGCGCTACCTGGGGCTCACTTTGGACTCCAGGTGGCGATTCCATGAGCACTTCCGGCGGCTAAGCCCCGGATTGGTCAAGGCCACCTCGGCGTTGGGTAGCCTCCTCCCAAATCTGGGCGGGCCGAGTGTGGGCTGCCGCCGTCTTTTCACGGGGGTGGTGCGCTCCATGGCGCTCTACGGCGCGCCTGTGTGGGCGGACGCCCTGGATCGCCACAACGTCACGCTCCTGAGAAGACCTCAGCGAGTGATGGCGACCAGGGTGATACGCGGATACCGCACGATCTCGTGCGATGCCGCGTGCGTTATGGCGGGTACCCCTCCGTGGGACCTGGAGGCCGAGGTTCTGTCCTCGGTCTACGAAAGTCGAGCGACAGCTCGCAGTCGGGGCGTTGCTGGTCCCCTGCCGGAGGAAGTGCGCCGCACGGCGCAACGAGTTGCACTGGAGCGGTGGGCCGCGAGGCTCGCCGAACCTACCGCCGGCGCTCACACCATCCGGGCCATCAGGCCGGTCTTGGAGCAGTGGTGCCGACGCAGAAAGGGCGTAATTACGTTTAGACTTGCACAGATTCTGTCGGGGCATGGTTGCTTCGGCAGATATCTGTGCAACGTTGCAAGAAGAGAGGCGACGCCTTCTTGCCACCACTGCGGTGGCCCGGAGGATACCGCGCAGCACACGCTGGCAGAATGCCCGGCATGGGATCAGCAACGGCGCAACCTAGCGCCCGTTGTCGGAGGAGACCTGTCGCTGCCGGCCGTGGTTCTGTCCATGGTCGGCAGCAATGAGGCCTGGCAGGCCGTGATCTCCTTCAGCGAGGAAGTCCTCTCACTGAAGGAGGCGGCGGAGCGGGCGAGGGAGGATGCCGCCCTCGCTAGCGACATCCGTCGCAAACGATCCGGGAGGCGGAGGAGGCTGTACGGCCAACTCCAAGCGCCCCCGTGATCGGCCGGAGGGTGAGCGGATATGGGGATCCGTTCACCTACCAACCCGGCACCGGTGAAGGACGTGTTCGTGTTCCGGCACGTCCTCCCACACCAGGTTTCCGCGGGAAGGGGGGGGGAGCCTACCATCCCCTCTCTACCGATGAACAAAAACGGAGGCGTCCGATCGGGCGAACGCTGACGGGAGAGCAGGACGAAATGCTCGCGCTGACACCTCTCTCCCGTCCCATGTGCGTGCGTGGACAAGGAACACCGTGGGGTTTTAGCGGGTAGAAATCCCGCATATCCTGCCAGCGCCCTATTTCTGGCAGGAATCAGGATCGCTGATTTCCTCACGTAAAAAAAAAAAAAAAAAAAAGGTTAGGTTGCCACCCGGTGGTCAGATGCCCATCCAAAAAGGACCGTAGCGGTCTCTGCTACCGCTGCGGATTGGATGGGCATTCCGCCAACGATTGCGAGGCGGCGTACAGGTGCGCCGTCTGCGCGGACGCTGGCCTCCCGTCTAACCACCGAATGGGGGGGATGAACTGTTCCCCTCCCGCAGTCCGTGGCCGCCTCACAGCGGCTATCCCACTGATGAGAGCGGGGGCCACCCGTAAGCCTGGGGAGGAGCCAATGGACACAGTCAATGTCCAATAGGCCCACTGCTAAGTTCCTCCAGGTGAATATCAACCACTCCGCTGGGGCACAGGATCTACTGTGTCAGTCCATGGCGGAGTGGGAGATACACCTGGCGGTGGTGGCGGAGCCATACACGGTCCCCCATAATGCCAACTGGCTAGGGGACCTGGACGGCTCCGCTGCTATAGCAGTGAGGCCTGGTGGTGGGGCTCCTCCCCTTTCTCTCAGGGAGAGAGGTGCGGGTTTCGTGGCAGCAAACTGGGGGAGAATGGTGGTCGTGTCGACCTACTTCTCCCCAAACCGCAGTCGGGCGGACTTCGAGTTCTTCCTGGCTGCGGTGGAGGGGGTGGTGAGGCGTGCGGCCCCACTCCCAGTTTTGGTGGCGGGAGACCTCAACGCCAAGTCCTCGGCGTGGGGGTCCCCCCGTACGGACGTGAGGGGGGGTATTCTGGAGTCCTGGGCGCTGGGCCTGGGGCTCCAGGTACTCAACCGCGGTACCTCTCCCACGTGCGTACGGTGGCAAGGTACGTCCATTGTGGACGTATCCTTTGCCACTGCCGCCCTTGCTGCCCAAACCCGCAGTTGGCGGGTCGAGGAAGACGTGGAGACCCTGTCGGACCACCTGTACGTCCGATACGAGGTCTCCACGCTGGCCCCCAGCGCGCCACAGCGTCGGGATCCCACGGCGGGTGCTGCCTTTCCTAGGTGGGCACTCGCCAAGCTCCGCCCTGATGTGGCGGAGGAGGCCGCGATGGTGAGGGAGTGGTCCCCTCTCCCCCCTCACGTCGCAGGGGATCCCGAAGGCATGGCAGACCATTTCGCAGACGACCTTCGTGCCGTCTGCAATGCTGCCATGCCGCTGTGGCGCCCTCCTCCCAAGTGGAAAAAAGTATATTGGTGGGCGCAGGAGATTGCTCTCCTGCGCACAACGTGTCTGGCGGCCAGACGCGCCTTACTCCGTTGCCGGAGGAGGCGTACCAGGAGGACGCCTGACGAAGAGGTCCTCCTTCGTCAGGCGTACAGGGAGGCTCACAAGGCCCTGCAGAAGGGAATCTGCAGGGCCAAAGAAGAAGCTCACGAGCGCTTCCTGGCCCTCCTGGACGCCGACCCCTGGGGTCGTCCGTACAGGGTTGTGAGGGGGAAATTCGCATCGAGCTCCCCCTCGACAGCCAATCTTGACCCGGAGCTGCTTGAAAAGGTCATGGGGTCCCTGTTCCCGACCCCTGGCCGATTCGAGCCCCCTCCCATGGAGCCTCCGGAACCACTTCCGGAGCTCGAGGTGGAGGGTCCTCCCGTCTCAGATGCGGAGTTTGAGGCGGTGAGGGAGCGGCTCCGGGGCAAGAAGACGGCCCCAGGACCAGACGGAGTCCCGGCCAAGGCCCTAGCAATCGCGCTAGGGCCTCTAGAGGACAGATTCCGGGCGGTCATGGACGCATGCATCGCCCGGAAAAAGTTCCCGGCGAGGTGGAAGGTGGGGCGACTCTGCCTTCTCCGCAAGGAGGGCCGCCCTGCCGACTCGCCGGCGGGGTACCGACCGGTGGTCCTGCTCGACGATTCCGGCAAAGCCATGGAAAGGATTATGGCTCGTCGGATCGTCGAGCATCTCGAAACGGGGGGGCCGAACTTGGATGATCACCAGTTCGGCTTCCGCACCGGTCGGTCCACGGTTGACGCGGTGGGCCTCCTCAAGCGGTGGACTGAGGAGGCCACCGGCAGAGGGGAGGCTGTTGTTGCGGTGTCGCTCGACATCCGCAACGCCTTCAACAGCCTCCCCCACGAATGTATCAGGGCGGCACTCCGGTTCCACCGAGTGCCGTCCTACCTCTGCGCCCTCGTCAACGACTACCTCTCCGAACGGGTAGTGCTGTACGAGGGCGCAGACGGGAGAGTCATGCGCCGGCCGGTGGCGGTCGGCGTACCGCAGGGGGCCGTCCTCGGCCCCCTTTTGTGGAATATTGGGTATAATTGGGTCCTGCGAGGCAATCTCCTACCAAAAATGGAGATTGTCTGCTTTGCCGACGACACTCTCGTCGCGGCAAGAGCAAAGACGTGGGAGAAGGCAGAGCGGCTTGCGTCGGTCGGCACCTCGTTGGTAGTCCGGCGCATCCGCCTGCTCGGATTGGAGGTGGCCCTAGACAAAACTAGGGCCATGGGTTTCCATCCCCCACGCCGCAGGATCCCGCCGGGGCTCCGAGTCCGAGTGGAGGGGGTCCGGATTCCGGTCGAGATGCATTTCAAGTATCTCGGCCTAACTCTGGACCCCCGCTGGAACTTTGAGGAGCATTTTAAGCTCCTCGTTCCACGGCTGATTAACACCGCAGCCGCACTCGGACGGCTCCTCCCTAACCAGGGAGGACCCAATTCGGCGTGCCGTCGGCTTTACCATGGTGTGGTAAGGTCGATGGCACTCTACGGAGCCCCGGTCTGGGCGGAGTGCCTCACTCCCCGCACCCGGGCCCTCTTACGGAGGCCACAGAGGGTCATGGCGACCCGGGCCGTGCGGGCTTATCGCACGGTCAGCCACGGGGCTGCCTGCGTGCTAGCAGGCATGCTTCCGTGGGATGTCGATGCCCTGGTTCTGTCCCAGGTGCATCGGCATCGGGTCGCCGCTAGGGCCCTCGGAGAAAGACCCGTTGCCGAGGACGTGCAACGGGTCCGTGCAGAGGCCCATGAGAGGGCCATTGAAGATTGGAGTGAGGCACTACTCAACCCCACCGCCGGTCACCGGACGATCCAGGCGATCCGTCCGGTGTTGGAGGACTGGGTGAGGCGCCATAAAGGCTGCCTCACCTTCCACATGGTGCAGATGATGACCGGACACGGGTGCTTCGGTCATTATCTGCACCGCATAAAAAGGGAGGAGTCGCCGCGGTGCCACCACTGCGGCGACCCCGACGATACGGCCGAGCACACGCTCCAGGTGTGCCCGGCCTGGAGTCCCCAGCGCCGGGAGTTGGAAGTGGCGCTGGGTGGAGCTGATGTCACACTGCCAAACATGGTCGAAGCCATGCTTGGCAGTGTGGCCACTTGGAAAACAGTTGCCGCCTTCTGCGGATATATAATGTCGCAGAAGGAGGCAGCTGAGAGGGAGCGAGAGGAAGAGGCCGGTCTCGCCTCCCTCAGACGTAGGCGGCGGGGCAGGAGAAGGCGGGCATACCAAGCCCGTCTTTGAATGTCCCAGGGGACCTGCGCACATAGCTGGCCAGCTATGTGTGCCTGCACTAGGTCCCACCGTCTGGGGATTGCCTGGGTGTCTCCGGGCAATCCTCCGTTGGCGTTAGCCTAGCCGGTCGGCTAGACTGCCCTGGAGTGGATCGGAGTTTGGTGCCTCGGCAGAACCCGGTTCACTCCGCTCACAGGGCAAGGAGGCACCGGGGAGTTTTAGTGGGTATTCCCAGTGCCGCTATGATCAGGTGCTGGGCGACCCCCACATATCCCTACCGTCTAGCCAGCGGTAGGGAATCTGTAAGCGGATTACTCCTCGTCAAAAAAAAAAAAAAAAAAAAAAAAAATAAAAAAAAAAAAAAAAAAAAAAAAAAAAAAGGTTAGGTTAGGTTAGGTTAGGTTAGGTTAGGTTAGGTTAGGTTAGGTTAGGTTAGGTTAGGTTAGGTTAGGTTAGGTTAGGTTAGGTTAGGTTTTCCGTGTGCGGTTCCAGATCCGCCATCGGACGCGTCCCCAGGTTGCGGATAGGGGAACGCCCCCCAGATATGGGGGGTACCGGTTTCGGCCGGCGCGGACAAAAACTGGCATGTGGCTGCCTGCTCTTTCTTAAGGGCGGGCATTGCACGGTCACATGAACCCGTAGCCCCACTTGTGGGGTCGGGGGTCCGGCGCACTGAGCGTTGGACCGCGAGGAAGAAAACCTCTCTAAAAAATTACTCTCGGAGGGTGAAGCTATGGCTTCTTTTCAAGAAGCCTACGGCTGTCACCAAGGGACCCCTCGTGGTCGTGGGTTGGCCAGCTGAGCTGGCGGTCCGGCTTGACCGGACACTGTGGTGACGCGCTCACTAGCGCTTTTTGGAGGGGCCCAGAGATGGGCCAGCGGAGCTTCGGCTCGTGGGTGCGGACCTTGTGGGTCCGCGGGCGCGGCGTGTGGCTTTGGCCGCCGTCGGGCAAACCGTAACCCCGCACTGCGGGGCCGGGGGTCTGGCGCACTGAGCGTCGGGCCGCGTGGAAGAAAACCACTATAAAAAATTACCCCGAAGCCTAAGGTCTGCGTGCCGAGGGGCTGCATGACCGGGGGGGACCCGGTCCCAAGCGCCCTGCGGTCTGTTGGGAAAGGACCGCAGGTACGCTTCCCAAACGTGTATGGAAATGTCAAATAAGGAGATGGATATGTATTGCGATCCCGCTTACGCCGGGCGCTCGGGGGTAGCTCGGCCCCTGAGTGTGAAATCAGTAACGAGCGGCAAATGTGACCCGCCTTGCCAGCGGCGTCGTCCGGTGTCCGGGCCGGTCGATGGGAAATTGATTACCGGAAACTGTGAATGTGGTGCATCTAGTCACCCCTGCGTCTGGTGCGAGGCCAGACAGCAGGAGCTAGACGGCCCACGAGTGCGCACACGTGCGCAGATGAAGTTCGCGGAGAGCAACAGGGCTGATAGCCCTGTGGTTGTTCTCCGCCGAATGGTGACGCCCGTGCCGTCGCCGAGAGGTGGCAGCCGAGCAAGTGACGGGGCCGATGTTTGCCCCAGCTTGCAAGGGCTGGCGAAGGTCCGAGAGGAACTCAACCTTTCGGGGCCTTCGTCTTCTGATAGGGATACAGTGGTGTCCCTATCCGAATCTGAGACGAGCGACCAGTCGGTCCACCGTCGAAAACGTAAAAGGGGCAAAGGCCCTCTGGTCCTTTCCCCTGAGTCCTCTGGGGAGGAGCTTCTCACCCACCAAAAGCGTGGTCGTGGTCGCCCCCCCACCACCGGGGAGTACGTCGGCCTCGCTCAGGCGAAGGCCGAAGTGGCCCGGGCGGAAAAAGAGGAGCTCAAGTTGCAGGCCGAGCGGGAGATCCTCGCCTCGATGGCTGAGGCCAGAGAAACCCGTTCCCGTCTCTCGGAGATGGAGTTTGAGGACGACGCCGTCGAGTCGTCCTCGCTCGTCTTCGAGAGAATCATGACTAGAGTGGAGGCCATCCGCAAGGTGGCCGATGTGTCCCGGAACCTTAAGGGCACTTGCGTTAAGGCACTCCGGGACAACATTGAGGCGGTGGTGGCAGACGCCAAACGTCTGGCCTCCATTTCACCGAAAGAAGAGGCAGCTGCTCTGCGTCGCGAGCTCATAATCGCTCGGGCGCAGAACCAGCAATTAGAAACCGGAATTGACGAACTTCGGAGGGAGTTTGCGGCTTTTAAAGCCGCCCCCTCCGCCGCCTCTGGGTCTCCAGCTACACTGGAGCATCTGGAGGCCATGGAAACGGCGATAATGGACAGGGTCCACGCTCGCCTCAGTGCGCGGCTCGAAAACCTGGAGCCGCGCCTTAATCCAGCGCCGAGGGTGAGCCCTCCATTGGCCGCTCGGAGGGTACCCCCTCCGAAGCCGGCCCCCAGACGAAACACGCCCTCTCCTCCCACCGCACCGCCTAAAGCCGCCACCAGCGGGCCAAAGGCGAAGGCGCCTGTAGGAAGGGCACCTCCAACTCCGAACAAGAGTGCTCGGAGAAGGAGAGCGACCAGAGGCCGCAAGGTGCAGGAGAAGTCTGCGCCGCGCCCCCTCCCACCTGCCCCCACCTCTATGGACAAACCATGGAGTCTGGTGGCTAGGGGTGGAAAGCACAAGGAGCACCCTCCTGCTCCTCAAAAGAAGAGCCGGGCACCACAGCCTGCCCCTCGGAAGGCCAAGCCCTTCAAGACCGCGGCCGTCGTCGTCACCCTGCAGCCAGGAGCTGCCGAGAGGGGGGTGACATACAAGCTGGTCACGGAAGAGGCCAAGAAGAGGGTGGACATCGCGGCGATGGGCATCGAGTATGTTCGCTGCCGTCGTGCGGTGACGGGGGCTGTCATCATGGAAGTCTCCGGCGCCGACAACAACGATAAGGCGGACAAACTCGCTGCCAAACTAAGGGACGTGCTGAGTGCGGAGTCGGTGCGAATCTCGCGGCCCTTCAAGGCCACCGAGATGCTCGTATCGGGCCTCGACGACTCCGTCACTCCAGATGAGGTGGCGGAAGCCATCGCTAGGCTTGGCGACTGTCACAGGGATGCAGTGAAGGTGGGAACCATCCGTAACTCTTATTACGGAATGGGTTCGGTTTGGGCGAGCTGCCCTGTGACAGCCGCCAAGAAAGTCGCGGAAGGCAGATTGCTGGTCGGGTGGACGGCAGCACGGGTGAAGGTGCTGCAGCCCCGCGAGTTGCGCTGTTTCCGGTGCCTGAACACAGGGCACGTCAGGGGGCAGTGCACGGCGGCCGTCGACCGGAGCCAGCAATGCTACAAATGTGGAGAAAATGGTCATCGCGCAGCGGAGTGCCGGGCTGAAGCTCGTTGCCCTCTCTGCGCCGATGCCAACAAAAAAGCAAGCCATCGCCTGGGGAGCAAGAAATGTTCGGCCCCCAAGCCCAGGATGAAAAGAGGAAGGCCTGCGGGTCCTGCGGTTTCAGCCCAGGACTCCATAACCTGCCCACCGGATGGGACTACGGAGACACTCATGGACACACAATCAGTGTGTCCATGAGATGTCTTCAAACAAATGATAAATGCTAATGCGCCGCGCCTTCGCTGCGGCGCATTAAATTGTGACCACCGGGCATCAGGTAGGACGACTGGCGCCCGGCATACACTGACTTGACGGCGTGGCGGCTAGAGATGCTCCCTAGACCGCCACCAAACTGAAGAGTTCAGGAATGGACATAGCGGTGTGCGGGTTCCGCAGATAAGGCCTCGCTGTTTTTCGGACCCGTACACCACCGCTGATGGAGGAGCATGGGGGGGTTTTAGTGGGTATTACCGGCGCTTCTCGCCGGTCGAGTCCCACACTCCCCCTCGCCGACGCGTCCTATGTCGGTGAGGGGCGTCCGTAAACGTGATTTCCCCTCCTCAAAAAAAAAAAAAAAAAAAAAAAGGTTAGGTTAGGTTTCCGTGTGCGGTTCCAGATCCGCCATCGGACGCGTCCCCAGGTTGCGGATAGGGGAACGCCCCCCAGATATGGGGGGTACCGGTTTCGGCCGGCGCGGACAAAAACTGGCATGTGGCTGCCTGCTCTTTCTTAAGGGCGGGCATTGCACGGTCACATGAACCCGTAGCCTCACTCAGTGGGGTCGGGGGTCCGGCGCACTGAGCGTTGGACCGCGAGGAAGAAAACCTCTCTAAAAAATTACTCTCGGAGGGTGAAGCCATGGCTTCTTTTCAAGAAGCCTACGGCTGTCACCAGTGGACCCTTCGTGGTCGTGGGTTGGCCAGCTGAGCTGGCGGTCCGGCTCGCCCGGACATTGTGGTGGTGCGCTCACCAGCGCCTTTCGGAGGGGCCCAGAGATGGGCCAGCGGAGCTTCGGCTCGTGGGTGCGGACCTTGTAGGTCCGCGGGCGCGGCGTGTGGCTTTGGCCACCGTCGGGCAAACCGTAACCCCGTACTCGCGGGGCCGGGGGTCTGGCGCACTGAGCGTCGGGCCGCGTGGAAGAAAACCACTATAAAAAATTACCCTGAAGCCTAAGGTATAGCGTGCCGAGGGGCTGCATGGCTGGGGGGGACCCGGTCCCAAGCGCTCCTGCGGCCTGTTGGGAAAGGGCCGCAGGTACGCCTCCCAAACGAAAATGGAAATGTCTTCAATGGAACAGAGTTTGTCGAGTAATCCCGCTGACGCCGGGCGCTCGGGGGTAGCTCGGCCCCCGAGTGTTAAATTGGTAACCAGCGGCAAATGTGACCCGCCTTGCCAGCGGCGTCGACCGGTGTCCGGGCCGGTCGATGTTAAATTGACTACCGGCGAATGCGATTGTGACGGGGAGCGTCACCCCTGTGCCTGGTGTGAGGCCAGGCAACAGGAGCTTACGCGGAGTGTTACCAGAGTGCGCACGCGTGCGCAGACTAAGGTCGGGTCGACGCGCGACCCCACTGATGGTGGGAGCGGCAGGGTCTCCAGCCCTGTCGTTCTACTTCACGACATTTGTCGTGTGGCGACACCCCAGGTGTCGCCAAGAGACGGAAGCCCTGCAAGCGATGGGGCTGATTCGAACCCCAGCTTGCGAGGGCTGACGGGGATCCGAGAGGAACTCAGCCTCTCGGAGCCCTCGTCAGACATGGAGACGGTGCTCTCTGCTGACGGCGATGCCGGCAGCGAGGGCGACAACGAGTCGGACCCTAAGTTAGGGGACCGGCTCCAAAGAAAGAGGGGCAAAGGCCCACCAGTACCGTCCCCGACGGCCTCCTCGGAGTCCTCGGGGGAAGACAAGGAGAGACCCGGCGTTGCCACGGGTCTTCTTCAGAAGCGAGGCCGCGGTCGCCCTCCTACCACCGGAGAGTACGTCGGCCTCGCTGAGGCGAAGGCCCAGGTAGCCCGAGCCCATAAAGAGGAATTGAAGATACTGGCGGAGCGGGAAATACTCGCCTCGATGTCCGAGGCTAGAGTCACCCGCTCCCGCCTCTCGGAGATGGAGCATGAGGACGACAGCGTTGAGTCGTCCTCGCTCATCTTCGAGAGGCTAATGACTAGTGTGGAGGCCATCCGAAGGGTGGCCGACATATCCAAAAATCTAAAGGGGACCTCCGTGAAGGCGCTCCGCGACCATGTTGACGCGGTAGTCGCCGACGCGAAATGCCTTGCCTCCCTGTCCACCAACGAGGAGACAGCTGCTCTGCGTCGCGAGCTGAAAGAGGCTCGGGCGCAGAACCAGCGGCTCCAGTCGGGGTTGGACGAGCTCCGGAGGGAGTTTGCGGAGTTTCGCAAAAGTGCCGCTGCCCCCGCTGCAGTGACACTTGAGCATATGGCGGCATTAGAAACGTCCATTATGGACAGGGTTCACGCTCGCCTCAGCGCGCGGCTCGAAAACTTGGAGCCGCGCCTAAACCCGGAGCCGAGGGTGAGCCCTCCATTGGCCGCTCGGAAGATACCCCCTCCGAAGTCGGCCCCAAGGAAAGTGCCACCCCTTCCTCCCACCGCACCGCCCAAAGCCTCCACCAGCGGCCAAAAGGCGACGGCGAAGGAAGGGAAAGGGAAGAAAACTTCCAAGGGAAAGAAGAAGGCTACCAAACCTCCGGCTCGACCGGAACCGCGCCCTCTTCCCCCCGCCCCCGCCTCCATGGATCGGCCATGGAGCACGGTGGCCAAAGGGGGGAAACATAAGGAGACCCGGCCAACTCCGGCCGCGACGAGGCGGGCTCAACAGCCCACCCCCAGCGTTCGGAAAACGCCGAAGCCTCCGAAGACTGCGGCCGTGGTCCTCACCCTGCAGCCCGAGGCTGCTGAAAGGGGAGTGACCTACGCCCAAATAGTCACGGAGGCTAAGGCTAAAGTTAGCCTTGAGGAGGTGGGCATACCATTTGTCCGGTCGCGTCGGGCTATCACTGGCGCAGTAATATTTGAGGTGCACGGCGCCGACCTTGGTGAGAAGGCGGACGCGTTGGCCGCCAAGCTACGGGAGAGGATGAGTGCGGAACTCGTCCGAGTCTCAAGACCGGTCAAGTTGACCGAGTTGTTGGTGTCGGGGCTCGACGATTCCGTCACTCCCGCAGAAGTGGCGGCGGCCATCGCCAAAGTCGGCGGTTGCGCCGTCGAATCAGTAAAAGTGGGCGCCATTCGTTTCCCGCGCTTCGGCATGGGCACGGCCTGGGCGGGCTGTCCTGCGACAGCCGCAAAGAAGGTGTTGGAAGGTAGGCTGCTGGTTGGATGGACGGCAGCGAGGGTTAAACCCCTGGAACCCCGACAGCTGCGCTGCTTCCGGTGTCTGGAGTCGGGACACGTCAGGGGGCAGTGCACCGCTGCTGTCGATCGCAGCCAGCTGTGCTATCGCTGCGGGCAGGACGGTCATCGCGCAGCCGATTGCCGAGCCGAAGCCCGCTGCTTAATGTGCGCCGAAGCCGGGAAACGGCACAACCACCGCTTGGGAAGCCCAAAGTGTTCGGCTCCCAAGCGGAAATGGAACAGACGCAGGCCAGCGAATCCTGAGGCTCCGTCCCAGGAGATCGCTGACCGCCCACCGAACGGGGCAAACGGAGCGCCTATGGACGTACAATTAGTACGTCCATAAAGTGCCTCCAGGCGAATATCAACCACTGCGCCGGAGCTCAGGACTTACTAGTTCAGACTCTGGCGCAGTGGGGGATAGACGTGGCAATCGTCTCGGAGCCGTATCTGGTCGTCAATCGTGACAACTGGATCGGCGACCGGGACGATGCCGTCGCCATTGTTTTGACTCCGAGGGAGGGAGCCCACACCGTCGATCGAACCTTCAAAGGTCGAGGGTTCGTTGCCGCCTTTTGCGGAAACATTGTGTTCGTGGGTGTCTATTTTTCGCCAAACCGTCCGCTCGCGGATTTCGAGCGATTCTTGGCGGAAATAGACATCTTCCTGGGGCGGTGTCGTCCGCATCAGGTGCTCCTAGCCGGAGACCTGAATGCGAAGTCGACGGTGTGGGGTTCGGCCTTCACAGACGCGAGGGGCGCAGCTCTCGAGGAGTGGCTCTCCAGCAACAACTTGTTAGTGGCGAACCGGGGCACGACAAACACGTGCGTGCGACAACAGGGCGGATCAGTCGTGGACGTAACGTTTGCGTCTCCCGCCCTGGCACGCCGCGTTCGGGGCTGGGTAGTCGAGGAGGGGGTCGAGACTTTGTCGGATCACCGCTACATTCGGTTTTCCGTCTCCCCCCACTCGACCGACCCGAACAGCCCGAGGCGTGTCCCGTCGGAGATCGGGCCCAGATGGGCACTAAAACAGCTGGAGAGAAACGCCCTCATTGAGGCGTCCCTCGTAGAATCCTGGAATTCACGACCGGAGGTGACCGATGCGGATACAGAAGCGCGGTGGTTTCGTGGGGCAATGACGCACGTCTGCGACGTCGCCATGCCCCGCGTGGGCAAACAGCAGCCCCGTCGTCAGGTGTACTGGTGGTCGCCGGAGCTACAACAGCTCCGGACGACATGTGTGAAAGCACGACGCCGGTACACCCACTCCCGACGACGCCACAAACCCGCATCGGTTGTAGCCGAGCTTTATGCCGCCTTCCAAGGGGCCAAGAAAGCACTGAGAGCGGAGATCGGGGCAGCGAAGGAGCGCGCCTGGCAGGAGCTAGTAAACTCTCTCGAGCAGGACCCATGGGGCAGGCCGTACAAGCTTGTGATGAGCAAGCTTCGCCCCTGGGCCCCTCCGTTAACATCCACGATGGAGACGGAGACGCTCGAGAGAGTGGTGGAGAATCTGTTCCCTGCCAGGGCGGAGGGCGACGCTCCTACTGCGCGGCTGCAGATCCCGATGGAGGCTCCCCCCGAGGTGTCAGAGGGTGAACTCGATAGGGCGGTTCTTCGCCTCAGTGCGAAGAACACAGCACCCGGTCCCGATGGCATCCCGGGGAAGGCGCTGGTTTTGGCCCTGAAAGAGGGCGGCCTACTGGAGAGATTTCGTGCGCTACTCACAACCTGTGTGACGGATAGCCACTTTCCCAACGAGTGGAAGGAGGGCAGGCTGGTCCTCATCCGCAAGCCTGGGCGACCGGTGGACTCACCATCGGCCTACCGCCCCATAGTCCTGCTGAGTGAGGCGGGCAAGTTGTTTGAGCGGGTTATCGCTGCTCGCCTCACTCACCACCTGGAGGAGACTGGGCCGAACTTGGCCGACAACCAGTTCGGCTTCAGGAGGGGCAGGTCCACCGTCGACGCAATCGCGCGGGTGAGGGCTTTAGCCGATGAGGCAGTTGGGAAAGGCGGGTGCGTCTTGGCAGTGTCCCTGGACATCTCCAACGCGTTCAACACCCTACCTCATAGGGTCATTCTGGAGGCAATGGGGTACCACGGCTTCCCTTTGTATCTGCGCCGACTCGTTGAGGACTACCTCTCGGGTCGGTCAGTCGTGTACCCCACGCGCGTTGGAGATCGTCAACGTGGAGTGTCGTGCGGTGTCCCGCAGGGGTCGGTTCTCGGGCCGCTCCTGTGGAACATCGGCTACGACTGGGTGCTGCGGGGCGCTACCCTGCGCGGGGTCGACGTCACTTGCTACGCGGACGATACTTTGGTCACCGCCCGCGGTAGCACGTATCGTGACGCGGCCCTGTTGGCGACAGCCGGAGTCGCACAGGTTGTGATGCGCATACGGCGCTTGGGCCTGACGGTGGCCCTTGAGAAGTGCGAAGCGATTTGCTTTCGCGGGCCTCGCAAGGTGCCACCGCCAGATGCACACATAATTGTTGGCGGGGTTTCCATCGGCGTCGGGTCGACGTTGAAATATCTCGGCGTCGTACTCGATAGCCGATGGAACTTTAAAGAGCATTTCCGGAGCCTAGCTCCGAAATTGATTAAGACGACGTTCGCCCTATGCGGGCTAATGCCCAACTTGGGTGGCCCTAAAGGTGGGTGCCGCCGCCTCTTCGCGGGCGTGGTGCGCTCGATGGCTCTGTACGGGGCGCCAATTTGGGTCGACTCCCTGTCGGCCCAAAACCTGGCCGTGCTGCGGCGCCTGCAGCGGGTCATGGCGTCCAGGGTCATCAGAGCATATCGCACCACCTCGTGGAGAGCGGCATGCGCAATCGCCGGCACGCTCCCCTGGGAGCTGGATGCCGAGGTCCTTGCAGCGGTCTACCGCAAGACAGCGGATGCAAGGACCCGCGGCGCGAGTCCACTCCCAGAGGAGGTATCACGATGGAGGCGAGAGGGCCAGGAGGAGGCGCTCGAGCGCTGGCGCGACGATTTGATGCAGGCGGGGTACGGTTTTCGCACCACGTCTGCGATCGCGCCAGTGCTGAACGAGTGGGTGAGCAGGCGGACCGGCTCGCTCTCTTACCGGCTTGTGCAGGTGCTTACGGGGCATGGTTGCTTCGGACGGTACCTGTGCAACGTCGCGAGGAGGGAGCCAACAACCGCCTGCCACGAATGTGGGGCCAATGAAGACACCGCGCAGCACGTGTTAGAGGATTGCCCAAGTTGGGATATAGAGAGAGCGGCTCTGACGGCAGTCGTGGGGCAGGACCTGTCCTTGCCGGCTGTCGTCAGAGCAATGATTGAGACGCCTGACGGCTGGGAAGCCGTCAGATTATACTGTGAGGCGGCCCTGAGTGGCAAAGAGGCCAGGGAGCGGCTCCGCGAGGAGGATCCCGAGGCAGACCCACTCAGGCGCCGCAAAATAGGAAGACGGCGCCGCGCCTACGCTGCGGCGCCACTACAATACCGGAATTGACTGCCAGGCGTCTGACGTCCGGCCTACTCTGACTTGACGTGGCGTGGCGGCCTAGCGATGCTCCCTAGACCGCCACCAAAGAACAGGATCCTTAAGTGGACATAGCGGTGTGCGGGTTACGCGGACATGGCTCGCGCTGTTATTCGGACCCGCACATTTCCGCCGATGGTGGAGCATGGGGGGGTTTTAGTGGGTATTACCGGCGCCTTTCGCCGGTCGAGTCCCACACTCCCCCTCGCTGACGCGTCCTACGTCGGCGGGGGGCGTCCGTAAATGTGATTTCCCCTCCTCAACAAAAAAAAAAAAAAAGGTTAGGTTAGGTTAGGTTAGGTTAGGTTAGGTTAGGTTAGGTTAGGTTAGGTTAGGTTAGGTTAGGTTAGGTTAGGTTAGGTTAGGTTAGGTTAGGTTAGGTTAGGTTAGGTTAGGTTAGGTTAGGTTAGGTTAGGTTAGGTTAGGTTAGGTTAGGTTAGGTTAGGTTAGGTTAGGTTAGGTTAGGTTAGGTTAGGTTAGGTTAGGTTAGGTTAGGTTAGGTTAGGTTAGGTTAGGTTAGGTTAGGTTAGGTTAGGTTAGGTTAGGTTAGGTTAGGTTAGGTTAGGTTGCTCGAAATTTCCGTATTTTAAATCGCAAATATCTCCGTTGTTAGTTGGTGTTTCCTAGCGTGTCGCATATCGTTTGAAGCCTTTTTGAAGGCTCTCTCGATTTGCCCACAGCAGTTGTTGTTGTTTGATTGTTATTAAGTTGTTTTTGTTGTTTTTTGTTTTTTCTGTTAGAAAATTTTTAGATAAAAGCCGCGATAAGTCCCGGTTCCCGTAGCCGGATCTTGTCGCGGTCTTAGGCTGAAAGTTGCCTCCCTGTGAGCTCTTTCAGCCAGTCTAGAAATTTTCTTTCATTTCTTTGTTGTTAAGTTTTTATTACTGTTTTTGTTGTTAGTTTTTTAAGAAAATTTGTTGTTATCGCTGATAACTTTGGTGCCAGCAGCCGGATCGCGTCGCGGGTTTGGGTTGAAAGAAGCCTCCTTGGAAGCTCTTTCACCCAATCCAAACCGGTTGTTGGTAACCCTTGTTATTCAGGAAATATTGTTGTTTTTGTTGTCTAGTTTTAAGAAAAATTGTTATTTTTGTTAATTGTGTGCTAACACCTTTGTTGTTTTGTCCCCCCTCTTGTAGGGGTGGACTCACCAACAAACTCGGAGGTCGGCAGGGCCATTTCGTGGCCCATGTCGGACTCCACGGAGACAAGCGGGCCAAGCCCGAAGGAGAAAACGGGGGCAACGAGGCTCCTGTACTCAAAGGTGTTGACCCGTTCGGCGACCCGCAAGCGGTCGGCCGTGAAGGAAGTGTCGGAGGACTCTAGGTCCTCCAACAAGTTTTTCGACCTGGCGTCCGGGTCGGAAGAGATGGAGGAGCTTGCGGAACCCTCAGTTCCGCTCAAATTCAAGAAGGGTAGTAAGGGCCGCGGCGGCAAGGCACTCGGCCACGACTTCGGTGTATCGCGAGCTCGCCGTGAACTGCAGAGTGTCTCGGACACAGACTCTGACAGGTCCGAGAGGACCTTCCGGTCTGCAAAGTCGTCGGCAGGCTCGCTAGAGCAGCTGACTCAAAAGGCTGAAGCTAGTGCAGCAGCTATACTTGAGGTTGTCCGCAAATCGGGCAACCTCAAAGGAACATCCCAAAGGGATATCAAGGAGAACACTCAATCCATCCTCGGAGTAGTAGAGGCGGTGGCGGCGCGCAAGTCATCTGACGAAAACCGGAGACTTCGCGCCGACAACAAAAGGCTCCGAGGACAAATTGATGCCCTCATACAGGAGGTGACGGCGCTCCGTAGGGCCTTTTCCGAAAGGCCCTTACCCGAAAGAACTTCAGCCGAGCACCAGGCTGTAGCACCGCCCCCTACAGTGGCTGACTCACAGTCACTGTCCAGGGCGGAATTCCTAGAGGCATTTTCCGCCCTGCAGGCGGAGCTCACAGCCCATGTAGGGGGCGTAGTTAACGCTCACCTGGATGGACTGGAGGTAGATGGGAGGCTCCTCCCTGCACGTCAACTCCGTCCTCCTCTAAGGGCGGACAAGAAACGGGAGGATCGCATAGCGTCCTCCCAGAATGAATCGGGGTCAACGCTTGCCCCGCCGGCGAACTTACCCAAAAAAAGCGAGGGTGGTAAAAGCGGCCAAGCCCGTCTCTAAGGCTCCTGAGCCGCAGCCGGGGCGCTCGGCTGAGACTGAGCCCTGGTCCGAAGTGGTAAGGCGTAAGAAGCGCACCCCTGCCACTCCAGCCCCGAAAGCTGTGAAGGTGACCGCAAACAAGCTCCCCAAAGAGCATAAAAAGCTGGCGGTCGTTGTGGCCCTCAAACCCGAGGCCATCGAGAAGGGGGCCACATACAAAAAGGCCTTGGACAGGACCAAGGCCTCAGTTTCTTTGGACGCTTTGGGCATCGGTCCTGCCCAATTCCGCACGGGCGTAACGGGAGCCCGTATCCTCGAGCTGCCGAAAGAAACTACGCCCGTGCAGGCAGACAAGTTGGCTGCCCAAATAAGAGCCGTACTAGGGGACGATGCCAAAGTTACGCGCCCAGTAAAAACGGTCGACATCCGGATCAACGGGCTTGACGATTCGGTGTCGGCCGAAGAGGTGCAGTCGGCTCTGGCCCTAAGCACGGGCTGTCCTCCTGAGCACTTCAGGGTGGGGAAGGTCCACCCTGGAGCCAGAGGGGTGGGCTCGGCGTTCGCAACATGCCCCGTTGAAGCCGCCAAAAAACTGGCGACCGGTGGAAGATTAACGGTTGGATGGAGTTCTGCCTCCATCCAACTGTTGGAACAGCGTCCCATGCGCTGTTACAAGTGCATGGGGCTTGGACATCCGGTCGTCAGATGTCCGTCTAAAAAGGATCGCAGCGGTCTCTGCTACCGCTGCGGGATCGACGGGCACTCCGCATTCGAGTGCGAGGCGGCTTATAGGTGCGCAGTATGTGCGGACGCCGGGCTCCCGGCCAATCACCGCATGGGGGGAATGAATTGCTCCCCCCCAGCTGTAAAGGGCCGTCTTACGGCCGTTAAGCCGACAGCCGTAGCCGGGGCCTCTGGCACTATCAGGGAGGAGCCAATGGACACCGTCAATGTCCAGTAGGCCCACTGCTAAGTTCCTCCAGGCGAATATTAACCACTCCGCTGGGGCACAGGATCTACTGTGTCAGTCCATGGCGGAGTGGGAGATTCACCTGGCGGTGGTGGCGGAGCCATACACGGTCCCCAATAATGCCAACTGGCTAGGGGACCTGGACGACTCCGCTGCTATAGCAGTGAGGCCTGGTGGTGAGGCTCCTCCCTTTTCCCTCAGGGAGAGAGGTGCGGGTTTCGTGGCAGCAAACTGGGGGAGAATGGTGGTCGTGTCGACCTACTTCTCCCCAAACCGCAGTCGGGCGGACTTCGAGTCCTTCCTGGCTGCGGTGGAGGGGGTGGTGAGGCGTGCGGCCCCACTCCCAGTTTTGGTGGCGGGAGACCTCAACGCCAAGTCCTCGGCGTGGGGGTCCTCCCGTACGGACGTGAGGGGGGGTATTCTGGAGTCCTGGGCGCTGGGCCTAGGGCTCCAGGTACTCAATCGTGGTACCTCTCCCACGTGCGTACGGTGGCAAGGTACGTCCATTGTGGACGTATCCTTTGCCACTGCCGCCCTTGCTGCCCAAACCCGTAGCTGGCGGGTCGAGGAAGATGTGGAGACCCTGTCGGACCACCTGTATGTCCGATATGAGGTCTCCACGCTGGCCCCCAGCGCGCCACAGCGTCGGGATCCTACGGCGGGTGTCGCCTTCCCCAGGTGGGCACTCGCCAAGCTCCGCCCGGATGTGGCGGAGGAGGCCGCGATGGTGAGGGAATGGTCGTCTCTCCCCCCTCACCTCGCAGGTGATCCCGACGGCATGGCAGACCATTTCGCGGACGACCTGCGGGAAGTCTGCAATGCTGCCATGCCTCTGTGGCGCCCTCCTCCCAAATGGAAGAAGGTCTACTGGTGGGCGCAGGAGATAGCTCTCCTGCGCACCACGTGTTTAGCGGCAAGGCGCGCCCTTCTTCGTTGCCGGAGGAGGCGTTCCAGGAGGACGCCTGACGAAGAGGTCCTCCTTCGTCAGGCGTACAGGGAGGCTCACAAGGCCCTGCAGAAGGGAATCTGCAGGGCCAAAGAAGAGGCGCACGAGCGCTTCCTGGCCCTCCTGGACGCCGACCCCTGGGGTCGTCCGTACAGGGTTGTGAGGGGGAAATTCGCATCGAGCTCCCCCTCGACAGCCAATCTTGGCCCGGAGCTGCTTGAAAAGGTCATGGGGTCCCTGTTCCCGACCCCTGGCCGATTCGAGCCCCCTCCCATGGAGCCTCCGGAACCACTCCCGGAGCTCGAGGTGGAGGGTCCTCCCGTCTCTGACGCGGAGTTTGAGGCGGTGAGGGAGCGGCTCCGGGGCAAGAAGACGGCCCCGGGACCAGACGGAGTCCCGGCCAAGGCCCTAGCAATCGCGCTAGGGCCTCTAGAGGAGAGATTCCGGGCGGTGATGAATGCATGCATCGCCCGGAAAAAGTTCCCGGCGAGATGGAAGGTGGGGCGTCTCTGCCTTCTCCGCAAGGAGGGACGCCCTGCCGACTCGCCGGCGGGGTACCGACCGGTGGTCCTGCTCGACGATTCCGGTAAAGCCATGGAAAGGATCATGGCTCGTCGGATCGTCGAGCATTTGGAAACGGAGGGGCCGAACTTGGACGAGCACCAGTTCGGCTTCCGCACCGGTCGGTCCACCGTGGATGCAGTGAGCCTCCTCAAGCGGTGGACTGAGGAGGCCACGGGCAGAGGGGAGGCTGTTGTTGCGGTGTCGCTCGACATCCGCAACGCCTTCAACAGCCTCCCCCACGAATGTATCAGGGCGGCACTTCGGTTCCACCGAGTGCCGTCCTACCTCTGCGCCCTCGTCAACGACTACCTCTCTGAACGGGTAGTGCTGTACGAGGGCGCAGACGGGAATGTTATGCGCCGGCCAGTGGCGGTCGGCGTACCGCAGGGGGCCGTCCTGGGCCCCCTATTGTGGAATTTGGGATATAATTGGGTCCTGCGAGGCAATCTCCTACCCAAAATGGAGATTGTCTGCTTTGCCGACGACACTCTCGTCGCGGCAAGAGCAAAGACGTGGGAGAAAGCAGAACGGCTTGCGTCGGTCGGCACCTCGTTGGTCGTCCGGCGCATCCGTCTGCTCGGATTGGAGGTGGCCCTAGACAAAACTAGGGCCATGGGTTTCCATCCCCCACGCCGCAGGATCCCGCCGGGGCTCCGCGTCCGAGTGGAGGGGGTCCGGATTCCGGTCGAGATGCATTTCAAATATCTCGGCCTAACTCTGGACCCCCGCTGGAACTTCGAGGAGCACTTCAAGCTCCTCGTTCCACGGCTTATTAACACCGCAGCCGCACTCGGACGGCTCCTCCCTAACCAGGGAGGACCCAATTCGGCGTGCCGTCGGCTTTACCATGGTGTGGTAAGGTCGATGGCACTCTACGGAGCCCCGGTCTGGGCGGAGTGCCTCACTCCTCGCACCCGGGCCCTCCTACGGAGGCCACAGAGGGTCATGGCGACCCGGGCCGTGCGGGCCTATCGCACGGTCAGCCACGGGGCTGCCTGCGTGCTAGCGGGTATGCTTCCGTGGGATGTCGATGCCCTGGTTCTGTCCCAGGTGCATCGGCATCGGGTCGCCGCCAGGGCCCTCGGAGAAAGACCCGTTGCCGAGGACGTGCAACGGGTCCGTGCAGAGGCCCATGAGAGGGCCATCGATGATTGGAGTGAGGCACTAAACAATCCCACCGCCGGTCACCGGACGATCATAGCTATTCGTCCGGTGTTGGAGGACTGGGTGAGGCGCCAAAAAGGCTGCCTCACCTTCCACATGGTGCAGATGATGACCGGACACGGGTGCTTCGGTCATTATCTGCACCGAATAAAGAGGGAGGACTCGCCGCGGTGCCACCACTGCGGCGACCCAGACGATACGGCCGAGCACACGCTCCAGGTGTGCCCGGCCTGGAGTCCCCAGCGTCACGAGCTAGAAGTGGCGCTGGGTGGAGCTGATGTCACACTGCCAAACATGGTCGAAGCCATGCTTGGCAGTGTGGCCACTTGGAAAACAGTTGCCGCCTTCTGCGGATATATAATGTCGCAGAAGGAGGCAGCTGAGAGGGAGCGAGAGGAAGAGGCCGGTCTCGCTTCCCTCAGACGTAGGCGGCGGGGCAGGAGAAGGCGGGCATACCAAGCCCGTCTTTGAATGTCCCAGGGGACCTGCGCACATAGCTGGCCAGCTATGTGTGCCTGCACTAGGTCCCACCGTCTGGGGATTGCCTGGGTGTCTCCGGGCAATCCTCCGTTGGCGTTAGCCTAGCCGGTCGGCTAGACTGCCCTGGAGTGGATCGGAGTTTGGTGCCTCGGCAGAACCCGGTTCACTCCGTTCACAGGGCAAGGAGGCACCGGGGAGTTTTAGTGGGTATTCCCAGTGCCGCTATGATCAGGTGCTGGGCGACCCCCACATATCCCTACCGTCTAGCCAGCGGTAGGGAATCTGTAAGCGGATTACTCCTCGTCAAAAAAAAAAAAAAAAAAAAAAAAAAAAAAAAAGGTTAGGTTAGGTTAGGTTAGGTTAGGTTAGGTTAGGTTAGGTTAGGTTAGGTTAGGTTAGGTTAGGTTAGGTTAGGTTAGGTTAGGTTAGGTTAGGTTTGCAGCCTGAGGCTGCTGAAAGGGGAGTGACCTACGCCCAAATAGTCACGGAGGCTAAGGCCAAAGTCAGCCTTGAGGAGGTGGGCATACCGTTTGTCCGATCGCGCCGGGCTATCACCGGCGCCGTTATTTTTGAGGTGCACGGCGCCGACCTTGCTGAGAAGGCGGACGCGTTGGCCGCCAAGCTGCGGGAAAGGATGAGTGCGGAACTCGTCCGAGTCTCGAGACCGGTCAAGCTGACCGAGCTTCTGGTGTCGGGGCTCGACGATTCCGTCACTCCCGCAGAAGTGGCGGCGGCCATCGCCAAAGTCGGCGGTTGCGCCGTCGAATCAGTAAAAGTGGGCGCCATTCGTTTCCCGCGCTTCGGCATGGGCACGGCCTGGGCGGGCTGTCCTGCGACAGCCGCAAAGAAGGTGTTGGAAGGTAGGCTGCTGGTTGGATGGACGGCAGCGAGGGTTAAAGCCCTAGAACCCCGACAGCTGCGCTGCTTCCGGTGTCTGGAGTCGGGACACGTCAGGGGGCAGTGCACCGCTGCTGTCGATCGCAGCCAGCTCTGCTACCGCTGCGGGCAGGACGGTCATCGCGCAGCCGATTGCCGCGCCGAAGCCCGCTGCTTAATGTGCGCCGAAGCCGGGAAACGGCACAACCACCGCTTGGGAAGCCCAAAGTGTTCGGCTCCCAAGCGGAAATGGAACAGACGCAGGCCAGCGAATCCTGAGGCTCCGTCCCAGGAGATCGCTGACCGCCCACCGAACGGGGCAAACGGAGCGCCTATGGACGTACAATTAGTACGTCCATAAAGTGCCTCCAGGCGAATATCAACCACTGCGCCGGAGCTCAGGACTTACTAGTTCAGACTCTGGCGCAGTGGGGGATAGACGTGGCAATCGTCTCGGAGCCGTATCTGGTCGTCAATCGTGACAACTGGATCGGCGACCGGGACGATGCCGTCGCCATTATTTTGACTCCGGGGGAAGGAGCCCACGCCGTCGATCGAACCTTCAAAGGTCGAGGGTTCGTTGCCGCCTTTTGCGGAAACATTGTTTACATAGGTGTCTATTTTTCGCCAAACCGTCCGCTCGCGGATTTCGAGCGATTTTTGGCGGAAATAGACATCTTCCTGGGGCGGTGTCGTCCGCATCAGGTGCTCCTAGCCGGAGACCTGAATGCGAAGTCGACGGTGTGGGGTTCGGCCTTCACAGACGCGAGGGGCGCAGCTCTCGAGGAGTGGCTCTCCAGCAACAACTTGTTAGTGGCGAACCGGGGCACGACAAACACGTGCGTGCGACAACAGGGCGGATCAGTCGTGGACGTAACGTTTGCGTCTCCCGCCCTGGCACGCCGCGTTCGGGGCTGGGTAGTCGAGGAGGGGGTCGAGACTTTGTCGGACCACCGATACATTCGGTTCTCCATCTCCCCCCACTCGATTGACCCGAACAGCCCGAGGCGTGCCCCGTCGGAGATCGGGCCCAGATGGGCACTAAAACAGCTGGAGAGAAACGCCCTCATTGAGGCGTCCCTCGTTGAATCCTGGAATACACGACCGGAGGTGACCGATGCGGACACAGAGGCGCGGTGGTTTCGTGGGGCAATGACGCACGTCTGCGACGTCGCCATGCCCCGCGTGGGCAAACAGCAGCCCCGTCGTCAGGTGTACTGGTGGTCGCCGGAGCTACAACAGCTCCGGACGACATGTGTGAAAGCACGACGCCGGTACACCCACTCCCGGCGACGCCACAAACCCGCATCGGTCGTGGCCGAGCTTTTTGCCGCCTTCCAAGGGGCCAAAAAGGCGCTGCGGGTTGAAATAAGTGCAGCGAAGGAGCGCGCCTGGCAGGAGTTGGTGAACTCTCTCGAGCAGGACCCATGGGGCAGGCCGTATAAGCTTGTAATGAGCAAGCTTCGCCCCTGGGCCCCACCGTTATCATCGACGATGAACACGGAGATGCTCGAGAGGGTGGTGGAGAATCTGTTCCCTGCCAGGGCGGAAGGCGATGCTCCCCCGACAACGCTGCAGATCTCGCAGGAGGATCCCCCCGAGGTGTCAGAGGGTGAACTTGATAGGGCGGTTCTTCGCCTCAGTGCGAAGAACACAGCACCCGGTCCCGATGGCATCCCGGGGAAGGCGCTGGTCTTGGCCCTGAAAGAGGGCGGCCTTGGAGATAGATTCCGTGCGCTGCTCACAATCTGTGCGAAGGATGGCCACTTTCCCAAGGAGTGGAAGTTAGGTAAGCTTGTCCTCATCCGCAAGCCTGGGCGTCCGGTGGACTCACCGTCGGCCTATCGCCCCATAGTCCTACTGAGTGAGGCGGGTAAGCTGTTTGAGCGGGTTATCGCTGCTCGCCTCACTCAACATCTAGAGGAGACCGGGCCGAACTTGGCCGACGTCCAGTTCGGCTTCCGGAGGGGCAGGTCCACCGTTGACGCGATTGCGCGGGTGAGGACCTTAGCGGAGGAGGAGATTGGGAAAGGCGGGGTCGTCCTGGCGGTGTCCCTCGACATCTCCAACGCGTTCAACACTCTCCCACACAGTGTTATCATGGAGGCAATGGGGTACCACGGCTTCCCGGAGTACCTCCGACGACTTGTCGGGGATTATCTCTCGGGTCGCTCGATCGTGTACCCCACGCGCGTTGGAGATCGTCAGCGCGGTGTGTCGTGCGGTGTTCCGCAGGGGTCGGTCCTCGGGCCGCTCCTGTGGAACATTGGCTACGACTGGGTGCTGCGGGGCGCTACCCTGCGCGGGGTCGACGTCACGTGTTACGCGGACGACACCTTGGTGACCGCCCGTGGTGGCAGGTACCGTGACGCGGCCCTGCTGGCAACCGCTGGAGTCGCACAGATTGTGATGCGCATACGGCGCTTGGGTCTGACGGTGGCCCTTGAGAAGTGTGAAGCGATTTGCTTCCACGGGCCTCGCAAGGCGCCACCGCCAGATGCAAATATCATCATTGGTGGAGTTTCCATCGGCGTCGGGTCGACGCTGAAATATCTCGGCGTCGTACTCGATAGCCGGTGGACATTTAACGAGCACTTTCGGAGCCTGGCCCCGAAACTAACAAAGACGGCTTTCGCCCTATGCGGGCTAATGCCCAACCTGGGCGGACCCAACGCTGGGTGCCGCCGTCTCTTCGCGGGCGTGGTGCGCTCGATGGCCCTGTACGGGGCGCCCATCTGGGCCGATTCCCTGTCGGCTCAGAACCGGACTGTGCTGCGGCGTCTGCAGCGGGTCATGGCGTCCAGGGTCGTCAGAGCGTATCGCACCACCTCGTGGAGAGCGGTGTGCGCGATCGCCGGCACTCTTCCCTGGGAGCTGGATGCCGGGGTTCTTGCAGCGATTTACCATAGGATCGCGGATGCAAGGGCCCGTGGCCTGAATCCACTCCCGGAGGAGGTGCTGCGTTGGAGGAGAGAGCTCCAGGAGGAGGCACTCGAGCGCTGGCGCGACGATTTGATGCAGGCGGGGTACGGTTTTCGCACCACGTCTGCGATCGCGCCAGTGTTGAACGAGTGGGTGAGCAGGCGGACCGGCTCGCTCTCCTTCCGGCTTGTGCAGGTGCTTACGGGGCATGGTTGCTTCGGACGGTACCTGTGCAACGTCGCGAGGAGGGAGCGGACCACCGTCTGCCACGAGTGCGGAGCCGCCGAAGACACGGCACAACATACCTTGGAGGTATGCCCAGGTTGGGATACGGAGAGAGCGGCTCTGACGGCAGTCGTGGGGCAGGACCTGTCCTTGCCGGCTGTCGTCAGAGCAATGGTTGAGAGTACTGACGGCTGGGAAGCCGTCAGATTGTTTTGTGAGGCGGCCCTGAGTGGCAAAGAGGCCAGGGAACGGCTCCGCGAGGAGGATCCCGCGGCAGACCCACTCAGGCGCCGCAAAACCGGAAGACGGCGTCGCGCATTCGCTGCTGCGGCGCATTAAATTGTAACCACCGGGCGTCAGGTAGGACGACTGGCGTCCGGAAAACACGGATTTGACGGCGTGGCGGCCTAGAGATGCTCCCTAGACCGCCACAAATTGCAGAGTTCAGAAATGAACATAGCGGTGTGCGGGTTCCGCAGACATGGCCTCGCTGTTTTTCGGACCCGTACATCACCGCTGATGGAGGAGCATGGGGGGGTTTTAGTGGGTATTACCGGCGCTTCTCGCCGGTCGAGTCCCACACTCCCCCTCGCCGACGCGTCCTATGTCGGCGAGGGGCGTCCGTAAACGTGATTTCCCCTCCTCAACAAAAAAAAAAAAAGGTTAGGTTAGGTTAGGTTAGGTTAGGTTAGGTTAGGTTAGGTTAGGTTAGGTTAGGTTAGGTTAGGTTAGGTTAGGTTAGGTTAGGTTAGGTTAGGTTAGGTTAGGTTAGGTTAGGTTAGGTTAGGTTAGGTTCCTCGGAGAAAGACCCGTTGCCGAGGACGTGCAACGGGTCCGTGCAGAGGCCCATGAGAGGGCCATTGAAGATTGGAGTGAGGCACTACTCAACCCCACCGCCGGTCACCGGACGATCCTGGCGATCCGTCCGGTGTTGGAGGAATGGGTGAGGCGCCAAAAAGGCTGCCTCACCTTCCACATGGTGCAGATGATGACCGGACACGGGTGCTTCGGTCATTATCTGCACCGCATAAAAAGGGAGGAGTCGCCGCGGTGCCACCACTGCGGCGACCCCGACGACACGGCCGAGCACACGCTCCAGGTGTGCCCGGCCTGGAGTCCCCAGCGCCGGGAGTTGGAAGTGGCGCTGGGTGGAGTGGACGTCACACTGCCAAACATGGTCGAAGCCATGCTTGGCAGTGTGGCCACTTGGAAAACAGTTGCCGCCTTCTGCGGATATATAATGTCGCAGAAGGAGGCAGCTGAGAGGGAGCGAGAGGAAGAGGCCGGTCTCGCCTCCCTCAGACGTAGGCGGCGGGGCAGGAGAAGGCGGGCATACCAAGCCCGTCTTTGAATGTCCCAGGGGACCTGCGCACATAGCTGGCCAGCTATGTGTGCCTGCACTAGGTCCCACCGTCTGGGGATTGCCTGGGTGTCTCCGGGCAATCCTCCGTTGGCGTTAGCCTAGCAAGACGGCTAGGCTGCCCTGGAGTGGATCGGAGTTTGGTGCCTCGGCAGAACCCGGTTCACTCCGTTCACAGGGCAAGGAGGCACCGGGGAGTTTTAGTGGGTATTCCCAGTGCCGCTATGATCAGGTGCTGGGCGACCCCCACATATCCCTACCGTCTAGCCAGCGGTAGGGAATCTGTAAGCGGATTACTCCTCGTCAAAAAAAAAAAAAAAAAAAAAAAAGGTTAGGTTAGGTTAGGTTAGGTTAGGTTAGGTTAGGTTAGGTTAGGTTAGGTTAGGTTAGGTTAGGTTAGGTTAGGTTAGGTTAGGTTAGGTTAGGTTAGGTTAGGTTAGGTTAGGTTAGGTTAGGTTAGGTTAGGTTAGGTTAGGTTAGGTTAGGTTAGGTTAGGTTAGGTTAGGTTAGGTTAGGTTAGGTTAGGTTAGGTTAGGTTAGGTTAGGTTAGGTTAGGTTAGGTTAGGTTAGGTTAGGTTAGGTTAGGTTAGGTTAGGTTAGGTTAGGTTAGGTTAGGTTAGGTTAGGTTAGGTTAGGTTAGGTTAGGTTAGGTTAGGTTAGGTTAGGTTAGGTTAGGTTAGGTTAGGTTAGGTTAGGTTAGGTTAGGTTAGGTTAGGTTAGGTTAGGTTAGGTTAGGTTAGGTTAGGTTAGGTTAGGTTAGGTTAGGTTAGGTTAGGTTAGGTTAGGTTAGGTTAGGTTAGGTTAGGTTAGGTTAGGTTAGGTTAGGTTAGGTTAGGTTAGGTTAGGTTAGGTTAGGTTAGGTTAGGTTAGGTTAGGTTAGGTTAGGTTAGGTTAGGTTAGGTTAGGTTAGGTTAGGTTAGGTTAGGTTAGGTTAGGTTAGGTTAGGTTAGGTTAGGTTAGGTTAGGTTAGGTTAGGTTAGGTTAGGTTAGGTTAGGTTAGGTTAGGTTAGGTTAGGTTAGGTTAGGTTAGGTTAGGTTAGGTTAGGTTAGGTTAGGTTAGGTTAGGTTAGGTTAGGTTAGGTTAGGTTAGGTTAGGTTAGGTTAGGTTAGGTTAGGTTAGGTTAGGTTAGGTTAGGTTAGGTTAGGTTAGGTTAGGTTAGGTTAGGTTAGGTTAGGTTAGGTTAGGTTAGGTTAGGTTAGGTTAGGTTAGGTTAGGTTAGGTTAGGTTAGGTTAGGTTAGGTTAGGTTAGGTTAGGTTAGGTTAGGTTAGGTTAGGTTAGGTTAGGTTAGGTTAGGTTAGGTTAGGTTAGGTTAGGTTAGGTTAGGTTAGGTTAGGTTAGGTTAGGTTAGGTTAGGTTAGGTTAGGTTAGGTTAGGTTAGGTTAGGTTAGGTTAGGTTAGGTTAGGTTAGGTTAGGTTAGGTTAGGTTAGGTTAGGTTAGGTTAGGTTAGGTTAGGTTAGGTTAGGTTAGGTTAGGTTAGGTTAGGTTAGGTTAGGTTAGGTTAGGTTAGGTTAGGTTAGGTTAGGTTAGGTTAGGTTAGGTTAGGTTAGGTTAGGTTAGGTTAGGTTAGGTTAGGTTAGGTTAGGTTAGGTTAGGTTAGGTTAGGTTAGGTTAGGTTAGGTTAGGTTAGGTTAGGTTAGGTTAGGTTAGGTTAGGTTAGGTTAGGTTAGGTTAGGTTAGGTTAGGTTAGGTTAGGTTAGGTTAGGTTAGGTTAGGTTAGGTTAGGTTAGGTTAGGTTAGGTTAGGTTAGGTTAGGTTAGGTTAGGTTAGGTTAGGTTAGGTTAGGTTAGGTTAGGTTAGGTTAGGTTAGGTTAGGTTAGGTTAGGTTAGGTTAGGTTAGGTTAGGTTAGGTTAGGTTAGGTTAGGTTAGGTTAGGTTAGGTTAGGTTAGGTTAGGTTAGGTTAGGTTAGGTTAGGTTAGGTTAGGTTAGGTTAGGTTAGGTTAGGTTAGGTTAGGTTAGGTTAGGTTAGGTTAGGTTAGGTTAGGTTAGGTTAGGTTAGGTTAGGTTAGGTTAGGTTAGGTTAGGTTAGGTTAGGTTAGGTTAGGTTAGGTTAGGTTAGGTTAGGTTAGGTTAGGTTAGGTTAGGTTAGGTTAGGTTAGGTTAGGTTAGGTTAGGTTAGGTTAGGTTAGGTTAGGTTAGGTTAGGTTAGGTTAGGTTAGGTTAGGTTAGGTTAGGTTAGGTTAGGTTAGGTTAGGTTAGGTTAGGTTAGGTTAGGTTAGGTTAGGTTAGGTTAGGTTAGGTTAGGTTAGGTTAGGTTAGGTTAGGTTAGGTTAGGTTAGGTTAGGTTAGGTTAGGTTAGGTTAGGTTAGGTTAGGTTAGGTTAGGTTAGGTTAGGTTAGGTTAGGTTAGGTTAGGTTAGGTTAGGTTAGGTTAGGTTAGGTTAGGTTAGGTTAGGTTAGGTTAGGTTAGGTTAGGTTAGGTTAGGTTAGGTTAGGTTAGGTTAGGTTAGGTTAGGTTAGGTTAGGTTAGGTTAGGTTAGGTTAGGTTAGGTTAGGTTAGGTTAGGTTAGGTTAGGTTAGGTTAGGTTAGGTTAGGTTAGGTTAGGTTAGGTTAGGTTAGGTTAGGTTAGGTTAGGTTAGGTTAGGTTAGGTTAGGTTAGGTTAGGTTAGGTTAGGTTAGGTTAGGTTAGGTTAGGTTAGGTTAGGTTAGGTTAGGTTAGGTTAGGTTAGGTTAGGTTAGGTTAGGTTAGGTTAGGTTAGGTTAGGTTAGGTTAGGTTAGGTTAGGTTAGGTTAGGTTAGGTTAGGTTAGGTTAGGTTAGGTTAGGTTAGGTTAGGTTAGGTTAGGTTAGGTTAGGTTAGGTTAGGTTAGGTTAGGTTAGGTTAGGTTAGGTTAGGTTAGGTTAGGTTAGGTTAGGTTAGGTTAGGTTAGGTTAGGTTAGGTTAGGTTAGGTTAGGTTAGGTTAGGTTAGGTTAGGTTAGGTTAGGTTAGGTTAGGTTAGGTTAGGTTAGGTTAGGTTAGGTTAGGTTAGGTTAGGTTAGGTTAGGTTAGGTTAGGTTAGGTTAGGTTAGGTTAGGTTAGGTTAGGTTAGGTTAGGTTAGGTTAGGTTAGGTTAGGTTAGGTTAGGTTAGGTTAGGTTAGGTTAGGTTAGGTTAGGTTAGGTTAGGTTAGGTTAGGTTAGGTTAGGTTAGGTTAGGTTAGGTTAGGTTAGGTTAGGTTAGGTTAGGTTAGGTTAGGTTAGGTTAGGTTAGGTTAGGTTAGGTTAGGTTAGGTTAGGTTAGGTTAGGTTAGGTTAGGTTAGGTTAGGTTAGGTTAGGTTAGGTTAGGTTAGGTTAGGTTAGGTTAGGTTAGGTTAGGTTAGGTTAGGTTAGGTTAGGTTAGGTTAGGTTAGGTTAGGTTAGGTTAGGTTAGGTTAGGTTAGGTTAGGTTAGGTTAGGTTAGGTTAGGTTAGGTTAGGTTAGGTTAGGTTAGGTTAGGTTAGGTTAGGTTAGGTTAGGTTAGGTTAGGTTAGGTTAGGTTAGGTTAGGTTAGGTTAGGTTAGGTTAGGTTAGGTTAGGTTAGGTTAGGTTAGGTTAGGTTAGGTTAGGTTAGGTTAGGTTAGGTTAGGTTAGGTTAGGTTAGGTTAGGTTAGGTTAGGTTAGGTTAGGTTAGGTTAGGTTAGGTTAGGTTAGGTTAGGTTAGGTTAGGTTAGGTTAGGTTAGGTTAGGTTAGGTTAGGTTAGGTTAGGTTAGGTTAGGTTAGGTTAGGTTAGGTTAGGTTAGGTTAGGTTAGGTTAGGTTAGGTTAGGTTAGGTTAGGTTAGGTTAGGTTAGGTTAGGTTAGGTTAGGTTAGGTTAGGTTAGGTTAGGTTAGGTTAGGTTAGGTTAGGTTAGGTTAGGTTAGGTTAGGTTAGGTTAGGTTAGGTTAGGTTAGGTTAGGTTAGGTTAGGTTAGGTTAGGTTAGGTTAGGTTAGGTTAGGTTAGGTTAGGTTAGGTTAGGTTAGGTTAGGTTAGGTTAGGTTAGGTTAGGTTAGGTTAGGTTAGGTTAGGTTAGGTTAGGTTAGGTTAGGTTAGGTTAGGTTAGGTTAGGTTAGGTTAGGTTAGGTTAGGTTAGGTTAGGTTAGGTTAGGTTAGGTTAGGTTAGGTTAGGTTAGGTTAGGTTAGGTTAGGTTAGGTTAGGTTAGGTTAGGTTAGGTTAGGTTAGGTTAGGTTAGGTTAGGTTAGGTTAGGTTAGGTTAGGTTAGGTTAGGTTAGGTTAGGTTAGGTTAGGTTAGGTTAGGTTAGGTTAGGTTAGGTTAGGTTAGGTTAGGTTAGGTTAGGTTAGGTTAGGTTAGGTTAGGTTAGGTTAGGTTAGGTTAGGTTAGGTTAGGTTAGGTTAGGTTAGGTTAGGTTAGGTTAGGTTAGGTTAGGTTAGGTTAGGTTAGGTTAGGTTAGGTTAGGTTAGGTTAGGTTAGGTTAGGTTAGGTTAGGTTAGGTTAGGTTAGGTTAGGTTAGGTTAGGTTAGGTTAGGTTAGGTTAGGTTAGGTTAGGTTAGGTTAGGTTAGGTTAGGTTAGGTTAGGTTAGGTTAGGTTAGGTTAGGTTAGGTTAGGTTAGGTTAGGTTAGGTTAGGTTAGGTTAGGTTAGGTTAGGTTAGGTTAGGTTAGGTTAGGTTAGGTTAGGTTAGGTTAGGTTAGGTTAGGTTAGGTTAGGTTAGGTTAGGTTAGGTTAGGTTAGGTTAGGTTAGGTTAGGTTAGGTTAGGTTAGGTTAGGTTAGGTTAGGTTAGGTTAGGTTAGGTTAGGTTAGGTTAGGTTAGGTTAGGTTAGGTTAGGTTAGGTTAGGTTAGGTTAGGTTAGGTTAGGTTAGGTTAGGTTAGGTTAGGTTAGGTTAGGTTAGGTTAGGTTAGGTTAGGTTAGGTTAGGTTAGGTTAGGTTAGGTTAGGTTAGGTTAGGTTAGGTTAGGTTAGGTTAGGTTAGGTTAGGTTAGGTTAGGTTAGGTTAGGTTAGGTTAGGTTAGGTTAGGTTAGGTTAGGTTAGGTTAGGTTAGGTTAGGTTAGGTTAGGTTAGGTTAGGTTAGGTTAGGTTAGGTTAGGTTAGGTTAGGTTAGGTTAGGTTAGGTTAGGTTAGGTTAGGTTAGGTTAGGTTAGGTTAGGTTAGGTTAGGTTAGGTTAGGTTAGGTTAGGTTAGGTTAGGTTAGGTTAGGTTAGGTTAGGTTAGGTTAGGTTAGGTTAGGTTAGGTTAGGTTAGGTTAGGTTAGGTTAGGTTAGGTTAGGTTAGGTTAGGTTAGGTTAGGTTAGGTTAGGTTAGGTTAGGTTAGGTTAGGTTAGGTTAGGTTAGGTTAGGTTAGGTTAGGTTAGGTTAGGTTAGGTTAGGTTAGGTTAGGTTAGGTTAGGTTAGGTTAGGTTAGGTTAGGTTAGGTTAGGTTAGGTTAGGTTAGGTTAGGTTAGGTTAGGTTAGGTTAGGTTAGGTTAGGTTAGGTTAGGTTAGGTTAGGTTAGGTTAGGTTAGGTTAGGTTAGGTTAGGTTAGGTTAGGTTAGGTTAGGTTAGGTTAGGTTAGGTTAGGTTAGGTTAGGTTAGGTTAGGTTAGGTTAGGTTAGGTTAGGTTAGGTTAGGTTAGGTTAGGTTAGGTTAGGTTAGGTTAGGTTAGGTTAGGTTAGGTTAGGTTAGGTTAGGTTAGGTTAGGTTAGGTTAGGTTAGGTTAGGTTAGGTTAGGTTAGGTTAGGTTAGGTTAGGTTAGGTTAGGTTAGGTTAGGTTAGGTTAGGTTAGGTTAGGTTAGGTTAGGTTAGGTTAGGTTAGGTTAGGTTAGGTTAGGTTAGGTTAGGTTAGGTTAGGTTAGGTTAGGTTAGGTTAGGTTAGGTTAGGTTAGGTTAGGTTAGGTTAGGTTAGGTTAGGTTAGGTTAGGTTAGGTTAGGTTAGGTTAGGTTAGGTTAGGTTAGGTTAGGTTAGGTTAGGTTAGGTTAGGTTAGGTTAGGTTAGGTTAGGTTAGGTTAGGTTAGGTTAGGTTAGGTTAGGTTAGGTTAGGTTAGGTTAGGTTAGGTTAGGTTAGGTTAGGTTAGGTTAGGTTAGGTTAGGTTAGGTTAGGTTAGGTTAGGTTAGGTTAGGTTAGGTTAGGTTAGGTTAGGTTAGGTTAGGTTAGGTTAGGTTAGGTTAGGTTAGGTTAGGTTAGGTTAGGTTAGGTTAGGTTAGGTTAGGTTAGGTTAGGTTAGGTTAGGTTAGGTTAGGTTAGGTTAGGTTAGGTTAGGTTAGGTTAGGTTAGGTTAGGTTAGGTTAGGTTAGGTTAGGTTAGGTTAGGTTAGGTTAGGTTAGGTTAGGTTAGGTTAGGTTAGGTTAGGTTAGGTTAGGTTAGGTTAGGTTAGGTTAGGTTAGGTTAGGTTAGGTTAGGTTAGGTTAGGTTAGGTTAGGTTAGGTTAGGTTAGGTTAGGTTAGGTTAGGTTAGGTTAGGTTAGGTTAGGTTAGGTTAGGTTAGGTTAGGTTAGGTTAGGTTAGGTTAGGTTAGGTTAGGTTAGGTTAGGTTAGGTTAGGTTAGGTTAGGTTAGGTTAGGTTAGGTTAGGTTAGGTTAGGTTAGGTTAGGTTAGGTTAGGTTAGGTTAGGTTAGGTTAGGTTAGGTTAGGTTAGGTTAGGTTAGGTTAGGTTAGGTTAGGTTAGGTTAGGTTAGGTTAGGTTAGGTTAGGTTAGGTTAGGTTAGGTTAGGTTAGGTTAGGTTAGGTTAGGTTAGGTTAGGTTAGGTTAGGTTAGGTTAGGTTAGGTTAGGTTAGGTTAGGTTAGGTTAGGTTAGGTTAGGTTAGGTTAGGTTAGGTTAGGTTAGGTTAGGTTAGGTTAGGTTAGGTTAGGTTAGGTTAGGTTAGGTTAGGTTAGGTTAGGTTAGGTTAGGTTAGGTTAGGTTAGGTTAGGTTAGGTTAGGTTAGGTTAGGTTAGGTTAGGTTAGGTTAGGTTAGGTTAGGTTAGGTTAGGTTAGGTTAGGTTAGGTTAGGTTAGGTTAGGTTAGGTTAGGTTAGGTTAGGTTAGGTTAGGTTAGGTTAGGTTAGGTTAGGTTAGGTTAGGTTAGGTTAGGTTAGGTTAGGTTAGGTTAGGTTAGGTTAGGTTAGGTTAGGTTAGGTTAGGTTAGGTTAGGTTAGGTTAGGTTAGGTTAGGTTAGGTTAGGTTAGGTTAGGTTAGGTTAGGTTAGGTTAGGTTAGGTTAGGTTAGGTTAGGTTAGGTTAGGTTAGGTTAGGTTAGGTTAGGTTAGGTTAGGTTAGGTTAGGTTAGGTTAGGTTAGGTTAGGTTAGGTTAGGTTAGGTTAGGTTAGGTTAGGTTAGGTTAGGTTAGGTTAGGTTAGGTTAGGTTAGGTTAGGTTAGGTTAGGTTAGGTTAGGTTAGGTTAGGTTAGGTTAGGTTAGGTTAGGTTAGGTTAGGTTAGGTTAGGTTAGGTTAGGTTAGGTTAGGTTAGGTTAGGTTAGGTTAGGTTAGGTTAGGTTAGGTTAGGTTAGGTTAGGTTAGGTTAGGTTAGGTTAGGTTAGGTTAGGTTAGGTTAGGTTAGGTTAGGTTAGGTTAGGTTAGGTTAGGTTAGGTTAGGTTAGGTTAGGTTAGGTTAGGTTAGGTTAGGTTAGGTTAGGTTAGGTTAGGTTAGGTTAGGTTAGGTTAGGTTAGGTTAGGTTAGGTTAGGTTAGGTTAGGTTAGGTTAGGTTAGGTTAGGTTAGGTTAGGTTAGGTTAGGTTAGGTTAGGTTAGGTTAGGTTAGGTTAGGTTAGGTTAGGTTAGGTTAGGTTAGGTTAGGTTAGGTTAGGTTAGGTTAGGTTAGGTTAGGTTAGGTTAGGTTAGGTTAGGTTAGGTTAGGTTAGGTTAGGTTAGGTTAGGTTAGGTTAGGTTAGGTTAGGTTAGGTTAGGTTAGGTTAGGTTAGGTTAGGTTAGGTTAGGTTAGGTTAGGTTAGGTTAGGTTAGGTTAGGTTAGGTTAGGTTAGGTTAGGTTAGGTTAGGTTAGGTTAGGTTAGGTTAGGTTAGGTTAGGTTAGGTTAGGTTAGGTTAGGTTAGGTTAGGTTAGGTTAGGTTAGGTTAGGTTAGGTTAGGTTAGGTTAGGTTAGGTTAGGTTAGGTTAGGTTAGGTTAGGTTAGGTTAGGTTAGGTTAGGTTAGGTTAGGTTAGGTTAGGTTAGGTTAGGTTAGGTTAGGTTAGGTTAGGTTAGGTTAGGTTAGGTTAGGTTAGGTTAGGTTAGGTTAGGTTAGGTTAGGTTAGGTTAGGTTAGGTTAGGTTAGGTTAGGTTAGGTTAGGTTAGGTTAGGTTAGGTTAGGTTAGGTTAGGTTAGGTTAGGTTAGGTTAGGTTAGGTTAGGTTAGGTTAGGTTAGGTTAGGTTAGGTTAGGTTAGGTTAGGTTAGGTTAGGTTAGGTTAGGTTAGGTTAGGTTAGGTTAGGTTAGGTTAGGTTAGGTTAGGTTAGGTTAGGTTAGGTTAGGTTAGGTTAGGTTAGGTTAGGTTAGGTTAGGTTAGGTTAGGTTAGGTTAGGTTAGGTTAGGTTAGGTTAGGTTAGGTTAGGTTAGGTTAGGTTAGGTTAGGTTAGGTTAGGTTAGGTTAGGTTAGGTTAGGTTAGGTTAGGTTAGGTTAGGTTAGGTTAGGTTAGGTTAGGTTAGGTTAGGTTAGGTTAGGTTAGGTTAGGTTAGGTTAGGTTAGGTTAGGTTAGGTTAGGTTAGGTTAGGTTAGGTTAGGTTAGGTTAGGTTAGGTTAGGTTAGGTTAGGTTAGGTTAGGTTAGGTTAGGTTAGGTTAGGTTAGGTTAGGTTAGGTTAGGTTAGGTTAGGTTAGGTTAGGTTAGGTTAGGTTAGGTTAGGTTAGGTTAGGTTAGGTTAGGTTAGGTTAGGTTAGGTTAGGTTAGGTTAGGTTAGGTTAGGTTAGGTTAGGTTAGGTTAGGTTAGGTTAGGTTAGGTTAGGTTAGGTTAGGTTAGGTTAGGTTAGGTTAGGTTAGGTTAGGTTAGGTTAGGTTAGGTTAGGTTAGGTTAGGTTAGGTTAGGTTAGGTTAGGTTAGGTTAGGTTAGGTTAGGTTAGGTTAGGTTAGGTTAGGTTAGGTTAGGTTAGGTTAGGTTAGGTTAGGTTAGGTTAGGTTAGGTTAGGTTAGGTTAGGTTAGGTTAGGTTAGGTTAGGTTAGGTTAGGTTAGGTTAGGTTAGGTTAGGTTAGGTTAGGTTAGGTTAGGTTAGGTTAGGTTAGGTTAGGTTAGGTTAGGTTAGGTTAGGTTAGGTTAGGTTAGGTTAGGTTAGGTTAGGTTAGGTTAGGTTAGGTTAGGTTAGGTTAGGTTAGGTTAGGTTAGGTTAGGTTAGGTTAGGTTAGGTTAGGTTAGGTTAGGTTAGGTTAGGTTAGGTTAGGTTAGGTTAGGTTAGGTTAGGTTAGGTTAGGTTAGGTTAGGTTAGGTTAGGTTAGGTTAGGTTAGGTTAGGTTAGGTTAGGTTAGGTTAGGTTAGGTTAGGTTAGGTTAGGTTAGGTTAGGTTAGGTTAGGTTAGGTTAGGTTAGGTTAGGTTAGGTTAGGTTAGGTTAGGTTAGGTTAGGTTAGGTTAGGTTAGGTTAGGTTAGGTTAGGTTAGGTTAGGTTAGGTTAGGTTAGGTTAGGTTAGGTTAGGTTAGGTTAGGTTAGGTTAGGTTAGGTTAGGTTAGGTTAGGTTAGGTTAGGTTAGGTTAGGTTAGGTTAGGTTAGGTTAGGTTAGGTTAGGTTAGGTTAGGTTAGGTTAGGTTAGGTTAGGTTAGGTTAGGTTAGGTTAGGTTAGGTTAGGTTAGGTTAGGTTAGGTTAGGTTAGGTTAGGTTAGGTTAGGTTAGGTTAGGTTAGGTTAGGTTAGGTTAGGTTAGGTTAGGTTAGGTTAGGTTAGGTTAGGTTAGGTTAGGTTAGGTTAGGTTAGGTTAGGTTAGGTTAGGTTAGGTTAGGTTAGGTTAGGTTAGGTTAGGTTAGGTTAGGTTAGGTTAGGTTAGGTTAGGTTAGGTTAGGTTAGGTTAGGTTAGGTTAGGTTAGGTTAGGTTAGGTTAGGTTAGGTTAGGTTAGGTTAGGTTAGGTTAGGTTAGGTTAGGTTAGGTTAGGTTAGGTTAGGTTAGGTTAGGTTAGGTTAGGTTAGGTTAGGTTAGGTTAGGTTAGGTTAGGTTAGGTTAGGTTAGGTTAGGTTAGGTTAGGTTAGGTTAGGTTAGGTTAGGTTAGGTTAGGTTAGGTTAGGTTAGGTTAGGTTAGGTTAGGTTAGGTTAGGTTAGGTTAGGTTAGGTTAGGTTAGGTTAGGTTAGGTTAGGTTAGGTTAGGTTAGGTTAGGTTAGGTTAGGTTAGGTTAGGTTAGGTTAGGTTAGGTTAGGTTAGGTTAGGTTAGGTTAGGTTAGGTTAGGTTAGGTTAGGTTAGGTTAGGTTAGGTTAGGTTAGGTTAGGTTAGGTTAGGTTAGGTTAGGTTAGGTTAGGTTAGGTTAGGTTAGGTTAGGTTAGGTTAGGTTAGGTTAGGTTAGGTTAGGTTAGGTTAGGTTAGGTTAGGTTAGGTTAGGTTAGGTTAGGTTAGGTTAGGTTAGGTTAGGTTAGGTTAGGTTAGGTTAGGTTAGGTTAGGTTAGGTTAGGTTAGGTTAGGTTAGGTTAGGTTAGGTTAGGTTAGGTTAGGTTAGGTTAGGTTAGGTTAGGTTAGGTTAGGTTAGGTTAGGTTAGGTTAGGTTAGGTTAGGTTAGGTTAGGTTAGGTTAGGTTAGGTTAGGTTAGGTTAGGTTAGGTTAGGTTAGGTTAGGTTAGGTTAGGTTAGGTTAGGTTAGGTTAGGTTAGGTTAGGTTAGGTTAGGTTAGGTTAGGTTAGGTTAGGTTAGGTTAGGTTAGGTTAGGTTAGGTTAGGTTAGGTTAGGTTAGGTTAGGTTAGGTTAGGTTAGGTTAGGTTAGGTTAGGTTAGGTTAGGTTAGGTTAGGTTAGGTTAGGTTAGGTTAGGTTAGGTTAGGTTAGGTTAGGTTAGGTTAGGTTAGGTTAGGTTAGGTTAGGTTAGGTTAGGTTAGGTTAGGTTAGGTTAGGTTAGGTTAGGTTAGGTTAGGTTAGGTTAGGTTAGGTTAGGTTAGGTTAGGTTAGGTTAGGTTAGGTTAGGTTAGGTTAGGTTAGGTTAGGTTAGGTTAGGTTAGGTTAGGTTAGGTTAGGTTAGGTTAGGTTAGGTTAGGTTAGGTTAGGTTAGGTTAGGTTAGGTTAGGTTAGGTTAGGTTAGGTTAGGTTAGGTTAGGTTAGGTTAGGTTAGGTTAGGTTAGGTTAGGTTAGGTTAGGTTAGGTTAGGTTAGGTTAGGTTAGGTTAGGTTAGGTTAGGTTAGGTTAGGTTAGGTTAGGTTAGGTTAGGTTAGGTTAGGTTAGGTTAGGTTAGGTTAGGTTAGGTTAGGTTAGGTTAGGTTAGGTTAGGTTAGGTTAGGTTAGGTTAGGTTAGGTTAGGTTAGGTTAGGTTAGGTTAGGTTAGGTTAGGTTAGGTTAGGTTAGGTTAGGTTAGGTTAGGTTAGGTTAGGTTAGGTTAGGTTAGGTTAGGTTAGGTTAGGTTAGGTTAGGTTAGGTTAGGTTAGGTTAGGTTAGGTTAGGTTAGGTTAGGTTAGGTTAGGTTAGGTTAGGTTAGGTTAGGTTAGGTTAGGTTAGGTTAGGTTAGGTTAGGTTAGGTTAGGTTAGGTTAGGTTAGGTTAGGTTAGGTTAGGTTAGGTTAGGTTAGGTTAGGTTAGGTTAGGTTAGGTTAGGTTAGGTTAGGTTAGGTTAGGTTAGGTTAGGTTAGGTTAGGTTAGGTTAGGTTAGGTTAGGTTAGGTTAGGTTAGGTTAGGTTAGGTTAGGTTAGGTTAGGTTAGGTTAGGTTAGGTTAGGTTAGGTTAGGTTAGGTTAGGTTAGGTTAGGTTAGGTTAGGTTAGGTTAGGTTAGGTTAGGTTAGGTTAGGTTAGGTTAGGTTAGGTTAGGTTAGGTTAGGTTAGGTTAGGTTAGGTTAGGTTAGGTTAGGTTAGGTTAGGTTAGGTTAGGTTAGGTTAGGTTAGGTTAGGTTAGGTTAGGTTAGGTTAGGTTAGGTTAGGTTAGGTTAGGTTAGGTTAGGTTAGGTTAGGTTAGGTTAGGTTAGGTTAGGTTAGGTTAGGTTAGGTTAGGTTAGGTTAGGTTAGGTTAGGTTAGGTTAGGTTAGGTTAGGTTAGGTTAGGTTAGGTTAGGTTAGGTTAGGTTAGGTTAGGTTAGGTTAGGTTAGGTTAGGTTAGGTTAGGTTAGGTTAGGTTAGGTTAGGTTAGGTTAGGTTAGGTTAGGTTAGGTTAGGTTAGGTTAGGTTAGGTTAGGTTAGGTTAGGTTAGGTTAGGTTAGGTTAGGTTAGGTTAGGTTAGGTTAGGTTAGGTTAGGTTAGGTTAGGTTAGGTTAGGTTAGGTTAGGTTAGGTTAGGTTAGGTTAGGTTAGGTTAGGTTAGGTTAGGTTAGGTTAGGTTAGGTTAGGTTAGGTTAGGTTAGGTTAGGTTAGGTTAGGTTAGGTTAGGTTAGGTTAGGTTAGGTTAGGTTAGGTTAGGTTAGGTTAGGTTAGGTTAGGTTAGGTTAGGTTAGGTAGGTTAGGTTAGGTTAGGTTAGGTTAGGTTAGGTTAGGTTAGGTTAGGTTAGGTTAGGTTAGGTTAGGTTAGGTTAGGTTAGGTTAGGTTAGGTTAGGTTAGGTTAGGTTAGGTTAGGTTAGGTTAGGTTAGGTTAGGTTAGGTTAGGTTAGGTTAGGTTAGGTTAGGTTAGGTTAGGTTAGGTTAGGTTAGGTTAGGTTAGGTTAGGTTAGGTTAGGTTAGGTTAGGTTAGGTTAGGTTAGGTTAGGTTAGGTTAGGTTAGGTTAGGTTAGGTTAGGTTAGGTTAGGTTAGGTTAGGTTAGGTTAGGTTAGGTTAGGTTAGGTTAGGTTAGGTTAGGTTAGGTTAGGTTAGGTTAGGTTAGGTTAGGTTAGGTTAGGTTAGGTTAGGTTAGGTTAGGTTAGGTTAGGTTAGGTTAGGTTAGGTTAGGTTAGGTTAGGTTAGGTTAGGTTAGGTTAGGTTAGGTTAGGTTAGGTTAGGTTAGGTTAGGTTAGGTTAGGTTAGGTTAGGTTAGGTTAGGTTAGGTTAGGTTAGGTTAGGTTAGGTTAGGTTAGGTTAGGTTAGGTTAGGTTAGGTTAGGTTAGGTTAGGTTAGGTTAGGTTAGGTTAGGTTAGGTTAGGTTAGGTTAGGTTAGGTTAGGTTAGGTTAGGTTAGGTTAGGTTAGGTTAGGTTAGGTTAGGTTAGGTTAGGTTAGGTTAGGTTAGGTTAGGTTAGGTTAGGTTAGGTTAGGTTAGGTTAGGTTAGGTTAGGTTAGGTTAGGTTAGGTTAGGTTAGGTTAGGTTAGGTTAGGTTAGGTTAGGTTAGGTTAGGTTAGGTTAGGTTAGGTTAGGTTAGGTTAGGTTAGGTTAGGTTAGGTTAGGTTAGGTTAGGTTAGGTTAGGTTAGGTTAGGTTAGGTTAGGTTAGGTTAGGTTAGGTTAGGTTAGGTTAGGTTAGGTTAGGTTAGGTTAGGTTAGGTTAGGTTAGGTTAGGTTAGGTTAGGTTAGGTTAGGTTAGGTTAGGTTAGGTTAGGTTAGGTTAGGTTAGGTTAGGTTAGGTTAGGTTAGGTTAGGTTAGGTTAGGTTAGGTTAGGTTAGGTTAGGTTAGGTTAGGTTAGGTTAGGTTAGGTTAGGTTAGGTTAGGTTAGGTTAGGTTAGGTTAGGTTAGGTTAGGTTAGGTTAGGTTAGGTTAGGTTAGGTTAGGTTAGGTTAGGTTAGGTTAGGTTAGGTTAGGTTAGGTTAGGTTAGGTTAGGTTAGGTTAGGTTAGGTTAGGTTAGGTTAGGTTAGGTTAGGTTAGGTTAGGTTAGGTTAGGTTAGGTTAGGTTAGGTTAGGTTAGGTTAGGTTAGGTTAGGTTAGGTTAGGTTAGGTTAGGTTAGGTTAGGTTAGGTTAGGTTAGGTTAGGTTAGGTTAGGTTAGGTTAGGTTAGGTTAGGTTAGGTTAGGTTAGGTTAGGTTAGGTTAGGTTAGGTTAGGTTGGGTGCTGAAATTTTCCGAAATTTCAACATTTTGAATCGTTAATATCTTCCGTTTCCTTTGGAGTTTCTCGGCGTGGTGTATCTTGATTGAAGCCTTTTTCAAGGCTCCTTCAACCTACCCATACCAATTGTTATTGTTCTTTGTTATTCTGTTGTTTTTTCTTGGTTTTCTGTTTTCTTGTTTGGAAATTTCTAGTTTAAAACCGTGATAAGACCCGGTTCCCGTAGCCGGATCTTGTTGCGGTCTAGGGCTGAAAGTTGCCTCCTTGTGAGCTCTTTCAGCCATTCCAAACCAGTTTTTGTTATCTGTTGCTGTTAAGTTTTTATTGCTGTTTTTGTTGATAGTTTTTTAAGGAAAATCATTGTTATTGTTAATAACTTCGGTGCTACCGACCGGTTTTCGTCGCGGGTTGTGTTGGAAGAAGCCTCTTCGGAAGCTCTTCCAGCCACCCCAAACCGATTGTCGGTAACCCCTGTTATTTAGTTTTTATTGTTGTTTGTTTTTCTTAGTTATAAGGAAAATTGTTGTTTTTGACGAATTTGTCGTCGATTTGTTGAGTCGTCCCCCCTCCTGTAGGGGTGGACTCCCCAACCTACTCAGAGGTCGGCAGGGCCATTAATTGGCCCATGTCGGACTCTTCAGAGGCCAGTGGGCGAAGCCCAAAGAAGATTGAAGGGCGAAAGCGCCTATATTCGAGCGTACTGACTCGCTCGGGAGCACGCAAGCGTTCTGCTGCGAAAGAGGCGTCGGAAGGGATAATGTCGTCCAACCAATTCTTTGATCTGGTGTCGGGGTCGGAGGAGTCGGAGGAACTGGTGGAACCTGCCGTTCCTTCCAAATACAAAAAAGGCACCAAGGGCCGAGGCGGGAAAGCACTCGGCCATGATGTTGGAATCTCGCGGGCTAAGCGCCAATTAAGGGAGGATTCCGACTCCGATTCCGGCAAGTCGGCTACCACGTATCGCTCGGCGAATTCTGGCTCTATTGAGGAGCTTACGAAAAAGGCTGAGGCTAGTGCCTCAATAATTCTAGAGGTTGTCCGCAAGTCGGGCAACCTTAAGGGCACATCGCAGCGCGATATCAAGGAGGCCACCCGATCGCTCCTCGGACATTTTGAAACGATGGCTGCGAAGAAAACATCAGAGGAGCTCCGTCGACTACGCGCAGACAACAAACGTCTGCGCAGTCAAATTGATGGCCTCATTAGTGAGGTTTCGGCGCTCCGAAGAGCGTTTTCAGAGAGGTCCCTACCGGACAAAAGCCCGGTTATACAGCAGTCCACCGAACCGGTCTCGACAGTGGCTGAAGCCCAGTCAATCTCCAGGGCAGAATTCTTGGAAGCACTATCGGCCCTCCAGACGGAGTTGACGGCCCATGTTGGGGGCGTCGTCAACGCCCACCTGGACAGTCTGGAGGTCGACGGGAGACTGCTTCCGGCGCGTCGCCTCCGCCCGCCTCTGCAGGCGGACAAAAAGCGGGAGGATCGCGAGTCGGTCCCCCAGTCCCAGCAAACAACAGGCTCCACCCTCGCCCCCCCGGCTAATCTGCCAAAGCAAGCGAGGGCGAAGAAACAAAAGGGGTTGCAGGCCCCAAAGGCCTCGGAGCCGACACCTGGCTCATCAACTGGGCACGTAGAAAAGACGGCAGAAAGCTGGACGGAGGTAGTGAAACGGAAGAAGCGCGTTTCAACTCCGGCAGCCAAATCTGCCGTCGGAACTACCCCAAAGGTGCCTAGGCTCCCGAAGGAGCCGAAATCGCTGGCCGTTGTGGTGGCCCTTAAGCCAGAGGCGATAGAAAAGGGTGCCACATATAATAAGGCAATTGCCCAAACGAAGGCCTCAGTCTCCCTGGAGGCCCTTGGTATTGGACCAGCGAAGTTCCGGACGGGAGTAACGGGGGCTCGAATCCTTGAGCTCCCTAAAGAGACAACGTCCGTGCAAGCGGACAAATTGGCGGAGCAGATCAGTGCCGCACTGGGTGACATGGCGAAAGTGACCCGCCCCACCAAATCGGTCGACATTCGAGTCAATGGACTCGACGACTCGGTGTCGGCCGACGAGCTTAGAGAAGCTCTGGCCCTGTGTACAGGCT